>OY728151.1:776328882-778828882 GCA_963277665.1 Viscum album | reverse complement strand
GCCCGATTGGATAACCCATTAACGAAGCTCACACGTAAAGGGGTTAAATTTGTTTGGACAAAAGAGTGTGAAGAATGTTTTGAAGAAATGAAGAAAAGATTAGTCAATGCTCCTATATTGACTCTACCATCAGGGAATGATGGGTTCGTTATTTATTATGATGCATCAAAGAAAGGACTTGGCTGTGTCCTTATGCAGAATGATAGAGTTATTGCCTATGCATCACGACAGTTGAAAATTAATGAACAAAACTATCCTACACATGATCTCGAGTTAGCAGCTGTAATCTTTGCTTTGAAGATATGGAGGCACTACCTCTATGGTGAAAAATGTGAGATTTATACTGATCACAAGAGTTTGAAGTATATTTTCTCACAAAAAGAACTCAACATGAGGCAAATGAGATGGCTGGAATTACTCAAGGATTATGATTGTACGATACACTACCACCCGGGGAAGGCAAACAAGGTGGCAGATGCTTTGAGTAGAAAAAGACCATGGTGTTTTGAACAATATGAGAATTGAAAGGGATCCAATTTTCATGGATCTAGTAAAGATGGACATGGTAATAACCAGGGAAGGTGAAACATCAATTCTTTTTCAAATGGTTGCCAAACCATCTTTACTAGAAAGGATTAAGAGTTCTCAGACTGATGATGAAGAATTCCAAAAGAAGATTAAAGCTGTGAATGATGGGAGATTGAGAGACTTTGTGTATGAAGATGGAATTTTGAAATTCGAGAAGAGACATTGGGTTCCCGATATACCTGATCTAAAAAGGGAATTGCTGGATGATGCTCATAGTTCCAATTTCTCTATACACCCTGGGAGCACCAAAATGTATAGAGATTTGAAGGAACATTTTTAGTGGGACAACATGAATAGGGAGATTGCTGATTTTGTGTCAAGATGTATAGTTTGTCAACAAGTTAAAGCTAGAAGGCAACAGCCTGGAGGAGTCATGCAACCTCTTCCCATACCGGAGTGGAAATGGGACAATATTACGATGGACATTGTAATGGGGATACCAAAGACTCCTCGAAGGAACGATGAAATATGGGTTATTGTTGATTGTCTTACCAAGTCAGCACATTTTCTTGATATAAGAGAAGATCTACCCCTGGAACGTCTAACAATACTATATATTAATGAAGTTGTGAGACTTCATGGATTACCCCTATTGATTGTTTCTGATCGTGATCCCCGTTTTACTTCATGATTTTGGAAAAGTCTTCAGAAATCCCTGGATACTGAACTTCATTTGAGCACTGTTTACCACCCTCAGACAGATGGACAATCAGAACGGACTATTCAGACCTTAGAAGACATGTTGAGATCTTGCTCACTTGACTTTCAGGGTATGTGGGATCAATATTTACCACTGGTAGAATTTTCCTATAACAATAGCTTCCATTCGAGTATTCAGATGGCACCATATGAAGCGTTATATGAAAGAGATGTCGTACACCAACCTGTTGGGATGACGTCGGTGAAAGAAAACTTGTAGGCCCAGAACTGGTGGAGGAAACGGTGGAAAAGGTGAAAGTAATCCAAAATCACATCAAAGCAGCTCAAAGTAGGCAGAAGGGTTATGCCGATAATTGATGGAAGGATTTGGAATTTCAAGTCGGTGATCATGTTTTCCTGAAGGTATCTCTGTGGAAGGGAGTCATATGTTTTGGTAAGAAAGGTAAATTGAGTCCCAGGTACATCGGACCTTTCAAAATTCTAGAACGAATTGGGGTTGTAGCTTACCGATTGGAAATTCCGCCAAGTCTCTCCAAAGTTCACGATGTGTTCCACGTATCTCTGTTGAGGAAATACATGCCTGATCCAACGCATGTACTCACCTATGAGAATTATAACTGGAATGCGATCTTTCCTATTGTGAAGAGCTCGTCAGGATTCTTGATATGAGAGAACAAGTACTGAGAAGCCGGACGACGCGCCTGGTAAACGTTTTGTGGAGAAACCATAAGATGGAAGAGGCAACGTGGGAACCCGAGGGACTTATGATGAAGAACCACCCGAGTCTTTTCATGCGGTAGTATTCAAGAAATTTCGAGGACGAACTTATTTTAAGGAGGGGAGAATGTAACACCCCAAGCTTCTACGGTACGCTTCTCTTTGATTAATGTGATAGCGTGTGTTGTACGCAACACCGAGTTCTAACACACCATAACCAATTAAACTAGACGTTATGAATAGTAATACCTACTTTTTGAAATTATATATATTTTATATTTTAAAATGGACTTCATTTTTGGATTCAGAATATCAAATTTAGCCTAAGGTGAAATTTTGGTACTTTTCGGAGAACTTTCATTTTTTGATGAATAGTGAAAATTACTAAATTTTAATTAAAAAAACATTTTTATTAAAAATAATTAATAGTGATAAATTATGAATTTTAGTAATTTTAAAGTATATTTAGAATATATTTTTACCATTTAATATAATTTTTGTCATTGGACATAGTTTTACAATTAAACCGAACATAAACAAGTGTCAATCTTTTGATAGTTATTATCTCTTAAAAACACGCTTTTTGTTTTGACAGCGGGAATTAATTTTAAATTAATTTCTGCCACTTCTGTGTTTTGAATTTAGGAAAATGGATTCCATATTTGGAATCAGGATGTTCAAATTTTGTAAATAAGTAACTTTTATTTTTAGACATTTTGAATAATTACGTGGTTAAATATTTTATTTACCATGGTTAAGGGTAAATCCGGTAAATAAGAGTTAAAAATTATATTATAATAATACTAAATTGCCCTAAAACGTGTCTTAACCCTATTTTTTGATACATGGTCGACCATGGGAATCTTTGGATCGATTTGGGGTCCCCATGGATCCACATGTAAGTGATAATGACACTTTATTTTAATTAAGTTAAAATGAATACAAAAATGACACAAGCATATATCTTTTAGAAAAACAATTGTTACATAGGGTTATATATGTTTTATTTTAGATTATAAATATTAATTAGAAAGATAAACATATTTCCTACATAATTATATTTTATTTATAATTTTTAGACATTAAATAATTTATTTTATTTATGACACAATGATGATGCAGTAATTACTATAATAGTGAAAAATTAAATTAATTGATATTATAAATACCCAAATAAATATAATATGAAACTTTTAATGAATTAAACTAATTTTATAGGATAATATGATATATTAGGATAGATTTAATTGACTTTTTTCGAAGTAATTAATCTGTTATGAGTTTCAAAAAAATCAACTATTGAATAGTGTCAAAATTGACATAAAACAGTTCTTAAAACTAATATTATATTATTAATTGATATTAAATTCTTAAAAATATAAGGTTCTGCCAAGAGACTTATATCATGATAGGTTCACCATTAATGGGCCACTTGGGGGTCTCTTGGATGTATGTAGTAAGTTTATTAACCATATTATATAAAAATACAAAGAGACATTGTAAAAGTGAAACTAATTAACTTAGAGTTAATACTTAATGATAAGGTTAATATATGTACCCAAACCTATCTAACTTCTATTGGTTGAGTTGTTTTCTACCCATCCCCACCTTAACATTTAAATAATCAACTTTGGAGCCATTAGAAACTGAATATGAATTTATTATAAATTAATATTTCTAGCTTTTCCAAAGGTGCCCCTCACCCCTCTTATAAAAGGGCACTCCTCCTTCTAAATTTTTCACACCTTCAAAGCCTTTTGGTTCGGCCAAACTGTGCCCAAATACTCTCCCAACTACTCTCAATACAACCTAGGGGCCTTATTTTGGTCAGAAAGCCAACCTATCGAGCCCTTTTGATCAAATCAAAAGGAAGAACCCGAAGAAGAGGTAATGTTTTCACCACACTTTTCTAAGTTCATTTCTTCTTCCACTTCGTATTCCTTTGTTGTTACCATTATAAAATAATAAATCCAGTATCATATATATACTGTGATGTTATTAGAAATATGGTACAACCATATTCAGTATTCTATCCACCCTTTTAATAACATGTCACCATACGTGCGTACGTACGGCTTACCGTCTCCACGTCGTGGTGTAATTGTTATTCAATATAATATTATTTGTATGGGTATAATAATGATGTGTAACTCATTTAAATAATAAATATAACATATTAATGATTCTGTATATATGATATACCATTCATTTATATATTATTTTAATATCAAAAGAATGATATTGTCGCTCGTGCGTACGTACGGACTACCGTCTCCACGAACGCGATGAGATTCATTCTCCATCGTATCCATTCAAGTATAATTATCATTTGATGATTTAAAAAAATGATGTTTAAGGACTTGATATCATTCTGGATATGAATAATATAAAACCTATCCTTTACAAACATGTCTTACGTAACAAAACATATAAAAGAAAACAAGTAAGTTAACACCCGAAACAACGATAATACTAAGATATTATTATCAAATCAATATTAAAAGATCATATATGATATCATATTAATGTATATGATTATTTTATAATTTAATAACAATTATTTCACCATTATATAGGAGGTTAACCTACCCCAACCAAGGAAAAGTACAAGGTAAGGGTTATTTCACAATCTCTTCATTATCCGAGGTTGTTTATATGTAATAATCTACTGGGATCTCTTTATCATCCACATCCATGTTTTCTAAAAAATGTATTTCAAAACTTTTTTTATTATTTACAAGAATATGGGTTAAAGTCATTTATACCCTTGGTTGACTTGTTATAAGAGGATTATAAAGGAATCTTTCCGTCGTTTTCAAAACAAGGTCCTTTTTAACTTTTTTGACAGAATTAAGGTAAGAATGTTTTTTTAACTTATACGGAGGGTGCGGATATTTTCCGCCATTATAAAATCTTCAAAGCTTCCCTTACAAGCTTATAATAATATTTTCAAAGAAAATGTTTTATTATATATGGATCTTAAATGATTTCAAAATAAATAGAGATATTTCTTTAAAAAGATTTTTGATTTCATCTATGTCAACATCCTTTGATGGATTTTAAGATTATTTGAAGTTGATTTATTATGATACAAAAATTCTATATTGTATTGAAGGTTTTGTGATATGTTTGACTGTGGATGTGCTATTTTTATACCATTCATAGTTTATGTTGAAATTATTTATATTTCGTATGCTAGTTTTAATATGAATGTTTATGTTATGTTTAAACCTTTTCATACGGGAATGCATTGGACTTAGTAAGTGACGGGTGGAGCCCACTATAGCTCCTTGATGCATCAGTAGGTCACATGAGACAAACTAGTGTCTTGCCACAAGGCCTTGAAAAAATCTTATTTGTAGTCTTGGCATGAGGCCTTGACTATGTGGTTATGATAGTCTGGAATTATGCATTCCAACATTATGAAAGTGGTTATTGATTTTTTCAAGTGATTATTCGATTAGTAGAATATCCATGTGAATAAGTAAATGGAATTATTTCATTTTATTTATGTCATACCATGTTGAATGTTCATGTTTGAAAGGATTTTGTTTTAGTTATACATTGCCTTAAATGTTTATTCTTATTTATGAAAGTTTCCGCTATATTGTTATCCTTACTGGGCATTTGAGGTCACCCCTTTTCTATGTTTTATTTTTCCCAGGAAGTGAAGAAGTAAATTATGAATGACCTGCAGGGATATTATATGGGGATATGAGTGTGGATTATGGAGACATTATGTTGTTGTAGTAGTTTTTCATTTTATGATGTAATGTAAAACTTATGAATATATATAGTGTTTCCAAGGATACTAAACCAATCGGTCTTTCGAGATTTGATCTTTCTTGTGATCATGCCAATGTTATGTAATAATGCACCGACTCTGGGTAGCTAGGGTCGGGGCGTTACACAAAGAGCTACTAAATTCTTTTAAACCAATCCAATGTCTCTTATGTGTAATTAGAGAATTGTAAATTTGGTTCTATATGGAAAAGAAACTCTTTTCCATGATCTCTAAAGTTATCTCATTGATTTCTTAGGGTTGGACCCTGAATGGGAGTGGGTGTGGGTGCATATCCTAGAATATAGACCTCATACACAACTATCTCAATTAGATTTTTCTCAATAGGAGGGTTCATGTGAAATAGTTCCTCAGCAGCACCATCCTTTGGTCAGTTCAAATGTATTCATGGTGGAATGATGCTACAAAACATCAACAAACAACAATAAATGTTTACAAAGACACTCATATAAATAACTCAAATGGGTGTAAAAAGTCTAGGATTTTCTTAAAACTCTAATATAATAATAAAAAGTCTAGAAACAGATCGAAATACTCATCATAGAAACTTTTCCCCCACCACCCATACAAACTTAAGGCTTGTTATGAAAAGATATGGCCCAGAAATCACTTATAACTACCTTCAAAGTCCCATAAATCATACCTTAGGTCTAAAAGGAAAAACCAAACCGTATACTAACTTTAAGGGAAGATACATAACCTACACCTTTGATACTACTTTTTCTTGAACTAGCTCGAATACCCTAGCACCTTGATACCCAAGATGGAACTAACATAGACCAAAGGGGATTCCCAATCCCCAGGGGTTAGATACTATCACCTATCATCTTACATCATCAAGAAGGGAACAATATTACACAAGAATAATTGAAGATAAAAGATACAAGTCTGTATTTAAATACTCCTCAAGGAGAAACTACTAGATGTAAAATAGGTAAATCATCTTATGAGTATATAGATAAAAAATTCAACAAAATTTCTTCCCAAACTCTATAAAGAAATAATAGAAAGTCTAAAAAAACTATATAAAAAATGGACCTCAGATTCACTGGTCACCATCATCACTCCATGCTCTTGAGGATTGAGAACAACCAAAACCTCCAATTTTCTCTTTTCCTTTTCTCAGACCTGGAATTAAAAAATATAGAAAAACATAAAAGTAAAGGTAGGATGTGAGCTTTAAATCCCAGTAGGGTCTCACCCAGTGTCCCATAATAGATTCCATAAAATAAACCAATAATACATTAAATATAAAAAAATATGGCATATAATACCCTATCGTATGAATATTTAAAAAACATGAATTATTTTCAATATATAGAAAACATTTCAAATAGGGATTGAATAAACATTTTATATAAAATCATTTATATAAATAATTTGGCATATGTAAAATAGTTCTTTAATCAATGGAATATATAATAAAATCAAACATAACAAGAACCATAGTTATTTTCCTTGTAGTATTTTAGATTCTAGCTATAAGATCCTCACACTTCTCAATTCAACAATCATAGCTAAACATGTGTGTACACGTCCATCATCATCAGGCTGCATAGGACTCATAACGAACCCATCAGGGATAATCATGTTGAACTAAGTTTTTGTTAGAGTTGCAATCATTAATCTCTATTTAGGAGGTCAAGATCCTTCTTGTTCTTTTCCCAAATAATTCACTAACTACCAATGATTCCATGTTCTCAATAAATCAATAAAAAATGGAAAAAAAATTCATTTCAAATCAATAATCATTTAATATTTGATTATTAAATGTTTATTTTTTTTAATCTAATTAAATTTCAAAATCCAAACATTGGATTTTCATAAATTCATTCCATTTTAAATACAAAATCAATCATGGGTTTTCATCATTTCAATTCAATCCAATTTCACAAAGAGAACATCAAATACTTTCCTCAATTCCATCATTTTCAAATTTATCCCACAATTCCAATGGAATAGGAATTGTGGATTTTTTTATCAAAATCCATTCCATTTTGAACTTCATAATCAAATCATTTCAAATTGAGGTTTTATAAATCAGTTCAAATCTATTTCAAATAAATCAACAAAATCAAGGTTTCAGTTAAAAGTAAATTATCAAAAGGAACCAACTATTTTTAATAATGGAATCAAATGATCAACACCCGTAAAAGTAATTCCAATGACGATCGAAGGTGAATAATATCTAAAATTCAGATAAAGAATCAAGATCTATCAAGAAAAGGATTAAATCCATCAAAATATAGTTTATATCCATCCAAAAATGATTCCTTAATACTCTATAAGGATGAGGAGAATAAATATTCAAATAAAATATACGAGAGGATATCCACTTATCATAGTAGGATTGGATCTTCCCCTAACACTTCAATTCTCCAAAGGAGGGGTTTAAAAGTTCCAAAATCAATTCTTAGGAGACACCAAGGAAGCAGAAAACATATTATGTCCTAGAGGAGATATTCTGAAACTTAAATGGGTGGTTTGTGTTTTTTAATTTAATTTTGGTATCAATTAAATTCTGCACACATGGTTTCTTGGAGAGGGGTGCACTATTAGAAAAAACATGTACCCTAACCACATGCCCCCTATAGAATCACATTGAAAGGGTTTGTGGTTTTCCCTAGGTTGGAACAAACTTTGGTTAACTATGAACCAATTGTGAATATTCCCCCTTCCTGAGGCCGCATGGTTTGGAGGGTCTAGCCCCACTATTTCGATATACTGTGAGCCCCCTTATGAGCACCATCAAAGGGAATATAGTTTTCTAGGCTAAATAGAACATTTTTACCTTATCATGCACCAACATTTCATATTCCAAAGAGTATGGAAAGTTCTCTAAATATCACTACAAAATTCCAGAACCAAGACCCAAAAAATGGATCAAAATAAGGGTCAAGTTATACCTGAAAGAAGTTAACGGGATGTTACAAGACCAAGTCCTAAATTTCTTCATCTATACAACCACATCATATATTTTCAAACATTGAAAATCTTATTCAACCATTGTTAAGTTCTCATTATTCAATGAAAAATATATTCAGAACTTATTAACCATTTTAACTAGTTATTTTCAAAAAACCAAAAAAAATTATTAATACACATCGTTCATCAATCTTTAATAGTGATTATCAAGTCACAATACCTCCCCTTGGTCATAGAAAACTATTAAACTCCTCATGTATGTTTTCAAAAAGACTAACATACAACCTATTGGTTTTAAAAATCACTCTATTGTTATTTTATTGAAAATATATCTATAAAATATAATTAAAATTTGGTATATAGGTAATATGTCCACTATTCATTCATAATCTGTCATCCTTAAATCTTATAGATTCTTATGGGATTCTATTCCTCCCCCTTCAGTAATAAATGTAAATAGGTATTCTTATATTTCCTCTATCTATTTGATAATAAGAAGGTAATGGGATTCTGAATTTTAACTTTAATTTATCTCCCCATTTTTTTTAAAGTCCATGGGGGTACTTTCATGATCTCTTACTCAAATTTGAACAAAAACAAATCACCTGATTTTTAAAAGAAATAATTATATTTTCAATCCACCAATATTTCAATATTATGAAATAATATTCTCCCTCTTCATGTATCAACTAATAGATTATGTTATATCACTTATAAAAACATTATAAAAACCTTTAATACCACTTCATGGAAGTTATAAAAATATAAACAAAACATTTGACTACTCTCAATTGGATTTATTCATTTTACACCATACTTTTATATGAATTTTTATTCTGTATAGTAGAATTCTAGTGAGTGTTTTATCACTTTTAAATGATATATTAAAAAATATTCTACGACTATTTCATTAGAACTCAGTGTAGCAAATAATATACTTTGTTAATATCATCAATGGTGTCAATATCACTCACTTAATATCTTAAAAGTACTTGATGATTGAATAGATAAGTTCCTTAGAAAATAAAATTCCATATATTGTGTCAATTGATACCACTTTCTTGAGATAAAATCTTTGTAACATTTGATATCAATTTACTCTAAACATTTTAGGGATTATTATCTCTCAGATAATGCTTAATATCAATGAATTTTCATAGAAAAACCCATTTAATGCTTTTTAGTTTTTAACTGATTCAACTTATAGAACTAATCATTCTGGGATACTTATTGTTGGTTAAGATATTTTCCTCTCATCTACTTTTTAGTATCATGAAATACACTCAAATGACACCATAATTATTAGTAAAAAACAAAACTAAAATTTATATAAAAAATTCATGATCCATAACTTTTTATCATCGTTTAGTGGTAAGATACCACATAATACACGACATGATATCACTTATTGATCTTCTTTATTGACTTGATATCACAAGAATATTACTAGAAATTTTTAGATATATCATTGACACTAATTTCACTTTATATTAGGAACTTATTCATTTTTTCCCTAGTTTATTAAATAATGTTATTTCATATTTAAAAATTTATTATTTTAAACATTAAATCCAAATGATATAGGAACCTGTTACTATGATGATGTCGCTTATAAAAACCAATTTACACTTCCAAATCCACCACCTCTTATATTAATTTCATCCACTCTCAATTTAATCACCTTCTTTCAATGAACTCACAATTCATATTCATCTTCTCTAATCATACACACTCTTACTATGCATCCACCTCCTATGAATTAATATACCACATAGATCGTATCTAAAATTTAATATATGTATCTATAAACAAATTACAAACCTCATAGAGTTGGATGCCTCCATATTTACTCAATTATATTATTTTTTATTGACATTTATAATACAACCTATTGATTCCATTATTTTCTATGAATTCATGTTGATTTATCTTTTATTTTCAACACTTATACGCACAATCTTCTGGGTATTTGATTATAAATTATTTGTATTGTTCATCTAGTTTAACATTTAAAAAATGTGACCAACCCCACCTAAACATTGATCTTTATTTTTCATAGCACTCATTCAACTTATGCATTTATTTTTAACATTTTTAGGGATATTTATTTCATTTATACCAAAAATTTATTCTTCATCCTTATTTTTTACTTTCTCACTCTCCTTTGACATCATGTTCATTACCTGTGTGTAAATATTTTAATTGAATCCACTTGTTCAAACTTCTTTCCTTTTTATAACAATACATACTCCACCAGAACTAAATGTCTCCAAATTTTCCTTACTTTAATCATTTTTAATAGATTATATTTTCCTGAAATCATCTTTTCTTTCCATGAGGATAGATTTCCCTATGTTCTTTTTTTATGATTTTGTATATTCATTCATTGAAGGATGTCGTTTTATAATATCCCTTTATTTCTAGTAAAAATCCCGTTGATAGATTTTTTCATATTTTTTTAAACACTTGAATCTGTTTTTTACTGTAACAGATTCTCTTTTAAAATTAGCTTCATTTCTTTTGGTTATAAAAGTATTATTTTTATTTATGAACCCTTATTTACTGTAATGATCAATGTTTATTATTATCTTCCATGGATTCCATCCCATGAATTACATTATAAATTTATTAATCATATCTCATTATTTTCCACAGTAATAATAATTTCCTTTAATAGTATAATTTGAGTCTATTTTCTAGGTATGGATTTTATTTCTAATTTTTAATTTCTTTTCAAAGTAGTATATATTACTATAAAAATGATGTTAATCAAAATAATATTAACCATAACTTATTTCTCAGGGAATAATAATATTTTATCTTTTCTTAATTTAAAAATATTAAATAATTATTATGTATTCTTTACAAATGATTATTGTATGACAAAGAGTTATATAATAGAAACACATATGATCATATTTATTTCTTTGTATCCACTTATTGGATTCAATGTATTTTCACTCTCTAAATTTATTTACATGATTTTTCTTCATGAAATATAATTGTCTTAACCGAGTACTTTCTAGGTTTTTCACGTATTATTACTATTTTTTCTACATTATTACTTTAATTGGTCGAAATGATGATTTAGGAAAACTCAGCCTTATTTCTCTTATTTTGGACAGGAATATTTTTCCTCCATATCCATGTTCTACAAATTTTTTTATGAATGTTTTTACCTATATTTGAAATTTTCAAAAATTTCATTTTCACTTCCATTTACAATATTAAAAATGTTTTAAAAAGAAAATTTTAAAAAATTCCCAAACAATATCATTTTAAATTTTTAGAAAAGTGTGAAAAGAATGATTTATTATAATGTATAAATAGTTAAATTTTTTCACATCATGATTTACATCCTTATTCATGGAATATAACTTAATATTTTAAATGTTTTTACAAAGAAAAATCCTTTCCCATTTTTCTATAAATTTTATTTTTTAAAAGATTCCAACATAAAAGGGTTGTTTTATCTAGATTTTAAAAGCATATGTTAAATAATCTATAAAAGATATTATAATTATATATCAATATACTTTAAGGAATTTTACACTTCAGTATAGATATGATATTATGATATCATCCTCATTTTTCTCTATATTTCTTATGATAATAATTTTTAAAATATGATTCTATGAATCCCATTACATTCCCATGGGTTAATGAAGTTATGTTGACCTCTTTATAAAACCCAGACATTTCCATGGGTTATTCTATGATTAATGTTTTTTTGATATTTTGTAACATTTATTTATGGTTTTCATTATGTGATCGGTGGTCTCAAAGTTATATATCCCTCTAATATATAGGGTAGAGATTTATATCTCTAGAGATAAAAATAAAATGTGTGAACCTAATTTCATGTTCACGGTATTAAGCTTGAACTTGTAAGTATTATGAAATAGTCACAATTTTTTGAATATACCTAGTTTAAAGTCCATAATTTTATATGGGGACATAATTTTATTTCCCTAACTTAATTATTAGACCTTTTAGTGTTTATACTCTAACATTCCCATACCTAGACGTCCAGATCCGATCCTAAAAGTGTATTCCTTACAATTCTGGATTTGATACCAATGAATGTTACACAATTTGTTCCATACAAAACATACAACATCAGAATTAAATATTGGATCACATATATACCCAATAACAATTTATTTTTATAGTTTTAGAGAATTATGACACACTCTTACATAACAAATCCCAAGTCTTTATGTAATACTTTTTACCATTATACCATGATCATTTTATTCTATGTTATTTATTTGATATATCCAATAAAGTATTTAAAACCTAAGTCCTTTATAGACACAATTTATTTGACAAAAATCTTTATAACCTAGGTAAATGGAAATAATAGGAAAATTGAGCTTGATCGCTCTGTATAGGTAAACATAAGCATTAATAATTGGATGTCGTCAATTAGTATTAGATGAGAATAAGGGTATGGTGAAATAATAAACGTTAATGAGAGTAAAATGAATGAAATCATACCCAAAAATATCTATATCATAAACATGTGATATATATTGAATCCTTAACAATGTAAAAGCCATAGAATTCAATAATCACGATCCATGTGATGTTAATCTGGATCAAAGGAAACATTAAAACCCATATAAAGCATAAAGAATACATGCTAGTACCTTGAAACATTTTATTCATAGAACCCTTAAAATAACCCTTCTGGATGGGATAAATTTACCTGGTTAATACCCATAAAATATTAGGACCAACCTATTATCTAGTTAACTCCATCATCTCTTAGGACTTACTTTCTTCAGTCAACTTCATCATCATTACTCAATGAATTGGAGAGATATATCTGGATCGCCCATCATCATGATATATATCTCACTCTCCTATAATCATAAACAATTTCCATGAACCATATAATAATCATAACACATGAATAATTATATATTTCAATTTAACAACAACCATTGTTCTTTTATAGCATGATTTTCATGTGGAAAATAAATGGATTCCCTGACAATATCATTGAAATAATAATAGGTCATCTAGAGAAAGAATGGTATGATTACAAAATATCCCTAGTGGATCATAAGTGGCATTAAGGGTTGTTTTTGTTAATGAATAAAATATTATTAAAATTACATTAAAAACAGTCCTATGGAAAATACCCTTCTAAATTTGAAAATAACTTCTAAAAACTATAAATTACTAGATTATTGTCAAAATATTTTTATGTGAATATAAAATTAGAGTATTATAAAGTAATATCCAGAAAAAATAATGGTCATTAATGTGGGAAAATATAATTAGTTTGTAGAAATTAAAAATAAACAGCCTATTCAAACTTTTTTAAAGAGAATCAAAAGTGACTCGTATATAAAATGATATAAAATTTCCTTGTAAGACCTTTTATAATAAGGAATAATATCTTGTAAAATAACTTTGTAAAATAATTAATTTTTATAATATAAAATTCATGAATTTTTTTAGAAAACATGGATATGAAATTGAAATATTTCTAATCTAAAATAAGATGCAAGATCAATATTTATTAAAAACAACATTCTTGATGTTTCTTTAATCAATAAGATAATAAATGTAAATTAAAAATGTAAAAAAAGAATAATAATATGATAATAAAATATTTGAGGTTAAATAAAGTAATATCATATGATTTCAACAAAGTAACTATGAACATAAACAATCCTGAAATAATATGAGATTGTTTTATAAAAATCATTATTATTTTGGTAACTTTTGAATCCTAAGACCATGAAATAAATGAATTCAAATAAATATTTAAATAACATTATCAAGAATATATTTATTATATAAAATTTAAAATTGGAATTACTTAAACATCCTAAAATAACATGGGTTAATAACATAAACATATGTCCAGAAAAAAAGAGAATTTGAGACAAATAAGGCTTATAATGTTTGTATCATTGAATTGATAACTAATAAATGGATTGATTATGTGTAAAAAATTTAAATACACAAAAAAATGGAAAAAATAATAAAAAAATAATTTCACACATTATCTTGGAATAATATAATCAATTAATAAGTTATATAACTCAATGAAACAAAATTGAGCTAAGAAGTCCTTTACCACTTAGTTACTTTCAGTAAAATTCCTTTGAATGATGTAATTTGAATTATAATATAAGTACCATTCATTATGAAGGATTAATTATATATCATTTAAAATGGAATTATATAAACCGTATAAAAGAATATAAGTGCATAACATTAAAATATACCTCACTAAAGTGAAATTGAGATGAAATCCCTTACGACATTGATGTCTTTAGAAACCCCTTGGATAGAGTAACATGAATTGTAACATAAAATAAAATTATGTATTTGAAGTTATTGATATAAAATTTAAAATGGATAGTGTACACACCATCTTAAAATATTAGTGAATAACAGTCATGACCCATTCCACGGGGCCCGGACGGGACTACCCCAAGTCCGCCTTCCATTGGCCAGGGGTTCGGGACTTGCATCTGAAGGCTTTTCCCGAACAGGGAAGTAATTTCTTTAGATATCTATACACACTCAAAAGGGGAAACTGAAGTAAACAACCAACAAAATTAAGGTATAACCATGAGGGTAAAGTACAACCACAAGTACAACATGTAAACTGAAAATAGTGGGCCGGAATACAAGCCCTAAAAACTGAAAAGAATGTTAACAGTTGTCGCATCTGCCCTAGAGCTCTACATGGAGGGTTGTAGCTATATGTATGAAGTCCAAGAAGAGGATCTCGACTGCTCTCATTGCACCAAGCTCCACCAAATCTTGAACCTCCAAAGTCGGCCTCAGAGCATCAGTAATCTACACCAGACACACACATGCGGGTGGAGCCCGTGTAGGGGTGAGTATAACAACTCAGTAGGGGACCCCAAGACCCCTGAAGTCCACTCAATAATCCCAAATGGTAAACATCACAATAAATACCACAAATGTAATATCACAAGAATGATCTAAATCATGAAGCCCAAAGAAAAAGATATATCTCAATCTAACAGTATAACTTCAATGTTACTGGGATAGGAATGACTAGTCGTAAAGCCAGATCATCTTATCCATATTAACTCCACCTCTAACCCGTATAGTTTACTGTATGCTGACTCATATTGGTTTCTAGATGTTGACTCATATTGGTCGCTTGTGCTATCCTGTATTGGTCATTGGTGTTAACCCGTATTGGTCGCTCATGATGACCCGTATTGGTCGCTGGTGCTAACCCATATTGGTTACTAGTGCTAACTTTTATTGGTCACTAGTATAGAGGTCGGGATGATTATTCGTACAACTAGATCATCCCACTCTGTAGTTTCTGATTCTCAGCCATATTTTTTTCTCTTCTTCTTCATGTCACAGCCATCCACTGGATTCCCGCACGAAGCATGCCTGATCTCCGGATGATTATGCTCCTCGAGACATCAGTCATATTTTAACTGGTACTAAGTCCAGAAAAAATCATACCCAAGGTACTTCCCCATTATAGGGGTCCCAACGTGACAGACGGGATTTCGATTGGACATCTGGTCTATAATATATGAGCACTTTTGTAAAAAGGGACCGGTTGGATTCATGACTAATCCAACCCTGGTCGCACGTCAAACTCTTTCAATACGCACTTATCATATCTCCAAATGTCTATATTGTCACAAGGGTCCTTATTCCACAGATGGAACATCGATCGGATTCCCGGTCTGTTAGTTATTGGCATTTTAATGTTGAGGGCCATGTTGGATTCGATGTCAATCCAACTCGGTCATACTCCAAATTTCACCAAAACTCTAGTGGAGTATCTCAAAAGGACCATCTCGGTCTAAGGATCATGTCCATGTAGATGGTTTTTCAAAAGGACGTTTGGTTCGCATGATTTGGCCCATTATGAATTTTTGGGCCCGAAAGGGGTCCAGGTCTAACCTGACCCGACCTGGGCCAACCCAACCCGTTCCGGGTCGGACTCAACCTGACCCGGTCCAGGTATAACCCGACCCAACCCGGCCTAGGCCACCATGACCTAGACCGATTGGGCTGGGCCGTGGCAGGCTTGACCCACTGCGTCTCAGACCGTCCCGGTCAGCCCTTGCGGGGCGGGGCCACGGCAGGCCTAGTATGCTAGGCCACAGACAGGCCTAGCCCACCGGCTGGGCGTGGCCCGCCAGGCAACGCGGCCTAGCTGGCTGGTGTACCCTATGCTGGGTATGCGGTCCACCTACTAAATGGCTCAAAGTATCTGTTCAGATCCCTAATTGGCGGTACTAGGTGGCGCTGCTTCGTCACCCCTCAGACCCACAGGAGGCAGGTCCCTTCAGCTTTCCACCGCTGCAGCTTCATGCTGTGTCCCTTGAATGTGGCGCGCGATGGTGATCCGCCTCCACCTCTGTGGTCGGTTGTTGTTGGTCACCCATCTGACCATCGTAGAGCTGAACGGTGCCACTATTCCACCACGGTTGGTGATTTCCAGTCGCCACCCTCGTCTGTCGGCACCGGTCGTCGGCACCACTGCATCGGTGATGCGCTGTCATCTCTTCTGCGGGCCACCGAGTGAGCCCTGGTTGTCCGTTCTTCCTTCCGGGCGTGCCTACGGTCCACTCAGGATTCGGTCGTCATTTCACAGCCCTCAAATACTACTTTCTTCCAAGTTCATTGTTCCACCACGAATAACCCACCAAGGACAAGTTTAGCGGAGGGTCTGGGCCTTGTTGGTTTTGTCTCGTTCCCTCCGCGTTAGCATTTTATACATGAGAAAAATTATTAATAATCAAAAGGAATAGTAATACTCAAATTTAATACCTCTCAATAACTACCCGCATGATTGGATGAGACGCGGATCAACCTGTTAGTCGGTTGGTGCACATTCAAGGTATTTTTCAAAAATGTGAAGAGAGGGAACATAAAAACACATAAACCCCTTCTTCAAGATCTTTTGTAGGTGTCATGGTTGCGACAAGAGGAGCATCCACGTTGGGTGGAGTCATCGGCATTTGTCGATCCTATATCATTTCCACCCAAGCCTCCATCCTCCATTGGTGGATGTTGTTTCAAAACTCCTCCAGAGTTTTCTCGCTTGAATAAGCTGTTCCAAAACCGCACCCCGTGCTCCATTTAAATAGAAGGGGGAAAAGTGATTAACGTGCTGAGGAATTAATGAGGATAATTAAATTAATTAATGAACCTCTTTTAATTCACAATGGTTGAGTTACGTAGTTGATGAGTCAAGCCATTAAAAGGCTTGAAAAGTCGTTGGTCCTGCCACCGCTTGTCATCCATTAGAGAAAACGAAAATAAAATAACAATTACATGTTATTTAATTATTTTGTAAAAATTACAAAAATTATCATTTTCTCCTGAACAACTGCGATCAAAGTGATACTTATCCTATGAAATTCCCAATGTTGTGGATTCAATGGTGCCCTGAGATTTCAATTCCAAACACTAGTTCAAAAGATAAGAAAAAGTTGCTCAGGCGTTTACTGAACGTACCTAAAAAAAGTTCAAAAATCCATTCGGGGAACACCGGGCCTCGGAATCACACGCCATCAATTTTTGAAGGCTCTTAAAAATCCCAAATAAGATAAAAAAATTAAATGTAATTTTCAGGTCTTTACATTCTCCTCACCTTAGGGTTTTACATCCTAGAAATCCATACAGGGTTGCACAAACAAAGAGGGGTACTGGGTATTCATATGAGCCTCTCGCTCCCATGTTCTCTTTTGGAGATTCATGTGCTATCACAGAATGTGCACTAGAGGTATCGATCACCCACAAAGGATTTACTCTTGTCGATCATCTAAATCCATCGGATACTTCAAAAAAGTCACCCTGTCGTCAATCACCAACTCACCATGGTTGATGTCGTGAGATGGGTCATGCACGTATCTCCTTAGTTGGGATACATGGAAGGCATCGTGCACCATATCCAACTATGGTGGTAGTTCCAAGCGGTATTCCACCTCGCCAATCGTTCAAAGTATCAGGAATGGTCCGATAAACCTCAGTGATATTTCTCCACCTCATCCAAATCTCTGTAGTCCACTACTGGAATGTGGGGTTTTCCCCACACTTCCATACCAACGGTTTCATGAAACCTTTGGTAAAGGATTGTTTAGGAAAGCTTTTACCAATGGTTCCCAAGAACCGTTTGTATAAATGTGTTTGTGTCAGTTTTTACCAACGGTTTTATTAAGATGTTGGTATAGGTGTAGTTTATGGGAGTATTACCAACGGTTCTCATTAACCCGTTGGTATAGGTGTGGTTGGGGGAAGTTTTTTCGAACAGTTCTAAAGAACCGTTGGTATAGTTTTGGCCTGAAGGTGTGTACCAACAGTTTTTAAAAATCGTTGGTACAACTTTCCCCCCAAATTACCAACGGCCCTTCCTCTCCCCCATTCATGATACAGAACCCTAAACGGGAGTTGGCGATCTTGGAGCTCCTTCGGCCGGAGCAGTTTGGCGATCTTGGAGCTCCTTCAGCTTCCTCTTCCTCCATCCCATCCAAGGTGTTGAATCTACTTCCGAATCTTATAATACCCATCCTAAATTAGGTATTTTATTAACTGGTACCTTATTCTTATTGGAATTTATCAAATATTTCATTTTTTTTATTTGATTTTGATGTTTTTTTGTTTTTGTTTTTGTTTTGATTTAACCTATAGGTTTTTTATTTAGACCCATCCTATATGTTTTTGTTTCTGTGTTTTTTATTTTGATGTGTTTATGTTTTTGTTTCTATTTTGATGTGTTTAAGGTACCTTATTAGCTGGTACCTTATTTTTTATTTAAATTTATCTAATTATGTTTTTGATTTAGACCCATCCTATATGTTTTTGTTTCTGTTTTGATGTATTTATGTGATGAGATTGTATCGTCATTAAGATGTGTCCAATGGTTCTTTGATCATTGTTTGGTGGAGAATGAATGGTTTAGGGCAATAATTAGAAGTAGCTTCCAGTGAGACCATTTTAGCATAAGGGGAAACAAGATTATGATCTACAAGGGGGTGATTGAGTTGGTAGAGACCCAACATAGTTTGTTCCTTGTGTTCAAGAACCATAAATAGAGTGTTCCAATTAGGTGGTCATCAGAAAAGAAGTAGGTAAGATTTCCAGGTCCTGTTTCATGAAGTTAAATATGTGGCGCTATAGTGGCTTTGGATTGTTTGAGGCACTCTTAGTGTACTATAAACCCTCATTTGTTCCATATTCATTTAAATTATTTTAATATCATTTTTTCACACACACCATTATATACTCTCAAACTATATTTAGAGTGTATTTTTATTCTTATGGTGTTAAATATTTTAGTAAATGTCCATACTAGCTTTTTTATGTGTTCTAGGGGTTTAGACTGATGACAGGGCTGTATGATTATTGTGGGGGTATTCTTTTCATATAAATATACCTGTACTATGTCATCAAATGAATCAACCATGGACAGCCTGACCACCCCCCGTGGACAGCCCCCCCCCCCCCACCTGTTGGATACCCCCCCACCCCCTTGACACCCTCAACCCCACTGTACAGCGCCACCACCCCCGTGGACAGCCCGACCACCCCCCGTGGACAGCCCTCCCACCCTCCTGGATAGCCCGCCCACCCCCCTGGACAGCCCCGCCACCCCCATGGGCTGCCCGCCCACCCCCTGGACACCCCGTACCCCCCATGGGAAGCCCGCCCACCCCCTGGACACCTCGTACCCCCCCCCCCTCCCAAGAAAGCCCCACCCACCCCCTGGACACCCCACTCACCTTCTTGGATAGCCCGCCCACCCCTTGGACTCCCCCTACCCCATTGGATAGCCTGACCACCCCCGCGGACAGCCCACCCACCTGGACACCCAAACCCCCCTAGACACCTCCCGACCCCTAGACACCTCCAACCCCCTGGACGGCCCCACCACCCCCTAGACACCTCTCACCCCCCTGGACACCCCACACCCCCCTTGGATAGTCCTGCCACTCCCCTGATCCTTATCCTACTCCTCATCTTGATCTCCCTGAAGAAGTTAAAGTATAAAACTCATGTACTCCCAACAAGATCCTTAAGGATTATGTATTCCTTGATCCACTTCCAATAACTTACTGGGAAATCCTTGAATATCGGCATTAGAAATTATGTATTTTATTTTCTTATATACACTATATTTTTTTTGTATTTTTTAATATGATTCTCATATAGAGTAATGTGACAGTTATGCTTTTATATAAAGTAAACTATTTTCATTTACCTACATATTTTTTTGATTAATCTTCAATATTATTTAATTTCTTTGAAATGAATTATTGTAATTTTTTACAGAATGGATAGAAGTTGGATGTACGAAACTGACTGGATTTCAACCAATTTTCAAAATAATTTGAACAGCATTCTAGATTTTTCATTTGACAAGGCCTGAGATAGTGGTCGTATACACTTATCATGTTTTAATTGTGATGGAAGACCTTGGTTGAGTCGTGACGCAGTTAGCTATCATATAACCAAATATGGTTTCCAAACAAACTATTATGTGTGGTATCACAATGGAGAGAAAATGGAATCTCAAAATATTGATGATCCAAATGATAGGACTGAATTGGAGAGTTTGATATATGACCGGTTTCCATTTTTTCAGCATCATGAGAAAAAATGGATGTCCAGCCAACAAGATTTCGATACACGCACACATGATGTGTCCAATGAAAATGATGATTTTGATAGGGTGAAAAAATTGAATGATGCTGCGATGACTCTAGTATATCAGCAATGTTGTAAAATGAAAAATTTGGAATTTTTAATCTGATTGTTTCATTGGAAAACTATGTATGGGATTTCAAATACTACAACTGATTACATTCATACCTTCTTGAAATACTTACTTCCAGATGATGCAGATATTCCCTCAAACCACTATTTGGCATGGAAGTTAGTTGATGAACTTGGATTCTCAAAAAAAAATCATGCTTGCTCGAATGATTTCAGCTTATTTTGGGAGGAAACTGCTGAAAGAAATGATTATATCAAATGTGGAACCTCCCGATGGAAGCCAAAAGATGATGGAACACCATCTCGTGTGACACAAAAAGTAATGTGGCACTTTCCATTGATACCCAGATTACAGAACATTTTCATGTATGATGAAATATCCGTAAAAAGGCGATGGCATGACACCGAGAGAAAAAAGAATAATGAAGAGTTGGTTTACCCTGCAGATGGATTTGCATGGTAGATATTTGATGCACAATATCCTAAATTTGCAGCTGACGCGCGTAATGTGAGTCTGGGTCTTTCATGTGACAGTTTTAATCCATTTGGGCAGATGCTTACTTTGCACAACACATGGCTGGTTTTCATACACATTTATAACCTTCCCCCATGGTTGTGTATGAAAAATCCTTACAGTTTCTTGAGTATACTGATATCTGGCCCTTCTGATCCTGGAAATGATATAGATTTATACATGCAACCTCTAATAAAAGAGTTGAAACTTCTTTGGGATGTGGGTGTTCCCATATACGATTCATGTTCGAAAAACATATTTTAGATGCGTGTTGCGCTTATGTGGACGATCAAGGATTTTACTGCTTATGCAATGATGTCTGGATGGAGCACTAAAGAAAAATTTCCATGTCCTGTTTGTATGAAGAATACTCGATCGAGAATACTGAAATATCATCATAGTTTTAGTTTTATGGAACATCGACGATTCTTTCCATTGAACCATCCATATATAAACAATCGTCGAAGATTTGACAATACCATGGAGAATGATGATCCAGCCCCCCAGCCCCTGTGCACCCAGCCCTCCATCCCAGCCCCTATGCACCCATCCCCCTAGACCTAGCCCCTGTGAACCCACCCCCCAGACCCAGACACCCCCCCAAACCCCCATTTCCAGCCCCCCCCCCCAGACCCGACCCCTCCCCTGTCCTCCATCCCCTCCCAAGTCTAGTGTCCAGGCCCACCAGACCCAGCCCCTCCCCACCCAGATCCCTTCCCAGCCCCTCCCCTGTCCAGCCCCCAGACCCAGCCCCTCCATCCCCTAGACCCAGCCCCTCCCCCAGACCCCCCTTTCCACCCCCAGACCCCCCTGTCCATCCCCCCCAGACCCAGCCCTTCCCCTGCCCTCTAGCCCCTCCCATTTTCAGTGTCCAGCCCCACCAGACCCCCCTCCCCCCCAGACCCCTGCCCTGCCCCTCCCCTGACCAGCCCCCCAGACCCAGCCCCTACCTCCCACAGACCCAGCCCCTCCCCCCCAGACCCCTGCCCAGCCCCTCCCTTGTCCAGCCCCCCAGACCCAGCCCCTCCCCTGTCCAATGTCCAGCACCACCAGAACTAGCAGCCCCTCCCCCCAAACCCCTGTCCAGCCCCTCCCCTATCCAACCCTCCAGACTCAGCCCCTCCCTCCCCCAGACCCAGCCCCTCCCTTGTCCATCCCTTCCCCTGTCCAGTGTCGAGCCCCTCCCCTATCCAACCCCTCCCCTTTCCAGCCCTCCAGACCCTGTAAAAATCTATGAATCTACAAAATGATTATTTTGAAAAGATTATTTAGATTTATTCAACATTAGAGGAAGAATAACGTATGAAAATAGATTTAGAGAAAAAATGTATCTTAGTCTAACTATTTAATTATAATGCATCCATAAGTAAGATTTAAGGCCTAAGGACATGACATGAAAAATTATGTGTTTTAGATCCATGTGTAATATTGGGGGTTCATTTTAAAATAATAAAATAAGGGTTTTTTATGTGGAAAATGATTTATTAGGCGATGAATTCCCTTGGTTAAAAAATATAAATAAGTGTATGTCTTTTTGATTTTGATAAATGGATTTTAATGATAATGAAATATTTGTTAATTTCTTTGGTTAAAAAAATTTATTTTTAACATTTTTATTCACTATTTTATATATTTTCATTGATTGGTAATATAATTTATAAACAAAAAATATCCAATTAGTTATAATATTTATATGTATTAAATTGAGTAATTTTGAAAAAAATTTATATTGTATTATGTGAAAATTTTGCATATATAATATGAAAAATATGAAGAGTTTATATTTCAACCTTAATATCAAATATTGACAGCACTTTTAGTTTATGGTTGGTGGCTTAGAGTACACTAAAAATGGATTATGAAGGAGAAGGTAAGTTAAGGACATCTATTTAATCTTTTTGGTTATATTTAATTTTCAGTTAGTATTGTACTTGAGTTGGATTATTTATATTTAATTTATTTTGAATGACTCGCTAATATGGTTGATTTATTTATTTTTAACAGGTTATGTGTGCATTTATTCATGGTGGTATATAGTGTAAATCTGGTTCTATTTCATGATTTTATATATGGTGGAATGTAAAATATATGGACAAATACTGGCATATGGAAAACTGACCAAATGCATTTGGATTCTGTTGAAACATTAGGAAAACGATCCATGGGTCATTTGTGACGTGTACGAGTCAACCTCGCCTCAACCTGAGGGTCTATGTGGCCGGTACCACTAAAAGTGTCTTTCTATTATTTAAAATGGATGTGCTTTTAATTAAATTAAACAACATACGGAAAACTGAACAAACGCATTAGGATTGTTTTGATACATTAAGAAAATGATCCATGGGTCATTTTTGACATGTACGAGTCAACCCCACCTCAATCTGAGGCGCGGTGTGGCCGGCACCACTCAAAGTGTCTCACTTTTCTTTGAAATGGACAACAGTTTAAGTAAAAACAACAACTGACATACAGAAAATGGACCAAACACATTCAGATTCTATTGAAAATTTAGTACAAGTATCCATGGGTGATTTTTATCATGTACGAGTCAACCCCGTCTCGATCTGAGGCACGGTGTGGTCGGTACCACTCAAAATGTCTCACTTTTATTTGAAATGGACAGGATTTTAAGTGAAAACAACTACCGGCATACGGAAAACTGACCAAACGCATTCGGATTCTGTTGAAACTTTAGGAAAATGATCCATGGGTCATTTCTGACGTGTATGAATCAACCCCGCCTCAATCTGAGGGCCGGTGTGGCCGAAACCACTAAAAGTGTCTTTCTTTTGTTTAAAATGGATGTGCTTTTAATTAAAATAAACGACATACATAAAACTGAACAAACGCATTAGGGCTGTGTTGATACTTTATGAAAAAGATCCATGGGTCATTTTTGATGTATAAAAGTCAACCCTGCCTCAGTCCGAGGTGTAGTGTGGCCGGCACCACTCAAAGTGTCCCACTTTTCCTTGAAATGGACAATAGTTTAAGTAAAAACAATAACTGACATACAGAAAATGGACGAAACGCATTCGGAATCAGTTGATAATTGAGGAAAAGTATCCATGGGTCATTTTTGTCGTTTACGAGTCAACCCCGACTCAATTGGAGGCACAGTGTGGCCAGTACCACTCAAATTGTCTCACTTTTATTTGAAATGGACAGGATTTTAAGTGAAAACAACTACCGGCATACGCAAAACCGACCAAACGCATTCTGATTCTGATGAAACTTTAGGAAAATGATCCATGCGTCATTTGTGATGTGTACACGTCAACCTTGCCTCAATCTGTGGGTCGGTGTGGCCGATACCACTAAAAGTGTCTTTCTTTTGTTTAAAATGGATGCGCTTTTAATTAAAATAAACGACATATGGAAAACTGACCAAACGCATTATGATAGTGTTGATACTTTAGAAAAAATATCCATGGGTCATTTTTGACATTTACGAGTAAACCCCGCCTCAATACGAGGTGCGGTGTGGCCGAAACCACTCAAAGTGTCTCACTTTTCTTTGAAATGGACAACAGTTTAAGTAAAAACAACAACTGACATACGGAAAATAGACCAAACATATTCGGATTCTGTTGATACAATAGGACAAGTATCCATGGGTCATTTTTGTCGTGTATGAGTCAACCCCGCCCCAATCTGAGGCACGATGTGGCCGGTACCACTCAAATTATCTCACTTTTATTTGAAATGGATAGGATTTTAAGTGAAAACAACTTCCGGCATATGAAAACCAACCAAACTCATTCATATTCTATTGAAACTTTAGGAAGATGATACATGGGTCAGTTGTGATGTGTATGAGTCAACCCCGCCTCAATCTGAGGGCTGGTGTGGCCGGTACCACTAAATGTGTCTTTCTTTAGTTTAAAATTGATGCGCTTTTAATTAAAATAAACAACATATGAAAAACTGACCAAACGCATTCATATTGTGTTGATACTTTAAGAAAACTATCCATGGGTCATTTTTGACGTGTACGAGTCAACCTCGCCTCAATCTGAGGTGCGGTGTTGCTGACACCACTCAAAATGTCTCACTTTTCATTGAAATGGACAACAGTTTAAGTAAAAACAACAACTGACATACGGAAAATGGACCAAACGCATTAGGATTCTATTGATACTTTAGGAAAAGTATCCATGGGTCATTTTTGTCATTTATGAGTCAACCCCACCTCAATATGAGGCACGGTGTGGCCGAAACCACTCAAACTATCTCACTTTTATTTGAAATGGAAAGGATTTTAAGTGAAACCAACTACCGACATATGGAAAACCGACCAAACGCATTCGGATTCTGTTTAAACTTTAGTAAAACGATCCACGGGTCATTTTTGATGAGTACGAGTCAACCCCGCTTCAATCTAAGGGCCGGTGTCGCCAGTACCACTAAAAGTGTCTTTCTTTTGTTTAAGATGGATGCACGTTTAATTAAAATAAACGACATACGGAAAACTGACCAAATGCATTCTAATTGTGTTAATACTTTATTTACACGATCCATGGGTCATTTGTGACATGTAAAAGTCAACCCCGCCTCAAACCAAGGCGCGGTGTGTCCGGTACCACTCAAAGTGTCTCACTTTTCTTTGAAATGGACAACTGTTTAAGTAAAAACAACAAGTGACATACAAAAAATAAACCAAACGCATTCGGATTCTGTTGATACTTTAGGAAAAGTATCCATGGGTCATTTTTTTTGTTTACAAGTCAACCCCGCCTCAATCTGAGGCACGGTGTGGCTGGTACCACTAAAACCGTCTCACTTTTATTTGAAATGGACAAGATTTTAAGTGAAAACAACTACCGGCATATGGAAAACTGACCAAACGCATTCAGATTCTATTTAAACATTAGGAAAACGATCCATGGGTAATTTGTGATGTGTATGAGTCAACCCCACCTCAATCCGAGGTCCGTAGTGGCCGATACCACTAAAAGAGTCTTTTTTTAAATGGATGCGCTTTTAATTAAAATAAATGACATAAGGAAAACCAACCAAACGCATTTAGATTGTGTTGATACTTTAGGAAAACAATACATGGGTCATTTTTGACGTGTACGAGTCAACTCCGCCTCAATCCGAGGCGCGGTGTGGCTGGCACTACTCAATTTGTCTCACTTTTCTTTGAAATGGACAACAGTTTAAGTAAAAACAACAACTAACATACAGAAAATGGACCAAACGCATTCAGATTCTATTGATACTTTAGGAAAGTATCCTTGGGTCATTTGTGACGTGTACGAGTCAACCCCACCTCAATCTGAGGCACAGTGTGGCCGGTACCACTCAAACTGTCTCACTTTTATTTGAAATGGACTCGATTTTAAGTGAAAACAACAACCGGCATACGGAAAACCAACCAAACTCATTCGGCTTTTGTTGATAATTTAGGACAAGTTTCCATGGATCATTTTTGACGTGAAAGAGTCAACCCCGCCTCAATCCGAGTCGCGGTGTGGATGGCACCACTAAAAGTGTATTTTATTTGTTTAAAATGGTTGCGCTTTTAATTAAAATAAACGACATACGGAAAACCGAACAAACGCATTCGTATTGTGTTGATACATTAGGAAAACGATCCATGGGTCATTTTTGACGTGTGAGAGTCAACCCCGCCTCAATCCGAGGCACGGTTTGGCCGGCACAACTCAAAGTGTCTCACTTTTCTTTGAAATGGACAACAGTTTAAGTAAAAACAACAACTGACATACGGAAAATGGACCAAACACATTCAGATTCTGTTGATACATTAGAACAAGTTTTCATGGGTCATTTTTGACGTGTACGAGTCAACCCCGCCTCAATCTGAGGCACGGTGTGGCCGGTACCTTTCAAACTGTCTCACTTTTAGTTGAAATGGACAGGATTTTAAGTGAAAACAACAACCGGCATACAGAAAACCGACCAAACTCATTCGGATTCTTTTGATACTTTAGGACAAGTTTCCATGGGTCATTTGTGACGTGTATGAGTCAACCCTACCTCAATCTGAGGCTTGGTGTGGACAGAACCACTAAAAGTCTCTCTTCTATTTGAAAAGGACATCATTTTAAGTGAATAGAACTGAAATTTACACTTATCAATGATAGTTGAAACTCTTTTTCATTAGTTGGTAGTTTCAGTCATGGGTTCCTAAGTGATGAGACTCCAAAGAAAATACCTTTTAACCATATATTATAAACAATACAAGTTCAATGAAAAATTCATCACAAATCATTACATACCCAAATCTAGGATCAGAAAAAAATGGGATATGAGCCAATTTCAAACTCTTAGTCAACTCTAATAGGTATTTCTCATACTATTCTGTCTATTAGAATTTGATGAGGAGGTGGGGGCTATGCTGGTTGGGGGGTTGTGCAGGGGTGAGTTGAATTACTACCAGATGATTGTTGTCTTATGAAGATTGAAATAGGGAATTGTAGTACATGACATGGTTGGAAGAGTTTGATGAATTTATGTGTTTTTTCTGTCCTATTTTAGGTGTTTTTATACTGTTTTATGTCTGTATGTGGTTTTTGTGATATTTTTTATGAAGGTTTATAGTGGAGGGGCTACTGGAGGGAGGGGGGGTGCTGGGCTGCTGTTCTATAAAAACTCAATACCAACGGTTTAAAACCGTTGGTATAAGGGTGATGGAATTCTGTAAAAACACTATACCAACGGTTCTAAACCGTTGGTATAGGTGTTCTGGATTTCTAGAAAAAATAATACCAACAGTTAATGAACCGTTGGTGTAGGTGGTCTGGATTTCTGGAAAAACCAATTACAACGGTTTATAACCGTTGGTATAGGTGTTGCTGAAAAACACAATACCAATGGTTCCAAACCATTGGTATAGGTTTTTTGGAAAACCACAATACCAACAGTTTAAAACCGTTGGTATAATAGTTCCAAAAATGCAGTACCAACGGTTTAAAACCGTTGGTATACATTTCGAGAAATTTATAAAACCAATATACAAACGGTTTAGATCAAACTGTTGGTATAAGGCTTTCCTTACGGCATACTATCCAACGGTTTGGAAAACCTTTGGTATAGCCTATACCAACGGTTTTCTAGCCTATACCAACGGTTTATAACCATTGGTATAACCTTTTTTTCCAGTAGTGGTCCCCGTCAAGGGTAGACTTACAAGAATACTTGGTCCCCCTCCAAGAACTCCAGTGGTCTCCATCGCCTATAAGAATAGGAATTTTATTGGCTTTGTGCAGTCTTCATCTGCTCTCGGATGACATGCACCTTTTCAGTGGTAGCCCATACCATCTCTTGGCCCACGAGTGCTGGCTCTCATGGATCTGTCTAGCACAAGGGCAATCTGCATGGTCGTCTATACTCGAATGGCCCAAAGGACTTCTTTTTTATTTTATTATGGATATTTCCCCTTTTTAAGGGTTGAAAGAGAACCCGTACATGACCCGTAGGCCCAAGGCACAAGGCCTGACAAACCCGCAATACATGACCCGAAGGCCCAGAGGCATACCATGCCCAATACATGACCCGTAGGCCCATCCCACTTGAACTACCACTCCCCATATTTCTGCATCATTGATCACCTAGCTCCCACCTTGCATTTCTGATCGTCTAGCATTACCCCGTACAAATCTACATGGTGCCTGGTCCCGATGGCGGCTGCCATACCCTCTCATTCTTCAAATCCGGTTAGCTCTATATCTGGTGGCTACTACTCCTATTGCTCTGATCCTCTTTTGGGACATTTTTTTGTGTGAACTGGGATACACCATGGTCTACGTGACCTGAAGGCCCTGTGGCCCGAAGGCCTTTGATGGCCCAAAGGCCCTGGAGACCTGTAGGCCCAAACCGGTGGCCCGAAGGCCCAAATAGGGTTAATAGTTCTGGCTGCTATAGTACCGAACATTAACTGCTACAGTACTGCTATAATACTACTACAATATCCCAGAAATTCACCTCCACACGGTTATGAAACCGGGTCTCTTGGATGCCAAGCAAGAGCCCTTACCACTCAGGTACGGGCTTGTTGGCAGCACGGTCGTCCATACAACGCCTCAAAAGAGGACATAACAATGGTGGACTGATAGATTTTTTTGTACGTGAACTACCCCAAGGGTATGTGGTCCTCCCAAATTTGACCAAAAATCTAGGACACATGCACAAAGCATGTCCTCTATGGTCTGGATGGTTCGCTCAGTCTAACCATATTTTTGTGGGTGAAAAGATGTGCTTAAGAGAAGAGAATCCCCAAAATCCGCATGTAACCCATTCCCCAACCAAAATGTGATGTGTTCATTGTAGTATGAGACTATCATCGAAGTCACCTCGTGAAATCACACGATTTCCTAAACGTGGAAACATCCCAAGATCTCTACCGAACCCTTCTGCCAAATATTAAGGAAGTGGTCCGACTTAGTCAGTCATTCAATGATCACATAGATGGTGTCATTCCCTCTGGACGTACGTGGTAACCCTATCAAGAATTCCATTGATATACCTTCCCACTACAACTCTGGTATCTCGAGGGGTTGGGTCAAGACTGCTGGTACCTCATGATCAGACCTCACTTGCTGGAAAGTGAGGCATCTAAAAAAAACTCCACCATACCTTTCTTCATCCCTGACCACCAGTACTGATGTCGGAGGTCCTGATACATCTTCATCATGCCTGGATGTGCTGCTAAGGGGGATTTATGGAAATCCCCCATCACCACCTCTCTTAGCGCCACTGGTACAACTGTATGTCCTCTGAAAAGTATAGTGTGCTCCCCACCTTCAAAATATCTATCAGGTGCATGGACTGAGGATATCTGAGCACATTTAGTCTCACAGTTGATGTCTCCGATTTGCGCCTCCCTGACTCACTGAAGGAGTGGAGGGAAACAACCATCGACTAGAGGTATATTGTCTAATCTCTATCCACGTAGGATATCTGAAGCTAGATTAACTACTCTGAATCCTCGTTCAGTAGATACGAACTCGATCACCACCTAAGTACATATACCACTAAGTTCCCCTTCCTAGGAGTATAGACTATCTCAAAGTCATAGTCCAAGAAGAACTATCTCCATCATCTTTGTCTTAGATTCATATATTTCTAGGTGAAGATATATCTGAGACTCTGTGGTATGAGTAAAAAATAAACCACTCACCCAACAAGTAGTATCTCCACATCTTTAGTGTAGAGACTATTGCTGCCAACTCCAAGTAATGAGTTGTATAATTAGGCTCATGAGGCCTCAACTGTCATGATCCATAAGCAATCATTTGATTATCCTACATCAGTATGAAACTGATTCTGGTCCCTGATGAATCTTAGTAAACCACGTAGTCAGTGCCCGCCTCCGGAAACCTCAGGATGGAAGCATGGGTCAAGATCATCCTAATCTGTTTAAAGTTTTACTAGAATGTATCTGACCATAGTAAGGGTTTCCCCTTCTTTTTTGAGGAAGTCATATGTGTTTCTTCTCTAAATAAATAGGGTATAAACCTCATATAGTAGCATGCTAATCCAAGGAAGCTCTATACCTCCATAACTCTCCTGGGTGGCTCCTAAGAAAGTACTGCGTCGATCTTCACTAGATCCACTACAACTCCATCCTCTGAGATAATGTGTCCCATGAATTGGACCTTCTGTATCCAGAACTCACACTTCATGATCTCCCCATATAATTAGTGCTTCCGGAGTGTGTCCAAAACTATCCTCAAGTGTACAACATGATCTTCATCGGACTCTAATTACACCAAGATGACTTTGATGAAGACCACTACAAAGCGATTGAGTTATGGATGAAATATCCTATTCATGATCACCATGAACAATATTAGGGAATTGGTCACTCTGAAAGGCATCACCAAGAACTCATAATGGACATACCAATAAGTGAATTCTGTCTTCTATACATCCTCATCCTGTACTCTGATCTGAGTGTAGCATGATCTGAGGTCTATCTTCAAGAACCAATTCTCTCCTTTAAACTGATCAAACAAATCATCAATCCTTGTCATAGGATACTTGTTCTTCATAGTCTCCTGGTTTAGGCACCAGAGTTCTACACATAGCCTCAAACATTCATATGAATTATTTCTAAACAACACTGGGGAAGTCCAAGGAGAAACACTAGGTCTTACGAATCCCTTCCTTTGTAAGTTCTCCATTTGTACCCTCAACTCCTAGAGCATCGCAGAGGCCATCTAATATGTTGGTGTAGATATCGTAGTTGTTTATATGTATAAGTAAATGCATATGTCTACCTCTATATGAGGAGGTAGTCCTAGCACATGATCTGGAAAGACGTCCTCATTCTCTTCTACCACCAATAGAAACTGTGGACTCACCTCATCCACTGTGTCGAAGGTCATGCAAGACAACTAATATGTAATCAGATACACCCTCATGTGCGCAAGTCCATCCTGTGATACTCTTTTTTCCTTCTCACCAACAAAGGAAAACTAGCCTCCAACTCTGCCCATACATCGCATTGTACGTCTCAAGCAATCAATTTGTGCATGAACTTCTAATAGCGAGTCCACGCCTAAAATGAGATTTTAGGGATTCAATGCTGCTACTAGAATATCCCATCTAAAACTCTCTCCTCTGAGAGTAAGACCACACTATCAGCACCAGTGTGTGACCACTAAATAAAATTGTGTAGGAGTATCCAAATGCAAATGTCAAGCTAAAAGATGAGTTAGAATCTCAGAGTCCTAAACTAAGTCCGCAACAAAGAAATAATAGCTAGAACCTATGTCAATAAGAACTATTTCTAAAGTAGAGAAGATAGATATCATACCTTGTATAATCTCAGGGACGTCAAGATCATGAGCCTCTACTAACTGTAGTTGGGCCTTTTCCTGTCCACCTGCTCCCTGAGATCGTGGTGTACCTTCTAGGGGTGGTGGTGGCACTGCCTAGTGACCCCGACCACCTCCCACTGCACGTCCTCCTCCCCTGCCTCATCTGCCACATGGTTGAAGCTCATGATCATGTCATTATCGCTTCCACAGTTTCCCCTATACCATCTTCTGATTATCCGCACGGGAAGTCTGGTAGTCATGAGCTCTGTGACACTTTACCCCATAAGAAAAATAGATCATGCATCGATGGTGGCTCCATCGGCCTCTAGAGCCTCGCACCTCTAACTCTTCATCCCCAGGTCTCCTTATAGAAGGTCTATCCTACTTAGGCTTATGCTTCGTCTATCTACAGCTAACTGTTGATGACTCTACAACCTGTTGTCCAGTAGGGGATCTCACTGTCGGTGCTTGCCCAGTAGGGAAGCTCTCCATCAGGAAAGCTCTCTCTAGCACCCCAGCCAGCGTTGGGATGCTAATAGAAATGATTGAAACTCTAATATCTCATTAGAGCCCCTAATCAACAGTATGGGCCATGAAGTAAGTGTCTTGTTCCATGTAGGTGCAGTATTGGGAGAGTTCAGTAAATGTTGTCGAGTAATGAGCCACGGTTTGGCTTCCCTACTGCAGATGGCGCAGCTTTTGAATACGACAGAGTATAGTGTCGTTGGCATGGAATCTGTCCTAAAAAGGCACTCAAAGTCCATCCAGGTGAGCATCGTATTCTCATGCACTGAAATCATTGAGCACCACCATCATCCTACCAAGATATGAAGAAGGCTAGTAACCAAGTTCTCTATCTACTTGTTAGGTGTCTCTACGAAGCTAATGACCCGTGAAACCACCTCATGAAATTCCTATGATGCCTGGGGTCCGTATCACCTAGAAACCTTATAGGCCTCTATCTCTGGAACTCATGAAATGTGCTCTGTCGACATGAAAGATACACTAGTACCATCCACTTCTCAATGGGTGGTGGTGATGTTGGTACCCCACTCGAAGATGCCATCACAATGGGTGGTCCCTATACCGATGCCTCATCGCTCGGTGGGCCACTATCAAGATCTCTAACTAGAATCTTGGCTAACTGCCTTCGTGGAGGCATCCCATAAGATACAGATGTGACACAGTCAATAAGTTTTACCTTTTGAGCTAACTCAAGAAATATCAAGAAAACTTTTCAAAACACTTGCAATCGGTGTTTTCATGTGCCGAGTCGGAAAACCGAATTCAGGATCCTGGTGTATGGATAGGTCGGTCACCGCACCAATGCTAGACTCCCTGTACTGAAAACCAAACTCAAGACACATTACACCCTTTCCTCATTAAAATTAGACTCTTAGTTCTTCATGTAGAACCAACCTCCCTATGATACCACTTATTCCCGACCCATCCCATAGGGCTCAGACGTGACAACCCCAAGTCTGCATTCCATAAGCTAGGGGTTGGGTAATAGTACATGAAGGCTTTTCCTGAATAGGGAAGGAATTTACATAGATATTTTTACACAATAAAAAGGGTAAACTGAAGTAAACAACCAAAAAAATTAAGGTATAACCATGAGAGTAAAGTAAAATCACAAGTACAACTACAAACTGAAAATAGTGGGCCATAATACAAGCCCTAGAAACAGAAAAGAAAGTAAAATGTTGTCACATATGCCTTAGTGCTCTACATGGAGGGTAGTAGCTATAATTCTGAAGTATAATAATAGGATCTTGACTACTACCATTTTACCAAGATCCACCAAGTCCCAATCCTCCAAAGTCTGCCTCAGAGTGTCACTAGTCTCAACCACACACACACGTGCAAGTGGAGCCTGTGTAAGAATGAGTATAGCAACTCAGTAAGGGACCCTGAGACCCCTGAATATCTCTTAGTAATCCCCAAAGTATAACATCACAAGAAATACCACAAATGTAATATCACAACCATGATATAAATCATGAAGAACAAAGAAAAATATACAGTTCACTCTAAAGGTATAATGTCAAGGTTACTCGGATAGGGGTTACTAGTCATAAATCCAGATCATCCTATCTATAGTAACTCTAATGTTGACCTGTATAGGTCACTATATTCTGACCCATATTATTTGCTATATGTTTACCCCTATTGGTCATTGGTGTTGACCTGTATTGGTCTCTGGTGCTGACTCGTATTGGTCATTGGTGCTGACTCGTATTGGTCGCTGGTGCTGACCCGTATTGGTCATTGTTGTTGACTCATATTGGTAATTGGTGCTGAACCATATTGGTCACTGGTACAGAGGAAGAAATTATTAGTCGTATAGCTAGATCATCCCACTCTAGAGTTTCTGATGCTGACCCACATTGGTCGCTCTTCTTCTTCATATAATAGCCAGCCACTGGATTTCCGCACAATGCACACCTGATCTCTAGAAGATTCTGATCCTCGAGCCATCGGTTATATTTCAACTGATAAAAAGTCCCACAAAATTCATACCCAGGGGACCACCACTTCATAGGGGTCCCAATGTGACGGACGACGCGTCGATCGGATGTTCGGTCTGTGACATATGGGCACTTTAGTAAAAAGGGCCCAGTTGGGTTCAAGTCTGATCCAAACCAATTTGCATGTCAAACTCGGTCAAAACTCACTAAGAGTATCTCCAAAGGACCTCCTTGTAACTAATATCCTTAGGCCACAAACGGTGCGTTGATCAGATGCACGGTCTGTTAGTTATTGGCATTTTAGTACTGAGGGGTTGATTGGATTCAGAATTGATCCAACCTACCCATACTCCATCTTTTTCCAAAACTCTCATGAAGTATCTCAAAAGTACCATCTCGCTCCAAGGATCCCGGCATCATAGACGGTTCGTCAAATAGTTGTCCGGTCGGCCTTCTGAACGGCTCAAAGGAGCCATTCGGGTCCTTCATCGGCGACACTAGGTTGTACCAACTCGTCACCAACATGACCCAAAGGAGGTGGATCCCCTAAATCTCTCCACCACCGCGGATTCAAGTCATGGACCTTCAATATTGAATGTGATGACACACCGCCTCCACCTCTATGGCCGACCGCTACAGGCCGCCCATCCGACCACCGTGGCATCAAGCGGCGCTGCTCTTCTACCGTGGCCAGCTCCGGTCACTGGTGCCAACATTTCTTCCGCATGAACCCTGGTGGTCCATTATTTTTTTTGGACGCGCTTAGAGTCTTCTCAGGATTCTGTCGTTGTTTCACCACCCTCAAATATGCCTTGCCTCTACGTTCGTTGTTCCGCCATGAAGAACACACCAAGTACTAGTTTAGTAGAGGGTCCGAGCCTTATTGGTTTCAGCCAGTGCCCTCCACTTTAGCATTTTAAACAAGAGAAAAATTAATGATAATCAAAAGGAAGAGTAATCCCCTAATTTAAGACCCCGCAACAACCACCCACATGATTAGATGAGACACGGATTAACCCATTATTCTGTTTGTCCACGTTTGTTTTATTTTTCAATAATTGGAATATAGGGAACAACAAAGAACGTAAACCCCGTACCTCGAGATCTGTTGGAGGTTCCATGGTTGCAGCATGAGGAGGATCCAAATTGGGTGGATTCTTCGACATTCTTCGATCTCGGATCATTGTTGACCGATCATCCATCCTCCTTTAGTGGATGTTTTCGTAGAACTCCGCCAGAGTTTCCACGATTGAATAAGTCATGCCAAAACCTCACCCTTAGATCCATTTAAATAGGCGGGGAAATGTGAGTAATACATTGAGTAATTAATAAGGTTCATTAAATGAATTAATGGACCTATTTTAATTCACTATGGTGGAGTTATGTAGTTGATGAGTCCAGCCATTAAATGGCTTAACAAGTCACTGGTCCCACCACCACCACTCATCCATTGGAGAAAATGAAAATAAAATAACAAATACATGTTATTTTATTATTAATTAAAAATTCAAAAAACTATCTTTTTCCCCTGACCAACTATGGTCAAAATGAAGATTCTCTTATTTGAATATTGGTGCTTCAGATACAACGGTGCTCTGGGATTTCAATTCTGAGCATCGGTTCAAAAGATTGAAAACATCAGTCATGCGTTTACTAAATGTACCTAAAAAGGTCAGAAATTAATTTAGGGAACATCGGGCCTCAGATTCATTCACCGTCAATTTTCACATACTCCTAGAAATACCAAATAATTTAAAAAAAATTCAGGGAATCTTCAGGACTTTACAATGACATTAAAACATTACTCAATGGCAGGAAATTGAGATGAAATCTCAAACCAAGAGTCTATACTTTCTGGTTTTTTCCTTTAATTCCAGTATAATAAACTTATATAAATTATTTTATTTCATTCAAAAAAATTCAGGTATTATTAAATTATAATTAAACAATTTATTTTAATTATTTTAAGTACATATTTAAATACATAATCAGTTAAATTCACATCATGTATTTTGAGGATGTTTGGTTCATAATTTCATAATAACTTTGGTATGTTTACCATGGTCAAATAGGTAATTATTACATTATCTCCATAATAATAATAGTGAAAAAATTATTATTATATTACTATAATTGTAAATTTAAAACTTTCCATTAATTATGGTGATGAAAAATTAATTATGTTACAATCATGGAGAGGGTAGGTCGTATGTACGCATGAATACAGTTTCCATTTTTCAATGAAGATGATAGAAATAAGGTAAGTATTATTTAATCATTTTATAATTATTATTATATCATATATATCATATTACCTCTTTAAATTGATTATATATATCTACTATGTGATGTGGTGATGAAAAACGAATCACACCGCTTCGTCGGGGTGGAAATCCACACGTACGAATGAACAATAATATAATTTTTAATAGCTGGAAATGTAAGAAAATAGATTATATATTTTCTTTATTGTTTTATAATTATTTCATTAATATAATATATATAAATTAAATCCATCATCATTTCCATCTATGAGAGGAGGTAATGGAAAACGAATTGCATCGGTTCGTGAGGTGATAGTCTGACATACACGCAAACAATGGTTTCATTTCCCAATTGATAAAAGGGGGGATGAATAAAATTTATTAAATTAATATAATAATATATCAGTATATAAAAGATATTGATGTTATTTTCTCATCATGGTTGAATAATATTTTAATGATGTAGAAGAAGAAATAAATTGAATGTGGTCAGGTTGGATTATTACCTCTTCTTTAGTAGACCTCCTTTATATACTTTCTTAAAGACCCTTGGAATAGTTTTTTAAGAAGAACAATGATTATAATTCATGTATAAGAAATTTTATAATATAATTATTCAGGTTTTGCGTTATACATATGGCTCAATTTTGTGTAATGAATGGAAATTTTTGTGTCCTCTTATAAGCAATGGAAAAGGAAATTTTTTGGAAATTCCAGTAATATTATAATATAATCAGTGTCTAACACATGTCAAATGGTTAAAAAATGAAATGGATTGGAATAAAAAATGATATTTTATAACATAGTCATAAAATAAAAGTTATATAGGATTATATTTCATTTTAAACATTATTTTTTTGTTTAACCCCTAGTTAACCAATTTTAACTTAAATCACATTAATGACATTTTTAACATTAAAGGAAAATAATTTTACTTATAAGGTAATAAATGGCTCAAGAATGGGAAAATGATGAAATTATAAACCATTAAACCTCATAAATATCCTCCTTTGATATTTTTATGATTTTAAATTATTTAATAATATTTTATTTAACATAAAATATCATTAATGCCATTTTTGACTCTATTTATTTAATTTGACATTACATTCGTTAAGATAGTAATAGATTTAGAATATAAACATTTAAAACATACCTAATATGTTATAGTGATCTATAAAACTATTAATATTATATAAATCATTAATAAATATTAATTTCATATTTTTTAAAATAATTTACTTTATTTTCCTACTACTTGCACAAGAAATGACTTGGCATTGTCTATAAGTTTTAAGTAATTATTCGATCAAAAAAATTAAAAAAAAATTACCTTAAAAAAATATTTATCTATAAAATAAATATTTATAAAAGAACATAAATTTTTTATCCATTTCACAAAAAAATTATAACTATTAAAATCACGAGTGTGATATTTTTGACTTTATCCTTTATATGAAATATTATAATGGATAAAATCAAAAATAAAGGAAAAAAATTATAATTTTTTCAAAAATTACATTATTATGGATGGTAAATACACATAAAATAAAATTAAGGAACTTTTATTAATTAATTTTAAGACATAGTACATTAATTTTAAAACTTATTAACTCATTTTACCTTTACTGTTGTAACAAGAATTTATTATGGTTAGTATTCATATTCACCAAAAATTAATTTGAACTTATTATATCATATTAATTATGGTGATTAATAATATGAAACCCATTTTATCCAATTCAATTAATATATGTGGAAAAACTAATTTAAAATTAAATTCTCACAATGCGACAAAAAAATATTTTCTATAAAAATGTCATTTTTAGTATAAAAATGTTTTTACACCAAATTCAAGTATATTTTGAATTCAAAAAACATTTAATGGTTTATATATATTCAAAGAAACTTATTAAACATTAATATGCATCAAAAATTGAATCTTTATTTTAATTTAATTGAAAATAAGTGGTCGTTTCAATAAAAATTAGTATTTTCACTATTCATTTAAAAATCAAACTCTTTAGATTATTCTCAAAAAAAATCATCCAAAGAGAATTTTAGATTTTTTATTTCAAAAATTTTATTCCTTTTATGAAATAATATTTATAAAATTTCTGTAAATTAATTATAATATTTTCTACCAAAAATCAATAAAACGTGTTTTGAAAAAAAACATGTTTTTCCAGTATAAAATGACTTTACTAAAAATTGAGTTCTTGCTTATTAATAATTAATCAAAAAAAAATTGAGTAGGAACTGTATTTATATATTTAATAATTTTATTAATCCTATTCAAAACCCACCCCCCCCCCCCCAATTTAGTGGTTGGGTTATAATAGTCTTATTTAAAAATAGAATTTCATTCTTTGTTTAAGCTCAGTGTAGTGTGTACTATGGGGTGCTTCCAGATTATTGTGTTTGATGCTCCCACACCAGGACGGTGATGGCCTTCGAGTTGGTACCTCATCTGAAGGTGGGGGGACCTCTGACATCCTTTGAGGGATCAAAATCCAGGATCATCTCTCCCTTCTCTAACTATGACCCTCTTCCCTAATTCCATCAAATATCTATTTTCCCTAAGGTACTGAATTTGTTTGATGGAAACACTAAACTCCCAAAAACTACTCCAGAATTATAAGTGGTGTTAGGAATTCTGAATTATACACTGATTTCTCAGTTTTATAGAGATGGCCTTTGGTGGATATGTTTGATAGATTTGTTTTTAGGAACAAGGATTTACAGGAGAGAGTGACTGTAGGTTTTCTCGACAATATGAATATTGTGATTTAGTGCGAATCAGTGTAGGATTGGATCAATGATTGATCTAGTGAACCTCTCAACTGTAGTGTATATCATTTATTTTTATTTAGATGTTCTTATGACATCCACTTGAAGTGTGAATCCTCTAATGTTGCAATCTGGGTAATTTTTCCTCTACTATTTCTCCTGTTTCAAAACCCATATATTTTGAGAATTTTATGGAACCTCATGGGTATATTTCTATTCATTGATAATAGAACTAGATCTCTCTATCACTCGGTCTATCCTTGGGTCTGTGTGTAAGTATATGTTTCAAGGTTTCCTTCCATGTTTGTTTGGATAAAAGAGGGTGAGTAATTTCATTGTAGATAGCTTGTGGTTTACAAATCATGGATTGAATTTTCTTCTGTATGTAAGAAATTAGGACATTTAGTGGCTACCTGTAGGTGTAGAATAATGATATCCATTAATCAATAGGGTTTTGGCCTAGAAGGTAATGAAATTTTTTTAGGTCCAGGTGTATAGGGAAGCACACCTCGATTTCCTATATTCTCAATTTCACAAATGTGAAAAGTGGAATGAGGGAAGGTAACCCAATGTTGTTTTGGGCCATTAATTAATTGAGTACTGATATAGGTTCCCCTAGGGAGTTTTTACTTACTCCTTCAAGGAAATAAAATTCTGATGCAGTTCTTGAGGGAGGCTCGAGGTCGCCTACAACTACATCCTATGTGAAGATATCTTGTTCAAGTAATGAAATTACTGATCAAGGATGGAATTATGGGGAAAAGGAAATGAAATAAATAATAGGGCCTATAACTTTCTTAAAGTAGTTGATTTCTTGGATATCATAACTTGGAAAAATTCCAATTAGGGCATGGATTTGAGAAATCACTATCTGAGTATAGAGGTGATAACTATTGAAATGGGAAACCACTTTGGAATTTTGGAAAATTATGAATAGGGTCAGGAGATTGTTGGGGATGTGATCTCCATGGATGATCAGAGGGATCTAGATTAGCACAGTGATGATTCCTCTAGCGTTCTTTTAGGTGATTCCCAAGATGAATTTCAAGGAAACTCACCCATCGCATAGAGGAGGAAGAGGTAGATATGCAACAATAAAGGTATAAAGGACTAATAATACTTAACACTCCCGATGGTGACAAGGTCCACCAGGAAATAAAAATCCAAAATAAAGTAAATTATTCCAAATTAGTCTGCAAATTCTATTCAGGATAAGGCAGGAGACTAAGGGATGATTCATGTAATTCTCCAACTGAACAATTAAGGGAAGAGAGAGTAGATATTCACCCAAACCTAGAACTTCTTTTTAATTAGATGAATAAATTAAGAAATTAGTTTTGATGATTAATTCCTCTTAACCTTATGTTAAAATGATGATCATAAGGATCCATAATGTTGAGGAAAATATTGATCTATGTGAATGGATTGACAATTAGGATCTTATAATGATTAGGGGATTCAATGAAGGGAAGTTGAACAAAGAGTATTACACGTATACTTTAGTCAAGTTAGCATCCTATTTTGAAGACCTTCTCATGGAGGATCTGAAGACTCATGTAGTTTCTCTTCTCTGGAAACTATGTAAGGAAATGGAGTTTTGTAGATTTATTTTTTTAATCACATTGTCATTTCATTAGGTGATTGAGCTTTTAGTTTCACACTATCTACTCAAATGATTCATTGATAATAAAAAATTTAATTTTGAGGGTACCATGTACTATATATTCTAAAAAAATAGTATTTTAAAATTTTAGTATATTAGAATATCCCCCCAATAAATTTTTTAGTAAAAATTTGAATTTGATCTAAAAAATTAAGGGTTTTACATTTGAAATTTCCTTTATTGAAAACCCACATCGTAAAATGGGTTAATAAAACTTCCTCTTGAAATGATGGAAAAGGAAATACAGAGTACATTCATAATAACACTTTACTTGGTTTCCAAGTAGGATAACATTAGTAGTAAGTGAAAATTTGAACACTAATGGAAACTTATTGTCCAAATGATGAAAAGTGGTAGATAATTAGGTCACAATTTAATTACCAAAAAACCAAAAAAACAATTAGGAATTAAGAATGCCATCAATTCATCTGAAGTGATGGTAAAAGGATGAAATTATTATTTCAATATCATTTTCCTATATTTGAGAAATTCCTTTACTATCTAGTCATAAAACATAATGCAATATACTTACATGATATTATTTAAATCCATAAATTCATTTTCATCCTTTGGATGCATGTTTCAATCAATTTTAACCTTTTTCTCATCTTTTAATCCAAATTATGAGTATATATATTTAATTCCTAAAGAAATATAATCAACATTTTAGATTGACCATAAGTTATATAAAAGGAAGAAAGTATATTCTTCCAATATAAAATAAAAATATTTACCACATGATAACATAATAACCAAAATAAATAAAACACTATATGAAAAAATAATGCATTAATCTCAAAAATTCAACAATAACACCAAAGGATCAAAATAGATCATTACCTAAATTGATAACCTTATATTATAAATAACCATAATTAAAAAATCATTAAAGAAATTTTTATCCTCAAATTTCATCTCATAAATTCAATCTTACATCCTGAAAAATGTAACAGTATTCTTCTAAAATGATCCTTCAAGTTTAACCTAATAGTTACATATTTCTCAACCCAATAAATCATATCCAAAAATATCATTAATTGCCTCAAAATTACATTAGATAAAATACATAAGAAGGGTTGTTTATGCCTTCGAACTTATGATAAACCTTGAAATCATAAAACGATGATGGTATCTATAACTCTTAAGTTTACTTCACATTAAAACATCATAGTCTCCAAAGTTATCTAAACCATTAGTTTAATATAAACTATAATATTCTTGAACCTAAACTTTTGGATCTAGTTGTGAAAGTATAATATTAACATTCATATCTTTGATACCAATAAATGTGACCCAATTTTAACCACTCAAATGTTTTCAACATCATAATGAAATATTATATCACTTATATACCCAAGGACCATTTAGGTTTACATGTTTATAGAATTGGGAAAACTCTTTAATAACAATACTCTTTTCTTTAAGTGTTTATTTTTATACTATACCCAGTTTCCATTATTCCAAATTAAGTATTATTCATCTCCAATAAAATTATTCACATGTTAATCCTTTATAGAAATAATTTATTAAACATAAATCTTCATAACCTAGGGAAATGTAAAACATAATAATGGTGATCTCAAATTCTCAGTAGAGATAAACATAAGCATTAAAAATTGAAAGTCTTCAGTGGAAAAAAGATACGCATAAGTGTATGATGACATAATAAAAGTGCATGAGCATAACAGAAAACAACTCATACCCATCAAAATATATACCATTAAATATGTGACATGTAATAATGATTTAATAAATTAAATAGTCATAGAAATAAATAATAATGAACCATGTTATATCAATATGGATCAAAGGAAACATTAAACACCATAACATGCCTAAAGAAAATGTGTTGGTATATAGAAATATTATCTTATTAGAACCCTAAATATAACCCTTATAAATTATATAAACATACCTTGTTAATAACTATAATCTCTTTTGAGAAACATGTTAACATGTTAAGTCGATCGTCTCTTTGGAGTTACTTGTATTTAGTAAAAAAAATTTCATCATTATCCAATTCATTTCAGAGATATATTAGGATTAACCTTCATCATGGGAAATATTAGGCTTTCCCCAAATCATAAACAATTTCCAAGAACTATTTTATAAACATAACACAAGAATAATTCTATATTTCAATATATTAATAACCATTTTTCTTTCCTAGCTTGATTTACCTATGGAAGAAAATTAGTTCTATGAAAATCTATCTTAAATAATAATAATCCATCAACAGAAAAAATAAGGATGGTATCATTACAAAATATAAAAAGTGGATCATAAGTAAAATCAAGGTTTATAGTTGTCAGTGAATATTAATACGATTAAAATATCATTAAAATATTATTTATAAAAATACCCTTACACTTTGAAAATCACTATTAAAAATTAAAAAATCATAGAATATTGTAAAAATAATTTTATTTCAAAATAACCTTCAAAATTATAAATTAATATTAAAATAAATTAATTTTTATCAAGGATGTAAAATCCATTTATATCATAAACGTTAAAAGTAAGCATTCTTTTTAATCTTTTTAAAATAGCTTCAAAAGTAACCCATACAAAAAAAATAATAAATTTCCTTTTAAAACCATTTAAAATAAGATCAAAGATCATGTAAAATTACTTTATAAACTAATTTTTTTTACAAAATAACATTCTTGAAATAATTTTTGAAATCATTAATATGGAATAGAAAGGTTATTGATCTAAAATAAGATACATGATTGGTATCACATATAAACAACATTATTGATGTTTATCTATTGAATAAGGGAGGAAATGGTAATTAAAAATGTAAATTACAATCATAACCACAAGGGAATAAAATTTATGTGGTTCAAAAAAGTAATAGCATATTATTTCCCCTATATAACCTTGAACATAAAAAATATCAAAATTATAACAGGCCAAAAATTCATTAATGGAAATTCCTCTTGGTCTATTTAAATGTCTTATTATGGTTATGTAAAACGAATGCACACATTTGGTGTTATGTTTTGGATTTTAAAATACTGTGATGAATTTTGACGGTTGATAATATATACATTGAACAATGATCACAAGATTAGTAAAAATATAGAGCTTTAACAAATCCAATTTACTCAGGCAATGGAAGGGATCGCCTCATCCAGTAGACTTTCCCCATATGAAGCCCATTTGTCAGAGCTCAGAAAGGAGGTGGCATTATTGGGATTCTCTCCTATCCAAGCCCAGGCGGAGCTTAAATACGTTATGCCTGAGTAGAACCGCCTATGAGAGAATTGTAAGTTGATAGAGATTACAACTCGAGCAATATTATCTTAGCCACCCCAAGATTTTGTCATCATCACGCACCTTACCCTAAGGTCTTATGAGGGTGTTTTAAGAGGTTATGTAACAATACCCTAGTACTAAGATTATGTACATTATTTTTGTATAGAAAATATACATTCTTTTTGTTATTGTTACTTTGTACATTGTTTTTAAAGCACAAAGAGTATTTTTAGTTAATATTCAACTAAGAAATCTATTTTGATGAATTAATGGATTTTTGAATTAATTAATATTTTAATAAAATATTATTATTATTAAATTTATTTTTATTAAATATAAGTGATCGTATAATTGTATGAAGACAATCGTAATTTTAAATATGGTTTGAAAGCTGTTTTTGTCAAAACCCATGAATTTTCGATAAATGTTGGTTTTTATTTTAAAAGTAAAAATTCGAATATTTAGAAAATTATTTATATAAAATTAATATTATTTTTGGAATTAGGATGTTAAAATTATCCAAAGGTTAATTTTTCATAATTTTTTGAGATAGTTGAATTTTTGGATAAAAATTAAATACCGTTTAAATATATTTTGTGTTTAATAACATCATAATGACCTAATAGTGATGTAATAAAATACTATAAATGATATTTTCGGCCAATATATGTTTTATACTGAAAAAATAATTTGATTTTATATTTGTTTTATTTATTTTACAAAGCTTTAGTGTACCCTTCAAGACTTATAAAACATTTTGTCTTTTTAAATTGTTTTCCTTGAGAGTGTGACTCACCTCCACATAACAAAGCCTATTATTTTAAGAAGTTCGGCCCTTGGCCTTACAATGTTTTTTCCACTCTCCATTGGCAGAAACTATGGGAAAAAACCATGGGATAGTTTTTGGTTTTGGTTATTTTAATGTGTGGTGTCCCAAACCTAAATAATAAAGAATTCCCTCCCTTTTCCTATATAATCCTACCCAAGCTCCCACTTCTTATTCACTCAAAGACTATGGAGTTCATACAACCTCTTCCCTACTCTCTCTATAATCCTCCTAAGGTTTCCCAAGTTCCCAATAATTCTCTCTCAAACCCCTCTCAAGCCTTTGGGATCACACTTCCGAGTAAGGGATTCCTACCTTTCTATTTTTATCCAAATTTCTTAATATTGTTATTCCATTTTATTTTGAATTATAAATGTTGGGGTATAATTTCACAACTCCCACATACTACCCTATTTATGTTTTAATGATGAGATACCCCTTTCCCTCCCATTAAATTCCTTCCATTTACACCCATTACTATGACGAAATTCCAAAAGGAATTTCTCTCTCCTCATTTACTTTCAAGAAATTATTTTGTATCATGAATCTAAATTCCATTGAAATTGTTGGGAAGTGTATCTATATGAAAAAATTATGGTCCATTTCATTTAAATATGATGAGACACCCCATTCTCTCTCATAAAACATTTTTATGAATTCTTATGTCACGCTGTTATGCTGCCGAAATTGCACATCATTTTTCCATGGCAAAGTCATTGTGTAGGGAATACCCATTTCTCTATCAAGGGTATTCACCTTTATGTGCATTTAATTATTGATTATATTCTTTAATGTATGAATTACACATTAATTTTACATGAAATAAATGATGATTTTTAATTAATCCATATTTTAGGATCCATGTGGCACACTTATGTAAGAAATGAAATGTTTAAAGAGGGTGTACCCTAACAGCGCTCCAATGCATTGGGTAGAGTATAGTATCATGATGCATCATGTGCCATGGGTGTTGACTCATGATAATTCAAGTTCAATGAGGGTTTACTCCTGCTTCATGAGAAATGAGGGTTTACTCATCCTCTATGTGCATTGAGCCTTGGATCTTGCTAATTCCATGTTAAGTGTTGTTGCCACATTTCCATTTTATGATTATCATGCTTTATCATGCAATTATGTTAATGTTTCTCTTGTACTCCATTGATATGTGTATTATCTAATATTTATTGTATTCCTTCTGTTATTCCATGTTTATTCCTTTACTGGTCTTTATAGCTCACCCTTTTCTTATGAATGTCCTCAGGTTATCTCATTCAATGCTAAGTACGAGGAAATGTAGTGGTCATGTAAAGGAAGCTTTCAATAAAGATGTTATGTGTTTTATGTTCTAAGTTGTTATGTAATGTCACTAATACCCAAAGACACTATATATATCAATATTATATGTTTTATCAAGTGAATGTTTTGTAATAAATCATGTTTAAGTGTGTAATAAAGAACAATGTTGTTTTAAAAATAAGATGAGATTTTATCATAAAAAGCCTTATCATTTTGGAAACATTTAAACCGTAAGACTATGAAAGAAATAACTTCAAATGAAAAATTAAATATCATGAAAATGATGGTATTCGTGATATAAGATTTAAAATTTTCATCACTTAAACCTCATAAAATAATATATGTGTATAAAATTAACATATATAAAAAATAATTCACTACGGGAAAAATGGGTATCTGTGACAGGTTATTTGCGACGGGAATAAATCCCTTCGCAAATAGTCCCGTTAGAAACTTATTTGCGACGGGTTTGCTGACCCCGTCGCAAAAGGACTGGCGCGGTTGCACGCCAAATCACGGGAATGTTATTTGCAACGGGCGGTTACCGCCCGTCGCAAAAAACGGCGGCGGTAAAAGCTATTTGCGACGGGAATATACCCCCGTCGCAAATAGTATGTCGGCGGGTTATTATTTGCGACGAGACCCGTCGCAAATAACTATTTAACCATTGACCGTAATAAATGATGGCTAAGGCATTTGCGACGGGTACCGTCGCAAAAAATCTAACCTATAAATACCCCCATCCGTTTTTTTCAATTCATTCTGAAACTCAATCTTCTCCTTCTCTCAAAATTCTATTTCTAGAGTTCAGCGTTTCTTAAGTTTAATTTTTTTCTCCGGAGTTGATTTTAAGGTTTTCAAAAACGATCAGAGATCAACCTCAGATCAATTTTAAAGGTATTTATGTTCATTTTAATTTAATATTTATTTTAAATTTTTTATTAGTTTCAATTATTCTTAATTAGTTGTAATTTAATTATGTTTACATTGTTTTGTTACTTAATAAATTTAAATTATTAGTATTGTTCATAGTTAATGGTAATTAGAAATAATTAGTAATAATTTTCAATAATTATGAATAAATGCTAATAATTAGTAATAAATACCAATAATTAGGAATAATTACATTATTACATTATTAGTATATTTTATTATTAATATTAAAATAATATAATTTTTTTATATTATATACAATTCTCCTTTCATCTGTGTGTTTTCTGACTCCACATGTAATATTTGTATGTGGAGACAGAAAACATACAGATTAAAGGAGAATTGTATATAATATAGAAAATTATATTATTTTAATATTAATAATAAAATATACTAATAATGTTATTATTCCTAATTATTGGTAATTATTCCTAATTATTGGTAATTATATGAATAATTACCAATAATTAGCAATAATTAGGAATAATTAGTAATAATTAGTAATAATTACCAATAAATAGTAATAATTAGTAATAATTATCAATAATTACAATAATTAGTAATAAATAGAAATAATTAGCAATAATTAGTAATAATTAGTAATAATTACTAATAATTACCACTAATTAGTAATAATTAGTAATAATTAGGAATAATTACCGATAATTAGTAATAATTAGTAATAATTAGTAATAATTAGTAATAATTAGGAATAATTAGTAATAATTTCCAATAATTAGTAATAATTGCCAATAATTAGTAATAATTACCAATAATTATCACTAATTACCGATAATTACCAATAATTAGAAATAATTACAAATAATTAGGATTAATTACCAATAATTAGGAATAATTACCAATAATTAGTAATAATTAGTAATAATTAGGAATAATTACCAATAATTAGTAATAATTATTAATAATTACCAATAATTAGTAATAATTAGTAATAATTAGTAATAATTACCAATAATTCGTAATAATTAATAATAATTAGTTATAATTACCAATAATTCGTAATAATTAGTAATAATTAGTAATAATTAGTAATAATTACCAATAATTAGTAATAATTAGTAATAATTAGTAATAATTACCAACAATTAGTAATAATAACCAATAATTAGTAATAATAACCAATAATTAGTAATAATTACCAATAATTAGTAATAATTAGTAATAATTAGGAATAATTACCAATAATTAGTAATAATTAGTAATAATTACCAATAATTAGAAATAATTAAAAATAATTAGCTATAATTAGTAATAATTAGTAATAATTACCAATAATTACCAATAATTACCGATAATTACCAAAAATTAAGAATAATTACCGATAATTAGTAGTAATTAGTAATAATTACCAATAATTAGTAATAATTACCAATAATTACCAATAATTACCAATAATTACCGATAATTAGTAATAATTACTAATAATTAGGAATAATTACCAATAATTACTAATAATTAGTAATAATTACCAATAATTAGTAATAATTAGTAATAATTACCAATAATTACCAATAATTAACAATAATTACCGATAATTACCTATAATTAGGAATAATTACAAATAATTAGGAATAATTACCAATAATTACCAATAAATAGTAATAATTACCAATAATTAGTAATAATTACCAATAATTACCAATAATTACCAATAATTAGTAATAATTAGTAATTATTAGGAACAATTACCAATAATTAGTAATAATTATTAATAATTAGGAATAATTACCAATAATTAGTAATAATTAGTAATAATTACCAATAATTAGTAATAATTAACAATAATTAGTAATAATTAGTAATAATTAGTAATAATTACCAATAATTACCAATAATTACCGATAATTACCAATAATTAGGAATAATTACAAATAATTAGTAATAATTAGTAATAATTACCGATAATTACCAATAATTACCAATAATTACCAATAATTACTGATAATTAGTAATTATTAGTAATAATTAGAAATAATTACCAACAATTAGTAATAATTAGTAATAATTACCAATAATTAGTAATAATTAGTAATAATTAACAATAATTACCAATAATTAACAATAATTACCGATAATTACCTATAATTAGGAATAATTACCAATAATTAGGAATAATTACCAATAATTACCAATAATTAGTAATAATTACCAATAAATAGTAATAATTACCAATAATTACCAATAATTATCAATAATTAGTAATAGTTACTGATAATTAGGCATAATTACCAATAATTAGTAATAATTACCAATAATTAGTAATAATCACCAATAATTAGTAATAATTACCAATAATTACCAATAATTGCCGATAGTTACCAATAATTATGAATAATTACCAATAATTAGGAATAATTACACATAATTAGGAATAATTACCAATAATTACCAATAATTAGTAATAATTGCCAATAATTAGTAATAATTACCAATAATTAGTAATAATTACCAATAATTACCAATAATTACCGATAATTAGTAATAATTAGTAAATATTAGGAATAATTACAAATAATTAGTAATAATTACCAATAATTAGTAATAATTACCAATAATTACAAATAATTAGGAATAATTACAAATAATTACCAATAATTAGGAATAATTACCAATAATTAGGAATACTTACCAATAATTAGGAATAATTACCAATAAATAGGAATAATTACCCATAATTAGGAATAATTACCATTAATTAGTAACAATTAGTAATAATTAGGAATAATTACCAATAATTAGTAATAATTAGGAATAATTACTAATAATTAGTAATAATTAGTAGTAATTAGTAATAATTACCAATAATTAGTAATAATTATTAATAATTAGTAATAATTACCAATAATTAGTAATATTTAGTAATAATTAGTAATAATTAGTAATAATTATCAATAATTAATAATAATTACCAATAATTAGTAATAATTACCAATAATTAGGAATAATTACCAATAATTACCAATAATTACCGATAATTAGTAATAATTAGTAATGATTTGGAATAATTACCAATAATTAGTAATAATTAGTAATAATTACCAATAATTAGTAAAAATTACCAATAATTAGTAATAATTACCAATAATTAGTAATAATTAGTAATAATTAGTAATAATTACCAATAATTACCAATAATTACCGATAATTACCAATAATTAGGAATAATTACCAATAATTATGAATAATTACAAATAATTAGGAATAATTACCAATAATATTTGTACTATGAAAATAATAACAAATTAATATAATATTAAAATTATCTATATTTGTAACAGGTTTTGCTTTATTCTCAACATATTCAATTCTTAAGGGGTCAATTTTTGGGTCTATCTCAATAAAAATTTTGCGTTAGTCGTGTATGATGTAAACTCTATAATTATCCTTGCTTGAGTGTTTTTTCTAACAAATTATTCAAAACCAGTAATGCTTTTATATTTTATAGAAAAATATGGAACAACGAGGTCGTCAACAATCATTATTAGGTGACCGCATATGGATAAATCAATGTAGAAATCCAAATGGTTCTGGTTTAAATCCAGTATATGTATAGGGTGTGGAGACTTTTTTATCATTTGCGGTATCAAATCCAGAATTTGTTTCAGAAGGCACAATAAAATGCCCTTGTAGAAAATGTGCATTGAGAACGTTTGACACATTTGAAAAAGTGGGGGGACATCTCTTGCATTTTGGTTTTCAACCAGATTATGTTTTTTGGTATCAACATGATGAACACAGTTCCAGAGCATGTGATACCATCTTGATTCCAGATCCATACTAGTTTCAAGATTTAGTACATGATGATGCAGGTTCATCTGTTCAACATATAGAAACTCCAGCTGATATTGCTTCAAATCCTGAGTTGGCACCGTTTGAATTTTATGAGTTGTTGAGGTCTGCTGAGGATGCATTATATCCTGGCTACAAGATGAGAAAATTAGAAGCAGTTGCAAAATTTATGGCTATCAAATCAGATAACAGAATGTCAAACAACTGTTTTGACCAGATATTTTCTTTGCTTAAAACACTGTTACCCGAAGGAAATGTTTTTCCTGTAAATTACTATGAGAGTAAGAGGCTGGTTCGAAATTTGGGACTTACTTGTCAGAAGATTCAGGCATGTTCAAATGACTGCATTTTGTATACTGGGGAAAATGAGTCATTGGATAGTTGTCCCGCATGTGGGAAACTGAGATATAAAGAAGGACAACATGGGAAGTCTGGTTTGATTCATGTAAAATAGTTGAGATATTTTCTGCTTACATTCAGACTTCAGCATTTATTCATGTCTAAGAATACAACGACAATGATGTCATGGCATAAAGAGAATATTTCAATCGATAAAAGCTTGAATCATCCAGCCGATGGTGATTCATGGAAACATTTTGATAGAGTGCATCCATCCTTTGCTTTAGAAGTTATAAATGTTCGACTGGGCCTTTACACTGATGGTTTCCGTCCGTTCGGATCTTATGGTAGTCAATATTCATGTTGGCCTGTTTTTCTAACTCCGTGCAATTTACCTCCATGGATGTTGATGAAGGAGCCATATATATTTTTGACTTTACTAATTCCAGGAAATCCGAAGAAAAATAATGATGTCTATTTGAAACCATTGATTGATGAATTAAGTTTATTGTAGAGTACTGGTGTCAATACATATGATGTTGCAACGAAACAAAATTTCATACTTAGAGCAGCACTGATGTGGACAATTAGTGACTTCCCGACTTATGGGATGTTATCTGGCTGGAGTACACATGGTCAGAAATCATGTCCTTACTGTATGGGAGAGAACAAAGCATTTATGCTCATTCATGGGAAGAAACCTTGTTATTTTTACTGTCATCGCAGATTTCTTCCAGCTGATCATCCTTTTCACAGAAACAGATCTCATTTTAGAAAAGGAACAGATGAAAGGGATGGAACTCTAAAAATGCTATCAGGTTCGGAGTTAAAATAAGTTGTATTTTCATTACCTCCCATCACTTTTGGTCCCACAATAAACCAACAGAAATTTTCTAGTTTTGGGGAAGAACACAATTGGATTAAACGTAGAATATTTTGGGATTTTCCATATTGGTCTGATTTGTTGGTCCGACACATGTTAGATGTCATTCCCATTTAGAAGAACTGTTTTGATAATTTGTTTCATACAGATTTGGATATGCCAGGAAAGAGGAAAGACAATGTAAATGCACGTTTAGATCTTGCCCAAATTTGCAGGCGTCCAGAACTGGAACTGTTTGAGAATGTCAGAACAGAAAGGTTACTGAAACCAAAAGCAGCTTATACACTGTCTAAAGAAAACCTTTTATTATTTTGTCAGCGGATTGCATATTTGAGACTTCCAGATGGATGTGCTTCCAATTTGGGTAGATGTGTAAAGAATGGTCATATTAATGTATTAAAAAGTCATGATTGTCATGTTATAATAGAAAGACTTCTATCCATTGGATTAAGAGGTATGTTGAATTCTGTGATTTGGGATTCCATAACAGACATGTCTCATTTTTTTGGGAAATTTGTGCGGCTACAGCAGATTATGATGCTCTATGAAAACTCGAAGAAGATGTTGTTGTAATTATATGTAAACTGGAAGAAATATTTCCACCATCTTTCTTTGACTCAATGAAACATTTGATATTACATTTTCCATATGAAGCCAAATGTGGTGGTCCAGTACAGTTTCGATGGATGTACCCATTTTAAAGATGCATGCAAAAATTGAAAAGAAAAGTACGTAAAAAAGAATCTGTTGAAGGATCTATTGCAGAAGCTTATTTGCAAGAGGAAATATCTTTTTTCTGCTCCCATTATTTTGAATCTGAGTATCCTTCAAAACAAAACTGAATGGGACGAAACGAGAGGAATATTGATGAAATCGACAATCAATTATCTATTTTCAACCAGCCAGAGCTGGGTTTTGGTGGAGTTTATGAACGCTGGCTTTCAGATGATGAACATCACAGAGCTCATACGTATGTTCTGCTCAACTGTGAAGAGATGACATCAGTTGTACTCTAAGTGTTTATATCACTTATTATATCATATATGTTACAGTAAATAACTTTGGTTTTTGTAGGTTGTATGATAATCATATCAAGAAACAAATTCCACAAATTACAACTGCTGCTCTCGAAGAACGCCGACTGAAAAATTTCTCTCAGTTGTTTCAAAAACTGGTAACATAAATTCTTTATCATTTAGCAACTCATTCAATGTATAGTTTACTATATTGATAATTATTTCACCACTTTTCAGGTGTCTCGACATGCTGATAAAATTGAAAAACGGCTGTGTATATTGAGTAACCCACCTTCAAAATTTGTTAAAACTTATAATGCATATGTGGTGAATGGATTTTGATTTCACACACATGCATATGGGTAATCGAAAAAAACAATGAATAGTGGAGTTAACTTGAGAGGATCTCATTATCGAGAAAATGAAGTTTACTTTTATGGCATACTTGATGAAATCATTGAACTCTATTATCTTGGACAACATTACATAACCATGTTCAAATGTCGGTGGTTGGATATAGAGAGAGCTGTGCGTGTTCATATGACTCATGGAATCATCGATATTAAAAGTAAAACTATTCTCGCAGTAAATGAACCATTCTTATTAGCTCAACAAGAACATCAAGTTTATTACACAAAGTACTGTGCTACATCAAGAGACTTGACTGATTGGTGGAGTGTAATAAAAATCAAAATTCGAGACAATCAATTTAGTCAAAGTGAATGTGCTTTCACGAATGTGCAAAGAATTGATGTTTTTCAAGAGAGTCATCAAAATCAATCTTTTTTACATAGAGACATGAGTATCGATGACGACACCCCAAATTTAAGAGTCGGTGATGACGATGATGTTAATGATGTACATATGAATTTGAAATGGTAAGAGATGAAGCAACTGGAACTCGAATGGATATCAATGATGTTGAGGAGGAATATGAAGATGACATTGACATATATGAAGATGATGATGAAGATGAACACTGATAGAATTCCATGGTAGTTATATACAATCATAATATATATATATATATAATAATAATTATCAATTATTTGCTAACAACATTAACATTTTCAGTTTTAGATGGACGATGAGACATTTTGTGAGTTGACAGATGCTGACCTGCATTTTGATGCGGATGAGTTGCTGGCAGATGACCCTCAGCCTGCAGGTGCTCCAAGGAGTACGCGGAGGGGGCGCGGTCTTGCACAATTGATGATTCCTGACCCCGTCCCCGATCGACGTCCACGTCTTGGGATTGATCCATGCACACGGAGGTGTGATAACCTGTGTGATAATCTATGGATTTGACTAAGATTTCTTTAATCTATTCACATAATAAATGTTTATTATTTTTACAGTTTTCCGCATATAGCAGTCGGACATGGTAGCGCTATTTTGCGCAACTATTTCTCTCAGCCGTGGACCACATGGGAGCAGATTCTCATTGATATGCAGTAGGCCATGTTCGTCCATTGGTTGGTATGTATGTAAATAAATAATTTTTATTTTGAAAATTATTTCATTTCTAACTTGATATTTTGATTTATTTTTAGGGTTTATGGTATCCGATCGAGGATACCATGCGTGACGCCATCCACAAGGCATGGGAGGTGGCCATGCGTGATCGTTTGCGTCAATTTTTGCACAATTTAAGAAAAGCTGCCATGACGAAAGAAGGAGTGTTAGATTTTGACGAGTCATGTAGAGCACACCGACCAGAGTACATTTCATCCCATGTATGGGATGGATTATGTGTGCACTGGTTGAGTGGTGCCTTTCAGAGGAGATCATCAGTGGGGAGGAAGAATCAGGGGAGACAAGAGGTGACTCATCGAGCTGGGATTCGTTCTTTCAGTACTCATAGACAGCATCTGGTACATACATTATTTATATATATTTTATATAACTATAAATATTAACAGTTTATTTTTTATTCTTATAGGCTTTTGAGCACCCCGACATTACAGAGTACGACATATATCAGAGGATGTATAGTGATCCTACAGCTGGGGAGCTCAGAGGTGATCGTCAGCATCTCATCGTGGTCAGTATTATTTGTTGTCAAGTTTAAAAATTAACTGCATATAATATATTAACAATTTTAATTTGAAATTGCAACTACAGGAGTCATATAAGGCCGCAACGTCACAAACCCGGCCTGAGAGTCAGGCTGAGTCATCAGATCAGACCACTGGCCGTCAGTTTGATGAGGCGGCATGGATGCAGGCCACCCAGTATGCCTTCGAGAAGGGCAGGGTAGTTGGTATTAGCTCTCGACTAACTCCCGGAGATTATTATGGCAGTGCTGCGATGTCGGTGTCCATCTCGAGAGGAGCTCGTGCATCTTCTTCTTGTACACAGTATGAGGATCAGTTGCGATCTTAGACTGCATTGATTGAGAGTCTCTGACAGGAGCATGAGCAGATGCGTCAGCAGCAGTAGCAGCATGAGGAGGAGCGTCGATGCCAGCAGCAGTTGTACGAGGAGCATATGAGTCGGTGGCAGCAGCAGCACCAGGATCAGATGGAGTACATGCGCCGACTCAATCATGCTTTAGGGATGGAGCTTCCTCCACCAGCATCTGCAGATCCCCCGCTCCCCCTCCACCCCTCCTTCAGATTAGAGTTTTTTTTATGTTATAAAGATTGTAAAATCAAAATATGAATTTTTTTTCTATTCGTAGTTTCTATCTCATTATAAAATATTAATAATATTATATTTTGAAATAACAATATTAATATGAATAATAATATTATATATATTTTATAATATTAAATTATATATATATATTAAAATTTTATAATATTATAATTTAATTATATTTTTTTGTAATATTTGAATTATTTTAATATTTGAATGTAAAATAATTATATTATTTTGATATTAATTAAAATAACTTATTAATATTTATTTATTTATGAATTATAATTCTAATATTATTATATTAATTAAATCTTTTATTTATATTCTATTATTTTTTATTTTTGAATTATAATTCTATTATTATTATATAAATTAAAATAATTTATTAATAATTTATTATTTTTATTTGTGAATTATAATTCTATTATTATATTAATTAAAATCATTTATTAATATTTTATTATTTTTTATTTTTGAATTATAATTGGATTATTATTATATTATATAAAATAATTTATTAATATTTTTTTTTATTTTTTTTATAATATTTGCGACGGGATACAATGCCTGTCGCAAATAGTATTATTATTATATCCATTAAAATCATTTAATAATAGTTTTTATTTTTTTTTAAAAAGCAATTGCGACGGGGCCCGTCTCAAATAACTGTTGCGACGGGCCCGTCGCAATTTCTTTTTTTAAAAGATTTTACAAATATACAGAGTATTATTTGCGACGGGAAGGATCCATGTCATAAATAATAGCTTCAGCGACGAGCCCGTTGCAAATAATTGTTGTTGCGACTGCCTTTTCCGGGACGGGCGATTTGCGACGGGCCCCCGTCGCAAAAGGCTATTTGCGACGGGATCCCGTCGCAAATACCCATTTTTCCTATAGTGATTGATATTTAAGACAAATAACCCTTCCATAGATAAAATCATTGAATTGAGAACTAATAAAAGGATGGATTATGTGTAAAAATTGTAAATATGAAAATAAATTAAATTAAAAATAAATAAAAGAAATTTAATTTTACACATAATATTTGCATTATATAATCAATGAATAAGTGATATAACCTAATGAAATAAAATTGAGTTAAGAAACCCTTTATCACTTGGTTACTTTCAATTCAAATACCTTTTAATGTGGTAGTTTTAATTGTGACATAAAATACCACAATGTGTTAAAGATTTATAATATATGATGAAAATAGTATTTATATAGACAATATAAAATAAATTAGGTCAATAAAATTAAAAAATTCCTCAATTAATTAAAATTGAGATGAAACCCCTTACCACTTTGGTAACGTTCGAGTCAAAACCCCATGGATAAAGTAACAAAAATTGTAATATAATATTATATTTAGTATCAATTATTCATGATATAAAATTTAATATTCATAGTGTATACATCATATAAAATAAATTAGGTTCATAACATTAAAACATGCCTCGATGAAGGGAAATTGAGATTAAATCCCTTACCTTGAGTCCAAACATGCCATGTATGTCCTTTAACTCATGTATAATTAAATTATATCAACTATTTTATTGACTAAAAATATTTTAAAGTTTTAATAACTTATCCTTAAACTATTTATTTTATTTATTTTAATGACATATTTAAATACTTAATCATTTTAGTCCACATCAGGTTTTTTGAGGATGTTTGGTTCATAATATCAAAACGAATTCGGTACATTGACCATGGTAAAAGTGGAAATTAATCTATAATATCCAAAATAATAATCATTAAATGATTATTATTTTTAAATATTAATTATACCATTAAAAAACATTTAATATGGTAATGAAAAATGAATTATGTTCAATTATGGAGACGATAGGTCATATGCATGAATTGCATTTGTCTACATTTTTCAATGAACATGAGAGAAATAAAATAATTATAAAAATATCATTACATTATTATTATTATTATATCATAAATTTAAAATAATATCTTTAAATAATTTATATATTTCATTCATGTGATGCAGTGATGAAAAATGAATCACATCCCTTCTTAGATGTGGCAAATGTGGCAGTCCACACGTGCACATGAATAACGTTAACATTTTTCAAAGGGTGGAAATTTATGAAAATATAGGATCTATTATATTTAAATATTTATAATTATTTAATTAATAGAATATATTTATATATAAATTAAATCATTCTCTAATTCCATCTGTGAGAGGCAGTGATGGAAAATGAATTACATCAGTTCACGAGGTGGTAGTTCGCTATACACATGAATGATTGTTTCATTTCCCATTCGATCAAAGAGGATATGGATATAGGTTATTAAATTAACATAATTAAATATAATTATATGTTAGATTTTGAGTTTATTATTTAATCAAGTTAAAATTATATTTCAAGGAGGTAGAAAAAGAAATAAATTGAAAGAGGTCGGGTTGGATGATTACCTCTTCTTCAGTGGACCTCCTTTTGATCCTTTATTAAGGACCCTTCGAATGGATTTTTAAGAATCAAATAATACCTAATTTTTGTCTAGAGAAATTTATAAGATAATTTTTAGGGTTTTTTTGAGATATGTTTCTCAATGTGGTGTAAATAATATAAAATATGGGTGTCCTGTTTTGATGGAGGGAAAGGGTGTTTTTTGAAAATCATGAAATACAATAATATAATATCTGTCTAACTCCTGTAAAATGGTTCCAAAATAAAATTTATTGTAAAATAAGTAGGATATGGTATTAATATAATCATAAATTATAATATATATAGGTTTTTATTCAATTTAAACCATATAGTTTGTTGTAACCCCTTAGTTAATCAATTTTTACTATAACTGTGGAATTGACTTTTTTAATATTAATGGGTTATAATTTTACATAAAAGGTTAAAAATGGATCATAAATGAGGAATAGAATAAATTTTAGAACATTTATTATCTTGATTTTTTTCATTCAATATTATTAGGTTTTTTAAATAATTTAATAAAATATTATTTATCATAAAATATCATTAATTTTATTTTTGACTTTGTTCATTTAATTTGAAGTTAATGTCACAAATATAGTAGTTAAATTAGAATATAAACCATTAAAAATAAATAATATGATATATTTATGTATAAAATATTTGGTACACTATAAATCACCGAAAAAATATTACTTTTAGAGTATTTTAAATCATTAACTTGATTTTTCGACTACTTGCAGAAGAACTATGTCGGCCTTTCGTTATAATTTGAGTTAATTATTTCATAACTAGAAATAAAAAATAAATAACCATAAAAAAATTCATTATATTTAGGTAAAAATTTATAATTGAACATAAATTTTTTACCATTTCAATAAATATTATAAATATTAGAAGTAAGAGAGTTGAATTTTTTACATCATCATTTACTTAAAATATTACAATGGTGAAATAAAATATAAATGGAAACAGACGGTCATTTTTTATTTTTATTTGGATTATGGAAGAAATTTACTCATATAAATAAATTAATGAAAGTTTTTGAATGAATTTCAATTCTGATCACATAATTTTAACCCTAATTAACTCGTTTTACCTTTATCATGGTAACAATAATTTGATGTGGTTACTATTCATATTGATAAAACATTAAGTTGACCTTATTAATAGATAATAATTGTTTTAATTTACAATATTTATTCCATTTAATCAAATTAAATTCAAAAAATTGGTATAATTCAATTTAAAAATAAATTTTAAAAAGATTTTGAAAAGAAACATTCTAGAAAAACATCTTTTTAAGAACAAAAAATTATTTTATACCAAATTCAAGAAATTTTTTTATTTGAATAACATTTTTTAGTTTATTTTTAATAAAAATGAACTGATTATATTTTTAAACAAGTAAAATATTGGTTGGGTGTTGAATTGATCACCACTTGGTGCACATTAAAGAGACTAAACTACTAAACTATTTTAACTCTCCTGGGGGATGATATTTAGTTAATTCACATTCTCTTTATAAACCATTATAAATAATGATAGGATAAAACCAATAATACCCTATAATATGAAACTTTTTTATAATATGGATGTTAAGTGTCATGGGTTTTTTATAAGGTGTCATCATTTATGAAATATCATGATTGATTTTATTATTATATGATTTCTCACTCTGATTATTATTTCTAAAATACTTAAATTATCAATTTTTTGTTTTAGTAAATTTATAGAACTAAGAAAAATCATATTTAAAATAAATATTAATGTAAATGAAATGATTTTACTCATGAGAAACCAAATGTAATAAGATCTGGAACTCAAAAACTGTAAAAAATCCATCCCAACTCTCTAGAACTATAAATAATAATGTTAATCATGTTGATTTTATGAAAACACCAAGGAAGGAGAAAAATGCCGTTGAGTATTTTATGTATAAATTCCCACCTTCCATTTTTGGGTATTATAATCCAATAATTACTTATCAATGGATTAATGTGAAGGAAAAGATTTTTCCATTTTCCATTGATTATAGGATGAGAAAAAAAATTTAGCAGCCAATCACATAAAAGGTGAAGTTGATCAATGATGTAATGTCATTAATAACATTAGGAAATAATAATAAGTAAACTCCATGAAATGGGATAATATTAAGAGGTTATTTGTCGATAAGTAAATTCTTTGGAATCATTATACTAAAATATAGAGGTACTTTCTATAATTGATTATAATAATCATAAATTCATTAGTACCTATGAAGAAAATTTTAAAATACTTTCACGGTCCTCATTTGGTTTTATCATTTTTATATAAAGTAAAATTTAGTATTTATTTGGTGTCTTAAAACCAATTATTCCAAGTGAATTATCAATAAAATACTTTGGAAGCTATAAATATATTTCTTGATGTACACTCATGGTGGAAATGGAAGATGAAAAATTTCATACTAACAGCTCTTGTGATAATAAAGGATGATGGGGATTCATTGGAAGACCAATGGTAAATAATATAGAGGGAAGAAGTTTTAACCACATACATTAAAACAATATATGAAAAAGCACTCGATTACTTCACTAAAATTAATGAGAATATGTTTTACATGTGGGGGGACAAGTCATCAATCTATTTATATTCAAATATAGAAGAAGAGGTAGTCAATGAAATATATGGTAAAAATATTCAAACCAATACACAACCAACACTTATATGATTTAGATTAAAGAATTTTTTGAATTATATGAATCAATTCCCTAATCCAATGGTACGTGATGATAACAAGCCTCTACAACCTTAAAATCAATGTAGAAACGAGAAATCCAATACAATCACAACTATATATTTTTGTCAAGAAAAGAAAGTGGGGTAAGATATATTGATCATCCAATTAATAACTATCATTTTTATATTTGGTTCTTATTCAACCCAATATTTTTTACCTTAAATTATTGATAAGAAAATAAAATCACCACCCCGATGACATGTTTATTAATTATAAATAAATAAAACATATATTCATACGATTATTTTATCTCAAGTACACAACTCCTCTACAATTAATGTTTTTGGGAATATATTTCATATAAATATTCTTATTAGTCCAATATTTGAGTATGGTGTGATTTTGGGCATGAATTAGCTCTCTATATATAAATACTATATCAATTTATTAAGAAGGTAAGTCACATTTTATATTCTGAATCAACCAATGATCATCTGTTATTATGAGGAAAAACATAAAAATATAATGTAAATTACTTCAATTATAGGGTTCTCACTACCTATTTATGAGTTATATTTATCTAAAATGGTTAGGGTGACATAAAAATTAAATATATTCTTATTGTTTAGGAATATGGTGATGTATTCCTAAAAGAGTTTCCAAGTCTCCCATAGGATTTTGAAGTACACTTTTAAAAAGAACTCATACTTGTTGTTATAAATATTTTCAATACTCCTAATACAATGGACATATTTGAGATATAGAAATTTATGAAATAACTCTCAGAGAATATAGAAAAATGGTTCATATTCCCTAATTTATCATCATATGGTAATCTATTGTTTTTATTAAAAATAAATATGGTTTAATTCATCTTTTCATTAATTTTTTTGAACTTAACAAGATCACTATCAAGAATAAGTATCCTCTAACACGTATTTTTGAATTGTTCGATCAAATTCATGGGGATTAATACTTTCCAAATATTGAACATCATTCTAGATATCATCAATTTAGGGTCAAGAATAAAGATATACTGAAAACTACTATCTTTATCAGGCATGAACATGATGAATTTCTAATGATGTATCATAGTAGTTATTGGTATGTGTTTTTATGAAAAATAACATAGTAACATCATATTCTTAATAAAAATGAAAGGTTTATGATAAAAATTACCTAACTCGTGGTTTGGAGTTTCCATTAGTGATTTTTGAATTGATGATTTGGAGGTATTATCTATATAGTGAAAGGTTTTATATATATATTATTAATAAAACATTTAAGTACATATTAACAAAAAAATATTTGAATATGTGAAAAAGGATATGGTTGTTGTGGATTAAAGGTTATATCTACCCAATACATTACCACCTTGGGAAGGTGAACAAGGTGGATAATGCTCAGATTCTGAAATATTGTTATTTTTTTCCATGATAATTGTAGAAAAATATAAAATTATTATATATTTTTAGAGCATATATATTGATTAAAGGTATCTATGAAAGTTAATGATGGACATAATCAGTCTAAGGGGGTGTTATAATCATTATCCATACAAGAATGGAAACGGAAAAACATCACCATGGATTTCATCATAATATTCTCCAAGACATCTAAAGACAATATTTTCATTTATTATTTATTCAATAACCTTATGAAGAGAACCCATTATATTTCTATCATATAATATTTTTCTTGTGATGGTATTTCCAGAATATTTATTAAGGAAGTGGTATGTTTACATATATTACCACATTTTTTTTCTAATTCAGATTAAAGGTTTAACTTCATGTTATAGATAAGTATTTCAAAATATTTGAATATAGAGTTGAAATTTATCACTACATGTCATCCTAAAATATCTGATCAATCTAATATGACCATTAATTCCATAGAAGATATACTAAGAGATTTCTCTATAGAGTTCAAAGGTGGTTGGGATCAACACCTTCCTCTGGTAAAATTTTATAATAAAAATATCATTCACTCTAGCATTCAAATATCTACTTATGAATCCCTATATGTAAATAAATGAGTAACTAAATTTTTTTTGGATTAAGTTATAGAATGAAATATATTGTTACCTGAGCTAGAAGAAGATGTATCATAGGATACTAGTGTCATTCAACAGTACATCGAGGAAGATCAGATTCAAAAAGAAACTTTTTTTCGAAATAATATAAAAGATATATAGTTAGATGTTTATAATAAGGTATTCCTTTGAATATATCAATTGTGGAATGTTATAATATTTATAAATAATGAAAAGATAAACCCTATAAATATCAATCCCTTTAAGATACTTTGTCATATTAGAGTGGTATATTATCACATAGAGCATCTACCAAACCTCTCTCAAGTTCATGATGTGTTCCATATATCTTTTGTAAGGTAGTAAACTCATTATCCTTTACATATACTAAACTTATAAGTTGAAACACTGGTGTGTGATCTTTCATATTAGGAACAAACAATGGAAATTATAGATCAAAGAGAGAATTTATTGTGGGATAAGAACATTAATCAGGTCAAGGTATTGTGTTAAAGACATAAAATTGAGGAAGATATATCGGAACCTAAGGATGTGATGAGGCAAAATTATCATCATTTTTTGTGTCAATTTAATGGAATATAAATGGATAAATTTTTAAAAGGGGGTAAAATATAACACATTGAAAATTTAGAATTTATATATCTATTAAACTAAAAGTGTTTGGTAGAATTATTTACACACAAAACTATGGTTATCTGAATTTTTTCATAATAAAACTGATAATCATTTACACATTTATTACCAATTAGTTATAAATGAAGAAAAAATATATTTAATGTAAAAGAGATATTTTTAATAATATTATTTTAATTTTCATTATATATAAATATATTATATGAATAATTATTGATAAATTACTATTATTAAATTGGTATATTATACATTCATTAAAAATAACTACTAATCATTTAATTTTTTTATTAGTCACCTAAATATTATAAAGTCATTTTAGGCTTCAAAAATGGTGTTTATTGTATTTTTTTAGAATATAATAATTAATATCCTCTGATTTTAGAAAATTTATTTGAAAAAAATAAAATCCATTTTTGAAATTGACTGTTTTAAATTTTCAAATAGTTGTTTTTTGGATTTTTTAGAAGGATTTTTTTTACTAAATAGTAAAAATAAAGAATTTTATAAATCCATCATTTCTTTTCATCAAATGATTTATTTTAAAAGTCCCAATTTATTTTAGATTTTTATTTACATTAAAATAATATCTATTTGACTGAACATAATCTAATAAATCCCATAGTAATTGATGTTACATTTTATTTTGGTATTAGTTCATTTTCATGCTTGAAAACACACTTTTCTAAAAAAATTCATTGAGTTTTATACACTTATATTAATATTAATTTCTTACACTTAAAAATATGTAACCTTTAAACTGGATTTAATTTTTTAATCTGGATTATAAAATTTATTAATTATTTCAATTTCAATTTTTTTTTGAATAATAACCTTTGTAAAAATGTTGTCAAATTTGGAAAAGGGTAAAATAGGTTAATTAAGTATAAATATTCATTATAAGATCACAAAATATTATCTTCATTATTATCGGATGAGAAATTTTGATAATTATTACCATGTATTTGAAATATAATTTTTTTATTTCATCTTGACCATGAGTATGACACTTATGTTATCTAAATGTCAAGAATAATTACGATTTTTTCACTCCCCTCACTTATAAAAGGGAAACTACTCTTTTAATTTTATAAAATAATAGAGCACTATATTTCATCCAAAACACCTAAAAATATCTCAAAATACAACCTACCCACATCATATAGGTTCATATCCCACCAAATAACCATCTTATAAGGCTTCAGTTGTAAGCCAGATGACATTTTCCAAAGAAGAGTTATAACTCTTAACGAAGTTATTTCATCTTTACTTCTTCTCCTAACTCCTCAAAACATATCATAACCATGATGATATAATAATATCAATATATCAAATATAATTAAAAATTATTCTGTTTATGGTACATCCCTTTTCATCTCATTTCCATCCTATGGTAAATGAAGACATCGCTCGAGCGTACAAGTGGAGTACCACCTCCATAAAGCGATGTGTTTTGTTTCTCATCTATGTATCCCATGGATTTTTACATATAAGGATTTTAAGTATATATTTTAATTTTAAAATATATTTATGATTCTTAAAATATAAATTATTTTTTATCTTCTTGCACTCTCATCTATATTAAAATGACAACTTTTCTTGTCCATACGTGTAGTCTACCACATCTACGAAGCGTTGTGATTTATATTTCATTTTAATTTTTAAATGATTATTATAAGGATAAATTTAATGAATATATATGATATTAATGTTATAATTATGATAATATAAAATTTAATTATTATTTACCATTATTTCATTCCAACCATCAGAAAATGGAAACATTACTCGTGTGTATGTACCGACTTCCATTTGCATTAAGTGATGTGATTCATTTTTAGTCACTACCCTATATAGGTTTCTAAAAAAATATATATAATTTATAAATATTATAAATATTATATGATTTATATTTTTTATAACTAAACCATTTTTAAGTTTCAAGTACTAGAACCGTCGAACCAAAACATGCATGGAAAATAGACCATTTTTCCAAATTAAATATTTAAATGGAGAATTTTCAATGGATTGGTAATTAGAAATTATAATGGAATGATATATATTAAGATAATTATGAATACAGTTATGTAATAGATATATAATAATCATTTATTTATTATAATGTATGTCAAGAGTGTGTAAAAAGAAATTCAGGACTTGAGGTGAGGGTTCTTCGTCTAAATATTGATTCATTAAGGCATGTATCATGTTATGTTGATATTAATATATATTTAGTGTATATAATTCCCAATTGATAAATTATATCATTATTATCATCATATTAATATCATTTATACTTCTATTTGATGTTATTTCTTTCAAGTGTTTTTTCATTAAAATGTTACCAAAGTGGTAAGGTTTTGTTATATAATCTCATTTATTTTTAAGCTTTTTTATGTCGAATTTTAATTAAGGAATATTATATGATCAATATATTTTAAAAACAATATATTTTATTCTATTATTTTTTTTCAATAATTTTTACAATTTTCCCTTTTTGTTACATTAAAAGACCAAAATGATGTTTTTATAATATCCAACATCATTTCTCTTATTTTAGACAAAATATTTTTCCTCCAAATCAATTTTAATAAATTTTCATTATAAAAGTTTTTAATTATACATGAAATTGTTTTAAAAGTTCATCTTCGCTATCTTTTAATATATTTACAAATTTTTAAAAGGATTGTTTTTAAACGTTTTCTGAAGAAGTCATTTTTAATTTTTAAAAAGGTGTGAAAATAATGTTAACTTTTACCATATAAAAAATTAGTGGATTGTCCATCTATTATATCTTTCCTTATTTTTAAATATTTCTGTAAAAGCTTCAAATTTTTCATAAATAAAATAAAATTCTCTTTTTAAGGAAATTTTAGTTTTTAGACGTTAATAAAAGAAAAAGTGATGGGTTCTCATGATTTTCAAATCATATTTTATATTACTTTATAAAATATATTTTTAATCATCATCTACATTCATTAATTATTTTAATTATTCAATATGGATATGATATTTTTATACCATCACAATTCTTTATTTTGATGGATTATAATGATGATGTCTTAAAGATGATTTTATGAATCCCATTACGTTCCCACAATTTAATTAAGTTGTGATGAAATATTTGTGAAAACCATTTCTTTTCCATAATTTATGTTATGATGAATGTTTTTATGATCTTGTTGCACACTTATTATTTTTTTCATTATATTACAAGTGGTCCTAAAATTATATATCACTCTAATTAATTCCATAAATATATACATCCTATGAGATAACTATGTTATGGATAAAACTAATTTTAGGTTCACAACATTAGAAAGGACCTATTAATATTATTATATGTTCATAATTTTATACATAGATCTATTTTTATATCAATAAATATATTTGGGGGCCTAATTTCACTTCCTTGGAATAATGAGTTGACATGTTGGTGTTTATACATGTTTATAATGTGGTGATTTCCTAAGTCTATGCTTGTTCCAAATTCTTATATTATATTCTCATGTCAGAATACATGGATCATGATTTTTGATTCATTATTACACACATTCCTTATTCTAGTCTTGTAAACTCATTCCATAAATTATTATTTATGATCTGGACCTATTGGGTGTGATTTTCATAAGTTATGATAATGTTACCAAACAATTTTTCTTATATTAATCTCACTTAAGATCATTGATTGATATCTCTCATGTTTACCCTTACTAGGAAGCTAGTCTCACCTATTATTGCATCTCCCTATTTCTTAGGTTATGATGAAGGTTATTAATTTTGATAATCCTATAAGGGTTCTATGTGTTAATAATGTTATAGGATGTACTAAAAATCTTTCAGGAAAATAAGTTTCTTATATATCTAGTCTCAAAATAAACTAAACCATTACAGTTTTATAGCATCCATTATGTTGTGATGTAATGAATATTAATCTAAATGGATGTGAAACTTATGTCGTAATTATATAGTCATAGCATATTTTACATTTTTTCATATTACATATAAAGAAGTTCCATTTGAAATTAATTTTCTTCTTGTAAGGATATAAAATTACATTCATGTTCTCTGATCCTTTTCCTTTTATATCTAAATAATCATTCTTGATAACTATTCCAGGTTTTAATACACAATATAATTATTTAAACTTTTCTTTATAAATATTGATTGAACATACAGATTTAAATTCTTTATCATATACCTTTGACTGGTCAATGAAATATATTCCGTGAAATACAATCTCAATGAGATCCTTATAATTTATTTTTATATTATCATTAATATTTTCCAAAATATTCTCTAAGGATTCAATATTTTGTTAAAAAAATTATTCACTTACTCATGTTACAAACATGACTTGATCAAATCTATCAATATTCTCGTCATAATCATGTGACTCATATTTACAACTAAAACCTCTGAAACATTAATATTTGAAAAATTCAGCATCTATGGGATTCTCTAAAAACTTATTTTAGAACACATTAATTTCTTATAAAAGTGGAAAATTCCATCATTTATCCCTACAATGAAATTACTCATATTTAAATAACCTCAATTTGTTCTTTTTTCCTTTTAATATAAAAAACTAATTAGTTTTCATAAATTATTAAGTTCATAATAATATTCAATAACATGTTCATGTTAAGTCAGTTCAGCCTCAACTATCAAATTATATTGATAAAATGTTTCAATAGTATTTCTATATTATGGTCCTTCTTTGTTTTAATATCTAACTCTTAAAGAGAACCCTCAAGATCTACTTCAAGATCAATAAATCCTTCCTGTTCATTGTACTCGTGATAAATATAATCCATGATAAACTAATAAAATATCTTAAATATTTAACAACAAAAACCAAATAATAATTTTAGTCTTAGATATAAAAATGTATTTAGCCAAAAATTTCAGGTAGGATCCACAATAAAATCTAATGGCTCGGATACCATATGTAAGAACGTGGGAAACCCTGAGAGGGGGATTGAATCAAGTTGTATATAAAATTAAAATTTGCAATTATCTTTTCTCTTCTTTGGGATCTTGTTTCCTTGTTGTAGGGAACACTATTCAACCTATATTTTCATTAAGTGAATCAATATAAAACATCAAACAGAAAATCTGAAAGCAAAGCACACAAGAACACTAGGATTTTACTTGGATTGCCAATAAAAGGAAAATATAAGGATAAAATATAAATGATGTGTTTGTATGACTGATTACACACTAATTCGCATGTACCAACAAGAACATTTTGTTTTAGATAATACTATGCATGATATCTTTCTTAAGGTGCATTACTCATCTTTAATAGAACTCCAACATTTTGTAAATAAGATATTTTTTAAATGTAACACTATTTCCTAGATGTTAAATTGGAAGATATTAATAGTAATTACAAAAATATAATAAATATGAATAAGTGCTTAAAATAATGAAAATTTATTGATTGATGCATAATAAATAAGAAATCAATATTGTATCGAGTAATTTTATGCTTTAAATATATTTTTTATTAAAAAATGGTTTTTATTATATTTTTTATAGGGAAATTATAATTAAATAATTTCATTTAGAGAAATTTTATTTTATTTATTGAATATAATTTTTTAAATCATCATATCAATATTATCTTAGGGTAAATTTTTATGATTTTTCTAAAAAGATACATTTTTTAGCGAATAATTGAAAATAAGATTCTCTTTAAAATTATCATTTCTTTTCAAATAAAAGTACCATTATGTTTTTAATTTAATATCAAAGTAACATAATTCTGAACTAATTTTAAATAATATATTTAATTACATATAGGTCGTCATTATATTTTGTTTTGGAATAAGATCATTTTTTTCTCTAAACACATTTTTATTTAAACTATTTTTATTTATGAAATGTATTTTGATCATAATAAATTAAAATATATATGTTATTTTATTTATGAAATAATTATATTATTTATTAATTAATATATTTAATAATTCATTTTATGATTTTTACAAGGAATTTAATGGAAGTAAATTCAATTTTTTCTTAAAAGTACAATTTTCTAAAATCAGTTTTCGTTGTATTTTTTATGCTTATTTAAACATTAATACAAATAATTATAGAAATTAAATCATATAAAATGGATTTTATTTTTTTATTTACCCTAATTAATAAAATTTTATAGTTTCAACCTAATTTCTAGTTGTGGTGAAAGTAAAAATAGTTAAAAAAAATGACTACGATTAAGGTTAAAATAGGTTTACCGAAGGGGGTAAACCATGAGATAATATTAAGAATTCCACCAAAACTATATATTTCTTATTTAATGAAGATATTTCAACCTTATTTTTTTTAATTTATAATAATTGTCTATTCTGGTCCACTTTCACAAGAAAGTGGCATTATATTATTGAAATCTTTTATGAAATTCCATGTGTGCCCCTCCCCTCACTTATAAAAGGAAACCTCTCTTCCCTTATTCACACAATTTTAAACTTAATTATTGTCTGATAGACACCAAAAATCCTTATTATATTATTTTCCATAATACAATTTCTTATTTTCATCTCCTAATACTTATATATTAAGGCTTAAGGTGCAATCCAAGGTGGTCTCTAAAAGAAGAGGTGTAAATCTTAATAAGGAACTTTCAATTTTATTTCAACTTTAAATTTATCTAAAACTATAGTATCCATAAAAACATGATAAGTAAAATATAATAAATATAATGATATGTTATTATGAGTATTTAACAACCATTTACTACCTCATATCCATCAAATATAAAATGAAATTATCACTCGGGTAAATATGTGGAATACCACCTCCACATAACAATATGATTCATTTTCCATTATCATATTTCATGGTTTTTTTATGATGGTTTAAATTTTAATATATTATATTTTTGACATAATTATTCTTCTATAATTATAATATATTATCTACCTTTTTAAAATCCCATCCATTCAATATGATAACGTCGCTTGTGCGTATGTGTAGACTATCGCCTACATGAAGCGATGTGATTCATCTTTCATTTCTACTTTAAATTGATGTTAAAAAGGATAAATTTAATATATATATATATATTATTTATGATATAATAATTATCCTATTAATTTGAATTATTATTAACCTTTATTTCAAACCATCCATCAAAAATTGCAATCATCACTCATGTGTATGTATAGATAACTGTCTCCATGAAGTGTTATAGTTGATTTTTTATCACCTCTTTATATGAATGCTTATAAATATGTAAATAATGAATATAAATGATATATATATCATTCTTATGATTCTGGGGATTATGGAACCATGATCAAAGTTCAAGGACTATAACTATGGAATTGAAGCATACATGAGAAACCAAGTAGTTAACACCCAAAATGACGACTTTAACAGAGAATTATTAACAAAAGGATGTTGAAATATTATAAATAGAATATATATGATATTATAAGTATGAATATTATTATTTAATATATTTATAATATATATATATATATATTAGTTAGGAGGTTAAAGTGATTATGAATCGAGTCAGACATAAGGTAAGGGTTTCTCATCTCGCTTTTATTTCCATAAGTCATATGACTTATTCACAACTTTTTTTATTTAAAGTGGTGTATATAATACACCATTTGATATGAAATATCATTATTATATTTTTATTAATAACATTTAATGTTTCATTTTAAGTTATTCCTTTCATGGGGGTTATTATTCAAAAATTATCAAAATGATGAAGGTTTTATGTTACAATATCATTTATTCACAAGGGGTTGTTTTATATTAAATTTATGATGATGAAATTATTTGATATTACTATAAAAAATATTGTGTATTTTTTTCAGTTGGTTATTTCTACATATTAAATGTTTTGCATTCATTGTTCACTATTTTAGAACTCATGTGACCGAACTGACATTATCTTTATCTTCAGCAATGAATATTTTTACCCCAGGTATATATTTTCCATAAAATGTTATAATTAATGTTTTTAATATTGTCCAAAGGTTTATTAAATTATTTTTTAACCCTATTTTAATTTCTATATAAAAATTTCAAAGAATATTCTTGTTATTCTCTGAATGATGAACTTTTTACTTTTACTGAAAATGTGAAATGAATTTTTGTATTGGCATTCACCATGTGAATGGATTTTCCTATAATTATGACTTATATTTTATTTTAATCATCCATTACAAGTTTCCACGGTTATTTTCAATAAAAACAACTTACGTGATATTTTTTTAAATCTTTATATTTTAAATAAGTGATTTCTATATTAAAAGGGAATTCTTCCACAAACATGTTCTAGTGATCTTTTAAAGAAAATTTCACCTATAAATCCTTTGAAATTTCTTACACTTTATTGGGTGTACAACACAATGTTACCACATTTATTCTTTATATGAAAAATTTATTATTGTTATGAATTTTTTTTTTATGAAATTCATTTTCTTTCAATGGGTTATACTATGATGAAATTATTTTTTTTTCGGATCTTATAGAACATATATGTGTGGATTATAATTATATGACGGGTGAGCCTAATATAGCTCATGATGATTGGTGGGTATGGTATAACCCTCCAATGCATTGGGAAATAAAGACAGGTTTTACAAACACCTTATAGATTAAGAGGTTAATAAACTCCTAAGATATAACAGGGTTGATATACTCCTAAGAGATGATGAAGTTAATAAAATACTAATAGATGATGGAGTTGAGAAAATCCCAATAGATGGTGGAGTTATCTATATAGATGTTACTCCTAAGAGAATATTGGAAATTACCACATTGTAATTTCTATTATGTGACTTTGTCAACAATGATAATCTTAGGAGTTAACCTTGACTAATAAAGTGGATTTATGGTCTTATGTTTTCAACAAACTTATGTCTTATGATTATGACATGTTCTCATGGATCACGATTAATTATTGAGGATTTTATAAACTTATTAATAATGTCTGTTATTGTGAAAAATATTTAATTAATTATATATGATTAATCATCTTTTACTAATTTGTTGATATTATTTCATGTTATGATTGTGTTCTCATACCCCTATGCATATCTTATTCTCACTTATGATCATTGATTGATATCTCTTATATTTACACTTACTGATCATCTGAGCTCATCCTTTCTTATATTTCATTTCTCTAGGTTATGAAGAAAGGTTTTAAGTATGATGTGTCCAAGAAAGGATCTAGTTATGAAGCCATTAATGGTAAATTAGGTATATCTATCATGTACGAAATGTTTATGTATCAATTTTTCTAAATACACTAAAAAATTATGATTATGGAATTGGTCATAATGATATGCAATGAATATTTCTCTTATAATATGTGATGTTTTTGTATGAAAATTTTGGGACCCTATAGTTTGTGTTAGACCACGGTTTAGTTATTTTTTGAATCAAGGATGAGAAATATTTAGTGAGATCCCCTATGATGAGACTAAGTATATGACAATATCCAAACATATGATAAATAATGGAGTTTGGTTTTCCTAGAAAATATGTCCACATATTTATAGTATAATGGGGAGTTTGTTATTACAAAAATGAACCTATGTGTAATAACTCTAAATAGAGTGGATTGGGTATTAACACAATCGTCACTTGTGCACGATGACCGGGTCTAAGACTGCACAACCAGCTGGACACTCTTATGGTATATATATTGATTAATTAAATTTTTTATTTACCATTACGAAGTATTTAAATATGTTATGAATATAGATAATGTTGGGCGTTATTTATTTAAAATAATTTCTCATGTTTTATATATCTTATAAATAATTTTTCCTCCTTACATGATTAATCATTATGATTATTTTTTCTCACACCATTCTCTTTGGTTTTAGTAAATTATTTGAACCAGAAGGAATTGTGATAACACTAAATTTGATGAAATATGAAGTGATTTTAAACATGATCATCCAAATGAAATGGGGTAGGCAGTGAAAATATTTTGTTAATTCCTAACCATCAATATCAAAATATGATTAACAACATGAACATATATGAGTTTTTGTATGAATTAATAAGATAAAAATGGAGTTTAATAAAGGCCATAGAGGAAATAATATTTAGTATCATATATGTCTATAATTTTGGTAGAAGAACCTCAAAAAATGACTGAAAAGAACGAGAAAATTTTTTAGGGGTTGAAAATAAGGACATAAATTAATTAATTTCAATGAAAAAAATGAAAGGTTATGTTAATGAAATGGATAAGAATAATGGTTTTTATAAGGAATAATTGAAGGGTGAATGTTTTTATGTGGAATGTATGGGAATTATAAAAATTGATGTACTAGGGTAAAATCATGAGAATATGATCAGTAAGGTTATACAAGTAATGGTTTTACTGTTTATTATGAAGAGACTATGAAAGACATATGAATGGTACGAATTATTTTAACATTATTTATAATCATAAAAGAAATATACATGATTAAATTGAGGTTGATGAATCTTAATACATGATTAATGTATCATATTATAGGAAGGATTCTTTAATGAGTAAAATAGAGAAGTTTGGTTAATGGTTTTCATAATGAATTTGAATTATTAAAGTGTTTATGTATTTGGATTGAATAATTATCTTTTAGAAGTGTTTTATCTATGATATTCTAGTTATAAGTTTCATTAAATATATAAGGATTGTTTTTCATTTTTCTTTCTTTGTCGATTTGAAATAATATTTTTGAATAGTTTTGATATCCTAGAATGTTAAATTATTGGGATAGTGATATTTTTGTAAAAAACATGATTTTGGGAAAGATAACACATAATATATTCCTGATGTTGAGTTAATATTGTTTTCATGGGAAAACAATATTATTGGTATTGATAAATTAAATTTGATATTATTGGTGACCATAAAATTGATTTGTGGTTTAATGATAAAATTATTTATAATGTTGTTTGTTGAATTTTTGGATTTATGAATATATTGAATAGTTTGTGATTTTAGTTAATTAATAACAATGTAATTAATTTTTTTATAAGAATTTATTATTCCACGGAGGTTAAATGGTAATATATGTTATTTTTAGAAATTATTAGCATGTTTTAATAGAATATATGATTTTGGTATTCATGTGTTTTGTGAGTGAAATTATTAGATACTTTATGTCGATTTGGGGTAAATGTTGATGATTATCTTCAGATAAAACAAGTGATCAAATATTTAATATTCCTTTAGAGTATGAATTTTTTCAAATATATTTTTTTTATTTTAAAGGATAATTATTAATTTAATGGTATAAGTTGAACATTGGGTTTTATTATTGAGGTTTTAGTGATCAATGTATTATTTCATCATATGAAGGTTTATCTATATTGGGTAACTTAGGATAAAATATTTTGTTTTACTAAATATCCATATAAAAATGGAATGACTAGAATTTTTTTTTGGATTTCTTGATCTGCTAAAAGTTAATTTTAGTTCTTCGGGTATAAAAATTCATCTTGAATAATCATTTATGGAGTAAGTGTTGAGAATGAAGTTAAAATTTATAGAAACACAACCAATTTATGAAAGTGTGTTTATAAAATTGAAATAAATGATATGAGTATCTTTTATTATGTTATCTATCTTGATAGTAAGATAATCCATTTACTCTTGGAAAAATAAAATCGAAAATGAAAAAGTTTTGCTTTCTGTAGTTATTTTTGATGAATTGATGGATGTTTTCATCCCACGTTAATTTATGTTTTTGTGGTCATTAAATTTCTCATAAACATGTTCTCTATCACTCTCTATTATTATTTAGGAAACATCTTTCTCCTCTATTCTCATACTCTCATATACCTCTAATGTTATCCTTATCTAGGAACCCAATTTTGTATTTTTTTAAGTAAGCCTCTATGTTTCCCACTTCCTATTTCAAAGGAGGTTTTATAATACCTTTGTATAATGTGGGTTTTCAAAAATGGTATTTTTAAATATTGGAACCCTTTTTTACTAGGATAAAAATTATGAGGATGCTATTTATTTAATGGGGGATAATGTAACAACATGAAAATTCATTTTAAAATAATTTTATGTATAGTAAATTTCCAAACATAGAACAACAATCTTTAAGAAAAATAAGACATACTAGAGAAATAATATTATTTAAATATTATTGGTATACACTAGATGTTAAATGTGAAATTATTAATAGTAATAAAGAAATTATGAAAAATATTTAAATTTTTTTAAATAATATAAATTTATATATTTATTCACAGTAAATATGACCTCAAGTTTCTAAAAGGCCATTTAATTCTTCAACGATGTGTTTCCTTCAGAACCCATTTCTATTGCATTTTGTGGTTGTAAATTACCATTAATACAAAAAATTATAAAAAATATTATTTTATTCAATGAATATAATTTTTTAATTCATCAACCAAATATTAAGTTTTGGATAATTTTAATTATTTTCCTTAAAATATTTTTTTTATTGAATAATAAAAAATACCAAAAAAATTTAAACATTCATTTCATTTCAAAAAGAAGATTCATTAGGATTTATATTTTATATTAAATTAATATATATCTCAATTAAATGTAAATAATAATAATAAATTCATATGAATTATCATTATATGTTTGTTTTGGTATAATTACATTTTTTGGTCTTTAAAACACATTTTTCTAAAAAATGTTTTTATGTGTGTGATGTATTTTTATCTGGAAAAATTAAATTAATATATATTAATTAATTATTTTAATGAAATTAATAGATTATATATTCAATAATATATCTTATCATTCATTTAAATGTTTTTACAAGGTAAGGAATGGATGTAAATTCAATTTTATGCTTAAAATGCATTTTTCTCAAAAGGATTTTTGTTGCATTTTTCCTGCTAATTTAAATAAAGTACAAACAATTATAAAAATTTAATATTATAAAATTAATTCTGTAATTTAAGTCATAATAATTAATATAATATAATAAGTTCATCTCAATTCTTTTTATATTGAAATTAAAAATAATAAAAATGTGTTACTATTGTTATGATGAAAACATGTTTACTATGGGTTAAATAAACAGATAAGGATACAAATACCATACAAACCTATATATTAATTATTGGTTGAAGATAATTAAATATTATCTTATAATAAATTATAATAATTTCCCATTTTATTCCACCTTAACATGAAAGTGACATTATATTATTGAAATATTTTTATATGTTCCATGTGTCTCCCTCACCTCACTTAGAAAAGAGGACCTTTTATCCCACCTTATTCACACACATTGAGCCTTCTATATTATCTGTTCACTTACAAAAAAAACCTACCTATATTTATTCCATTCATTCTAGATATTTTATTATTCTCTTAATACCAATCTATCCAGGCTTAATGTGTTCTCCAAATGGAGGTCTTTCAAAGAAGAGGTACAAATAATAATCAAAACCATTAAATTTAATTACTTATTTATTCATCTATAATCCCATTATATCCGTAAAAACATGATTAATATAGTATAATAAATGTAATTTTATGTTATTATGATTATTTAATAACTATTTACCACCACTTCTCCATAAAATGGGAAATGAAAGTATCACTCATTTGTACATGTAGACGCCTTTGTGTAGTTATGTGAGTCATTTTCAATAACCATATTTTATGGTATGTTTAATTGTTTTAATATTTATATATTATATTTATGAAATTAATTATTCTTATATAATTATAATATATAATCTATATTTTTACCATCCTATTCGTTGAAAAATGAAAACATCTCTCACGATCATGTGTGGATTATCACATTTACAAAGTGTTTGGGTCCTTTAATTAATTTAGTACTGATCTAGGTTCCCCTAGAATGTCTGTGCATACTTTTTCAAGGCATGAAAATTCTGATGCAGTTCTTGAGGGAGGCCCGAGGTCACCTATAACTACATCCTATGTGGATATAGCTTGTTCAGTTAATGAAATCGCTGATCAAGGATGAAATTATGCCGAAAAGTAAATGAAATAAAAAAAAGTGGCTTATAATGTTCTTAAAGAAGGTGATTTCTTGGATATCATAACCTGGAAACATTCCAATGGGGGCGTGGATTTGGGAAATCACTATCTGAGTATGGAGGTGACAACTATTGAAATGGGAAACCACTTTGGAATTTTAGAAAATGATGACTAGGGTCAAGAGATTGTTGGGGATGTGATATCCATGGATGAGCTGAGGGATCTAGATGAGCACACTGATGATTCCTCTAGGTTACTTTCAGGTGATTACCAAGATTAATTTCAAGGAGACTCACCCATTGCAAGGAGAAAGATATAGATATAGCACAAGAAAGGTGTAAAGGACTAATAATACTTACCACTCCATATGAAGACAAGATCCACCAAGAAATAAAAAGCCAATATAAAGTAAATTATTCCAAATTATTCTGCAAATTCTATTCAGGATGAGGCTAGAGACCAAGGGATGCTTCATGTGTTTCTCCAACTGAACAACAAAGGGAAGAGAGAGTAGCTCTTATCCCAAACCTAGAACATCTTATGCATTTAGATGAATAAATTCAGGGATCAATTTTGATGATTAATGCCGATTAAGAATATGTTTAAATGATGATGGGAAGGATGATTAAAGTTGAGGAAAATATTAAGCTATGTACATGGATTGACAAGTTTGATCTTATATTGATTAGAGGATTCAATGAAAGGAATTTCACCAAAGATAATTACATGTAGACTTGGGAAAAGTTAGCAACCCATTTTGAAGATCTTCTCATGGAGGATCTAAAGACTCATGTATCTTATCTGTAAACTATGTAAGGAAAAAGATTTTGGTAGAGTTAATTTTTTTAATCACATTGTCCTTTCATTTGGGGTTTAAACTTTTGGTTTCACACTTTCTCCTCAAAAGTGTCTTTGATAATAAAAAAGTTAATTTGTAGGGTATCATGTATTATATATTCTCGAACATAATATTATTTTCAAAAGTTAGTATATTACAATCTCCCCTCCCCCCCAAATAAATTTTTTAGTAAAAATTTGAATTTGATCTCAGAAATTAAGGGTTTTATATTAGAAATTTCCTTTATTGAAAACCCACATCATAAAATGGGTTAATAAAAATTCCTCTTGAAATGATGGAAAATGAAATACATATTACATTCATAATAACACTTAACTTATTTCCCAAGTAGGATAACATTAGTTGTATGTTAAAATGTGGACATTAACTGAAAATGCTTGTCCAAATGATGAAAAGAAGTAGATAATTTGGTCACAATTTAATGACCAAAAACCCAAAAAACAATAAGGAATTAAGAAGACCATTAATTCATCTAAAGTGAAGGTAAATGGATGAAATTATTATTTCAATCTCATTTTCCTGAATTTGAGAAATTCCTTTACTATCTAGTCTTAAAACATAATGAAATATACTTACATGATTTTATTCAAATCCATAAATTCATTTTCATCCTTTTGATGCATGTTTCAATCAATTTTCACCTTTGTCTAATATTTTAATCAAAATTATGAGAACATATATTTAATTCCTGTGGAATTAAATTCAACATTTTAGATTGACCATAAGTTATATAAAAGAATGAAAATATATTCTTCCAATCTAAAATCAAAATCTCTATCACATGATAACATAATAACGAAAATAAATAAAACACCATCTGAATAAATAATGCATTGTTCTAAAAAATTCAACAATAACACCAAAGGATCAAAATATATCATTACATAAATTGATAACCTTATATTATAAATAACCATAATTACCTAAACATTAACAAAATTTTTATCCTCAAATTTCATTTCATAACTTTCATCGCACATCCTGAAGAATGAAATAGTATTCTTCTAAAATGATCCTTCATGTTTAACCTAAGAGTTACATATATCTTAACCCAATAAATCATACCCTAAAATATCATTAATATCCTCAAAATTCCATTAGATAAAATACATAAAAGGGGTGTCTTTGCCTTTGATCTTATGATAAAGCTTGAAATTATAAAACCATGATGGTATTTATAACTCTTAAGTTAACTTCACATTAAAACATCATAGTCTCCAAAGTTATCTAGACCATAAGTTTAATATGAACTATAATATTCATGAACCTAAACTTTTGGGTCAAGTTGTGAATGTATAATATTTACATTCATATCTTTGATACCAATAAATTTCACCCAATTTTAACCACTCAAAATTTATAACATCATAATGAAATAATATATCACTTATATACCCAATGACCATTTAGGTTTTTGTTTTTATATATTTTCGAAAACTCTTTAATAACAATACTCTTGTCTTTAAATGATTATTTTTTCTACTATAACCAGTTTCCCTTATTCCAAATTATGTATTAAACATCTCCAATAAAATTATTCAAATATTAATCCTTTCTAGAAATAATTTACTTGACATCAATCTTCATAACCCAGGGAAAAATAAAACATAATAATGGTGATTTCAAACTCTCAGTAAGGATAAATATAAGCATTAACAATTGAATGTCATCAGTGGAAAAAAGATACGCATAAGTGTATGATGTCATAATAAAAGTTCATGAGCATAACATAAAAGAACTAATACCCATCAAAATATATACTATTAAACTTATGAAATGTAATAAAGATTTAATAAATGAAATATTCCTATAAATCAATAATCATGAACCATGTGATATCAATATAGATCAAACGAAACGTTAAAACCCATAACATGCATAAAGAAAACGTGTTGGTACATAGAAATATTGCCTTATTAGAACCCTAAGTATCACCCTTATAAATTGTATAAACATACCTTGTTAAGAACTATAATTCCTTTTGAGCTACAAGTTAACAAGTTAACTCGATCGTCTCTTAGGAGTTACTTGTATTTTGTAAAAAATTTCATCATTAGCCAATTCATTAAAGAGATATATTAGGATCAACCATCATCATGGGTAAAATTTGGCTCTCCCATAATCATAAAAAATTTCCAAGAACTATTTCGTAAACATAACACAAGAATGATTCCATATTTAAATGTAATAATAACCATTGTTCTTTCCTAGTTTGATTTACCCATGGTAAAAAAATAGGTTCCCTGAAAATCTATCTGAAATAATAATAATCCATCAAGTGAAAAAATAAGGATGGTATAATTACAAAATATAAAAAGTGGATCATAAGTAAAATCAAGGTTTATAGTTGTTAGTGAATTTGTATACCATTAAAAGATCATTAATACATTATTTATAAAAATACCCTTCCACTTTGAAAATCACTATTCAAAACTAAAAAAATCATATAATATTATAAGAATATTTTTATTTCCAAAAATAACTTTCAAAAATTATAAATTAATATTAAAATAAAATAATTTTCATCATGGATGTAAAATCCATTCATATTATAAACGTTAAAAGTAAGCATTCTTTTTAAAAGTTTTAAAGAGCGTCAAAAGTAACCCATATTGAAAACATTAATACATTTCCTTTTAAAACCTTTTAAAATAAGATCAAAGGTCTTGTAAAATTACTTATAAACTATTTTTTTTTACAAAATAACATTGTTGAAATCATTTCTGAAAACGTTAATATGGAATAGAAAGGTTCTTGATCTAAAATAAGATACATGATTGGTATCACACATAAACAAATTTATTGATGTTTATTTATTGAATAAGGTAGTAAATGGTAATTAAACATGTAAATTACAATCATAACCATAGGGGAAGAAAGTTTATATCGTTCAAAAAAGTAGTATCATATTATTTCCCCTATATAACCTTGAACATAAAAAATATCAAAATTATAACGGGCCAAAAATTCATTAATGAAAATTCATCTTGGTCTATTTAAATGTCTTCTTATGGTTATGTAAAATGAATTCACTTATTTGGTGTTATGTTTTGGATTTTAAAATACCATAATGAATTGTGACTATTTCTAATATATCCATTGAATAATGATCACATGATTAGTATAAATATAGGGCTTTAACAAATCCAATTTACTCAAGAAATCGATGTGATGGCCTCATCCAGTAGACTTTACCCATACGAAGCCCATTTGTTAGAGATCAGAAAGGAGGGGGTGACATTGGGATTCTCTCCTGACCAAGCCCAGGCCAAGCTTGAATATGTTAAGCTTGAGCAGAACTGCCTATGAGAGAAGTGGAAGTTGATAGAGATTACCACTCGAGCAATGTTATCCGAGACACCCCAAGAGTCGGTAACCATCACGCACCTTACCCTAACGACTTATGAGGGTGTTTTAAGGAATTATGTAACAATACCTAAGTATTGGTTTTATGTACATTATTCTTGTATAGAAAATATACATTCTTTTTTATGATTTTTACTTTGTAAATAGTCTGTAAAGAACAAATAGTATTTTTAGTTAATATTCAACTAAGAAATCTATTTTGATGAATTAATGGATTTATGAATTAAATAATATTTTAATAAAATATTATTATTATTAAATTAGTTTTTATTAAATATAAGTGATCATATAATTGTATGAATGCAATTGTAATTTATATTATGGTTTGAAAGCTATTTTTGTCCAAACCCATGAATTTTCGATAAATATCGGTATTTATTTTAAAAGTAAAAATTAAAATATTTATAAAATTATTTAGATAAAATTAATATTATTTTTGGAATTAGGACGTTAAAATTATTCAACGGTGAATTTTTCATAATTTTATAAGATAGTTGAATTTTTGGGTAAAAATTAAATACCGTTTAAATGGGTTGGAATTTATGAAAATATATTATATATTATATTTAAATAATTAAAATTATTTAATTAATATAATATATTTATATATACATTAAATCATTCTTTAATTCCATCTATGAGAGGTAGTGATGGAAAATGAATTACATTGGTTCGTGAGGCGGTAGTTTTCCATACACATGAATGATTGTTTCATTTTCCATTTGATCAAAGAAGAGATTGAAGGACCCTGAAACACCCTGAGAGGGGAGGGGTGAATTAGGGTGTTATTTTTTTCTTTTAAAAGTTGTGTCTCTTGTTCTCGAGTTGGTAGGAACTTGTTAAACCTATCACACAAATGAAAGTAGGAAGTTGACACAGTACTTTTACTTGGTTCACCACATAGGGCAACGTCTATGGAGCATACGCCGAGAGGTTTTCAATCGTACCTAATTCCAAAAAACATTAATATATATGGATTAAAAAGTGTAGGTACAGTCACTCTATCTCATGGACACTTCCTATACAAAATTTCAGTGATAGGTCACTGCATCCCTCGGGTCACTCCCGTTGACTCCCCCTGGCTCACTGCCTTTGCTGAAGTCTCAGTCAGTATATAGACTTAAGGGTCTCTTCAGTAGATTTTCATTGAAGTCTTTATCTCTACTCATTATGTGACTATGCTTCAAACTAAGTCATGAATTGATGCTCTTGAACACACTGAACCACTGATCCGAATAATCAAAAACGTTCAGACAGGTTATACAGAAGATTTCGCGCAAGTCCTAACCTTTACACGAAATATCTCCCTTTTGCGAAAAATACATGATTTTCATGCAGAAAATATTTTGTGCAACAAACTCAGTTATGTGTAGATTTACACACAACACCTTCTCACATAGCTCAACCTTTTTCGCGCAACCTATCCATTTTGCGCAACTCTAACTTTTTCACGCAACACGGCCTTTTTCGCAAAACTCCCTTTACACGAACATTTTACGTGCATCAACACTCGGATCTTCTCTAAGTATTAAACCATACGGAATGAGGGGGGGGGGGGGTCACCACTTATTTATAAGCATTTGATACCCCCACGTGCATAACCAATATTGGCATGAAAAAGCTCTCATTAGGCACTCAATACTTTTCGCGCAGGAATCGTTTTTCGCACACATCTCCAGATTTTTCCCAACCCCATAACTTTGCCATTTTTTGACGTTCTGATTCTGAAAAACTATTTTCCTGAAAAACCATGCTACAATATTTCATGCACCACGTTGTTTTTCACGCACCACTCTGTTTTTTGCACACCACACCATTTTTCGCGCACGCCGCTATTTTTCACGCACGCCACTATTTTTTCGCACAAGCCTCCTTTATTTTGTGCACCACTTCCTTTTTGCGTGCACCTTCTCTTTCCAAAAACCTATGTTATAATTTTCTGATTTTCAGGTCCAAAAATATGGAAAACACTGGAGAATAGTGCCACCTTCAATACTGTTGTTTTCTTGAACTGTATGATCACTTTACTGAAACACATTCTGAACTTCCACTGAGGATTGACAACAAACACAGACCAAAATCTAGTTCATGCAAAGAATGACCATGGTTCCAACAATCTCCCCCTTTGGGTTTATTGGAAATCAGTAAATAAATTCAATAGAGCACCAGCCACAAGGAAACTAAAAACACAAGAATCAACTCAGCCCACACTCTAAGTCTACGTGAGCATTTCTTTATGTAGAAAACAAGAGGGGAAGCGTGAATTGGGATCCTGTGTTCTGTATTTCTCAGTGACGCCCAAGAAATTATCTTAAATTTTCCAAGAAACATTACATGTCCATTGTATTCCTTCCTATCCTATCACTGAATGCTCATCATGATACCCAACATGTCCAGAATTTATTCCTTCTCCCCCATTGGTAATAAACCCAAAGATCAGTATTTTCTCATTGAACAACTCAATACACTCCCTGGATAGTATCTCCCTCATAAACCTGCATCATATCTAGTAAAATATAAAAAATAGTTAACATAACTGGGGAGAGGGGTATTTCGAAACCTCCTTATGCACTGGGAGATGGCTGAACACCAAGGTTCATCCAATGCTTCTCGAACACAGCCGCTAACAGTGGTTTGGTAAGGATATCTGCCACTTGCTCGTCAGTTCCCACATGATCCATTCTAATCATGCCTTTCTCAACTTTTTCTTTGATAAAGTGATACCTTATTTCAATATTTTTTTTACGAAAATTATGAACAAGATTCTTCATAAGATCAATGGAGCTCTTGTTATCATAGTAAATTACCATTGGTTGCTTCACCTCATCACCAATATCTGTTAGTTGTTGCTTCATCCATAGAAGTTTAGTGTATGCCTTTGTGGCAGAGATATACTCAGCTTCAGTAGTACTTAGAGAAGTACTTTCTTGTTTCCTTCTCAACCATCCAACACATTTATTCCCAATATAGAATGCTCCACCACTGGTGGAATTTCTATCCACTACATCGCCAGCCCAGTCAGCATCAGAAAATGTTGATAATTCACTATCCCTTCTTGCAGAAAAGTAAAATCCACAATTGTGAGTCTTTTGAATATACCTCATGATTTTTTTTACTGTTTCCATATGTTCCCCCTATGGATTACTCTGAAAGATGGTCGCTAGACATGTTTCAAAGACAATATCTGGTCTTGTCGTTATCAGGTATAGTAGGCTCCCAATTATCCTCCTGTACATGGTGGGATCTACAGAGGTCCCATCCTCATGCTTTCCAAGTTTGGTTCTAACCGCAATCAGAGTTGAAATCGGTTTGGAGTCATGCATATTAAACTTCTTCATTAGATCTCTTGCATAATTTTCCTAAGAAATGAAAGTGTAATACTTCTTTTGAATCACCTACAACCCCATGAAATATGTGAGCTCACCAATCATAGACATTTTAAATTCTGATTTCATGTTATTGGCAAATTTATCCACTGATTTCTGTCTGCTGCCACAAAATATAATGTCATCAACATAGACTAGAACCATGAATTGATCTTTTGGAGAATTATTCACATGTATATTGTGATCTACTCATCCTCTTTTGAATTCCAGCTTCTTTTGATAAGATTCCAGCTGGGAATACCATGTCTGTGGTGCCTGTTTCAAGCAATAGAGTGCTTTCTTTAGTTTGCAAACCTTTGTTTCATTAGTACCAAAAAGAAAACCCATTGGTTGTTCTATGTATACTTTTTCATCGAGTACACCATTCAAGAATGATGTCTTAACATCCATTTGATAAAATTTATATCCTATTTAGAGTTCCATGGCAAGGAAAAGCCTGATTGACTCCAGTCTAGCCACTGGTGTAAAGGTTTCTTCAACATCAACACCTCTAATCTATGAATATCCTTTACATACCAGTTGTGCTTTATTTCTAATAACACTTCCATGATCATCAAAATTATTCTTGAAGATCTATTGTGTACCAATAACATTGTGATCTTCAGGTCTCTTGACTAGATCCCATGTCCAGTTCTTGTCAATCTAATATAACTCTTCATTCATAGATTTTACCCAAGATTCATCCTTTACAGCTTCTTCAAATGAGGATGTCTCCACAACTGACAGAAATGAATATTGTGTGTTATTACTCATCCTCCTTGTTTGTGTGGGTTCACTTCTATCTCCAATTATGTTAGATGGATCAATTTCAGCTCTTTTATTTCTCCTGTGAGGTTAAATTGCATTCTCTCCGGCCAAGGTTTCCTCTTCAGATTCTTCTTCTGAGTCAACATCGTGATGTGACTACTGAGGGTTTTGTTCACCTTCATCTATTCCTGTATTTGTATTTACTCCATTTTCATTTTATTCATCACTTTCTATCACATTAGCATATGAAATCCTTGAATCATTTGTGGTTTTCTCTTCAATTATCTTAACATCCCTACTTTCCGTGATCCTTCCTATCCACTTGTTGAAACACTTGTAGGCTTTGTTGTTCATTGAGTATCCATGGAAAATTCTTTCATCTTCATTGTCACCATACATCCCTTGATTTCCTTCTTTGTTCCTGAGGAAGCATTTACTTCCAAACACACGAAATCATTTCAATGATTTCTTCCTTACATGACACAAATCATAGAGTGTCTTCGCCTCACCCATATAAAGTCCTGTTCAATTTTGAATATACACTGCATCTTGAACAACCTCTTTCCAGTAATGTCGTGGAATACGACTCTAAATCAGCATCGTTCGTGCCATGTTGTTCACCTGTCGATTCCTATGTTCACAAACTCCATTTTGTTGTGGAGTTCTCACAGTAGCTACCTGATGTTGTATATCATGCTTATCCAGGTAATTTTCAAATTCAATGGACGTGTATTCCCCGCCATTGTCAGATCGTAACACATTGATTTTTTTTCCAGTATCATTCTCGGCAATTCGCTGATATGTCTTCATGCAGTCAAGCACTTGTTTTTTCCTGTGAATAACCATTACACATGTTATTCTACTATAATCATCTATGAAAAGTACAAAATACCTTTCACCATGAGTTCCAGCAAATTTTATTAGCCTGCATACATCTGTATGAATTAGATCAAGAAGATGAGATGCCCTATTCTTATTTGGCCGATATAAACTTCAAATAAGCTTCCCACGAATGCAAGCATCACAATACATTTCATGCTCACGATTTATGTTGGTATTGTCCATGACAATCCTCAACTTTGATATTTTCTCCATGTCTTGTTGATTGATGGGTACCAGTCTCTAATTCCACAAATGTTTTTGTTCATCAAGAGTCATGTAACAAACATTTTCTTTACTATCAGAATGATATAAGTTGTCTTCTGTTCTGCATCCCTTTATACGTGATTATCATGTCTTTCCCTTGATAGTACATCCTTTCTAATTAAATGTAACTATAAGTCCTGAGTCATAGAGTTGACTCACGCTGAGTATATTATGACGTAGGACATCAACATAAAGGACTTCATTCTTCTTTAGTTCTTCATTAGATAATTTAGTACTTCCACTGACTTTGATTTTGAGAGCTCCATCATTACCAAATCGTACTGTACCATCAACATTTGTTTTTGATGTCCATTAATAGACCTGCATTACCGGTCATATGATATGAGCAACCACTATCCAAAATCCAGCTGTTGTTGCTTTTTGTAGCTTTCAGGGAAACCTCTACAAGATTGGATTTCTCGATCTTCTTCTTTTCATTCCAAGAGATATTGGATTGAGTATAATATATTTATGGCATTCTAATTATTTATTCCACATAGTTAGATTCTTCATACCAATAATCTTCTTCCAGAGGAGGAAACCTATTTTTGAGATCAACACCATCAAGCAGGTGAATATTGACACATCTTTGAGAGTTGTATGAATCTATCCTATTGAATCTCTGCCTGCAATACATAGCCTTATGGACAAAGTTAGAACAATGAGAACAGCATCCATAGAAACTATTTCTTCTATATGATGGAGGATATGAAGTCAATATTTTTTTTGGAAACCCAGATCTTCCCCATTCAAGTAGCTCCTTGCCTTTTCACAATAGTACATGGTATGGACCAGATAGCCACAGAACTGACACTTTATGAGAGGAAATGTATTCTCCCTTGAATTTCTCCTCATTACTTCTTCCTTGGGAGAATAGATGGAATGCCTGTCATTTTTGAAAGTTTGAGGATAGTTTTCAATTCTTCTTTTAGTTTGGATTGAGGGTTTCTTTTTCAGCACTTCAAACAACATTTAAACAGGTCCAACTTTCATCTTGTCTTTCTTTTGGCACTCTTCACTTCCAGCAGTTGATGTCTCAGCTTCACAGCCAATTCCACTCTTTCCCATGCAAGCAGGTATTTGATCACTCAAGATTTTTCCAACACCATTTTAACCACACTTGTATCTTGCCAGTAATTCTACATATGAGAATCTTCCAAAATGAATTTTCTTTTTACCCTCATTTTTGGTTGATTGAAATTAAATTTTACTCTTAAGATTAACAATTTCTTCCTCACGTCCCCCAACAGTCTTGGACTTCTCTTCCTGTCTAGATGAAAGTTCATTTATGACCTTTTCTTGTTCTTTAATTCTAATATTTTTTTCCACAACATCATCTGTGATTTCAAGTATTGAATACTGAACTCTCACTAGTTCTTCTAGTCATTCAATTTCTACTTCAAGTTCATCAACATATTCTTATGATTATTTCAATATTTCCTTCCACTCATTTCATATCTTACATTTATTCTCAAGAATGGAAAAGGAATCCTTAATTTGAGTCTTTGAATCACCATTAGGAGTAATCTGATTATCTCTGCCTTTATTGATCGAGGGTTCTGACTTTTCAAAGGTATCCATCATGGAAGCATGGTTTCCTTTAAATTCGGGTTCTTATTCTTCACAAAATTCAGTATCATCATCTTCCTCTTAACAGACAAAACTATTCCTCCGTATTTTCTTTCTATATTTGAAGCCTCCCATTTTTAATAACCTTTTCTGAGGTTCTCGATGTTTTCATCTTCACTATCTTCATCATTGATCTTTCTTAAACAGTGTCAGGAAATGTGCCCAACTTTTCCACAAAAAAACATGCAATAAGTGACTTCCCTTTGAATTTCCCTTTTCCCTTCTGGAACTTCATTGCAAATGAGAGAAAGAATTTCTTTTTTTTCGTAATATACACGACTAATATCTTTTGAAATTTTCAGTTTTTCCATGGCCTTGAATTCCATTTCCTTGCTCACACGGGTTGTAGCATCTTCTTCTTTGACTCTCATTTCATATGCTACCAAGCTACTCAGTATATCATCCAGAGAATGTTTGGAAAGATATCTTTCCTCAAGGGATGACACCTTTGCATTGTACAGGGGTGGAAGTCTTCTAAATATTTTCTTTTTAGTATCAATGTCTTTGATTTCTTCTCCTAGGCCCTGAATTTCTCCAACCACTTTAGTAATTCGATTGAAGAATGAATCTGAATTCTCATCTGGATGCATCTTCAGATCATCAAACCAATTTTGTAGGAAATTTAATTTTGACTCATTCACTTTCCTATCTCCTTCATAAGTATTTTAGAGTTTATACCACAAGTATTTTTCTGAGGTGAAACTCATCACCTTCAGATATATCTGATCAGAAATGGCTGGGGTGAGTGCATTTTGTTCTTTAGCATCTGCATCTAGATTTTTCTTGTCTGCATCAGTCATAGCCATGCCTGTTGGATCAGTGACTTGTATTACTTGCATAGTAGAAAAAAGAACATCCATTACAAGAGATATTAGATGATATCTCATTCTATTCTTCCATATCTGGAAATTACTTCCATGAAATAGAGGGACTCCTCTTTTATTGGCTGAATTGTCCATAACGGTAAATGACAGATCAATCACCAGTTAACCTCCCTCTAATACCACTTGATGGACCCCAGAACACCCTGAGAGGAGAGGGGTGAATCATGGTGTTAACTTTTTCTTTTTATAGTTGTTGATCTTGTTCCCACGTTGGTAGGAACTTGTTAAACCTATCACAAAAAAGAAATTAAGAAGTTGACACAACACTTTTACATGGTTCACCACAAAGGGCTACGTCCAAGGACCATACGCTGACAGGTTGTCAGTCATACCTAATTCCAATAAACATAACTAGATGTGGATTACAAATTTCAGGTATAGTCACTCTATCCTAGGCACACTTCCTTTACAAAAGTTCATGGATAGCTCATTTCATCCCTCAGGTCACTTCCGTTGACTCCCCCTAGCTCACCACCTTTGCTGAAGTCTCAGTCAGTATTTAGACGTGAGGGTCTCTTTAGTATATTTTCATTGAAGTCTTGGTCTCTACTAATCATGAGACTATACTTTCATCGATGTCCTGAATTGATCCTCTTGAACACAGTGAACCAATGATCTGGATAATCAAAAATGCACAAACAGGTTGTACTGAAGATTTCATGCAACTCCTACCCTTTGCGCGAAATATCTCACTTTTTCATGAAATACTTAATTTTCACATGGAAAATATTTCGTGCAACAAAATATTTTACACACAGATTTATACAAAACACCATTTTCATTCAGATTGTCCTTTTTCGTGTAACCCAGCCTTTTCCGTCTAAGTTGAAATTTTTCGCACAACATGCTCTTTATCGTGCAACTCTTTTTACACGAACATTTTACATGCATCAGCACTCAGATCTTCTCTAAGTATTCAATAGTACGGAATGGGGGGTCACCTATTATTTATAGGTATTTCAGACCCCTGATTGAAAAAACCATCTTGGCGTGAAAAATATCTCATTCGGCACGCAATACTTTTCGCGTAGGAATCATTTTTCGCACACATCTCCATATTTTTCATGCAGCCCATGCCTTTTCCATTTCTTGATGTTTTGATTCCAAAACACTATTTACGTGAAAAAAATCGCTCCACTATTTCGTACACAATGCTATTTTTCACGCACCACACTGTTTTTCACACGCCACACCATTTTTCGCGCACGCCGCTATTTTTCTCCCACACCGCTGTTTTTTCACACAAGCCTCCTTTATTTCCTGCACCACTTCCTTTTTGGGCCCACCTCCTCCTTCCCACAACCTATGTTATCATTTTCCTATTTTCAGGTCCAAAAATTTGGCAAACACTGGATAATAGTTCCACCTTCAATATTTCTATCTTCTTGAACTGTATGATCACTTTACTGGAACACATTATGAACTTCCACTGAGGATTGACAACAAACACAAACCAAACTCCAATTCATGCAAAGAACGACCATGGTTCCAATAGAGGTGGATATAGGTTATTACATTAAAATAATGAAATATAATTATATGTTAGATTCTAATTTTATTATTTAATCATTTTAAAATTATATTTCATGTAGGTAGAAAAAGAAATAAATTGAAATAGGTTTCGTTGGACGATTACCTCTTCTTTGGTAGACCTCCTTTTGATCCTTTCTTAAGGACCCTTTGAGTGGATTTTTAAGAATCAAATAATCTCTAATTTGTGTCTAGGGAAATTTCTAAGATACCTTTTTAGGGTTTTGTTGAGATATGTTTCTCAATGTGGTGTAAATAATAGAAAATAGTGGTGTTCTATTATAATGGAGGGAATGGGTGTTTTTTGAAATTCACGAAATATTATAATATAATATGCGTCTAAATCCTGTAAAATGGTTCCCAAATAAAATTTATTAAAAAATAAGTAGGATATGGTATTAATATAATCATAAATTCAAATATATATAGGCTTATATATCAATTTAAACCATATCGTTTATTATAACCCCTTAGTAAATAAATTTTAACCATAACTATGGAATTGACTTTTTTAATATTAAAGGGTTATAATTTGACTTATAAGGTTAAAAATGGAACATAAATGGACAATGGATGAAATTTTAAAAAAATTTATCATCTTAATTTTTTTCATTTAATATTTTAATGATTTTTAAATAATTTAATAAAATATTATTTATCATAAAATATCATTAATTTTATTTTTGACATTGTTCTTTTTATTTTACATTAATGTCACAAAGATAGTAGTTAAATTAGTATATAAACCATTAAAAATACTTAATATGATATATTTATGTATAAAATATTTGGTACACTATAAATCACCAAAAAAAATATTACATTTAGAGTATATAAAATCATTTACTCGATTTTTCAACTTCTTGCAGAAGAACTATGTCGGCCTTTCGTAATCATTTGAGGTAATTATTTAATAAATAAAAATAAAAAATAAATAACCATGAAAAAATATACATTTTATTTAAGTAAAAATTTATAGTCAAATATAATTCTTTTTAACCATTTCAATAAATATTATAAATATTAGAAGTAAGATTTGAATTTTTTACATCATCATTTACTTAAAATATTGTAATGGTGAAATAAAATATAAATGGAAACAGGCGGTCATTTTTTATTTTTATTTCCATTATAGAAGAAATTTACTCATAAAAAATTAATGAATGTGTTTGAATGAATTTCAATTCTTATCACATTAGTTTTAACCCTAATTAACTCATTTTACCTTTATAATGGTTACAAAAATTTATTGTGGTTACTATTCATATTGATAAGGAATTAAGTTGACCTTATTAACTGATAATAATTGTTTTAATTTATAATATTTATTCCATTTAATCAAAATAAATTAAGAAAATTGGTAGAATTAAATTTAAAATTAAATCTTGAAAACATGTTGAAAACCAACTTTCTAGAAAAAAAAAATTTTAAGAAAAAAAATGATTTTATACCAAATTCAAGAAATTTCTTTATTTGAATGACATTTTTTAGTTTATTTTTAATAGAAATTAACTAATTATATTTTAAAAGTAATCCAAAATAGAATTTTACTTTGTAATTAATTGAAAATAAGAGACAATTGTAATTAAAAATAACATTTTCCACGATTCATTGAAAAAACAAACTTCTCAAAAAATTGTCAATAAGTCATCCTAATATTTTTTTTACATGATAAATTCAAAAATAATTTTTTTTATAAAATAATCTACCTAAAATTTATGTAAGTTACTTATAATATTTTCTCACAAAAAGTAATAAAATATATTTTTATAGAATTTTTAATTTTGAAGCATAAAATGACTACTAAAAATTGAGTTCTTGTTTCCTATGAATTAATGAAGAAATTAATATTTATTAGGACCTATATATATTTCATAATTTGTATAATCCTATTCATACCTTATAATTTAATGTCTATGTTATAGGAGTCATATTTAAATAATAATATTCCATTTTTTATGCTTAGTGTTGTGTGATTTATACATTATCAAACAAAGTATTATTTTAAAATTTTGGGATATTATATGTACTTGTCCACAATTCAATGATTTCTTAAGTTTATTCTTATTTCACATTCTTATGTCACATTATTATATTATGCACCACATATCATTTTAACTTCATGATTATACACATGTCTAAGGTTAAGCTAATATCCTTAGGTCATGACTCATGGTTTATGATGTTGACTGATTGAGTATAATTTTTATAAGTTATGATACCATTCTCATTCCCTTATGCTTATCCTAAGATCAATTAATATAATTTACTGATATCTATCATGTTTACCCTTAGTGAGAATCTGATCACACATCTTCTTTTGATTCAACTTGTATCATGTTATAAATAAGGGCATTAAATATGATAACTCTTTAATTATAATATATGTGAATAATTTTGTTAGGTATGTTTGGGATATTTCATGAAAATAAGTTTATTATTTTTCTAGTCTCAAAATACACTAAACTGTTATGGTTCTAGGGAATTTAATATTCTAATATATAATGAATATTCATCTAAAAGGTCGTAATATTTATGTATGTATTGAATTTTGTAACATAGTTTGTATTAGTTTGTAGTTAATTTGTTTTTATATATTAGAATTATAAAACTTTGGTGAAACCCAAGTGGATAAGTCTAATTATAGGATAAAATACTAATGTTTTTTAAGTTAGATATTGTGTTGTTTCTTAGCAATGACATCCTCGTATGGGAACAAACAATTTGATATAGGATCTGGCACACGTTAAACTAGGGGTAATAAACAAGAAAATATTGGTTGGGTGTTAACTTGATCACCACTGGGTGCACATTAAAGAGACCAAAGTACAATACTATTTTAACTATCCTGGGGGCTATTATTTAGTTAATTCAAATTTTCTTTGTAAACCATTAAACATAATGATAGGATAAAACCTATAAAACCCTATAATAAAAAAATTGTTATAAGATAGATGTTAAGTGTCATGGGTTTATGATAATGTGTCATAATTTAGGAAATATGATGATTGATTTTATTATTATTTGATTTCCCACTCTGATTATTATTGCTTAAATACTTAAATTATCTATTTTTTGTTTTATTAAATTGATGGAACTATGAAAAATATTGTTTAAAATAAATATTAAGGTAAATGATATTATTTTCCTCATGATAAACCAAATATAATAAGATCTAGAACTCAAAAACTGCAAAAAAATCCATCCCAACTCTCTAGAACTATATATAATAATGTGAATCTCGTTGAGCTTCTGAAAACTAATGGAAGGAGAAACATGCCATTGGGTATTTTATTTATAATTTATCACCATAATTTTGTTGTTATTATAATATAATAATTACTTATAAATGGATTAATGTGAAAGAAAACATATTTTCCATTTTCTAGTTATTATAGGATGATAAAATTATTTTAGCAGCTAATCACATAAAAGGTGATGTTGATCAATGGTGTAATGTCATTAAGAACATGAGTAAATAAGAAGAAGTAAACTCCATAAAATGGGATGATATTAAGAGGTTATTTATCAATAAGTAAATTCTTTGGAATCTTTATACTAAAATATATAGGTACTTTCTAGAATTGATTATAATAATGATAAATTCATTAGTACCTAAGAAGAAAACATTAAAATACATTCATAGTCCTCATTTGGTTTTATCATTATTATAGAAGGTAATATTTATTATTTATTTAGTGTCTTAAAACCAATTATTCAAAGCGAATTATCCATAAAATACTTTGGAAGCTATAAATATATTGTTTGATGTACACTCAAGGTGGAAATGGAAGCTGGAAACTTTAATAATAATAGTTCTTGTTATAATAAGGGATGATGTGGATTAATTGGAACGCTAATGGTATATAACATATAGGGAAGAAGTTTCAACCACATACATGTAAATAATATAGGAACAAGAACTCGATTATTTCCCTAAAATTAATGAGAAGATGTTTCACATGTGGGGGGACTAGTCATCAATCTCTTTATTTTCAAATATAGAAGAAGAGGCATTCAATGAAATATATAGAAAAAATATTCAAACCAATACACAACCAGAACGTAAATGCTTTATATTAAATATTTTTTGAATTATATGAATCAATTCCCAAATCCAAGGGTTCATGAGGATAACAAGCCTCTACAACCTTAAAAATCAATGTAAAAAGGGAAATCCTATACAATCACAACAATATATTTTTGTCATGAAAAGGAAGTGGGGTAAGATATATTGATCATACAATTAATAGCTATGAGTTTTATATTTGGTTCTTATTCAAACCACTCTTTTTTATCTTAAATTATTGATAAGAAAATCAAATTACCACCCTAATGACATGTTTATTAATTATAAATAAATAAAACTTATAGGCATACCATTATTTTATCTCAAGTACACAACTCCTCTACAAGTGAAGTTTTTGGGAATAAATTTTATATAAATATTATTATTAGTCTTATATTAGAGTATGGTGTGATTTTGGGCATGTGTTATCTCTCTATATATAAATACTATATCAATTTATGAAGAAGGTAAGCCACATTTTATATTCTGAATCAACCAATGATCATCTATTGGTGTGAGGAAAAACATAAACTTATAATGGAAATTACTCCAATTATAGGGTTATCACTTCCTATTCGTGAGGGATACTTATCTAAAATGGTTGGGGGAACATAAACATTTAATATATTCCTATTGTTTGTGAATATGCTGATGTATTCCTAAAAGTGTTTCCAAGTCTTCCTTGGGATTTTGAAGTTCAGTTTTAAAAAGAACTCATACTTGGTGTTATGACTATTTCCAAGACTCCTAATATAATGGCCCTAATTGATTTATAGAAATTTATGAAGGAACTCTCATAGAATATCTAAAAAGTTTTCATATTACCTAATTTATCACCATAAGGTATACCTATTGTTTTTGTTGAAAATAAATATGGTTAAATTCATCTTTTCATTAATTGTTGGGAAATTAACAGGATCACTATCAAGAAAAAGTATCCTCTAACCCATATTTTTGAATTGTTTGATCATATTCATGGGGATTAATACTTTCCAAATATTGATCTTTATTCTAGATATAATAAATTTAGGGTCAGGAATAAGGATATACTCAGAACAATTATATTTATAAGGCATGGACATTATGAATTTCTAATGATGTATCATAGGAGGTATTGGGATCTGTTATTATGAAAAATAACATAGTAACAACATATTCTTAATAAAAATTAATGGTTTATGATAAATATTACCTAACTCATGGTTTGGATTTTCAATTGGTAATTTTTGAATTGATGATATAGAGGTATTATTTATATATTGAAATGTTTGATATATATATATTAATAATAAAACATTTAAGTACATATTAACACAAAAATATTTGAATATTTGAAAAATGATATGGTTGTAGTTGATTAAATGTTATATCTACCCAATACAATACCACCTTGGGATGTTGAACAAGGTGGATAATGCTCAGATTCAAAATATTGTTATTTTTTTCCATGATAATTGTATAAAAATATCAAATTATTATATATTTTCAGAGTATATATATTGATTCAAGGTATGTAAGAATGTTATAGATGGACATAATTACTAAAAGGGGTGTTATAATCATTATCCATATAAGAATGGAAATAGAAAAACATCACCATGGATTTCATCATAATAGTCTCCAAGGCATCTAAAGACCATATTTTATTTTATGTTTTAGTCAATCACCATATTAAGATATCCCATTATATATTTATCATGTAAGATTTATTTTGTGGTCATATTTCCAGAATATTTATTAAGGAAGTGGTAAGTTTACATAGAGTACCACATTTTGTTTCTAATTCATATTCAAGGTTTAACTTAATGTTATATAGAAGTATTTAGAAATATTTGAATATGGAGTTGAAATTTATCACTACATGTCATCCTCAAATATATGATCAATCTGAGATGACTATTCATGCCATAGAAGATACACTAAGATCTTTCTCTATGGATTTCAAAGGTGGTTGGGATCAACACCTTCCTATGGTAAAATTTTATATTAAAAATATTGTACCCTCTAGAATTCAAATAACTCTTTATGAATCCCCATATGTAAATAAATGAGGAACTACAAAATTTTTGGATTAAGTTATAGAATGAAATATATTGGTACCTGAGCTAGCTGAAGATGTATCATAGGATATTAATGTCATTTAATAGTACATCGAGGAAGCTCATATTCAAAAAAAATGTTTTTTGGAAATAATATGCAAGATATAGAGTTAGAATTTTATGATATGGTATTCCTTTGAATATATCAATTGTGGAAGGCTATAATATTTATAAATAATGGAAAGCTAAACCTTAGAAATATCAATCCCTTTGAGATACTTTATCATATTAGAGTGGTATCTTATCGCATATAGATTCTACCAAACCTCTTAAAATTTCATGATGTGTTCCATATATCTTTTCTAAGGAAGTAATCTAATTATCCTTTACATTTACTAAACTTATAAGTTATAACAATGGTGCGTGATCTTTCATATTTGGAACAAAAAATGGATATTCTAGATCAAAGAGAGAATTTGTTTTGGGATAAGAACACTCATCAGGTCATGTTTTTGTGTTAAAGACATAAATTTAAGGAAGATGCATCGGAACCTAAGGATTTGATGAGGCAAAATTATCTTAATTTTTTGTGTCAATGTAATGGAATATAATTGGATAAATTTTTAAAAAGGGATAAAACATAACACCTTGAAATTTTAGAATTTATAAATCTATTAAACTAAAAGTGTTTGATAGAATTATTTACACACAAAACTATGGTTATTTGAATTTTTCCATAATAAAACTAATAATCATTTACACATTTATTACCAATTGGTTCGAAATGAAGATAAAATCATTTTAATGTAAAAGAGATATTTTTCATAAAATTATTTTAATTTGCACAATATATAAATATTTTAAATTAATAACTATTTATAAATTAATATATATAAATTGGTATATTATATATCCATTAAAAATAATTAACAATCATTTAATTGTTTTTATTAGTCATCTAAATATAATAAATCATTTTAGGCTCCAAAAATGGTGTTTATTGTATTTTTTGGGATATTATAATTAATATCCTCTTGTTTATGAAAATTTATTTGAAAAAAATAAAAACCATTTTGAAATTGACTGATTGAATTTTTCAAATAGTGATTTTTTGGATTTTTTGGAAGGATTTTTTCTAATGAAGAGTAAAAATGAAGATTTTTATAAATAAATCATTTCCTTTCATTAAATAATTTATAATAAAATTCCCAATTTATTTTAGATTTTGATTTATATTAACATAATATCTATTTTATTTAACAAAATCTAATTGTTTCCATAGGAATCAATGTTATATTTTTTTGGTATTAGTTCATTTTCATGATTGAAAACACACTTTTCTAAAAAATTTCATTGAGTTTTGTACACATATATTAATATTAATTTCATACAGTTAAAAACATTTAACCTTTAAAGTGGATTTTATTTTTTAATTTATATTTTAAAATTTATTAATTAGTTCAATTTCATTTTTGGTTATTGTGAATAATAACCTTTGTAAAAATGTTGTCATAATGGGAAAAGGGTAAAACGGGTTAATTAATGTTAAAGATTAATTATAAGATCACAAAATACCATCTTCATTATTATTCTATGAGAAAAGTTTTATTATTATTACCATGTATATGAAATATAATTCTTTTATTTCAACTTGAACTTGAGTAAGACACTTATGTTATTTAAAAGTCAAGAATAATTAGGATTTTGTCACTCCCCTCACTTATAAAAGGGAAACAACTCTTTTAATTTTAAAAATTAATGGAGCACTCTATTTCTTCCAAAACAATTAAAAATATCTGAAAATAAAACCAACCCACATCATATAGGTTCCTATATCACCAAATGACCAACCTACACGGCTTAAGGTGTAAGCCAAATGAAATTTTCAAAAGAAGAGGTATAACTCTTAACGAAGTTTTTTCATGCTTATTTCTTCTGATTACTCCTCAAAACATATCATAACCATGATGATATAATAATATCAATATTTCAAATATAATTAAAAATTATTTTATTTATGGTACGTCCTTTTCCATCTCATTTCCATCCTATGGTAAGTGAAAACATCGCTCGAGCGTACAAGTGGAGTACCACCTCCATTAACCGATGTGTTTTGTTTTTCATATATGTATCTCATGGATGGTCACATATATGGATTTAATTTATATAAATGAATTTTATAAAATATTTATGATTCTTAAAATATAAATTATTTTTTATCTTCTTGCACTCTCATCTATTTTAAAATGATAACTTTTCTTGTGCATACGAGTTGACTACCACATCTACGAAGTGATGTGATTTATGTTTCATTTTAATTATTAAATGATGATAATAAGGATAAATTTAATGAATATATATGATATTTATGGTATAATTATGATAATATAAAATTTAATTATTATTTACCGTTATTTCATTCAAACCATTGAAAAATTGAAACATTACTCGTGTGTACGTACCAACATCCATCTGCATTAGGTGATGTGATTCAATTTTAGTCACCACATTATATAGGTTTCTAAAAAAATGTATATAATTAATTAATATTATATTTATTATATGATTAATATTTTTTATAACTAAAAAATTTTTAAGTTTCAATTACTAGAACCATCGAACAAAAACATTCATGGAAAACAGAACATTTATTCCCAATTAAAGATTTAAATGGATAAATCTCAATGGATTGGTAATTGGAAATTATAATGGAATGATATATAGTAAGATAATTATGAATACAGTTATGGAATAGATATATAATAATCATATATTTATTATAATGTATGTCAAGAGTGTGTATAAAGAAATTCAGGACTTGAGGTGAGGGTTCTTCGACTAAAAATTGATTCATTAAGGCATGTATCATGTTATGTTGATATTTATATATATATGGTGTATATAATTCCCAATTGATATATTATACCATTATTATCATCATAAAAATTTCATTTATAATTCTATTTGAATTTATTTCTTTCAAGTGTTTTTTATTAAAAAGTTACCAATGTGGAAAGGATTTATTATTCAATCTCATTAATTTTCAGTATTTTCTTTTTAAAATTTAAATTAAGGAAAATTATATGATCATTATATTTTAAAAACAATATATTTTATTCACTTATGGGTTTTTTCAATAATTTTTACCATTTTCCCTTTTTGTTACATTAAAAGACCAAAATGATGTTTTTATAAAATCCAACCTTATTTCTCTTATTTTAGTCAAAATATTTTTCCTCCATATTAATGTTAATAAATTTTCATTATAAATGTTTTTAATTATACTTTAAATGGTTTTAAAAGTTCATCTTCACTACCTTTTAATATGCTTACAAATTTTTAATAGGAATGTTTTTAAAAGTTTTCTGAATAAGTAATTTTTTATTTTTACATAGGTGTGAAAAGAATGTTAAATTTTACAATATAAAAAATTAGTGTATTATACATCTATTATATCCTTCCTTATTTTTAAATATTTCATTAAATGTTTCAGATTTTTCATAAATAAAATCAACTTCACTTTTTTAAGGAAATTTTAGTTCTCAAACGTTAAAAAAAGAAAAAGGGATGTTTTATCATGATTTTCAAATCATATTTTAAATGATTTTATAAAATATATTATTAATCTACATATACATAAATTAATTTTTTTAATGATTCAATATGGATATTAGATTTTTATACCATCAAAATTCTTTATATTGATGGATTATAATGATGATTTCATAAAGATGATTTTCTAAAGCCCATTACTTTCCCACAAGTTAATTAAGAAGTGATGAAATATTTGTGAATACCATTTCTTTTCCATAATTTATGTTATGATTAATGTTTTTATGATCTTTTGGAAAACTTATTATTGTTTTCATTAAGTGAAAAGTGGTCCGAAAATTATATATCCCTCTAATTAACTTCATAAATATTTATATCCCATGATATAACTATGTTATGGATAAAACTAATTTTTGGTTCTCAACGTTAGAAAGGATATATTAATATTATTATAAGTTCATAATTTTATACATAGACCTATTTTTATATCAAAAATTATATTTGGATGCCAAATTTCACTTCCTTGGCATAATGGGTTGACCTGTTGGTGTTTATACATGTTTATAATGTGGTGATTTCCTAATTTTATGCTTGGTCCACATTCCAATGTTATATCCTCATGTTAGTATCCATGGATCATGATTTTGGATTCATTATTACACAAATTCCTTATTCTAGGCGTATAAACTCATTCCATGAATTATTATTTATGATCAAGACCTATTGGGTGTGATTTTCATAAGTTATGATAATGTTACCATACACTTTTTCTTATATTAATCTTTTTTAATATAATTGAATGATATCTCTAATGTTTACCCTTATTAGGAATCTGGTCTCACCAATTATTACATCTCCACATTTCTTAGGTTATGATGAAGGGTATTAATTTTGATAATCCTATAAGGCTTCTATGTGTTAAGAATGTTATGGGATATACTAAAAATATTTCATTAAAATCAGTTTGTTATCTATCTAGTCACAAAACAATCTAAACCTTTACAGTTCTGTAGCATGCATTAAGTTGTGATGTAATCAATATTACTCTAAATGTATGTGATACTTATGTAGTAATTGTTTGTTCACAACATATTTTACATTTTTTCATATTACACATAAAGAAGTTTCATTTGAAATTAATTTTCTTCTTGTATGGATATGAAATTTCTTTAATGTTCGTTGATTATTTTCATTTTATATCTAAATAATCATTCTTGATTACTATTCTAGGTTTCAATACAGATTATAATTATTTAAACATTCCTCTATAAATATTGATTGAACATGTAGATTTAACTTCTTTATTATTTACCTTTGACTGATCATGAAAATATATTCTTTGAAATAAAATCTCAATGAGATCCTTATAATTATTTTATATTATTATTAATATTTCCAAAATATTCTCTGATGATTCAATATTTTGTTAAAAAATTTGATCACTTACTCATGTTAAAAACTTGAATTGATCATATCTATCAATATTCTCATCATAATCATGTGACTTATATTTACAACTAAAACCTCTGAAACATTAACATTTGAAAAATTCAGCATCTATGGGATTCTCTAAAGCCTTCTTTTATGACACATTAATTTCTTCTAAAAGTGACATAATTCCCTCATTTATCCTTACAATGAAATTACTCATACTTTAAATAAATTCTAATTGTTATTTTTCCTTTTAAGATAAAAAACTAATTAGTTTTGATAAATTATTATATTTATAATAATCTTCAATAACATGTTCAAGTTAAGTCAGTTCAGCCTCAAGTTTCAAAATATATTGATAAGAATGTTTCAATAGTATTTATATATTAAGTTCCTTCTTTGTTTTAATATCTAGCTCTTAAAGAGAACCCTCAAGCTCTAGTTCAATATCAACAACTCCTTCTTGTTCATTATTGTCATGATAAATATAATCCATGACAGACTAATAATAGATCTTAAATATTTAACACAAAAAAACAAATAAGAATTTTAGTATTAGATATAAAAATGCATTCAGACAAAAATTTCAGGTAGGATCCACAGTAAAATCTAATGGCTCTGATACAATGTGTAAGAACTTGGGAAACCCTTAGATGGGTATTGAATGAAGGTGTATGTAGAATTAAACTTTTCAATTATCTTTTCTCTTCATTGGGATCTTTCTTCCTTGTTATAGGGAACATTATTCAACCTATATTTTCTTTAAGTGAATCAATATCAAACATCAAACAAAAATTCTAAAAGTAAAGCACATAATAACACTAGGATTTTACATGGATCACCAATAAAGAGAAAATATAAGGAGAAACTATAAATTATGTGTTTATATGACTGATTAGATACTAATTCACATGTACCAATAATAACATTTGGTTTTAGATACTAATATGCATGATAGCTTTCTTAAGGTGGAGCACTGATCTTTAAGAGAACTACAACATTTAATAAATAAGATATTTTTTAAATGTGAAACTATTTCCTAGATGTTAAATTGGAAGATTGTAATAGTAATTACCAAAATATATTGAATATGTATAAGTTCATAAAATAATGAAAATTTATTGATTTATTCATAATAAATAAGAAATCAATTTTGTATCGAGTAATTTTATGCTTCACATATATGTTTTATTAAAAAATAGTTATTATAATATTTTTTATAGAGAAATTATAATTAAATATTTTCATTTTTAGAAATTTTATTTTAGTTAATGAATATAATTTTTTAAATCATCATATCAATATTATCTTAGGGAAAAGTTTTAGGATTTTTCTAAAAAGATACATTTTTCTACGAATAATTGAAAATAAGAATTTCGGTAAAATTATCATATATTTTCAAATAAAAGTACCATTATGTTTTTAATTTAATAAGAAATTAACATAATTATGAATTAATTTTAAATAATATATTTAATTACATAGAAGTCGTCATTATATTTCGTTTCGGAATAAGATCATTTTTTCCCTAAACACATTTTTATTTATACTATTTTTATTTATTTAATGTATTTCGATCTTAATAAATTAAAATAATATATATTAGTTTTATTATGAAATAATTATATTATTTATTAATTAATATATTTAATCATTCATTTTATGGTATTTACAAGGAATGTAATGGAAGTAAATTCAATTTTTTTTAAATGCATTTTTCTAAAATAAGTTTTCGTTATATTTTGTATGCTTATTTAATATTTAATACAAATAATTATAGATATTAAATATTTTAAAATGGATTTTATGTTTTTATTTAACCTAATTAATAAATTTTTATTGTTTTAACCTAATTTATGGTTGTGTTGAAAGTAAAAACAATAAAAACAATTACTACGATTAAGGTTATTACAGGTTTACCGAAGGGGTTAAACCATGAGATAATATTAGGAATTCCACCACATGTATATATATTTCTTATTTAATAAAGCTATTTTAACCTTATGTTTTTATAATTTATAATAATTGTATATTTTTATCCACTTTCATAAGAGAGTTACATTATATTATTGAAATCCTTTATGAAATTCCATGTTTTCCCCTCTCCTCACTTATAAAAGGCAACCTCTCCTCCCTTATTCACAGAATTTTAAACTTAATGATTGTCTGATACCCACCCAAAATCCTTATTATATTATTTTCCATAATCCAATATATTATTTTTATCTCCTAATACTAATATTTTAAGGCTTAAGGTGCAATCCAAAGGTGGTCTCTCAAAGAAGACGTGTAAATCTTAATAAAGAAATTTCAATTTTATTTCAACTTTAATTTCCTCTAAAACTATAGTATCCATAAAAACATAGTGAGTAAAATATAATAAATATAACTAAATTTTATTATGAGTATTTAACAACCATTTACTACCTCGTATCCATCAAATGTAAAATGAAAGTATCACTCGTGTAAATATGTGGAATACCACCTCCACATAACAATACGATTGATTTTTCCTTACCGTGATTCATGGTTGTTTTTTATGATGGATTTAATTTTAATATATGATATTTTTACATAATTATTCTTATATAATTATAATATATTATCTACCTTTTTATAATCTTGTCCATTGAACATGATAACGTCGCTTGTGCGTATGTGTAGACTATTGCATACATGAAGCGATGTGATTCATCTTTCATTTATACTTTAAATGGATGGTAAAAAGGATAGATTTAATGTTTATATATATATATATATTATTTATGATATAATAACTATCCTATTAATTAGAATAATTATTATCCTTTATTTCCTTCCATCCGTCAAAAATTGAAAACATCACTCATGTGAATGTATGGATTACTGTCTCCATGAAGTGTTGTAGTTGATTTTTTATCACCTATTTATATGAATGGTTATAAATATGTATATAATTAATATAAATGATATATATATCATTCTTAATATTCTAGGGATTATGGAACCCTGATAAAAGTTCAAGGACCATAACTATGGAATTGAAGAACACATGAGAAACCAAGTAGTTAACACCCAAAATGACGACTTTAATAGAGAATTATTAATAAAGGGTGTATAAATATTATAAATAGAATATATATGATATTATAAGTATGAATATTATTATTTAATAGTATTATAAAATATGTATATATATATATATATATATTATTCATGAGGTTAAAGCACTTATGAATCAAGTCAGACATAAGGTAAGGGTTTCTCATCTCGCTTTTATTGTCGTAAGTCATATGCCTTATTCACAAATTTTTTCTTTAAAGTATTGTATATACTTCTTTAATTGATATGAAATATCATTATTATATTTATATTAATTACATTTAAGGTTTCTTGTTAAGTTATCATTTTCATGGGGGTTATTATTAAAAAATTATCAAAATGATAGGGGTTTTACGTTACAATATCATTTTTTCACAGGGATTATTTAATATTAAATTTATGATGATGAAATTATATGATGTAACTATAAAAAATACTGTGTATTTTATCAGTTGGTTATTTCTATATATTACATGTTTTCCTTTCATTTTTCTCTCTTTGAGAACTCAAGTGACCGAACGGATATTATTTCTATCTTCAAAAAAGAATCTTTTTCTCCCATGTATATATTTTCCTTAAAATGTTATAAAGAATGTTTTTAAAATTTTCAAAAGATTTATTAAATTATTTTTTAACCATATTTTAATTTCTATATAAAAATTTCAAAGAATATTGTTGTTATTCTCTGAATGATGAACTTTTTACTTTTTCTGAAATGTGAAATGAATTTTTGTTTTGGCATACACTATGTGAATGGATTTTCCAATCATTATAACATCTTTTTTATTTGAATCATCCATTACAAGTTTCCATGGTTATTTTCAATGAAAAAAATTTCCATGATATATTTGTAAATCATTATATTTTAAATAATTGATTTCTATATTAAAAGGGAATTCTTCCACAAACATGTTCCAGTGATCTTTTAAAGGAAATTTCACCTATAAATTCTTTGACATTTCTTATGATTTACTGGGTATATAATCCAATGTTAACATATTTATGATTTCTTTGAACAATTTATTATTATTGTAATAAAATTTTTATGAAATACATTTTCTTTCCATGCATTATACTATGATGGAATTATGATTTTTTTGGATCTTACAGAACATATATGTGTGGATTATAATTATGTGACGGGTGAGCCTAATATAGCTCAGGATGATTGGTGGGTATGTTATAACCCTCCAAAGCATTGGGAAATGAAGATAGGTTTTACAAACACCTTATATATTAAGAGGTTAATAAACTCCTAAGATATAACGGGGTTGAGAAACTCCTAAGAGATGATGAAGTTAATAAAATACTATGAGATTATGGAGTTTAGAACATCCCAATAGATTATGGAGTTAACTATATTGATGTTACTTCTATGAGAATATTGGAAATTACCACATAGTAATTTTCATTATGGTACTTTGTCAACAATGATAATCTTGGGAGTTAACCTTGACTAATAAAGTGGATTTTTGGTCTTATGTTTTCCACAAACTTATGTATTATGATTATGACATGATATCATTGATCAAGATTAATTATATATGATTCAAAAAACTTATTAATTATGTCTATTATTGTGATAAATATTTATTTAATTATATATTATTAACGATCTTTTACTGATTTGTTGATATTATTTCATGTTATGATTGTGTTCTCATACATTTATGCATATCTTATTCTCACTTATGATCATTGGTTGATATCTCTTATCTTTACTCTTACTGATCATCTAAGCTCCTCCTTTCTTATATTTCATTTATCTATGTTATGAAGAAAGTTTTTTAAGTATGATGTGTCTAAGAAAGGATCTAGTTATGAAGCAATTAATAGTAAATTCGGTATATCTATCATGTACGAACTGTTTATGTATCAATGATTCTAAATACACTAAACCATTATGATTCTGGAATTGGTTACAATGATATGCAATGAATATTTATCTCATAAGATGGAATGTTTAAGTATGAATGTTTTGGGACCCTATAGTTGGTGTCAGACCACGTGTTAGTTATTCTTTGAATCTAAGATGTGAAATATTTAGTGAGATACCTTTTGATGAGCCTAAGTATATGACAATATCCAAAAATATGATAAATAAATGAGTTTGTTTTTCCTAGAAAATATTTCCATGTATTTATATTATAATGGGGAGTTTGTTATGACACAAGTGAAACGATGTGTAAAAACTCTAAATAGGGTGGATTGGGTATCAACTCAATCGTCAATTGTTCATGATGACTGGGTCTAAGACTCCACACCTGGCTAGACACTCTTAGGAAATATGTATTGATTAATTCATATTTTTTTATAAACCATTAGGAAGTATTTAAATATGTTTTGAATATAGATAAAGTAGGGTGATATATATTGAAAATAATTTCTCATGTTTTAGACATCTTATAAATAATTTTTCCTCATTACATGGTTACTCATTATGATTATTTTTTCTCACATCATTATATTTTGGTTTAGTCAATTAGTGGAACCAGAAGGAATTGTGTTAACACTAAATCTGATGAATGATGAAGTGATTTTAAACATGATCAGCCAAATTAAATGGGGTAGGAAATGAAAATATTTTGATAATGCCTAACCATCAAATTCAAAATATGATTAACAAATTGAACATATATGTGTTTTTTTATGAACCAAATATGAGAAAAATGGAGTTTCATAATTACTAATGAGGAAATAAGATTTAGTATCATAAATGTATATAATGTTGGAAGAAGAACCTATGAAAATGTCTGAAAAGAACAAGAATATTTTTCAGGGGTGGAAAATAAGGACATAAATTAATTAATTTCAATGTAAAAATGAAAAGTTAGGTTAATGAAATGGATAAGAATAATTGTTTTTATAAGGAATAATTAAAGGTAGAATGTTTTAAATATGGAATGTATGGGAATTATAAAAATTGATGTACTAGGGTAAAATCATGAGAATAGGATCAGTAATGTTATACAAGTAATGGTTTTACTGTTTATGATGAAGAGACTACGAAAGACATATGAATTGTATAAATTATTTTAAAATTATTTATAATCATAAAAGAAATATACATGATTAAATTGAGGTTGATGAATCTTAATACATGATTAGTATATCATATTATAGGAATTATTCATTAATGTGTACTATAGAGAAGTCTGGTTAATGGATTTATAATGAATTTGAATTATTAATGTGTTTATGTATTTGGATTCAATAATTATACTTTAGAAGTGTTTTATCAATGATATTCTAGTTATAAGATTCATGAAATATATAAGGATTTTATTTTCATTTTTCTTCCTTTTTCGATTTGAAATAATATTTTGAATAGTACTAATAGCCTAGAAAGTTGAATTAGTGGGAAAGTGATATTTTTGTAAAAAACATGATTTTCGGAAAGATAACACTTAATATGATCCTAATGTTGAGATAATAATGTTTTCATGGGATAACAATATAATTGGTATTGATAAATTAAATTTGATAGTATTGGTGACCATAAAATTGATTTTTGATTTAATGATAAAATTATTTATGATGTAGTTAATTGAATTTTTGGATTTATGAATATATTGAAAAGTTTGAGATTTTAGTTATGTAATAAAAATGTAATTAATTTTTTTAGAAGAATTTATTATTCCAATGAGGTTATATGGTAATAAGTGTTATTTTAAGAAATTATTAGTATGTTTTAACAGAATATATGATTATGGTATTCATGTGTTTTGTGTGTGACATTATTAGATACTTTATGTTGTTTTGGGTAAATCTTAATGTTTATCTTCGGATAAAACAAGTGATTAAATATTTAATATGATTTTCAAGTAGGAATTTTTTTCAAACATATTTGTTTTGATTTTAAAGGATAATTATTTATTTAATGGTCTAATTTGAACATTGGGTTTTATTATTTTTGTTTTAGTTATTAATGTATTATTTTATTATATTAAGATTTATCCATATTGGGTAATTTAGGATAAAAATTTTAGTTTTGTTAAATATCCAGATACAGAAGGAATGAATTACCATTATTTTATGGATTTCTTGATCTGCTAAATGTTAATTTTAGTGATTCGGGTATGAAAATTTCATATTTAATAATCATTTATGGAGTAAGTGTTGAGAATAAAGTTAAAATTTATAGAATCACAACCAATTGATGAAATGATGTTTATAAAATTGAAATAAATGATTTGAGTATATTTCATTATGTTATCTATCTTGATAGTAAGATAACTCATTTAAGCTTGGAAAAAGAAAATCAAAAATGAAAAAGTTTTACTTTTTGTAGTTATTTTTGATGAATTGATGCTTGTTTTTATCCATTTTGAATTTATGTTTTTGTGGTCATTAAATTTCTCATGATCATGTTCTCTATCACTCTCTATTATTATATTGGAAGCATCATTATCCTCTATGATCATATTCTCACATTCCTCTAATGTTATCCTTATCTAGGAACCCAATTTTGTGTTGTTTAAGTAGGCCTCTATATTTCCCACTTCCTATTTCAAAAGAGGTTTTATAATACCATTGTACAATGTGAGTTTTCAACAATGGTATTTTTAAATATTGAAACCCTTTTTTACTAGGATAGAAAATATGGGGATGCAATTTATTTAAGTGGGGATAATTTAACAACTAGAAAATTCGTTTTAAAATAAGTTTATGCCTAGTAACTTTCCAAACACGCGACAATAATCTTTAAGAAAAATAAGACATACTGTAGAAATAATATTTTTTAAATATTACAGTTATAGACTAGAAGTTAAATGTGAAATTATTAATAGAAATAAATAAATTATGAAAAATATGTATAAAAATTTTAAATAATATAAATTTATATATTTATTGATAGTAAATATGAACTCAATTTTCTAAAATGTCATTTAATTCTTCAACGATGTGTTTTCTTCAAAACCCATTTTTATTGCATTTTGTGCATGGAAATCATAATTAATTCATAACATTATAAGAAATATTATATTATTTAATGAATATAATTTTTTAAATCATCATCCAAAGATTATGTATTGGACAATTTTAAGTATTTTTCTAAAAATATTCTTTTTTTAGTGAATAATGAAAAATACCAAAACAAATTAAATATTCATTTCATTTCAAAATGAAGTTTCATAATGTTTTTAATTTTTTATTAAATTAATTTAAATCTCAATTAAATATAAACAATAATATTTATTTCATATGAATCATCATTATATTTTTGTTTTGTTATAGGTACATTTTTGGGCTTTAAAACACATTTTTCTAAAAAAAAATTTTTGTGTGTGATATATTTTTATCATGAAAAATTAAATTAATATATATTAATTATTTATTTTAATGAAATTTATAGATTATATAGTCAATAATATATCTTATCATTCATTTAAATGTTTTTACAAGGTAAGGAATGGATGTAAATTCAATTTTATTCTTAAAATACATTTCTCTCAAACGTATTTTTGTTGCATTTTGCATGCTAATTTAAATTGAATACAACCAATTATAAAAATTTAATATAATAAAATTAATTCCATAATTTAAGTCAGAATAATTATAATAATTTAATAGGTTCATCTCGATTTTTTTTATATTTAAAGAAAAAATAATAAAAATGTGTTACCGTTGTTATGATTAAAACATGTTTACAATGGGTTAAATCAACAGATAAGGATAAAAATACCCTCCAAAAATGAATATTAATCATTGGTTGAAGATAATTAAATATTATTTTATCATTAATTATAATAATTTCCCATTTTTAACCACCTTAACATGAAAGTGACATTATATTATTGAAATATTTTAAGAAGTTCCTTGTGTCTCCCCCCTCACTTATAAAAGGGAACCTATTATCCTACCTTATTCACACAGATTAAGAATTCTATATTATCCATTACCTTCCAAAAAACCTTCCTATATTTATTCCATTCATACTATATATTTTATTATTCTCCCAAGACCAATCTTTCCAGGCTTAATGTGTAAGCCAAATGGAGGTCTTTCAAAGAAGAGGTACAAATCGTAATCAAACCCTTTCAATTTTATTACTTATTTAATCATATATAATCACATTATATTAATAAAACATGATTAATATAGTATAATTAATGTAATTTTATGATATTATGAATATTTAATAACTATTTACCACCACTTCTCCATAAAATGGGAAATGAAAGTATCACTCATTTGTATATGTAGACGTCTTTGTATAGTTATATGAATCATTTTAAATTACCATATTTTATGGCATTTTTAATTGTTTTAACATTTATATATTATATTTATGAAATTAATTATTCTTATATAATTATAATATATAATCTACATGTTTATCATCCTATTCATTGAAAAAATGATAACGTCTCTTATGAGCATGTGTGGACTACCACCTTAATAAAGTGTTCTGATTTTTTTCATTTACTATTTATATGGATGGTAATGAAGATAAATTTAATGGATATATGTCATATTTATGTCATAATAATGATTTTATAAATTTTAATTTTAATTAACTTTAATTTTATTCCATCATTGAAATAGAAAACATCATTCATGTTTACGAATGGATTATATTCTCCATGAAGTGATGTAGTTATTTTCTCATCCCTCCTTTATATGAAGGGTTATAAATATATATATATATATATATATATATAATGAATATATGTTATATTTATATCATTATAAATATTCTATATATGATGTAACCATGATCAAATAGCAAGGATCATAATTTCTAAACTGAAACATACATGAGAAACAAGGGAGTTAACACCCAAAATGAAATCTTTAATTGAGAATTTTTAATAAACAGGTGTTTAAATATTATAATTGGATAATTTAGGATATTATAATTATTAATATAATTGATTTATGTACTTATAATAAATAAAAAATTATTATATTTTATTTTATAGTGCTTACTAATTAATAAATATATATGGTTTGGATTTATTATCTCACTTTTATTTCAATGAGACATATGCCTTATTCACCACTTATTTACTTTATTTGGTGCATATATTTTCCATTTGATATGATAAATGATGTATATATTTATATTAATGGTATCTAATGTTTCATTTGAATTTATTTCTTTCCTTGGGGATATGATTCCAAATTTGTGAAAGTGGTAAGGGATTTATGTTACAATCTCATTTTATTATCAGGATTGTTTAAGCATAATCTTTTGATATGGAAATTATGTAATCTAACAATATGAATTATTATATATACTCTTATAATCTGTTTAATTCTTTATATTACATTTATTTCATGAAATTTCCCTCACATTAGGTACCCAAGTGAACTAAAGAATGTCTTTAAGGAAAACAATATTTACTTTTCTCTTCAGGTAGGAATATTTTTTTATATGTCCATATTTTTTATTAAATATGATTTTAAGAATACTTTTACTATTCTAAAAATATTTAACAAATAAATTTTTTACCAATTTTTTACATTCAATAAAAAAAATTAAAGTTTTAACACCCCAAGCTTCCACGGCATGCTTTCCTTTGAAAAATGAAATAGCTTGAATTGAACGCAACATTGAGATTCTAACACCCTGTGACCAATCAAACTAGCCATTATGAATATTAATACCCACATTTTGAAATTATATAAATTTTATCATTAAAAATTGACTTCATTTTTGGATTCATAATATCGAAATTATATTAGGGTGAATTTTTGGTATTTTTTTAAAAACTTTCAATTTTTGATGAATAGTGAAAAAACACTGCGTTATTGGTTAAAAACAACTTTTTATTTAAATAATTATTTATTTTATTTTAATTTATTTTAGGTTAAAAAATATACATAATACATATATATTTTCATCGTAATTCGTTGGGGTAATTTTATAATAAGTTTAGATATATAAAATTTTATCGAACTATTTACCGTCTTTTACCCACCTCCTAGGAGCATTTGCAAATTTGTATAAAACATAATTTTACCTATTCTGTGAGTTGAATTTCAAAAATCTGAGAAACAGGTTTATTATATGTAAGTAAAATGTGGTTCAATAAGAGGAAAATAATTTTTGGTGAATAGTAACTCATTACTTTTATTTACAATGCTAAAAAGTAAATAGGGTAATTAAGGGTAAAAATGATATTATAATTACCCTAACAAATGTCTGAATTCTATTGGATAAGTGTAATTTGACCAAAAAGAAACTTAGTAATAAAATATTATCCTCTTTGGTCCACTTGAATTAGATGATGACATTTATTATTATTTTATTTATAGAATAGTTAAAAGAGTTAAAATCATAGTTTAAGAAATAAAGCATTTGTAATATGGAGTTATACAAAAGATAAATTCAACTATAAATATTTATTAGAAAGATAAAAATATTTCCTATATAATTGTATTTTATTTATAAATTTTAGACATAAAATAATTATAATTATATATGATACAATGATGATGCAGTAATTACCTTATTAATGAATGATTAAAATAATTAATATTATAAATATACAGATAAATATAATTTGAGACTTTTAATGAATTAAATTAATTTTCTAGGTTAATATGACATGTTAAGGTTGATTTAAGGAATTTTTTTACAAGTAACAATGTTTCTATGATTTTAACAAAAACAAAATACCAAATAGTGTCAAAATTGACATAAAAGAGTTTTTAAAACAAATATTATATTGTAAATTGGTTTTCTATTCCTAAAAATATAAAGATTGGAAAAAGGGATTAAATAATATTATATATGACATTATTTAACCACTTGAGTTTCCCTTTTAAGTTTATATTATGTTTATTAGCCATATAATATAAAAATACAAAGAGACATGGTAAATGTCAAACTATTTAACTAAGAGTTAAATCTAAAAGATAAGGTTAATGTGAAGACCTAAACCTATCTAAAACCTATTTATTGGGTGTTTTTCGAACCATCCCCACTTTTCCTATAAATAATTAATTTTTTATTCAATATAAATCGAAAAATATTTTATTATAAATTAATATTTCAAACTTTTCCTAAAGTGAACCTCACCTCTCTTATAAAAGGGCACCTCCCCTTATCTCAAATTAAAACATTAAAAGACATTTGACTTGGAAAAACCCTGATCCAATATCCTCTCAACTGTCCTATATTCATCTTAGAGGCCTTCCTTTAGTAAGAAATCCAACCTAAGGAGCCTTTTTATCAAATCAACAGGAAGAACCCAAAGAAGAGGTAAATATTTCATTACCTCTTTCAAGTTATTTTCTTCTTACACTCCTTTATTTATTGTTTACATTATAAAAAAAATAAATCCAGTACATTTTATATATATTGATTTTATTACAAAAGGGGACAACCATATTCATTATTCTGTCCATCCTATAAATGATAAGGTCAACATACGTGCGTACGTACAGATTACCGTCTCCACATCGTGGTGTAGTTTGTTATTCAAACACTTCATCATTTGGATGGGAATAATAATGAGTATAAATGTTGTAAATAATAAATATAACATGATAATTATTCTATATATATGATATACCATCCAATTATATATGATTTTAATATCAAAAGAATGATATTTTTGCACGTGTGTACGTCCAGATTACTGTCTCCATGAACGCGATGAGATTCATTACCCATTGTAATCATTAAAGAATAATTTTCATTTTATGATTAAAAAAAATTATGAACATAATATCATTATTTATATGAATTAAGTACATCCTATACATAACAAACATGGCTTACAAAACCAATCATATAAATGAAAACGAATCAGTTAACACCCGAAATAATGATACTACTGAAATGTCATTAACAAAGAAATATTAGAAGATCATATATGATATCATATTAATATATATGTTTCTTTTATAATTTAATAACAATCATTTAACCATTATACAGGATGTTAAGCTACCCTCAACCAAGAAAAAGTAAAAGGTAAGGGTTAATTTCACAATCTCTTTATTATCAGAGGTTGTTTTTACTTAAGTATATACTGGGACCTCTATATCATTTGCATCCAGGTTTCTTAAAAATGTATTCCAAAACATCTCTACTTTTTTTAGTTTTTCAAACAATACACCCATGTCTGGATACAAGTTGGTAGATTTAGCTCTAGCACAGATGTACCTAGTTGTAAAACCTAAAAACACGGCTTTGAGCTAGACTTGAATGAAAACTGGTGCACGACAACGGGCCTTGCTGCACTCTCGGTTACGACACTCCCAGGGGATATGATTAGTATAATTCTCATTTTATTTACAAACCATTATGAAGGTTTTATAAGTATATACTTCCTCAACGAATTTTTTTTAGGATTATGGATTATATCTATAAACTGTTCAATTTATGTTAAGTGTTTTACAAGTTTGGAGTTATGTATTGTGATTCATAAACTAATATAGTGTATGACATTGTTTAGAAATGGTGCCTAGTGGTAGAAATGTAAACCATATCAATGCATGTAATACATGTAAGGATTTCCCTCCTACTCAAGATAATTATAGTGGAGCTGGTGAGCAACTGGTGTTGATCATATTATCACCATACTAAGACAACTCACTCAGGTTATGAAAAATAACCTTACCTATATCGAGCACCCTGATCCACAATGAGGATGATCAATGATATAATGCTTCATGAGGAAATAAGCACCAACATAAAATGGTAGTAAAAATCCATTAGTAACTGAGCAATGGATAAATTCCTTAGGAAAAATATTTCATTCTTAGTAGAGAAAGGGAAAAAGATGTCATGGCGGTTTATTGCCTCATGGGAAAAGAAAATCAATGGTGTTCATTGATTCAAACCACAAAGGAATATGATGAAGTATAAAATATAGAATTGAGGGAGTTTAATTATCTTTTCATAGAAAAATACTTTCCTCGTGACCATCGAGCGGATATGGAAAGACACTTTCTAGGTCTGAGGAAAAAAGAGGATGAGAATGTCGCAAAATATGAGACTAACATTACAAGGTTAGAAAGGCATGTGGGATATTATATATGTAACCCAAGGAGTAATATTGATTGATTATTTTATAGGTTAAAACCATTTATTCATTGAGAATTAGTCTCAAAATCCTTCTCATCATACAAATATATTGTCTCATGTGCTATCAAGATAGAAAAATAATTCTCTAAGTCTTACAACTTTAAAGAAAAGCAAGAGAAGAAGAGATCTGATAAACACTCTGGAAATGGAAATAAGGGGAAGAAGGGAAAATTTTAATATCTATCCTACAGTAAATGTGGGACGAAACACCCTAGTACATTCTTGAATGGAATGGGAGTCTGTTACAAGTGTGGTGAAAAAGGCCACCAAGATCGTGATTGTAAGGGGAAGAAAGAGGCTGTCAATGTTGAATTCTACAATTATAGAGAAAAGGGGAATTATGCAAATGAATTTCCAAATCACCAAGGTAACATACCTCAGAAAAGGTCAAGGGAGTAAGGCCGAGATTAAGCGAAAACTACTACAGAGGATGAAGCTCCGAAAGACGTGGTGGAAGGTAATTTAATGGTTTCCTCAAGTTTATCCAATGATTTATTTCATTCTGGATCATCACATTGTTTCATATCTTCCCAGTTTGATAAGAAAATTGGATATTTTAAATTTGACTTATCAATGGAGTTTTCATTCAAAAATCCTAAGGGAATTATCATCGCAAAAAGGTTTTTTGAATCTTTTCCCATTAGGGCATATAAATGATCATTATCTGCTGATCTCATCATCATACTCAAGATTGAATTTGATATAATCCTCAGTAAGGATCGGATTTTGGGCCACGATGCAAAAATTCATTATAATAAGAAAGAAGTTACAATTTTTGATGATGATAAGGAGTAACTTATCTATAGAGCAGAAATGTTACCACCTGATTCTTATCTAGATCCACTCCTAGTAGCTCTACTAAATTAAATTATTGGGGAGGATTAGAATGAAATAATTATGGGAGAGGAAAATAATGTTTGAATAGGTGATGTACCTATTGTGCAAGAATATGTTGATGTGTTTTTAGAGGATTTACCTAGACATCCTCCAGAATGAGAAATTGAGTTTTTCATTGATTTAATTCCACGTACAAGGCCTATATCGAAGACCCCTTATAGAATGGCCATTGTGGAATTTGTAGAACTAAAGAAACAACTAGAGGAATTTATTATTAAGGGATTCATTTTCCCTAGTGTTTCCTTATAGGGAGCCCTTGTCCTTTTTGTTAAGAATAAAGACAGATCTATGAGGTTGTGCATTGACTACTAGGAGATCAATGGTATAACAATAAAGAACAAGTATCCCCTACCTTGCATTGATGATTTATTTGACAAAATTCAGGTAGATCAATATTTTCTAAGGATCGACCTTCGATCTAGATATCATCAGTTGTGTGTGATGAAGGAAGACATTCCAAAAATAGCATTTTAAACCAGGTACGGGCATTACGAGTTTACAGTAATTCCTTTTGGGATTACTAATGCACCCTTTGTTTTCATGGATCTAACAAAAATATTTTTTAAGGAATATCTTGATGAATATTTTGTGGTATTTATTGATAATATCTTTGTATACTCCAAAATCTATGAAGATCATGAAAATTACTTGCGCACCATTCTGAAAACCCTCAAAAGAAATGAATTGTATGGGATGTTTATCAAGTGTGAATTCTGGCTTCAAGAGATTTCTTTTCTTGAACATATTCTCTCTAAGGATGGGAGATATGTTGATCCTTCAAAGACCATAGAAATCCAAGAATGTCCAGCACCGAAGAGTATAAATAAGGTATGTAGTTTTATTGTTTTGGTCGGTTATTATCGACATTTTGTCAATAATTTTGCCCGATTGGCTAACCCATTAACCAAGCTCACACATAAAGGAGTAAAATTTGTTTATACAAAAGAGTGTGAAGAGTTTTTTAAGGAACTGAAGATAATATTATTCAATTCTCCTATCATGACTCTACCATCATGGTACAATGGGTTTGTTATTTATAGTGATGCTTCAAAGAAAAGACATGGTTGTGTCCTTATGTTGAATGATATAGTTATTTCCTATGCGTCATGACAACTAAAAATTCATGGGCAAAACTATCCTACTCATGATCTTGAGTTAGCAGTTGTAATCTTTGCTCTGAAAATATGGAGACACTATCTCTATGGTGAAAAATGTAATATTTATACTGATCACAAGAGTTTGAAGTATATTTTCTCACTAAAAGAACTCAACATGAGGAAAAATAGATGGCTTGAACTACTTATGTATTATGATTGGACAATACACTACCACCTAGAGAAGGAAAATAAGGTGGAATATGCTTTGAAAAGAAAGGATCAGGGAGTTTTGAACAAGATGAGAGTTTAAAGGGATCCTTTTTTTATAGATCTAGTGAAAATGGATATGGGGATAATCATGGAAGGTGAAACATCAATACTTTTTCAAATGGTTTCCAAACCATCTTTACTAGAAAGATAAAAAGTTCTCACGCTGATGAGGAGGAGTTTCAAAAGAAGATTAAAGCTGTGAATGATGGTATATTGAGTGACTTCTTATATGAAGATGGGATTTTGAAATTTGGGAAGAGACTTTGTGTTCCCGATATACCAGATCTAAAAAAGGAATTGTTAAATGATGCTCACAGATCCAATTTCTCTATACACCCTGGTAGCACCAAGATGTATAGATATTTGAAGGAACGTTTTTGGTGGGACAACATGAAAAGGGAGACTGCTGATTTTATATCAAGATATATGGTTTGTCAATAAGTGAATGCTGGAAGGAAACATCCTGGAGGAGTCATGAAACCTCTTCCCATACCTGAGTGTAAATGTGATAATATTATGATGGACTTTTTTATGGGGATACTAAACACTCCTAGAAGAAATGATGTAATATGGGTCATTGTTTATCGTCTTACCAAGTCAGCAAATTTTCTTGATATAAAAAAAGTTTTACCACTTGATCATCTTTAAAGACTATATCTTAATGAATTTGTAAGACTTAATGGAGTAACCTTATCGATTGTTTCTAATCGTGATCCCTGTTTTATATTAAGATTTTGGAAAATTATTCAGAAATCCCTGGATACTGAACTATGTTTGAGCACTTCCTACCATCCTCAAACTGGTGGACAATAAAAACGGACTATTCAAACCTTATAAGACTTATTGAGATCATGCTCACTTTGATTTCAAGGTATATGGGATCAATATTTTCCTCTGGTAGAATTTTTCTATTACAATAGCTTCCATTCGAGTATTCAGATGGCACCATATGAAGAGTTATATTGAAAGAGAAGTCGCACACCCACTTTTTGGGATGATATTGGTGAAAAAAACTCATAGGCCCAGAACTATTTGAGGAAACAATGGAAAAGGTGAAGGTTATCCAAACCCAAATCAAAGCAACCCAATGTAGGCAAAAGAGCTATGTAGATAACCAAAGGAAGGATTTGGAATTTCAAGTAGGAGACCATGTTTTCTTAAAGTTATCTCCATGGAAGGGTGTTATACGTTTTGGTAAGAATGGTAAATTGAGTCCCAGGTACATCAAACATTTTGAAATTATAAAATGAATTGGATTTATATCTTATCGTTTGAAAATGCCTACAAGTATCTCTAAAGTTCATGATGTGTTCTACATATAACTTTTTAGAAAATACATGTCTGACCCTACACATGTACTCAACTATGAGGAAATTGAGATGGAACATGATCTTTCTTTTGGTGAAGAACCTGTCAAAATTATTGATACAAGAGAAAAAGTGCTAAGAAACCGAACGACTCGTCTGGTAAAATTTCTTTAGAAAAACCATAAGATGGAAGAGGCAACATGGGAACTAGAGGAACATATGATGAAGAACCACCCAAATCCTTTTGTGTGGTAGTATTTTAGAAATTTCAAGGATGAAATTATTTGAAGTACCGAAGAATGTAACACCCCAAGATTCCACGGTACGTTTCCCTTTGACTAATGCAATAGCTTGCATTGTATGAAACATTGATATTCTAACACACCGTGATTAATAAAACTAGCCATTATGAATAGTAGTGGCCACTTTTTAAAATTTTATAAATTTTATATTTCAAAATAGACTTCATTTTTGGATATGGAATATCGAAATTAGATTTGGGTGAATTTTTGGTATATTTCTGAATAATTTTAATTTTTGATGAATAGTGAAAAAACACTGTGTTATTGGTTAAAACCGAATTTTTATTTAAATAATTATTTATTTTATTTTAATTTATTTTAGGCCAAAATAGATACATAATACATATATATGTTCAACGTAATTCATTAGAGTCATTTTATAATAAGTTTAGATATATAAATTTTTATCGAACTATTTACCGTGTTTTACCCACCTCCTAGGAGCATTTGCAAATTTGAATAAAACATAATTTCCCCACTTCTGTGAGTTGAATTTAAAAAATATGAAAGACATGGTTAATATCAGTATGTAAAATGTGGTTCAATAAGATGAAATTAATTTATGGTGAATAATAACTTTTTACTTTTATTTACCACGGTAAAAAGTAAATAGGGTAATTAAGGGTAAAAATGATATTATAATTACCCTAACACATGTCCTATTTCTATTGGATAAGTGTAATTCTTCAAAAAACAACATTATTAATATAATATGATCCCCTTTTGTCCACTTGAATTATATTGAGAAATTTATTATTATTTTATTTAAAGAAGCGTTAAAAGAGTTAAAATCAAAGTTTAATAACTAAACCATCTGTAATATAGGGTTATACATAAGATAAATTCAACTTTAAATATTCATTCGAAATTTATAAATATTTCCTATATAATGGTATTTTATTTATAATTTTTAAACATTAAATAATTAAATTTATTTATGACACAATGATGATGCAATAATTACTTTATTAATGAAATATTAAAATAATTGTTATTATAAATATAAAAATAAATATAATTTGAGACTTTTAATGAATTAAATTAATATTATAGGTTAATATTACATGTTAGGGTTGATTAAATGAATTTTTTTAAGTAATAATTCTGTAATTAATTTAACAAAAACAAAATACCAAATAGTGTCAAAATTGACATAAAGGAGTTTTTAAAAAACATATTATATTATTAATTGGTATTCTATTCCTAAAAATCTAACGTTAAGACAAATGGCTTAGATAGTATTATATATGTCATTAATGAACCAATTGATGTTCTATTGGATGTTTATAGTAATCTTATTAACCACATAATATAAAAATACAATGAGACATGGTAAATGTCAAACTAATTAACTAAGAGTTAAATCTAAAAGATATGGTTAATGTGATGAACTAATCCAATATAAAACCTATTGTTTGAGAGATATTCGACCCATCCCCATCATATCCTTTAAATAATTAATTTTTTATCCATTATAAACGGAATATGATTTTATTATAAAATAATATTTCAATCTTTTCATAAAGTGACCCTCACCTCTCTTAAAAAAGGGCACCTCCCCTTCTATCAAATTCACACCTTCAAAGCCATTTGGCTCGACCAAAACCATCCCAAATATCCTCTAAAATATCCTCCCTTCATCCTAAATTCCTTCCTTTAGTCATAAATCAAATATATGTAGCCTTTTTGATCAAATCAAAAGGAAGAACCCGAAGAAGAGGTAAATATTTCATCACCTCTTTCAAGCTCTTTTCTTCTTCAACTTACTCTTTCTTTATTGTTTCCATTAAAAAATAATAAATGAAGTATCTTATATATAATTTGATGTTATTATAAAAATGGTACAACCATATTCATTATTCTATCGATCCTATAAATGACAAAGTCACCATACGTGCGTACGTACGGATTACCGTCTCCACGTCGTGGTGTAGTCTGTTATTCAAACAATTCATCATTTGGATGGGTATAATAATGAGTATAAATGATTTAAATAATAAATATAACATTATAATTATTCTGTATATAGGATATAACATCCAATTATATACGATTTTAATATCAAAAGAATGATATTGACGCTCGTATGTACGTCCAGATTACCGTCTCCACGAATGTGATGAGATTCATTTCCCTTCGTAATAATTCAAGAATAATTTTCATTTTATGTTTAAAAATAATATTTATGAACATAATACAATTCTGTATATGAATCGAATACATCCTATCCATAACAAACATGGCTTATGTAACCAAGCATATAAAGGCAAACAGATCAGTTAACACCTGAAATGATGATTCAACCGAAATATCATTAACAAAGCAATATTAGAAGACCATATATGATATAATATTAATGTGTATGGTTCTTGTATAATTTAATAACAATTATTTAACCATTATACAGTATTTTAACCTACCCTCGATCAAGTAAAATAACAAGGTAAGGGTTAATTTTACAATCTCTTTATTATCCGAGGTTGTTTTTATGTAAGTATCTACTGGGACCTATTTATCATAAACAAACATGTTTCTTTAAAATGTATTCAAAAACATCTTTAATATTTACTATAATATGGATTAAATTAATTTATACCCTTTTTTGACTTTTTATAAAATGTATTGAAAGGAATCTTTCCGTTGTTTTCCAAACAAGGTAACTTATGACATTTTCGAAAAAATTTAGGTAAGAATATTTTTTTAACTTATATAGTGGGTGCAGCTATTTTTCACCATTATAACATCGTCAAAGTTTCCCTTATAAGCTTATAATAATATTTTCAAAATAAATGTTTTATTTTATAATTATCTGACTTTTAAATGATTTCAATATATTAAAAAATATTTCTCTAAAAAAAAGTTTTGATTTCATCTATGTCAACATCCTTTGATGGATTGTGAGATTATTTGAAGTTTATTTGTTATAATACAAAATTTTCATATTGTATTGAAGGTTTTGTGATATGTTTGACTTTGGATGTGTTATTTTTATAAGATTCATGGTTTATGGATAAAGTATTGACATTTCATATAATAGTTTTAATACAAATGTTAATGTTATGTTTAAACCTTTTCATATGAGAAATGCATTTGACTTAGTAAGTGACAGGTGGATCCTGCTATAGCTCCTTGATGCATCGGTAGGTCTGATGAGACATACTAGTGACTTGGAACAAGGCCTTGACAAAATATTATTTGTAGTCTTTCCACAAGACCTTGACTATATGGTTATGAAGTGTGGCATTATGCATTCCATCATTATGAAAGTGGCTATTGATACTGCATGTGATTATTTTACTAGTATAATACCCATGTGAATATGTTAATGGAATTGTTTGATTTTAACTTTGCCATATTATGTTTAAGTTCAAGTTTAAAAAGCTTTTGTTTTAGCCTTACATTGCCCTAAATGTTTATGGTTATTTATGATAGTTTCTGCTATATTGTTATCCTTACTCAGCATCTGAGCTCACCCCTTAATATGTTTTCTTTTTCCCAGGATGTGAAGTAGTATATTATGACTGACCAGGAGGGATAGTATAGGGGATATGAGTGTGGCCTATGGAGACTATGTTTTTTTAGTTTTTCATTTTATAATGTAATGTAAAACTTATGAATGTATCTAGTATTTCCAAGGATACTAAACTAATCGGTCTTTAAGGACTTGATATTTTGTGATCAGACCAATGTTATGTAATAATGAATCGACTCTAGGTAACTAGGTTCAGGGCGATATAAATGTAATCTGCTGGTTCTTTTCCAAATCATGTAATTTTAAATTTTACTGAAAATGTGAAAGGGATTTTTATCTTAATAAACATCTTTTCCCACTTATATGGCTTCTCTTTACTTTTAAGATTCCTTTAAATGTTTCCATGATTATTTTTAGTGAAATATTTTTCCTCATATATTTTTTAAAAAATTATCATTTAAAGAAGTGATTTCAAAATAGAAAGGGCATTTTACTCATGAAATGTTACAATGGTTTTTTCAATTTATTTTCATCTATGACATCTTACTTTGATGTTTCATGTGGTTTAACAAGGTTATGATACAATGTTACCATGTTTATTCTTTCTTTGGATGGTTTATTATTATTATGATAAAAACATTCATTACATGGTTTTTTCTATGATGAAATGATGAATTTTTTATGATCTTATGGAACTCATATGTGTGGATTGTGATAGTATAATGAGTGATCCAAATATTTATCTTGATGTTGGGTGGTTTTTTTATATCCCTCCAATGAATTAGGTAATTATGAGAAAGTTGAGAAACTCTAGTGAGATGATAGAGTTAATAATCTCCTAAGATATGATGGAGTTGAGAATCTCCTAAGAGATGTTGAAGTTAATAAACTCATAATATATAAATATGTTGAGAAAATATAAAGAGCTGATGTATTCAACTAAATAGAAGTTAATCCTAGAATAATTGTGTAAATTATTTTGTATGAATTTTAATTATGGGACTTTTTCCACAATGACAGTCTTGGGATTAAATCTTAAATAAGGACGTGATATTCTAGGTTTGTCTACGTTCCAAATATTTGTTCCTTATGTATGTGATACATTTTCATGGATCATGATTGATTATTGAAGACTTCACACATGTATGGATTATGTCTATTATTGTGAAAAATATTTAATCTGTGATATATGATTCATTATCTTTGACTGATTAGGTAGTATTATTGTATGTTATGATCATGTTCTCATATCCTTATGATTATCTTTTTCTCACTTATTATCATTGATTGATATTTTTTTGTTTACCCTTACTAAACATCTAACCTCAATAATTAGTATGTTTCCATTCCCAAGGTTATTAAGAATTTTTTTAATTAGGATATTTCTACTAAGGGTTCTAGTTGTGAATAACTTAATAGGAAATGATCTAGATATTTTATGTACCAGTTTTTTATGTATCCATGATTCCAAGGACACTGAAATCTAATAGTTAGGACATGTTTCAAAATGATATATAGTGAATATTAATCTAATAATATGTAATATTTATATATGAAATGTTAGTGTCACTACATCACTAGTATGATAATTTATATTTAGGAAGATATCTCTTATCCACCAATTGCATCATCCGCTTCTTCACTTTCACTAAATTATTTTAAGAGGGTTAAAAATGTAAGTTTGTAAACTTATAATTATCTTTATAGTTTATTGGAATTAATATCACTTTAATATTAGTATAAGTAACTAATATTCCGTGTATCTTCTTCTTCCAAATAGATTCTCTGATAAGTTTCAAGAGCAAATTCCAAATCTACCACTGGATATGTCTAACTTCTTGAAATAAGAGTTGAAACAATGATTTTCAAAATACACCACATAGAAAAAATACTCTACATATAATAGTTACCTAAATTTAATTATCCTTTAACATACTCTTTCAACTTCACTTCATGATCTAGATGTATCTCTGGAAATCCACAAATATGATCTTCCCAAATTTTTGCAAAAAACATCCTCTTATAAGATTTATATTCAATACCCTTATTTTCTTAAGAAACTCTATCTTCTAAAATCATATATTCAATATTATAACATGTTTCTATCACCTTCCTCCAAGAAAAACATGGTTCTTTTTTCTAATATTCTATTCTTCCTCTCTATCTTCTCTATATCTCAATTCTAAAAAGAATATTTTCATTATCCTAGAAATTTTAATTTAAAATTCAAACTATGATTAACTTCCAACTTCACCTAGTTCAATTTCAACCTTTAGATCATCTTCAAAATGATTCCCACTATTGAGATTCAAAGTTGAAGTTATTAAATGTACAAATAACCACTATCTATAAAATAAATTCCATGTTATCAATGTTGTTCATATTCTATAGAAAAATTAAATCATGAAACAACATACCTTCTTTTTGAATGATGAGACAATTTATAATTAACCATTTTTAACCTACATGTAGATTGTGGTTTTTAGAAAGACTTCATGATACAAAACCTTGTTGACTCGATAACTAAATACTTCTTTGATCTTGTGAATTTACCACCTCCATATCATAGTCAATGCACTATGATATGGTCTTTGTTTCATTTCAACCAATCTGTTGTGTGTTCTTTCTCAATGGAGTAGGGGACCCAAAATATCCATATTGTCTGAAATAAACCAATCACCTCTATTGTGTAGTTCCATATGATATGATATATTATTGGACTTATGTGAAATAAAAAAATCACTATACAGTCTGGTCACCTGGATTTTTTAGCATATCTCACATTTGATGAATCCTAATTCAGACTTGTGAATAGTATAACCATTGCATTAGCAACCTTTATATACTACTCATACAATATAAATCTCTCAACGAATTTCCCCATACAATGGACATGTTTCCAAGATGTATCCATATATCATCGTCTACCCTAAGTTACGCCATTTGAGGCCAACTCTCCACAAAACCAACCATTGGTCTGCCTTGGTCTCTCTACTCCTCTACAGCCCTACTTGGTGCTATGATTTATCATAGTACTGCCTCATGTTTGTTACTTGATCCTATGGTGTTGTAAGTGTTGGAAATTATTTAACTCCAAAAACCACTATGGCATGGTCAGTATTTTTGTGGTGTGTAGCTCAATAATAAAAAAAAGATATAGTAAAGTAATAAACCTTATGATCTATCCTGATGAACCATTGAAACTCCAAATATGACATTATAACTAGTTTTGAAACATTATCTATTCATTATTATTATAAAATATAGCGCATGAATCTCTCCTAAACTTCATCCTTCTTCAAGAACTCTATGATTGGGATATATATATATATATATATATCATGGTGTTTCATTGTAATTTTACAAAATTGAATTCATGTAAATCATCTCTCTCTAAATAATTCATGAACATCCAAAGAGACAAAGTCTATAATATATTCATCCATGAAACCTATTTAGTTATTTTGAAACCACAAAAACCTTCTTCATCCTTTGTTAACTTCCCATTATTCAACTACAACATCTTGAGCTCTTTTTAACCATATTCACCAGTTATTATAAAAAAAATAAAAAACTCATAGTAACTAAAATCCTTCATTAATATTCAATAGTGATTATAAACTCATCATACATCCTATTGGTTATATACATATTACAACACCTCTTGGCAATATATAAAAAATACAATATACAACCACATTGTAGTAGAACATGTTTAAACTCTACCTTGGATGGGTGTTTTCCCCCACATGTTTCATGTCTTTTATAATCGATGGATAGTTTAGTGGTTACTTTTCTGAACCTCATATTAGTTAAACAAGAGATCAGTTGTGTACATAGGTGATATAATTGGAAGAAATTTCTTTCATATACTAATATTTTTTGGTGAACCATTCACTAGAGTTTCATTGGTTCGGTTTCCCTTTGGTTTTTTGGCCATCAATTTCCCATTTTTACAGTATGGATTTTCCCTATTCTCTTATGTGTATCTTAGGATTTTTCATATGAGTTGTATATTATAGTTTTTCACTATCCAAGTAATGTGTTTTTATTTTTCCATGTAGAGATGTGTGTTTATTTATATGTTGATTTTGGGTGGCACATTCAACTTTTTACCTACCCAGGTGGGGGAATGGTGGGTGGGGCTAGGTCAGAGTGGTATCACAGTTGTTTTATCAAATCAATGATGTTACATTCATCATCGTATGAAAAAACATTGAATTACGGGTGATTGCTTCAAGGGGTTCTGAGCTCATATTTCATATATCAGAATCCGATGTTAGTGTGGTGGATGACATATCCATTCCATGTGACTCTAATAACATTATTATAGACTCAGGATCAAGTTAACCATTTATAGGGAAAAATAGTAAATTCACCATATAGGGATCATTTTTTGATTTCTCTAAGAACCTGGTTTTTCACTCTAGTATAGATACTTTTAAATTTAAGTGCAATTCTTTATTTTGGACCTAATATGGATTCCTAATGAGTTAGTGAAGGTTTCCTAGATGTTTAGATATTGTTCAAATCTCAGAACCTATGCTGGTTTGAAAAATACAATGGACGCACTATTAGTAGAAACCATGCAAGACACACTGCATGGTTCCCCCTAACCGTGTGGTTCTAGATAGTGGGATGATATGGGGCGCACAGTTCCCCTAACCATGAAATAGGGGCCACACAGCCATGTGAAAATTTGTATACATGTTACAGAGGTTATTCACATGGTTTTAAAATAGTTTCCCTAACTATTTATCCTAACTAAGTGGTTACCCCCTTCATATAAAATACCATTCACGGTTTTCACATGGTTTGGAAAACTATGCGGCCAAACTATGTGATTCCAATTTTTGAGTGAAATGAATAAATTTTCCTTAAATGAGTGTTTTAAATATCCCTTTTTATCTCTTGTTCATTTACAGTAGACAATACCTCTTATTTCCCATGGTATCCTAAATATATCTAATATAGAAATTGATCTAGATCTTTATCTGATGTCTATTTCAATCTTTTTTCATCGCGTTGGATGTGCATCCATGAGTACTAAATTCTTTTTTAATGTTTCATCATTCTTATTCCTATCAACAATGCTATTTTGATTCCGGACCAGATGACATATTTTCTGGGCATTGTATAGTTATTCATATCTATTCCAATATATTCCAAATTAGTGGATGATATTGGATGAGAAGAGTCGTACAAGTATGAGGTAGGTGTTCTATAACTCATCCCTCATGTCTCTTCATTTCATAAATTGTCATGTGTGCATGCAAATTTCATCGGGCATCATCTGTTAAGTTTATATTTCATTCTTATATTCATTATAAATATATTCTAAGACTCTTGATATTAATGGTATCCATCATTTGAGGTTACGTCCACAATTTCGACCACCCCAAGCAAGGTGTTTCTATAGTTATGACTTTTTGTGGTTTTTCATATTCGTCTGCTTCACCATTTGCGTGTGTGGATTAACCCTTCTAATTGTAATCCCAATAATTAAATGGATTTTGAATTGATAAATGGCTAGTACCATGATTTATTCCACTTGACTGAACCAAGGTAAGTTCTTCAATTTGATGAATCGATCTAAAATGAAATTGAATAGTATATTATACACATATGAATTTCCCTAATTGAATATAATCAAATAGATTAGTTTCATTTCTGTAGAACCCCCTTCCATATATAATGGAAGGTTTCAGAGTGAACCTTATTAAATGATTATGACTTATATGAAATGAATGAAATGGTTTTATGCCCCTTGGCATTGTCACACTAATTAAAGTAAAGGATTTAACCAAATTAATTTATTAAATGGTATGAAAATTACAAGGATTTATTAAATAAATGAATCAACAATATGTATTAAGAAATGTGAAATTACTATAAGAGTGGTAAAACATGAGTTAGATTTTGGATTCTCAAGGGAATTCCTTGAGCACTCGTGGAATCCATTCTGATTCAAGGATGCTGGTTGCCAAGGGTGAGACCCACCTCAGAACCCAATCCTTATCTATCACTAGATTACTGGTATCATACCATAGGATCCATCCTTTATTATAATTATAGGATAACTTGGATTCACTCTTTATATACCAGTAGGCTTCTACAGACATGAGATTCCTTGGTTACATCCTTGGGTCTAGCCATTTTTTCTCCCGTTTTACCTTGGATATTTCTCTTGGACTCGGTTCGATTCATTATTGTGGAATTACCAGGATGAAACTCCTTGGATTACACTCTTACCCCCATATCTAGGATATAGTTAATACTGAGTTGGATACCTTTGAGTTCATGGTTTCCTTGGATTTTACATTGGAACCACTACATTATAAATAACATTTCGGATTATTTATTCACTGTCGATCATTCACTATTATTATCTTTTCATAATGAATGTGATGGTAATACCTCACATGACCATTTATATAAATTGGAACTAATTAATTAATGAACTACTTGCATGTTTAGACACCATTCATGGGCTGAAGTGGGTACTTGGTTATTTACATTATAGTAATACATTATTTTTATATGTAGATACTTCAACCCCATTTCATTTTATGTAACATGGATAGGATATTAAAGACACCATTGGTGGTGACCTACTATGGTTTAACTCATAGCCTATATGGGCCTCCATTGGTACCCAGGGAGACTATGTGTATGATGTTGTTGAAAAAAGGAATCATCTGGCTTTAGACACTTGATTTCTTACTTTCTTAGGAAGGAACTGGTAGCAGATGACCAAGCTCGATCTCGAGATGCTTGGGATTGTTTTTGGATTCATTTTTGTTAATTTTTCATAGAATATATTGTTTGCTACTTTTTATCCATGTTTTCCATCTTTCTAGATACATGACATGTATCATCATTCTTTGAATATTTATATTATTTGCACAGATTTTATTATTATTCAGGTCTCCTTCTGTTGTTCTATCATCTTTTTATACTGCTTCCTCTATTTACATCTTTAATTATTTATCTATTATGATACACTCTATTAATGAGGGCATAGTCTCTCCATGGACACACCCTAGGCCCTCATTGTTAGACGAAAGCCTTTGTCATTTTGGGAGATGTTCTTGAGGTTGTGTGGCCAACTGTTCCTAGGGAACCTTTGAGGGGAATACAGGTCTGGGATGTCACAATGTGGTGTCAAAAGAGGTTCCTTTATTTTTTTACTATTTAGAGACAATATATTGGAGATTAGTCATTATTCTAACATGGTTATAAGTCATACTTGGGCGTACCTAACCCATGTTTGGGGTACATGCTGAGTTTCCAAAATTATGATTGTTTTCTTATTTTTCCTATTATAGTTGATATCATCGCATCGTTTTGTGATGCACATTATATGTTGTGGTTATTATTATAATTATTATAATTATTATTATTAATGATTATTTTATTCATCATTTGTTGGATGATATGAGGTCAAGTAGTTTTGTTACATGTATCATCATAGGAACCTAGAATTAACATTCCATTCAAATTTCCATTCCATGTATTTTCATTTACGTGCTTTTATTTTCTTAATATGCATGTGATTATTGAGTGAGGTTGTGGTAGTTATACTATTCTTTTGTTGTTTTATGTTTATGATTGAGTGATTACTAGTTTTAATTCATGAGGTGTTATGGGCCTTTATGGGTTTGAATAGGTAATTTACCATGTTGATCCATTAGAATGTAATTAAATGGGTGTCCATTTCATTGATAAGGTGTAAGTTCCATGAGTCATTTGAAATGACTGTCCATTTTAAAGTAACCTTGATATATGAAAATAATAAAATAAAAATTGAAAATTGAACCATGAATTATAAAAAGAAATTGTTTCCTGTAAATGATAAGGCAATGTATAGTTAACACTTAATATACTATAACCCTTATGATTTAACCATAATAACTTACCAATACTTAGACTTCTATAAGGGTAGTTAGGGTAGTATACCATGGGTAGTGATCCATTTACTTTTTTTCTAATTCTTCTAGTGTTTCTATCTATATACTTATACCTTTTTCTAAGGTGATTTCTTAGAATTTGTAGACCAATGATACCACGAAATCCTCATATCATGCTCTAGGAGGATGGAAATGACCATAATTTAGACATGGTGGGTCCTGAGACTCCCATATTAATTATAGGAGTGCCAATTGTGGAACTTCCTATTCTACCTAGTCTGAGAATGGATACTTAGCTTTGTGATAGTTTTCTACATCTGATGTAGTCCATGAAAGGTTCTCCTCAACCTACACCTTTGATGGTTGATCTGGCATGTGAGTTCCAATAGAAACATCCTCCTAACATCTCAAGGTATGGTCGTACATAGCCTAATAGGTATGGTATAGAGTCCACCTTTTCCATATTTGAGCATCTGGATACACCTATAAAGTAGAGGTTTGATATTTCTACTTACATGTTGTGGGATTTAGCAAAGTGTTGGTGGGATGTGATTACTCAGCATAGTCACCATCATTTCCTGGTATGGGATGACTTCCAAACATATTTCTTTGACTAATTCTTCTATTTTATGTGTATAGAAAAACCATTCCAAATATTTCATGCATCTATAGTTGGTTCGTATGTCATTAATGGAGTATTCATCACATTTCACTGAGTTACAGTGATTTTCACCTCTTTTAACTAGTGATGAGATTTTTTGTGATAGATTATTTGAGGATGGGATTTAGTATGCCATCCATACTCAGGTGAATGTATTTATCTTACTAAATTTCTCTAAAATAGTCAGTCATGATCTTATAACTAAGTGAAATTTAAAGTAATGTGACAATACTAGGCATAGAGGACCAGTTCCCCAGTGGGCTAGTAGTTATTCCCATAGAAAAAAAGTGACCCCTTAAGGTTTCTAATCAGGGTAGTGGTAACCAGCTTACCTATACTATTATCTCTAAGGTGTGTCATCACAGTATATGATAGGCGCACCTGAAGCCTCAGTGTAATAGATTCCCTCAGGAGTGCTGGGATTACAGCCATATGGGGAACCTTTAGATATTTTGTAGAACCTTTCCACCAGCTTATAGTGGAAGATGATATACATCAGCTCCACCTTCAGAATCAGGTTCATTTATTCCATGTCAGGCAGGTATTTGTTTTAGAACCATAAGGACTTTAAAGGGAGGATTTTGTGGTTATAGAATCCCGAAATTAGATTACCAGTACCACCAGCAGAGCGTTCTTGAAAGTGGTAGTTTAGAAATTTCATAGGGTCGTGGATCAGGTCAGTTGCATGCACTATAGCCAATTCATGAAGACCGGGAGGGAGAACCATATACAGTATGAGGTATTATTCTATTAGCCTCCACTATAGTATATTCTTGATTTGATATAGATGATTCACACTCCTTCATCTCCTTATCTATTATAGATAGTCTTGGACTGCAATAAACATGAGAAAAATGGTCTAGCTATCCTTTTCTCAGTGGGATGCTGGTGTATTTGGGAATCCTAGAATCATAACCACCATCAAACTCTCTTATCCACTATAGAGATCAAGGTTAGATAAAAATTCCTTGCGGTTGAGTTTATAGGTCTTTGCAATGGATTTTATGAATCCCCCTCCCTTAGTTTCTTCATGTTTGGGTACAATAGTGTTATTATAAGCTCTCAACCAAGGGGTTGATGGGTTATATGGATCCCTCATACTATGGGTCCTAAAAAAACATAGACAGCTCATTTATTCAAGCAAGTATACATGGTGGAGGTGTGGTTCGTTACTCCTATGGTTTGGTAATTATTGCTTTTAGCTCATCTTATGGGGTTGGTTCTTCCCTTCATGTAGAAGTTGAGGTGATGATCAACAACCTTGAACATTTCCATCATCATAATATCCACATTTTTATCATGGAAATAATCTAAAATTATCTAGAAATCTATTAAAGGTACTACCTCTACACCCTATGAAATATCATACCTTATTCGTAGATGTAAGTCCCTCCACCATAATGATATAGAGGTTCTTTATACTTGGTGATAAGTTAATTGGGTTGCTGATTTTTTATCTTCCAAGGCTTTCGAGCAAACAGCTTACACGGTGTTCTCTAGTATTAAATCCATTCGTAGTGGTGGTGCTGATATTGTTATTAGGGACACTCTCAGACATTACTTTTTCAGACCCCCTTGACCTAGTTTTTTTCTTTTCTCTTTCATATTTAATAAAATAATTCATTTTTTGTGATAGTCTCAGACTAGAAATACATTATTACTATGTTGTAATGACCCTGGATACACCATTGGGAGTATAGTCAGAGGGTGTATGCCAATGGAAGGATTGTTCCCTTAATGGAATGTAGTTCCCCTTTCTTGTGGGAACTCTTTGTCCCAGAGATGATAGGGTTTGATAGCATTTTTAGGATGGATTTGTTCGTTCTGTATCATGCCTTTGTAGACATCAATCATCATAGGGTGTCATTTACATCACTAGAGGGTAGCAGTTATATATATAAGGTTGGGTGGGATGGCTAGGATAGAAAATATAGCCATGGAATCATGGTATAGTTTGATTGACCGTCCAAATTTTTAATCTCTTCATAAAGGATCAGGGTTTATATCAATCTGCATTCCCTAAAATAGTATATTGATTTTGGATGTTTTTCCTAATGATTTTCCTAGGTTGCCTCCTGGGATATAGGTAGCTTTTATGATTTATGTCATTCTAGGATCATCTATAGTGTATATTCCTCCATATAGGATGGAACCTATAGATCTCTAGGATCTCAAGTTGCAGTTAGAGGATCTAGATGCCAAGGGTTGTATACATGAAAGCACATCATCATGGATTTCACCTATACTTTTTACCAAGAAGGAATATGGGAACCTTCATCTATGCATTGATTACAGATGGTTGAAATAACTTATTATCAAGAACTAGTATCCAATTGCTAAAACGGATTCTTTTTCTGTCCAACTCTAAGGATATACGGTGTCTTCTAAGATCGACCTGAGATCGGGTTATCATCTAGTGTGAGTTGGGCCATCAAACAAACCTCATATATCTTTTTATATCATGTATGGTATGTATGAGTATCTAGTTATGTATTTTGACCTTACTAAAAATCCCTCCATTTTTAGGAATCTGATGAATTTGGTTTTCCACCACTATCTAGATTCATTTTTTGTGGTGTTTTTGGAAGAAATATTGGTGTATTCTCGCACTCATAGAAACCATTCTAATCACCTTGAGATCATTATAAGTACATTAAGAGATAATCATATTTCTGCAAAGATTACTAAGTTCAAATAATATATTGATAAATTTCACTAATTGGGTCATATTATTTCAGAATCCAAAGTCTATATTCACCCATAGATTGTTAGTTTTGTGCTTTCTTTGGAACATCCCAAGAACAGGTTTTATATAAAAAGTTTCTTGGGGATGGATGGATATCATAAGAATTTCATATAGGAATTTTTAAACATTTATATACCTCTTACTGGTCATATTATGAAAGGTGTTCAATTAATGTGGTTAGAAGAGTGTGATATATTCTTTCAAGAGTTGAAAGGGAGGATTTTCTCAGCATCTATTCTGAATCTTCCATAGCCTAATATTGGCTATATAGTGCTCTGTGATGCATTTGGAATTAACCTTGGATGAGGTCTAATGTAGGAGGACAAAGTTGTTTCATATAGATCTCAAAAGTTCAAGCCTCATGATATAAACTACCTGTCGCATGACCTTGATCAATAAGCATTTTTCCATGCAATATGTTGTGGGAGACATTATCTATTGGGTGAGCACTTTGTGTCTTATATAGACCACAAGATCCTCAAATATATCTTTACACAGTGTTACTTGAATCTCATGTCGTGAAGATGGTTCAAATATCAATATTCCTTTAACTTTGAGCATACATATATTCTTGGAAAGGGAAATTCAATAGTTGATGTACTATGTTGAAAACACATGCAAAATATATATGGGAAGCTAGTGATGAAAAGAAATTGATGGACCTATTCTTTGAAATGCATCTGGAGTTTCACTATAGTCACTAGTAGTCATATCTCTTGGCCTTGACAGTTACCTCTTCCCTCATTGATAAGGTGAAGAGCATTAAATTTTCAAATCATGGGGTTTTGGTTCTCTGTGAGATTATTTCAGGAGATGAACCACCTTTGGATTGGTTTGTGGAAAGATATTACATCTTGCATAAACATGGACATGCCTAGGTTCCTGCAGATATGAGAGAGGAACTGATGTGGGAGTCCCATTCTACATAGTGGGCAGTTCGTCTAGGAATATCCAAGATGTATCGAGATATGTGATGCTAGTATTGGTGTTCAAGGATGAAACATCAGATAGCATGCTTTATTACAATGTGGTATAATTATAAATATGTGAAGATAGAGCACCTGAGACCTATAAGGTTGCTTCAGCCACTTTCAGTACCATAAAGACAATGGGATGATGTTTCCATGGACTTTATAGTTAGTTTAGCAAGGTCACCTTGGGGTAGTGATGTTGTTTGGGTAGTTAGTGACCGACTGAGGAAAGTATCCCACTTCATTTATTTCCAAGAGACTTCTTCAGTTGATGAGCTAGGAAGATTATATGTCTGTGAGATTATTCGACTACATGGGGTCCCTCGTACTATTGTTTCAAATAGGGATACTTGTTTCACATCATCGTTCTAGTAGGGGTTACAGAAATCTATGGGTTCATAGGTTCTTCTGAGCATATCCATTCACACTTGGACTGATGGAAGGTCATAATTGACAATATAGGTTCTAAAGGAAATTATATAATCATTTTTCCTTCGCTTAGGTGGTTCTTGTTAGAAGAAAATCCATCTCTTTAAGTTATCCTACCTTAATAGATTTCACGTTAAAATTTAGATGGATCTTTTTGAGGCCTTGTGTGTTTGATCATTTTGTTCACCCCTATGTTGGTTAGAAGTGGGAGAGGCATCCCTACAAGTTCCTCTTCTCATATAGGATAATTTGTAGTAGGTTCATCTAATCCAGAAGTGTATGTCTACTACACATTCTAGAAAGAAATTTTATGTCAATCACTATTGATGACCTCTAGAGTTTAAGGTCTGGTATCATGTTTTCTACAGCTATCGCCCAAGAATGGGAATATATAGATATAGAGGCAAGGGACGTTTTCTTTGTTCTTTGATGGGATTTTTGGGATTATGGAGAGAGTTGGACCGGTATCCTGTTTGTTTTTATTATCATAGAAATACCATTCCATGCATGATGTCTTCCACATTTCACAGCTTCTCTGGTATCATGCCAACTCATCTCATAATTTTTATCTTAAGGAATTAGAGCTAGATATCAATGAATCATTTGTGGATTATATTATAATTTTCATTTACTAGAGCACAAAGGCTCTTGGATGTCATTTGGCCCCCTAGTATGAGTGTCATGGAAGCATGTCCATGTACAAGATGACACTTGGGATCAGGAGGATGGTTTATGTGAATAGTTTCCAGAGTTGTTCTCATATAGTGTTTCACCACCCTTGCAAGGTGAACTCGATGAAAAGTACCTTTAATGGAGGAAGACTTTAAGAACACCGTTTTTTACTTAGGTATGGATCCTTTTATATTTTGGTGTAATTGTTTATTTTGGACCAAATGTGGATTCTTAATGAGTTAGTGATGTTTTTATGGCTATCTGGAGCATTTTCTAAGCTCAAAACCCCATATGGTTTGAAAAAATACACTTACCGCACAACTAGTAGATACCATATGATACAGGACTCACGGTTTTCCCTAATCGTGCGGTGCTGGAAAGTGGGGAGATATAGGGCACACGATTTTCCCCAAGTGTGTTCCAAGGGCTTCACAGCCATGCGAAAAACAACATATGTGTTGTAGAGGTGACTAATATGGTTGGTGCATGGTTTCCCTAACCATTTAGCCTAACCATGAAAGTTCCACCTTCCTACAAATGATAATGCATGGTTGGAAAATGGTTTAGAAAACTATGCATCCAAACAGTGTGATGCCCAGTTTTTGGGGAAATTACATAATTTCCCTTAAATGGGTGTTTTGAACACCCAACTTTCTCGCTTATTCATTTCTAGTAGACAATACATCTCTTTTCCTCCCATTTAATCCTAAAAGCTATCTATTATTGTAATTGATCTCGGGCTCTGATCTGGTGTCTGTTTTGATCATCATTTGTCACATTGGACGCATATCGGTGAGTTATTGATTCCTTTTTAATATTTTGTTGTTCTTAATCCTAATAATGACGCTATTTAGATGTAGAAAAAAATTCCCAATTTTCAAGGTGTTAAACCATTCTATAGATCTATTCTAATCCATTCCAAATTAGTGGATGATACTATATGAGGAGAGTCATACGAGTATGGGGTAGGACATCTATAACTCATCCCTAATGTATCATTATTTTAAAAATTGATGTGTGTGCATGCCGGTTTTATCGGGAATCATCTATTTAATTTATATTTGATTTTTATAGTTGATAGAACTATATTCTAAGAATCATGTTATTATTGTTATCTATTGTTAGTGGTTACGTCCACAATGTCAACCACCCCAAGTAGGGTGTTTCCACAGTTATACCTTTTAATGTTTGTTGTACTTGTCTGCTCCACTGTTCAGGTGTGTGTCTTGACCCTACTAATAGTAATACCCTATAATTAAATGAAATTTTAATTGATAAATAGTTATTACATTGTTTTCTTCCACTTTACCCAACTAAGGTAAGTACTTCAATTTGATGAATCAATATAAAATTGAAATGGTAAGTATATTGTACATATATGACTTTCCAAATTAAATATAATCAAATGGATTGGATGCATATCAGTAGTACCACATTCCATTTCTAATGAAATTTATCAGATTGAGCCTTATTAAATTATTATAACTTACGTGAAATGAATGAAATGGCTACATTCCCATTTTCATTGTCACACTAATCAAATGAATGGCTTGAACAAAATGAACATATAAAATAGTATGACCATTGCATATATTGATTAAATAAATGAAAAAATTATAAAGTTCCTTGTATATGGACCCTGACATTAGAATAGGAGTGTTCATACTCGAGATAGCATTTGGAATCCTGTGGGAATTCCTTGAGCAATCATGGATTCCATTCCGATTTAAGGATATCAGTTGACGAGGGTGAGACACACCTTGGAACATGATCCTCATCTATCATTGGATGTCTGGTATGAAACCATAAGATCCCTCCTTCGTTATCATTTTAGGATACCTTGGATACACTCTTTGTATCAAGAATGGCTTATACAGACATGAGATGTCTTGGTTACATAGTTGTATCTAGCCATTACTTATCCAATTTTACCATAGACATTTTCCTTGGAATCGATTAGATTCATTACTATGGAATGACTTGGATGATGATCATTGGATTACAATATTACCCATATAGATATTCTATAGTTACTACTTTGTTTGTGACCCTTGTGGTTAAGGTTTTCTTGGTTATCACCTTGAAACCTCTTCATTATAAATAACATTATGGATTCCTTTTTCACCTTGGATATTTAACTATTTTTATCATGAAATAATTTTAGTTCTGGTAATACCTCAAGTGACATAATCATATAAACTTGAACTAATTAATTAATGAACCAGTTACAATTTCATACACCAGTTGAGTGATGAAGAAAGTACTTGCTTATTTACATTACTATATTGATTTATTTTTATATATGTATATGCTTGTACACCATTTTAGTTTATGTTACATGGATAGGATGTTATAGACACTATTGTGGGTGGCCTACTGAGATTTATCTCACACCCTATCTCGGTCTCCATTAGTACTAGGTCAGACTACATGTATGAAGAAGTTAATAATGGAAAGCATCTAGATTCAGACACTTGATTCCTTGCTTTCTTAGGATTGAGCTAGTAGTAGATGGTCGAGTTGGAGCTCAGGATGCTAGGGATAGTTTTTGGATTCCCTTTTGCTACTTTTGTATAGCCTGTATTTTCTTTTACATTATACCCTTGTTTTTTTTGCTTTCTAGAGACAGGAAATGGGTCATCATTCTTTATATGTTTATATCAGTTTCACAAATTGTATTATTATTCTTATCTACTTCTAATATACCATCATTTGTTTATATTGCTTCCACCATTTACCTTTCTCAAAATTTTTAACCTATGATACACTCTGGTAATTAGGGAATAGTATCCCCATGGACAAACCCTAGGCCCTCACTGGTAGTCTATAGCCTCATGCATTTGGGGAGATTCTCTTCAGTCCATGTGGCCAATCGGTATCAGGGTGAATCTGAGTGGTATCTTGGTCTGAGATGTCACAAATTGGTATCAGAGCGGGTTTTTTCCTACTTTACTATTTTGGTTAAATGCTGTGTTGATGGAATTATGATATCTGTTATACTTTTTCCTATTACAGTGGATATCACTTCACCTTTGGGTGATTCATATGTTGTGTAGTGATTATTATTTTTATTATTATTGATTATTTCATTCATCCTTGGACTGATGATATGAGGGCACAAAGTATTGTTATAGCAATTGTCATAAGCACCTAGAGTTCACATTACATTCATATTTCCATTCCATATTGGTGTTTTTCATTGTTTTAAATTTCATAATATTCATGTTATTCTTAAGTTATGTTGTGGTAATTATATTATACTTGTGTAGTTTTATTATTGTGATTAAGTGATTTCTTATATCAATTCATGAGGTGTTATGGGCCCTCACATATTAGAAAGGGTAATTTACCAAGTCAAGTCATTAGAATATAATTTAATTAGTGGTAAATTTCAGGGATAAGGTGTATGGGCCCTGATTCATTGGACATAACTATCCATTTTAAAGGATCCTTGATATATGGAAATAATAAAATGAAACTTAAAAAGTCAACTATGACATATAAAAATAAATGGTTTCCAGAAAATGACGAGGCATGTTATAGTTGACCATTAATCTACTGGAACCCATTTGGGGTAAATTAAGGGGAAATTTGGATTTTTGGTTTCAAAGTCCTGTATTGGGTAAAATGGTACTTTTCCCTAGTACAGGAACTCAAATAATTTTTCTAACCACTCTTTTGGTCCTTGAATATGGTTTTCACCTTAATTTATTGGTTTAGTAGAAATATAAGAAATTTGAATTTTGAAATAATATAATATTTGATTAATTAAATATTAACTTTTCTATGCTTGTTTGAATGGTTATATATTTAGAATAGAGATTCAAATTGAGATTCCAAATTTTTGGTTGATCCTAGAATAGGAGGTTTTCTTAGGTGACGTGTAAGCCTACATTGGGTTCCAGGACCCTGATTAATTTTTTTAAAATGGAATTTAAATTAATTAATTAATTTCACAATACCTATCTCATTCCTTCTTATACATGATATACTGGTGGGAGGGATCATCCTTGTATTATGGCTGACCTAAGAGGAGGAGTAGGAGGGGGTATAGTCAATGTTTTTCAATGGTGTCAACTAAGACCATATTGTGGTGTAGCTACTTTCAGAAATGGATTTGAAATTAATCCTTAATGTTTTCCCACAAGGTAGGCCCAATTTTCCTTTTTATCTAGAAATACTTATATATATTACAATTTAGAAATTTTTACTTCCCTATTAAGATTTATGAGGACCCTATAGGAATTGATCTGAAGATATTTCAAAGAAGATATGATTTTCTAGCCAATTTTAGGGGTTTAAATTTGGTTAATCCAGATCACAGGACATGTGGTTTCAAGAACACACATCATGTGTTCTTCTTATTTCATGAATATAATGTTTTTTAAACTACATGTATAAGGACCCGGCCTTAAACATTACATAATCTTAAGTTTTTTTTTTCAAGAAATCGCATTCCTTCACATAGAGGATCTTTTCATTTTTATTATTTTAGGTTATTAAGCCATAAATCATACAAAAAAAACCATAAAATTTAAAGTGGACACTTCTGATTAGAATCTATTTATCCCATAATATAAAACATTTAAAATAAAGCATGAATTATTTTCATGTAAAATCTCCATGACATCAGTCTTTATTTCTTCCATTCCCTTACCCATCGTTAAACCTATTGAAAAAATTCAAAAAACATGGGATGAGCACAAAATCCTAGTAAGGGATATAAAAATAAAGGAAACCATTAGTTTGGTATGAATATGAAAACTCAAATAATATTTAACTTTATCTTCAAATTTCTTGAGAATATAAAATAAAACATTTTCACATGAGTAAAAAACACACATTTTACTCAAGTAAAATCATTAAAACCTATATCAAAAAATTAAACCTTTTTTGGTGACATCAAGAATCATATATATAAACCCTTTTAAAAAACTTTTAATTATAATAACCATAAGGCCGAATTCCATCATTATTATTACCCATTTTATTGGATATCTATAATGGGGATCACCCTTTATATAAGTTATATCAGTCTCACCTATGATCTATGATGGGGATCAACCCTACATATAATCTATATCGGGATCACTCATTTTTCATGAGCTATAATGGGGATCAACACTTCATATAATCCATATCGGTCTCATCCAGTTTCATATTATGATCATGTAAAATATTAAGAGTAAAATACTCTCATTATAAAACCCTTTTAAAAACTCTTTTTAAACACAAATGAAAAACACTTTTGGATAAAAATACACTTTTTTAAGAACCCATTTTTCAATACCAAAACACCCTTTTCATTGAGAAATCATTTTCAATAATAAATTTACCAAAATATAAGGAAATTTTAAATATCTAAAAGTAATAAAAAAAATAATAATGGCCATGGTGGCAGAAAATTCATTGTTATCATTTACATTAAGAATGGAATATTCATTTTTACCATTTGTCAAAATGTTCTTTATAAAACATGTAAAAATATTAATTTTCAAAACAATTAAATAAAATTAAAAATAGACATAAAATTTACATTATAACCATTTTATATCTATATAAATAAATATGAAAAATTAAATCAAGAATACAGACATAGAGAAAATATTTTGAAATTCAATATTTAAACATTCAAAGTGCCTCATTCCAGTTTTAATATTTAAATAAAAAACCCCATGAAAGAATGAAATTTAACAAAAAATTAAATATCATAATTATAGATAAAATATGGATATATAATTTCAAAGGGTCTTTATATACACCTTATAAAAGAATAAAGGTGAATATCATCAAGAAATGTCTTAATTAATAGAGATTGAGACGAAATCCCATAACGTGAGTCTGACATGTCACGTGTGTCTTTGTCATACGGAATAATAAAATTGTGTTAATTATTTACTTTGTTTATAAAAATTTTTATGTTTATAATTAATTTTATTTTAAAAATTAAATGTTTTATGAAATTACTTAAACAATTAATTGTACCTTGAGTGTCCTGACTATGTTCTATTTATGTTTTAAAACAACTATGGTTGGTTTTCTATGGTCAAGGAGGTAATCACATAATCGTATAGTGAATAATAATCAATAATTAATTATCATATTTATACATAAATTATACTTTTTAAACCAATCATGAAATATGTTTATGAAAAATGAACCAATGTTACAATTGTGGAGAAAATAGGTCATACGTACGCATGAATAACATTCCCATTTTTTTAATGGTCGTTATATAAATAAGGTAGGTAAAATTTATCTTTACATAATTAAAATTATATAATATATACCAAATTATTTAATTATATATTCTTATATATATAAATACAGTGATTTAAAATGAATCTCGTTGCTTTGAGGAGGTGGTAGTTCATCTGTCCATGAACAATGTTATCACTTTTTCAGTGTGTGAAAAAGATATAAAGAAAATGATATTTTATCTTTATAGAAAATTAATTATGTAATTAATATAATATATATATGTCATTAATGTCATACATTTTAAGTTAAACTTATCCTTAATATATTCCATGTAATATGTGAATGCATCGCATTGCTTTAAGAAGGTATTAGTCCACATGTTCATAAACGATGTAATCATATTCCGAGAAAATGGAAATCATGAAGTTATGTGTTATATAAAAATTAAATAAGTATTAATACAATAAAAATATTATATATATAATATAAAAATATTATTTCTATCATAATTCCCAACCATGGGAGGTGGTAATGGAAAAAATGAACGACATTGTTTTGCAAGGATGTGGTATGTTGTACACACGAATGAAAATCTCATTGCCCATTTGATGGAATTGTATATAAGATTAGGTCAAACAATTAACCTAAAATAATCTTATTATATTTAGGATACATTTGTTATTATATATACAAGGAATAATTATAATTTAATTCATTTTAGAATAAATAAAATACAAATTCATGTTGAAAAATGTTACCTCTTTCTCAGGTAACTCCTTTGGATTTTCACCAAAGGGAATCTTTGGTTGGATTTTTTCACAAAGTTAAGATTATAGGATGAGATTATAGATGTTGGGAATTTATTATTGTAGTTTTTTTATGAGGAAAAAATATTTATATGTGTGAATAGTAGAGAAGACTGAATGAATTTTTATAGTAGAGGAGGTGTTGCATTCTTGTAAATATCAAAATAAAATAATATTGAGAGGTATTCCTTAAATAATGTGCTTAAAAATGAAAAATAGTGTATTAAATAAGAATTATTGGTGATACACGCTCACAAAAAACAAAAACAAAATCATTTTAATCATTTGTTCCTTAGTCATTATATTTCTTTATTTTTTCATTTGTTTTTTTATCTAGGTAGCTAGTTTTCTAACCTATGTAATTCATCTATTAAGAATAAATTAATGTAATATATTTAGAAAATTTTGATACAATGATTTTAAAATTTATCATATAATTTATGAAATAAAAAATCTCGTTTGTGTTGGAAGAAATTTTTAAAAAACACATGTAACGCACAAAAACACTACATTAACCCTAACTGCACTAACAAGGTTTTTACCATTTATGGGTCAAAATTTCCATTATGAAAGATAAATTTTCCCATTAATGAAAATTATTTTATATTTAATAACACTTAAAAATCACTTGTATAGAATAATATTTTTAGTAATTATAAATTATTTAATAAAATATCATTTATTTTAATTAATTATTACTCAAATAATCCGCGAATAGGTGTTTCTTAAGCATTTAATGTAGTTATATCATATATAAAAAATAAATATCAATATTTATGATAATATTAACTAATTTATATTACAATATAATATTTATAACTAAAATAATTTATCTTTTTCCCTACTCCAAATCTTTATAAGTGTTAAAGGAAAGGAAGGTTCCCTTTTCGTCTTTTACCTTACTTAAATTATTATATAGGTCATTTTCATGTAATAATATCCCAATAACACATAAAAGTTGATAATAATATGTTTAGGGTCTAAATATGTCCATCTAATGGGTTTTGGACATGTTTCTAGGTCATTTTTTCAATTAAGATATGTTTAACCATTTAGTAAACACATTTTAACCTTAATCCCTCTAATTAATTTTAATTACTTTCAATAATACTTTTAGTAAAAAAATAAGTTTAAATTATTAGACCATATATTTTATGATGATTAAAAATATTTAATCCGTTTTTCTAAATTCTAATCATATAACTGGAGGAAATTAATTTAAAATTAAACCCACATATGGGATGGGATAGGGGGGTGTTAAGAGAAAAGTTCAAAATTTTGACATGTTTTTATATACAATTTCAATGTGAAATTGATTAAAATGATGTAAAATTTAACTAATTATACTTTAGTACCCATTAAAAACATAATTTAACTTAATAAAAAAATTATACTAAAAAACTGTTCTCAATTAAAATTGAATATTTTTCAATATTCATAATAACATGAAACTACTCAGAAAAATACGAAGAAATAAACCAAGGTAAATTTTGGTGTTATTATTTCAAAAATTGATTTTATTTTTTTCATATAATAATTAAAATATTGTAAAAATTTAGTTTTAAAATACGTACAACATTAAAATGTGGTAAAACTGATATTAAGAATAATACAGTTTTTAGACATAAAATTGGATTTATTCTTATCTTATGACTATAAAATATATTGGATGAATGTAAAAAAATTATAAGCATGTTTATGAACAAAATATTTAGTCATACTCACACTCATAAATATGACATCCAAATGATAACTTCTATATTACATAATAATATCAATAGTATATTTTTTTGGTAAGACTCGGCCTTGTGTATTATAAAAGTTATCAAAGAATCACACGGTTACAGGAAATGTAAGACAAACGTTGTGTTGTGTATAAATAAATATAAAATTTTCATTGTGTTTGACTCAATCTATCATATAATTTAAATAAATTTCAATGAATAAATTTCATAAAATCTCAGGATGCCACATCCTATCCACTTAAAAAATAATTTCCTCGCAATTTGTACTTTATCTTCGTAAACAATGGTTGGACGATTGAAAATACCATTTTTGAAAATACTATATTCCTAATGATTATTAATTATTTTACTCTATTCTAATATAAGTAAATATACTTACATGGTAATTTTCTATAATCACAATTCCATCCTCATCACATTCCCATAAATCCGACCAAAATCCCTAAAATAACCTTAATCATCAAAGATCCTATCAATCATAAAGGTTTTCAATACCTAAAACCCATTACCAAAATTAAATGCATACTTATCATAAAACTAAAGCCTTAGATAAACATAAAACTTGAAAAACATCTCCCAAAAATCCCATAATCACTTTATGATCTCATCACTTAAAACCTTAGAAGGAGTGCCTAAACCATTGAAATTATGGTTAACCAACGAAAAATACAAAACTCCTTAAAGCTTCAATCAATTCACCAGATGGCCCTGCATCAATTAATTAGCTGAAAAATATTTTCTTATACCTTTATCTTTCAGATATTAATGATTTCCCCCAGAGAAAGTAACATCACACACACATTAACATAATTTCCCAACTCATTGGAGCTAAAACATATCACGGTTGACTGAATATTTGTTAACTTGCTCTTGGATTTTTCAAAACTCTTCTATTTGTAGTCACAAAAATTATGGAAAACTTACCGCATCGGTAACACTTTCCATATCCTAACATAAATTACCAAATATATATTTTAACAAACTTGGAATTAGTTTTAGGTTTACCTCTATAATTATTATTGTTTTCTTCTCCATAACCTACCACTTTGATCATTTCCTACTCCTTTTATCTCATGGAACATAAGTGTTGGAAAACTACATCTCAACTTTCTCAGAACAAATAAACACTTTCTCCTGACTTTTAAATTCTCATGATTCCAAATCTCTCTCTATACTTGGATTAAATCCTGATTAAAATATATAAATTTTAATATCAAGGTCTTGAATACAATCCAAAACATACATGGAAATTCTTGTGAATTTTTCTTCATACATATCCATTGAATAATTATCATTTTCCTTTAATTCTATGAATTGTTTCTCTATCCAATGTAAAACAACAATAGGGAAATATTTATCAAGGATGCGATTCTTAAATTTTTCCCATTACATGGAATCAAGATCATATTTATCTCTAGTATTATTAACCAAATACCACCATCGATCAGTTTAAAATTTAAAACGAAAAATGAAAAGGGTTACATTTTGATGTTTCTATAATCCCTTGACTTCAAATATATTCTCTAATGAATTTATCCATCCTTCATCTACCACAATTTAGGATAATCCATTGAATGGTGATGGGTGTTTCCTTATAAAACATTCTACTATAGACATGTTCCTCAATGGTATATGAGGTTCCTCTCTTTTATGGATACCACAACAACTAATATCTTGTGTCAACTAATACATTGCTAAAAAAATTGTTCTGTTCTGATTATAACCATCTTGGGACCCTAATTTGGAAGGATATTTCCCTCTTGATGCTTCCCACTACATATTCCTTTTTTGGAATATAAAAAACCATTCTGAATAGACATAGTTTAGAAGAATCAACATGGAAATCTTAAAATACTTTATCATTTCCACTTAACCATAAACTAAAATCGTCTAATGGAATTCTATTAACACTATCCTAATCTATAAAGTTTTCTAATGTTTTATGTTGATACCAACTATAAGGACCCATTCTTAAACATTACATAATGTATTGTTTTAGTCAAGAAACTACTTTCTTTCACATTTATGATCTTTTTGGGTTTAAATTTTTAGATAATTAGGCCATAACTCATACATAACAAAACTATAAAATTAAAAGTGGACACGTCTGATCAGTATCCATTTTCCCCATAATATAAAACATTTAAATTAATGCATGAATTATTTTCGTTGAAAATATCCATTACTTCTAACATGACTTATTCCATTTCCTTAACCATCCATAAACCCTATTAAATCATTTTTAAAACTTGGGATTAGAAAAAATTCTCAATATGGGATATAAAAAAGAAAGGAAATCGTTAGTTCGGTAAAAAAATGAAAACTCATAAAACATTTACCTCTACATTCAATTTTCTTGAGAATATGAAATAAAACAATTTCACATGATTAAAAAATGCACCTTTTACTTAAATAAAATCAATGAAACCCAAAAAAATCAATTAAACCACTTTTGGTGGCATAGATAATCATATACATAAACCCTTTAAACCCCCTTTTAACTGGAATACACCTAAGCCCAAATTTTATAATTATAATAACACAATACATTATATATTTATAATGGGTATCTCCTTTTTATAATCCATATAGGTCTCCCCCATGAGCTATGATGGGGTCCAACCCTTTGTATAAGCTATATCAGATTCATCCATTTCTCATGAACTATAATGAGGCCCAACCATTTATATAAGCTATATTAGGATCACCATTGATCTATAATAGAGATCAACCCTTTGTATAAGATGGATAGGCCTCACCCATTTCATATAATTCTCAATTAACATTTTATGAATAAAATAATCTCATTATAAAACCCTTTTAAAAGCTATTTTTAAACCTATATGAAAAACACTTTCAGATAAAAATACCCTTTTATTTTAAGAACCCATTTTCCAAATCAACACACACTTTTCTTTGAAACCCCATTTTCAATACCAAAATACCCAAAAGATAAGGATGATTTTTCATTTAAGAAAACATTAGATACTTCAAAGCAATCCAAAAATATAATAATGGCCATATTGGTGGAAAATCCATTGACGTCGTGTAAATTTTGAATGGAACATTCCTTTTATAATTTGTCAAAATATTCTCTATAAGACCCTTAAAAAGATTCATTTTTAAATCAATTAAATGAAATAAAATATAGACATAAAATTTCCTTTATATTCATTTTATATCCAAATAAATAAATATATGAAATAATATCAATAATATTTACATGCAGAATATATTTTTTAATTCAATCATCAAACATTCAAAGTGTCTCATACCACTTTGAACATTTAAATCATAATCCCCCTGAAATAATAACCTTTAAAAAACATTAAATAACATTATAATATATGAAATATAGAAATATCATGTCAAATTATTGTTAAACACTTTATAAAAGAATAAAGTTCTATATCATCAAGAAATTCCTCAATGAAAGGAGACTGAGACGAAATCCCTTACCTTGAGTCTGAATTATCACATGTGTATTTATCGTTCTAAATAATAAAATAATGTTAATTATTTACATGATTAATAAACTTTTTCAAGTTTATCATTACTTGTATTTCACTTATTACAATGTTTTATAAAACATCTTAAATAATTAAGTCTGTATCAAGTGTTTTGATCATATTCGGTGTATGTGTCAAATGGATTAAGGTTAGTTTTCTATAGTCAATGAGGTAATTATATAAACATATCTAGAATAATTATCATCAGATAATTATCATATTTATACATCAATTATAATTTTAAAACCAATCATGATATATGATTATGAAAAATGAAACAATTTTATAATCATGGAGACGGTAGGTCGTATGTATGTGTGAGTAATGTTCTCATTTTTAAATGATCATTATCAAAATCAGTTAAGTAAAAAAATTTCAATAATTTTTATTATATCATATATACCATATTATTTAATCATATATACTTATATATGTAATTTTTGTGATGTAAAAGGAATCATAACTCTTTGAGGAGGTGGTAGTCCACATGTCCACGAACAACATTATCACTTTTTCAGTGTGTGAAAAGGAAATAAAAAATGACATATTATATTTATAAAAAATAATTATGTCATTAATATAATATATATTTAATTTATGTCACGTATTTTTAATGAAAAACCCCTTTAATATATTCCATGTAACGTGTGAATGCATCATATCACTTTGAGGAGGCGATAGTCTACACATCCCCAAACGATATTATAATGTTCCCAAAAAATGGAAATCATGAAGGTATGTGTTATATAAAAATTGAATAAAAATTAATAATAAAATTCATATATATCTTATAAAAACATTATTTCCATCATAGACCCCACCCATGATATGTGGAAAAGAAAAAATGGACGGCATCGTTTCGTGAGGTGGCAGTCTGCCGTACACATAAAGGGTAATTTCATTAACCATTTGATGGAAATTTATATATTTGTATGTTTAACCATTAACATAAAAACATATCATTATATTGAATATAATGATGTTATTATAAATACTTTTAAAAAAAATAATTTAATTGGTTTGAGAAATAAATTAAACAAAAATACACATGGAAGAACGTTACCTCTTTTTGGGGTAACTGCTTTTGGTTTTCACCAATGTGATTCATTGGTTAGATTTATAAATAAAGTGAGGGTTATAGGATTAGGCTAGGTATTTGTTAATCTATGTTTTGAAGGGTTTTAATTAACAAAAAGGATTTATAGATGTGAATTGAGCAGAAGAGTGAATTACTTTTTATAGTAGAGGAGTAGTGGAATACTTGTAAATATAAAAAGTAAACACTATTGGGAGGTATATCTTACCTTTTGTGCTTAAAAATGACAAAAAATGTATTAAAGAGAAATTATGGTCAATAAAAACTCTCACCACAAAAAAAAATCATTTTTATCATTTTTTATTCAGTCTACGTTTCATGGTTTTTTTATTTGTTCTTTCATTTAGGTAGCTAGTTTTCTATCCTATATAATTTATCCAATAAGACTAAATTCAAGTGATAATTATTATAAAATTTATACCTAATTACTATAAAACAATACATATAATTTATAAAATAAAAATCATATATGTTTTTGAAATTAATTTTAACAAAAACGCATGTAACCCACAAAAGCGTCGTTTTAACCCTAACTGTTCTAAAAATATTTTTAATATTTACGGGTCAATATGTTCATTATAAAATATAATTTTAACTATTAATGGACCATATTTTATATTTATTAACACTTAAAAATCACTTTCTATTAGATAAGGTTTTTATTAAATTTAAATTATTTAATAAAATATCAATTTTTTTATTTAATTATTAACTAAATAATCCATGTGTTGGAGTTTCATAAGAATTTCATGTAATTATATCTTATTTAAAAATTAAATATTAATTATTATGATAAAAATAAATCATTTATATTGCAAAAAAAATTTTAAAACCAAACTTATGTATCTTATTCCCTACTCCAAAGATTTATAAGCCCTAAAGGCAAGGAAGGTTCTTTTTTTTCTTTTTCCTTACATAATTTATTATATTTGTCAATTTCATGTAATAGTATTCCCATAAATCATAATGATATATACTAAGGTTTTTAAGGTAAATATATATCCATAAAATGGGTTTTGGACATGTTTCTAGGTCATTTTTTCACTTAAGATTAAAGTTTAACCACTAAGTAAAAACATTTTTACCTTAATTATTGTAAATAGTTTAATTACTTTCACTAATAATATTGTTCATAACATAAGTTGAACTTATTATAAATTTTAAATTATTATTATTCTAAAAATTGGATCCATTTTTACAAATTATAATCATAGAAGTGGCAGAAATTAATTTACAAATCAATCCCACGAAAAGGATGAGAGAATGGTTTTTTAAATAGAAAGGTTCAAAATTTTGACATGTTTCTATATAAAATTTAAATGTTAAATTGAATCAAATGAACTAATTTTTTTTGGTTGGTGAAAAATTTAACTAAATTTACATTAAAACAAATTTAAAACCTAATTTAAATATATAGATATATTAGACAAAAATCAATTTTCAATTAAAATTTAGCATTTCCCACTATTCATCAAAATATAAAATGTCTCAAAAAAATACCAAAACATGACCCAAAGTAATTTTTGATATTACAATTTAAGAAATGAAGTTTTTTTTTCATATAAAACATATAAAATTTTCAAACTTTAGTTTTAAAATAGGTGTGCCATTAAAAGGCAGTAAAACTGCTTTGATGAAATATATAGTTTTTAAGTAGAAGACTAGATTTATTCTTACCGGACAATAAAAAAAATGGATAAATGTAAAAACATTTTATAAACATGGGTAAACATAATATAGTTAGGAATATTCACATCCTTCAATATGACGGTTAGGTGATAAATTATATATTTAATAATAATATCAAAATTATATTATTGTTCGTTAAGACTCAGCCTTATATATAACACATGTTATAGAAGTAAATTTATATTATGTGAAATGTAATATAAACATGGTGTTTTATATAATGTAATAAAAACTATTAAATGTTTGTAACTAAAGCTATCAAATAATTTAAATTTTTTTGAAAGAATATACTTCATAAAATCATGGGATGTTACAACATGTTTTGTACTTGGAGTACACTACATGTAGTAAGATATGTCCATGTGGTCAGGTACATGGGAAGACACCCCATGTAAGGGAGATGTGGTTTTGTAGTAGTACATGAAAAGACCCCAAGTATTCCCTGGCCATGTATTAGTACACATGTAGACCCCATGTATTCTCAAGATATATAGTAGTACACAGCCATACCCTGAGTGTATATAGTCCACGTAAAAGTACCCTGATTGAGATGGTATTTTCAAGTAAAAGTTCTGTACTAAGGGTACACTTTATTTATTTCACCTATGTTGACCAATTGAGGGTTTTAATATCTTTTTTACCCCATAGAAAAAATTGGACAAATAGGAATCCATTTTGAGTATTTTTACATGTAGATCTTCATGGTAAATTTGTTAGGGTGATTTTAGGAATTTTGTGAGGCATTCAAGGTGAGTAAGTTATTATGGAGAGTTTATTCCACCAGTAAATGGACCCAGAGGTATATTGATAGAGGAATGTGATGAAACACTAGTGATTTTTGTGATAATATTTGGATGGTATATAATTTGATCTACATGTTCATCATTTTATAGTTCTTTAGACCATCTCTGGATAGAGGCACAGGTTTTAAACATGAGGAGATGGATAGGTTGGTTGTTTGGGTAAATATAGAGTGACTTGTAAATGGGATTCAATTGAGGCTATCTTCCTTATGAGTTGTTCCCTTCTATTCTTAGGAGGTTGTGAGATTTTAGAACTGGGTTGTGGGATGCATTATCCCAAGATATGAGTGGCAGTCTGGGAAACTAGTTTCTAACCAAGGATCCCAAAATGGATGCCTCCACTTGTGTTCTAACCAAAAGGCCACAAGAGGATGACTCCGCTTATATACCAATTTTGAGGATCACATGATGGATTCATCTACTTATATTCTAACCCATAGGAACAATGTGGGTACCCATGGATGGACCTACTCTGAGTGGGTACAATCACACCAACACTAATGCACTAAATCCCAATAGAACTCCATAGTCAAGCATTCTTGGGTGAGGTAGTGAAAATATGAGTTTTGGAATCAGCCAACCATCCATCTCTAAGTTATGTTACAATTATTTCATTAATTTAATTTATTTGACAAGAAATATATTATTATAAATGAAATAATAGTGATTTAGGGTTTTGTTTCCCCCAAATTCATTTATGGTTTGATACCAATGGAACCTATGACCCAGCCTTATATATTTATTATATTGGTTGTCAGTTCTTCATCAATACAGAATGAAAAAAATCATTATGTTTTATGTATTTACAACACTATATATATATATTTATACATGTGTTTATAGATGTATAACATTAATTATATATCAAGTTGGAATCTTTGTATATTTGGATCCATTTCTTAAATAATGAATATGGTCATTTAATTTTAATTGAATGTTTGAATTAAAATTTATTGAGGCTTGTAATGCCTTTCATGCCTCGTGATCTTGGGATCAAACATTTGATCCTAAAATAATGGAATTTCTAGTGACTCTAGGATTATACACTATATCAAGAAATAGATAAGGATGTCAAGTGAATCTCAGAAGCCCATTTTAGATATCTTACCACCAAGGATTCCTAGAAAACTAGGATCCAAATGACTCCTAAGGTTACTAGGTGGTTATATTTCCCCACAGAAATAGATGTTTGTGACAACGTTGAGGTTGATTATGTTCACATTAATATATTCCTAGGATATCCCTATGTTCTAGTGGACTCACCATGATTTCAATTATTAGATTTTCTAGGAATAGGTCTTATAGTCGTTGATTTATGTTGCTGTGTTTTCATCTCAAATTGAAAGAGTACTCCTTATATATATTGTGTATGCATCATACCCTTTGGAATTATTTCTAGATTCTAAAGTATTGATTTCCTACAAACCAGAACCTAATAATTTTATATATGACTAGAATAGATAATGCTGAGATATCTCTTAAGTTCTAATGGTTACTCACATATTGGGTGGTATGCCTAGGACACATAGGATCCTACGTGATGCCTTACTTATGGGATGTACATATGATACCTTTAATATTACCTTATATTTAGTAGTGGTGAGTATAGGTGATCCTGGTTTTAGGGCATGTATTCCCCTGTGGTTACAAAGCTTGCTCAGATATACCTCTAGAACTAGATGAAGTAGGTATGGTCAGACCTAGGTTACCATCAAGCCTAAAGTATGACATTATTTGTTTAATTTATTTTTAGAGACATTAACTAAGTATTCAATGATGGTTTCATTTTTTCCAACTACCCCTAAACTATGCTAGGCGTATTTCATGAATATGCACTTATAATAGTATGTTATAGGTTCACTGTTGAGGGTATCCTACTGAGATTCATTCCTCACCCCCTATATGTGAACCTTGGTGTGTTTTAAGTCCTTATGTCTAATTTAAAGTTATTCATTACTGAAATTAAGATATAAAAATCTAATAGGATTGCATGATCGACTGAATCCCATCTTGTGTAGTCTTATGATCGATATATAGTAGCTTGATATGTTTTTGGAGATCAGGTATGAGTTCTAGATCATAGTTGGTAGTGGAGGCCTGTAGTTTTATAATTTATTTATTTTACTAATTATTATTATATGTTCCACCTAGTGGGAGTTCAGTTATTGTATGTATGGAATGCTTATTTAGTCCTTTATAGAACGTTATTTTATTTTATCATGTTCATCTGATTTATTCTTTCTATAAATTTGATGTGTATAAAACATGGTTATTTATATTTATATTGAACACACTAATATGGGGGGATATTCTCCTCAAAGTACCATCTTATAACATCACTAATATTTGGAAGCCTCTTGGGTATGTGTAGGCACACCTGAGGAAACATGGTAAACTAGTCTCGCTACTATCTGTAAAGTCTCAAGTTTTTGAGTGGGTCAAAACCCACAACCCAATTTAAATTTTTGAGTTTTTTGATCAAAAAAATCTTCTCTTGATCATTGGAACCTAATTCTAAGTGTTCTATTAACCCAATTCCTTGTTTTTAGATGGGTTTTATGTCTTGGAAAGTGCCTCAGGGTTTTAGGTGAGTTTTGGATCCCTCAGACTCTAGAAAATCCATTTCAAGAAATTGAAAACAAAGGTGCATGGTTTGGAAAAACTGTGTGGCCTTCTGGGAGTAACCATGTAGACCACCATAGGAACTAGATATAGTTTTTCAAACTATGCAGGTGGGGTCACGCATCCATGAAATACATCTACAATTTTTAATAAAATGGATTCACATGGTTTTCATATAGTTTGGAAGACCATGTGCCTAGCCCATATGTGTATCTTGTATAGGCAGATAACACTGCATGGTTGGTTCATGGTTAACCAAACCATGACAAAAAAGCATACATCCCAATAAAAAGGGTGAAATTAATTTTCTACCCATACCTTCTTTATCAAATCTTCATACTCTTTTCTTCTCTACCCACATGCATAAAATATGGAGTTCCCATCACCCTTATCCCAATGCATTGTTGTAACTCTACCATCCAAGATACTATATTTGATACATTGGTGGATATGGATTCATCTTAGTTACATCTTCAATCCATTAGCTACTTTTCTTAGATTATATCACCATATGGAACACTAAATTTGTGTGATCTCTTTTTACCTATTTTTAGGGAGTTTTTATAAAATGATGATTTATCTTATTTTGGCTAAAATTAAAATTTGATATTAAATGATAGAGATCCTACAATTATAAGGTATGTGGTTCACAGATTTATCCGTTATTTTTTTAGCTTTTCATGGATGCGTTCATTTAATCCATGCGGGTAGTTTGAGAGAGACCACTTGTGAATAAATTATAAGTTTTAAATTAATGAATTGATGATATGAGATTCTTATGGGAATTCTCCTACACTTCAAATGGTTAATCTGGGTAAGGGTTTTGAACCAACTGAGGCATGTTAGTCCAGATGTTTATTTTAAATTTAATTTAATTGTTTATATTGATAAGATTGGTTTTATGGGAAAATGATGGGAAAGGTCTATGTATTGACAAGATATCAATCACCTAGACTAAGGAAACATAGTTTGTTAGGTTGGTCTTGGCCAAAGTCTTGGGGTGACAATGATCACCATGTTAGAAAACATGGTCATCATGCTGAGATAATGAGGTCATCAGATTGAGGGAATGACTCTTGGGTATTACGATAGTGTTGAATATCGTGGTTTATCAACATGGTCCTTGGGGAATGAGGTGTTGGATGATGTATCTTAAGTTTTTTAGTGATTGTTTCTCACCTTTTATTACTTTATTAACAGTTGGTGTCATGTTCACATAGATTATACTCAATTGAGGTGGTGTTGACCACTCATTGAGGGTGGAGGCACCCATAGACTATGTGTCTTAGGTGATGGTTTTGACCATCGGTTATGTAGGGGTGATCATTGTAGAAATCCATATGGATGGTGATGGAACATATATTGATGGTCTTGATACCATCAGTTGGTGTCGAGTCTCACTGTGATACATGGGGTCATGGGATAAGGTATTGGGAGAATGGATATCATCGTACCTCAGGATGTGGCCTATTGAGATGACGATGATTATTTTTTGGATAAAAGACATCATTGTGCCTCAGGAAATCAAGATTCAAGTCGACTATGATTTTATGATCTAATTTCTGAGGGACCACAGACTTGATTTGTTGTTTCATTGGATGTTGGGTTTAAAGGATGATAGTGTGAGGAGTCTGTGACATGGTCATGGGTGGAACTCGAGGGTTCACTTGGGTTTTTATTCATCAACTAATGCCTTGGGAACTAATCTATAGATCCTTTCCACTACATTTATATATATGAAGTGAGGTTTTATATTCTATATATACAATTAGGGGCACATGTTCATACTTATATTATTGATGGATGAAGTAAGTGATCACTTCCTTGTGGCTTCTGGGAAAATGGTATGTGGGTTATTTATTAAATGTGCATGTGATGACTTTGATTTATTCTTAGCATAAACCTGCATAATTATGGGTGTAATACAGGAACATGCTGGTGGATGCCTACTAAGATTATTCTCACACCCTATATGGGACTCTCAGGATACATCTAGAATGTATGTCTCTGAGATCAGTTAAGGGATCATGCTCAGGAGATCAGAATGTCGATTCGTTTAGGGAACACCTGAATCATGAGTTTCAGTCTCAGTACCCACCACTATTTCAGGGTGAGGGTGGACCATAGGTGGAAGAGAAGTATATCGAGTATTTCCATACCATTTTTAATTATCTTGAGAAACCCCCAGACTAGAGGGTGAAGTTGGAAATATACATGCTCAAGGGACCAAAAAAACACCAATGGGGTGTACTAGTATAGGTAGGTATATATGAGGGACTGGCTAGGATGGATATTAAAGTCATTTTCTTTAAGAACATCATTTTAGAGAACTTGAGGGTGGAAAGATCTCAGGATTTCAAGAATCTTTTGTAGGGGGATACTTTTTTCATGGACTGCACTTTGAATTTCACTAACTCATCATGATTTTCAACTGATGTGGTGGGTGATGACATCACCAGGGTCTATCATTTTGAGGATGGATTGTGGCATGCCTTCAAGGTGTAGGTGAATATATTCTGGATGAAATCCTTTTCTAAGGTGGACAATTAGGAATGGATTGAAGGGGGAATATTATGGATTAGTCTTATACGAGCTGGGTGATTACGTCAGGTTATTTGATTAGTGATGCTTTAGGTAGCAGGAAGTGGGGTAATAATGAGTCTCAGAAGGGAATTTAGGACAAAGATTCAAGAACACAACCACAAAGTGGGTATTTAGCTATATTTTTATAGTCTGGTTAGTTTGGTAATGTTCATTCCTAATGTGATTAGGTTCCAAAGGAGTTTTGGTCAAGCATCAATATGGGGCATCGAGAGAGGTTTTCTAGGGTTCTTTCTCAAATAGCTGGGAGTTGGGGACTAGGGAAGAATCAGGGCTTTTGGATTGGATTGGGAGTAGTTCCAGGATTTGGTAGATAGGATTCGACTACATGTGGAGGATGTGGTGGATATAGTGGGATCGAGCAGCGGGGTCAGTGGCTGGTAGCTAGTGTAGCACCATAGGGAAGCTAAGCCTCAGGTAGTCAGGATTCAGGCCACGTGCACACAATTGAGCTTCTAGGTGTAGAGTAATTCGGGAGATAATTATATTTAAACTATGTTAGCATTATGGGCATGATCGGTTTTTTCTTTTGTTTGGTCTTTGGATATTTTTGGTGCACGAGGTTCACAAGTATAGATTTTGGACTAACTAGGCACTGGTTGGTTGGTTGGAATCCGTTATGATGTGGGATAAATATGTATGAGGTGTGTAGGAATCTGAGAATCAATGCAATGTGGGTTCTATAGGAGGTTCTTAGGCATCATTATTTTTATGTTCATGGATATGTATATATGATGTGGGTTTATTTTGTGTGTCTTTTGTGTTGTATGATCTATGGGAATCTAATGGTAAGTGGGATTTTATGAGTACCGTGTACCCAACAGGTATTTGTGGGCATCTGATGAGATGCAGGACATGGCATTTTTCAAATATGAAAAAATAATTAATTTAGAACCTGATGAGGATTAGGTAATAAGATTCATCTGGGGAGTAATTTTGAGTCTAGGGATGGTCAATGGACCATCGAATGTTTTCTTTTGTTTCCGGAATAGGTCGGGTATGTAACTCCTGATGTGGGAAATGGATTTAGGGGAGTTGGCATATGTCTCAATAAATAGGGTAGACCATGTTGATTTAAATGATATGGGTATGTTTAGTAGAATCTTTGGGTAATTATGGATAGATCAGGGATGGTCTATGTTAAGGTGGTGAGATTGTAACATCCCTGGTTTTTGATCGGGTCAAAATTCCTCAACATGTTTGAATTTTTGAGTATTGTGGTCATAGAAACTCTTTTATTAACCTTTAAAAACTAATTCTAAGAGTTTTATTGACCCCATGCCTTATTTTTAGATGGGTTTTAAGGATTAAAAACGTCCTTGAGGTTTCGGGTTTGTTTCGGGTTAGTATGACCCCAGAAACGTCATTTCAGGAAATCATAGACAAAGGTGGATGGTTTGGAAAAATTGTGCGACCTCCTTGGATTAACTGTGAGGACCACCAGATGCATGATCCATGATTTTTGAAACCATATAGGTGGGGGTTCACGACTGTGAAATATATTTTCAATTTTTATTAGAGTGGATTTACATAGTTTGGGCACCAATTTGAAAATTTTTCACCTATCTTATGCATGTGTGGTGCTTAGTAAGAGAGTCACACAAGGTTTGAACATGGTTAGGCAAACCATTTGGTCCATTAAAATGGGTGAAATTACTTTTCTTCCCCTACCTCCTTTATTTATTTTTGATCATCTTTTCTTCTCCACCCGCACACACAGTAGAGGGATCTCTCATCCCCCTTCTCAAACGGAATTGAGGGAACCCCATCTTCTGAGCTCCGATCATTGATCTATTGGTGGATACATATTTTTTTTAGTACGAAATTCAATCCACTATCGTATTTCCTCCATAATATGCACTAAAACCATATGATCATGTTTTCCTTATTTTTTACACACACATAAAAAATGTTGATTTATCTAATTTCAGCTCATGTTAAAAGTAGATATCATGCAACTGAGAGCCTACTATTACAAGGTAGGTGGTGTCTCTCTTTCTCCTTCATTTTACAATTATTTCATGAGTTTTTTAATTTATTTTGTGTGGTTAGTATAAGAGAAAACCATTATAATTAAATTATTTCTTTTAAATTAATGAGTTGATGATTTGATATGCCTATGGGCATACTCCTACAACATAAAAAATGGTTATGCTAGGTAAGAGGATTGAACCAACCTAGGTAGGTTAGATCGGGTATTAATTTTAAAATAAATTGAATTAATTATATTGATATTATTGGTTCCATGAAAAGGTGGCGGGCAAGGCATGATAGTTGTGGTGATGTTGATCAACTGGAATGAGGTAATGTGGTTCATCAGGATGGTCTTCGCCTGAGTCATGGGGTAACGATGATCACTATGTTCGGTGAGATAGTCATTGGATTGAGACAAAAAGTTCATCAGGTGGAGGGAATGGATCTGGGGATTTGAGATAGTGTTGAACATCCTGATTTACCAAAATATTTTTAGGGGAATGAGGTTTTGAATAATGTGTCTTAGGTTGATTGGTGATTTCCACTCACTGTTTTTGGCTGACACACCACTCGAGTTGTGTGCACAGAGATAGGACTCAGTCAATGTGGTGTTTACCACTCATTGTGAGTGGATCCCCCCTTAGACTATGTGGCTTAGGTGATGGTGTTGACCATCAATTATGTTAGGGTGTACTCAATATAGAAATCCATGTGGATGGTTATTGACCATTAGTTGATAGTGTTGATACCATTGGTTGGGGGCTAAGGCTTATCATGATACTTGGGGAAACCGGATAGAATATTGGGAGGATAGATACCATTATATATAAGGAAGTCATCTATTAAGGAAAAAATGATTATTATTTAAAGGAGAGACATCATTATGCCATGGTACATTGGGATTCAAGATAATGGTGATTTTCTAAGTTGAGGTCAGAGGGACATTGGGTGTGCCATTGGACTCCATGTTACATGGTTGATTTATTGAAAATATGGTGACATGATTATGAGTGGAACCCAATTATTCACCTGGGTTACTATTCTTCAGGGAATGCCTTAGGCACTAAACCACATATCCTTTCAACTACAAATATATATATTCATATAGGTTTTTTATTCCATAAATATAATTAGGGGCATATTTTCAGACATATACTGGTGATGGAAGAAGTAGGTGATCACATCCTTGTGGATGTTGAGCATAAGGGAATTTTTTATTTATTAAAATTTCATGTTCTGTATTTTTTTTATTCTTAGCATACACCTACATAATTATGTATGTAATATAGAAACATGTTGGTGGTGGCCTATCAAGAATATTCTTAGACCCTACATGTTCCCTTTTAGATGTGTGTAGAATTTATGTCTCTTATATCAGTTAATGGATAGGGATCCATAGCTAGACCTTAATGATTGAGTTTGACCTTTTTCATGGGATGGATGGTATTAGACCATGGTGGTTCCTCTACATCAGTTGGAGTTTACTTTTGATCTTTTTATTCCTTATATATGTATGTATTGATATGGTCATCCTTTGGTGACCCTACATTCCTATTATTTTGTATGAACTACTATGTTATGTTTTTTCTACAAATGGTATGAATTTGGGTATGTTTATCTATTACAATTAATGCTTATATATTCTTCTGTTGAGTTATTCTATTGCTTCCACTGAGTTATGGTCTTCTTCTGCTATATTATGTATGTACCATAATTTTATCACCACCAAAGGGTATATTATCCCCAAATTCACCACTAAAACCCTCACTACTAGTTGGTATCCATTGGAATATGGGGAGATGCACTTAATTCCAAGTGGAAAACCGGCCCATAGCACTTTTTAGGTGGTAAACTGGGTAAGGGCGCTACATTAGTCATAAATTGAGCATGGGTAGGTTAATACAAAGTGGTATCAGAGTAGTTACATTCATTTTTTAATATTTGGGGCAGGGTAAACTAAATATTTATGAATGTTTCAAATAATATGATGTATATTAGGATGGTGTATCAATAAAATTCTTATTGGTAATAATTGTTGATTACCGGGGTATGGGATTGAATTTTTTTTATTTTGTTATAGTTGGATATGATTTTTTCTTCAAGAAATGAACATGTGGTTTGGATTTTATGATTTTTTATGGATTTATATGTTGATTCCCATCAGCAATTGTCAAGTCATTATATTTGATGATTGTTCTATATACGCAAGTGGAATATCAAGCATCATATCAAGCACATAGGATCCACATGTTATATGCCTCTAAGTGTGTGATTTTATTGCTGGTTGAGATTAAGTTGTTTAAAGTTTTGAAATCTTTTCATGTGGATTTTTCATATTTATGTACTTCGTGGGATAACAATCAACTAGTACAACCTGTATATGTACATTCGTCTAATTTATGGTCATGTGGATCTATGAAGAGGCATTTTATGGTGAGGATGATGAATCAACCCTCATGCATAAGAGGAACAGTGACCCCAGTGGGTTAGTAGGGTACACATTGCCTATGTTTTGGAACCCTCTTGGGAATTATTACTTGGTTTAAATTATTTTATGTTCTAGTAATAATATATATTTTTACTACATATAATATAGAAGAATTATACATAAATGAATTGTGTATGTTGTTTGAGATGAATTGTTTGAGAAGATTTTTTGTGTGTTCAGTTGACCCATGATACATAACCCTCTATGTAATGACCTTGTATGATGGTGATTGGATAGGATCGGTTCCCATTAGGTTGATTCATGTATGTTTATTCCTTAAATGGTTAAGGAATTATAATCCTCCCTTAAATATATATATTATTAATGGTTTCACTTAAATGGAATATAAATTACCATTTATACATTGTTTTTCTCTATAAAATGGAATTGAAAACCCATATAATTGAACCCATATATGCATGATTTTACCCTTATAATTAAATATTATCATTACCTTCCTTTGAAATTACTTCCTTTGGAGTGGGTTTTTGGGCATGTTAGATGTCACATAATAGTCGGGGTAAGGGTGAGGATGTTTCCCATGATTTATAATTACAATAGGATATAACCTATATATAGAAGTCATATGGGATAGGTGGTTACACCTAGTGTCCTTGATGTGAGACCTAATAGGTAGTACTAGGTTTCAAACCAATAGACACTTAATTTACCTTGGATCTTAATGGGTCGGTGTTTGGTAAGATTGAGGGCTATCATGAGAGGGGTTATCCCAGGGGTGGTGTTACTTTTTTTATCCTGTGATAAAACATCTACAACCAATCAAATTAAAAAAGTAGAGTGTGAGAAAAAATCCGAGTAGGATACCACCATAGATTCTATACAAGGTATAAAATCAAGAGTGCAACAGTTTTAGCCTTTAAAAATAGATTTATAAAGAATTTTCATAAATCTAAACCCATTTGTAAATTCATTTTCCCATTGGTTTTTCATAAAATCATTTCATTTACTCAAATAAAAAAATGAAACTTTGAAGTGATAAAATAATAAACCATATCCATGTATCATGACATAAGAAGGTGAAAACATATCCATGAAATATCATCATGAAAAGTCGTTTCATACAACCTTATATAAAAACCTATTAGAAAAAAAATCCATTATAAAAATAATCATGTGATAAAAATATGTAAAAGAAAAATCACACGATCATTTGGTCTCTATCCTATGGGATAGTACATACTAGACATAAAAAGAGACCTAAACCAGGTCATATCGTTGATTCAACTGTTATTGAGTCCTACCATGATCGGTCAATATCAAAAAACAACCACTAGTGGTGCACACACACTAAGGTTTCCTTTGTCTATTTCTCATAGCACCCAAGGTTGTGAAATTTCCATGATTATCAAAATACATTTAAAACCCATGATCACTATTTACAAATCATTTTTAAAATCCAATCTAATCTACTTTGGTGTTCAAAAACCACATTTTTATATCAAAATAAATCCATTTTCAAAGAAATACCCTTTAAAATTTTAATCATTCCAAGAAATCCCTTGAAATCATAAATCACTTTATTCTAATGAAAAAACCAAATGAATTTATCAAAACAGTAATCAATACATGTAATCAACCTAGTGTATAGAAATAAATACCTCAAAATAGTATAAACCTATCCACAATAAACAATGTTAATTGGAAAAAAATAGATCAACCTTTGAAAGAAAAGGCATGTCAAGAAACTCTAAAGGATCAATAGAAAAGACTATATGATCATGAATATGAACCATAAATACAGCCAATGCAGTGGCCGTGAACAAAGAAATAAATAACTAGAAGGAAGGACTACCTAGAGAAGCGTACGGTAATAACCCTTATGATCGATTGTCGAAAAAGTGATCTAAAAGGGGAACAGATATTCTAAATCACTGAGGGATAGATATGGACTGAGAGGGGGATTTTTCATGGTCTAATGAAATAAAAATAACTCAAAAGACACCCTAAAAATTACAAATAATTATATTTTCACATCTTGTAATCCCATTAAATAATGTTAATTCCACAAAGGACAAAAACACCGAAAGTTCGTCGACATTTTAAAAAAACCTAATTTTTTCCATAACACAACTTAAAAAATACACAATGTGTAAAACATTCACAACCTAAACCTATTTTATGGAATCTTCTCAGTGACCATTACATGATGTGAAATCCATTTACACATTGTGTAATATTGCAGTATACAACAAATAGGCCAATACTATAAAACATTCTTAAAACCACCATTGAAATTCTATGAACTTTGTAAGAACGCTATAAGGCCTTTGAAAAATTTATACCCTGACTCCATTAATTAAAACAAAAAAAATCCTAAAATATTAGGTCATTTTACCTATAAATGGATCTCTATTCTCAAGAATCCCATTATGCACCCAAACAGAAAGGGAAACCATGAAACTAAACACAAGGCTTATCTGAAGGAAAGTAATGGGGTGTTAAAATATCCCCACAATAAATGTTTTTGTATCCCTATAAAGTCTTCAAATTCCAAGACTTGAAAAAAGTGAATGTCACTACTTCCACATTAATGATTATCACTCCCACCTCTCATGGATATCTTGCCTTCACTTCAATAGTACATAGACCGAAGAATTTTTTTTACCAAAGTGTACCTTATCCTGGTGACCCATAATCTGAACTGGATTCTCAACCATAGTGGTGTGAGGATAATTATCAACATCCTCCCATCTGATTACATGGTAAGAATCTGGTATATACCTTCACATCTAGGAAAGATGAAACAAATCATAGATAAAAGTCAAATTAGATGAATATACCAACAGATATTCCACCTTTGCAAGTCGCCAAATGATTTTAAATGGGACCCCAAACATTAGTTCCAACATACACTACCTATTAAACCAATGATGTTCTATGTGTGGTGAAACTATATGAAAATCTGGATCACCAACCTCAAACTATAGAATCCTCCACTGATGGTCAATATAAGATTTGTATGAATCTTTTCCAAGATCAATCCCTCTTTTGGATCAACCAAACCATCTCTCTTGTATCCTAAAAAGTCACGGCATAACTAAGTACCAATCTCCCAACTTTTTCCATCACAAGGAATATCTACATGGCTTATCATATAAATCATAAATGTGAACCATATTTATCAAATCAAAATACATATTATTATAGTAAAACTCAACAATATAAAAATATTTTATCCAATATCATCCAAAATCATGAACACAATCACAGATCATATCCTCAAGAACCTGGATATCCATATCTATTTTTTCTTCTATCTATGGATGATAATTCATACTCAATTTAATCTGGGAAACCATCACCTCTTGAAAAACGTTACAAAACCTAGTCTTGAACCTTTGGTCCTTGTCAGAAACAACCATAGGGGAAACCACGCGATGTATCACAATCTCTCGAAAATAGAATCCCCCAATTTTTTCCACCTTCGTTGTCTTCTAGATAGAGACAAAATGTGCCAATTTGATGATTAGATCAATAATCATTTAAATATGATACTTCCCTCTAGGATTCAATGGAAAATAAATAATAAAAACCATGGAAATATCATCCCACTTTCATATGGTAATGGGTAAGGGATGTAACAAATCAGTAGGTCTCTGCTATTCTTCTTTAATTCTCTAACAAGTAAGAAACTATGATAAAAACTCTGTAATAGACTGACGCATCCCCTTCCACTAATAATGATGTCTCAAATAATGATACATCTTGGTATCCCCATAGTTAATGGACCAACAATACTAGTTTCCACTATCCATAAACTACTACATTAAGGAAAATGGAACAACCAACCTACTATGGAAGAAAAAGGCACCATAAAGAGACAGAGACCACTCACCCATGGTCTCCCCAAAATAAAGGATTTTACCCAATCATTGGCACACTGTGTTTGTCACATAATCAAGTTGAAATCTATCATGAAATGATGAGTCATATTTCAATGAATCAAAGAACATCGAACCACCAATATCTTCTACTCCCAAGATTATCATGATAAGAAATATCATTAGATAGCACTTCTCAGCCAATTATTCCATGGATTTTGTTGATAATTTTATGGTCAGTGTACTAGGAAACAAATTTCTTTTCCTAGGGGTGTACACAATATTAAATTAAAACTTCTGAAAGTACTTCACATAGTGTCTCTATTTCAATTTCATATCCCTCTGAGTAAAAATATTATTCAGGATCTTATGATCAGAATATATAGTAAAAAGACCTCTAAAGAGGTAGTACCACCATATTTTGAGTGCATTCATAACCATGGTCAACTCAAGATCATGGGAAGGGTGGTTATTCTCATAGGGGCATAAATGGCATGAGACATAGGCCATGAAAAGTTTTCCATACATTAAGAAGTATCCCAAACACATACTAGAAGAATCATAGAAAACATCATTACTTGAAATTGGTTCCAAAAGAATCAAAACTCTTGTTCAAGTCAAACCCACCTTCAACTCCCCAAAATATCTTGAAAATTTTTTCTCTATTCAAATTGTACACTCTTATGGGTTGAATAAACCATTAAAGATGCAAGATTAGAGAAATCTTGAATTAACCATCTATAGTATCCAACCAAAAACAAGATGATTTGGATATCAAACACATTTATGGGATGCTCCCAGGACATAACTACTTATACCTTTTCAAGATCTATTAAGATTCCCCATGGAGATATCACACGTCCCAAAAATTCTACTTCGTGAATCCAATACTTATATTTAGAAAGATTAACATATATTTGATGTTCATTCAAGGTAGGAACAATGATATCCAAATTGTCTCTATGCACCTCCTCTAACTTGGATTACAAAAAAATATTATCCATAATCAACATAGGAAAAGAGTACAAAAACCGATGAAATATTCAATTTTTTAAATACATCAACACCGTAGAAGTGTTAGCTGGAATTAATGGCATAACTAGAATCTCAAAATTCCCATATTGGTTCCTAAATGTTGTTGTTTGTATATCCTCTTCTTAGACCCTCAACTGATTGTACCCTAAACGAATTCCTATCTTTGCAAACCAACATGCCCCTCGAAGCTGGTAAAAAAATCCATAAATCATTTGAAAAGGATATTTGTTCTAACAATCACTTGATTCAACTTATGATATTCAAAAAAAACTATGAGGTAGTCACGTGAATTTTTAGAAAAGAGGACATGTGAAGACAATAGTGACATTATATGATAAATAAATCCGTTATCCTCCAGGTCCTCAAGCTAGACCTTATGTTTCAAGAAATTAGATGGTTTCTGTCAATAAGACATCATAGAAATGGGAATCAAACCAAGGAGAAGGTCAATAGAAACATGACATCTATATATGGTGGTAAAATATAAAAATAATCCAGAAAGTCCTTAAGGCATGAACATGACACTACAGGAAGTTAACCACCCAAACAACAATCAGCTACATCAAGAAACATCTCTGACAAATAGCATAAGATTACCCGATATAAGGAATAACGAGCCGTTTCCTTCACGATCTAGAGTCATAAACACACTAAAAACATGAGCAACACCACTGGAAGATATGAATTGTACCTGATATAGATAAAATTTTATATGGTCCCTAATTTTAATCATACAATCCATGTTGATAATCAAGTAAAATATGCTATGTTTGAGCACTATGATATCCCATTCTACCTCAAAGATTGCTATCATCGCCCAAAACATGGGACACATTAAACCTTGTTTGGATCTTATTCCCAAAGGCATTGAATGATCCATTATGTGTGGTATAATATATGAATGAAATCCTAATATTTAAACTAAATTTAATGATATTAAATAATGACTAGCACTTATGTCAAAAAAATATAGCACCATATAATATGAAATAAACTCTACAACTCTAACATCATCTGGTCCTAATTCAAATTACCCCATTCCATACTCCACTGCATAAATATTTCTAGTTTAAACTCCTCCATGATCTTTCTTAAACACATGAAAAACCCCTTTAGTTTGAGGATAGGACCCATGACTCTTGGATGAAACTACATGAACCTTTGAAACCTTAGTGGAGGTGGATCCATCTTTATTTTTCCGAAGATATCCTATCACAAAAACATTTTAGATGGCCATATTTTCAACAAAGACGAAATGTATTTGGTTCCTCTATAAAATTCATCTTGGAATGACTAGGTTACTCGCACTAATAGAATCAAATCTACAGTTGTCTTGATAAATTCACCAAAACTATTCTTAAAGAAAACTAGCAACCTTTGCTCCACCTTTTATAGCCAGAAGATACACCCTAGCTAACAACTGCAACAAATAAAGCTCCACCAAAACCGATTTTCCCAGTTATATATGCCCTAGCTAATGATATTTTTTTTAACCTGCAAAAAGTTCAAAAGGCACATGAGAATAAACATTGACCAGATATCGAGCCTCAGTCCCAACTCAATTATTTGAGCCATTAGGCACTCATTAGTGATAAGCTCTAGTTCCAGATGCATTAACTCATCAAAACAAGTGGAATACTCCAGAATGGTATACTCCCCCTACTCCAATGTTATAAACTCTCAAGTTTTTTCCACACATAAAATAACAGGGTAGAACTACTGATTAAATATTCTCTTGAAGGAAGACAAATATAATACTTGTGAAACATGTCTTCCATAATATATTCCCACCATATCCTTCCCAGACCCTCAAGAATGTACGTAGAAAAAATCCACCTTAGAGTCTTTAGGAGTCTTTAATAAGTTGAAAATCCTCTCAATCCACTCAAGATACTCCTCATATTCCTAGGGTTCTTTGTCACCATGGAAGTGATGTGGATGCTTATTAGTAAATAAAATCCATCATCCTCCAAACATCCTAGGTTCCCAACACTCACTTGACTGAGATCCTGAATAGTAAAGATTACAGCTTCTACCAAAGAATATTCGACTAGAGGATTCACCTGTGGAAACTGTCTCACAGCTTCCTCTCTTATATTTTGAAGAGATATTCTTGAAGGAATATATGATAGACACAAGGAAGTATCCAATTAGGTCATGAGAACATTCAAAAATCTTAGAAGCATATTCCTATTTCAAACCAATGCTTTAAAACAAAAAGGATTAAAATAAACTTCCCATATGGTTCATTCAAATGACCTCAAACATTATGTCTCAAACCTAGAAAAAAGTCCCTGACCAGCCATGGTAACTTGAGTTTAGTCATGGAAGTGAGTTGTCCAGGCCCCTTTTTTGAACTTACTATCGGAATTTCGATGGTCCTAACTTATTTTTAACTAATAAACCGAACCAAACTTAGGTAGTGTAAACACACTTCAGGCTGATCATCCCTTTGATACCAAATTATAATAGACCAAAGTAGGTGAACAAAACAAGCCACCTTAGTTGGCCTGTCACAGTGAGTTATAATAAAGAAAATGAAAATTAGTCTTTAATATCACTAAAACAAGAAATACAACCAGAGTAAAAAGTGGAATAAAAGAGATACAACCAAAAACCATACAATCCAAGGAAAAAAAGGATAAACCAAAAACAATGAAAAGCATCCATGTGAACAATAGTCACCTCCAAACCACCTCACTATGAAGGCAATGAAAAAAGGGAATCTAACATGCTATAAGATTACATTCCCATTACTTGTATCCTATAATAAAAAATCTAAAACCTCTGAAAGGTAAATGTAGGGTGTGAATACAAATCCTAGTAGGATACCACCTCAGAGTCTATAAAAGGTCTAATAAAAATAATGAAATTGTTTTTTCTTTAAAATAAAAAAAATTACAAATAATTATCTTAAATCCAAACCCATATATAAATTCATTTTACCATTGGTTTTTCATAAAATCCATCCATATCATAAAATACTGAAATATAAAAAGTAGAAGTGAAAAAATAGGAAATAATATCCATTCATATTGATATAATCATGTAAAAATATATCCATGAAATACAATCATGTGAATCCATCTGATACGGCATCATATAAAAACAAGTGACAAATAATACATGATAAAAAACATCATGTGATAAAAATACATAAATGAAAAATCAAACTATAATTTAGGATATAGAAAATGGAAAAATAAATTCTAGGTATAATAAGAGACCTAAATTAGGTCAAATATTTGATCCAACTAATATTTATTCCTTCCATATTGTGTCGATATCAAAAAAAGTTCCACTAGTAGGGCCACACACAATAAGGTTTTCTATGTATATTTTCTAATGAAAACAAGGTTTCAAAAGGTCAAATATTGTAAAAATATATTTGAAACCCATGATCAGCATTTTCAAAATATTTTTCAAATCCAATCCAATTTGCGTCGGAGATTGAAATACCCATTTCCGAATAAAAAAAAATATACTTTCAAAAAAATTGTTTTCAAATAAAATCCCATTAAAAACATTTATCCTTCCACTAAATCCAATGAAACCATAAATAACTTTAATTAAATAAACCAAACAAAGGAATTTATCAAGAATGATAATCAATTCATCAAATTAGCCCATTTTATAGAAACACCTAACTCAAAATGATATAAACCTAGCCACCTTCAAAAATGGTGTTTGGAAACCTAGAGATCAGACTTTGAAAGGGTAGGAACATCAAGAAACTATAAATGATCGATAGAAAACATTATTTTATTATTAATCTAAACCATACATTAATAAAATGTAGTTTCTATGACTGACGTAATGATGAACCAGAAGGAACCCTTACCCAAAGAACCACACTACAACAACCCTGATGATTGTTCACTGAATGAGGAATCTTGATGGAGTGAAGATCTCCAAAATCACCTAGAGAGATCTCTAGATCGATAGAGGATGGATACGAAGTATAATTAAATGAAAATCACTAATATGGTTCCCTAAAATCCACAACCCAGAAGATTTAGACATCATATAATCCCATTACATGATGTGAATTCCATGAAGGATGAAAACTATGAAAAATGCATCAAATTTTTATGAACACCCTACTTTTTTCCATTACATGATGTGACAAAAACACAATGTGTGAAAAACATTCTCACCCTGAACCTATTTCAAGGAATCTTACTAATGAAAATTATATGGAATAAAATCCCCTTACATGGTGTGTAATCACCCACTTGATAGGAAATATGCTTGTTCTTCACAAAATCTCAAAACCACCTTCGACGTTCTTTGAACTCGAGGAGAATCATGTATGTCCTTTGATAAATTTTTACCCAAAATCCATTAATTCAAACAAACCTACATCCCTAATCATTAGTTCATTTTCCCTAGTAAAGTCTCTCTATTCGTGTGAATCCAATTATGCACCCAAACTGAAATAGAAACTAAAAATTAAAGACAAGTAATTCATAAAGAAAAATAATGGGGTGTTATAGTTTTGGTGATGAGAACATTGGGTGTGGGTACGTTTGGTATCAATGTGTGGTTTTGAGGATGGGACAAGTGTGATGTATGTCACTATACTTTGGATGCATTATTTTTAGCTTGGTCAGATTGCAGGTGGATGATTGTGGTTGGAAGGGTGTTGTCTAGTAGCTAAGAATGTAGATGAGGTTCACATTACTTCATCCAGTGATGGGAACCTATGATGCTATAATGATGTTATAGGGTGTTCAGTTGGTCATTTGATGGATCATGGAATAAGTTAGTTCCCAATTTTCAATAGGAGTTCATAGAGAGATCCTAACATATTAAGAGTGACATCCCATCGAGCACGGTCAGCTGGTCTTGGTGATGTTCTGATAAGATGAATTTATATATAAATTTTGGGTAAATTTACATAAGGTCTAATCATGTGTTATTTGATAATACATAGGGACTTTTTTTTTGTTCAAGGAATAGGTACTCAATACTCAAATAACGAGATGATGGAAAAATAGAAAAATTGAACATTACACATCATGAATCAAAAGTAAAAAACTTGTAATCCTTGAGTAGATCACATTTATATGACAAAACACAACTCGTGAATCCAAAGTACAAGGTGTGAACCCTGTAGATGATGTGAATCTATATTACACATTGTAAAATACTTGAATATTAAAACAAATGTGATACACAGCATAAACTCATTTCCCAATATGAAAAGTTTTAAATCAAAATCCCATTGAAGATACAAGCCATGAAATACATGAGATCGAAGTTATTTGAAGGCATTTTAGGATATTAATTACATGGAATAAAATACACATAAATAATATGAATTTTTTGATTTATAATCCATTTAAAGAAGTTATATGATGTGAATCATTTATACATCATGTAATTCTTGGCTCTATTTATATACGGGTACCCCGGTCATGGACAGAGACTTTTATAAAACATTGGAACTTTCTATTTTTTATATATTTCTATTCCATTTTCATTACAACACAATTATTTTGATTTCTTTTTTTGTTTTAAATTTTTTTCATTACATCTTATTGATTCCAATGCTCTTTCTTTACATGTTGTTGTTCTAACACTTGAATCCAATTCAATTTTTTGTGTAACATTGATTTCCACTAATTTCTTCATTGTTTCTTCATTAAAGTTAGTATTTTATTTATTTTATATGATTTCAATTGTGGGTTTCTTTAATTTAAGTTTCTTATAATTTATCTTGATCATGTTTCATGTTTACATACTTTTAATTAATACGATCTTGTGTGGATAATCTATAGAGGGTTAGGGGTCAAGAATAAGGGTTGATTTGAATCTAATGAATATCTTAATTGAATCTTTGTAACACTATGGCTAGTAATTTGGTTAAAAATAATTTTTTATCTCATTTTTTCGAACAACACTGACCATGGGAGATATAATCAAAGGGACCTAACCTAGTTGGAGCTAATCAAGCTGGGACCAATAGATTGTTATAATTTCTACCAGGAAGCTAATATTACTGCACCTAGGTTGTTGACTAAATCTAGAAAAAATAATAGTTTCAACTTAGGTAGATCCAATGGGTTGGACTAAGACGAATTAGTGGTATTTTCATTTCTTTACAACCTAAACTACTAGTCTATCCCAAGATAGATTTAGGATTATCTTTTTTCTAAACCCTAAAATTGACCTTGAACCCATATTTTCATTTGAATTGAAACCCAAGATATATTGTTCTTAGAAAACCAAAACCCCAGAGATTTTGTGATTATTCCCTCCATTGGTTCTTACTGTTAGGTTTCCTACCTACATATTATACCTATGGGATTAAACCCACACTTCTACTATGCTATGACATTGTAACTAAGTTTGTTTTGGGAAATATAAATTTTTATTATGATCAATGTTTGTGGGTAATAAAAAACTCTGTGAGGTACAATCAAGTTTTGGAAATGTTTTTGGGGACTATTGTACCATGGAACAATAAATTTTGGTATGAACCGGGGATTTCCTCACCCCCCCCCCAATACTTTTCACCTCCCTTTGTTAACTTTTTTTCATTGACTAGTACCTGCATCTTCCCTTTTCTTCAGCCTAGTGCATGCGATAGGGCCTTCTGACTCATTCAAGGAGAATTGATGCTCAATAACCACATCATTTGGATACTAAAATTGGGAGATCTATATCTACATGATAATAATTTATTATGTTTTAATTAAATAATCTTGTACCTCTACACCCCCAAATACTCCAATATGTTCCACTAGAACATCATAGAGAGCGAATAGCACTGCAGGATCATGGAATCTTGGACTACGACTTTTCAACCATTAGTTATGTTTTTTCCAACATCTTTCACCCTCATATTCAAGTAAATTCATTTAAAATAAAATCAGAAATCATCCATATGATCTATACCATGGTTAAATTTAGTGAACATGAAATCGAAGATCCCCATAAACACATATCAAATTTCCAATAGGTTGGTGACTCTTTTCGTAGTCAAGGTGTGTTATATGATTCCATTAGACTTCATTTATTTCCCATATCCTTTTTTTGAACGATCCAATGGTGAGAATAAATTCCAATCACCTAAGTTAATCACAACTTGGGATGATTAAGATAACAAATTACCTGATAAAAACTTCTCACTAATTGAAACCTTGAATCTATGGAATGAAATCCAAAATTTCAACCAGGGACATGGAGAGTCATCTTCGGAAGCCAAAGAAAAATTTTAAGATCTAATCCATAAGAGCCCACATCATGGACTTGATGTGTGGATAAAACTAAAAACATTATATCAAAGAATCCAACCATCCACATGTACAGTAGTAGAAGTTTCCGCCGATGGCGGGCTCAAGCTCAAACCACCCAAAGTCAGTAGATCACTAATAGATGATATCTCCAACAACACCAATATATGGTAGATTTATTTAGGATGGAAAAAATATGCAATACATTAAGTGGAATAGAACACCCACTTTTTGGCCCAAGTTGAATCCCTTGCAAAGAAGCTTTAAACTTTTCATCTACCTGTTCCACCCCCTATTATGAAAGTACACACTTTTGATTTTTGCAGACTACCACACCCATATCAAGACTGAAGTATATGTATGGGAGAATCTAAAATCTAATATTTTAATTAAATGAATTAAAATTAAAAAAAATCATCCATTTTAGCAACCCCAATAGTACCAGCAACAGTAACGTTAGCAAATTCTGACTTATATGCCGCAAAAATATAGCCAAGGTTATTATCTATAAATAAGTGTTCAAGATCCAACATAAAATTTGGAATAGCCAAGGTACCCACCATATAATCCCGCTCCTTGGCTGCTAAAACAATTTGACAATAACCTTTTTGTCCAAGAGTTCAACAATTTCCACATACTCAATAATAGTAGTATCAACAAGCTCTACCAATATAGAAAGATAAATCCCCACATTCACAATCCAATATAAAAAAAGTTCGCTCTCCATTAAAGAAGTAATCATATTAGAGGATGAATACCCAACATACTAAAATGAAAACCAAAGGGTTTTCGTATGTAACATTGTGCATCATATTGGGTGAATCTCAAAAACATTATCAAATCAATTACCAGTTACATTGCTTGGAAATACTGAGACACATTTGATAGTGGACAAAACATATGTAGTTCATAAGAGTGGAATATTGATAGATTTTTGACATCCATACTTAGGAAAGTAAAATAAACTCAAAGAGCCAAAAAAATGTACAATGATAATCAAGAAGTATAATGATGATAACAAAAAAATCTACTTAGGAGAAATAAATAGATGTAGAACCAACCAATCAAGCTCACATAACAGAGAAGCCTGAAAAAGGTGTAGTCTACATGGAACCACCACCATACAACCCCCCCCCCCCCCCCCCACGCGTCCTAAGAGAATTACACAATCCAAAATAGAGGGGAAATAAAAAAGAGATTTTTAAGAAATTACAAAATAAAATCCCCTTCGAAAAATAAATTCCTCAAATGCCTTTTTATGAAAAGTTTAAAAAACACTTTATTTCTAGTAAAAGGAAAATTTAATACCTAGGATTCATCCCCTTAAATGAATGTTTATATCTAATTTTTCAAAAAAATATTCCACCTAACATATGAGACACATAAATTTACTCTATTACTTACACTATAGGTACATTCAATTTCAAAATAGCATTTTGGAATCCTGTTGAAAGTATCAGTATCATTCCCATGAGTGTCTTCTGAAATCTGGGGCTTGAAAAATTAAAAAAAAGAGAGTTTCTCTTAAACTAGTTGATTGCATAAATAAGTACCATTGGGGACTTATTAGGGATATTTTTTGTTAAAGTTGGTATGTTTATCTTTACCACTGATTTCCTTATCCTGGATATGGAGGAAGAATGAGATGCCCCCATCATTCTAAGGAGACCATTTATTGCCACTAGGAAGGAATTAATTGATGTTAACCAAGGAAGGATGGTATTCATAGTTTGTGAACAATAATTTTTTTTCAAATTAGTGAAGGATTTAATGAAAATTGGCGAGTCATTGTATTTTCAAGTTATCTTACTTACTTAATACAAAGAAGATTATATGACCAGTGAGGATGAAATAAAGACCCTACCTCCTAATTAAAATAGATATAGGGATTACAATAATATTTATCACATTGAACCTCTAACTAGGGATGTCATCCCATCATTTGTACCATTTTTTATCTAGAAACATTCCATGATGGATGTGTCCTTACATTCAAATTCACCTAAATGGAACCATGTGCAGCTCCCGACGATAAAAAAAAGCACCGACTGAGAAGCAGCATAGGATTGGTTTAATTGGTTATATTAGATCTTAGGGAGGTTAAATATATGCTGGAGATGGTTCAGAGGTCTGTACTTCCAAAAAAATTAAAAACAAAATAAAATTTACAAAATTAAACATCAAGAAAATAAAAAACAAATTCATGTCATGAAAAACATGTACACAATATCAAACTTTTAGGGATCAAATAAATTAAAAATCAACATTTTCACATCGTGTATTATCTACATGACATGAAAAACATGGTAAGGATTTAAAAATATGTGATTTAGGGTTCATGAATGACACCCCCATGCTCCTCCCCCAACCTATGACTGCCCATCCTCCTTCACCACTAATCACCCTCATCCCTCCTTCCATCCTTTCCTATTCTTCTCATTATCCTCTCCTTACATATTCCATACTACAAGATGAAATCTCCCAAACCAATACCTTAAAACCTGTGGCACATGGAAATGATACTTTGTCTCCCATGTGACTGAGGCTTTCACCTCCGCTACCACAAACAAATCCAACCCACTCATCGTTCTCATCTGATTCATCTACTCCATTGACCACCATTTAGTCAAAAGTGTCATACAAACCCTCAAAGAGTGTAGTCTCATGATCACACATAGAACCATGGATCTTCATTTCCACCCCCGACCATCAAGTTCGGTAGTTCCATATACAAGCTAAGACTATGAGGACCATCAAGACCATAAACCTATCTATTTTGAATAATATCCACATGAATAAGGGGTCCTTAATATTTTGGGCTGGATGAACCACTATAGAATCACTAAGGTACATGGGGAGATATATCGGGAGCTGTTACTGGAGTTCTTGGCTATCTTAGATATCAATGTGGCGCATGTAACCTTCCAAATTGATGGAAGGCATTAGGATCTCATATTGGGGGATTTAAATTTCAGGATCATTATATAATATAAGGATTTCATTGATTCCCCTACATAATCTTCCATGAAACTAGAGACAAGAAAGGGGGATGTAGAAAGGATATATGAATTGATCACCTAGAATCTGCAGAGATTTTGTGACCTTCATATGGTGAAGATCACCCAGCTATGGGGTGCCACTATACAAATTCTCTATTTGGCCATGGATCATGAAAGGCTTGCTAGAGGATATTCTCATGTTATCATTAGTCATATTGAGGTCATAATCCAAGCCCCATTAATGGGAGGCCCTTCCATCAACAGGGCCCACCAGTTTGTGCATTACTAACAGACCCAGGTATATCAGGCCCAAGGTACCTTGATGGGAGGAATCTTCATCTCTCATCTTTTCCATTATCTAAATAATAATAATCAACCTATTTACTCCCTTTGGATGATTTATTCAATCAACCTCTTCATACTACACAAGATAGGGCTCTTGAGGAAGATTGAGGGGAGATACCAGTGGGCCCCTATGTACTTGGATGCTCATACTACAGCTCTAACTCATCCTTCCCTAGCCCCTATCACCACTTGCGAGACACCTTCCCCTACCGACCCAGGCTTAGCACCTACTTCCACCTTTAACCCTACTACCTATGCTACTCCAGATTTACCTCCAACCACCACCACACCACTACCCACTGCCACATCTTCAATCTCACCACCATTACCACCTGATTTCTGGTATATTATCTAGTAGCATTTAGAGAATTAGAGATAGATATTCCACCACTTCTATATCCCATTCACTAATACATCTCAGTTCTTCGCCCCCATCCCACCTCAAGCCCCTACTTCTACCCACCCACCACCTGCAACCAAAAACCTCGCTTCATCCTCCATTCCATCCCGGCCACTCATCCTGACTGAGCCATCTACCAACAATGCAGAAACCACCATGGTAGTTGATTCACCAACCCCAGGATCCATAGATGACATAGATATGGAGGGGTATATTTAGGATCCCACTATTTGGGAGGGGTCTACCAAAACAATTAGCGGTGTCATTATCTTTACTATTTAATTATGCCCACGTCTCCCTCCCTTGATATACGGCGTTACTGGGTGTCTATTTTTTTTATTTCCATTGTATATTCGCTAATGTATAATTTGTCATATATATATATATATGGGATACATTTTTGATTGCATTAATTGATTTCTATATCTCATTTTCATTTATGCATTCATTTATCCAGGTCTAGATCTATTTCGTCATACATGGTTATTGATGAGTCTGTCATGAAACCATATGGTCTCTTGTACGAGTTCATTCAACATGTGGATAACATATAGAGATATATTGAGGATCTATAGCTCCATATCCATACTCAGAAATATCCTCTTCCATGATTTTCACATAATTTACAACTTCCATGTGAGCAATTTTTAGAGTTATTCATGAGGTGGTTAGCTCCACCAAACACCAAAGTGAGTTCTAAGACAATACCACCAGTTACTATAGGAGGAATAAGATGTATAATTAGGTGGATGGCATTGACTAATCTTTTTTCCATATTTTTATATGATTATTTCATTATTAGTGCTTTGTGGGAGTCAATCCATTTTTTTCTATATTTTTATTGTTTTTTAGGACCTTAGTTTTTTATTTTCTATAAATTTATGTTCTTCATTAATCCAAACCTTTATTGTATCCACTTCATTAATTTATCTTAGTTGATTTTTCTCATTCTAGTTATTTTGTGCCCCTGTCCATTTTTAGGCTTCCATATTGATTTACCCCTATTTACTAATGGTTTATCTAGTACATATATTTTTTTTCTAATAGTTTTTTTAATTAGACCATTTTTGAATCCCCTTCCAATAATTTCCCCTATGGAATGAATTTTACAGCCATCAGTTCTAAATTACCTATTTTTAATTTCAAAATTAACATTTCATTTTTTGTATTTTCTATAAAAACTATCACTCCAACATCACTTTCCAAAAAAAATTGTACATTGTATCATTTTATGTGTGGTGGGTATTTATTGAGATTTATTGTTTTTATGTTTGGATTTTTCTTATTTTCATTTTTCTAGTAATCATATTTCATTGAAAGCATCATTAAACTTGAAATCACAATACATGAATTTAAATAAATGACATAATTTTGTTAGGGACTATTGGAATCCATTTTTTTTCTTGTTTATAATATTAGTATGACTACTTAGTTGAGTAGCTTACTTCTAATTCTAGATTCTTATAATTTATTTTGATTGAATTATTTGTGGATATTATACCCTGATTGATTTCTAGTTATTTTATATACTCATATTCCTAAGAGAATTCTATACCTATATTGTCATATTCTTTTCCAAGTATAATTATTTTGATATACATTGATCATGTAAACCTATCAGATCTTTCATTAGAATCTTATTAAGGTTATCATTGAAAAAATACACTCATAAATTGATTGAGGTAATCTTTGTTGAGAAAGTTATCCTAATATCTATGTGTACATCTATCCTTGTTTATCCCATAGTATGCATGAAAAACCTTATTAGGATGCATACATTTAAATTCAATTATCCCTTCCTACCCTACTCATGGTGTAATACCCAAATATTTCATTAGCTTTTATTGAATAAATAAAATTTAATTGATTTATTGTGTTATAATCTACACCATGTTACACTTTCACTACATGAAACACTATCATGTCTTGTGTTACACGTAACACTAAGTTTCTACAAAATATCATTTTATTATTCTAATTATTTAAACAAGAAAATTATAACCTAGTTGTTAGAATGGCAGGTATGAAGAGAATCAACAGAATTGTGAAAATATGGTTTACACACACACACAAAAACACACACAAACACACACACACACACACACATATATATATAATTACGTGGTGAACAGTTAATTATAAATGAAAATAAAACCCTTTTTAATTTAAAAAAAATCTTTTCCTAAAAGACTATTACATTTTGTAAAAGTTTCATTTATACCAATAAATAAAAAAATACATATTATTCGATTATATTAAAGAAATGTATAAATAAAATATTTGATCTAATTTTTAACAATAATCCTCTATATTTTTTATACATAATATAAAACTAAATCTTTTTTTATTCTTAAAAACTGTATTTTTTTCAAAAAACTGTTTTATCACCTTTCAATAGTGAACTTGTTTTTAAACTAAATTGTAAAAAAATTATAAATTCCATTAAAAAAAATCTTATTTTCAATAATGATATAAAAATTTAATTTTCTTTACTTTTTTTAATTTTTTTGATAAGTTTCATGTCTTCATATATAGTGAAAATTACTGAATTTTAATTCAAAATAGATTTTTTATCTGTATAATTTATCAACTATAATTATATTTTTGAATTTTTTAAAGTATAAATAGATCAATTTTATATAATTTAATTAAATTTAGGTCATTATATTTAATTTTACATTGAATTTGGATATAAAAACATTTCAATCTTTTGAATGTTTTCACTTTGAAAACCCTTTTTATATCCCCATCTACGGGATTAATTTTAAATTAATTTTTTCCATTTATTTGTTTTTAGTTTTGATAAATGGATTCCATATTTGGAATCATAAGGTAGAAATTTAGTAAATAGGTTCATTTTATTTTTGGACAATATAAATAGTAACATTAGTAATTTTTATTACCATGGTTAAGGATAATACGGGTAATTAAGGGTAAAAATAATATCATAAATATCATAAAAATACCCTAAATCTCTCCCACATATTATTGGATGAATTTAATTATACCTTAAATGCATAATTTTTTAAATTTAATAATTTAATGGATAATTTTCTTTCAAAATAACTTGGTTATTATTAAAATCAAAGACACTCTTACTTTCATTAAGTATAATATTTTTAATTTCTGGTCATATAAAATATATGATTGACTATATATATTATTATGAAATATAAAAGGTTTATATACATCAAGTAAATTTATTTTTATTTTTTAGTGATGAAATAATTATCATAAATAATTGCACAATTATGATACATTAATTATTCAATCAATGAAAAACTCAATTAAGTGATATTAAAAATATTAAAATATATATAATTTGAATTACTTAAGGTTATCCACGAATTTTCTAGGTGAAAATGAAATATTATTGGTATATTAAATGTATTATTTTGAAGTTATCTTTTCATATTTATTTTCTTAAAGTCAATGTAATGAATAATGTTGAAATTGACAGTAATGATATTTTATGAAAATAATATTATAGTAAATTATTTAAAAGTAATAAAAAACTAAATCGGGAAAAATTATATAAATTATGGTACAAAATATCATAAATTTACCATTTATGGTTAAATTTACACCTTATAATTAAAACAATATCCAACTATTAATATTTAATATGTTGTTTCCATAGTTAAAATTAAAATTTGTTGACTAAGGGTTAATCAAGATAATAAGTTTTTAAAATAAACAAAACCATGTCTAAAATCTATTGTATTATGGGATTACCATTCTATACCACGTTATATATGAATACCATTCCATTTGGTGGCTTTTTTATTGAGATTTAATTTATTATAAATTAACCTTTTGTGGGATTTCAAAAGTGCCTCTCACCTTCATTATAATAGGGTATCTTCTCCCTATTCTCATTTCACAACATTGAGTCCTCTATATTGACAAAAATCTGAAAAATTATATTCTAGACACATTCTATAGGTTATTCTATTCCTAAATGACCAACTCTAGAGTCATTTAGAGGTTATCTAAAGGATCCATTTTGAAGAAGCGGTGACCGCTCTAACTGGTCACTCTCTTTTTTCTACTCTTTTATACCTTCACTAAATCTATGATATATATCATAAAATAATAATTTCAGAATCCTAAATATTATAAATTTTTATTATGATTATGAGCACATCATTATACATCCCATTTCCCATCTAATGAGAAGTAAAGGTTGTAATCGTGTGTACATATAACTTACCATCACCGTGTAGCGATACAATTCATTTTTTATCACCATATTTTATGAGTATGAATTATGATGGGTTTAATATTTATATATTATATTTAATAAATAATTATACTTCCATAATTAATATATATTATCTTCCTTTTACCACCAAATATTTTGTAAAATGATAACATCGCTCATGCGTATGTATAGATTACTATATCTATAATGCGATGTGATCGGTTTTTTACATTTATTTCACATGGGTGGTAATAAGGATACATATTATGAATATATATGTCATATATAACAAAATAATTACTCTAGAAATTATGGAACCATGATCAATGTATAAGGATTGTAACTGTCCAACCAAAACATGCTTGGAAAACGAAGCAAATATCACCTAGAACAGTGATTTTAATTATTAATAATGGAGTGATAAGATGTTATAAAAAATAATACAATGTATTAATGATATATTTTAATGTAATAAATATATAATAAATTAATATTTATTATGCAGTGAGTTTGAATTCAAAATATGAAAGGCCATACTTGTGGTAAGGGATTTTTGGTTCACTTTTATTTCATTGGGACACATGCCTTATACACTACTTATTTCATTTTTCATGGTGTATATACATAACATGAATTTATTTTATAAGGACTATCCTGAATATTATGTTATTTTCATATATATATATTTTCCTTTCTTTTATGGTGCATACAATTCAACTGACTCTAAAGTGGTAAGGGATTATTTCACAATCTCATAAACATTTGGGATTATTTCGTTTTAAATTTCCATTGGGAAATATTTCTCTTCCAAGTCAATGTTTTCTAAAAAAGTATTGAATTTTTTTTACTATTATCCTATGAATATTTAAAGTTATTTTTACTCGTGATTATCTTTTTAAGAAATAGTTTGAAAATAATATTTTTTTAATTTTCTAAACAAAGCTCTTTGTGACTTTACAGACAAAAATATATGAAAGCGGGGATTTTTTAACTTATATGGAATGAATAGAATATTCTTACACCATTATTCATTAATGATTTAAATATTACTTAAAAATATTATATGTTTGTTTTTAAAGAAAAAAATTACTTTATAATTGTGTTTCTCTTCATAAGGAAAAGATATTTTCCTACAGAATTATTTCAAGTGATCTTTCAAAAATCATTTTCCATATAGGATGAAATTATTTGATTTTATATATGATATACCAGGGATATGTCTCAAGGATACTATTTTTATTATTTCTATAAATGGTTTCTATTTATTATGGAATTATACTTATGAAACCTATTTTTTCCCTTGAGTTATGTCATGATGAATTGTTCAAAAAAATCATTTCATTATATGGGTTCTATAATGGTGAGTGATTTGTGGTCCTACAGCACACATATGTGTGGTTTTCATTAAGTGATGGTTGGGACCTATAACTCCATATAATTAATTGGGTAATAAATTATATATCATGATAGAGTTAAGGGAAACAAGTCAATGTTATTGATCTATGTTTGAAAAAATGTCGACATGCTTTATCTGTAATGGGAAACAAGTTGATGTGCTTGATCTGTTAGGGGAAACTGGTGATAATGACTGATTTGAGAGTCTTGGTAGTTAACCTTGATATATGATATAATTTTATATTATTATGATTATTCCAAACATATTTATGACTTGAACTTATAGATCATGATTTAGTTATGACGGTGTTTCATTCTTATGATACAAATCTTTTCAAATGTTAATTTTTTACGCTGTGAATTATGTTTATGATCCATCACAGGTTGGGTACAAAATTTTCTCATGATAAAATACCCATATTTCATATATTATGAATTAAAAAGATAATAAATTGATATCTTCTATACTCACCCTTACTAATTATCTGATCTCACCATTTCCTTGTGTTTCCTTTCCACTGGTTATGAAGAAGGGTTTTAAGTAAGTGTGCTCAAGGGGAAGATCATTATGGGAAACATTGAAGATATTTCACCAGACTAGAAGTTTTTTTTCAAGATTAAAATGTAACTAAACTATTATGTTCTTTGGGAATTTATCTATTTAATGTAATGAATATTAATCTAAAAAGATTTTATATCCATGTATGAAAATACTAGTACGTTATAGTTGGTATCAGAGCAAAGGTTTAGTCAAACTCTAGAAACTAGGATGATAAAACATCAGTAATATCCTTAAGGATAAGTATAATTATAGGTAAAAATAATATATTTTTCATAATTATTGTGAATAACCTAATATTAAACCTATGGTGTCATATACTAAAATTTAATAAGTAAATTCCCTTTATAATGTGGTTCTATCACTTTGATTAGTGTTTCTCACACAATGATGTCTAGTTTTAGTCAATGGATGTAACCCAAAGAAACCATGTTAATGATGAGTGTGAAAGTAAATGAATTTATTTTAATACTGAGAAACCAAATGTTATGGTAGTAAGAATGGAAAATCTTAGTGCTATTCTCACACAACTTTTTCATGCTATCAATAATGGTAAACTTTTAAATGAGAAAAGGAGGTAACAACACTCTATTGAATTTTTCATGAGGTAGTGTCCACCTTCTTTAAGTGGGTCTTCTAATACACTAGTGGATGATTAATAGATCAATACAACTAAAAATATATTTTTGGTTCTCTTATGATTAGAATAAGATAAATTAATTTTAGTGGTTTATAATTTGGATAGTGAAGAGTTTCAATGGTGGAATCTTATCAAGAATACGAGGAAATGGAATGAATTTAAGTTCAGGTATTGGGATAGTTCAAGAAATTATTTTTCAATAAGTACTTTAATTTTATTCTTTACTTAAAAATGTAAAAAAAATCCTTGAGTTAATATAAATTGATGATTAATCAATTGGAACCTATAAAAAAAATTTTACAAGACTTGTGAGGTACACTTCTAGAATCTTCATCCAACATAAAAGTAAGGTTGTCCAATTCTTTGGTGGCTTAAAACCAAGTCTTTGATGGGTTTTATCCATAAGTGACTTCATTATCTATAAAGTTATTGTTCAATGTGCACTCAAACTATAAATTGAAATTTGATATGCCCACCATTTCATATGGTTTTGATAATAAAATAAAGATCGAGTCTCCTGAAAACTCAAATTAATCACATTGTGGAAAGCAATTATGACCATATACTTTCCTAAAATGTGGGAATAAATATCTAGGTAAGTGTTTTAATGAAACTTGGAGGTTCTTTAAATGTGGAATTTTAGGAAGTAAATCTCATGTATGTAGAATGGTGTTGAATAGGCCAGTTAATGAAATGGAGGAAAAAAGGATTCCAACTAATGCACCACCCACACCTTATTGCATTAAGTGTATAGAAAATGGGATTATAGTAACAAGTTCCCAAAATAGAGGGTGAAAAATGATGATTGTTTTTATAAACCTCTAAAATATAATGAAAAATAGAAACGTCATGTGATCACTATTACTGATGTGGAGCGTGATAATGAAGTGGTGGAAATATTGTGTGTTTATATAATGGAATTCAAGAATAATGTGGTAGAAGTAATTTTATAGTATTATGGAATAATGAACATCAATGTATTAGTCCACTATAGTTTTCCCTTAAGGATTTTAGAGAATATAAAGAATGGTATTGGTAACCATAAAAACTAATTGAGGTGGTAAGGTGTTATTTTTTGAAAAAAATATGATTAAGGGAAGGATAACCCTTAATATGTTCATGATATTTTGATAATGAAATAAAAACATAATATATTATGATAAAATAAATGGGATAGTATTGATGACCATGGTATTGGTAATATGACAAGTTGTATTACTATATCATGGATTGAGTGTATATAATATTTTTATTTATGGTATAAGGAAAGAGTTAATTTTGAAATCATGCATGTTTTCTATATGGTTTTATGTTAATTTAGGTTATTAATGTGTTTTAATAGAATACATGATAATGGTATTAACATATTTTTATGTCAAAATTAAGATTTTAATCAAGTTGTTTGGGGGATTAAAGATAGGTTCATTTTTAAAACCAGTAACCTTCTTTAGAATGTTTTGGATTTAAATATTTACTCGGGATCATAAGAGTAACCATTTATGAAATTGTTTAACATTAAATTTGGATGAGGTTTTAGATATTAATGTATAACATCACCATATGAAGACTCATGCATATTGGATAACACGTACTAACCAATTTGTTATGATGATAACTAGAGACATATTGAATGACTTATTATCCAATTGTGGATCTTATGATCCACTATTTCTTCAAGCATTACAATTTAAACCACATTTCTTGGTGTAAGAGATGAAGCATAAATTGATAATGGTTCAACCAAATGATGAGAATGTGCTCAAAAAATAGAATGAAATCAAGTAATTATATCATATTGTAAAAATTATTCAACTTTAGGAAAAGTATATTGAAACAAAAATATTATCCTAGTACATTCATTTTCGATGAATCAAATGGTCCCTTAGATCATCATATATTTATCATTTATACTGGTTAATATTTTAATGACCATGTTCTCTACCACCCTCCATTAGATCTTTATATTTGTAATTATCTTCCATTTACATATTTTTCACATTCCACTAATGTTCTTAAAATATGAATCCAAATTATATGGTGATATTCATTATTTAATGTTTCTATTTTTTAGAGGCCATTTTAATGACCCATTTTTCATGATGTGGGTTTCCCACAAATGAATTTTCAAATATCCACCTTTGATTTTCAAAGTGAAATTTCAAATTGCAAGGATACGATTTCCATTTTAAATTTTTGATTATATCATAATGGTATCTTATTGATTAATGATTCTTCCAAATTTCCATCAAGTTCGTGATTTTTTTCACCTATCTCTTCTGAGTAAGTAATTACCTAATCCCTCACATGTACTATAATTATAGGTCATACCACTAGAGTAAAATTTTTCTAATAAAGAGAAACCAATAGAAATTTTGGATCATGGAGATAACTTTTTAAAACACAAGGCCAATAACCTGGAAAATGTTTTGTGGAGAAAACCACCAGTTTGAAGATTCTATGTAGTTACTTTAGGATATGATAAGTAATAAGTACCCTCATTTTTTTGTATTAGTATCATGAATTTTTTGTGTGAAAATCATTTTAAGGGTTGTAGAATGTAAAAGCTCAAGTTTTAATAAACCTTTTCTTGAATAAATTAAATTTATTTGATGTATTGTGTTATATGATACAACATTTTAAGCTTTTCCTATACACAACACCGGCTTAGGTTGAGTTACACACAACAATGAGTTTCTAAAAAACATCACTTTATTATTTTAATTATTTAAAAAATAAAATAATAACCTAGTCATTGGATTGGAGGGTATGAATGAGACTAACAAAATAAAAAAAATATGGTTGACATATATATACATATAATTAATTATTTTGTGACAAACTACTTATAAATGAAAATAAAAACCATTTTTAATATAAAAGGAAATCTCCTTCTTAAAAAACTATTTAATTTTGCACAAGATTGTTTTATACCAACAAATAAAAAATAAAAATTGTTGGACTATATTAATTAAATATATATATAATATTTTATCTAATTTATATAATTAATATGACATTTTTTATAGACATAAAATAAAAATAAATCCAGTTTTATTATTAAAAACTGTGTTTTTTTCTTCAAGCAGTTTTATCACCTTTCAAAAGCAAAGTTGTTTTAGAACTAAATTTTTAAAATTTTATAAATTATATTTGAAAAAATAAACATCTTCTTTTAAATATTTATATAAAATTTTACATTGGTTTAATTTTTGGTGTTTTTCTCATATGTTTAATTTTTTTATTAATAGTGAAAAATACTGCATTTTATTTGAAAACATATTTTTCTTCTGAATTGTTTGTAGTTTATGATTATATTTATGATTGGTTTTAAAATATAATTATATCACATATAAATATCATTTAATATAATTTATTTCACAGGAATCAATTTCACATTTAATTTTGATATAAAAACATTTCAATCTTTTGAACGTTTTCAATTTAAAAACTCATTTTCTCACCCCTTCTATGGGATTAATTTTAAATTAATTTTATCCATTTATGAGTTTTTAATTTTGAGAAATGGATTCCATATTTGGAAATATAACGTAAAAATTTATTAAGTAGGCCCTTTTTATTTTTGAACCATATGAATAGTAACTAGAAATTTTTATTACCACAGTTAAGGGTAATTTGGGTAATTCGGGGTATAAATAATATTATAAATATTTTAAAATTACCCAAACACTTTACAAAAAAGTTATTGGATGAATTTAATTATTCCCATAACACATAAGTTTTTAAATTTAATAATTTAATGTACACTTTTTCATGAAAATGACTTTGATGTTATTAAAATCAAATAGAGTGAAAAAATGTCACACTCTTACGTTTTATAAGTATAATATTTTTAATATGGGGATAAATAGAATATATGATTGAATATATATATTTTTTTAAAATATAAAAGTTTTAAATACATCATTTAAATTTATTTTTATTTTTATTGAGGAAATAATTATCATAAATAATTACACAATGATGATATAGTAATTATTCAATTAATAAAATACTCAATTAAGTGGTTTTAAAAATATTTCAGAAAATATAATTTAAAATAATTAAGGTCAAAAAAGAATTTTATAGGTTAACATGAAATATTAGGGTTGTGTTAAATTAATTTTTTATAATTTATCTTTTTGTATTTATTTTCCTTAGGTTAATGTAATAAATAGTGTAAAAATTGACACTGATGATATTTTATGAAAATATTTTTTTATTAAATTTGTTAAAACCCATAAAAATAATAAATTAAGAAAAAAAATTAAATATATTGTTGTTTGAACTATAATTAATTTACTATTTATGATTCAATTGACACTTTATAATTAAAAATATCCACCTTTTAATATTGAAAATTTTGTTGTCGTAGTTAAAATTAAAATATATTAACTAAGGGATAATAAAAAAGATAGGGATTAAAATTAAAAAACTTGTCTAAAATATATTATTTGATGGAATTAGAACCATAAAATACATTATATTCGAATACATTTCCATTTTGAGGTATTTTTATTGATATTAAATTTATTATTAATTAATCTTTTGAGAAATTCTGAAAACTACCCCTAAAATTCAATATAAAAGTAAACGACCTCCCTTATCTCATTTAACAAATTTGAGTATTCTATATTGAAAGAAAACTCTTCAAAATTCACTTATCCACTTCCCTAGACACATTATATATTTTATGATCTTCCCAAAGGACCAACTCTATAGTCTATTAGAGGATATCTAAATGAGACATTTCGAATAAGAGGTAATCACTCTTACCGATCACTCTATTTTTTATACTCATTTATAAATCCTATATATATATATATCATAAAAATAGTCAATTAATCATTATAAATATTATTAAATGTTATTATTATTATGAACTCTCCATTTTACCAACCCTTTCCCACCAAATAATAAGTGAAAGTATCGCTTGTGTTTATGTAGGGCTTACAGTCTCCACATATAGATAAAATTCATTTTTCATCATCATATTTTATGAGTGAAAGTTATGATGTGTTTAATGTTTATATATAATATTTTATAAATAATTATACTTCTATAATGATAATATCAAAAATACCTTTTCACTGCCTAATTTTTTGGTAAATGATAACATCACTCATGCGTACATATGGTTTACCATCTCCATGATGCAATGTGATTATTATTTCAAATATATTTCACATGGATTGTAATAAGGATAAATTTTATGAATATATATTGCATATATAATATAATAATAATTCTATAAATGATGGTACCATGATCAATGTATAAGGATTGGTACTTCCAAACAGAAACATCCTTGGAAAATAATGCCGATATCACCTAGAACAGTTATTTTAATTATTAATAAATGGGTGATAATATGTTATAAAAAATAATAGTATGTATGATTCATATATGGTTATATAATACATTTATAATAAATCCATATTTACTATATAGGAGGTTTGAATACAAATAATGAAATTCGATACTTGAGGTCAGGGATTTTTCTCTCACATTAATTTCTTTGGGACACATTCCTTATACAATATTTATTTTTTCTACATGGTGTATATAATGCCCATGAATTTATTTTATGAGTCTTATCCTAAATAATATGGTTTTTTCATATACATATAATTTTCTTTATTTCATGGGGCATATTATTCAAATGATTATAAAGTGGTAAGGGTTTATTTCACAATCCCATCAACATTCGAGATTGTTTTGTTTTAAATATCCATTGGGAAATATTTATCTTCTACATCCATGTTTTCCACAAAAGTTCTCAAAAATATTTTTATTATTATACAATGAATATTTAAATTTAATTTCATCCATGTTTTAATTTTTACAAAATAGTTTGAAAATAATATTTTTATCATTTTGTAAACAAGGCTCTTTGTGACTTTACTGGAAAAAAAATCTGGAAGGAATGTTTTTTTTAAAATTATATGGGATTAATGGAATATTTGGTCATCTTGATAATTTAATTATTTGAAACTTCCTTTACAATATTAAAAGGAAAATTTCAAATAAAATGTTTTCCTTTATATTTTTTTATCTCTTTAAATAAAATTATTTCATAAAGGAAAGGATATTTTCCTCAAGAATTATTTCAAGTGATATTTCAAAAATAATTTTCCATCTAAGATGAAATTATTTGATGTTACTTATTCTTTACATGGGATATAAACCAAGGATTCCATTATTATTCCTTTTTTAATGGATTTTTTTATTCTCGAATGATACTTATGAAACCTATTTCTTTTCATTGAGTTATGTTATGATGAAGTCTTTATGAAACTCATTTCTTTTCATGGGTTCCAAGATAGTGAATGATTTATGGTCCTATGGAACACATATGTATGGTTTTCATTAAACTATTGGTGGTACCTATAACTCCCCCCAATTCATTGGGTAATTAATTAGATCTCATGATATGGTTAAGGGAAACAAGTCAATGTGCTTAATTTGTAATGGGAAACAAGTCGATGTGCTTGATCCATTAGGGGAAACATGTGATAATGAATTATCTTAGAGTATTAGTAGTTAAAATTTAAATATGAATTGGTTTTCTATACTTATTATGATTCCATACACATTTATGACTTGAACTTAAGGTTCTTGATTGGGTTATGATGATGTTTCATTCTTATGATACATATCTTTTGAAATGTTAATGTTTTATTCCATGAATTATATTTATGATCCATGACAGGTTGGGTATGAAATTTTATCATGATCGCATACCCATATTTCTTATCATATGATTTCATAAGATAATAAATTTCTATCATTCATGTTTTCCCTTGATGATCATCTGATCCCACTGTTATATTATGTTTCCTTTCCAGTAATTATTAAGTAAGTTTTAAGTATGTGTACTAATGGGAATATATTTATGGAAAATATTGAATATCATTCACCAAACTAGAATTTTATGTTCCATGTTTCCAAAGGCACTAAAATATTATGGTCCTATGGAATTTTTTTGTGTAGTTTAATTACTATTCATCTGAAAATATGTAATATCCATGTATGAAAATCCTAGGTCATTATAAATGGTGTTATCCATGATTTTATTTTGCATTAATTTTGGGGGGTTTTCATATCTTCTATACATAGGATATTGATACTAAGGAGACGTACAGTGGCATTTTCACTATCTTTATATGACATGGTTCATGATTACCTTTGGCATTTCCTATGCATACCATATTCCTTTTAAATATATAAATAAATAAATATATATATATATATTGGGTTTTGTATTAGTAAGGTAAAAAATCACCATTACTATATCAATCAATATTATGATGGATCATATATGGTTAGGTTATGGATGTGAGATCTGGACTAGACATTATTTTTGGGGAAAGAAAAGTAATAAGGACCATTATTTATGCTTTCTTGAAATATTCATGGACCCGCTTTGATCTATTTGGAGCATAGAGACATTTTTTCATGAGGATTTTATATAATATACTATTCATTATTATCATACATTATACATGATATAATACCCTCCCTTTTTATATTTATTTTTACTATCTTCCCAACTACCTTTAGCCTCAGGTACATTTGAACCTTATTGTTTAATCTATCATGAATAATTTCCTTTTTTCATTGAAAAATGGAGATGTTAGATCCAATTTAAGCCTATGGTTAGGAACATGAATTCAGGGTATGATCATAACTCCAATTACATTTTACCTTTAGTGATGAGAAAAAAATTATTGTGAGTTAAATTGAAAAATGGGTATAACTTATAAGGAATAGTTATGAAATTGTAATTAAAAGAAGAATGGATCTAAATAAAATACTTAACAATGAGGCATGAGTAGTTTTGTCTACTATATTCATTCTGTAAGACTTTCTTTTTCTTCTAGCACTTGGTTTTATTTTCCTGTTTTTAATGCATGTTTCTTGTTTAACAAATGTTTCATTTGGAATCCCTGTTGAGATGCTTTTTTCTTATGGACAAGCAATTTTTCAACTGTGGGGGGATTTGATAAGATAAATTTATATATACATTTCATATACATTTATTTAATGTTTAATATTTATTTATCTGAAAATACACAAGGGTTTTATGTGTTTTTTTATATAACAGGTACTCAGTAATCAAAGGAGTAGATACTGGAAAAATAGAAAAATTGGATATTACACATCATGAATCCAAAGTACATGATGTGTATTCCTCAAGAGGAGCACTTGTTTAAGTCAAATCCCAACCCCTGAATCCAAATTACAATACAGGAACCAATTACAAGACATGAATCCATATTACACATTTATAAATACTTAAATTTCAAGCCTGATGAGATACACAATGTTAACTCATTGCAGGATGCGAACTATTAAAAATAAGAATCCCATTAAAGATACATTCCATGAAATCTGATAGATCTAATATATCCAAATACCATTTCAGATCTAAAGAACATGACATGAAATCCATGTACACACCGTTAAATTCTGAATGAAAAATTCACTTAAATGAGTTACAATATGTGAATAATTTACATGCCACGTAACCCTCGGCTCTATATATATGCGAGAACCCCCACAATATTTATAGACTTTTGGTGGATTCTAAAATTTCATCTTTTCTTATCGATTTCATTATGTTTTCTTTCCAACTTAGTTATTTTTATTTCTTTTATTATTTTAATAATTCTTTTTTTACTGATTATTGATTCTAAGACTTGTTCTTTTCATGTTTCTGTTACAATTATTGAATCAAATTTCGTTTTACATGAAACATTTATTATCAATGTGTTCTTTATTTTTTCTTCATTAAAGTTAGTATTTAATTTATTTTATATGATTTCAATTGTGTATTACTTTGATTTATGTTTTTATTTTTTATTTCAATCATGTTTCTCATTTCCCTACTTTCAATTAGTAATTTCATGCACGGGTAATCCACTTATGGTTAGGGGTTGAGAGTAATGGCGGATTTAACCTAATGAATGTCTAAATCATAACTTGGTAACCTGATAGCTAGTAATTAGGTTAAAACAACTTTTTGTCTCACTATTTTGAAATAACCTAACCATGTGAGATGTAATTGAAGGACCCTGACCTAGTTGGAGTTTAGAAAGGTAGAACCAATAGTTAGTGATTATTTATTCCTAGAATATAAGCTTACTACACCTAGGATTTTAACTATTTCTAGGTTTGGATTAGGTATATCCAATTTGTTGGACCAATACCATTTTTTAACCATTACAAGGTTTTTAATCCTATTTTATATGTCTATCCCAAGATATATTTACGGATGTATTTTTCCTAAACCATAAAATTGACCATGAACATTTATTTTAATCTTAATTAAAACCCAAGAAACATAGTTCTTAGTAACCCGAAACCCAAGATAGTTCATGATGAATCCCTCCAAAATGTTCTTTCTTTCAGGTTTCCTACCTACTAGTTGTCCCTATAAGTTCAACCACACACTGCCATTGTGTAGTGACTTTATAGATAATTGTAGTTTGTGAAATACAAATTTTAATTAAATCAACAGGCACACCTAATCAACAACATCGTATGGGCCATCCATGTGTGACTCATAGAATCTTGAGTCTTGTGGTGACTAGGTGGTATTGTATTATAGACCCATTGTGTTGGGTGAGATAGTAATAGCATGTTTTGGTAGAATAAGGTACCTTATAAATACTAAATTGGTAAGTAGTCGTATGCGAGATAACAACTGATGGTTTCAAAGAAATGTTTTGGGCATGGTTTCCTAGGAGTTATGATGAAAGGAGAAATGTACATCTGTGGAAGAGGAGACATTGAGAATGGATCAGATATGCTGGCATGATTAATCTGGCTCAATACTAGTCAGATATTTATAGGATGTTGATCATGGCTCATAAGTAGTGGTGCATGTTTGGTGATGGAACCTATTGAGGTGGAACTCAAGGAGTGGTATAAGGTTTTCCATATGGTAGCTAGTGCACCATTTTCCATTTAAGGGTGTTGACTGTCATTGTGAGTTGAAATTCATTTATTATTATGGGAACCGTTCTCAGGAAGTGGGGATTGGTGATGTTTTGGTGTTGTAGGTTGGTTCTCTTGAATGGGTGGTTTGGCCACGCCATTCATTATTTTTGGTGATGGATGGAGTGAAGGTCATGGAGTTAGTGTTTGGATATGAGGATATGATAAGGATTCTTGTATAGTAGAGAGTATTAGACTGGTCATGGTGGTATGACCCTTATATAGGTTGGGTCGATGATATAGTGGGAACTACTTTGAGAGGGTTGGTAGATTGCTGAGGATTTTTTTAGAGGCGATTATAATGATAGAGAGTGTCATGGATCGAAATTGACTATTATGGGTTGAGTTATATTGTGGTGAGAACCATGAAATTTATGATTATTTATGGGTTAAATTTTGAGATATTGGGATGGGTGTTTATGGTCAATCACATTATCGGTAGTTTAATGATGTCGTCTAGTTGTGGATTAACCTTTAAATGGTCATACTCATTATCCTAGAAGTTTCATAGTGAAACTTGGTTTGTGTTCTAGAATATAATGAAATGTGTTGATGATACATTGATGACCTATGTGGGATATTATTTTTTGGTTATAAGAACACTGAATCATCTTGAGATTGATAAGTTTTGTGGTGGAGAGGTTGTAAATACCCACTTTTTTATAGGTAGGGAGATTCAAGGAAATTTTTAATTTTTGATTTTAAAGGACTTTTAGGTGTAAAATGGTCATTTTATCCTATAAAAATAACTTTGATATTTTTTATGACCATTATGTTGGGCCTAGAAAATGGTGTCTACCCTAAGATAATAATTTTTTATAAATATAAGTTTTTATAATTTTGGTAGAAAATTAAATATTAATTAATTAAATATTAATTTATTCACGCATTTTCGAATGGTTATATATTTTAAATGGTATGGTAGATTGAGATTCCAACTTCATAACAAGATCTGAAATGGAGGGTTTCTCTTGGGTGTGGTGTAAACCTACTTCAGGTTTTTTGACATGGGTCAAGTGTTTTAAATGGGGAATTAATTTAATTAATTAATTGATTAATTAAAAACTCCCCCTCAGTTTCCCATTCCATCCCACACATTAAATAATGGGTTTCTCTTCTTTTCTCAATGGAAGAAAATATCAACAGTTGTAGGAGGCACTTCCATACATTTTCTATGGTGGAAATCAATATTGGGTTGTGGTACAGTAGTTTCCAGGTGCGGATTTGAACCCAAAGTTTCTGTATTTTCACCACATTATAGGCCTTATTTGTTAAACTTAAATCCCCATATATTAGATTTATTTATGTTTTAATTACCTATTTTTAATTTTAAGGACCTAGTGAGGGATTATCTATAGCTATTTCAAGGAAAACAGAGGATTCAATCCAATTATAGAGGTTTCTATTTAGGAAATCTTGATCACAAGATGAGCGATTTCAAGAATGCATGTTATTTATTATTCATGTTCAGGTAATTTGATGTTTTTGGGGCTACAATTCAAGGACATGGATTACATGTTGTGTATTAGGATATACCCATTTGATTGGGTACTTAGGCAGATACCCCATGTAAGGAAGACATGGTTGTATAGTAGTACACTGCCAGAATCAAAGTATTCCATCATCATATAGTAGTACATGTTGAAACCCAATGTACTCTATATGTATTTAGTGTTAAATTTATATACCATGGTTGTACCCATTTCATGTATAATTATATGGAAAATGAGTGTATTTTGGAGTACATATCATGTACATGGGGTACATGGTGTGTACTGCACCTTTGTTTCCCATTTGATGGTTTTTGGTGATTTTTCACCCCAAAGATAGAATTATAAAAAACAGGATCCCATTTTGAGTATTTATTATTTTATATCATGATGGAGGATCCCTTGGGGTAATTTTAGGACATCTAATAGGCAGTTTGGGGTGAGTAATTTATGATAGAGAGGTTATTCCTCCAGTTAATGGAACTTGGGGTCTCTTTAGAATTACATGGGACAATATCTTGATGAGGGTCATGAAAATATCCAACGGGTGTTCAGGTGATCACCAAGATCATCAATTAATGATTATTTTGATTTTATGTGGATATTAGGACTAGGTTTCGACTCAAGGAGATGGATAGGAGGGGTGTTTGGGCCCACTTAGAGTGAATTTTAAATCGGATGGTCTTGAGACCATATTTATTGTGATGTGTACCATTTTACGCTTGGGAGGTCATGAGATGTTATAATTGGGTTGTTGGATGTGCTACCCTGAGATACGGGTTTTGACAACGAGATTATGCTATGATCAAGGATCCCAAGAGGGATGCCTCCACTAACATTCTATCCCATAGGGTCCTAAGAGGGATGCATCTGTTTATATACCAATTTTGAGGATCCCAATAGGGATGCCTCTACTTACGTGCTGACCTAGAAAAAACAAGTGGGTTCTTGTTTATAGACCAACCCTTAGTGGGTGTGATCAAACTAACATTAATCTATAAAATCCAATTAGAACTCTATAGTTAGGCATGCATGGGTGATAGTAATAACACAATGGGTGCTGGTGTTATGAAAACCCTCCAACATAAATTTAATTGGTAATTATTTTATCAGTCAAATTTCATTGATTTTACTTAGATTATTATAATTTAAATGGTGTTTCATAAGGGACAAGCTTCCCTCAACTACTTTTACAGTTAGGTACCAAGGGATCCTAGGGCCCATCATTTCATATTTATTAGATCAGATACGATTCCACCTGAATAATGACTTTGTGAAATTAGTATGTTGTATGTGGTTATAATCATATGTATATTTATACGTGTGATTTTGGTTATATGAAAGAAGGTATCTATCAATTTCGATTCCTATAAGATTGGGGTTCATTTCATAATTAATAAAGATTTTCATTTATATGTAATTGAATGTTTGAATTAAAAATAATTAATTATTGTGAATCCTTGAATGCCTAGTGAGAATATGATATAATATTCAATTCTACCATACCGAAACTCTTTATGTCTCTAGGATTCCACCCTATACCAAGAAATAGAAGAGGTTGTTGAGTGCATCTCAAAAAACCCCTCTTAGTTATCATATCACCCAGGATTCCAAGCATGCTAGGATCCATATGATGCTAGAGGTTTCTTGGTGGCCATAATTCCCATAAAAATTGTATGCTTGTGAAATCTCTATGGTTGATGATGATCACCTCAATCAATTCCAAGGATACTCTCTATAATTGGGTGGACACACCATGATTTCACTTCCTAGATTTTTTTGGGGATAAGATGTTAAGACGATGATTATGATGTCAATTTATCATCTCATATTGGGAGAGTATTCCTTATATATATCCACTAAGGGTAATAGCCTTATTAATTCATTCCAGTTTCACATATCTTTATTTCTTACAGATCAAGAACTAGGAATCTCACACAAACTAATGTAGGGAACGTCGAGATATAGTCTGGATTTCATTGGTTACTCATAGACTAAGTCATATTCCTAGGACACCAAGGATACTATTTAATTCCTTACATACTTGATGTCTAGATAATACTTGTAATCCATCCTTATATTTACGGAGGTAAGAATTGGTGGGACTATGTCTTGGACTTGTATCCCTCTATGGTGATGTAGCTTACTTAAAGATATATTCAGCACTATATGAAGTAAGTATGGTCGAACCTAGAAATACATTAGTCCCAAGGTACAATAATAGTTATTTTATTTAATTTAAAATTCATGGACCTAAGGAATTTATGGTGGTTTTATTTTATATTTATTCAAGTTGGGTCTCATCAAGGATATGCATATTGTATGAACATGCACTTATGGAAATAGGTTATAGGTTCACCATTGTGTTTGGCCTAATAAGATTCATTTCTTACTCCCTATACATACACATAAATATATGTTCATACCTTGTGTTTGATTTCAATTTAAACACAAATGCATGATGGATATGGAAGAGTCCCAAGATTTCATGATCAAGTGAAGCCACTAATGTGGATTCTTATAATTATATGGAGCTTCTCAAGAGGGTTTTGGAGACTCAGTATGTGGTATAGCTTGGAGTTGGAAGTAGAGAAATATAATTTTTTATTTATTTCTTATATTTACACTTATATATATATGATCATATGGTTGGGTGATTAGTTGTTTTATATATGGAATGGTTATTTGGTCTTTTAGTGCATTTCATTTTATTATTTCATGTTCATTTGATTTATTATTTATAAATACTCAGATGAGTATGATGGTTGGTTATTCATATATCTATTTCACACTCTGATATGAGGGTATAGTCTCCTCATGGTACCACTTTATACCCCCACTTCTAGTCATCAACCTTTGGTATACAAGAAGTTACACATGATGTCGCATGGAAAATTGGTGTGGATATTGTTTATAGAGTGAGCCAGTGTGGGGCATTACATGATGATACTTTTGTATAGGGACTTGATCATTGGATTTTCCCACCGATCAAATAGGGAGTAGTTCCAACATTCATAGGAAAGTTAGGAGACCCACCACTCATATCCCAAGTTAATATCACTTCACCTATTGAGAAAAGGATTATTTTATTGGGACTAGATGAGGATGTGCATGGAACATATGTCCTTTTATTTTTTTGTATAAAATTTTATAGTTTATAAATTATTCATTTATTTAATGTTTTTTCTATGTTTTGGGTTTTTAAAAGGTTGATTTTTTATTGAATTGGGTTTATGAACTGAAGGTGTAATCATTGTGTAGATTTCGAGATAAACGGTCGCATAAAATTTCCACTGGCTTTCCAATGTAGTTATTGTAAGTATGTTGGCTATAGAAGACCCCACTAGATAGTCGGTGGTCCAACATGCCCACTGGTACACCTGGTTCGAGGGTGAAATTAATACACCCCAATAATTTTAATTACACGTTATTTTCCACCTACTTTAACACCCAAAACCGAACCATGGCCTATTCTAAATCTAACAGCTCCCCCATGGTCTCTAGTTCTCTCTCATTCATCTCCCCTTGGAATCTCAACCATTAACTAATTTAGTGGTGTTTTATTGGTTATTTACTCTTAGATATATTCAAATTTCATCTTCTTGTTTGTGAAATGGGAATATATCTATATAGGATCTATGTTTTTCTTGATGATATGATGGTTAATTCCTCCATTATTCATAGATCTGTGGTATATCTAGCATGTTGACATAGTTTCTTGATCAAATCAAGATCTACCATAGATAGTGATCAAACAAAGGGTAAGTTTTGATGAATCATCTTCTTATACAACTTATGAATGGAGGATATATGGTAGAACCTTATGTTATTGATGATTTAATGGTATATCAGTGGTGACATCGATGTTTCAATGATGACCAATCTCAACCATAGCTTAATTCTTAAAGTATAGTGATGTTTCCATGTAATATTATTTAGAACAATCATTATGATACCATATTCTTCCTGAATATCATCTTTAATATCATTTATTTTAATGTATTCATGATTCATAAATAATCATTGGCTATACATGATTACCTCTTTTAGGATCGATAGTGAATTCACAATTCATTCTTCAATCGATGATGAATAAATTGATTTTGGCATACCTTCCTTAACATACCTCAAAATAGATCGTGTTTATAGAAACCTTAAGGTATTTGATTCTATAGTGATGTTTTTGACATGGAATTATATTGATTCATCAATCTAAACTTCTTCTTTGATGAACTAGAACCAAAGACAAATATCCTTGATGTGTGATCAATTCTCCAAGGGTGTGTAACATGTTCTTTCATCATTTATTTTATGAACATAGAATTTCTCCATCAATAAGTTGTATATAGGATGTTCCTTGACATTTTTAGATCTTTTTTACAAATTTTTCCTAAGTATAATTCTACTGTTGGGATACTTTGTTTACCATGTCTAATTGTGATCACATGTGGGTGTGTGTTTAACATGTGTGACCTGTTTATGATGAATAATTATGTGACTATGATTTTATATCATTTTGGTCATGTTTGATTCTGATTTCATGTTTTGTTAAGTTTATTCTATATTATCATGATGATATGTTATGCTTTCCTTATATCATTTTCCCAGTTATGTGAATTACGACGCCCTTGGAGGTTTTTCTTGGTACTTATGGTAAGTGGACCATAATGTGATGTTTATCCCTTACAGGGGGAGTGTGTACGTCTTACGATGATGAAAATTATGGACCTAAGCATAGGGTAGGGGCATGATTTCTTGGAGGCCAGTCTTTAGGTGGCATATTAGTGGCATGATAGCCTCAAGGCCTGGCCTGAAGAATATAAAAGGTTTCATGATAAGGAGGCTTGACCTTTGACGGAGCTAGGACACAACAATCTGGGGGCCTGATCTGAATCTATTCCATGAGACAACTATGATATGTGATTATGATCCATGTGGATTTTTTTTGCCCACTTATGACATTCTATGATTATCATTTTAGCATGGATCCAAAGAAGGTGTGGTTTGGGGGTTTTGGTGTCTTGGTTAGTACATGACCACTCAATACATGTTTTTTGTATGTTATTCCTATTTACACATTTATTATTATCATGGAAAACACATATTATGCTTGAACACACTTTTTGAGGATTCATTTATGGTGACTTACTAGGTTTTTTTACTTATACCCTATATGAGAATCTCGATGGTCATGCTTACTTCATGTTTAGGGATATGAGTAAGGGAAAGGGGACTGTGGCTGGTGGATAAGAATAGGAGTGTAGATCTATTGGCATATTGGGATGGAATTCAAAGGAATATGATACATTTATATATTTTTATCAGCTAAATTACACTCTTTTATGTCTTACCACACAAGGAGCCCAGTTTATCTACATATTTAACATGTGTTCCATCTTATAGTTTTTTGTATGTTACCATGATTATTTATTCATATTGTTTATTTATTTATTTTGTGCATGGAAATGAAACTATGGGTATAGTATTCTTACTGATAGATGTAGACCCTCATTGTTATTTGGCAACCTATTTCATATGGGGAGGCAAACATGAGGTCATGTAGAACTCTAGCTAGGGCCTAGTGGTTTTGTATGAGGTGTTTCAAAATGGTATCAGGTATAGTTTCATATTTTCTTTTTCAACTAAACTAGGGAATGGTTGAAAGTAGATAGTTATGTAAGACTTGGGTAGGGGATTTTTAATTTTACTAGGTATATCATTTAAAATATACCTCCGAGTTACCATTTATGGGATTGATGTTATAATTTTTATGAGATTTGGGGTTTGTTCATGCATCATGAAATGGAACATAGGATCACATACCATATATAAACCTATTATTGATATGCATAATAGTTCTATAATTTAATGAATTTATGTGTGAAATTTGATTAACAGGGACCTCTATTTATGACTATGTGATATGTTTTTTCCTTTTTGTTGTGATATATTTATTCTATAATTAATTAGTAGAACTATATCATGTTTTTATTTTGTATATATATGATTGTGGATAATGTGTAGGTATTCATTCCTTGGTTAGTACTAGGAGGTTTATACCCTGTGTTGTGGGTAGACTCTTAGGGAAACATTTTTGTGATCCCATAGTCTAATTAGGATCTATATTAAACCCATTAAATGTTTACCTCATATTATTGTAGATGTTTCCTCACAAAAGACTGATGGGATCTCCAGCTGACATGGATCGGGGTACTCCCGATAGGGAGGATTCCCATATTCCACTACATATTGTGAAAAAGTTTTATATATAGAATGCTCATGAACCATCAATAGAAGCACAGACAGTAGGCTCACTCTAATCAGGAGTCCTTCTGCTAGTTCATGCCCAACATTGAGGGGAATTGAGGTCAATGTTTGACAATACCAGATACTTCCATAATCAGTATACACTATCTTTTCAAGGCACTGGAGGACCGCAGGATATAGAGGACAAGATACAAATCATCAAGGGCGTATTTGACCTCATTATGAAACTCGGGGAACTAAAGGTGAATCTAATGGTGTTCATGACTCAATTACCCACTAGGATTTTGTGGGGATTCATGGTAGAGGCTAAAACATGCAACAATCTCACCTAGGAGTCCTTCTAGGACCAATTATTTGTGGATTTCATTCCCAATTTGATGAATCTATATAGTGAGTAAAAGTTTGCAGAGCTATAATAGGGTTCCATAATAGTGTCTAAATACTCCTATAATTTCATATAGCTTCTCCACTTTTCTCCACTCTTGTATGGAAATGAGGAAAAGAAGGTTAGGAATTTTGGTATTTGACTTCATTCTGACATCATATTATAGGTATATTGTTTCAACCTAGAGACATACCTGAAGGCACTGTTCAAGGCCATTACCATCATAAAGTTCCTATAGGAGGATTTAGCTGTTGGTCTTCTTCTACCTTTTAGGGCTCAGGAAGGTGGACCTCCACCTACTATAGTGAGTACCTTTTATGATGATAGGAAGAGGAATACCAGGGATGTGCAATAGTGCATTGGTATATGGGTGGAGTATTTTTCAGCTTCTTAATACCCCGTAGGAGGTGATCCATAGTCTTTCAAATGTGGAAAGGCCTAAAACTACCATAGGGACTACTCAGCACCTCATAGAAAGTGAAGGAAATGTGAAAAAATGGACCATCTCCAGTAGATTTTATATAGAGCTTTGAGATCAGTATTTTCTAAGGGGTCAAGGAATATATAGTCAGGGAACCAAGGATCTGGTCAAGGTTGTTAGTATTAGGATCTAATAATGATGACTCGAGCAGTTTATGTGCCTTAGGGATTGGGTCATGTAGTTTAGGAAGTCTAGGAATAAATAGTGGATCAAACTTCAATAGATAGTGGTGAGGAAACATATACTATTTGAGGTATGGTTTTGATCACCTCAACTTTATCTACTTCCTTGTTTGATATTGGTGTTTCTCATTCCTTAATATCATCAAAATTTGTTTATGGACTTGAGTCACCGATCAAGTTATCATATAAGTTACTTTCCCTGGATACATCATTGGTAAAGAAAGATGACCATATTCAGAAATTCCCAGAGTGTCCTATAGTCATTTCCAATAATGGAAAATTTTGGGACATCAAGGTTTTGGAGATTATGATCTTCGATGTGATTCTCAGCATGGACTGGATAATCAAATTACAAGATCACATTGATTGATATCACATATGATCATTGTTTACATCACTAAAAGGAGATAATTTTTTGATAACTGTACAATGAGAACGAGAAGTATGTAGACTTGGTCAAGACTTGAGTCATCTCGAAATGATAATGAAACATATTGTAGGATTTTAATATTCAATAGGATCAATGGAATCCAAATAAAATTTTCCTTCAGTCATAGATCTCTACCAGGATGTGTTTCTAGATTTCTTCATAAGAATCCCTCTAAATATAGGATTTTACTTTGAGATAGATCTCATGTGACTCTACAACCCATTCAGATGCCCCCTTGTTGAATGGAACTGTATGAGTTTAAGTATCTCAAAGTGAATCTTGAATACTTAGAGTATAAGGGATTTATCAAGATAAGTACTTAAAATGGGGATGAGCCTTTCTTTTTCACTAATAAGGTGGACATTAATAATCAACTCTATGTAGATTTCCAAATGTTGAACTAGGAGATGGTGAATAACCGACATCCTTTTACTAGGATTGATGCTCTCTTTGATCATTTATGGGGATCCAAGTTATTATCAAATATTGATCTTCGATTTGGCTATAAAGAGTTTTAGGTTATAGATTATAACATCCCTAATATGGAATTTCATAGTAGGAAAGGGATATATGAGTACTTGGATATGCCTTTTATACTGATGAATGAGTTGGAAATATTTACGGACCTCATGAAAATGATCATCCACCCATATGTGGACTCATTAATTGTGGTGTTCATTGGTGGAATCCTCATCTACTTGCCAATCCCAGAGAAACATTCTAGATAACTTGAGAAATCCATGAGTACACTTTGAGCACGTCATCTTTACACCAAGCTGTCAAAGTGTAACTTATGGATTTAAGAGAATAATTTCTTATAGAATGTTATGTTTGAGGATGGTATATCTATAGACCTATAGAAATTGGAGGTAGTGATGCCCTGGACATGTCCTCAAAACATGTTTGAGATTAAGAGATTCTGGGGTTTAGTGGGACATTACAAACATTTTATTTACGACTTCTCTCATTTTTTTTAACAATTATGATTGTTTTGAAAAAGAAGGGAGTGAATTTCTAGTTTTCAAACCAGTGTGAAGAGGTGTTTCTTGAGATGAATATGATGTTTAATAGAGCAATGGTATTTATAATTCTTGATCTAGGGATCATCTATGTTTTATACTATACTGAATTATTCATTTTTTTGGTATTAGTAGTGATACTAAGGGAGTAGGTAGTAGCTTATGATACATGTCATCTATAACTTCATGAGAAGAACTATACTATTGATGACTTGGATCTTGTATTCATGGTTCACACTTTGAATTGTTGGTGACATGAACTCTTTGATGAGAGGTCTATTGTCTACAATGACCATAATATCCTTCATTATATCTTAAAAAAGTAGGACCTAAATCAGAGGTAGAGCCACATGGTGGAGTATCTACAAATATTAGATATTGATATGGATTATGAACCAAGTAAAGGTAATGTTAAGATGGATTATCTTATTTTTAAGAAACTGGTATCTCACCTGTTTGGTGAGTGGACCTCTAAGGAATAATGGCGACTAGTGATATTATTGGCTGATAGCTGGATGGATTCTTTCAAGAATTAGAGATTACGTACATGTAATCTATTTGTGTTTGCATCTTATATAGTGGATTGGGTAAAATATGGATATAATATTTACCTAGAGTGTGTTGTGATGCGGGAACAATTAGATGGAGGTGACCCAATACCCAAGTCGGATTTGGTTGATTATGATGTGATTCTTTTATATGGGAGAGTTTTAGTCAATTATTCTATTAGTAAGAGATAGGATTTACATAAATTTAGTTGGGAAGTACATCATGGGTGGGAAAATATGTATCATTACTTTTCGTGGAAATTCTAGTGTCCAGGGATGATGTGGGGCATTATTGGATTTTTTTCCCAATGCCTTACCTACCTGTGGATAATGTTCATTACCCAGCATCCTAATAGACTACTCCACCCACATCCAGTTCCCATGTGAATGTGGGTGGAATTTAAGATGGAATTTCTATGGGGTTACCAAGGACCCCAAAGACCATTACATTGTATAAGTTATTGTCAATAGTCTAACGAAGGTTACATGTTTCTTGGTAATCCATGAGACACACTTAGTAGATAAGCTAGGGAAACTATCTCTCCATGAGATGGTATACTTTAATATAATTCCATTGAGCATCATATCCTATATATATTCATGTTCACATCTTGGTTTTCAATGGGATTATAGAAGTCTTTAAGGAATCATCTAATATTGAGTATATCATACCATCCATAGACTAATAGGTGGTGCAAGAAGACAATTCGCATACTAGAGGATACGATTTAGGTTTGCACCCATAGACTATAGTGGAGCTTTTTAAAACTACCTAGCCTTGGTTGGATTCACGAATAATAATATTTACCAAAATTTGAATTACAAGGAACCTTATGAGGATCTTTATTGTAGGTCATGTCGTTCATCACTTTGTAGGCATGGGACTATTGAGGAAGTAGTTATGGGACCCTGTATAGTATAGGAGACCTATTATAGCGTGAAGCTAGTCAAAAAGATATTGATCATAGATCAGAGCTAGTATAATTCATATTCCATCCTTAGGAGGATACCTCTAGATTTTTTTGTAGGAAACTAAGTCATTCATGGAGTGAATCCTCAATTAGCTCATCAACATTTAAAGAAGAAAGAGACACTACTATCATGCTATGTTCGACCTTTTGAGATCACTTAGTGGGTTGGGATAATGATGTATCATCTAAATCATCCTTTTTTATTCTGAGGTTTGTAAAATTTGTTTCATGTGTCACAACTACATAGGTACATTCCTGATCTTACTCATGTCCTCGATCACAAGTATTATGAGATAGATCCTTACGCAACATACGTGGACCGACCAGTGTAGATTATGGACTAGAGAGAGAAATTACATTGAGGGAAAAATCCACCACTAGTCTAGATTGTTTGATGTCATCGATGGATCTAGGAGATGATATGGGGGTGAGAGGCTTATATTTGGGCTCAATGGACCTAGTTGTTTATGGATAACATTTTAAGTTACTTATCAAAGATGATAAGTAATTAGATGTTTTAGGGTAAGATCCCTTAGAACGATCAACATGAGACCTTCTTTTTCTTAAATCTCATATTAAATCTCTCTTTTTTAAAATTCATGATAGATCAATGGTATTTGGCTGTACATTAGGTCCACATATAGAATAAATAATGAATTCACCAATCGATGATGGATTCAGTGATTTTGGTGTTTCTTACTTGACATTCCTCAAAATTGATCCCATTAAAAGACATCTTAAAGTATGAGATTATAGGATGAAATTATTGAATTGGAATTATCTTGAGTCTCCATTATAAAATTCTTCCTTGATAAACAATAACCAACTTTACACATCCTTAATTTTTGAGTCATCCTATATGGGTGTGTGGTGTGTTTTTTATCATTTCCTTGACAAAATATGGTGTGCTTCATAAAAAAATTTGACGTAGGAAGTTATTTACCTTTTGAGGATAAAATTTACACAAGTTTAGATGGTATAATTATTTTTGTGTCATCCTTTTTTTAATGTTCTTGATTATTATCACATGTGGTTTTATGTGTAACCCATGATACGCTTTTACAACACGTGATTCCATGACTATGAGTTTGTAGCTTATTATCCATGTTTTAAATTAATAACATGTATTGTAAAGTTAAAAATATATTATCCAGATTATATTCTACTATTTCCTTATATAATATACCATGTTATGGGTCTTTACATTCCCTTAGAGGATGTTCTTATTAATTGGGACAGCTGAAACATCATTAGATGTTTATCACTTGGACGGGGACTGTGCATGGCTTGGGATGATGATGAACATGGACCTGAGTATAAGGTAGGGGAGTTATAGCCTGGAGGACTGACCAAAGGTTGTGCATTAGAGTAATGATACCTTAGAGGCCTAACCTGAGGCATGGATGGGGTATGATGGTCTGAAAGGCTAACCCATGACAGATTATGGACATGATGGCTTGGGGGGCTAATATAACGTGATTCCTTGAGGCCACTAATATATGTGATTATGATCCTTGTGTCATATTTTTGACACTTAAATCATCTTATAATTATCCTTCAATTATGGATCCAAAGTAGGTATGGATGAGGGTCTATGGAGGCTTGGTTAGTGCATGATTTCTTGGTATGTGTTGTCTTTTTATTATGCTTATTTATGAAATTATTATTATTATGGAATACACCTTTTATACTTGAGTGAAATTTTTAAGGATTAATTGGTCCTATCCTACAAGGTTTTATTACTCAAACCTTGTACAATCATCTTGACGTTCATGTAGATTTCCTGTTTAGGTATCCGGGTAATGGCAGGGGCCCATGGATGATAGATTAGAAAAGGTGTGTGGAGATCATGGTGGACTAGGAAAGACTCCAGAGGAATCCTCTACTTTTTTTTATTTTAATTTTATATATAATACTATATTTTGATTTACCATAATAGGATAGTATTTTATCTACTTTTTTGACATTTTTTCCATATTTTAGTTTTCCACATGTTACTCTGAATATTTATTTATATTATTTATTTATTTATTTAGTGATAGAACATCAAAATTAAGATATAGACTCCCTACTAATAGGCATAGACCCCCACTACTAGTCAGAAGCCTCTTGCATATGGATAGGTGACCATGAGGCTATGTGGCATGGTGGATTGGACTCGGTTGTTTGATAAGGGGAATCCCAATTTATAGTCTTAGTGTGCTTGGAGATATTTGATGGAAGGAATCACCTAGGATATATGGAAAGCATAATCCTCAAACAGTAAATGATTTTCATGAGGTTGTTATTTTAGTGTATAGACTTACCCATAAATCCTTCAATAATAAGTCAGTGCTAGTATTCATCCTTCTCCATGCAACTATGTGTCATTTTTCGACCTTGATCATTCAGACCTGATATTTGGTGACTCTCACATGGGAAGAGTTTGAGTTCCCATTTCATGAAGAGTAATACCCTGATATATTGAGGTTTTTATACATATAAGATCTATTGGAGTTACAACCTATTACCATTTCTTTTTTGGAGTTACAATTGAGGTTCACTTACCTCATGAGGTACTCCCTAAACATGATTCATGATGGATTCCCTTTAGCATGGAAATTCAATCATAGACTTTATAGATAAATTAAAGGATTCATTTTTTCCATTGGCCTCCATGCCTATTTTGGGGTTTTGGAGAGGGACCTAGTAACCATGAATTTTTTAGTATAGGATCAATGGATAGTTTTATATGGTTTTTGTTACATAATAGATGAGTAATTAATAGTGTTTTTTCATTATCTTGAATTATAATTATGATGTTATAGGTATACACTTACATGGATCCATACTTAAGGCTCTATAGTAACCCAGGATTTTCATACATGGATATTACATCATTTTAAATGAATATTATTTTCATTACACAAACACATGCCTAAGGACTATAATAGTTTAGTGTCATTAAAGACTAGGTACACCATATTCTTATTTAATGAATGGTCTTTAATGTCTCCCAAAAAGATATTCCCCTTTAGTACTCTTCAAAAACATTCCCTACTTAAAACCTTTCATCACAACATAGAGAATGGAGATATAAGAAAGGGTGATATCAGATTCTTAGTAAGGGTAAACAAGGGAAATATGTAAGAATATCATGAACATAAGGCTTTGTTAATATGAGCATGACATTTGAAACTCATACCCTTCATATCAAATATCATAATCTTGATTTATGGAATAAATATTGTAAGTTCATAAGACACGAATCATATGGAAATTAAATAACTTGATCCATTAGATCATAACACTAGCATAATACATAGATATTTAGAAAGCACGTAATCAAAGAAAAAATTATGTTATGGATACCAACCAAGACATTTATAACATGTCTGGATTAGGAAAAACACCAATGTACTTCCTTTAGGCTTGGGAAAACAACCCATGTAACCTATTTTTAGGGTTTGAGATAGGCACCCATGTACAATATTGTTTTTAGTCTTGGTATAACCACCTGTATACTCTATTTTTGGGCTTGTGCTAACAACTCATGTACCCTCTTTTTCAAGCTTGTTCTGACCATCCATGTACCCTATAAGCTGGTAAAACATTTATCATTACCCAAATTATTGTAGGGAGATATAGGTCCCACCAGTCACATAATGAAAATCATATATATGTGTTTTATAATATTACAAAAAAATAATCATATCAGAACCCATGAAAATAAATGGGTATCATAAAAATTTCATCATAACCTATTGAAAAGAAATATGTTTCATAATAATTTCATCATAGCTTAAACCATGGAAAATAAATGAGATTCATAATCCATTAATAATTTCATCATCTGGAAACCCATGGAAGAGGAATGAGTTTTATAAATATCATTTCATCAAAACATAAACCATTCAGTGGAAGGATAAGAATAGTTTTCATGGATCACATCCTCAGTAAATTATAAGTAACATTAAAGGTTCTCATATTAGATGAAAAATGACTCTAAAAGATCACTTGTAATATTTCTTGAGTAAAATTTCCTTTCTATGTGAAAAACACTTTTTAAACATAAAACATTTTAAAAATAATTTTCTTCATAAATATACTTTATAGATAATTTTATTATAAATCTTGAGGAAAATAGTCTTTTCACTTGAAAAAATCATAAAACATTTTTAAAATATTTTTATTCTAAAAATAAAATTGAAAACATGTAATGGAATCTAGAAATCATTGAGCGGTCATGATAATGGAAAATATAGCTCATGTTGTAAATGTTAAAATAAATATTCCTTTCATATTTTTAGTAAAAGACAAATGAGAATTGTTCGAAAAACAACATAAATATTCCATTAAAATGGTTTGTAAAAATTTAAACATGAGGGAAAATATCTTCAATAAATAATTTTTATAATTTTTAAAATAATTTTTGAAAAAACTTTTAGAAAACATGGTTTTGGTGGGAAAGTGGTTTTCCAACCGAATAGTGAAATAAAGATGATTTCTCTTCAAAACATTATTTTGAACCCTTAAGTACATAAAGGGATTAAAATGAAGGGAAATCATGTATTCTCATGAAATGAATATTTTATAATAAAATTCATGAATTTATTGAGACATGGATCATAATATTTCATCATCGTAAGAATAAACATAAACAATCTTGATAAACGGTGAGATTGTACAATAAACCATTACCACATTGTTAACATTGAATCATAAGACCCATGAAAGAATAAAATTAATTAAAAATTAAAATATAATTATATTATTTAAATTCATTATATTACATTTAAAATGTGATATATATAAACCTCATAAAGGAATATATGTTCACAACATAACATATGTCACAAAGAAGGAAAATTGACACCAAAAATGTCTTTTCACTTTGGTATCTTTGGAATCATAATCCCCAATAAAGAATATGATAAAATTAAACTTTAAATATCATGAAAATATTTATATTCATTATATAACAATTCAACGGTTTAGTATACATACCATAAAAAATAAACTAGTGGTGAATTTTCATGTCTATCATAAATAAAAGAGAGACTATAAATCCCTTAATTTAAGTATCAATTTCCTTTTTACATGTTAAAACCGCTTTTATAATAATATAAGTTTATTATAAATATACTAAATAAACATAATTATATATATCATACCATATATTATTTACTTATGTCATTTTATTCTACATTTAATAATAATTCAATGTTAAAGTCACGTTTCAGATAATAACCGCTGTGTTTTTCATATATGTTTGGATTTTTTATATTTGGTCCTATTACATTGATCACAGTTAAAAAATCTCCATAACAATAATAAAAAAATAATTAAAATATTTTTACATAAATTATAATTTTAATCCAATCATGAAATATTTTTTTCATAAATGATGTGTTCTACGATCATGGAGACGGTACGTCGTACATACAGATGAGAAATGTTTCCATTTTTTGATAATCGTTATGGAAAGAAGTTATGTAAAATTTCATATATAGATAATTATAATAATATTATAAATACTATATTATTTTTTAACTATACTTATACATATCATCCATGTGGTTTGGTGATGAAGAGAGAGAGTCGCATCACTTCGTGAAGGCCGTAGTCCACGCGTACATGAACAATGTTTGTTGAATTTTAGTGAGTAAGAGGGTAAGTAAGAAAATGATATAATATATTTAAATAATTATAAATAATTCATTAATATCATAATTTTTTCATGTATATCACATATATTTACCCTTATTGTATTCCATGTAAAATGTTAATGAAAATGAATCACATCACTTCACGAGGCAGTAGCTCATCATACACACGAGAGACATTATTGTGTCCCTTTATGGAATGGAAAGTAAAAAAATTATATATTAAATAATGAATCCATATGTATAATTATGTTGTAAATATCATATATATACTTTATATTCATTATTATTCCAAACCATGAGATGTGGTAATGGATGATAAAATGGCATCAGTTCGTGAGGCGATAGTCCGTCGTACATACGAATGAGGATTTCATAGCCCATTTCATAGATGTGGGGATGTTTATAGGTCATTAAATTCATATAAAAACATCCAATTATATTTTATATACTTATTTTATTATCAAATAATTTTTTAATAATAATTTAAAGTTGTGGATGAAGAAAAAAATAAAAAACGCTCGTTGAAGAACGTTACCTCTTCTTTCGGAAACCTCCTTATGTTTTCACCAAAAGCATCCCAATGTCGGATTTATGCACAAAATAATGATTATAGTATGAGATTATTGAATTTTTTAATTTATTTTTCCATTTTTTATGATCCAAATGGGTTTTAAGGTGTGAATAAGAGGGGAGAGTGGGTGACCTTTTATAAGTGAGGTGAGTGGCATACTTTTGATTTTTTAAAACGAAAAAGTCATACCCATATTTTTCTCATGATACAAGGATATAAAATGGATTATAATATATAATTAGAAATTATAGGGAATAAATATGTCAAAATATATATTTTATTCAAATTTTAGGTCTTTTTAATCCTTATTGTTTTAGTTTAACCCTGGTAAACCCATTTTTTTATTAACTACAGTAAATATTTTTTTACAATTTTTACTGTTCAATTTGGTAAAAAATTAAGTTCAACTTAATAGATATTATAAATTATTCTTAATATAAATATTTAATACATTTTTCCAAGTTCCATTCAAATAAGTGGAAAATTTTAATTTAAAATTTATCCTGCACACGTGATGAGAAAGCGGGTTTTCAAAGAGAAGTTTTTTAAAAGTTAACAAAGTTTTTATATATAATTTCAATATAGAATTGATTAAAATGAACGAAATTGTATTAATAGATATATAATTAACTAATTTTACTTCAAAATCATTTTAAAATATAATTTTACTTTATAAATAATTTTAATATAAAGGCAGTTTTCAATTAAAGTTCAATATTTTCACTATTCATCAAAAACTTTAATATTTTCAGAAAATTATCAAAAATTAAGCCTAAGATAAATTTGATATTATGATTTATAAAATTAAGTTTAATTTTTCAAATAAATTTATAAATTTTACAAAAATTAGTTTCAAAAATAATTTCACAAAAAAGAGACAAAACTGCTTTTTAGAAGAAAAAAAATATAGTTTTTATGCATTAAATTGGATTTTTTCTAATCACATATAAAGAAAACACATAAGTGAATTTATATATTTTATTAAATATATAATATATATATTTTATAAAATCATTCACCAATAGTGTTTTATTTAATTTATTTTGGTAAAATGTGGTAATTTTTATAAAAAAGGTTTTTAAGAAAAAGTTTTTTCTTTATTTTCAAATTGTTTTCATTTCTAATTAATTGGTCACCAATGAATCCATTTTATATACGTTTTTAAATCATATATTTTCATAGTTTGGTTAATCCTATTCATACCCACCATTTCATTAGTTAGATGATAAATATCATATTAAATAATAATATTTTAATAGTTTATCCAATTTTGTTTAAACTCTGTGTTCCGTGTAAGGAAATACAAACTTGATATTACATATACAACAGAATAAACTTTGTGTTGTGTGTAAAAAATTTTAAATTAGTGTTATGTGGAACTCAAGATAAACTTGGTGTTTCATGTAATGCATAATATCGAAAACATTAAAATTATTTTAATAAAACAAATTCATAAAATCTTAGGGTGTTATAATCTACCCTCAATAAAATGAATTTATTCTTAGAAATTCATAATTTTGGTACCAAAAAATGAAGATAATTATGCCTAATTACATCCTAAGGTTACTATAGAGCTTCCTCAAGATAGTTTTTTTTCACAAAACATTAACCAGGTGATTGGTCTTGTTTCATAGCACTTTCTATGTTATTTCTAGGGTATCTACTAGTTTTCCAAATATGAAATATCATACACTATCCATACAATCTATTATTTCATTACATGTGATAGATCAAGTATGAACATCCTAAAGAGAAATACATGGAACACATCCAAAACCTATGAGGTGTTCTACATAATGACCAATATATATTATACCTATAATATACATCACTTGTTTTAAATTTAATTTACAATTAATTTCCATTCTTGCTTTGTTTTGGGGGTTTACAATGCGTTTTCCGGGAAATAGTGGGTTTTCAAAATTTGGGCCAAACCGTGAGCCCATTTCCAGATTTAAAAATAAATTTTGTTTCTTTTATGAATCCTTTATTTTTTAACATTTTCATCAATCCCAATTCCTACTTGGCCTCCCATGACCTATTAACATCACCATATCAATTTGGACGCTTTAGAAATTCATAATCATAGTGTATTGAAGTTTTTATTTATGGAATTGGGTGATCTCGAAAGCCCATTTCTAGTTTTAAAAACAAAATTGATTATTTAATATCTTATTCAATTTTAATGATGTTTTGATGATTCCAACCCTCACTCGAGCCCACTAAACCCAGCCTCTCCCCAGTTCTCTTTACCCTTTCTTTAGATCTCATATGCATCGTGAATTAGGGCAGAACTTCATAGGGTTTATCAAATCTTCCAGATTTGGAGAGGTAACTTATTTCCTTCATAAATCCTTCAATTATTACTCTTTTTCCCTATTTCAGTTCTCACATGACCTTCTTAGACTTATTCTAACCTCACTTTCATTTTTTTATGTTTTAAAATTTAGATACTAGTGTGTTTGGGGTGATTTATTCAAGATCCCTCAAGTGAGTGGGTCTTTTTCATTTTTCCTCCCATTTTCTTAGGGATTTTTTTCTTTTTTCTTAGGGTTTATTCCAAATTTTCTTAATTTTTCTAATGTCCAAAAATTGGGTATTAGAACCTAGGTTTTGATCTTTTATTTCTTGGCCTTTTCTTTTGGTTTTAGGCTTGATCTATGTCCCTTGAGGTGCAGCAGTGGTGCAATTGAATTTTTGCACTAGGGATTCAACATTTTAACTATTTTCATAGGTGATTCCATTGGGTATGAAATCATTGTGGATTATATTTCTATTTTTATAGTTTTTTCATGTTAATATAATCTTATTATTGGTGAAAAAATTGGTTTTAGTGGTATTTATAAAGAAAATGAATTTTAGGTGTCGTTTTTATGTGAAATTGGGGGTTCTTCGAAGAATTCTTTTATTGTATCACTCGGGGATGTGATCTAACTACTTATTTGATTTTATAAGGATTTATTAGGGCTGAAATTCTGTTTTTAATGTTTATTCACTTTGGTTGTATAAGGCCCCAGCCTTAAACCTTACTTAATCTTGAGTTATTACAAGATTACACATTGAGGATCTTTTCGGGTTTAGAGTTTTAGAGAATTAGATCATAAAACTTGCATTACATTCCACATATAAACAAAGTGGTTACATAAAGATAGTATTCTTCATTCCCATCAATGGAAACACATTTAAAATAAAACATGGATTATTTCTTGACACATCCTTGACTCTATCATCTTATCATGTACCTTTCCCTTGACCTGTGAAAAACATTTCAAAAACTTGGGATGAGCATAAAAACTCAGTATGGGTTATAAAAAAAACATGGAAAGGACACATGAGTTCATATATACATAAGAATGCAATCAAACTTTACCCATAAAACATAGGCACTTTAACATACCTCATAAAATCATGAATAAATCATAGAAATCATAAGACATAAAGGTAACTTGAGGCATTCATAACATTCTTACGTAGGGAGTAACCCTCTTGGTTACGTTTGGAATACCCATCACAGTATATTCCCTAAAATATATTCGGAGAAACCTTAACGTTTCACTCCTTCGCGTAACCCAATGCATTGAAGAGCTATAACGGGCTCACCCGCCCTTAGTTTATCACGGAACCACCCGTCTTCATAATAATGTCGAAGAACCATAACATAATCATATCACATAAAACATGCATAAAGGAAACATAACATTTCCACATTTCAATCACGAGATATCAATACAACACATTGATATAATAAAAACATTATGAAAACCATTTTCAATACCAAAGTAAAACATGGTATTTATTTTCCTTTTAAAAAAAGAAGGTATGGCTTGTAGAGGAAGCCGAAACTCAAATAATGGTTACGATGGCGGAGAAGTCGTTGTCGCCGCATACGTATGAAAAAAACATTCCCTTTTGTCGTTTAGTAAACGCTTCATATAAAAAAGATTCCTTTTGAATAAACGTAAAAGTCAAAGGGGTTTATACACAGTATAAAAGAAAGTTGTGTATAAAATAAAATATGCCTCAATGAAAGGAGATTGAGACGAAGTCCCATACCTCGTATCCGACTTGACCCGACCGTTCTTTAATATCCTGAATAATAAACATGAGTTAATCTCTACTTCTTATGAATCATTTTCAAGTTCATTATTCCTTTTATACCATGTCATGAACATCATGTAATCAGTTAAGTTAATAATGTTCATTTTGTCGGTATTTGGTTCTTAAGTCAAAAATAGACTTCTTACACTTACATGTTGTTAATTTGGTCAAAGGTTCATTATATCCAGAATTGTATTCATGATGTAGATGTCATATATGTCATATATATCCAGTACATACATGCATTTATAATATTACATAATCATTTAGAGGTAAGAAATGAAATGCACCGTTCATGGAGACGGTAAGCCGTACGTACGCATGAACGCTACTTTCATTTCTATTTCGTATTTTATAGAATGTAATCATAATGATATAAAGGTATATTATAATTCCAGTATAATATCATATATAATATCATAGTTCCATCCTTTATATGTCCCACATATGGTATTTAACGAATCAAATCACTTTGAGGGGGCGGTAGTCCGCACTTCCTAAAATGAAGATATCGTGTTTACCCATAATGGAAACCATAATGGTATGCCCAAAATGAAAAAAACAGAAGCTTAAGGAAAACATAAACATATTATATATCATATATAAAAATAGTGACAACATAATGGCCAACTTTGAAGGTGTTAAATGAGTATGGAACAATCATCGTTTCAGGAGGCAGAATTTCACCATCCACAGAAACCGTATGTTCTTTAACCATTTGATGTAGTTGTGTGAGTGTGTAGCTCAATTATATCTTATAACAACATCCTAGTATATGGAAGATACTGGTGTTGTTACAAAATAAGTAAATAAAAAGAGTTTAGGGGGTTGGAGAAGCAAAATAAAACAAATGAACATGAGAGAATGAATTACCTTTAAAAGTGTAACTCCTTTTTATTTGAGCCTAAAGGCTTCCTTTGAAAGGATTATTCCCAAAGGGAATCCTCTAAGATGAGGAGAGGGATGTGGAGAGAGTAAATGGGAAGGTTTTGGCAGATCCAAAGGCCTGAGGAGTGTGTGAAATGAGGTAGAGGTGGGGGCCTTTTATAAGAGGAGAGGAGGGGCACTTTTGGAAATTAAAGAAATATTACTTCACTTGAAAATGTGTTTCGGTTTTAAAAGGTCCCACATTGATAGAATTCGTGGATAAGGTGATAAGGGTTCGAAATACACTCATCCAATTGGTTTTGGACATGTGTAGTTCATATATTTTACATTATCTTTCTATTTTATTTAAATCGTCAAATAATGATGTCATCGCTGCATCATTATTATGTCATAAATAATTAAATTTATTTAATGTCTAAAAATTATAAACAAAATACTATGATATAGGAAATCTTTTTAGCTTTCCAATTAATATTTATAATCAAGATTTGGACTTGTATAACCCCAATTAAAAATTGTTTTCGTAAAACATCTCTTGTTTGTGTCATTTTTACTTTAACATTTAATAAAAAGCTATTTATGTCATTTCCAAACCAAAGTGTCTCCATGGGGTCCCCAAGTTGACCCATGGCTTTTATTGGTCGGCCATGACACAACCAATAAGGTTGGGACATGTTTCTAGGTCATTTCTTATTATTAAAGCATTATTTATACCTTAAACTACCCTAATTACCACTAATCGCGATTAAGAACTTAATAAGTTACTATTCACCAAAAATTATTATAATCTCATTGAACCACATTTTACTTCTTAATGACATCCATGTATGTCGGATTTTCAAAATTCAATACACATTAGTGGTAAACTTTCATTTAACTGAAAAATCAGTTTGCTTGATTACCACTTAGTGGTTTCACTATTCATCAAAAATTGAAGTTTTTCAGAAAATTACCTCAAATTCACCCTAAGCTATATTTGATATTCCGAATTCAAAAATAAAGTCAATTTTACAAAATTCAAATCATATAAGTCACATTAATTAATTCAATAATTAATTCCCGCTGCCAGAGTAAATAGCGTGTTTTTACAAAACAATAAGTATCAAAAGATTGACACCAGTTTAAGTCTAATTTCAAAGTGAAATTGATTCCAATTACCACCATTGGATAAAATGGTAAAAATATATTCTAATTTCACTTCAAATACAATTAAAAACATTATCTAAAAATATAAATAAATTAGATTAAAAAAACAGTTTTGATGTAAAATGCAGTATTTTTCACTATTCATTAAAAAATGAACATTGTCAGAAAAATACGAAAAATTCACACAAGGTAAATTTTGATGTCCCAATCATGAAGGATATGTTTATTTTGACAAAAATAGTTTATAAAATTGTCAAAATATAGATTCAAAAATGGTTTTCCATCAAAAGGCAGTAAAACAATCTTTTAAGAATATTATTGTATTCCATGCATAAGATTTTATTTATTTTCATTTTAAGCCTCTATAAAACTATCTTAATCATTAATAGACATAGATAAAAATATCTATTATTCATTACTTACTTGGGATGTTACATCCTTCCCCCCTTTAGAAAATTGCATCCCCGCAATTTATTTACTTATCGAATAAATGGGGGTACTTATCCCTCATTGCATTTTCAGATTCCCATGTTGCCTCTTCAATCATGTGGTTTTTCCACAAAACCTTTACCTGGTGAATCACCTTATTCCGTAACACTTGCTCCCTGTGGTCAAGAATCTGGACCGGTTGTTCCTCATAAGATAGGTTCTCTTCCAGCTGAACTACCTCTGGACTCAAAACATGAGATGGATCTGGCATATACTTTCTCAACATCGAAATGTGAAAAACATTGTGTACCTAATATAAACTCGGAGGTAAAGCCACTCGGTATGCAACTGATCCAACTCTCTCCAGAATTTCGTATGGTCCAATGAACCTTGGAATCAACTTTCCTTTCTTACCAAATCTCATCACACTTTTCCAAGGAGAAACCTTGAGAAAAACATGATCACCTACCTCGAAAGATAGATCCTTCCTCCGGTTATCCGCATAACTCTTCTGCCTGCTCTGAGCTGTTCTCATGTGTTTCTGAATCAGCTGAACTTTTTCTGCCATCTCTTCTACCAATTCTGGTCCCATCAACTTTCTTTCACCCACTTCATCCCAGAAAGCTGGAGTTCGACACCGCTTCCCATATAATGCCTGAAATGGTGCCATCTGTATATTGGAATGAAAACTGTTATTATATGAAAACTCAACCAAAGAAAGATGTTGGTCCCAACTTCCCTGATAATCCATAGAACAAGCTCGTAGAATATCCTCCAATGTCTGAATTGTTCGTTCTGACTGCCCATCTGATTGAGGATGAAAAGCTGTACTAAAATTTAATTCAGTACCCAACGACTTCTAAAGGCCTTTCCAAAAGATTGAAGTAAACCTTGGATCACGATCCGATACAATGGAGAGAGGAACTCCATGTAACCTGACTATCTCTTTAAGATACAAACGGGAAAGTTGATCAAGAGAGAAAGTATCTCGTATAGCAAGGAAATGAGCATATTTAGTCAAGCGATCAACAATAACCCAGATTGCATTATTACCTCGATATGTCTTCGGTAATCCAACAACAAAGTCCATGGATATAATCTCTCATTTCCACTCTGGCACTGGTAAAGGCTGAAGCATCCCTTTCGTTAACTGCCGCTCTTCTTTAACCTGTTGACATGTCAAACACTTCACAGTAAAATCAGCAATGTCTCTTTTCATTCCATCCCACCAGTAACACTCCCGCAGATCTCTATACATCTTAGTACTGCCCGGATGAACTAAAAACAGAGAACTATGAGCTTCACATAACAACTCTCTCTTCAACTGTGAATCACAAGGCACACACAATCTCTTCCCAAATCTCAAAACGCAATCATTATCAATGTTTAATTCAGGCAACTTACCTTTCTGAACCAGCTCTACCCTTTTCTGCAACTCACTGTCTTGCTTCTGTGCTTGCTTGATTCTATCTGATAGAGATAATCTCACTGATACCTGAAACAAAACAGAAGGAATTCCTGCACCAACAACATTTATGCCAAAGTTCATCAAATCCTTAACCAAAGGATCACGTTCCAAACGCAACATTGTTAATGAAGCATTACTTTTTCGACTCAAAGCATCAGCCACTTTATTTGCTTTTCCCGGATGGTAATGAATTGTACAATCATAATCCTTGATTAATTCTAGCCATCTCCTTTGTCTAATGTTTAACTCTTTCTGAGTGAATATATACTTTAAACTTTTGTGATCGGTATATATTTCACACTTTACTCCATACAAATGATGCCTCCAAATTTTTAAAGCAAAAACAACAGCAGCTAATTCCAAATCATGTGTAGGGTAATTTACCTCATGAGTTTTCAACTGTCGTGAAGCATAAGCAATTACCTGATCATTCTGCATTAGGACGCAACCAAGTCCTTTCAATGAAGCATCACTGTATATAACAAACTCACCATTCCTGGAAGGTAGTTCCAAAACTGGAGCATTCACCAATCTTCTTTTCAATTCATGAAAACAATCATCACATTCTTTTGTCCAGATAAACTTAACACCCTTCTGAGTTAGCTTAGTCATTGGACAAGATAACCGTGAAAAGTTTCTAACAAACCTTCGGTAATAGCCCGCCAAACCAAGGAAGCTACGAATCTCGGTTACATTTGTGGGTCTTGTCCATTCTTCCACAACTTTTGTTTTTGCAGGATCAACAGTTATTCCATCTTTAGAAACAATGTGACCAAGGAAAGAAATTTGTTGCAACTAAAACTCACACTTGCTGAATTTCCCATACAATTTCTTTTCTTTTAAGGTTAGCAAGATAACCCTTAAATGTTTTTCATGCTCCTCTTTACTTTTAGAAAACTCCTAAATATCATCAATGAAAACCACCACAAACTTATCCAAGAACTCATGGAAAATTCTATTCATTAAGTCCATGAATACAGCAGGTGCATTGGTTAGCCCAAAAGGCATTACTACAAATTCATAATGGCCATATCTCATACGGAACGCGGTCTTCGGAATATCTGCCTCCTTTACCTTCAGCTGATGGTACCCTGATCTCAAGTCAATCTTTGAAAAAAACTGAGCTCCCTGGAGCTGATCAAACAAATCATCGATATGAGGCAAAGGATATTTGTTCTTAACGGTGATATTATTCAAGGCTCTATAATCAATGCAAAGTCTCATAGAACCATCTTTCTTTTTAAAAAATAAAACAGGAGCACCCCATGGTGATGTGCTAGGTCTAATGAAACCTTTCTCTAATAAATCTTGCAACTGCTCCATCAACACTAAAAGTTCAATTTGTGACATTCGATAAGGGGGTTTTGAAATTGGCTTAGCATCAGGAACTAAGTCAACAGTAAACTCAACTTCCCGATCTGGTATTATTCCAGGAAACTCATCAGGAAAAACATCAGGATACTCATTTACCACTGGCACGTCATTAATCTGAACAGTTCCTTTATTTTCAACGACGTGTGCAAGGTAACGTTCATTTCCATCTTTTACAAGTTTCTCGGCCTCTTGATATGTTATCAAAATTAAGGGTTCATTCTTGTAAACAAACTGAAAGTCTTTCTGAAAAGAAACTTCTTTAGCTCTACAGTCAATCTTAGCATGGTAAATAGAGAGCCAATCCATACCCAGGATAACATCAAACTCAACTAGAGGTAGAACAATAAGGTTTGCAAGTAGGTTCTTTCCACAGATAAGGATAGGAAGATTCTTATAAATTCTTTTTGCCTCAACACTTCCCCCAGGTGTTTTTACCAAAAGTTCAGGGGTCATTTCTTGAGATGGTATTCCCATTTTACTAGAAAAGGTTTCAGAGATGAAAGAATGTGTAGACCCCGAATCAAAAAACACGCTGGCATAATCTGAAAAAACAAACAAAGTACCTGATACAACTTCATTTGATGGCCCGACATCTGCTGAAGTAGTTGCAAAGGATTTCACCACCCCTTTCTTCTTGTAGTCTAACTTCTTCCCATCACTCAAGCTCCTTGTCGGACACTCGTTTGCATAGTGACCCATCTCATTGCACTTATAACATTTCACTAACTGTAAATAAAATTTGTTCTTACCTTCACCTTGATCCTTTTCAGTGCAATCACGAGCCTTATGTCCCATCTTAGCACATCGGTAGCACTTCCCAGAATTTAGAAGACATTCCCCAGTATGCCTTTTGCCACATTTATCACAAACTGGAAACATAGTTCTCTTACCATCAGACTTTTTTGAAGAATTCTTACCTTTCTCCTGCCACCTTGGTCTCTTCTTCTGCTGGTTGTTATAGAACACTTGGTCATCGGCAAACTCCATTTCCACCTTCTCAGCACATAGAACAAGCTTTTCATAACTTTTAAACTCACGAGAAGCTAATTCCCTTCGATACTTTGGCTTTAATCTTGAGTAGAAACGATTGATTTTACTATCAAGGTCCCGGATAAAATTTGGAGCATACCTTTCCAATCGAGTGAACCTTTCTTCATAGGCATCCACTGAGTCTTCCTCTTGCCTCAATTCCAAGAATTGCTTTTCCATCCTAAGTCGAACAGCCTTAGGAAAATACTTCTCAAGAAACATACCTTTGAATTCATCCCAGTCAAGAGCATCAATCTCTTCGGCGTCCCTGATATTTTTAACCATAGACCACCACTAATCTGCTTCACCCTCCAAACGGTAAATATCAAGACTAACCTTTTCATTGTCTGAACACCCCATGACATCAAAAATCATCTCCAGTGCTTTAATCCACCCTTCAGCTATCACAGGGTCAGATAATCCTCTGAATGATGGTGGATGTTGCCTCATGAAATGTTCCACCACTGACATGTTTCTCTGCGGTTGTTCTGGCTGATCTCGTGCATGGATACCACCGCCATTTATCTCTTGATTCAATTGCGCCATTACTGCAACAAACTGTTCAGTTCCAATTCCGACCATCTCAGGATGCTGATTCGGAAGGTTATTTCCTTCTGTATGCCTTCCTAGCACTGCTTCCCTGTTTCCTCTGCGGAAAACCATTCTGAACAAACATGTCTTAGATGAAGCAACATGGTAATCTTTAAATGCAATATCATTTCTAAAAATATATATATATATATATTTTTGGATAATCATTTAATAGAATTCTAACTCCTAAAGTTATCTAAACCGACCTTTGATACCAACTATAAGGCCCCAGCCTTAAACCTTACTTAATCTTGATTTATTACAAGATTACACATTGAGGATCTTTTCGGGTTTAGAGTTTTAGAGAATTAGATCATAAAACTTGCATTACATTCCACATATAAACAAAGTGGTTACATAAAGATAGTATTATTCATTCCCATCAATGGAAACACATTTAAAATAAAACATGGATTATTTCTTGACACATCCTTGACTCTATCATCTTATCATGTACCTTTCCCTTGACCTGTGAAAAACATTTCAAAAACATGGGAGGATCATAAAAACTCAGTATGGGTTATAAAAAAACATGGAAATGAAACATGAGTTCATATATACATAAGAATGCAATCATACTTTACCCATAAAACATAGGCACTTTAATATACCTCATAAAATCATGAATAAATCATAGAAATCATAAGACATAAAGGTAACTTGAGGCATTCATAACATTCTTACGTAGGGAGTAACCCTCTTGGTTACGTTTGGAATACCCATCACAGTATATTCCCTAAAATCTCTTCGGAGAAACCTTAACGTTTCACTCCTTCGCGTTACCCAATGCATTGGAGATCTATAACGGGCTCACCCGCCCTTAGTTTATCACGGAACCACCCGTCTTCATAATAACGCCCAAGAACCATAACATAATCATATCACATAAAACATGCATAAAGGAAACATAACATTTCCACATTTCAATCACGAGATATCAATACAACACATTGATATAATAAAAACATTATGAAAACCATTTTCAATACCAAAGTAAAACATGGTATTTATTTTTCTTTTAAAAAAAGAAGGTATGGCTTGTAGAGGAAGCCGAAACTCAAATAACGGTTACGACGGCGGAGAAGTCGTTGTCGCCGCATACGTACGACAAAAAAATTCCCTTTTGTCCTTTAGTAAACGCTTCGTATAAAAAATATTCCTTTTGAATAAACATAAAAGTCAATGGGTTTTATACACCGTATAAAAGAAAGTTGTGTATAAAATAAAATATTCCTCAATGAAAGGAGATTGAGACGAAGTCCCATACCTCGTATCCGACTTGACCCGACCGTTATTTAATATCCTGAATAATAAACTTGAGTTAATCTCTACTTTCTTATGAATATTTTTCAAGTTCATTATTCCTTTTATACCATGTTATGAACATCATGTAATCAGTTAAGTTAATAATGTTCATTTTGTCGGTATTTGGTTCTTAAGTCAAAAATAGACTTCTTACACTTACATGTTGTTAATTTGGTCAAAGGTTCATTATATCCAGAATGGTATTCATGATTTATATATCATATATGTCATATATATCCAGTACATACATGCATTTATAATATTACATAATCATTTAGAGGTAAGAAATGAAATGCACCGTTCATGGAGACGGTAAGCCGTACGTACGCATGAACGCTACTTTCATTTCTATTTCGTATTTTATAGAATGGAATCATAATGATATAAAGGTATATTATAATTACAGTATAATATAATATATAATATCATAGTTCCATCCTTTATATGTCCCACACATGGTATTTAACGAATCAAATCACTTTGAAGGGGCGGTAGTCCGCACTTCCTAAAATGAAGATATCGTGTTTACCCATAATGGAAACCATAAAGGTATTCCAAAAATGAAAAAAACAGAAGCTTAAGGAAAACATACACATATTATATATCATATATAAAAATAGTGACATCATAATGGCCACCTTTGAAGGTGTTAAATGAGTATTGAACAATCATCGTTTCGGGAGGCAGAATTTTGCCATCCACAGAAACCGTATGTTCTTTAACCATTTGATGTAGTTGTGTGAGTGTTTAGCTCAATTATATCTTATAACAACATCCTAGTATATTGAAGATACTGGTGTTGTTACAAAATAAGTAAATAAAAAGAGTTTAGGGGGTTGGAGAAGCAAAATAAAACAAATGAACATGAGAGAATGAATTACCATTAAAATTGTAACTCCTTTTGATTTGAGCCTAAAGGCTTCCTTTGAAAGAATTCTGCCCAAAGGTAATCCTCTCGGATGAGGAGAGGGATGTGGAGAGAGTAAATGGGCAGGGGTTGGCCGAGCCAAAGGCATGAGGAGTGTGTGAAATGAGGTAGAGTTGGGGGCCTTTTATAAGAGGAGAGGAGGGGAACTTTTGGAAAGTAAAGAAATATTACTTTACTTGAAAATGTGTTTCGGTTTTAAAAGGTCCCACATTGATATAATTCGTGGATAAGGTGATAAGGGTTTGAAATCCACTCATCCAATTGGTTTTAGACATGTGTAGTTCATATATTTTACATTATCATTCTATTTTATTTAAATCGTCAAATAGTGATGTCATCGCTGCATCATTATTATGTCATAAATAATTATATTTATTTAATGTCTAAAAATTATAAAAAAAATACTATGATATAGGAAATCTTTTTATATTTCCAATGACTATTTATAATCAAAATTTGGACTTGTATAACCCCACTTAAAAATTGTTTTCGTAAAACATCTCTAGTTTGTGTCATTTTTACTTTAACATTTAATAAAAAGCTATTTATGTCATTTCCAAACCAAAGTGTCTCCATGGGGTCCCCAAGTTGACCCATGGCTTGTTTTGGTCGGCCATGACACAACCAATAAGGTTGGTACATGTGTATAGGTCTTTTCATATTATTAAAGCATTATTTATACCTTAAACTACCCTAATTACCACTAATCGCGATTAAGAACATAATAAGTTACTATTCACCAAAAAATTATTATAATCTCATTGAACCACATTTTACTTATTAATGACATCCATTTATGTCAGATTTTCAAAATTCAATACACATTAGTGGTAAACTTTCATTTAACTGAAAAATCAGTTTGCTTGATTACCACTTAGTGGTTTCACAATTCATCAAAAATTGAAGTTTTTCAGAAAATTACCAAAAATTCACCCTAAGCTATATTTGATATTCCGAATACACAAATGAAGTCTATTTTAAAAAATTCAAATCATATAAGTCACATTAATTAATTCAATAATTAATTCCCGCTGCCAGAGAAAATAGCGTGTTTTTACAAAACAATAAGTATCAAAAGATTGACACCAGTTTAAGTCTAATTTCAAAGTGAAATTGATTCCAATGACCACCATTGGATAAAATGGTAAAAATATATTCTAATTTCACTTCAAAACCAATTCAAAACATAATCTAATAATATAAATAAATTAGATTAAAAAAACAGTTTTGATGTAAAATGCAGTATTTTTCACTATTCCTTAAAAAATGAACATTGTCAGAAAAATACCAAAAATTCACACAAGGTAAATTTTGATGTCCCAATAATAAAGGATAAGTTTATTTTGACAAACATAGTTTATAAAAATGTCAAAATATATATTCAAAAATGGTTTGCCATTAAAAGGCAGTAAACCAATCTTTTAAGAATATTAGTGTATTCCATGCATAAGATTGTATTTATTTTCATTTTAAGCCTCAATAATACTATATTAATCATTAATAGACATAGATAAAAATATCTATTATTAATTACTTACTTGGGATGTTACAGGTTGTCACTGTGAAAATCTGGTTTAATGCTGTTTGTGAAGCATATGATCATTAAGTGCCATGTTTGTGTAAAGATGGAGGTTTTACAATGATATCAATTCTTAAATCATATCTTCTTACCATAAAACTGGTTTTTATGGTTTCATTGTATGGTGTTTGAATTCAATTTTTTTTGGTTACTTTTAAGTATGCACATGGTGTTTGAATTGGGGATTTCATGGAGTTTTGGGTGCAAACAATGTGAGATTTTGAGAAGTTGTTTTTTTGAAAATCAAAAATGTTTTGTTGTGTTTTTTAAGTTGTATAAAATGTGTATAGCTAATGTATTGTTTGAATGTGACCAGTAGTGGTATTTTTATATTCAAATTAATGTGTGTTGATTGCTGAAATTTTTTGAGCACAAAGGGGGAAGCTCGGGTGCCTAGGTGGGCGGATATGTACTAGTACGGCAAGTGATCGAGATGGGTTTTGTCCCTGTTTCACTGAGAAAATAGATAATGAAAACTCTAACTAAACTGTATGGATGATTTATGGGGACCACTAGGTTCTGGATATTTTCTCTACTAGTGGATCGTGCATGGGAAATGATTTGTGACATGGTTACTTTACACCGAGGTAGGAGGTACATAGGGCCCGAGACTATCAAGTTTCCTAGGGTTGTTCCTAGTTTTGGTCCTCATTTTGTTTGTGGTATTTACCCTTGTATTAGGGAATATTTTGATATAATTTAAATTAGCTAACATTTATTATTTTAATGTGTTAACATTCTGAAAGTTTTAGTTTGAAAACTATTTTCAATTCAAAGTCTCATTCCTTGGAATTTACCATCGTTTTTCTTTACATATTAAAACTGCTTGTTTTTTCACCTTGTATTGCATACTATTTAGAATATTTGGGTCGTATACAACCAGGATTAGTCTAAAAAACCTACTTACACCCCGTGTTTGTAATTATACTTTGTTGTGTTTGACTGAGGTAAATGAAAAGCCTCGGGTGAAGGAGCTTCGGGTTGTTAGACCCCTCCTACGGTGTGGTGTTGTGGAGATGGCTTAGGGGTGATGACCCCTTGTCATGTACAGCCCTTTTGGATAACTTTGTACTATATTTATTTATATTTGGACCTCTTTTAATTTACTTAATACCATGTTTTCATATCTTGTTTTGTTAACACTTGTTTGGCATGAAAATTTCAGATTCATATTATTGATTATTTTTAATGTTTTATGCTTTCATAATTGGGTAAATTGTTCCCAAACATAATTTATTGATACCCTGGAACTTTGTCCAAACTGGGGGGGATAGGGAACGCCCTTCGCGCCTTGTCATGGTCTGGATTTTGTGTCGGTATTATTGGAAACCTGATTCTATTTGTGACAAAATGGTATCAAATAAGGTTTTTGTTTTTCGGTTACATCATTATTTTAGGATAAGTCAGGATAGACAGGATCTAGGATTGTTGGGACTCAGAGTTTTGGTCATGAGTAGGGTGCTTGGATACCACCTCTCTTGGAAGACCTCAAGTCACTATGGGACATTGGAATTTCTTATTTTACTTCATTTCCATGTGAGATGTGTGGGCTGCAGACTACACGTGGACATCAGGTGGGGGTTAAGTAGTGGTTTATTTTATTATTGTAATGTTTTTGGCTTCATTATGTTTGTTGTTATTGATGGATGGTTTCATAAATATTATACTGATTTTTTCTCGTGTGGTTGTTCCCTTTCTTTCACAACATGCCTCTCCGGAAAGCTCACATGCACCCACGAGAGGAAGCCGGTGAGAGTTCTGCCTCGCCCTTGATTAGCGGCTAGTAAAGGTTGTGGTTCGGGCTGTACTAGCTCTAGAAAATGCACTAGCTCCTATTCCAACTCTTGTTATATAATATGAGACTGAACCTAGGAAGGACAAGGCCCAAGTGTTCCTGGAAGATAATCCTCATACTTTCCAAGGTAGCATAGAAACCCATGAAGCAGAGGAATGGATCTAAAAGATCGAGAACATGATCGAGTTCTTGGAGACACCTGAGGAGGTCAGGTTGAAGTGTGACTCATTTTTGGTGGAGGGTACCAGCCTCAGGTGGCGGGAATCAGTACTTCAAACTGGGAATAATGAGCAGGTGCGCTGGGGAGATTTCAAGGCCATCTTCAATGGCCAGTACTACCCTGAAGTGTTGGCTTATGCTAGATCCTGAGAGTTCATGGGCCTTTTTCTAGGGTATCTATTTGTGATGTAGTACACCGACTATTTTGTTGAGTTGGTTCGGTATGCTCTTGGAATCATCTATAATGAGAAAGTGAAGGCCCATAGGTTTGAGAAAAGCTTACGACTCGAGATATACTCCTAGTTTTTCTTGTTTAATATGAGGACCTATGCTGAGGTGGTTTATAGGGAATGCATTGTGGATATTGACCGGAAAGGGAGGGATGGTTTCTTAGGGTCAGTATCAGTAGTGGTTAGTGGCAGATCTTCATAGAAGAGAAGGAAGCGGAAGGATCAGTTGAAAAAATGAGGTGGTAGTTCAGGCTACTCTTCGAGGCAGTTTTCATATGTGGCTTCTGATGTGAGATTTTTCATGTGCCACCAGTGTGGGAGACTAGGGAACATCCAACCATCATTCCCACATCCTTTGAATCCTTGTTAACAATGTGGAGGTATGGGCCACTTGCAGTGCTTTTGTGGGGTGGCACACCCACTTTTGAGTGGGGTAGGGTCAGTGGCTTCAAGAGGAGTGTCATCTTAGTCTGATTTGTCAAGGATGGGGGGATATTGTTTTGGTAGACTAATTCATGTAGTTTATGAGTTTCTTGAGGTATTTCTAGATGTTTTTTCAATTTATCCCCTAGAGCGGGATGTAGAGTTCTCAATGGATTTGGCGCCGGGAACACAGCCGATATCTCTTCCCTCATATCCCATGGCCGCCACCAAGCTGAGGGAATTAAAGATACATTATGATGACTAAGAATACAAATAATTTATTCTCATGAGTGTCTCTCCTTGGGATTCTCTAGTGTTATTTGGGAAAAAGGCTGATGGATCCCTCCAATTCTGCATTGACTACTGAAAGTTGAATAAGTTAACAATCAAGAACAAATACCATTTTCCCATAATAGATGACTTGTACGATTAGTTGAAGGGGGAAAAGTGGTTCTCAATAATAGACTTGCATTCAGGATACCATCAACTCAGGTTGAATGAGGCAGATGTGCTAAATATAACCTTGCAATATAGTTACGGAAACTTTGAGTATTTGGTCATGCCCTTTGGATTGACCAATGCTATCGTGGTCGTTATGTCACTCATGAATAGGGTGTTCCACCGATATCTCAATTCCTTTGTTTTGGTGTTTGTGGATGAAATTCTCATATTCTCTGGATCTGAGGAGGAACAAAAACATTATTTGGGGATCGTTTTGAGAACTTTTCAGGATCACCGCCTCTATGAAAAGTTGTAAAGGTGCACATTTTGGATTAGGGAGGTGAAATTTATGGGGCATGTGATCTCAGAGAAACGGGTTTCAGTGGACCCTGAGAAGATCATTTCGGTCATTCCATGGGAGAAACCAAAGAATGTATTTGAGATTAAGAGTTTCCTTAGCCTAGCTGGTTATTAAAAGTAGTTTTTTTGGGATTTCTCTCACCTTGCTTCACCAATGACTGTGCTCACCCGGAAAGGGGTGAAGTTTTTATGGGCCCCAGAATGTCAGGGATCCTTCGAGGATCTGAAGAGGCGGTTGACTACCTCACCCATTCTGATTTTAATAGAGGATAAAAAGGTGTATGTGGTGTATTGTGATGCTTCAGGTATGGGTCATGGGTGCGTGATTATTCATGATGATCACATGGTGGAGTATGGATCTCGCTAACTCCAACCAGACGAAAGGAATTACCCAACCCATGACTTGTTGTTGGTAGCGGTGATGCATGACTTGAAGACCTAATGTCACTACCACTTTGGGGAGATTTTTTTGGTTGAATGTGATAACAAAATCTTGGCCTATATCTTCTCATAAAAGGACCACAAATTGAGGAAGCATTACTGGATCATGTATTTTCAAGGGATTAACATTGGCATTATCTATACCCCAGGAAAGGGTAATGTTGTGGCCAAAACCTTGAGAAGAAGAGTTCCAATGCCAGCTTGGAGGAATTCTAGGGATGAGTGGACTTTGATGGGGCTCTTTACTCAGATGCATGTGGTGACTTGGGAGTAAAATGGGGGTGCGTTCTTGGTGAGGGTTCAGTTGACTTCTTCTCTATTAGAGTTGATTCAGCGAGAACAACCAAGCGATGTGCTTTGTTAGTGGTTGAGGCAGTTTATTCATTATGGGGACATGTCCTATGATTGGTCATCATCTCCTGAGAGCATCTTGTGCATAAAGGTCCTTTTAGTAGTGTTGTTATCTTTTTGGAAGGTGGTGATGTAGGATACCGACCAGTCTCGGTGGGTTTTCCATCCGGGTTCCACCAAGATGTATTATGATATGCGACGACAGTTTTGGTGGCCAGGTATGTGACGGGATATAGCGGACTACATGTCGAAATGATACACATTTCAGCAGGTCAAAGCAGAGCATCATAGGCCCTCCAATTTTCTCCATCCATTTCCCATTCCTACTTGGGAGTGGGACGAGGTCACCATGGACTTCATTGATGGCTTTCCTTGTACAACTCGGGGTAAAAATTCCAATTGGGTGGTGATTGGTCATCTGACCAAATCTACCCACTTCATTCCAATCAAAGATACAGCTGAAGTGGATGAGCTGGGCTGTTTGTATCTTGAGGAGGTAGTGAGACTCCATGGTGTTCCGTCATCAATTGTCTTGGATAGAGTCCCCTATTACACTTATCGGTTCTGGTAAGGCCTCCAAAAGGCCTTGGGTCTCAGATTAAGATGAGCACGGAATACCATCCTCAAACATATGGTCAGATAGAGCGGGAAAATCAGATTTTGGAGGACATTCTCAATATGTGAGTTCTATAATTTGGAGGATCTTGGGATATCCATTTGGTATTGGTTGAGTTTTCTTATAATAATATTTACAAATCCTCGATTTTAATGGCTCCTTTTGAGTCACTCTATGGTCGGCCTTGTCTGTCCCCCCTATGTTGGGATGAGGTAGGTGAGACCTCATTGTTGGGACTAAGTCTGGTGCAGGAGACATATGAGAAGGTCAATTTTATCAGGTAGTTCTTATTGATATCTCATATTACCAATAAATTATATGCTGATAAGAGGTGTTGAGAATTAGAGTTTTTTGTGGGTGACAGGGTATTCTTGAATGTGGCCCCCTGTCTAGGCCATCGCTAATTAATAAAGCAAGGGAAGTTGACACAGTGGTATGTCGGACCTTTTGATATCACCAAACTTATTGTAAATGTGGAATATAGGTTGGATTTACCTTCTCAATTGACATCCATCCATGATGTCTTCCATGTCTCCCAGTTGAATAAATATTACTCGGATCCATCCCAAGCGCTGAGTTGGGAAGAACAGGAGATCGAGCCTGATTTATCTGTTGTTGAGAAGCTGGTGTGAATAGTGGACTTCCAAGAAAAAGTGCTTCGATGAAATTCTATTCCACTAGTTCGGGTTCTTTGGCAGCATGGGAATGATACACATGAGACACAGGAGTGGAAGTCATGGGTTCTGTTTTCTGATCAAGCATCAGGTTGACTTTTCAGAATGGAATGTTTTAATGGTGGGGGGAATTATCACATAAATGAATTATTTTAAAGGTATTTTACATATAATTTTCATTCTTGCTTTGTTTTGGGGGTTTCCAATGCATTTTTTTGGGAAATGGTGGGGTTTCAAAATTTGGGCCAAAACGTGACCTCATTTCAAGATTTAAAAATAAATTTTTTTTCTTTTATAACTCATTAATTTTTCAATCTTTTTCATCATTTACAATTCTTACTTATCCTCCCCTAACCTATTAACATCCCCATATCAATTTTTACCCTTTAGGAATTCATAATCATGGTGTATTTGGGTTTTTATTTAAGGAATTGGGAAAGCCGGGAATCCCATTTTGAGTTTTAAAAAAAATTGATTATTTAATATCTTATTCAATTTTAATGATGTTTTGGTGATTACACCTCTCACCCAAGTCCATTGAACCCAAGATCTCCCCCATTCTCTTTTCCCTCTATTTGGATCTTTTATGCATCGTGAATTAGGGAAGAACTTCATACTGTTTCTCAAATCATCCATATTTGGAAAGGTAACTTCTTTCATTCACAACTCCTTCAATTATTACTATTTTCCACCATTTATATTCTCACAAGACCTCATCAGACTTATTAAAACCTCACTTTCATTTTTTACTATTTTGAAATTCATCTACTTGTGTATTTGGGGAGATTTCATCAAGATCCCTCAAGTGAGTGGGTCTCATTCATTCTTCCTCCCATTTGCTTAGGGTTTTTTTTCCTTTCTCATAGGGTTTATTCAAACTCTTCTTCATTTTACTAATTTTCAGAATGTGGTTATTATAACATAGGGTTTTATATTGGATTTCTTGTCCTTTTCTTTTGGTTTTAGGCTTGATCTAAGTCCCTTGAGGTGCGGCAGTGGTGCGATTGAATTTTCGCACAAGGGATTCAACGTTTTAACAATTTTGGTAGGTGATTCCAATGAGTATGAAATATTTGTGGATTATATTGATGTGTTTATATTATTTTCATGTTTTTATCATCTTATTATTGGTGAGAAAATTGGTGTTAGATGTATTTATAAAGAAAATGAATTTTAGGTGTCATTTTATGCGAAATTGAGGGTTTTTCAAAGAAATATTTTATTGTTTCACTTGGGGCATCCCTATAACTACTTATTTGATGTTAATGGGATTTATTAGGGATTATAATATTGTTTTAAAATTTTTTACCCTTTGTTTGTTGCTGAAAAAATTAGTTTTAATGGTGTTTGTGAAGCATAAGAACGTTAAGTGCCATGTTTGTGTGAAGATGGAGGTTTTACAATGATATCACTTCATAAATCATATGGGGATTCCCTAAAACTGACTTTTTAGTTTCATTTAAAGGTTTTGGAATGCAATTTTTGTTATGGTTACTTTTTGGTATGCACATGGTGTTCAAATTGGGTATTCTGAGGAGTTTTGAGTGCAAACAATGTGAGATTTTGTGAAGTTGTTCTATTGAAAATAAAAATGTTTTGTTTTTTGTTTTTAATAGTATCAAATGTGTATAGATAATGTATTTTTTGTATGTGACAATTAGTGGTATTTGTATATTCCAATTAATGTGTGTTTCTTGCTGAAATTGTTTGAGCACAAAGGGGGAAGCCCAGGTACCTAGGTGGGCGGATATGTACTAGTACGACTAGTGATCCAAATGGGTTATGTCCCTGTTTCACTAAGTAAATGGATAAATACAACTATAAATAAACAATATGGATGATATTTGGTGACCACTAGGTTATGTTTATGTTCCCTACTAGTGGATCATGCACGGGAAAGGATTTGTGACATGGTTACTTTACACCAAGGTTCGAGGTACATAGGGCCTGAGACTATCAAGTTGCCTAGGGGTGTTCCCGGTTTTGGGGATCATTTTGTTTGTGGTATTTACCATTGTATTAAGGTGTTTTTGGATTTAATTTAATGTATATAACATGTCTTATTTAAATGTGTTAACATTATTAAAGTTTTAGTTTGAAAAAAAATCAATTAAAAGTTTCATTCCTATGAATTTACCATCATTTTTCTTTACATATTAAAATTGTGTGGTTTTTCACCTTGTATTGAATACTTTTAGAATATTTGTGTGGTATCCTACTAGGATTAGGATCAAACGTTACTTAAATCCCTTGGGTGTAAGTAGACTAGGTTATGTTTGACTTAGGTAAAGGTAAAGCCTCGGGTGAAGGCGGTTCGGGTTGTTAGGCCCCTCCTACGGTGCGGTGTTTTGGAGACGGCTTGGGGGTGATGACCCCTTATCATGTGGAGTCCTTATGACTGACTTTTTGCTGTCTTTATTTATATTTGGACCTCTTGTACTTTATTTAAAACCATGTTTTCATATATGGTTTTTTAAGACTTGTTTGGCATGAAAATTTCATATTCTTATTATTGATTTTTTAAAATGTTTTATACTTTCATACTCAGGTAAATTGTTCCCAAGCATAATTTATTGATACCCGAGCACTTGTGCCAGCCCGTGGGGGTAGGGAAAAACCTTCGAGGCTTATCATGGTCTATATTTGGTGCTGGTATTAGTGGTGACTAGATTTAGTTCGTGAAAATATGGTATCAAAGGAGGTTTATGTTTTTCAGTTACATTATTATTTTGGGATGAATCGGGATAGACAAGAGCTATGATTGTTGTGACTCGGTGTTTTGGTCATGAGTAGGGTGCTTGTCCCACACCTCTCTTGAAAAACTAAATTCACCATGGAAAATTGAAATTGCTTATCTGATTTCACTTTCATGTGAGACTTGTGGGATACAGACTACATGTAGACATCAGGCAGGGGTGAATTAGTGGTTTATTTTATTGTTGTAATTTTTTAGCTTCATTATATTTGATTATATTTATGGAATGCTTCAAAACTGTTGTACTGAATTTTTCTCTTGGTTTTGTTTCCTTTTTTCACAATATGGATCTCCATAAATCTCTCATACACCCACGGGAGGAAGCCGGAGAGAGTTCTCCCTCACCACTTGATCAGCGGCTAGTAAAGGTTGTGGTTTGAGCTATCTAATCTCTAGGACATAGACAGGATCCTATTCCAGCTCATGTTAGAGAAGATGATACTGGTCCTAGGAAGGAAAAGGCCCAAGAGTTCCTGAAAAATAAGCCTCATACTTTCCAAGGTAGCATAAAACCCTAGTAATCAGATGAATGGATTGAAAAGATTGATCAAATGATCGAGTTCTTGGACACACCTGAGGAGGTAAGGGTAAAGTGTGCCTCTTTTTTGTTGGAGGGTCCCGGCTGCAGGTAGTGTGAATTGGTACTTCAAACTGGGAAGAATGAGCAGGTGGGTTGGGGAGTTTTCAAGGCCATATTTAATGACTAGTATTTCCCTAAAGTATTGGCTTATGCTAGATTCGGAGAGTTCAAGGAACTTTTTTTAGGGGGATATATCAGTGATGGAGTACACCAACCATTTATTTGAGTTGTTTCAGTATGATTTTGTAATCGTCTCTAATGAGAAATTGAAGGACCAGAGTTTTTAGAAAGGCTTATGACACAAGATATACTCCTAGGTTTTCTTATTTAAGCTGAGGACCTGTGCTGAGGTGGTTGATCGGGCATGCATGATAGTGACTAACCCGAAAAAGAGGGCTGGTTTCTCTAGGTCAGTATCAGTAGTGGACAGTGGAAACTCTTCATATAATAGAAAGAAGCAGGAGTATCAGGTGAAGAAGGGGCGTGGTAGTTCAGGCCACTCTTCCAGGCAGTTTTCATCTGTGGATTCTGATGTGAGATCGGTCATGTTCCACTATTGTGGGAGAATAGGGCACATTCCACTAGAATTCCCACATATTCCAAAGATCTGTTATCAATATGGAGGTATGGGTCACATATAGTGCTTTTGCAGGGTGGAATTTCCACTTCAGATTGGGGTAGGTTCAGTGGCTTTAAGAGGAGTGTCAACTCAGTCTGATCCATCAAGGGTGGGGGGATCTCGTTTCGGTAGACTACTTCATGTAGTTGACGTGTTTATAGGGGTATTTTTGGATGTTTTTTTTGGTTTTCCCCAGGAGCGGGATGTGGTGTTCTCATTGGATTTGGTGCTGGGAACATAGCTGGTATCTCTTCCCTCATATCTCAAGACCCCCCTGAGCTGAGGGAATTAAAGATACAGTTGGATAACTAAGAATCCAAAGGATTCATTCGCCTGAGTGTCTCTCCTTGGGCCGCTCCTATGTTGTTCATGAAAAAGGATGAAAGATCCCTCTAGTTGTTCATTGACTACCGGATGTTGAATAAGGTAACAATCAAGAACAAATACCATTTTCCCCTAATCGATGACTTGTTCGATCAACTGAAGGGGGAAAGGGGTTCTCAAAAATAGACTTGCATTCGGGATACCAACAACTCAGGGTGAAAGAGAGAAATATATTGAAGACAACCTTCTGAAGCACGTATGGAAACTTTTAGTATTTGGTCACGCCCTTCGGATTGACCAATGCTCCAGTGGTCATTACGAAACTCATGAAGAGGTTGTTCCACCAGTATCTCGATTCCTTTTTTTGGTGTTAGTGGATGACATTATAGTATACTTTGGATATGAGGAGGAACACGAACATCACTTTAGGATCATTTGGGTCACTTTTTGGGATCACCACCTCTATAAAAAGTTTTCAAGGTGGACTTTCTGTATCAAGGAGGTGAAATTTCTGGGGCAAGTGATCTCGGAGAAAGGGGTCTCAGTGGAACTTGAGAAGATCAGTGTGGTCATGTCATGGGAGAAATCGAATAATGTATTCGAGATTAAGAGTTTCTTTAGGCTTTCTGGTTATCACGCGTGGTTTGTTCGATATTTCTCTTGGCTTTCTTCACCAATGACTGCGCTCACCTGGAAAGGGGTGAAGTTTGTATGGGCCCTATAATGTTAGGAATCCTTCAAAGAGCTGGAGAGTTGGTTGACTACCTCCACCATTCTGATTTTAACAGAGGTTGTAAAGGGTTATGTGGTGCATTTTAATTCATTAGGTATGGGTCTGGGGTGGGTTCTTATGCATGATGATCACATTGTGGAGTATGGCTCTCACCAACTCCGACCACATTAAAATAATTACCCAACCCATGACATGGAGCTAGCAGGGGTGATGCATTCCATGAAGACCTGGCATAACTATATCTTTGGGGAGAAGTTTTTGGTCTAATATGATCACAAAATCATGGCCTATATCTTCTCATAGAAGGACCTCCACTTAATGAAGCGTCGTTGGATCGATTACTTATAGGGGTTCAACATTGACATTGTCTATACCCCATGAAAGGGTAATGGGGTGGCCAACCCCTTGAGCAGAAGATTTTGAGTGCAGGATTTAAGGAAGTCCAGTGATGAGTGGACTTTGATGGGGCTATTTTCTCAGATCCATGTGGATATAGGGGAGCAAAATAGGGGTGTGTTCTTGGTAAGGGTTCAGTTGACTCCTTCCCTATTGGAGTTGATTCAATAGGAACAACCATGGGATGTTCTATTTCAGTGGTCGAGGTAGTTTCATCATAGGTAGGAGACATCCTATAATTGGTATTCATCTCCTGAGGTCATCTTGTGCTTAAAGGGCCATTCAGCAGTGTCGTTATCTCTACGGAAGGTGGTGATGCAGGATAGCCACCAGTCTCAGTGGGTTGTCCATCCGGGTGCCACCAAGATGTATTATGATATGCGACGACAGTTTTGGTGGCCAGGTATGCGACGAGACATAGCTCACATTGTGTAAAAATGCTAAACATTCCAATAGGTGAATGAAGAGCATCAGAGGCCCTTAGGTTTTCTCTAACCATTACCCATTCCTAGTTGGAAGTGGGATGATTTCACCATGGAATTCATTGTTGGATTTCCTCGTACATCTCAGGGTAAGAATTCCATTTTGGTGGTGATTGATCATCTGACCAAATCATCCCACTTCATTGTGATCGGAGATACAGCTAAAGTGGATGAGTTGTTCTATTTGTATCTTCATAAGGTTGTGAGACACCATGGTGTTCCATTAGAAGTTCTCTCAGATAGAGACCCCCATTTCACTTCTCTATTTTTGGAAGGCCTCCAGAAGGCCTTGGGGTCTTAGATTAAGATGAGCACATCATATCATCCCCAAACAGATGGTCAGACAGAGCAAGCGAATTAAATTTTGGAGGACATTCTCTATGCCTATGTTCTGGAATTTGGAGGCTCGTGGGATATCCATTTTGGTTAGGTTGTGTTTTCTTTCAATAATAGTTACCAATCCTTGATTTGAATGGCTCTGTTTGAGTCACTCTATTGTCGGCCTTGTCAGTCCCCCCTGTGTTGGGATTAGGTAGGTGAGACCACACTGTTGGGGATGAGTCTGGTGCAGGAGATGTCTTAGAAGGTCAACTTGATTAAGAATCACTTATTGATTGCTCATAGTCACCATAAATCATATGCTGACCAGAGGCATCGATACATAGATTTTTCTGTGGGTGACAAGGTATTCTTGAATGCGGCCCCTCATCTGGGTCATCGTCAATTGGGAAAGTAAGGGAAGCTGAAGTTTTGGTATGTCGAAGCTTTTTAGATCACCGAGCATATTGGAAAGGTGGCATACAGGTTAGATTTACCTTCTAAATTTTCATCCATCCATGATTTCTTACATGTCTCCCAGTTGAATAAATTTTACCCGGATCCCTCTCATGTGTTGTGTTGGGATGAACTAGAGATCGAGCCAAATTTATATGTTGTTGAGTGGCCAGTGTGAATATAGGACTTCAAAGAAAAATTTCTTCAGTGAAAATATGTTCCACCGGTCTGATTTCTTTGGCATCATGGGAATGATACTCGTGAGACATGGGAGCCGAAGTCATGGGTTATGGAAGAGTACTCGATCTTGTTTTCCGATCAGGCTTGAGGTTGACTTTCTGGGATGGAATGTTTACATGGTGGGGAGAATTTTCACATACATGAATTATTTTAACGTTATTTTACATTTAATTACCATTATTTCTTTTTTTTTTGTTTCCAATGCATTTTGGTGGAAATGGTGGGTTTTCAAAATTTGGACCAAACCGTGATCCCATTTCCAGATTTAAAAATAAATTTTTTTCTTTTATAAATCCCTCCCTTTTCAACATTTTTCATTCATTATAATTCCTACATGGTTTCCCCTGACCTATTAACATCACCATATCAATTTGGACCATTTAGTAATGAATAGTCATGGTGTATTTGGGATTTTATTTAAGGAATTGGGTGGGCCCGGAATCCCATTTCCATTTTTAAAAACAAATTTGATTATTTAATATTTTATTAAATTTTAATGATGTTTGGGTGATTCCACTTCTCACTCAAGACCACATAACCCTGGTGCGCACCCATTCTCTTTCCCACCTATTTTTATTTCTTATGCATAATGAATTATGGCATAACTTCATAGGGTTTCTCAAATCATCCAGATTTGGATAGGTATGTTATTTCCTTCATAACTCCTTCAATTATTACTAGTTTTCCCCCATTTAAGTTCTCAAATGACCTTATTAGACTTATTATAACCTCACTTTCATTTTTTGTTGTTTTTAAATTCATCTACTAGTGTATTTGGGGATATTTCTTCAAGATCCCTCAAGTGAGTGGGTCTCCTTCATTCTTCCTCCCATTTTCTTAGGGGTTTTTTCCTTTGGGTTAAGATTTATTCCAACAACTCTTGATTTTTATAATTTCCATCACGTTTGTATTAGAACCTGGGGTTTGATATTGGATTTATTGGCCTTTTCTTTTTCTTTTATCCTTGATCTAAGTCCCTTGATGTGTGGCGGTGGAGCGATTGAATTTTCGCACAAAGGATTCAACGTTTTAACAATTTTGGTAGGTGATTGCATTGTGTATGAAATAATTGTAGATTATCTTGCTGTGTTTATAGTGTTTTCATATAAATTTCATCTGATTATTGGTGAAAAACTGGTTTTAGGGTTATTTATAAAGAAAATGACTTTTAGGTGTCATTTTTATGTGAAATTGGGGGGTTTTCAATTAAATATTTTATTGTTTCACTTGGGGCTTCCCTATAACTACTTATATGAATTTATTAGGATTTATTAGGGATGATAATACTATTTTTAATGTTTATACCCTTTTTTCCAGCAAAAGTATGTTTTAATGGTGTTTGTGAAGCATATGAACATTAATGCCATGTTTGTGTGAAGATAGAGGTTTTACAATGATATCACTTATAAAATCATATGGGGCTACAATAAAACTTATTTTTTGGTTTAATTGAAAGTTTTTGGAATTCCATTTTTGTTTTAGCGACTTTTAAGTAAGCACATGGTGTAAAAATTGGGAATTTCAAGGAGTGTTTGGTGCAATCAATGTGATATTTTGAGAAGATGTTCTATTGAAAATCAAAATGTTTTGTTGTGTGTTTTAAGTGGTATCAAATCTTTATAGCTAATGTATTTTTTTTATGTGACAAGTAGTGGTATTTTTATATTAAAATTAATGTTTGTTTCTTTCTGAAATTTTTTTATTACAAATGGGGAAGCTCGGTTACTTAGGTGGGCGGATATGTACTAGTATGGCTTGTGATCTGGATGGGTTTGGTCCCTGTTTCACTGAGAAAATTGATAAAGACAACACTAACTAAACTATATGGATGATGTTTGGGGACTACTAGGTTATGGGTATGTTCCCTACTAGTTTATCGTGTATGATAAATGATTTATGACATGGTTACATTACACTGAGGTTTGAGTTACATAGGGTCCGAGACTATCAAGTTGCCTAGGGGTGTTCCGGTTTTGGTGCTCATTTTGTTTGTGGTATTTACCCTTGAATTAATATTTTTTTGGATGTAATTTATAGTACATAAAATTTATTATTTAAATTTGTTAACATTATGAATTTTTTAGTTTGAAAACTATTTTCAATTGAAAGTTGCATTCCTTGGAATTTTTCGTCGTTTTTCTTTACATATTAAAACTACTTGATTTTTCACCTTGTATTTCATAATCTTTAGAATATTTGGGTGGTATCCTATTGGTCTTAGTCTCGCACCCTACTTACACCCATTGGGTGTAAGTAGACTTGGTTATGTTTTACTTAGGTAAAGGAAAAGTCTTAGGTGAAGGTGGTTCGGGTTGTTAGACCCCTCCTACAGTGCGGTGTTGTGGAGACAGCATGGGGGTGATGACCCCTTATCATGTGGAGACCCTGTGGCTGATTTTTTGTTCTATTTATTTATATTTGGACCTCTTGTACTTTATTTAAAACCATAATTTCAGATCTGGTTTTTTAATACTTGTTTGGAATGAAAATTTCATATTCATATTATTGATTGTTTTTAATGTTTTATGCTTTCATACTCTAGTAAATCATTCCAAAACCTAATTTATTGATACCTGGGAACTTGTTCCAGCCCATGGGGATAGGTAATTCCCTTTAGACCTTGTCATGGTTTGGATTTGGTTCTTGTATTAGTGGCAACCAGATTCGGTTCATGACACTACCATCTAGATATGATCAAAAATTTAAAAGGGAACAATTTTCCTTGGGATTAGTTTCCTTTATATCACATGAAAAATTTCATCATTTGGTTATGCTTTAATCAATTTCCACTTTATCACATACTCTAATAATTTAATATAAATTTTTTTATGCTTGAATAACTAATGGATCGTAAGATACATATTATAATTATAATTCTCCCATTCTATATATAATTTAAAAAAAGGTTAGTAATGGTTGTCCAATATGGATAAATATTCATATGGTGAAGTAATACATTAGTCTATAAAAAATATATAAAGTTCAACTTAAACATTTTTATAAATATTTAACTTTATAACCCTTATAAAATTAAAAATTTATAAATAAGTTCACTTAATTTCACAAAATAAACTTAACATTTACCCCCCTTATATCATAAAGTCGATCTTAATGACACATCCCAAATATGTGATTACCTTGGTCATATATTCTCCTGAATCTTTCTAATAACCATAATTACCATAAAAAATCAGTGAAAACATATGGTCTTCCTCAATTCATGAATAAAACCATATATTATTGAACATATTCCATAGATCAAATATTTGTGTAAACTCCATCAATGATAACACAAACCACTTTAATAACAAATCCTTTATCAGTTCTAAGGTCATCAATACTATCCAATTTAGTTTGTCCATATCAATCGTCACTTTAACCAGTATAAACACCATTTTATCAACCTCAAGAACATATTAAGGGTTATATTCCCTTAATAATGTTTTTTCTATAAAATATCACCTTGTTATTAAATCACTTTTCTATTTCATTAGTACCATTAGATATATTATTGCATATCCTTAACAAAAAACTTTTATTAAGTAGTACTTACATATTTCATGTTTCATATAACTTAATTCTTGAATCCAAATATATATTAAATTCAAAGATCCCTCTTCCTTCTCAAAACATTGTCTTGGATTCATCATGTTATTCCTTAACACTTATTTTCATTAATATGTCATTTTTAGTCTCTTCACCATCAACAATATAACCATTACTCATAAAACCTTTCTGATTCTATTCATTAGCATTCCCATTAGTACATTTATTTTCATAATTACCATACCTTAAAGATTTAAAACATTCAACAGTAGATGATACCTTAGGAAGACCATTAATCTCATCCATTGCATTAACCAAAATTTTCATTTTTCCTTTATAATTACTTTATTTTTGTTCTTTTCCACACTCACAACATCTTCTCATCCCTCTGGGACATTCTCTTGAGTTCTTATTACAAAATTCTCAACATATGGGTAACTAAATCTTCTTTCCTCCATGGCCTCCATGACCAGAACTCTCAGTGAACTCTATCCTTTTCTTCTTTGGTGAGTCTGAGAGTTGGATAAGGTTCACATTGTTGATCATGTTCTATGTTAACAAATTAGGCATAATCAAAAAATTATTCACTCCATCCATCATCCTATTTGGATTTTCATCTGTAAATTGTTTATTGAATTCAATATTAACCCAGTTTCTTCTTGTTCCATCCATTGACTAAAACCAATATTTATAGTGTATGAAATAATAATCATAGTAGAGAACTAAATAATCATGAATAAAAACTTATAGGATGTCTAAATCATGAAACCTTATTTTTAATCTATGGAACCTTAGGTTTATCCTAAGAAATTCATAACCATCATCTATTTAAATCATGCATGATGATTTATAAGGTGTATGTGGATTTCCAAAGAATATCCCCCATGAGTGTCAAATGAGGTGTGTAATAAGGCCCATTATCATGCACCATGTGACAGTTGAGTCCAACTCAATGTGACCTCTTTAGATTTATTACCCTTAGGTACCTCTATGCCAGATCCACATATAATTGTAGTATCAATATAGGATGTAATTTCTTAAAAACCACTAAAAATATCCTTTACTAAAATTCCAGGACATTTTCCTATACTTTGACTTATCCTAAGACTTATCCTTAGGGGCATCCCTATATATATCCTTATAAATATACCTATATATCTCACTAAATTTTTCTCATCCTAGTTTCCAAAGGTTAACTAAAACTTTACTCTAATACCAACTATTTCAGTCTATAATTACTTTTAGTGGACTATAATTGATAAATATTAGGGAACTCCATGGGTGACTACACCTCCTGTGTGGGACAACCCACCATCCATAGTGGCCTCCAATTCCACATGAATCCCTTCGGTGTAGATCTATTCTTCATAAAATGATCACATGTGATAGTTCCCAAGGATCAGATTACTTCTTTTCATCCAATTCTGACAATAGTTCCCCAGAATTATCATACATGGATATTAAATCTTTTTAGATGAATATTAATTAAATTACAAAAATTCACACTCGAACACCATAATATTTTTTTGTATTTTTATACTAGGTACACCATATTCTTATTTCATGAAATATATTTAATGTCTCCCATAAATATATTCCCTTTTAGTACACTTCACAAACATACCCTACTTAAAACCATTCTTCATGGCTTGGAGAAATGAAAAATAAGAAAGGGTGAGATCATATGCTCAGTAAGGGTAAACAAGGGAGATACATATGAATAAAGTAAACATAAGTGTATGGGAATATGATCATGAAATTTGGAAAACATACCATGTATATCAAATATCATAAACTTGATTCATGGCATAAAGATTGAAAGTTCATAATATATGGATTATAATGAAATAAAATAACATAATACATGATAAGATAACATTATAATAAGACATAGATATTTGGAAGACACAAAATCATATAAAAACTTATGTCAAGGCTACCTAACATGACATTCATAACAAGTTAATCTTGGGATAACCACATGTGTACCTACTTCGGGTTTAAACTAATCAACAGTGTACCGTATTGTTTTCGGGCTCATTATAATCACATTTGTACCATATATTTTGAGCTTTGGGTAACCAATCATGTAACCACTTTTTTTATTGGTATAACCAACAATATACTTTCTAATCTCAAAGATCATTTATCATTACTTGATGCATTGGAGGGACATATAGGTACCACCCATAACATAATGAAATAAATATATATGTGTTCCATGAGATCATAAAACATTCCTCATATCAAAACCCATGAAAATAAATGGATATCATAAACATTTAATCATAAACTATGGAAAAGAAACAGGTTTCATAATATTTGCATCATATCATAATCAATGTAAAAGAAATGAGTTTCATAATCCATTAATCATTTTTTCATATCATAACTCATAGAAAAGGAATGTGTTTTATAAAAATATTATCATCATAAGATAAGCAATTCATAAGAAGGATAATAATGGTTTCTTTGGATCATATCCAAAATAAAGTATAAGTAACATAAAAAGATTTCATCTTAGAAGGAAAATAATTTTGAATGATCACTTGGAATATTTATTAATGAAAATATCATTTCCACTTTAAAAACACTTTTTAAAATATAAAACATTTTAAAAATATTTTTCCTCAAAAATAATCTTCAAATATCATTTTAAAATAATTATTTGGTAAAATATCATTTCCACTTCAAAAATACAAAAAAAATTAAAATCCTTTTATTTTAAAAATATCCTTCAAAATTTGTACGGGAATCATGAAATAATTGATCGATCATGGAAATATATAAGAGTTTTCATGTTGTTATCATTAAAATAATGATTATATTCATATTTTTAATAAGATCCAAACATTCATTGAGTGGAAAATGACATGAAATTTTCTTTCGAAAAATTTTAAAAAAGTAAAAAATCAGTAAAAATGAATTTAATACATAATTTGGATAATTTTTAAAAACATTTTTGAAAGCACTTTTAGAAAAAAAAAATTGGAATAAAAACCTGTTTTCGACTGAATAGAGAAATAGAGATGATTTTTCATACAAAAATTCTTTTGAACCCTTGAGTTTATAAAGAGAGGAGAATGAAGAGAATTAATGTATTCTCATGACATAACCATATGAGAAAAAAATCATGATTTTATTAAGATATAGATAATAATATTTCATTATATGAAGAATGAACATAAAAAATCTTGATAAAAGACATGATCCTACTATAAAACCATTAACACTTTGGTAATATTAAACCATAATCCTCATGAAAGAATAACATTAATTGAAACATAAAATATCATGAGAATTAATAAATTCATGATATTACATTTAAAATGGGTTTTATGTACACATAATATAATAATATCGGTGTATAACATAACATATGTCTCAAAGAAGGAAAATTGAGGGAAAAACCCTTTCCAGTTTTTATCTTTTGAATTGTAAGCCCCAATAAATGATAAAATCAAATTAATCTTTAAATATCATTAATATAAGGAGATTCAGGATATAACTTGTAAAATTTATATAATATTCACCATACAAATAAAATAATTGATGAATTTTCATATGCCTTCAAAAAATAAAAGAGAGACTAGAAGTCCCTTACCTTAAGTCTCGAGTTTCATTTTACACATTAGAACCTCCTATATAATAAATGTAAGTTTATTATAAATATATTAAATATATATAATTATATATACCATACCATGTATGACTTAATTATGTGCATTTATTACCCATTTATTAACAATGCTATGTTAAAGTCATGTTTTCGGTAATAACCACTTTGTTTTTTGTATATGCTTTGATTTGTTCAGTTTTTAAACAAAGGAATTCCTAGTTTAACTTTATGAATATACTAAGGATTATAGGATGAGAGTAGGTATTTTGGAATGGTTTTTGGGTAGGTATTGGCCAAAAAAGGGTTTTGATGAGTGAAGAGGAGATGAGAGAGGGTGGTATTTTATAAGTGAGGTGATCGGTATACTTGTAATTGTTTGAAAATATAAAGGTGTACGCACATTTTTTATTTTTTTTAAAGAATAAAAAATGGAGTATTATTGATAATTTTATGTGATAGGGTCAATATATGTCCATTAAATATATTTTATATAGGTTTTTAGGTCATTTTAACCCTTATGTTTTTAGTTTAACCCTCACTAAACCCATTTTTACCTTTACCTTGGTAAATAATTTTTACAATATTTTCAATTAATTTTGGTAAAAAATTAATTTAAACATATTAGATAATATAAATTATTATGACTCCAAATATTAAATCCATTATTTAAATTCTATTCACATAAGTGGAAAAATTAAATTTAAAATTTTCCCTCTAGATGTGGTGGGAATATGAGTTTTTAGAAAAAAAAAATGTTCAAATGTTTACAAAGTTTTTATAACCAATTTAAATATAGAGTTGATTAAAATGGCCTAAATTGGATTAATAAATATATAATTGAACTAATTTTACATTAAAATAAATTTAAAATATAATTTAACTTTAATCATTATTTAAATGAAAGAGTCAATTTTTAATTAAAATTCAGTTTTTCTCAGTATTCATAAAAAAATAAATATTTTTAGAAAATATTCTGAAAAATTAACCCTAAGATAATTTTGATATTCCAATTTAAAAAAATTAAGTTTTTTTTAAATAAATTTTCTAAAATTTTTTTTAAAAAAAATAGTTTCACAAAAAAAGGTGACAAAACTACTTTTTAGAAAAAAATACCTTTTTAAGCATAAAATTGGATTTATTTTTATCAATTTTCTAAAAAAATAAGAAGAATGTTAAATATTTTATTGAATATATACTATATTAATTTCATTAAAATAATTCACCAAAAGTGGTTTGTTTAATTTATTGAGGTAAAATTTGTTTTTTTGAATAAAATTAGTATTTCAAAAAAAATTATTTTCAAATAGTTTTTATTTTTATTTATAATTAATTGCTCACTAATAAATTCATTTAATATAAATTTTAAATCAATATATTTTCAATTTTTATGTAATCCTATTCATACCCAACATTTCAGTAGCTAGGTGATAATTATCATATTAAATAATAATATTTTAATAGAATGTCACATTTTGTTTAATCTCGGTGTTTCATGTAATGAATGTAAAACATTGTGTTACATGTAACACAAACTAAACATGGTGTTTCATGTAACACAAGTGAAACTCAATGTCTCATGTAATTCAAGATAAACTCGATGTTTCGTGTAATACAAAATATCAAATACATTAAACTTATTTGAAAAAAAATATTTCACAAATTCATGGGGTGTTATAGGTTCTGTTTTTATAATTCACAAATAAGATTTATCATTCCATGGAATATATATTACTAAGACTATAAAGGACATGGTCACATAGACATTTAATTCCCAACCCAACATAAAGCTGAGGTCAAACAAGATGTAGATAAATATATGTGTCTAAGGAAGCAATGCAATCAAGGACCTCCTCGAGAGGGACTAGGTGGTCCTCAAGGAAGAATTTTTTGTAGAGAAAATAGTGGTTCGCTAAGATTATGAGATATTTGGATGGTGTTATGATCAAATTCCACCACATCTACCCCTAGATGGTCCCAAATAAGCTATGTAACTTGTGAGAAAGGATGTTTTCATAAAGATAAGATGGGGTATTTTTTCCAAGAATCACCTACAATGATTATTTTGGGATGTGAATTTTATTTTAGTCTATCAAATTGTACGAACTATATGTTAGATATTTCTGTAATACATCATCCATTAAATTCAGTTAGTAGAAATGGATATCTCTAAATGAGGAAGATAAATTATACTAAGATATGATCTAATGGATATGTGTATGGGCGATGGTATGGAAAAAAAGTAAACTGATGTTATTGATGTATGTTTAACTTGGGTTATTCACCAAATAAGAGGTAAAATTTAGAGGGTCACTTGAGATCAGTAGTATCTATTCTAAATAGTGGGAACTTGATAATTATATGAGGACAATGAAATTAAATTGAAAAACATTATTCTTTATTAAAAGTAATGTAGGGACCTCAAGCACAATAATCAATTTGAATAGATATTTTGATTACTAAGGATTTAATCTAAATAATCAATTCATTATTACCAATTTTTTCAATTCACATATAATTCTTGTAATTTTATTATTGTGATGGAAATAGAACAAGTTTTTCACCTATGGATGAATTTTTTTAGTTTACTTTATCAGTTCTTGATTGAATTCCTGTGAGGTGTGAGTTTTTATTGATTTTTTGTGAGGTAAAATTAGTGTGGTGAGTACTGTGTGAGACTTCATATATTCTGATGTGCTAATCCCTGGGATTCATTCTAGATAACCTATTTTTCTAATGAATTACATTTTTTTATGGCTGTGAATCTAGGAATCATACACTGGTACAGATTCCAATAAACTTGTATCAGAGCTTGTGGTTCAGTTCTATCTCATGAACACTCTGAGGTAGCTCAGGTGATTCTCACTTTTACCTCGATGTTATTTCAATTTTAGTGGTAGTACTATCATCAGAAGGTATGGAATTAGATGAAGGTAATTTATAGGTAGATAATTTTTATGGGATGGATTTTGGCTTCTGGATAATATAGATGGAGTATTATGTTTTATAGAAGGACCAAAATGTTTCATTGTCTGTAGTTTCTCTAGAAAAAATAGAAAAATTAGAATGATAATGATTATATAAAAGGTATCTTGGGTTGGTGAGACTGTTACATGTAATAAACATGGACATTAAAATCCCCAAATTGAATACCATAGTTGATTTTAATAATTCCATTAAAGATATATAAATGGATCTGATGATACTTAATATAATTTTATGATGTGAAGGTATTTCATCATTTGGATATCAGAGGGATAACAATGAGAGATAGGATAAACAAATTCAATATGATTTTAGGATATATTCGACAAGTAAAGGTTATATTTATGTATATTTAATTGGATCTTATAATACTATCATCAATACCACATTCATGGGATATGATGAAAATGATAAGGAGTAATTTCTATGTAAAAACTAATTTAGTATTTTACTAATTCCATAACATGACCCTTAATTAAGAACATGGATTAAGTGAGCATTAAAAAGAGCACTCAATGTTCATGGGTGAGGGAGGTCACCCCAATGAAAAATTTAGTAAAACAATTAGGTGATAATTCTATAGAGATAATTCAAGGAAGGTTGTATGGTCAAGGTCATATGTGCGGGTAGTGTGGTAGAAGGTATATATCTAAATAAATATTAGGGATTTCAAAGTGAATTCTAAAAAGTATTCAACTTATAGAAGTTTAAATTTCATGAGTAAATTTAATGGAAGAAACATATTATTTCTTATTGTTAATTTTATGGTGGATTCATGAGTGATTAACTAAGGAACATCATTTCACTCAATGGTATAGTAGTGATTCATGGATAATTATGAGTTTGGATATTTTTATAAAATATATTTAAAATATGATGAGGAATTAGATATAGTAAGAAATAGGTATGTTAATATACATATTAATAAAAGAAAATTCTTACTATTTAAAAAAGTAAGAAACATCCCGAGGTTGTGGTATAACTTAATTTATGTAGGTTATATTAAATAATCAGTCTATTGGACTATATTTTTTGGACATAGTTTGGAAAGTGACTCTAGGATCCATGGTAGTTTTCTAAGGATTAAAGTATCACACCCTTTATCTGATATTAATACCAAATAGAGCTATAATTATATGTGTTTCAATGTTCGATAATTCATATTTATGTCATTATTGGATCATACATCTTAGTGATAAGATCATGAAAGTTATAACTATAAAAATGAATATTGAAGCTCGATCATGATGATTTTAGAATATGTGAGATTTTTTTGTGGGGGAAATATAATAGGGTTTCCTTCAACTTCAATAGAAGGGAGCCCAAATCCCAGAGGCAAGAAATGGTTTACTCTAACATTCAAGGACCTACCCCAATCTAATATCATGGTGGGTTTCTTTACTTTTAACATTCATTAATAATAAAATGAGTATAGTATGGGTTTACTTCATGAATAATATGTTGGATAACATTATATTACTCATTCAATTGAATTCCATGAGGGAGAGGAAAAATTATCAAACGATAAAATTGTAACGATCCAATGATGTTGGTTAATACAATGGGTAGAACTTCTGAAAGTTATATCATGGTAAAGTGATTAGGCTAGATAATATTGTTCCTAAAACATCATAATATAAAAGTGTGGAAAAATAAATGAATAATACATTAACTAAGATTTAATATAGTGTAATAATTCACTTAGGAATTCTTTTGATTATTTGGGCATAAGTATTGAATATACTGGAATTCCTCACCAATAGGAATCTATCTGATATATTAGAATAGGATGTATTAGAATATAAATGGTTCAAAAAATAACTAGAGATTATCCACATTAAAAATTTTAACAGCATATCCTATATTCATGTTAATGAAAAGGAAATAGATAATATCGATAATAATTCCCATAAATTTTTCCTTATGGGTAGTAGTAATTAAAAATTTATATTCTGGATCTCGGGCAATGATCATTGGATGATGATCGATATCTGGGATTCTCTCCTCAATTATAAGTTTCTATAGAAGGGTTATAAATTGTATTATAAGGATGTTTAGATAAAGGGATCAATTTTCCAATCCCATATTGATCTAAATGAATGTATCATAAAGGGAAAAGTTTTGGTGAGTTTATATGGAATCCCTAGAATTCCAAACAATATATTAGTAGATGATGTTCTAGAGAACTCTAGGGAAATAGAGGATCAAATGGGAGCACCCAAAGTTATGGATCTATATGTAAAAGAATAATAAGTGGTATTATCAAACATATCTGAGTGACAGAACCATTTTATGAATGTTTATTTTGATAAGAAAATATTTATTATAATTATTCATTTTTTATTTTTGCCAACATTTGATTATTTTTACGTTTTATCATATGATATGATGTCTGATTGAAAACGAACAAAATGAGGAAAATTTGGAATACTATGGAAACTTCACGCTACATCACAAAATGGTTCAGTGTGACAATATAATTTAAAAAATAAAAGCTAAATAAGAATTGAAAATCAAGACATATATGATTTTTACATCATAAAACAACTGCTTACGTGGTGAACCTATCTGAGGTAACGACACATAGAAATTCACACAGCCTCTTCACATGATAACAATGCATTGTAAAACCAATTTACATCATAATAATTATGGAACACATTTTATTTATGTCATAATAATAATGTATGGAGTAAGTTTATGGGAAAATTATTTCAATGGTCATAGCCATATCATTTACGATGTCAATTTTGTATTCACATTGTAAAATCATCATCAACTGCCGAATAAAATTTCTGATGTTTTGAGATTTTACTTTTACACACACAACTGGGAGACTTGAGAATTTATTTATGAATGAAAGTGGGCCCAAGAACTAATAGATAACTATAAATATAGTACCAAGGGGGATTGAGAAGGGATTTACTGGTGAGGTGAATACCTCGATGATATATTATTTCTGTACTTATTTTCCATATTCCTTTTCTTTATTTTATTATTCTTTCATTTTATATAATGTATCCCCTCTCTTGGATCAACTTTAATTCCCCATCCATGTAGGGTAGTTTGTGAGGGTGATCAATAAAGGGGAAGTTGGACCTATATTCTTTTTTTGAGTTTTTATCCCTAAATGAATAAAACCCTTTCTATCTTCTATGAACTAGTTTCAATTATTTATTTACAGTTTTGAATTATGAATGTGGTTGAATTTTTTATTAAATAAATTTTAATTGCCTTGTATGATAATAAATTTCTCCCTCCACCCAATTCTTTTTAGAATACTATGGAATAGATTGGGGTTGGGTGGTGAGTTCTCGATGATCGTCATTACATGTGTGGAATTAAATGTTTGAACTCTTTCATTATTTGGGAAATGTAATACATGGTTAGGGATTTACCAAATTGATCAAGAGGACCCGTTATAATTACATGCACATCGGAAGGAGGGTACACCAACCAGAGGTTTCAGGTAGAGATATTCTCTCCATAACCATCTGGTTAAGAGAGAGATAGGATTTGGTAGATGGATCTATCACTTACCGATTAGTAGATGAAGAATTGTAAAATATTAGAAACAATGATAGAATATAACTAGAGTTGGGAAAGATGTAACCAATCCAAATTCACATGAATTTTTTTAAATCAACCAATCAATCTACTTTTCAAATCCTCAATTTCTAAAATCATACCAATCAAAAATAAATTTTGTAAAATCAACTAAAAGTAACAACCCATTTTTATGTGCACTCTTCTTTCAAATACAACCCTAGGTTAACCAACTATACTATACATAGTTAACAAAAAAATCAATAACCCATGATATATGTGCATCAAACTTACACTATTTCCAAGGTGGCAATGCCTCAAAAACCCAAAAAATAATAATTAAACATGAATGACCCAAATACCAACAGACCAATTAATTTATTTTTACCCAAAAATTGAAGGAATGTTGACTATATTAAGGAATATTAATTTATAATGATACATTTATTACATAACCCTTTTAAGTGTTACTCTTTTTGTTCACTCTAAATGTGAAGATATTGCTAGAAATCCAAATCAAATTCTCAGGTATATCTATGTATCCCAATTTACCAATCCTCAAAACCAACTTATTATTCCCACTGCAGAGAATGATTTTGAATTTTGTGTTAATATGATTCTTGTGGTCCCAAAATTTCATGGTATTATAAGATAAGAACAAGTTCAATATATTCAAGATTTCAGCTATGTGTACTCAAGCTTCAAAATGAGGTAATCACCTAAAAACCAGTTCTAGTATAAGACATTCCCCTTATCACTTGATGGAGTGGCTATGGAATGGTTGTATTTTCTGTAACCAAGGGAGAATAGTGATTGAGAAGATCTAAAAATATGATTCATGCATTCATTCTTCCCCACATCTAAGAGATAAATAATCATAAGGTATATTTACATCATACATCAATCAACTAGAGGTAATATCTATGAGTAATGGGTACATATCAAGAAACACTATGCGAGCTATTCACATCAATAAATATAGGATAATCACTTGTTTTTGTTCTTATATGAAGGACTTCTTAAAAATGACCAAAACCTTATCGATGCCTCATCTAGATGATCCCTTATTTAAAAATCATCAAAATAATCCATATGTCTAATTGAGAATATTGCGTGAAATTCATAGAAATTTGGGGAAGTAGGTACGAGAACAAGTGGAATTAATGATGTTTGGACATATAATTAATTAGTTTTAATTGAAACCAAGGATGAAGACCTCGCCAAGTTAGTGCAAAAAATGTCTGTGATGCTAAAAATCATACAACATGCTTTATCTCAGATATGTGGTTTCTATTATTTTCCTACTCATTTTACTAACTAGAGTTTAAAATTTAAGGGGATGGAAAGATTCTCTACAAACATTCAACCATGTAAATTTTAGCATAATCAGCTACATAAACCATATACCCACCCAGTATATAGAAACCAATAAAACCAAGTGAAAATTAAAAAATAAATTCAACAAACCTTTCATAAGGTCAAAATAAATATCTCACTATTGGAAGAGATCAAATAAATCCATAAATATGAAAAAAATCTTAATAAATTATAAAATAAGAGAATATTTATAGATATAAATGATGGAATCCTCATAGGGAGAAGTGTCTCAGCACTGATCATGCTATCCATACCAAAAAATGTCAAGATTCAGGGACATTCTCTATTCCTTGTTATATTGGTTCATTAAATTTTACTAATGATATACGTACTCTGGGTGATTCAATAAATTTTATTCCTCACTCAGTATTTTCATCTTTCATAATAGAGAGTTAAATCCTACCTGAGTGGTGGAAAAATTAGAAAATCAAACCATATTATTCCCAGCCATATTTATATAATATATACTAATTGGCATAAGTGGAAATATTTTTATAATGGATATTTATGTCCTTACTGTGTAAGAGTATAGGGCATTGGGATACTCACTAATCATTTTTGTGAGACCATTCCTAAAGATATGAAAAACCATTATAAATATCCATGAAGGTACAATTACAATTTAACTTAGAGATAGTATGGTATATTTCAATACACTTGACACAATGAAGCATCCATCATGAAGGCATTCACTTAATTAGTCACTCATGAAGAAGGTCTAAACCCAATTGAATATTTGGTTGTGCTTCATGAATTCATATCCTAGGGATATATATTTTCATTCTCAAGTACTAGTACCTAAAAGTATGAAAAATTTTATTTTCTAGTTAGAGCATGACATTACTTCTGATTTTTTCAATGATTTACTAAAATAAACTGACATGATAAAATATATCCAATACTTAAAAGTAGTTTAAAGTTAAATCCACTTCCAATTGAATTAAAATATTCATTTCTTATTAATGGAGATAAATTACCAGTCATCATTTTCAATAACCTATCCCATTTTAAAAAACAAACTCTGAGTAATCTTCTCAAAAGAAATGCACAAGCCATTTGATAGAGTCTAAAAGATATACTGGGGATGAACCCCAAAGTATTCTCTGATAGATCCCTTTTATAAAGTGATTTATGCTCAGTGATATAACAAAATAGAATAATTAATCCCACCATAATGGAGGTTGTTAAGAACTAGATTAAAAAATTACTAGCATCCAACATCATTTTCCCAATTTATGATTCTCAATGGGTTAGGCCCATCCATATCATCCCAAATCAAATCAGTATGAACATTATTAAAAATGAAAATAAATGAACTCATCCCCATTAGAAAGAAAATTAGATATAGAATGTGTACAGATTACAGGAAGATAAATCAAGTAACCCATAAACACCACTTTCTCATCTCATTCATTGATCAAATACTAGAAAGGTTGGTAGGGAAAACTCATTATTTCATTTTAGATGGTTTTTTAGGATACTTCCAGGTACCAATTGCACCAAAATACTGTAAAAATATTACCTTCACTTGAAATTTTGTAAATTTTACATGTAAGAGAAAGCCTTTTGGGCTATTCATCACCCAATGTAAATTTCAACAGTGTATGGTGAGTATTTTCTTAGATCATATTGAAGACTACCTAGAGGTATTTCTGGATGACTTCACTATTTTCAGCAATTCTTTCGATCATTATTTAGGAAATTTTTAAAAGGTTTTGAAAACAATAATTGAGAAAAATATTCTTTAAAATTTTGAAAAATGTCATTCCATGGTTGAAGAAGTAACTATGTTGGGGTACATAATTTTAAATAAATAAATTAATGTAAATAATTCAAAATTTGAAGTAATAAATTCATTTTCATATCCAATTGCTTAAAACATACTAGATTTTTTTAGGATATGTTGGATTTTATAAAAGATTCATCAAATAATTCAGTAATATTTCTCTCCCTCTATCAAGATTACTAATAAAATATTTTTAGTTTAATGTTGATGTTGAGTGTAAGAAAGTGTTTGATGAATGAATGGAAAGGATCATTTCACCATAAATAATGAAATTACTCAACTGGTAATACCCTTTTGAGTTTACCTATGATGTGTAAAACCTATATTTGGGATTTTCCCTCTCTTGAAAAATTAATAAAAAATCTCAATGTATAGCCTATGCATCACAGACATGGGATTTCATGTAGATCAGTTATATGAATAAATAAAATGAGTTCTTTATAATATTATTTTCCCTAGATAAATTCTGATCTTTTCTTCTTATAAATAAAGAAGTTATTTTTTATGATCATGTATCTCTCATGTATCTAATAATGAAGGATAATTATAACCCACAGATACTAATACAGATGATTCTATTACAACAGTTTTTCCTAGATATTAATTGGAAAACGGAATAGAAAATTAAGTCACGAATCTTCTGAGTTGACTAATCCACACCACTGAAGTACAGATTCTATGTTAGAACCCACTCAATGATCTACTATGGGAAAAACATTACATCCTCAATGGTGATGTACCTTGGTATGTCGAATATTTCAATTATTTAGTCATATATCATGTACCATATCATCTAAACTATAATCAGTAGTATAATATTAAATCTGAATCGTGATTTTTTATCTAGGAATTCCCATTCATGTGGAAAAATTATAATTATAAAATCGTAATAAGATTCTTTCTAATGAGAAAAATTGAATCAATTTTTTAATTAAGTCACACATTATCTTTTGGAGGCCACTTTGTACCCCATAGGATGGCCATAAAATTTTTAGAGTTAGGAGTTTATTATCCCACTTTACTCAAATATGCTAATAAATTTTGTAATTTTTTTGATAAATTCTAGTTTTCTAGAAATATCTCTAAACGATAAGAGATTCCCTAGAAACTAATTACATTCTATGAATATTTTGAATTTTGGGTAATATAATTCATGGGAACATTCCAAATTTCATTTGGTAATTATTTTATCCTATTAGCTATAGATTATATTTCAAAATGGGTGGAAGAAAAATCCACCTGGACTAATGATGCTAAAGTTATCTATGATTTTCTGAGGACTAAAATATTCTATAGGTTTGGAGTACCATGATCCATCATTGGTGATCAAGGTACCCACTTCTTCAATAGTAAAATAGAGGCATTACTGAAGAAGTATGAGGTACATCATAAAATTTCAACAACATATCATCCACAAAAAAATGGTAAAGTATAAGTATCCAACAGATAAATCAAAGGAATTGTGGAAACGATGTTCAAATCCAATAAGAAGTAATGGAGCCAAAGGATGGTATATAAAATATGGGATTATAGGACTACTTAAAAGACGATGTCACGACCTGTCCTCGGGGCCCGTGTCATGACTACCCCAAGCCCGCCTTCCATAGGCCAGGGGCTGGCGACTAGTACCAAAGGCAAATACCTGATAAAAAGGGAAGGCATTGCCTTTAAACCTGTAACACACACAGTCTGAACACAAGTAGTAGAGGCAAAACGTATTAAAATAGAAACGTAAGGTGTGCTAAAAGTAAGTTGTCCAGTATACAAACCCAACTGAACAACAAGTACAAGTACAGGTAAAAAGGGAAAACAACTTTTGGATCATCCGCCCGGAAATCCTAACTGAAGGGTAGGTATAAAACTCGAACAACTCATCCCTGTAGTACGTTCCATCTAGTCCAGCTCTTATCAGTCTCTTGTCCATCACCCTCAGCCTCGATCATTGTCATCCGTCATCTGCATAGAAGACAACAAGGTACGGGTGAAGCCTGTTTAGGGGTGAGTATAACAATACTCAGTAGGGGACCCCGAGACCCCCGAAGGTCTCCCAGAATCTTTAAAGGATAAACCACAGTATAAATATACAATCACGAAGTATCAACCAACCCTACTTAGGTATATTCCAATACATATACCTAAGTTATAAAACACAGTCTAGCTCCAACTCTCGAGCCCAAGCACAAACCCTTCCATAAAGGAAGTAAAGTGAATCACCACGATGATAATTTTTGAAAGACATGACTCAGATCATAGAGTTATACATCATTCGTAGAGTGATAGAGATGATTAGATGTAGTCATTGATTCATCTAATCTGTCGGACCCACATAAGAAACAGGAACGGCTAAGATGTCCGACCCACATACCATATAGGACCAGTTATTCTGTCGGACCCACACTGGATACAGGAACAGAAGTCAGAACTGTTGGAACCATGGAGTATCCCGGTATATTAGTCATTTCTATCAAATCCATGGAGGATTCTGGTTCAGTATTCATCGCTATCGAACCCATGGAGGATTCCGATATAGTAGTCATCGCAGTCGCAGCCAGCCCTAGGGTTCCCGCACACAGCACACTTGATTATGGGAGGGTCCGCTCCTCGAGCCAATTGTCGATACATCAATTATCAAAAAGTCTTGAGTTGATGTATCCCATAGTTCCGCCTCATCATAAGGAACTAAACGTGATAGACGGCACGTTAATTGGATTCTCGGTCTGAGAGTTATTGACATTTCCTTTTCGGTGGCCCGGTTGGATTTACGCTCGCTCCAAAGCTAGTAATTTTCCAAATTTGTCCGAAACTCACTTAGATTGTCCAAAAATTAGCGCCTCTTATCGAGGCTCCCAGTTCCATAGAGGGCACATCAATCGGACGCACAGTCTAGGAGTTATTCATATTTAAGCGAAGATGGGACCGGCCTGTCAAGCCCAGTGGGCTGGCAGGTCGGCCCGACCCAGCTCGACGGGTCCAACCCGGCTAAGGGTTGGCATAGCCTGGTGGGGCGCGGCCCACCCGCGGACCCGGCCTGTGTTGTGGGCCGGTCCAATTCACCTGGAGGCACCATGCAGCGTCGCCTCCTCCTCTATTCGGTCGGTTGTAGCAGGCCGTTTCGGCCCGGTGCAAGCGGCCCGCGTTGTGGGCCGTTGTTCTTCCCATGTGACACATGTGGGTGCCGTAGTTCTCCAGATCAGCTATCATGTGGCCATCCAATTCGTCTAGCTGAGAGACCCGCGGACGCGGGCCGCGTCCTTCCCAGGCGGCGCCTGTGGGCGCCGCGGTCCTCCAGCGGGCCGGCCGGTCGGCCGGCCGGTCATTCCACGGTCCGACTCCACGGCGGATGGCTCGGCCAGCCGCCTCCGCACCTCCACCATGGCGCGACAGCATTGCAGTCCTGCTTCCCTCCACGTGGCACGACTGCGTCGTTCCACCTCCGTCGCGGTTCTTCTCCGGCGCGGTGCGACGACACCGCGCCCTTTCGACTCTGCCTCTGACATCAACCAAACAGGTTTCAATGGAGGGATGTCGGGCTGTGTTTGTTCGGCCCACACCCTCCATGTTAGGTGATAACAATTTAGCCACCTTCAATCCAAAAATGAATAAACGTCGAAGTATGTGGGAATATTTTATATGTAAAAAATAATCTAATTTTCCCCTACATCGATTCGAAGCATGTTGTTGAAGTCACGGAAAGAGGGTGGACGTTGATTTGTTGACGTCGGGAAATGTCCGAGTATGAAGCGTCATCGAAGTTCCTCATGGGCGGCTCCTTCTCTTGCGGCATGGTCGAAGATCATAGATGGTATCTTCATTCTTTGGAGATGAGGAGCCTTCTTCATCGAGAGGATGATTTTCTTCCAACCCAAACTCTCCAACAATTATTCCAACCAAAATAAAATAAGCTTATCACTTATATTAATGGTTGGAATGAATTCAAAATATTTCAAATTAATTAAGTTGGTTCACTTAATTAAATGTATGGAGTTGGAAATAATTTCAAGGGACTCAATTATTAAATTAAAAGGGAGTGTTGGCACATTAATGGGAAGTCCAATAGTTTCCCCTATTAATGGGGAGCTCAAGGGTTTAAAGGGGGGTTTAGAGGAGTTAAAGGGTTAGGGTGGGCCCCACCCTTAAACATCCTCCCAAGGGTTGTTAGGGTGTGATGGGTCCCACCACCAACCTCCCTTTGTAGGTTTTAACTACCTTTCAAATAAAAATATGTCACACATAATTTTATCTAATTTATTTAGGAACCCCAATTAATAACTTCCATTCATGTTGAAACACATCTACGGTAATGTTCTCCTTAAGCGAATATCAGCGTAGCGAGTTCAACGGTGCTATCGGATATCAATTCCGAGCATCGGTTCAAAAGATATAAAATCTCTCAAGTACGTTTACTGAATGTACCTAAACAAAACTTCAGAATTTGAATCTGGGCACACCGGGCCTTGGAATCAAGCGCCATAAGAAACTGCGGACTTGTAAAATTCCCGTGTATTAAAAAAAATTCCACCGGTTTTTTGGGTCTTTAGATTCTCCCCACCTCAGGGCTTTACATCCTCATAAGCTACAACACACACTAAGGGAACAAATGGGGGTACTGAGCACGCATCTGAGCCTCCCGCTCCCTTGTGCTCTCCTAGAGGTTCTCGTGCTACTAGTGAATGTGCACCAGAGGAATCGATCGTCCATGTAGGACCTGATCCTGTCAATCCTCAATCTCCACTGGATCCTTCATGAATTTCACCCCTTCATCGATGTCAAGATCCCCATGGTTGATGATGTGGGATGGGTCGTGCACGTATCTCCTCATCTGAGATACGTGGACGACGTCGTGCACCCGGTGCAACAGAGGTGGAAGGGCTAGGCGGTAAGCCACCTTGCCTACTCTGTTGAGGACCTGGATTGGTCCAATGAATCATGGAGACAACTTTCCACCTCATACAAATCGTCATAGACCTTGTCGAGGTGAGACCCGTAGTAAGATGCGGTCGCCATCCTCGAACTTCAGTGGTCTCCATCTTCTATCAGCATAAGACTTATGTCTGCTCTGTGCAGTCTTCATCTACTCCTGGATGATCTGCACCTTCTCCATCATAGCCTACACCATCTTTGGTCCTACAAGTGATGGCACCCCTGGGTCAGTCCAACATAGAGGCGATCTTCAAGGTCGGTCATATAGTGCCTTATAATGTGCCATCCTGATGGTGGAGTGGTAGATGTTGTTATACACAAACTCTACCAAGGGCAACTGATCCTCCCAGCTGCGACCAAAGTCGAGGACGCATGCATGGAGAATGTCCTCGAGAGCTTGAGTGGTCCTCTTAGTCTGGCCATCTGTCTGAGGATGGAAGGCGGTTCTCAAGTGAAGCTACGTCCCAAAAGCCTCCTGCAACCTCTTCCATAGCTGGGAAGTGAAACGAGCATCTCGATCGGAGACGATCGTCAATGGAACACCATGAATCCATATAATATCTTGTACGTAGAGGCGTCATAAGATATCTACTGAGCCCTGCTCTTTGATCGATAGGAATTGGGCCGACATGGTGATTCAGTCGATAATCAACCAGATAGAGTCATGTCCTCTAGATTTACGTGGAAGTCCCGTCACAAAATATATGGATATCCTATCCCACATTCACTCTGGGACCTCTAAGGGTTGAACCATGCCTGCTAGAACCTGGTGCTCTGCCTTCACTTGTTAACAAGTGAGGCATCGCGAGACAAACTCTTCTACCGCCTACTTCATACCCGGCCACCAGTAATGTCATTTGAGGTCCTAATACATTTCTCCACTCTTGGATGTACCGCTAGAGGGGAAGTGTGGAACTCCCTCAACACCTCCTCCTATAGTGAAAATGGTACCATGGTACGTCCTCTGAAGAGAATGACGTGCTCTCCACCTTCATAAAACACATCAGGTGCCTACCCTGAGGATATTTGAGCACGTCGCATCTCACAGTCAACGTCCCCACACTATGCCTCTCTAACTCGCTAAAGAAGTGGAGGAGTGACTATAAGAGACTCCAGAAAGGCTCCTCCATCTCTATCCACAAAGGATATCTTCAACGCGGCCAGCTGCTCTATCACCTCTCTTAGCAGCTGAATTCCTTCTCTCCTACTGAGAGATTTTTCTACAATGTTCCCCTTCCGAGAATTATAGACTATCTCGAAGTCATAGTCCTGGAGGAACATGAGCCATCGTCGCTGTCTCAGGTTCAGTTCTTTCTGCGAGAAGATGTACCTGAGACTCTAGTGATCATATTAGACTGTAAAACTTTCGCCTATAAGATAGTGTGGCCACATATTCAAGGTGAAGACCACTACTACTAACTCTAGTTCTTGTGTAGCGTAGTTCTGGTCGTGTTGTCTCAACTGTTGAGAACCATATGAGAACACTGCTCACTCCTACATCAGGACACACCCGAGTCCATTCCTTGATGCGTCGTAGTAAACTACGTACCCAACGCCCTCCCTGGTAGACTCAAGATGGGAACACTAGTCAAACTCTTCCTCATCTCTTGAAAGCTCTGCTGGTATCTCTCTGACCACACGAAGGGTTTCCCATTCTTCGTCAATGCTGAAAGCGGTGCTTCAACTCTGGATAAGTCTGGCACAAACCTCTGATAGTACTCAGTCAGTCCCAAAAAACTTCATACCTCCATCACACTCCTTGGTGGCTCCCAAGAAAGTATTTCCTCGATCTTCACTGGATCCACTACAACTCCAGCCTCTGAGAAGACGTGTCCCAGAAATTGAACCTCTTAAATATAGAACTGGAACTTCAAGAGCTTACGATAAAGCTGGGGCTCTTGGAGTGTGTCTAGTACTACCCACAAATGGTAGGCATTCTCCTCCTTAGTAGTCTAGTAAATTAGTATGTCGTCGATGAAGAATATGAGAAAGAGATCGAGGTAAGGGTGGAAGATCATGTTCGTGAGACTCATGAACACTACTGGAGTGTTCGTTACATGAAAGGGCATAACCAAGAACTCATAGTGGCCCTACTGACATCTGAATGTTTTATTCTGCACATCCCCATCTCGAACTCAGAGCTGGTGATAGCCTAACCTATGGTATATCTTCGAGAACCATCGTGCTCCCTTAAGCTGATCAAAGAGGTCGTCAATCATTGAGAGTGGGTACTTGTTCTTCATGGTCACCTGATTCAGGTGACAGTAGTCGACACATAGTCACAATATACCATTCGTCTTCTTGGAGAACAAAATCGGAGATGCCCAGGGTGAAACACTGGGTCTGATAAATCCATTCCCCTGCAAGTCCTCCAGATATACCTGCAGCTCAAGAAGCTCAGTGGGAGCCATCCGATATGCTAGAGTAGATATCAGTGTTGTCTCAAGGTACAGGTCAATGTAGAAGTCTACCTCTCTGCGAGGAGGTAGTCCTGGAACGTCGTCAGGGAAAACATGCACGTACTGATCCACCACAACAGGAAAACTCGGACTCTGCACATCAACTACTCCAAGGATGAGACTAGCCAACTGATGTGTGATCATTTTCCCCCTCTCTGTGTAAGTCCATCCTACACTACAAAAGCTCCCTTCTTGGCGGTGAAGGTGAACTTGGTTTCATCTGTGTGAATACACCGCACTTAACTCCTAATACAATCAATCTAGGCATGAACTGTGGATAACTAGTCCATACCCAAGATGACGTCGTAAGGTCTCGACGTCGCTACCAGGAGATCCCAGCCGAAACACTCGCCTCCTAGAGTAAGCTCACATTGTTGTCACTAGTGTGTAATCATTGAGTCTGCTCCCGTAGGAGTCTCTAGCTGTAAGGATCGAGCCAACGACTCCATCAGAATCTCTGAGCTCCGAACGAGGGTAGTGGAAATAAAATAATGACATGCACCTGTGTCTATAAGTAATAAAACAAGGGTGGAGTAGACACAGATAGTACCTCGAATCACCTCAGGTGCGCCGTGGTCGTAGGCCTCGACTTCCTAGTGCTGAGCTCACCTCTTTTCTCTAGCTCCCTGTGGTCAGGGTGGACCTCCTAGTGGGGGTGGTGGTAGAGCCTCGAAATTTCGTCCACCACCCATTGCTCGGCCAGATCCTCTGCCACGTCTTTCTTCTCCTAGAGGACCACCACGATCGAACCTCTACCTCTGCCTGGGAGGTCCCTCTACAGTCTGCTGCTCATATGCATGGTGGGTCGGGCAGTCACAATCCATGTGGCCCTACACACCGCATGCATAGCATTGCCTGATCCTCATATAGTTGGCTCTGTCTCATGCACCCCGCAAAACCGTACCTATATCCTAGGATCTCGCACTTAATGGCTTGGTCCTCTTGGATCTCTGCATCATGTGTCTACTGTCGGCTGAAAAAGACTTTGTTACGTGTCGCCTTGAGGTGGGTCTCACTACTGGTGACTGCTCAGCGAGAAAACTCTCCACTATAAGGGCTTGCTCCAGCACCCCCACCTATATCGGGATTCGGAGGGGAATCATTGAAGCCCTTATCTCATGCCTGATCCCCTGCTCGATGGTCTGGGATCTGAAGAACGTGTCCCATACCATATCCGTGGAGTATCACAAGAGGTCGGTGAACCTCACTGAGTACTGAGCTACTGTCATGTTTCCCTCTTACAGATGAAGTAACTCATCAATCTGCACCGCACAAAGGATGGCTGGAAGAAAATATGATCGAACGAGACTCACAAAGTATGTCCAGAGTATTGATGCCTCGTCAATCCCCTGGAGCATCAGGCTCGACCATCTGCCTACTGCTGCAAACAGGAGACTCGCGGCAAAGATCACCATGAGGTCGGCTGGTGTCCCTACCAATCTGAAAACTCTAATGATATCCTCCATCCAATCCTCATCTACCTGTGGGTCTAACTCTTCCAAGAACCTGGGTGGCCTCTGGCACTAGAACCTATGAAAATAATTCAGGCGACATGCACTCTCTGCTGCTGGAGCTGGTGGTATCGGTGGCCCAGCAGTTAGTGGTACCGTTGGCACCTCCGCTGTGATGGGGCCCTACACCGAGGTCTCATCGCTCGGTGGGCTACCATCTCATACGAAACTTGGAACCATAGTTGGCTGCCTTTGAGGGGCCATCCTGAAAATAAACAGGTGTTCCATAATTAAAATAGTATACCTGGTGAGCTAACACAAAGTAATCACGAAAAAAACATTTTCAAAGGAATGCACACACGCAATTAGTGTTTCCATGCACTGAGTCGGAGATCAGAATTCAGAGTCCTAGTGTATGGATACATCATCTACGGCACCGACATCAGTTTCCCTAAACTGATAACCACACCCAAAACACTTAACACTATTGCCATTAAAAGAATCAAAGTCCAAGTTCTGCTGTAGAACCGACTCCTCTGATACCAATTTGTCACGACCTGTCCTCGGGGCCCATGTCCTGACTACCCCAAGCCCGCCTTCCATAGGCCAAGGGATGGCGATTAGCACCAAAGGCGAATCCCTAATAAAAAGGGAAGGCATTACCTTTAAAACTGTAACACACATAGTCTGAATAAATGTATTAGAGGCAACAAGTATTAAAAAAGAAAAGTAAGGCGTGCTGAAATTAAGTGGGCCAGTATACATACCCAACTGAACAACCAGTACAAGTACAAGTAAAAAAGGAAAACAGCTCCTGGATCATCTGCCCAGAAATCCTACCTGAATGGTAGGTACAGAACTCGAACAACTCGTCCCTACGGTACATCCCGTCTAGTCCATCTCTGAGCAGTCTCCCATCTGTCACCCTCAGCCTCGATCACTGTCATCCGTCATCTACACAGAACACAAAAAGGTTCGATTGAAGCCAGTGTAGGGGTGAGTATAAAAATACTCGGTAGGGGACCCTGAGACCCCTGAAGGTCTCCCAGAATCCACAAAGGATAAACCACAGTAGAAAGATACAATCACAATGTATCAACCAACCCTACTTAGGTATATACCCATACATATACCTAAGTTATCAAACACAGTCCGGCTCCAAATCTCAAGCCCAAGCACAAACCATTCCACAAAGGAAGTAAAGTCAATCACCACGATGATAATGGTTGAAAGAAATGACTTAGCTCACATAGTTATACATCTTTCATATAGTGATAGAGAAGATCAGATGTAGTCACTAATTCATCTATGTTGTCGGACCCACACAGGATACAAGACCAGTTAAGCTGTCGGACCCACACAGGATACACGACCAGCTATTCTGTCCGACCCACACAGGATACAGGAACATAAGTAAGAACTGTTGGACCCATAGAGAATCCCAGAACAGTATTCATTGCTATCAAACCCATGGAGGATTCTGGTTTAGTAGTCATCGATGTCTAACCCACAGAGGATTCTGGTACAGTATTCATCGCAGTCGCAGCCAGCCCTAGGGTTCCCGCACACAACACGCTCGATTCCGAGAGGGCTGCTCCTCGAGCCAAGTGTCGATACGTAAAATTTCATGAAGCCCTGATTTTATGCATCCAATAGTTCTATCTCATCATTAGAAACTTAATGCGACAGACGGCGCGTCAATCTGAAGCCCGGTCTGAGAGTTATTGGCATTTCCATTCCAGGGGACCAGTTGGATTTACGCTCGATACAAACCCAAAAATTTTCCAAATTTGACAAAACTCACTTATAGTATCCTAGAAGGACCCCCTTGTCTTGAGGGTCCCATTTCCGCAAACGGTGCTTCAATCGGATGTGCGATCTAGGAGTTATTCGCATTTAAGCGAAAATGGGCCTGACCTGTCAAGCCCAGTGGGCTGGCAGGTCGGCCCGACTCGGATCGGCTGGTCCAACCCGGCTGGGGGTCGGCCCGGCCCAGTGGGGAGTGGCCTACCTGTGGACCCGGCCCATGTAGCTGGCCGGTCCGGTTCTCCTGGCGTTGCCAAGCGGCGCCGCATCCTCCTCGGCCCGGCCGGTCGTGGCCGGCTAGTTGGGCCCGACACACGCGGCCCGCGCTGCGGGCCGTAATTCTTCCCACGCGGTGCCTGTGGGTGTCGGGGTTCTATAGCCGGGTTGAGAAGTGGATGGATGGATCATCTGGCCTGGTGGCCCATGGATGCGGGCCACGTCCTCCTCCATGCGGCTCCTGTGAGTGTCGCGGTCCTCCAGCGGGCCGACCGGTCGTTCCGCGGTACGACTCCAAGAAGGTCAGCTCAGTCGGCCGCCTTTGCACCTCCACCATGGTGCGACGACACCGCGGTTCTACTTCCCTCTATGCGGCACGACAGTGTCGTGCCCCCACCGCCGCAGTTCTTCTCTGGTGCGGTGCGACGGCACCGTGCCCTTTCGACTCCACCTCCGACGTCAACCAAACAAGTTTCAACGGTGGGACATCGGGCCGTGTTTTTTTGGACCATGCCCTCTGCGTTAGGTGATAATAATTTGGCAACTGTCAATCCAAAGAAAAATAAATTTCGAAGTACATGGGTATGTTTTATACATAAACAATAATCCAATTTCCCTTTACCTCGATTATAAGCACGTTGTCGAAGTCACGGAAAGAGGGCGGACGTTGATTTGTTGATGTCAGGAAACGTCCGAGTATGAAGCATCTTCGACATTCGTTGTGGGAGGCTCCTTCTCTTGTGGCTTGGTCAAAGATTGTAGATGGTATCGTTGTTCTTTGGATATGAGGAGCGTTCTTCATTGAGAGGATGATGTTCTTCCAACCCAAACTCTCCAATGATTATGCCAACCTGAAATAAAATAAGCTTATCCCTTATTTTAATGGTTGGCATGAGTTCAAAATAATTCAAATTAATTAAGTTGGTTCACTTAATTAAATGTATGGAGTTGGAAAGAATTTCAAGGGAATCAATTAATTAATTACAAGGGAGTGTTGGCACATTAATAGGAAGTCCAAGAGTTTCCCCTATTAATGGGGAGCTCAAGGGTTTAAAGGGGGGTTTAGAGGAGTTAAAGGGTTTGGGTGGGCCCCACCCAAAAACATCCTCCCAAGGGTGGTTAGGGTGTGATGGGTCCCACCTCCAACCGTCCTTTTGAGGTTTTAGGTACCTTTAAAATAAAAATATGTCCCACATATTTTTATCTAATTTATTTAGAAACCCCAATTAATAACTTCAATTCAAGTGTAAATGCAATTGCGGTAAAGGTATCCTTAAGCGAATACTGATGATGCGAGTTCAACGGTGCCCTCAGATTTCAATTCCAAGCATCGGTTCAAAAGATATAAAATCATGCACATACGTTTATTGAACGTACCCGAACAAAACTTTGGAATTTGATTCTGGGCACACTAGGCCTCATAATCAAGCACCGTCAAAAACTGTGGACTCATAAAATTATCGTGTATTAAAAAAATCCATCGGATTTACGGGTCTTTATAGATTCTTATTAGTATGATCCCCTGTATATTTATTTATGGAAAGAGTTTCCACCTCCTTGTGGAATTCGAACACAAAGCACATAGCCTACTGGGCAGTAATAGAGAAGAATCTAGACATTGAAAAGGCTAGAAAAAGAGAGAAGATTGAAGCTATAGGAGCTAAATTAAATTAGGTGGGGAGAAAAATAAAATTAAAAAATATATAAAGAGAGTACAAGGATATCCCATAAAAAGATAATTCAAAAACGAACCTTCAACCCTATAGGTCTAGTTCTGTTGTAAAACTCCAAACTTAAACAAATCCTAGGTAAAATTTCCTCCAAATGGGAAGGTCGATTTACTGTTATTCATGTATACCCCTTTGGTAGTATGTATATTTAAAAGTAATTAAGAGAATTTTTTTTACTATAAATGGTCCTAGGATTAATAAGTTCCATGGAAATATACCGCAAGAACCAGTGGAGGATATTACACTCATTCACCTTGATTTCCAATGAATACACACGAGGTTATAACTTCACTTTTCATTTTATTAAATTTAGTAATTACATTTTTAATCTACTTCCATGAATAATAAATTTAAATTCATTGAATAAACTACCTAAATTAACTATGGTGGAGGGAGTCAATTGTTGAATTTATTTAAAAAATAATTTTTAAATTGATCCAATTATGTTAAACAAAAGTTCTTCTGTGAGGCAACCCATATTTTTTCCTTTGTCCTCACTTCCCCAAAGACCTATTTAAGAATAATTGAATAGGAATGCACTATCACTTTTATTTATTCTTATTTTTAGGTTTATAAAAATTTCACAATGTAACACAAAATAGTCATACAGAATTCAAACAACAAAAAGGGAGTTTACACCATTTGAATAGAATTTATGGTGTAAAATAAGAATTCACATCCTAAAAACTAAAAAACTTAATTGTGAAAGATAGAACTTATGAAATACAACAAGGATCATCATTGAAAATGGAGTATAAGGTTCAATTATTTATTTTATTTTTACCTCATCAATTTTAATCTATTTTTTATCTTAAAATGAAAATTGTATGCCCACAGTTAGCTTCCCGCTTCACTTGACTGGTCTAGAAGACATTATTTTTTTAAAAATCTCATGATGCCATGTCTTAATGTTTTAAGTTAATTATATTTAATGAGTAAAATGGGGAATTTTAAAATTATAGGTAAGACTAGGATGTTAATTTTGATGAATCATGATTTAGAAGAATTATTTGATTTAGGTAAATAATATTTTCCTGTCATTCTCGAACATTGACATTCTGAAATCTTTGTGGATTATTTTGTTATTATTATTACCTTCTAGAAGTGATTTTAATAAATTCCTATGGTCTATTAATGAAAGTATTTATAGACCAAATACTTTCTATGTTATCTTTATCATATTTATTGAGTGATCTTGGGGCATGCAACTTGCAATAACGTTCATTATATCTTACGGAAGTTATGACTGTTAAAAACCACATTTAACATGATTGAGGAAATTTTTATGGTTAATACATTATCCTTGAGACCACATCTTACATTAATCCTTGCTTATCCCATAGAATCCCTGAATTACCTCACTAGGAATTTACCACATTACAATCCATTTATATCCATTCCTACACATTTCTATTTATATTGCATGATATGTTAATGTTTAAGAGTAGGGGTACGCGACAAATTCGGTGAAGGGATGTATTATATTGAATGTAAAAATTATGGGGATATTATTTTAGATTTTTATAATTGATCATGTTACATTCATTTGACTCCTATTATTTTCCCTTTATAAAAAAATAAATAAATAAATAAATGGGTAGTTTTTTATAAAATCAAAAATCGCTATTACCAGACTGATTATTTTATCATATGTGGTTAGTTGGTCGATGTGATATTTTTTCAAGCATAAATTAAAAAAAAACTAAATATATAAAAATTCGATAAGGTGTAATTATTTCATTACACTTACATTGATCGTGACCTTATTTTGAGTTCTTGGAAGTGGGAGTTTTCATATTACTTGAGATATTTTCATTTCACTTACTTTATATATCATGCAGCGTAACTTAGAGATAACCCTCCTTTTTGAGCCCTAATATTTTTAACATAAAATCTTATAAACATTAATCCTCATATTCATCATAAACTTTATTTAAAATTCCTCATAATTTTATTTTAATTTTTTCTTTACAAAGTGGAGAATGTAGATCCTTTTCAAGCCAATAGAAAATGAGAATGTGATAATGATAATAGAATAGATCTTCTTGAATTTGTATCATGTGTGATTAATGAAATAATATATTGTGAAGTAAATCATGAATTATCATTTTTGGAAATAATAAATTATGATATATGAATGAATGAAAGGATAAGATACACCATTTTTTTATGGGAAGGAGTAAAATACTTGGGGTGACTAGTCTCTTTGAAGAGTGTGAGTTTTAATTGATGTTTTATGTGGAACATGAAATTTTGATCCCTTATTGACAATAATTTGATTTAATTTTATTGAAATTTAAATATTGATAACATTGTGTTCCTCTTTAAATTTATGTTGAGATTATATGATTGAGGAAAATAATGTTTTATGTGTTATGGAACTAATATAACCATTTTATGAAGGTTTATTTTGATATAAAATGCATTTTTTATAATTATTAATTGGTTAATCTTATAAAAATATCATTTTTTATGTTTTATTACAGGATATGTTGTCTGATTGAAAACAAACAAAAGGACTCAAATTTAAAAATCTGAAGAAACTTCACTCCATATCCTAAAGTGACATGTTGTGAGACCATAATTTTGAATCCAAAAGTACGTTAAAAACTATAAATATAGACATATATGAGTTTTAAATCATAAAAATGATGCTTATGTGGTAAACCCAGATGGGGGAAAAACATGCCTTTATTCGCATTGCCTCTTCACATGATAAATTTATATCATAAAAATAATTTATATCGTAATAATTATGGAACAAATTTGATTTATGTTGAAAAAATAATTTATAGTGTAATTTTATGGGAAATAGTATTTCAGAGGCCATAGACACATCATTTATGATGTAAATTGTGTATTCGCATCATTAACTCAACGTCAATTACACGATTAATGTTGGGATATTTTAAAATTTGACTTCACTGAATGAACTTAGGTGACTTGAGATCTAATTTATGAATGAATTCTTACCTGATCACTAATAAAGGACTATAAATATAGTTCTAGGGGGATTGATAATGGATCGACTAGTTATGGGAAGCTCTTGATGATAGACTACAGTTGTGTTAATTTTCCTAATTTTCATTCCTTCTTTTATTATTCTTTCGATTTATGTGATGTCTCCCCTCTCTTAAATCAACTCAAATTCCCCATCCATGGATGGGTAGTTTTTTTAGTGATCAATAAATAGGGAGGCTTGACCTATGAGTTTTTTTTGAGTTTTTGTTCTTAAATAAATAAAACCCTTTCTATCTTATACTAGATAGTTTCAATTCTTTATTTGCTATTTTAAATTACGAGCGCAGTTGTGCTAGATTTTGATTATATTAATTTTAATTTTCTTGATAGATGATCCATTTATCCCTCTACCCAATTATTTTATGTATATGATGGAATATATTAGGATTTTTTGGTGATTTTTCAATGATCTTCGGCACGTGTGTGGAATTTCATGTTGGAACTAGTGGTTTATTAGGGAACAACAATACCTAGATAAGAATTTCCCTAATTAATAAAGAGGACCAACTGTAATTCCCTGCACATAGGAATAATGGTTGAAAAACCTAAGGTTTCATATATGGATATTCTCACCATAATCATATAGCCAAGGCAGTGATAGGAATTAGTAGATTAATATCTCTTTTACCAGTCATTGGAAGAAGAATTGGTAAATATTAGAAAAATGATAGAATAACACTACGTATTTCCAAGATCTAACCCATATAACTTATCATCAATAAATCAATATTATTTTCAAATCCTCAATTTCTGAAACCAAACCTATTAAAAAAATCCTAAAATCAACTAAATGAAACAACATGTTGTTTTGTGAACTTCTCTTTTAGAGACAACCCGAGGTTAACCAACTATACTATACTATGGTAATAAAAAAAATCCAAGCCTCATGATAGGAATGAATCGCTAATCTAAGAGTAGAATTATGAAGATCTACCAAATTATAAAACTTGTTTATAGGTTGGGATATTATTTGAACTTCTTACTTATTACAGATAGTGGAGATTAAAAAAACCTAGATGTGGAGGCCACTCTTAGTGAATCTAAACAGCGGAATTCATTAATGAAAGAAGAAATTTTTTAATTAGATATGAATAGAACAAGAGATATAAATTCATTACCACATAGGAAAAGAGGACATGATAATAAGTGGGTTTCTCATTTGAAGGAAGAACTGGGAAGTAAGAGAAGGTAAAATGAATGGTTGTTGGTAAAAGGATTTTAATAGAAAAAGGGAGTTGACATATCTGGGATTTTCTTACTATTAAATAAGCATGATACCATCTGGATAGTGTTAATTATGTTTTTGTTTTATAATCAATACATATAGAATATGGATGTAAATACATTATTCCTTTATAGATATTTGGAGGAAGACATTTACATGAAGCAACTGATTGGTTTTACAGAAAAATAGAACCAGAACATGGTGTGTAAGCTAAAGAAAATCATCTATGGATTGAATTAGGAACCAAGGTTTTAGAATTAGATGTTAAAAACATTCATGGAAAAAATGGATTAACTTTGTGAAACACAAATCATTTTTTATACCAAAAGGTGTTAGATTATGGGACCTTCATCATACTTATCCTATATGTGGATGACATGTTTCTAGAAGGAATAGGTACTAAAATGATTTAAAATCTAAAGGAAGACCTATCTAGAAGGTTCTATATGAAATCCACGAAATTTTTTGGAATGTAGTATAACAGGGATAGAAAATATGGTAATTTGGTTTGGTCTCAAAGGGACTACATCTTGGATGTATAGATATAAGACTGTTTTTACTTCATTGGTTAGAAACTTCAAATACACTAAGGGGAAAGCACTGATTATCGATAATGATGTTTTGTCTATGGAGAAAGGTGAGTTTCCATTAGCGGTAAGAAGTTTAATGTACATCATGATATTTACTCAACCATACATTGTATTTTATAATGGAAGTTGTGAGCTTGTTTATATCAAATCTAAGAAGGGAAAGATGGAAGGATGTGAAATATATTATCTAGTTACTTAAGGGATAATAAGATGTAGTTTTTCTATAGTATAAATTATCCATTATAAGGTTACATTGATTATGAATTTTTTGGCGATTCGGATAACTAGAAGATAAACAATGGGTTTTTGTTCACCTATGGAGAAATGGTATATAGTTGTACATCATGGTTGTAAATTTTTTCTATTTTTATTATAATGAAAGTATAGTTTACTATTGAAATATAAGAAAGGATGAATATTATATGGTTTAATATTCTTTTATATGATCTTGGAAGTTGTTAGTATGGTATATTTTTATTCTGTGATAATAGAAGTTTGATACATTTGTATTGGAAACCCACATTCCATGCTTGGGAAAAGAAAATTGACTAAAACTATCACATCACTTGAACACTATTGGAGTAAAAGGTTTTAGAGTTATAGAAGTTGGTTAGATGGCAATATCCAGTCGACATGTTGACCAAAGTGTAATTACAATAATTTTTTAGAAAACATTTTACCTAAGTGGGACTTGGGTGAATAAGAAAATAAAGAAAAACATTGCTTTCTATAGAAGTGGAAGAGTTTTTTTTTCACTAAAGTGTTGGATAAATTCAATAGGTTACCTAAATAAGTCTTCTAATGGGAGATAATTGGGATGTAAAGTTATTTTTAGTCAACTAGATAGTAATAACCATACATTAGAGATTCAAATGATACATCATCTATGGGATTTAGACAAAAGTAGTAGATCTCTATAGTGGTGGAAGGGAGATTGGGTGGAGATGTTTCCAGATGGATGTGTGCATAAGTGATGGTATGAAAAAAAGGTGAATTTAATTTATTGAAGAAAATGTAACATGAGATGTTCATTAGGACAAGATGTTATATTCATAAGGATACAATAGATTAGTAGTATCCATTCTAAATGGGGGCCTCTATAATGATAGAACATTGGTGTAACTAGACTAACTAGTTGTATTATTCCTTAAAAGGAATATGGGGCCTCATGAAAAGTAATAAATATGAATATTTATTCAAATTAAAAAAGAGTTAATTTTTTTGTTCAATTATTACTAATTAATTCTGTCAATTGATGTGTAATTTTTTTAACTTAAAATTGTAATGTAAATAACAGTAATGTTTCTCCTATGGATGTATGGCATGTTTTATTGAATCAACTAAATTCTTTTATCATTTCCTTTATCATTTGTATATTGAATTTTTGTGAGGTATTTTTTTATTGAGTGTGTTTGAGGTTGAATTAGTGTGTTTATTAGGGTATGAGGCTTACTATATTTGGTACACTAAGTTTAGGGATCCCTTCCAGATGACCTGTTTTTCTATTGTGTAGAATCATCCAGTCGTTTTGCATTTGGGAATCACACACTGGGGCTGATTCCAACCAGATTCTAAGTATTATCTATGTATAATCTACATTAACACCCATACTCATAGATTCTATTAATATCCATTTCATTGTTGATGCATCCATGTTCATAGAGATAGAAATCTCAGATGATCCTTCAGCTTGGTTTATGAATTTAGAGACACCAAGTGGAAGCGATAACATACTCACTTATATCTATCAATTATATGAACTAGAAATAAGTGGAGAGAGGTTATCATAGGACATTATAATGGCTATGATGAAGCTCTATGATATCATCGTCGGTGTTGACTAGCTATCCTTATTTCAAGACTAGATAGAATGATATCATAGGAATGTGGTGTGATGTTGAGAGAATGGATCAAGGCTTTCTATTATATCTTGGTGGGACCCTTAGAAGAGATGATCAGGTACTATGTAAAAGGAACAATACAATTAATATATACATATATATATTATATGAATATTCATTAAATAACGTAATGATCCATGCCAAGATTGTATATGTATATTATCTTTGGAAACTTTGATACATAAACAAGTGGTTCATAATTGAACCACACCATCTCATTCTAGGTTATTAATAATTATCACAATTATAAGACATATCATAATTAATACCTTTCTTCATAACCTAGGTAAACGAAACATAAGAAAGGGTGATCTTAGATGATCAATAAGGGTAAAAAAGGGAGATATCAGTGATCACTTAAACATAACATGATCATATAGGTAATATACAATTAGGGTAACAATTGAAAACCATACCCTGAATGTCAAAGATCATAATCATGGGTCAGGGAATAAATCTTAGTAGTTTATCAGACATGAATCAAAAGGGAATCAAAGAACAAGATCCATGAGAGCATAATATTGGCATAAGACATAGATTTATGGCATACACATAAGTATATAAAATCATTTTCATAAATTTCAAGGCTTATTACTAAGACTAACATAGTGTATTTGGTTCTCTCCCCCAAAAAAATGAAGTAGTTAAGGTTTAATTTTAAGCCTATCATATTGGATAGATTCCCTTACTGAAGTAGGTTCACACCCTATTCTTGTCAAATTTATTCCATGAGGTATCAATCTTTACCCAATGCATTGTAGGGCTATAAAATTCCAGGACCACCCACCACATAATGAAAAAAATACATACGTTTTCCACAATGTCATAAATCATTCATTATATTATCATATCACAAACCATTCAATAAAATGGGTTTCATAAACATTTAGTAATTCATCATAGAATAACCCATGAAAAAATGGGTTTTGTAAACATCTCATCATCATAATAATAAACCATCTAGAGAAATAATTGGGATGTATCATTGGATCATATCCCTATTAATTCTTAAGTAAAATCAAATGATGTCATATTAGATAAAAATTATCTTAAAATATCACTAAGATTATTTCTGGAGGAAAATACCCTTTTAATATTGTCATCACTTCTTTAAAATCTAAAAATTTACATCGTATTGTGGAAAACATTTTCTTTGGAAAGAACCATGGAAACATTTAAAGGGAAACCTAAAATTATTGATTGTTCATGATGGAAGGAAATTTCATTCATTCCATATAAGTGAAAAGAAAACATTCATTTCATAATATTGTAAAAAAACTCAAAAAGTACCTCATTTTGGAAAATAACAATATGATTAATTTTAAAACCATTTTTGAAAAACTCATTAAAGGGTAAAAATTACTTTAAAAAATCATATAATAATAGTAAAACATTTTTGAAAACATTTTTTCAAAAAATTTGTGATGGAATAAAATGGATTTTAGACTGAAGAGAGAAATAAAGTCAGTTTTCCTTGAAACGATTATTTGAGTATATTGAGTAATTAAAGAGGGGGAAATGAAAAGAAAAAATTATTTATATAAATAACAAGATGAAAATAAAATTCATGGGTTTATTGGGAGATAGATCATGAAATTTAATTATCAAAAACTTAATCATAAATAATCACAATAAGCAATGAGATTGTAACATAAAACCCTTACCTTATGTCTAAATTTATTTATATGTGTTTGAACGTTGTGTATAATAAATAAAGATTTATTATAAATCTATTCCAATACCATAATCATATATATAATTACATATATGATTTAATTATATTATTTTATCTCCCATTTATAAATAATTCTTCTTTAAAATCACAGTTCTGGATGATATTTGATTCTTTTTTCATGTATGTTTTGGATTGGTAGTTTTGGTCCTTATACTTTGATAATGGTTATATGATATCCATAATTTAAATAATGATATAAATATATTATATATTCATTATATACATATTCATATAAATTCATTAAATTTATAAATAGAAAAATAAATTACATCGTTCATAGAGGCGATTTATCATATGTACACATGAACGTTGTTTTCATTTTTCGATGGATGTAATGAAAGAAAGGTAGATAATAATTTACCTTTATATAATCATTATTATATAATACATATCATATATATTCATTAAATATATCCCTCTTACCATACAAGTAAAACATAAAAAAACAAATCACATTTCTTTGTCGAGGTGTTTGTCCATACGTATGCATGAGAAACTTTATCATTTTCCAATAGATTGAATGGTATTAAGGTAGATATTGTATTATAATTATAGAGGAATAATTATTTTATAAATATATTATATAAATTATAATTCTCTGACACCAAAATCCCATATTTGGTGCATTATTTTAATACATTGGAATGTTTACAAGGAATCAAGTCCCAAAGGGCCGATTAGTTGAGTAGTCTTGGAAAATATATTACATACATGAACCTTTAATTATAATTCAAAACATAATATGCACATAGTCCATTATTTAATAAAATAATTATTCTCCAAGATTAACCCATTATATCAATCATAAAACACTTCTCGTCATCTTAAGAAAGTAAAACATATGAAAGGGGTGACCTCAAATTCTTAGTAAGGTTAAACAATATAACATAAGCTTTCATAAATAAGAATACACTTTGAAGGAACTGTATGAAACTATAACATAATTGTTTTACACATAATATTCAGCATAATATGGAAATAACATAATTGTATTAAAACTAACATACTAAATTTTAATAATTTAACCATAAAACATGAATGGTATCAAAATAGCACATTTGTAGTTAAACATATAATAAAACCATCAATAGATCAACCTCAATTAAACATAAAATTTAATAAATTATATTGATATAGATGAAAATAATCTGAAAAATTCATTAATAAATTTTGATAAAAATATCCCTTTTTACTTTCAAATATTTTAAAATCTATGAAATTATAAAAGATATAATTTATTTTGAAAACAACCTTGTAATATTGTAAGGGAAGATTAAAAATTTTAAGGCATCATAATGGAGAAGAAATCTGGTCATGATATATAAGTTAAAAAAACATTCTTTCTTTAATTTTTTGAAAAGTTCATAAAGTACCTTGTTTAGAAAATGATAAAAATATTCCTTTAAAAAAATTATAAAAAAATAATGCATGGGTATAAATGAAATTAAAAAATTTTAGATAAATATTAAAAATATATTAAAAATTCAATTTTATGAAATATGTACATGGATGATAAATATACCCTAGTAGATACCTTGTATAAACAATCTCAGATAAAAAACGAGATTGTGAAATTAAACCTTACCTTGTATTTTCATTTGGTTGAGGGTGAGTTAACCTCTTGTATAATAATTAAAGCATATTATTAAACTATAACATAACCATATCAATATTTATGATATTATATATGATCCTATTATATCATTTTGTTAATAATATTTCAGTATTACTATTGCTTTGGGTGGTAACTGCTTTGTTTTCTTATGCATGTTTTGTCATGTAAGTCATGGTTCTTATGAATATGACATATTTTATTCATATAATTAATGATATTATGTTTATAAATATTATATTTAATTATGATATGAATTTTATAATCATTCTTGAATGGTTAACGTGGACAATGAATCTCATCACGTCGTGGAGACAATAGGTCGTACATACACACGAGTGATGGTATCATTCTATTAAGCGTTAAATGGTATGAAATTGAATTGTAAATTAATTATACAGAATAATTATTATGTCATATTCATTATTTATCTCCACTATACACATTATTATACCCATCTAAATAAATTAGTGTTGAATAAAAAATTACACCATGGCGTGGAGACGGTATGTCGTATGTACGCATGTATGGTGATATTTTTATTCGTATGGTGGATAAAATGAGGAATATGGTTGTCCCATGATTATAATATCGTCTTAGTATATGTATGATACTTTATTTATTACTTTTTATGGAAACAACATAGAAATAGGAAGTACAATAATAAAAGAACTTTGAAATAGTTGATAAAACAATTACCTCTTTTTCGAGTATCTCCTTTTGATTTTCTCAAAAGGACTCCTTAGGATGGATTTTTTCCCAAATTATGGACTCTATGATGTAGTGAGGTAATTTGGGAGATTAAATGGGTATGTTTCGGCAGAACCAAATGGATTTGTATGTGTGAATTAAATATAAGGAGAAGTTCCCTTTTATAAGAGGGGTGAGGGGCACTTTTGGAATATCTTGAAATATTAATCTATTATAAATTTATTTTCGGTTTTAAATAGCTCCAAGGTAATTTATTTCAAATATAATATTTTTTTGGGTATAATTACCCTCAAAAAATTAATTTTATACATGTTTAGGTCATAAAATTAACCTCGTCTTTTGAATTTAACCCTTAGTTAAACAGTTTAACTCTTACCATGTCTTCTTGTATTTTTACACTATAGGGATAATATAGTTACAATAAAATTCAAAATGAACTCCAATTAGATCCTTTATGACATATTATAAATTATAAAAGTTATTTGTATTATTTTTATATTTTTATGACTTTTATATCATTTAATAAAATAGTATTTATTTTAAAATATCATTTCTGTCAATTTTAATACTATTCAATATTTTCATTTAAAAAAAATATAAAACCAACATGATTACTTAGAACCAACAGTGAAATTATGTCAATAAAATGTATAAGTTAACTATAAAATTATTATATATCATTAATTAAGTCAAATTATATTTATTTTAGTATTTTTAATATCATTTATTTGATATTTCTATTAATAAAATAATTTCTTAAACTATTGTGTCATCATTAATGATAATTATTTAATATATATAAATTATAAATAAATTTATATTAGTTATTTAATTATTTTATATTTTAATATACTATTTATAATTGATGTTATCTTCTCTATATCTCTATATTAAAATTATTATACTTATAAGAAATGAGAGTGTGACATTTTGTCACATTCATTAATTTTAATAATATTAATGCCATATTCATGGACAAGGGTACACTAAATGATACCATTTAGAACCTTAGATGATAATGGTTAGATTTATTCATCAAATAGGATCTTTAAAGATGTTATTATAATTTTAAAATATTTTTTATCTTTAATTATCCGATTTCCCTTAACCGCGGTAATAAAACAATTACTAAAGTTACTATTCATAATGCCCCAAAATAAAAAATATATATATTTTTTATAATTTAGACCCACTGATTAAAAATATTGAATCCATTTTTCAAAATTAAAAACACATAAATTTCAGTAGTTAATTTAAAATTAATCCTCGTTGACAAAACAAGAAAATGGGTTTTTTTAAAGTAAAACCCATCAAAAGATTAGAATGTGTTTATATCTAATTTAAATGTGAAAATAACTCCGATGAACTAAATTATATTAAATGATAAAAAATTAATCTAATTATACTTTAAAAATAATTAAATGTATAATCTAACAATATAAATAAATTAGATGAAAAATCAGTTTTGAATTAAAATGCAGTATTTTTTACTATTCATTAAAATATTAATGTTATCAGAAAAACACCAAAAATTTATCCAAACTAAATTTTTATGTCCTTATTATAAATAAGAATATTATTTTTTCAAATTTAATATATAAAAGTTTCAAATATTGTATTTAAAAATGATTCTCCATTAAAAGGCAGTAAAATTATTTTTAGAAACAAATAGCATTTTAATGTGTAAGATTGGATTAGTTATTATATTATGACTGTAAAATCAATTTAATTGATGTAAAAAAAATTTATTAATTATATAATATTTAAATTTAAGAATTTTTTAATACTATTCATAACTTCTAATTTAACGAATAGGTTATATATTATATTAAAAAATAATATTTTATTAATATATTTTTGTTCGATAAAAATGGGTCTTGCATGTAACACAAGCCAACTCATTATTGCATGTAATGTAATATTAACATTTTGTTTCATAAAAATTAAGCAAGATAGAAAATTAAATTTATTCATGAATGAAAATATTATAATTTCTCCGGGTTTAACATTCTCTCCTCCAACAATAAATTTCATCCTCGTAATTTGAAATTGCACTTATAAAATAAAAGGTTGATACTAGAAAATACCTTTGTGGAAAATCCACATAAGAAATAGGGTTAAAGATGTATAATCCTAATAATAGGGAAAGGGAAATATGAATGTCACCACCAAATTAGGCTTTCAATGAGGAGAACATTAGTGACAAGTAGAGATGCGTACTTGGAGAAAAAATGTAAATATTTATAGGGAGTGATTTTGATTATCAATCACAAACAAGGGAACAATAAATGGAAACTTGAGGGTCTCAAAGCCATAAATATATTATTATTTAAAATACCATAATATAAATTTATTGTTCACTTGAGATACATTTTTAGGATAACATATTTTTTTAGATACTTTTTCCTAGTGTTGAGGGATTATTTTATTATCCAAATAAGTACTCGAAAAAAACATACTTGATTCCATAAATGTTATCCTTTTGTTTTTCATTGATCTATTTTCACTCCATCCTCTATATTTTTACTGAAACTAAAAAGGTTAGACCAATTTACCCAATAAACCAAACTTTATCCTCAAATAATAATATCCACTATTCAAATTACTCTATTCCAACCTTAAGACTTGACCAAAATACTCCCATCCAAATTCACTGTCCAAAAAGGTCTTTAAATTTCCAAAATCAATATTAACATCAAATTCCTCAAACAATGTAATGTAACTCTTATTGTAATATACCAAATATTTTGTCACCTTTAAATCCATAATGATAACTCTTATGCCTCCAAATCGTTAAAGAAGAAGTATTGTAGTACCATCCTTATATATCTCATGAATCTTATAACCATAGAACGGTTGATGTAATAATTTTTTAATACAAATAAAAAATAACCTTAATCATTCCACTTCATTCTTAAACCATTAAATATGCTTCAACATCTTATTTCTTAGTACCTCCTTCATCTCATCTAAAATTTTAAGTCTCCTAGTCATCAACAATATTTCTATTGCATGCATAATCTTGCTAATTTGAACCATTAACCAAAACTCAAAGAAAAAAAGTTAGAAACACAAATCATAGTGATATTCTCATGAAGAATCATTTATAGGATCTCTAAATTATTTCATCTTCTTCTTAATCCATTTGTCTATAGGATTAACCTAGGTCATCCATTACCTAATTTAAAGGATGATATCTTATACTTATACTTATCCACAAAGTTATTCATAGGGTTATGTTTTCTAATCTATGTTTTCTAAATCTAATTTCCAAGGTTGTTACTAAAATTCCTATGATACAAACTGTAACACCCAAACCCTAGAAGTCCAGAGTGAGTGAATTATTTTAACAAATTGGCATGATTACAAGGAATCAAGTCCTGGAGGACTGATCAGTTTATAAGTCTTGGAAAATAGATTATATACATGAACCTTTCATTACAATTCAAAACATAATATTCTCACAGTCCATTATTTGAGAAGACCATTATTCTCCTAGATTAACACTTCATATCAATCATAAAAAAATTCTTGACATCCTGAGAAAATAAAAAATATGAAATGGGTGAGATCAAATTCTCAATAAGGTTAAAAAATATAGAATAAGTTTTCATAAATAACCACAAACTATTAAAGAAAGGTATAAAACTTAAACACATGACTTTTACATATAATATTCAGCATAATATGAGAAGAATAAATCAAATATTTCCATTTAAATAATCACATGTATATTATACTAGTGGGATAATCATATGTAATTCCAATAACTAATATCATAATAAAGGAATGCATAATGTAGGACATCTGAAACATTTCATCGAGGCCTCAACCAAGAAATTTAAAAATAAATGGTCAAGGCCTCAGCAAAATCCATATCTAAAAATAAATGGTAAATGACTAGGCCGATTCCATATCTTGTTTGTCACATGACAACTACCGATGCATTGAGGGGATATAGTGGTCCCCTTCTGTCACATACTAAGTCTAATACATTCCCCATAAGAAAAGGGTGAAATGTAACATAAACATTCGTATTAAAACTAGCATATGAAATCTTAATACATTAACCATAAACCATGAATGGTATAAAAATAGCACATCCATATTCAAACATATCATAAAACAATTAGTAAATCAACCTCAATTAATCAAAAAATCCAACAAAGGAGGTTGACATAAATGAAAATAATTTGACAAAATCATTAAAAAAATTTGATGGAAATATCCATTTTTACTTTGAAATCTTTTAGAAATTGCACAATTATAAAAGAAAACATTTATTTTGAAAATAACCTTGTAATATTATAACGGAATCTTAAAAATGTTAAGATAACATAATATAGTAAAAATCCACTCACGTCGTATAAGATAAAAAACAATCCTTCCTTAACTTGTCAAAATGGTCACAAAGTACCTAGTTTGGAAAATGATAGAAAGATTACTTTCAAAAAAATTAAAAATTCTAACATTAGTATAAATGACTTTAAAAATTGTTGATAAATAGTAAAAATATTTTAAAATTTTATTTTTATGAAACATAGACAAGGATGATAAATATTCCCCAAGAGATATTTCATATAAATAATCTTGGATAAAAATGGGATTGTGAAATTGACCCTTACCTTGTATTTTCCTTTAGTTGAGGGCGTGTTAATAACCTGTATAATGGTTAAATGATGTTATTAAATTATACCAGAACCATATCCATATTTATGATATCATATATGATCCTATTATATCATTTTGTTAATAATATTTCAGTATTACCATTGTTTCAGATGTTAACTGCTTTTTTTCCTATGCATGTTTTGTCATGTAAGTCGTGTTTATTATGAATAAGACATATTTTATTCATATCAAGAATTATATTAAGTTCATAATTATTATATTTACTTATAATATAACTTTTTTAATCATTATTGAATGGTAAACGTGGAGAATGAATCTCATCGTGTCATGGAGACGGTAGGACGTACGTACGCACGAGCAACGGTATCATTCCCTTGATGATTAAATGGTATGAAATTGTATTGTATATTAATTATACAGAATAATTATTATGTCATAGTCATTATTTATATCTATTATACTTGTCACACCCTGACCTTGGACACACTTTTGGGTGATTTTTTGACCTGCACACGATTGGCGCACGACATGGCAGACCGTGCGGCTAAACCATACGGCTTGCTCTACATCTAAAAATAATTAAACAAATTATAAGAAGAAATGAAAAATAAAATAAAATTAAGATAAGATAAAATTAAAAAAAAATTAAATTTATAAGAATGTTTAATAATAATAATAATATTTATATTATTATTTTGAATATTATTATTATTATTACCATATTATTGTTGTTGTTGTTGTTTTTTTTTTACACTAATTCTTCCCCTCCCCCAACCATGGTGCGGCGCCTACCCCCCCCCCCCCAACCTCATGTTTACCCTACGCGACCCCAACCCCTTCTACATCCTTGCGTTTGTGACCGCCTTCGACCTTCCCTCCACCGGCACGCGACCCTCCAGCCTCCCATTCACTAGCACGCGACCCTCCAACCTCCCCTATACCACCCCCACTAGCCCTTCCCAATGTGCAGAACCTAATTGCTGACCCCCTACCTCGCCAGCTTTGCCTCTGCTCTGGCTGGTGTTTCCATCGTCAGCGTCCTCCTCGCTCCAGTCGTGCCTCCCTCGCTGGTGCCCAGTTCCTATGGTGTGTTTGTTTTATCAATTTTTTTGGTTTTCTTCAATTTCATTGAACCCTAAATCCATGGTTGATGTGTGACTTGTTTTATTGTGGTTTTAGGGATTGTGGATATTTTTGGGGTGTTTTCTTCCCTTTTGATGAGGTTTCGTTGAATTTTCACTCAATAGATAAGTGTTTCCATGGATTATTTTATTTAGATATTCTTAATATGATTTTGTGTCTTTATAAATTTCTTCCATGGATTTATCGTGTGGTACGAAATGTGTTACGAAAGTATTTTGGCATGATTGAGTAATGAAAATGGATTTTAAAAGGGGTAATGGAAATGTTTTGATTGTGTTTTATTATGGTTATTTTTTAATGTATTTTATGAATTGTTTGCAAAATGTTAAGTGTGTTTTCAAGGGAATTTGTGGTGAAAATGTATCAAAATGGGGTTCTCAAATGAAATTAATTATATGGGGCATGTTGTCCTTATTTTTAACATGGGAATATGATTTGAAAATTTATTAACTAATGTGAATCATGTTGTGAAATGAATGTGGCTTATGGGTGGTTTTGAAACATTCTTGGCCTATGAAAATCTTTTGGATTTAATTGTGTGTTTTCCATAGGATATTGCAAAATGGGTTCTTTTATGAAAGGTTCATGTCATGTTGAATTGTGTTTTCAAATGGTTTTTGTGTGTCTCTTGGAATTTTTGTTGTGTCACTAGATGTTGACACACCCATGCGTGCACTTGGTGCACATATGGGGGTGTCACTAAAGGAAGGTGATGCTTTAAATTGGTGTTTCCTTTAAAACTTGTATTCTTAAATGTTTCTTGTTTTTCAAATGATTTTGGTTCCTCTAGGCTAATTAATTATAGCATGGGTGGCTCCTTAGTGGCGCGCACACACACATACATTGGTATGTATGTGTATATGTATATATATATATATATATATAATTTCTCTACATATATTCCCTCATGGCACGAGGAATATGTTCAATGTATTAATGGTATGTGTGTTTGTGTGTGTGTGTGTGTGTGTGTTTGTGTATGAGAATGTATGTGTGTGCTAGTGTGGGAACTTTTCATCAGAAGCTTCAAGATCCGAAGTGTCTCGGCTTAGTCCACTTCCTTTTTTGAGGTACGATTCCCTATGAATTTTCCTTTAAATTAAAATAATTATTGGTTTCTTGAATTTCACACCTTAATTTATTGTTAGTTAGAAATTTATGGTTTTTTGAATAATTTCTTTTTTTGAATTAAATAAATACCCTCTGTGTATTTGATTGTCATGAAACTTTTTTATTAAATGTTCTTATTAGTGTTTCTAGAAAATCCCCTTTGGCCCTTATAAATGTGATTCAGATTTAATGTGGTAAATTGGGTTTCTTAAATAGTTTTTCAAGTATATTCCTGGATTCCAAAATAGTGTGCATGTCATTCTTTAAAAAAATGGTTTGGCATGAGAAAAATTGTGTGAGGCCCGGTTGGCTCTTTTGTAATGCTAGGTTTCTCAAGAAAACACTCCGTGGATGTGGTCTCATCTCTTTAGTTTAGTTGTATATTATGGGGTTCCACTATGTAGGGATATTCCTTGGGGTGACATGGGTGATTCATGTTGTGTGTGTGTTTGTTTCTATGTGTGTGTGTGTGTGATTTGATTCTGGACTGGATTCGGTAGGCTCACCCTTTTGTTACACGTGTTCACATGGGATCCTAGCATAGTAAGTGAATTTTCTTTGAACAATTGTTGCACTAATTTAGATTATGCACTAGCTAGTAGCTCATAGTAGAGGGATGTTTTGTTATTATTATTACTATGGGATTGGTCCCCTTGACCAGGTCAGGTAGGGAAATAGTCGGGTGTTTGGGTATTATGATGTCATAAAGAGTAGGCATGCCTTTAAGATGAGTCACATGTATAGTAGGTTCTGGCTTATTAACAAGCTCCTAGGTTCTCCCATGTATTTTGAAACTTAGTTATCTATGGCAGATGATTGGGGTTCCTTATTTGGCTAGTTATTCAAGTGCTCTATTTTCCATTTCCTTTATTGTGTGGTTGTTGACCCTACTTTCTTGTGTGGTGTAACCTCTTTGATAAAGTGATGAGTTGTGTTGGAAATGTTTATGGAAAATAACTTCAAAATTTTTTCACTTTCTTTCTTCCTTTTTAAGTGAAAACAAACTCTCTTTCTCTCTATAATTTTAATGTCTCTTTCGTGAAAAAGAACATGGTTTTAAATGAATAAGGGAAATGGACAGTGATTTATTTTAAAGAAAATGTGAGAAAACCTAGTTTTGTATAATGTATTTCAAACTTGAAATTGATGGATATTTTTTTAAAGATATGCATATGGGAATATACTGTTTGGGTACACCTACTGAGATTTAATACTCACGCCTATAGTTTTATCTTTTTTTAGCTTTGGTGATGCACCTTTCTTGGATTCGATCACCGTAGAGTGATATTTGTTTGAGGTCAGTGGTGACACGTGGTTCACATGGAGGTATGTACAATTTTATTTTTTATTTTTTTTATTTTTTTATTTTATTTTTTAGTTTTTTCTTCGTTCTGATGATAGTTTTTTTATTGACAGTTTTCATTTATTTTATTATCTTTCATTTACATACCATGTCCTTCCCACTTATTTATTTTTGATGCCCGGAACTAGTTACCATCCAGTGGGGATCCAAAACGCCCCTCGGGCCATGTCGTGGGCTAGCTTGGGTGACCGGTTCAGGGTTGACCCAGGTTGGTTTGTGACAAAATGGAATCAAAGAATTCCCTTATTATTTGAGGTATCTGGTAGATGGAGATTAGGATTTTCGGGACTTATGAGGTCGGTAATGGGTCGGTTCCTGATCACCACTGCTCGTGATGAGACATGAGTTACAACGGGTTGTTTGGGTTTTGATTCTTTTGTCTTTGTTTTGGATTGAGGGATGACAATAGAGGTGACTCGGTGTTACATTTTGACCCCACATAGATTAGTGACCCACGTGGAGCCCATGTGACCGATTCTAGGTCCTCTGGTGTTATGTATTACATGGGGAATGGATCACTACCATGTCACTGGGTTGGACATAAGCACTAGTTATTCATTCCGTTTTTTCATTGTCAGTTGTGATTTATCTTGATTTTGGTTGGTGTTAGCGTGTTTTTGGAAATGAAGGTGGTTTTTAATTGAAATGGCTCTTTCTATAATGGTTTTAAAACTGGTAAAAAGGGTATTTTTTTTCAAGTTTTTTTGAAATTGGTGAAGTGGGTTTTTAAAGAGGAAGTGTTTCGATTTGGAAAATTTTGATTGTGTTTGGATTTGGTAATGGGATGGAAAGTGCGAACCTTGGATTTATTTAGGATCGTCCGCATATGTTTGGGTAGACAAGTGGTGCACGTTGACACATATGTACGGGTGATTTGAGTGGAAAGGGATGAAGGCTAATGTAGTAGTTCATAGGATTCCATGGGTGGGGTTTCAGAATTTAAGGCATGTCTTGATTTTTTTAAAATAGACTTGAATGGTAAAGTTATTTTAGGACTTAGTTTTTCTTGAAAAGTGGGTTTTACCTATATTTTTATATGTTTAACTTATGAGTCTATTACCCTTGGCTTGGGGTGTTTCTTTTCGTTTGGTTTAAGCTTGTTCTAGATTCTGGGCCGGCTGTCTCAGCTCGAGGTGTTTCTTTTGATTGAGTTTTGGCTTGATGCCAGTTTTGATTTTTTTTCATGTTGTTCTGAATATGCCACCGAGAAATTTCCTCATAAGTTGTTAATGAGTCATACCCTATTCCGGTTTATATAGAGAGTTACTTGTCCTTCGAGGATTTTTGGGTCCATTGGGGGTAGTGAAGTGGTTTGAGGGGAGTATAACATATCTTCGAGTGGTTGGGTACTTTTCCGTTTGTTAGAGTTCGTATTGTCTTGGGTTTTGTGGAGGGTCCATCCTTGGACCAGTGGAGGTGTGTGTCTCATTACACTTGGAGTTGGGATGATGTGGGAGGTGTTGAATTCCGTATTCATCCAATGGATCATACTTGAGGAGGTGAAGGTGAAAAGAGGTAAAATAACATCCATAGTTAACAAGGTCGGTGGTTGGTGAAGGCCTATGTTGTCTGCTTTAAGGAGCCAGCATCCGGAGTGCAAGTACTTGGAAAATCCATTGCCTCTCATCATTCGTAAGGGTTCCCCATCTGGCGAGCGGGGTGTACCAGAGGAACTCGTTTCTAAATAATCCCTTTCATCGGTGTCAACTTCTAGTTTGTCATACCACTTTCTAATGTGGCATCGGTATGGTTGGTTCGGGAATTTTAACATTCCTTTCCATATCCCTATGAATCCGTGTCATTGTTGTGGCCATTCATGTCATCGATGAAGGTTTTTTAAGAATCGACGTTAGAGTAAGGAGTTCTAATTGGGGGATTCTAGTGTCTTACTATGAGGCATAAGATGATTTCTCCATCAGATCCCCAACCTTATGTCTCGGGGTAAAACTCGCCACAGTCACGGTATTAGAGGAATGTGATACCTTTTCTTGGTTATTTATATTTCGTCTTGGAATTGTGACATTCAGGGTTTCCTTATTCTTTTTTTCTTATTGTTGTAAGTTAATCTTTTGCGGTAAAAGTAATTCCTTTCGTGATCATAGTAGTCATGTTCTTTGGAATGTGGCATCTAGAATCATTTATTTTTCTTAAAAAGTGTATTTTTCCTTGTGTAGGTTTGTTTTGGTTTTATTGGTGATCGTTTGGAGATGTGAGTGTTGGAAGTTTTTGGCTTGTTTTGAGAGTTCTAGGTTTCATTGGAGTTGTTCTCTCTCTCTCGTACTAAGGGAGTTGGATATGTTTGTAGTGTTAGATCGATATGGGGAATTCTTTGTTCCAGTAGTTTTATTATAGGGAGTTCCTTTTTCTAGTTCCCCGATATGTCTCGTGGCCTTATAGTGGTTTTTTCATTTAAGTGTCAGCGGTCTCGTTTAACTCATGTGGAGAATTTGGTAAGTTCGGGTTGGGAGTTCCCACATTAGCCCCTCCTCGGGGTGGTGTGTGTGGGTTTTAAAGTTTCTATGTTATTCATGATATTGTGGTGGGGAGAACTCTCCCATGTTCTCACCTTGTTTTATGTCATGTTTTCTTCGTGATCGGTTGGGTGTGACTTGTAGAGTGAATCGTCAACCCAAGGTTCTTGATTTTTTCTTTCAGTTCTATTTGGAAACGGACTTAGGCATTGGTTATCGTTTTACATGGTGACTTTATGGGGACAGAAAGTGTCTGTGGTGGGGATAATTGTCACACCCTGACCTTGGATGTACTTTTCGGGTGAGTTTTGGACCAGCACATGGTTGGTGCCCGGCCTGGCAGAGCGTGCGGCCAAACCATGTGGCCTTCTCTATATCTAAAAATAATTAAAATAATAATAACAATAAATTAAAAATAAAATAAAATTAATATAAGATAAAATTAGAATAAAATAAAGTTATAAGAATGTTTAATATTAATAATCTTATTTATATTATTATTTTGAATATTATTATTATTATTAAAATTATTTTTATTATTATTATTATTACAATATTATTATTATTATTATTAAAATATTATTATTGTTGTTGTTTTTCACCCTGATTCTTCCCCTCCCCCAACCATGATGCGGCACCTCCCCCCCCCCCTCGCGTTTACCCTGCATAACCCTAGCCCCTTCTGCCTCCTTGCGTCGCTGACCTCCTCTAGCCTCCCCTATATCGGCACGCAGCCCTCCGACCTCCCCTTCGTCGGCATAGAGCCCTCTGAACTCCCCTAGACCACCCCTGCTGGCCCTTCTCGATGTGTGAAACCCAACAGGCGACCCTCTACATCACTAGCACCGCCTTCTCAATGGTTAGTGTTTCCATTGCCGACGTCCACCCCGCTCTAGTTGTGCCTCCCTCATTGGTTCCCACTTCCTACGGTGTGTTTGTTTTATCAATTTTTTTTTCTTCAATTTTTTTGAACCCTAAATCCATGGTTGATGTGTGACTCATTTTATTGGGGTTTTAGGGATTGTGGATCATTTCTGGGGTGTTGTCCTCCCTTTTTATGAGGTTTTGCTGCATTTTCACTCAATCAGTAAGTGTTTCCATGGATTATTTTATTTATATGTTATTTATATGCTTGTGTAGCTTTATAAATGTGTTCCATGGATTTATTGTGTTGTTAAAAATGTGATACAAAATTATTTTGGAATTCTTAAGTAATGAAATGGACTTCATAAGGGATAATGGAATTGTTTTGATTCTGTTTTATTATAGTTCTTTTTGAAAGTATTTTATGAATTTTTTGGGAAATGTGAAGTGTGTTTTCAAGGGAAATTGTTGTGAAAATTTATCAAAAATGGGGTTTTCAAATGAAATGAATTATATGGGGCATGTTATCCTTATTGTGAAATTTGTAATATGATATTATAATTGATTAAATAATGAAAAACATGTTGTGAAATGAATGTGTCTTATGGGTGGTTTTGAAACATGCTTGGCCTGTGAAAAGCTGTTGAATTTGATTGTGTGTTTTCCTTATGATATTTCTAAATGGGTTATTTATAAAATGTGCAAGTAATATTCATGTGTGTTTTGAAATTATGTTTGTCTGTCTCTTAGAATTTTGGTGTGTCACTAGATGTTGACACACCCTTGCGTGCACTAGGTGCACACATGGGGGAGTCACCAAAGGAATATGATGCTTTTAATTGGTATTTCCTTGAAAAAAAATTTCCTAAATGGTTATTGTTTTCCAAATGATGTTTGTTCCTCTAGGTTAATTAATTAGAGCTTGGGTGGCTCCTTAGTGGTGTGCGCACACACATACATAGATACATATGTGTATATGTGTATATATATATATATCTTCCTTGCACATATTCTCTCATCGAGTTGGTAATATGTTCAATGGGTTAAGGGTATATATATATGTGTGTGTGTGTGTGTGAGAGAGAATGTATGTGTGTGCTAGTGTGGGAATTTTTCTTTGGATGCTTCAAGAGCCGAAGTGTCTCGGCTTGGTACGCTTCCTTCTTTGAGGTAGGTTTCCATATGAAATTTATTTTAAATTAAATAATTATTGGTTTCATTGATTTCAAACCTTTATTTAATTTTAGTTAGAGTTTTATTGTTTTTTTAATAATTTCATATTCTGAATTAATGAAATACCTTCTGTGTATTTCAATTGCATGAATCTATTTTATTAAATGTGCTTATTAGTGTTTCTGGAAATGCCCCTTTGGCCCTTAAAATGTGATTCAAATTTAAAGTGGTGAATTATGTTTCATAAATGGGTTTCCAAGTGAGTTTCTAGTTTCCAAAATGGTGTGCATGTGATTCTTTAAAAAATGGTTTGGCATGAGAAAAATCATGTGAGGCCCAGTTGGATCTTTTTTAAAGCTTGTTATCTCAAGAAAACTCTCCTTGGATATGATCCCCTCTCTTTAGTTGATTTTATATTATGGGGATCTGCTATGTATGAATATTCATTGGGGTGACTCGGGTGATGCATGTTGTGTGTGTGTGTGTGATTTGATGCTCGGCTAGCATCGGTTGGCTCACCCTTTTGTTAAACGTGTTAACATGGGAACCTATCATAGTAAATGAATTTTATGTGAACGATTGCTACACTAGTTTATATTATGCACTAGCTAGTGGCCCATAGCAGAGAGATTTTTTGTTATTATTATTACTATGGGATTGGGCACCTCGATCAGGCCAGGTAGGTAGATGGTCGGATGTTAGAGCATTATGATGTCATCGAGAGTAGGCATGCCTTCAGGATGAGTCACATGTATAGTATGTTCTAGCCTATTCATGAGCTCCTAGGTTATCCCATGCATTTTGTGACTTAGTTTCCTAAGGCGGATGATTATGGTGCCTTAATTTTCTAGTTATTCACATGCTCTATTTTTCATTTCATTTATTGTGTGGTTGTTTACCCTACTTCCTTGTGTGGTGTAACCACTTTGAGAAAGTGATGAGTTGTTTGTAAAATGTTTATAGAAAACAACTTCAAATTTTTTTCCCTTTCTTTATTAATTTTTAAGTGAAAATAAACATTGTGTCTCTCTAAATTTTTAATGTCTCTTTCATGAACAAGAACACAGTTTTAAATGAAGAAGGGAAATGGGCCATGATTTATTTTAAAGAAAATGTGTGAAAACCTAGTTTTGTACAATGTATTTCAAACTTGAAATTGATGGATTTTTTTAAAGGAAATGCATATAGGAATAGACTATTTGGGAACACCTACTGAGTTTTAATACTCATGCCTATAATTTTATCTTTTTTTAGCTTTAGTGATGCGCCTTGATTAGATTCGATCGACATAGTGCGACGTTAGTTTGAGGTCATTGGTGACCCATGGGGTCACATGGTGGTATGTACAATTTTATTTTTATTTTATTTTATTATTATTATTTTCCCTTCCACTATTATTTTTATTTTTATTGACAGTTTTCATTTATTTTATTGTCTTTCATTTATGGGCCAAATTGTTCCCACTTGTTTATTTTTGATGCCCGACACTAGTTTCCTGCCCGTGGGGATCAGGAACACCCCTCGGGACATGTAGTGGGCTGACTCGGGTGATCGGTTCAGGGTCGACCTAGGTTGGTTTGTGACAATACTCTTTATTAAATTCATTTAAATAAATTAGTTCTGAATAAAAAATTACACCACGGTGTGGTGACGGTAAGTCGTACGTACACACGCATGGTGATTTTTTTATTATTAGGATGAATAAAATGATAAAAATGTTTATCCCATGATTATAATAGAATATTAGTATATGTATGATACTGTATTTATTACTTTGTTGTGGAAAAAACATTGAAAGAGGAATTATAAGAAGAATGGAACATCGAAATATGTGATAAAATGATTACCTCTTTTTCAGGTGTCTCCTTTTGATTTGCTCAAAAGGAATCCTTAGGATGGATTTATACCCAAATTATTGCCTCTAGGATATAGTGATGAAATTTGGGAGAGTAAATGGGCAGGTTTTGGACGAACGAAATTGCTTTGGAGATGTGAATTAAAGAGAAGGATAAGTTCCCTTTTATAAGAGGGGTGAGGGGCACTTCTGGAAGATCTTAAAATATTAATTTATTATAAATTTATTTTCAGTTTCAAATAGATCCAAGGTAATTTATTTCAAGGATAAGATGAGTGTGGGTCGAAATCCCCTCAACCAATAAATTTTAGGCATTTTTAGGTCATAAAATTAACCATATCTTTTATGTTTAACCCTTAGTTATACAGTTTAACTCTTAATATGTCTTCTTGTATTTTTACACTATAGGGCTAATATAGTTACTATAAGATTCTAAAAGAACTCCGATTGGATATTTTATTAAATATTTTAAATTATCCAATTTATTTGGGAAAATCTTATTTTTTATGACTACTATGTCATTTAATAAAATATTATTTATTTTAAAATATCATTTTTGTCAATTTTAATACTATTCATGATTTTCATTTTTTAAAATATAAAACCAGCATGATAACATCTAGAAAATAATTCAAATATGTCACTAACATTTATAAGTTATCTATAAAATTATTTTATGTAATTAATTATGTAAATTATATTTACTTTAATATTTTTAAAATAATTTATTTGATATTTATATTAATAAATTAATTTCAACATCACTATTGTGACATCATTAATGGTAATTATTTAATATATAAAAATTATAAATAAATTATTATGAGGTATTTAATTCTATTATATTTCTAGATACTATTTATAATCGATTGTATCACCTAGATATCTCTATATTAAAATTATTATACTTATAAGAAATGAGAGTGTGACAATTTGTTACATTCATTAATTTTAATAATATTAATGTCATATTCAAGTTCATGGGTGCACTAAATGATTTTATTTATAACATTAGATTATAAGGGTTTTATTTATTCATACAATAGGATTTTTACAGATGTTAGGATAATTTTATAAAAAAAAATTACCTTTAATTACATAATTTACTCATAATCGTGGTAATAACAAAATTACTAAAGTTACTATTTATAATGCCCAAAAATAAAAGGAACCTATTTACATAATTTAGACCCACTGATTAAAAATATGGAATCCATTTTTAAAAATTCAAAATATAGAAATTTCATAAATTAATTTAAAATTAATCTTCATTGACAAAACGAAAAAAATGGGTTTTTTAAAAGTAAAAACCATCAAATGGTTGGAAAGTATATATATTTAATTTTAATTTGAAAATAACACCAATGACCTATATTATAATAAATGATAAAAATTAATCGAATTATATTTTAAAACCATTTAAAATGATAATCTACCAATATAAATAAATTAGATGAAAAAGAAAATTTGGATTAAAATGTAGTATTTTTTTTACTATTCATTAAAATATTAATGTTATTAGAAAAACATCAGAAAATTTATCCAAACTAAATTTTTATGACCCTTTTATAAATTAGAAGTTTATTTTGTTTAATTTAATTTATAAATGTGTAAAATATTGTATTTAAAATGGGTTATTCATTAAAAGGTGGTAAAATTGGATTAATTCTTATCTTATGCCTATAAAATAAATTGAATGGATTTAAAAAAATTATTAATTATATTATATATAAATTTTATAATTTGGGTAATACTATTCATAATCTATAATTTAATGGCTAGGCTATATATTATATTAAATAATAAAATTTTATTAATATATTGTTGTTCAGTAAAACTAGGTCTTGTGTATAATGCAAGTCAACTCATTGTTGTGTGTATCGTAAGCTTAACATCATGTTGTAATATCTCGTGGTGTTATATAAATATTAAACCCATCATAATACTCATCAATAATATATGTTGATAAAAAATGAATTATATCTCTACATGGAGATAATATGTTGTATGTATGCATGAGTGATACTTTCACATCCCATTTCATGGGAAATAGTGTGGATAATGATAGTTTAATAATCATAATAACATTTCAACATATTTATGATGCTTAATTTATTATTTTATGATAAATACCAAATATTTATATGATGTAAAAAAGGTATAAAGAAAGTGATTTGTTAACATGATTACCTCTTCCTTGAAAGAACTTATTTGGATCTCCTCTTAATGAAAGTGTTGTTGATGTTTTTAAGAAAAAAACCAATAGAACATGAATATTGAATTTTATAATAGAATTTTCTTTTAATTATTTATCTATAATGCTCAAAGTGGTTCAAATAAGTGAAAGGAGGGGTGTCCTTTTATAAGGGATAGAGAGGACAGACTTGGAATATCTTAAATGATTAAAATAAAATAAATTTATTCTCAAGAAAAATTCTTCAAAATTGATAGGAATTATAATAAAAATAGTATTGAATATAAATAACATTTTCCAATGAAATTTTTATAGGTTTTGGACTCATTTTAAACCTTTCCTTTTTTATTAACCCCTATATTAATCATTTTTACCTTATCCATGGTAAAAACTATTTCAGTCATAAAGGGTTAATAATGTTACCCTAAATAGAAAAATGACTCATAAATAGACCCTGGTTTATATTTATAACCATATTTTATTCACTTGGTTGAAGATAATATTTTATGAATTTTAAATCATTAAGTAAAATAATATTTATTATAAAATATCATTAATATCACTTTTCGATCTATACATTTAATTTGACATTAAAGACACTAAGAGAAATATATAATCTGAATCAAATATTTTATAATAGTATTAATATGTCATAGGTATATTAATAATTCACGGAACACTATAAACCACTCAAATTATAATAATTATAATTTTTTTTTAAATCATTTATTTTACCTTTCTATTAATTATAGAAACATTATGTCGTTGTTTTGTATGAATTTGAGGTATTCATATAGTTAATAAAAATTATAAAGAAGTTCCCTTGATGAAAATAATTTAATTATGATCAAAATAACCATTAATATTCATTATAAACTTTATTTTTTCCCTATGTGAACATATAAGATATATTTAAAAGTAACAGTGACATTTTATATTTTTATTTTCATAAAATTAATATAAAGGTCATATTTAAAAAAATATGTCAAAAAGTTAGAATATATTATATATTTCAATGGAAATGGACGAACTAAACTCATATAATAGGATAAAGGTATGTTTGAGGTAAATTTTAAATCTTTATCTTAATGTTTTAATCCAATTTTACCCATTTTACCCTTACCGTAATGATAAAAATTTATAATGATTACTATTCATATTGACCAAAAATAAAAGGTAAATATTTACCAAATTTGATCAAATTTTTTACAAATATGGAATCCATTTCATCACAATTAAAATTTATATATGTTTAAGAAATGTATTTAAAAAAAGTGCAAAACACGAAGAAAAATATTTTCTTGAAAAAATAAGCATAAAACTAGATCTATTCCTATTCCTTACCTAAAAAACATTATATAAATGTTAAGAAATTTAATTTAATTTATAATATATAAAATTTTTTACATTATTCCCCAATAGTAACTAGTTTAATTTATTAAGTCAACAAACATTACTCGCATACAACATATTTTTCATAAAAACATCTTCATTATTTTCAAATGATTTTAATTTTAATTTACAATTAATTGATAATAAATGAATTAATTTTATAGATAAGTAAACCATATGTTTATCATAATTTAGTTATTACTATTCATACTCATAAATCCAATGGATAAGTGATAACTGTCACATTAAATAATAATATTTTAATAGTATATTGTGGTTCGTTTAAACTTGGTGTATCATGTAATGAAAGATATTAAAAAATTAAATTTGTTTGAAGAAAAATATTTTCTAAAACATCAGGGTGCTACATTCTACCCCATTAAAATAATTTTCCCCATGAAATCCAATAAGTATGATATAAAAAAATTTTGATATCTCTATTTCATTAAATCCTTGGGTTCCCAAGTAGCTTCTTTAAATTTTTGATTCTTCTAAAAACATTAACTAGGTGAGTAGTCATGTTCTATATCACTTTATCTCTATTATCCATTATTTCTACCAATTTTTATTCATATTAAAGATAATTATCCAATTGTATGAACTCTGATTTTAGTATATGTTAAGAATAAGGTATGTACTTCCTCACGAGATATAAATGGAACACATCGTGGACTTGAGAGAGGTCAGGTGGAAGTTCAAATTGATAATCTAACATACCTAATTGATCAAGATTATTGAAGGTACCAATATACATAGGTAATAGATTAAATTTAGTTCCATATATCATAACCTTCATCCATGGAAAATTCATAGAGAAACCTTCTAACCAACATTGAACACCAGATCATGTCGATTATTACTAGCATAACTTTTCTATCGACTCTAAGAAACCTTGATGTGTTATTGAATGGATCTAACTTTTTATACCATTTATTCATCTATATCAAGTTAAAATGGATTTATTTATCCTACCTTATCTTATCATGGTGTATTTTTACACTTCTTTCATTAAAAGGCTTCACAAGGATCCATTTGAATTCCTGAGTGACAGCTATTATTGTAAGAGAACATTAATAGAGGAACTTATTGGTCCCAACAACCTTTAAAATCCATAGAACAAGATCTCATAATTTTATCTGGGTTTTTAATGGTTATCTCAAACATGAAATCTTTCTAAGTGTGATAACTTGTACTGAAAATCAACTCTGTATCCCAATATTTTTAAGACTTTTTTAGAACTTCGAGGTAAACCGAAAATCACAATCAGATATAATAGAATATGGTACTTCATGAATCCTTACCACTTCCTTAATGAAAATTCTCTAAATATAATCAAGATATAAATCTTTTCAGATATCACTTAAGTGTGCTAGATTTATAAGGTGATCAATTATAACCTAAATTGGATTATGACCTTTATATGTTTTGGGTATTCTAGCAACAAAATCCATAGTGATGTTTTCCTATTTCCGTTTTGGTATGGGTGATGGTTATAACATCACCTTAGAATTATTTATATAAGCCTTAACTTTATAGAATATTAAGAATTGAGATATATACTCTGAAATATCTTTCTTCAATCTATCCCATTTGAAATACTCTTTTAGATCTCTATAAATTTTCATAAATTTAGGATGAATAGAGAATGGTGAACTATGAGCCTTATCGAACAACTCCTTCTTCGCATATGGTATAGATGGAACACATACATAGTTATTTAACCTTATCATTCCATCATGATCAAGTTTTAACTCAATAAAACTTGTCAACTTTTTTTTATAGATTTACATCTTCCTTATAAACCTCTTTAATCTTCACATGGATAGATGGTTGAACACTCATTTGAGAAAGATAATATTTCTCCCCTTCCTTCAAGATTTCAAGATCTATCCTTTTCAAATACATAAATATTTTATCTTTTGGGATCCTCATTATAGATAATATAGTATGATCTTTTTGACTCAAATCACTTTCCACCTTATTCTCTTTCCCAAAGTGGTAATGTATTGAGCACTTAAAATATTTAATCATCCCCAATCATATTCTATATCACATATTCATATATTTATATGTGAATATATACTTTAAACTTTTATGATAAGTATATATATAATCTTTCATCATAAAGATTATGCATCCATATCATTAATAAAATAATTACCACAACTAATTCCAAATTATTAGTGGGGTAATTTTTCTCAAGAACCTTTAATTATTGTGAGGTAGAAGCAATAACCATATCATTTTTCATTAGACCACATCCCAACCCCTTCTTCTATTCATCAATATAGATCACAAACCCTTATCCAATGGAGGGTAATGTAATAAAATGGGTTTTGACTAAATTTCTTTTTAGTTTCTTAAACTTTTCCTCACATTCATCAATATAAAGGTATCCCTTATGAGTTAACTCGGTGAGTGGATTATATATTCATGAGAAGTTATCTACAAAGCATTGAAAATATCCATCCAAACTGAGAAAACATAGAATCTCGATCACAGTGGTTGGTCTAGGACAATGTTTAATAACTTTTTCAATAATGTATCCACTGTTATACCCTATATTGAAATTATATTTCCTAAAAATGAATCCATTTTTAGCCTAAATTTACACTTTGTAAATATTTCATACATCTTCTCCTTCCTTAGGGTCTTCAGTGCAATCCTCAAGTGATCTTCATACTATACCTTTCTCTTTGAATAGAAAAAATATTGTCTATAAAGACTACTGAAAACTAATCATGGTAATCTATAAAGACTCTATTCATTAAATCCATAAATATAATGGGGAAATTAGTAAGATAAAATGGCATCACTATATAATCATAGTTTTTATACATTATATATAGTTTTTTCATGGATATACCCTCCTTCTAGACTCTCAGTTGGTGATATACAAAATGAATATCAATCTTATAAAAATATTGAGATCCCCACAATTGATGAAACAAGTCGTCAATATGAGGAAAATGATAGATATTCTTGATTCTGATCTTTTTATGTTATCAATAATCATTACATAATCACATTGATCAACAATTCTTCAGAAAAAAAAATTGGTACACCCTAGGATGAATCACATAGCTGAATGGAACTCTTTTAATGATTATCCGAGAGTTTCCTCTTTAATTACTATAACTCAATCAGATACATTTTTTATGATGTCATTGAAATAGGTGTAGCTTCATGTATGAGTTACTTTGAGAACTCAACTTCACGATTTAGTGGAAGACTAGGAAACACATTAGGAAAGACATTAATAAAATCATTCATAATAGGAATATCAAATATGTTAAGATTCTCCAAAAACATCTAAGATAAAACCCCTTTTAAATGGGAATGAAGACCCATACAATTGATATGATTTCCATAAAAAGTTCATATATATCATCACACTGATAGAATTTCATAGGTTGGTTTGGAATATAAATCATGACATTCATTCCCTGATAATTGAAGTGTTATTTATATATAAAAATCCAATCCATGCTTAAAATAATATCAAATTAAACCAGGGGGAATAACATGATTTCTAGGAAGAACATTCCCAAAAACTTCAACCGAAGAAGAATCATATACTTGAGATATTATCATTGTACCATTAGGGTTTTTCATTAATAATTCAATATATCATCATTTATTGTAATTTTTATACCTATATAAAATTCTATATATTTAAAAGAGTGTTTGTATACCTAGTCAACTAATACATTAATAGTTCTAGAGTAGATGGAAAGTGTAACTTTCACCACATCATTATCATACCCCTCATAAAAAATAGTGATTGTATGAGATTTATCTTAGTCTCTAGGCATAGGAAGTTGTTGAAATAAATCATAATTTTTAACCTTTAAATTTTATCACTAGTTAGTATAATTCTCATACTCCATGAATTTGAAACATTGGAGTGTGGGTGGTGTATTTTTTTCGAAGATTTCTCTTTATTCGCTTCATTAGCTAACTTCTTCCCATATCATTGGAAATTGATTTCTCTATAACCTTCCTTTACAAACATAAAACATTTATAAATCTACTTAAATCAATTTACTTCATGTTTCCTCCCACACTTCAATCATAGATAAAGGATCATATTCTTCCCTCCATGGTTTTTAGAGTTTCCGGTGAATTCCATCTTTCTTTTCTTATCAAAACCATTAGATTGATGGGTAAATCCAATATCTATTTCCACCATGAAATCACATTGAATGATTTATTCCTATATACTAAAGTACCCTTTGGATAATTCCATTAAAATACTTGGTTTGAAGCCATTTAATAATTGATCAATCTTACTTTTAGGTTGTTTGATAATACGAAAAGTGTATCTTACATGCATTGTAAGATTTACATTATAGGTGCCAACAAATTCATAATCCTTCTTCTTTAGATAAAGGAGTTCCTTCTCCATTTTTATATGATGAAAAAACGTAAAATACTTATTGAAAATTAAACTCGTAAACTCATCCTGCTTCATGGAATCAAATTCTTCATGTTTCCTAGTATTCTTGATAAGAGTCCACCCTTGATCCACTTTACCTTCCAAAATATAGACAACCAAAATGAAATTTTCATGCTCTAAACACTAGATAATGGAAAATATATTTTCAGTTGTTTTTATTTATTTCTCAAAATCTAGTGGATTAGCGGAGCCACTAAAATAAAGTGGGAGTTTCCTCATGAATGAATCAATAGAATATTAATCCCTACTTTTCTCATTTGTAATTCTATCAAGATTTATATCTTGAGAATATTTTGTAATTATAGTATGAAGGTTTTTCATTCTAGATCCCAAGAAAAAAAATCTTAAGAGGAAAATTATTGGATCTTCTATCACATTCTGTATTAACATGGTTCCTTTGAGTTCTATCCAATGACTGGAACGAAAAATCATAAAGTGAGCAACAATAATCATAGTGTAAACCATATAATCATGAAAAAATATTTATAGGATGTCTAAATAATGAAACTTTCTTTTCAATATATGACACATTTTATTCATAATCATTATCTATTAAAATCCTTCATGATGGTTCATAAATAAAATGTGAATTAACCTAAGCATATCCCTTTAGAGTTTCAAACCAAGTGTGTTGTAAGGGAATACTCACCGTGATGGATGATAAATACTTATAAAAATATTTTCTGTTTTATTATCCCTAGATTAATATTTTACAAAATCATTCCAACTTGTATTATATCGATAGGGTTCTTTTTATAGAAAATGTCATACCTTTCTTTACTATAACTTATGACATTCACCTATACTTATAATTATCCTATGATTTATTAAAAAAAATTATTATCCTAGTTCCAAAAGGGTTATTAAACATTGATATGATACCAACTATAATGACCCTTACTTTTCATATAGAGATATTAAATCTTATTACATGAATATCTATTATAGAACATAACGATTCGTGCCAAAATAATATAGTTCTATTATCTTTGAAAAAACTGATACATAAACAACTCAACTAGTTCATAAGTGAACCACATAATATCACACTATGTTATTAAAAACTATCTCAATTCTTGGAAATATCATATATAATACCATTATTTATAACCAAGATAAAAGAAACATAAGAAACTGTGAGATCAAATGATTATTAAGGGTAAAAAAGGGAGATATTAATGATCACTTAAACATAACATGAGAATAAGAGTATAATAACATGATTATAAAAATTGAAAACCATACCATATAAATCAATTATCATAAAATTGAGTCATGGTAAAAAATGTGGCAGTTCATAAGACATGAATCATGGAGGAATGAAAGAACATGGTCCATGAGAACATAAAATTGGCATAATATATAGTTTCTTAAAATATACATAAGAATAGAAAATAATTTTTTTAATAGAAAATGATCACTTCCAAGACTATCATAGTAGATTGGGTTCACTACCTAAACCATCATAGTAGTCATGGATCACTCCCAAGAGTATCATACTGGATAGAGTCACTTACAAAACTGGGTTTACTCCCCATTCCAGTCATGTTTATGTAATGAGATATCAATCTTTACCTAATGAATTAGAGGGATAATATTTTCTAGGACCAAAAATCACATAATAAAAACAATACATATGTGTTCCATGGGATCATAAAATATTCATCATATCATCATATCATAACCCAAACAAGAAAACATGTCTCAAAAACATTTCATAATTTCATCATATCATAACGCACGAAAAATAAATGGGTTTTATAAACATCTCACCATCATAATCATAAACCATCCAGAGAAATAATAAGTATGGTATAATTGGAAAATATCCCCATTAAAATATAAATAACATAAATGGATTTTATCTTAGATTAAAATTACCTTAAAATATCACATGGAATATTTCTTGATGAAAATACCCTTTTCACATTGAAATTGATTCTTTAAAATCTAAAAAACTCAAAATAATATGGAAAATTTTGAAAATAACCATCGAAAATTTTAAATTAATATTCAATGTATTTATTGGTCATGAATATGGGAAATTATATTCATATTTTATAAGTAAAAAAATACATTTCTTTCATACCTTTATAAGAAGGTCAAAAAGTACCTTGTTTTGGAAAATTAAAAGAATATTCCTTTTAAACCACTATGTAAAAAGTGAATCAAGGATAAAAATGTATTTAAAAAATAATATAATAATATAAAAACATTATTTAAAATAATAACATATAAGAAAAAATATTTTTGACTAAATAGGGAAATGATGTTGATTTTCCTTAAAAAATTCTTTCGAAATCTTGAGTACTTGAGGAGAGGAAAAGGAATGAAAAAAATTATTATATATTAATAAACAATTAATAAGAAAATTAATAATTTTATTGAGAGATATATCATGAAATTTAATCATTATAAACTTAATCATAAACAATCCTCAGAAAAAATGACATTGTAACATAAAACCCTTACCTTAGGATTGACTTCCTTCGTATGTGTTCGAAACTCCTGTATAATAAATATAGACTTTTTATAAATCTATTAAAGAATCATAATAAAATATATAATACCATATATGATATAATTATAACCTTTTACCAACCATATATTAAAAATTCCTTATTGAAATCATTGTTTCTGGTGATAATTACTTCGGTTTTTATATATGTCTTTCATTGGTAGTTTTGATACTTGTACTTTTATCATGGTTTAATCATATATATAATTTTAATCATAATAAAAATATAATATATATATATTATATATATATTTATATTTTTCCATAAATTTAAGAGATATAAAAATAAATTACACCATTCATGGAGAGGGTAGGTCGTACATACGACTGAATGTTGTTTTCATTTTTAAAAAGATGGAATAAAAGAAAATTAGATAATTATTAACCATTATAGAATCATTAATATATCACATATATAATATTTATATATTAAATATATCCTTATTACCATCTAATTAAAATTAAAATGAAAGAAAAAACACATCATTTCATGGAGGTGGTAGTCTACAAGTATGCATGAGCGACGTCATATTTTCCAACAGATTGGAAGGTAATAATGTAGACATTATATTATCATTTCAGAAGTATAATTATGTTATTAATATCATATATAAACATTAATCTCATCAATATACCCATCAATAAAATAGGGTGATGAAAAATGAATTGTACCGCTACATAGAGTTAGTATTTCATACATAGACAAGAGCGATACTTTCACTTCCCATTTGATGGGAAAGAGGTTAGATAATGATGTTTTAATAATCATAATAAAATTTCAGTTTATTTATGGTAATAAATTTATTATTTTATGATAAATACCACGGATTTAAAGTAGTTACAAAATAAAAAAAAATAAATTGATCGGTTAAGGGGATTACCACCTCTTTGAAAGAACTCCTTTGGTTCTCCTCTAAAGGATCCTAGGGTTGATATTTTTTAGAGAAAACAACATATATAATGTGTATATAAAATTTAATAATATAATTATCCATGTATTTGTTGATATAAAATTCTTAATGTGTTGTGAATAAGAGAAAGTATGGGTGTCCTTTTTTAAGGGAGGGAGAGGAAACACATGGAATTTCATAAATGATTAAAATTTCATAAAGTTGTTATCAAGAAAAATGATTCCAAATGCCCATGAATTTGAATAAAATGAGGATAATTTCTAAATAAAGTCATCTAATGAAATTTATATAGGTTTTCATTTCATTTTAAACCATATATTTTTTATTAACCCCTTCGTTAAATACTTTTTTATCGTAACAACAGTTGAAACTATTTCAATCATAAAGGGTTAAGAATCTTATAGTAAATGGAAAAATGACTCATAAATAGAACATGCTTCAAATTTAAAACCATACACCTTTCACATTTTCTAAAATAATATTCTTATTAATTTTAAATCATTCAATAAAATATTATTTATTATAAAATACCATTAATGGCAATTTTTGAGCTATTCATTAAATTTGACTTTGAAAACACTAAGAGAAAGTCAGAATTTGAATATAATATTTTTTCACAGACCTAATATCTAATATTATTCTTAAAAAATTTAGAATAATATAACTCTCTCTAATTATATTACTTTTAATATTTTTAAAATAATTTATTTTATTTTTATACTAATTGATGAAATGTTGTGTCAGTATTTCATAAATATTTATGGTAATTATAAAATTACTGAAAATTAGAAATAAATTTCTGTAATGAAAATAATTTCATTATGATAAAAATAACCATTAATATTCATTCAATGATTTATTTTTTTACTATATGAACACATAAGAGACATTTAAAAGTAAGAGAGTGACATTTTATCTCTTTTTCATAAATTAATATAAAGGTCATATTCATAGAAATATGGAACCAAGTGTCCATAAATTCTAGTATTAGATTTAATTGGACGAAATAAAATCATAAAAGAGGATAAATTTTTTTCTTATATATATTTTAAAGCTTTATCCTAATGTTTAACCATATTTTACCTATTTTACTCTTACTATGGTGTTAAAAATTTACTATGATTACTATTCATATTGACAAAAAATAAAAGGGAAATATTTAAAAATATATATCCTCATAATTATAAATATGGAGTTCATTTTTCAAAAATTCATATTTCTATAAGGGGTAGAAATTGTTTTTTAAAGTGTACAAAATGCAAAAAAAATCATTTTTTTAGAAAAATAAATTTTTAAGAATAAAACTGGATTTATTCATATCACATGCCTAAAAACCATTATATGGATGTTAAGACATTTAATAGAATATATAATATATAAACTTCATGAAAATATTTCACTAATATTGATTAATTTAATTTATTAAGATAAATACACATTACGTATATAAAAACAGTTTTTTAGAAAAACATCTCCTTTATTTTCAAATGATTCCTATTTTGATTTATAAATAATTTATAATAAATTAATTCATTTTATACATATTAAAAACATATGTTTTTCATAATTTATTTTATTCTTATTCACACCCTCCAATCTAACGGTTAGGGGATAATTATCACATTAAATAATAATATTTTAATAGTATATCATAGTACGTTTAAACTCAATGTTGTGTATAACGAAAACTATCAAAGAAATAAAAAAATTAAGAGAAATATATTATCAAATATCTTGGTTATACATTGTGTATAAGAATTTATATCCTATCACCAATCATTTTTTTAGTTCGGATCTATTTATCATAGATGAATCAAATGATCATCACCTTGTAGTTGTGGAGGTGTACACAGAAGTCTTCCTAAAGGATGTATCTAGACTCCCCATATCATTATAATATTGAATTATAAAATGATATGAACGTTAGGTAACCTATAATATCTTCTTTATTATATCATATGGAACCCACCAATCTTATAGAGTTGAATTTTTAATAGGAGGACATTATAGAGAAAGGTTATGTTATGCCTAGTTTTCCCCCTAGGCAACTCTGGTGTGTTTCTCCGAGAAGGAAAATGGGAGATTGATTCTTGGTTTTGACTATCCCTTATTTAATTAGGTTATTATCAAGAAAAAATACCCTTTTATATGGATCAACCACATATTTGACCAACTAAAAGGGGTGAAGTGGTTCTTGAAGATCAATCTTAGGTCTAATTATCACTGTTTAAGTTTCATGAGGAGGAAATCATAATAAAGCCATTCATGTGTCTATGTGAAAATTATTATTTTCTAGTGATGCCCTTTAATGTTACCAGCACCTTATATATATTCATGGGCCCCATTAATTAGATATTTTATCCCTTCTAAGAATGGTTTTTTATGGTCTTCAATAATGAAATCCTCATTTATTCAATGTAGAATAAAAAACATGTTGAGCATATGAGGATTATATTTGACATGATTTGGGAGAAAAAAATATTTAGAAATATATTGAAGTGTTTGTTCTATATTTTATAGGCCCACTTCTTGGGACATGTCATCTCAAATGGTGGAGTATCAATGGACCGAATAAATATCGAGGTAGTTATTTATTGGGATCCACCTAAGTGTGTATTTAAGGTATGGATCTTACTTAGGTTGGAAAGATACTATAAGATATTCAATATGGAATTTTATAGGATTACATCTCCCATGATGTCCCTTTCTAAAACAAGGAATCCATTTATTTTCTCTGAGTGATGCTAGATATATTCCATGGAGATAAGGGAGATATTTATGAGTATTCATATAATATTTTTTACAAATGAAGGAGTTGTATACATGTTGTTTTTTTATTATTTTAGTTCTTGGTCAGATTGTGTACAATGCAGAGGAATGTAGTTATTTCATATAGGTCTTAGAATTTGAGACCTTGTGAGTAAAACTACATGATCCATGACTTGGAGAATAAAATGTTACTGTTCACCATGATGACATTGAGTCATTTCCTTCTTGGTTAGCAGTTTTTAGTTTACAGAGACCATAAGAGCCTCATATGTAGAGAGATCATAACTTGATGTAAATGCATTGGTTGTAGTTCTTTTAGGATAATAACATTTAAATTAATTATACTCTTAGAAAGGTTAATGTTATGGATGATTCCAATAGTATGAAATATTATTCTTTGTTGAAGGAGAATGAATCTAAGTAATTTGTAGTGATATAGTATTCCTTGGTGTATGAGGGTGAAAAGGTATATTTTTTATCAATGGTGGAGGCCACTCCACTTTTATAGCATGTGAGGAAATCCTTATTCAGAGACATAGATTTTTATGTCCTGTGAAACTGAATATCATCAAAAAATACACTAGAAGAATTTTTTATATATGGGACACATCATTCTTTTCTAATGGTGGATGGTAATTTGAGTCATGTTTGATAAGGGAGTACTGGTGGAGTTCAATACTTACCCCTTAATGGTATATTCCAGTGGGATCAAGATATACCAACACCTCATTTTACAGTTTTGGTGGCTTGGTATGAAGAATTGTATTCCCGAGTTTGTCTGATAGTGCCTCACCTATTAGTAGGTGAAGGATAATCATCAAGTTTTGGTTAGTTTTCCTCAACCCCTTGAGGTTATATAATGGACATGGGATGGTATTTCATTAGAATTTGTGAATGGACTTCAATGTTCAGTAATGTTTTTTGATGTGATTTGGGTAATTATTGATCTACTAACTAAGACGTCCCACTTCAATTCTATTTGGATGTATAGTTTAGTATAAATATTTTTATTCTTGTATGTAGATGATATTTTAAAGTTGTATAAAATATTTTGGACTATTGCCTATGACCATAATGCTCGTTTTATATCCCGGTTATAGAGGATCTTACATGATGCTTTTGGGATATATTTCCAATTGATTATAACATTCCACCATCATAAAAATAATAATAATGAGAGAACCATTAAAGTTGTCAAGGATATGTTAAGGAATTGTGGGTTGGATTTTAAGTGGGGTTGGGAGGATCACTTATCCCTAGTGGATATCTCATAAAAAATATTTATCACTCTACTATTAGCATGATACATTTTGAAGACCTATATGAGAGACCTTATAAGTCACTACTATGTGGGATTGATATTGGAGATTAACTACTTAAGGTTCTATACTTAGTCTGGTTAATGATGGATATGGTTCATGTAATCTAGGATAAGATAAGGAAATCTTAGAGAAATTAGAATTCTTATTTGGACTGATGATAGAGTCCCTTCAAGTTTAAGGAGGGTGATTATGTGTTCCTAAATGTCTTAACATGATGAGGTTTATCCAGGTTTTTTCTATGAATCAATCCATACTCAAGGTTCATTGAACCATTCTATATTTTATATAGTGTGGCCACAGATTCTTACCACCTTGTGTTTCCCCCATATTTAGATCGTGTACACAACATCTTTTATATGTCACAACTAAGAAGTTATGTGCATGATCTATCACACATAATCTATTAGGATGAGACGGACATAGAGGATAATGCTTCCTTTTTAAAGTACTTAGTGGTGATCAAGGATCGGTAAGAGATTACACTTTGAGGTCAAGATATACCTTTGTTGTGAGTGTTTTGGTATAATGGGGAACTTTAGGAGAGCTAGTGGGAATGCATGGGATATATGTTGGATCTATAGCCTCACCTTTTTGAGTAGGTTGATCTTTTAATAATTAAAATCCTTAACAGTGGGGATGAGGTAATGAATTTTATTTTTCTCTTGAATCTTTTATTTATTTTTTAGTTGAAGAGTTACCTTGTGGAATGGCTTTTCAATATCCATCATTGTTGATCTCATATCATTGTGGTATTATAAACTATGACTTAGAGTTTCATGTTCCTATAAATTAATCTCATTCAATAGGTAAAATATGTTGGTAACCTAGGGTTTTATCTTTTGTAGTGGATCCACATCCTAATGTTTGTGTTGTTTGTTATCCATCATTGAGGGTTTGTCTAGGAGGTTTGAGTTTCGTACCATGATTGCTGAAGGTTTAAGGGTTATGATCTGACATGTGGTTTTGTGTTTTAGTGGGGTTGATACACAAAAATTTAATGAGAGTTAACCTCATTTTCTAGATATTTGTGAGTTTCTTTTATCATTCCATTATTTTTGGATCTTTGATCTACTAAGGATAATTGTGGTGTGATGGTACCTATTTCACCAAGGTTGGTTTAGCTTTAAAGAGTTTTCATGCATCCATTAGTATTGTCCCATGTTTGGGATAGCCTGAGATTTCATTATAAATATCAGTTGAACTCTCTCTCCCTTATGTTTTTTTCTCTTCCTCTCATATTCTTAGTTTTTTGTGGTTTTTTTATGGATCCCTAATCATTTTATACGATCCTTCAACTAATTAAAATCTAGTGGTGATCCCTTTGCACTCCTTGTGTATGTATTAATATTATATCAATGAAAGATATTCATGGTATGACTATTTTATCACCTCATTATCCATTATCACATAATTAAATTTTGAATTAATATACTATCATTCCTAATTTTCTTATGATATTACTACTATGAGGCCCTATCATTCTTTTTTTAGAGTCTTCTTTCCTTTGAAAATGATCCCTTGTTGATTTTTTTCTCTTATTAGATATCATGTTTTAAATATTTCCTTATAATAACCTATTTATTTTCATATATGATCAAGTGGAATACATTTTCCCTTATGATGTTAGAGTTTAACATTAGTGTATGGATGTGGAGGCATGATATAGAAGTGATGATACTAGATGGAAATGGTGATATCTGCATCTTCTTGTTGTATATGGTCATATTGTGTCGTGATAAGGCATTTAATGTAGCAATATAGGTTTTAATGAATTTTTTCCTAGACATAATGGTAGGACCATGATGAACCACTCTATTTTATGTTATGAAAACCCATTTCATAGTTATACATAAGGGTTTAAGGGTGTTAATGTTACATAGAATTTTTATGTTATTAATTAAGATTATGTGAGGTGTGTTGTGGAATGGTGGCTCTTACTACAACATGAATGTGGTAGTAGTGTCATGGATGTTTGGTTATTTCATGGTGAAGGTGTTTTTGGGGGTCGACTATAGATTGAGGATTTTCAATTTTAGTGAGAAACCAATAGGTCAGTCATTGTGACATGGCGGTATGTCTCATGTTGTGACTGTGTTTGACTTTACACTATCACTTTATGGTTATTTTTGAATCATTTCACCCATTTGATGTATTAGGTAAAGTATTATTCCGATTTAGAGTTTTTTCCATATATAATGTGATGGTACACCCTTCTTTATTTCCATAGTAGAGATAAATTTTGGTTCGAGTTATTTCGTATCTATAGATCCATTAGGTCAATGATTGGGTTCCTACATGATAATAGGAGCATGGAAATGGGTTTGGTACTCCCCAATTTATGTGTTAGTGATAAGTAATGGGTCCCCTATATGGTTTTAATGATCAATACTCCCATGCATTATTTACTTTTGGGTCTTCTACATTTCAGTCATAGAGTCAGTACTCCCTTACACTCGATAATGCACAGGTCATCTACATGATCAGTAGAGTTTGGTACACCCCATATTGATGTTCCAAGGTTCACAGGGTTTATGTAACCTATTTATAGAGTTAGGAACTCACTCATTTAATGATGTTGTTTGAAAAGGAGTGGGTCCTCCATGAGGTATTTGATACCCCCTTGACTAAAACTTATCTTAGAGAGGAATATGTTCCCCACCACAGTTGGGGAGATGACGTGTGTTTGTATTAATTAGGTAGAATAGATTCTTAGTTTTCTTGGGATGGTGGATTCCTTGATTTTTTAGGCTATTTATAAGTGGGATATGGTGTCAATATTTCTCATCATTAAGGTATATCTAGTATTTTTTTTGTTTTATATTCTGTTCTTACCTAGGTGAGTTATTTTCTAACTTGGTGATCATGATCTGACATAGAATTTGTTTATTATTTCATGGTTTTTGGGGAATCCTACTGGGTATGTATATACTCACCCCTATATGGTCATTTTTTCACACATTATGTGTCTTGTGTAAATGATGGAAAGTTCTTTGATGACTTTTTTGGATACAGTGTTAGTGAAGTGAGAGCATAGGGGTTCCCAAAGGTGATGGTAGTGGATGGATTTTATTTTTGCTTCTAGTTTGTTATGGAGATCTCTTAACATTAATTTCATTATGTTTGTTTCCCTCTAGGATTATTGGGAATTTATTTTCCCCTCTTTTAATTTTGGGATTATTCTCTTATTATCCTATATATATCTTCACATTTATTACATGAGTTATATTTTTTAGTTTTCCATTTACCTAGTTATTTATTATTGTTATCATATATGGTGATGTGTTTTTTTGTATAGTCTAATTAGGATAAATCCTATTATCAAATTTGATATACCTACTTGGTTCAAGTTACTATCCTTTGGCCTACTAGAGATGGTCTTAGGTATAACACTTGGCTTGCCACCATCCTAAGTAGGGTCCCAATGGGTCGAGTCAGTTCAAGAACTTTTTCATTCTTCCTGATTCTTGAAATCAAATTTCAAAAATGAAGAAATCATTTATCATATTGAAGTTATTTTTTATATCAATAAAATAATATAGAAAATGAATTATGGGTTCTTTTATATTTTGTGATATCGGAAGCTATGATAGAATTATTTTTCTATAGCATGCATTATGATATGATATATTATTAGAAGTTATTAGATCACACCGTATGATATAGGATATTTTAATAGATGATACAGTTGAAAACCTTCCGTTTTTAATATATTTCAACTTACAATATAGTGCATTGTATCCAAATATTTCACTACCTTAATATTACATATTCCATAAAAATAAATCATCGTATCATCATAGTGGTACGATGAGTATCATAAGATACAATATCTCTAGCACCTAAAGGATATTGAAGCCACATATTATCAATCATAGAGTATTGAAAATAGTGGAATTTTCTATCTTAATTATCAATCACATATTATGATATTAGATATATCATAAAATATAATAGTTGAAGAAAAATTTTATTTTACATTATTTAAATTATGAATTTCATTATATAATTTATAAAATGTTTATAAATTATAGAAAATGGAATTTTTTTATATTTATATGATTTTTAAATTTTTTATCAATAAATATCTCATAATATTAAGTGTTATTATTAAATATAATTTTGAAATTTTATGGAATGGATTATAATTTGGATATAAAATGTTCATATAGTAATTATAAGTGTTATTTATAAATTTTTCATAAATTATTATATAAGGAAAAATATAAAAGTGTTTGTATTTAATATTATGAATTATTCATAATAATTTGTTTGAATTGTTGAAATTAAAAGGTAATTATCTAAAAACTTATTTAAACCATATCAAAATATGTTTTTATTATTGATATGATCAAGGAATAAATAATATTAAATATGTGACATTTAAAATGTATAAAATTCTTACATAATATAATTGGAAAACAAAATTTTTATATTTTATTTAATATCTAATATTTAAGTAACAATTGATATAAAAGGATAATATGTAGAAGTTAATTTAGAAATAATTATAAAAAAATTATATATATTTAATTATAGAATTTCTATAATGCATGGATGAATTATAAAGTTTTTATAATTACTTTATTTATGAATTGTTCATAAATGTTTATCTCATGATTGAATATATGGATTGTTAATTTATTTTTTTATTCCCTACATCACTCGAGATATAATTGTTATATTATGAATATGTTTATTCTTTGTGTTTATAGATTTAAATTTATTCTATAAATTTTGATATATGCATATAAGGAGTTTCATTCTAGGTATGATTAATGTACCATTGGGTAGAGGGACTTTGGGTTAGACTGATCATTGACCTAGATGCTTATTCCTTGTCTAGAAAAGTATGGGGTTTATATGAAAATATATGATTACTCTTATGGGGACTGCTGATTTAATATGATTCTAAAACATTAAATGAAAGGGTTTCATGTACCTTATGAATGAGATGCATTTGGATATGTATGAATATAATTGGATTTTAATTTGTCTTACTAACATAATTTATGAGTTCTGTAATGATTTACACACTAATATGGTTTGAACATATTAATTTGGTAGAATGAATAGAATTAAAAACTAAATCATTAGAAGAATGAATACATGTAATGATAATAAAATGAGATAAGATTGTGAGATTAAATCCTCTTTAAATTTTCTAGTTTCATATTCCTTCCAAATAAGACACTTTTCAAGACCTCAATCGTTCAACCAGGCAGGTTATACCAATATAGGATTTCCCTAGATTATATTTTATAAGTAAAGAAAGTAATAAGGATACCCTAAGAGTTATGTTCCTCATTTTTTGTGTTTTATTTAGATTAACCTTAGTTGATAATCCCTTGTGAAGTATACGAGAGGATTGGTGTTGATTTTATCCATTTTATGGATTGGGAAAAGGATTGTCTACTCAACCATCCAAGATTCATATTTTATATGATTAGTATGATGGCCTTTCTAAATTATTATGTGGTGCAAGAAATGCCAAATTAGACTCATTTATTAGTGAAATATGTATATTAGCCTACTAATAGATATGCTGATATCAAAAGGGGTCATCATTTTAATGGGGGATCATTTAATAAAATTTTTTATTAAATGAATATAAAATATGATAATCATTTAATAAAATATTAATTTTATGAATAATATAATCATTATCATTAAAAATTACCCTAATATTAATCCTAAATAAAGGAGGATCTTAACGTAAGAAACTTCTTAGACCAATATATAAACCTTATAATTTTTCTTAAGAAAATATAAATTTCTATGAGTTATAGCAATCCCTTACATAGGTAACCAATTGTTGAAATTGTTCAACACTTGAATATATGTGCTAATGAGAAGCATATAACGATTCACATAAGGTTTAAAAGGAATTAAAAACAATATTACTAAATGAAATTTAATCTCCACTATTATACTAAATATGATTGAGTATGCTAATTAATTTGAGGGATTGGAGATTTCCTTTAAGATTTGGTCTGGCTATAATGCTTATTATGGAATGATCATTGGAAATTTTTTGATAATTTGAATGATTTCAAAGAAAATATCCACTTTATTCAATGTGTGGATGATATATGATCATTAAATAAGATGTCTAGGCTCAGGTTTTATATAGACTATATTAAATAGTAAAGGGTTAAGTCAAAAGACAATTTTAAATTTTTCTAATAATCATCCTTGGTCATTGAAACATAAAGGTGATGTCAAGAATTAGGTGAAAAGGGTTCTATATAATGGAATTGTCTATAATATCTGATGGGGCTTGAAAAAATCCATAAAAAAATCATGTCAGATATTAATTATCTACAAAACAATTATTCAATTTTCTATGGTATATTGTAACGTCCCTACCCAACTAACCATTAAACCAGTAGACAAATGGGTCACCACATTGACTCAATAACACCTCACCATATGCCAAAGGCTGCTAACTAACAGCGAGGGTCTGAGAAGGTGATAGTGTGGAGACTATACCCTTATTATCAGAGTATCAAAGTGGTGTATCAGAAAATAAATAACAAACAGTAGTGAAAGCGGTAATAAATGAAATACAGAAAAATAGAAGAATAATATCAACTGTATATAAATGGATAACACCAATATAAAACAATTAATGCATGTCTATATGATGATACATAAACTAAAATAGTAGACATATATTAGGAAATATGATACAGTGCAATACATGAATAAATAAAAAAATAAAATCCATGAGGGAAAACTTCACAAGAATCATGTGCTCCAACTCAGTTATGTGCTCCTAACTCCCAGGTAAAAGAATAATAATGTAAGAAATAATCCAAGGTCTTACAAACATGAGATATTATTAGGTACCCCAATTCAATGGTAGACCGAACATAGTGTGAGATAAAATCTCAGTAGGCCAACACCAACAGTGTCTATAGCTAAATCCACTCTGTTAATGTAAGGTACAATAGTGCACAGTTATAAATAATAATAAACAAGATGAATAAATAATAACCAGCCTGTTCAAGATCCTGGAGGACACTTGGTGGCTCTACATTATTTGGCTCATTAATGGAATGATTATTTGGTCAGTAACTATATATATAGTAATAATACATATATAGTATATTTATATATTTCATCCAACTATATGGACTAAGCACGTGAAAATGTAAGTATCCATATACCTGGAATACTAGGTTCTAGTTGGACCATGGTGTAACTTAGACATCCTTAACCGGTCGAAATGAGCTTATAACTCCAACAAAGGGTACATGCCCAATATCTTATAATGAGTGGGAAACGTCATGACTATCACTCAAGATGATGAGTGTTCCATTATGTTGCCACTTGAGATAGTGGTTATGTCATCATTCAAGAACCCGAAGCACTGGATGTGGTGTGTAATTCCCACTATCTAGATAGTTTCAATAGTGTGAAACTTCGTTATTAACACCCGATGTAAGGGAATGTGAATTTTTTCCCAACAAAAACATTTCCATCGTTTCATAGCCTGTATCAAATGCGTAATCAAATTTACAATAATATCCATGAAGCATTACCTATCATTCTTTATTTTCTTCAATCCAAAATATAATGATTGGAATTTCAATTAATATTAAATTAAAAACATATAATAGGTGTGTCCTTTCAACCAATTACATTTAATACAATTTACATAATCCATGTTTATTTAAATATATAAAATGGAGTGGTCATATCACTTAATTAAATTTTATTTAATTAAAAAAATTAATTTGAATAGACAATTTCATTTATCAAGGAAATGATTTCTATAATCAAGTCATTCCAACCCACTGAGAAGGTGGTTGGTCATTGAAATGATTATCCACAAAGAATTCCATGCCCTTTTATTCAATTTATTGAAGATTATAATTTGAGTCCATATGATAATCATACCACATATCTAGCACAAACATAAAGGAATTTGAAAACACTAATGCATTAATTCCATGTATGATTTAAATCAGTAGTCACCACTTTTTATTTTAAAAGACAGACCTCATCCAAGGGGTTTTGTTATTAAACATGACATTTTTTTACAAACAATTCTATTAGGAAAGCCATAATTCACATAAAATAAATAACTCAATTAATCAAAATAATAATTTTGGAAATCTAAAAAACATGGAAAACAATTACAAGGTTTAACATGGAACTTATGAGGTGCTATAATTAATTGGGCAATTAGCTATAAGGGGAAATTCCATTTATAATCCAAGTTGAATGCATATAAGGCATTCTAAAATTTTAATTAATTAATTAAAAGGGAAAATTAAGTTCAAACACCCAAGGTGTGTCCATGATCGAGGTTATCATCCTCTAATTGCACAAAAACAATCAACGAGTGGATATCAAGGTGCGTAAATCAATTTGGATTAATGAAATCAATTTTAGGGAGATGCATGGAAAATGTCAGCATACATCATAATAGAAATATCTATAAATCAATTGACACTTTGAGAAATAGCTATATACCACCTACCTCATTCCATGAATGATCCACACATCCAGTATTGAGGTTTGATTTGGTTTGGTTTGGAATAAATCAAAGAAACCGACTAACAACCTGAAAATAGGGTGAATGAGATCACATCACCATAACTCAGTTGAGATGATGTTAAATTGATAAAGGATTAAAAGGAATGTATATATTATCAAGAGAAATCTATAGAGACCAATAGATCTCAAATATGACTCTATATGGAGGAGATCAATCAAAACCTAGGTTATTATTAGGATGAGGAACCCATGGGAGAATGGAGGAGCCTCACATGGCTAGAGAAGAAGAATAGAATGAGGAAATTATGTTTTAATATCATTAAGGAAAAATGGAAATCTCACCCTCAAAAACTGGGTCACACGGTTTGGTCGTATAGTTGGAAAAACTGTAGCATAACTGTGTGGCTCCCACTGTGTAGTAGCAACGACCCACAAGGTTTTCCCAACTATTCATCAATTATAAGCCAACTATGCTCCAAATTATGCAGACACACTACCTAATTATCATTAAGTGTGCGGTATAGGATCACGGTTTGGGAAATCCATGTCCATCCTGAGCATAACCTCTGCTAAAAATTTCAGAGCCTTGTATAGTCGTGTTCTCCCTCCTACATGATTTGAAAAACCCTGCCCGGTGCATCTGAAGTGTCGCACGGTTAATCCTAGGAGTCTTCACGGTTAAATATAAAAATGCACCTCATTCTATACTTTTCTAAAACAGGGTCTTCAAGACTCCAATGTACTCGAAACCCAACCAAACAACCGAGATACCTCTCAAGCTTCAATCCAAACCTAAAAACAACACATTTTAGTGTTTCAATACTCATAATTATGTTCCTAATCATGGTTAAAATAATGGACCATCCACCAAATGCTAAAATTCAAATTCCCTTGGAATTATACCTTGGCTCAAAACATGGGTCATTAAAACCTATCCACCTTATAACTTTTCTTCCATAAGAATCCTTGGGGAAACAATAAAAAAACCCAATCTAAAAGGGTCCCGAAGTCTCATTCAAATTATCACATTACATTCCTAAATTCCCAACTCACCTCCAACCATTAATTAAGCATACTGCACTTAATCCATGAAAACTCAAGATAACACTCATTTTCCGACTAAAAAAGTGAGACGGTGCATACCCAAGATCACTATCTAGATATATGATAATGTCATCATCTCTTTAAATATTTGGCCAATGTTGATCCCCACCATAGGTATTAAACATAAAAAGGGGGCCAATTCTGAGACATTATATCTCCACCATTAGAATTTTTTCACAAAGAATTCCCTAAGAATTCTAGTGATGTTCCTGGTCTGATTTTGAATTTTTAAAATATTAAATTCCCCACTGACCTCATTTATCTAGGTCGATTCATCTATTCATGAGAATCCCCGATAGACACACGCTGCACTCTTTTATACCCGACGACATGCCAGAAATGATTCTCCATCTGACACACACTGCACTCATCATTACCACGAGCATGTTTATAGATATTGGTACTATAATTTCAGTGACATTCTTTCATCAAACCATCACCTGACCATTTAATCTTTCATGCCTCATCACGAACATGGTTTTAACCCAGATCCAACCCACTGGAATCTTCACCCTTTAAGCATTGCCTCCGATATTAGAAATAAGTTCAAGATAAACTCAGAATAATAAAACTAGAGTCTAAGGAAACAGCCCAAGGTAGTCAATACCCAATGATTTGAATTGGTATATTGATACAAGGTCAATACATTGACATCATATTATTGACACTAGCCTATATCAGCATCCTCTTAGTGCTCATGTAAAAGGATAATGGTTTGTTTCCAAGAATCCATCCAAGGTGTTCCTACATGGGAACCAACATTTCACTCAAGAATAACCATTAATCAATAAAAACATGCATCCAATGTGAAACACTGATAGAGAACACTTATTAAGCCCTTTATATTTTAAATTTAGAGCGGCATAAAACCGATGCTCACTCAGTGTACCCAGAAAATGTCAAGATAGGGGGCATGCTTGTTGCTAAGAAATATTACTCTAAGAGGATTTTAATGGTTTTAAAAAAGTACATAAGACACTTATGTTAAAATATAAATTAATTACTCGATAAGGATCCTAACCTTTCATAACCACAAATTCAAGGAGAAGGACAGTCAATCCACTACAGGTCGACTTCCCCATAAGAGCTCGCCTACTCCCACTAAATCATTTCTATTGCCCGACCTTGATACTTTTACTAACCGAGGCATATAATGATAATTCAAAAACATCCACCAAATTCCATCCATGACCAATGTAATTTATCAAGGGTTGCATATAAATCCAATCACATCAACATCATGCTACTATGAAAGCATCAATATGTTACAAGACTCACCAGCCTCATAAGCATTCAAAAATAGCACTGACAATTTTAAAAAAGTATTCATCAGCTATGTCCCTTATACCTAAAATGAAACATTTCCCATAATTGAGACATTTCTCCCCACCATAAGAGTGTATTAGTCATCAAATGGAGAGATAGACTAGTTTCACATAAGCATGATAGATCAGATTCACCTTAAACACATGTGTGAAACTTCTCTGAGTCATGATCACAAACATCATAACATTTTTCATGAAATCCAAAAAAACATGTACGGTGTGTCAAAACACCTGATCCTCTTGGAACACCATCCTGAGCATTGGGATGAATTTGATTCCTTTAACTCCCAGATCACTCTACTCTGGAGATGACCTGAGAATGTACTATACATCTTAAGGATCAATGATTCCACCAAACTCAACTGATTCATTATATAATTTAGAAACTTGATGGGTATTTCCTATATGATCACACACTACCCTGAGATCTCATAAGCATGAAGGAACATCCTAGATACTATTCATAGGATGTCCTTCCTAAGAATCCAATTATTAGGTGGTTCGTACAAGAGATTTAACCCAAAGTTGTATTGCCGCATATGACTATTAACCTAGATGACATAATACCAATTAATCCATCACTGAAGAAGAAGATAGGGTCACGCAACCTACTAAGTGGATTACCATGACCTAGGCATGTCAAATATGCTGAATCCAAGCATTACCTCATGGTCACACCCATAACAATGGTCAATGATACCCCAACCAACAATCCAAACAAGGTTTTCATTTAGAATATAAGAGTCTTAGTAGGGACAATAGTAACTAAGCGACACTATACGTTAGAAAAATCACAACATTGAGCAAGTAATTTAAGCTCTAAGGGTACTACCTACCTCAGGATATCCCCTTAAAATATCATAAGTATTGAACCTATCAATATTTTAAAATAAATAGTTTTCACTAGTTCCAACACCTATCATTTAATCACTTTATAAAAAGGAAAAAAATCCAATGAAAAATGGTCCTGTTTCCATTCCAAGGAAACTCAAATTGATGATCAAACCACCCTTACACGAGGGTTTAAACTAAGGATACCACATAAGGTTCCATTTTAAGTCATTGTATTGATTTACATTCAATGTTTAAACATTTAAAATATTTAAATCAAAATAAAAAGTACCAATTGTAAGTCAAAATAACTTGGTACCTAATTTAACTAACACATGAAGGTGATACATGTAAGTCTTATCAAACATACCTTTTAAACATTAATCATTTATTGAAATCCTTTTATAAATAGGAAATTTTTATATCACATAAATTATTTTAATTTGTAAAAGATAAGATGACCTATAGGGGTCATATTAAGCCAACATAGGTTCATCAGAATGCATCCCAATAGAAGTTGTTTGATTAAAAATGTTTTAAAACACTAGTAGTGGGTTATCTCATAAGAAACATTCCCCAACTAACTGACTTAGTTCCATTTTATCATTTTAGAATTTAATAATATGGATCTTCATACCCATGTGATAATGTCAAAATCCTTTACAGAGTTAACCATTTCATTTCAGTTCAAAATTGAACATATTTTACATCTATAACCAATTTAAAATATATCATAGTCATATATAATGGATTGATTATATGTGTTTCCCTCTCCCAATCTATTAATAATCCATACACTTAGCATATTGGAATTTGGATCCCTTTAATCATGACCAATTTACTTTAAAAAATGAACTTAAACATCTATTACATTTTAACAACAATCTCTAGATATATATAAATATGAAAAGATAGTTCATGTACATGGTTTACTTTTACCCAAATTATATGGAACCCATACACCTTACAACTAAATAATGTCTCATTTTTAACCAAAAACCATATTTTTAGACCATGAAACCAACTATATATAAAAATCGTAACTAGGAATGTTATTATAAGCAGTAAACATAGGGAGAAATGCTAATAAGTCATTAAGAACGACACATAGAAAAGATATGATAATCAAATCACCCAACCATGTTATATAGCCAATCATTCTAAATAAATAGCTAAACAGGCACAAAACTAAGTATATCAGTGAAACATCTAACATGGTATATAATAGTCTGGTTGTTAAACACACAAGCCATGTCATTACAATAAACAAGAATCCTACAAATGAAACTACATGGAATGAAATATGCATGGAATGTGATTCTTTGTGTTCCTATAATGATGCATGTAATGTTACTCCCTTTGCATACTAGGACAAGGGAAGAAACCATAAATTTCATAAATTAATAAGAAGTGGAATGTACACAAATCACTCATGGTAAAATAAAAATCAACTATAACAATTATTAGGACCAAGATGATAATGAAGGTGATTGTTTTTAGATATTGTATTTTGTTGTTAAGAAAGTTTTATAAATAGGAAATAAAGTTTCAGAAGAAAGGAAAATCACCTCACTTTTTATTTGAATCAGATTGACTATCGTATTCAAGGAATTGAACTTAAATTACTTGAAGAGGTCGATCATATTGAGGAATAATCATGCTGGAAGTAAATGGTCATCAAATGTACTCTAGATCTGGTATGGAAGGTGTGATAGTATTGGAGTAGAATTGAAGTATTCATGACAATGATTTAAATGTGATGTTACTTTTATATTTTGTAATTCTCAGTCATAAATTAGTGGTAAAAATTGTGATGAAATATCGATGAAATAAAGGGGGGTGAAAGAGAATATTCCAATCATATTCTTATTAATCAAATCTGGATGGAAAGAGAAAAGATTTTTTCGATTGTATTCAAACATCATAATCATGTTGATCATATTCATGTATATAGTATCCAGGTCAGTTGAATTCTGGAAAATCGTATCAGGATAAGTTGGAATGAAATATGGTTGCAGGAGTTTTGGGAAGTTTCAATACTTTCTAATACATGACTAATGATGCTAAAGATGTTCTCAAATGTATTCAAATTCAATAATAAATTCATGATACAATCACATGTTTGGAATTTAAGGAAGTTTCTAAATTTGAAGCTGCTAACACTGGTCCATTATACTCGATATACCATTGTATTCAGGAAAAATGATTTTCAACTAGACTAATGGTAAAGGGATTGAGTTGAAGCTGATGAAAAATTTAATGATAGAGACTGATCAACAATGTAGTCATCCATTTAATATGGTTGAGTGTGTTTTCAAAGGTAGAGATTGAATCATTAATACTTGGAAGATTTTTGAGAAATGTGAGAAATCGAAGGTTTTGGTTTTTAGTCATACCAAAATCCAAAAAATAGAAACCCTTAGAGATTGAATATGATGAGTTTTAGAAAACAAAGATGAACTCTGATTTGTTTTCAAATGTTTTTCATCAACTAGATCATGAGAAGAGATGAAGAATAGGTTTTTTATTTCATGTGGGTCAAGATAAGAGATGAAGTAGAATCTATTGTTTTACATTTTTCCTCATCATAATGAGACAAATCGTAATGACACCATATGTGAAATCATTTCCAAAGGAAGAATTGTATTCATAAATTATAATACACAATTGAAGTTGGATTGGAATTTGAAAAATAAATTCCAAAGAAGATATAATGTTTGAATAATGTTATAGAAGATTTTAGAAGAGTTTATGAAGTCATAAATGCACCTGAAATTCAAGGGAAATCAAGATTTTGGGTAATTTGGTTTCACAGAAAAGTTTTTAGGATTGCCTCTAAAACTTATTTTGGTCTTCCTATAAAAGTGGAGAAGTAAATAATACTTTTATAATGACTAAAAAGGGTATACCATTCACAAAATAATTGAGAGAAGATCTGAATTTTAATGGAGAGAAATAATTTTTTGTAATAAGTCTTTGTTAAAGAAGTTTCAATGGAGAGAAGTGAAAGGATAAGAGACAATATTGCAACGTATTCAACTGATCATCATATTCAGTTATCATCATATTTAGTAATTTATCATATTTACTTGTCATCGTATTTATCAAGTCATCATATCCTGCTGGATAATCATATTAGGATTTTCATATTGGGATTTCATGACTAAGGAAGAAGGAGTTCTGAATTATCTCAATTTTATTTTTTCAGAGTTATATCCATTGTATTGGGAAACAAGATTTGAAGATCAGATCGGGAGAACCGAACTAGGAAATCTGAATGCAATTCATATTAATGTCCTTTAAATTTTTACCATCATCTAGGTAAGAAATTGAAGAACTGTTTTTCAATGAATAAATTTGTGGAAATTGAAAATGAAGCATAGGTAACATGTGTTTTTACACAGGAATTGTATTACTCTATTTTTTTAGAGGTTGTAAACACACTATTGGATTATTTTCACAGTGTTTGTGAGTGAAAGGGAATATCCTACTCATTTTCTTCCACACCAAATGATTTTTTTCTAGTGTATTGTGTGGTATTGGATCATTTCCAAAACCATTCCAAGGACATAACTATTCTTATTGATTAATGAAACTTATAAATACTTATGTTCCTATGGATGTGTGTTTGAATTTTTTACAGTAAGGAATGAAATATTTAATAGGAGGTGAAGGTTTTTTCAATGAAAAATAAAAGAAAATTTATCACTGATTCACCCCATCCCTCTCTCAATGATACAATTATCCTAATTGGGAACTTTCAATAATGAACAGGATGAACCACGGTCCCATCCCCGACCACTTGGAGTTTTCCCCATACGTGGTTTGATCACTCCCAGTAATGACTATTTACCAAGCACCAAAACATTCCTATTATCTTGTCTACATACCCCAAATAGTAATACACAGGAAAAAAGAACACCCCGATACCACTTTGTAACATCCTGGCCCGACTGACTATTAAAACAATAGCCGAACTAGTCCCCACATGGCATCAAGAGTTCTTCCATGTATGCTAGAGGCTTTAGACTAGCATAAGGGGTATTAGAAGGTGGTAGTATGTATACTATACCCTTGGGATTAGAGTATCACAATTTTATATCATAAAATAAATAACAAACAACATCGGAATCAGTAGTAAATTAAAGATAAAGCAATAGAATAATAATATAAACTGAATATAACTGGACAACGCCATATACAATAATGAATGCATTTTTAAATGATGATACATAAAATAAAATAGTATATATATAGTGGGAAACATGATACAGTTCAATACATGAATAATGAAAAGAAATAAAATCCACAAGGGTAAACTCCATGAGCATTATGGGCTCTATCTCATTCGTATTCTCTTAATTTCTAGGTACAAGCATAACAGTGAAAGCAATGATCTATGGTCCTATGAACATGAGATCTACTTGGGTCCCGTAGTGCAATGGAGGCCCGAGTAGAGTGTGAGATAAAATTCTAGTATGCCACCACCAATGGTTTCTATACCTAAATTCAATCCATGAAAATAAGGTATAGTAGTGATCAAGAATAAATATTAAGAAACAAGATGAATAAATAACAATAATCCTACTAAGGTTCCTAAAGTACACCTAGAAACTCTTCCTACTTCATCTCATGACCATAATGAGTATCAGGTCAATAACTATATATATATAGTAATAATACATATATAGTATAATTATATATTTTATCCACTTATATGTACTAAGTACGTGCAGACATAAGTAAACGTATACCTAGAATACTAGGTGCTGGATGGACCAGGGAGTAACTCAGACATCCATAACCAATCTAAATGATCCTATAATATCCAACAGAGGGTAAATTCCCTACATATCATAATGAGTCGTAAATTTTGTGCTCATAACTTGAGATGGGGAGTGCTTCATCATGCCAACACTCAAGATAGTGGGTTTTTTTTCATTCCAATGCATTAAACAAGGGGTGTAGTGTGTCGTTCCCACCATCTAGATAGTTTTGATCGTGCAAGATTTTATGCTCAACACTTGTTGTAAGGGATCATGAATCAGCATGCCTAATATAACCCTTACTATCATTATAAAACCTATATCAAAGGAGAAATCATATTTACAATAATCGCTATGAGGTATTACCTCTCATGCTTTAAATTCATAAATACTAAATATAACCAAGGTAATTTCAGTTCATATTAAATTAAAAACATGCAAGATGCATGGACTTTTACCCATCTCATATAATAAAATTCACATAATACATTCTTATTTAAATATAGAAAATCGTGTGGCCATACCACCCAATTTAATTTAATTTAACTTAAACCATTCTATTTTAATAGTCCATTTCATTTATCTTGGAAAGGCTTTCTATAATCAAGTCATGACAAGCCTCTCAAAAGGTGGCTTCTCTTGAATGAAATTAGTCCCAAGGAAGGCTAGTCAATTTTATTCAATCTATTTAATATTATCATTTGAGTCCATATACGAAGCATGAAAAAAATCTAACACTAACATAAATTCATAGGAAAACGCCAATGTAATAAATTCATGACTGATTTAAATAACTAATCACTATTTTTTTAATTTAGAAGACGGTTCACTTCATCTGAGGGGTTTCATTATAAAACATGACATTTTTTGACAAACTACTCAATTAGAAGAACCATTTTTCACATAAAACACATAACTAAATTTATCAAAAGTAGCATTTTGTAAATATACCAAACATGGAAAAAAATTACAAGGTTCAACATGGCACATAGGAGGTTCTATCATCAATTGGAAAATTAATTACAAGGGGAAATTACATTTATAATACATATTGAATGCTTAGAATCCATTATGATATTTTAATTAATTAATTAAAGATATAAAATTAAAATGTGTTAGGTTCACTAGGTCAAATAAACTGAGATGGGGGTGAATCAGGGTATGACAGATTAAAACAACTGCCCCTTTTTATCTTGTTTCATTATTAAACAAAACTCCCTCTTATTGAAGACTATGAACAAATCTTAAAGAATGCATAGGACACAGTAATTTTAATTAGTTTACCATCAGTGGGCTATGTTCAAGTAGCATACACAAGAAATGTACCGATATAACAAATCCACTGTAAGCACACTACTGCTTACAAAGTTCAAAGAAGACTCACAGTCCCTCCTGTTTTACAGCCAATCACAATATGAAAGCTCACATCTCTCCAAACTAAAGTGTGATTACTACTTCTTCAGAAGATCCACTCATAGTTTAAATAGTTGTAGGTTATTTAATTATCTCTAATGAATGCATACTCTATTCAATATATATGCTCTATTGATGCCCCACTTTCATCCACTGATGAATACTGCTTTACCATAGATGTACTGGGAAATCCCTTTTGGAAAAATTTCTCAATGCTCACTTACTTTGTGAAGCTTCATATTTCACGAAGCTCAAACAATTCTTTGTGAAGCACACCTCTTTCATAAATCTCAAAAACCTTTGTGAAGATCCTAAATTTTCACAAATATCATTTAACCTATAATAATTCCATTACATTCATGAATATTAAAACATTTTATTATCTTTTATAGCCTTCACGAACTTCTTTTCATACCACATTCGTGAACTTCCTTTGCGAAATCCCTTTGTGAACTTTTTCGCAACAACCTCCTTTGTAAACCACATTTGAGAAGCTAGAGACTTATGATATCCATTATGTCTCGATCAATCTTCCAAAGGGGTTAGAGGCCTATTTATAGGCATTTCCTCTAACTCTAGAACACTTCGGGCCATATCAGCACCATTTTGTGGAGCTCCCACTTTTTTTCCATGATTCTCCCTTTTTCATGAAACTCCACAGACATTTCTCATTCACAATTCTCATTGTAATCGCGGAGCCTTCCATCAAAAATTCATGTCACTACGATTCTCTTCTTCTTATCCATTGGTGATGTTAATCTCCTTTGTCGTTCGCGATGCTCATCGTAGTCACGGAGATCACCGTCAGAATTCTTTTATCCTTCATGAAACATTCTCCATGAAGCCCATATTCGCAAAATTCTTTCATTTTCCATATTTTGAAAAGATGTTCAAGGAAATACATATTTTTCAATACTATCCAAACTACTAGTTTTATACCCCAAAAATTTGGCAAACACTAGGAAACTGCACCCCCTTAGACACTTTCTTGGTAAAACACAAATCGTCCTCATTCCCAGTCATATGGCTTTTTCAAAAAACATAATCACACCTAAAACATACTAAGAGGACACCTTAATTGATTTTTTACCAACAATATCCCCCTTTGGGTTTATTGGAAACTATTCTCATAACAATTGTTTTCATTTTGATACCTTGTTAAGGATTCTTCCATCTTCTATCACCATTCTCTTTTTGTGATTCAGATAGCAATCAAGGATTTTCTCAGCATATACTCTAAGCCCACATGAGTTATCCTTAACGTGAGAAACAAGAGTGATATGTGAATTTCATCAATTAATCACTTCATTTAATTCCAAAACTACTCTTATAATTTCATCAGAAACATTAGTTATGATAATATATATCCTTTGATCTATCACTTCTGTCATTATCGGATTTAATACTCTTAATCCCCCTATCTTGTTACTCCCCCTATCTCACTACTCCACCTGTCAGCTTCTCCCCATGTATTGTCAACAACATTTTCCCCCATTGAATACTCACACTTTATCACCCTTTTCCAATGAACCCAAATTCCCCTCCTTTGAGTTTTTCAATTGGGTAAACAATATATATTCATACATTAGGGAAAATACACCATACCTCGGGGAGAGGGGGTTCCCACATCCACAATTTTTCAAGTGCGGGGAGTTGAATGAACTCCTATATATAATTGATGCCTCTCAAACACTTATTTAGGTAAGGAATTTGTCAAGATGTCTGCAAACTGTAGTTCTATAGGTACATACTCCAACTTCACAAGCCCATGCTCCACCACCTCCTTGATAAAATGATAATTAATTTCAATGTGCTTTTTCCTTGAGTGATGGAATGTATTTTTTCTAATATTTATATCACTTGGGTTATTGTAATGGATTCTGATCAGAAACTTCACTTCAACTCCCATATCACCAAGATATTGTTTCAACCACCCTAATTGTGTGCATGCTTGAGTGTCCACAATATACTCATCTTCTGTGATGCTTAATTAAATACAATCATGTTTCTTTCTTAGCCAAGAAATATAAAATTTTACATGATAGAAAGAACCTCCTGATGTTGATTTCATGACATCTGTTGATCCATCCCAATATTCATTTGTATATCCCAATAGATCTGGATGAGATTTTTCATTATACATCAAACCAAAATCCACAGTTCCCTTGATATATCGAAGTATTATTTTCACTAAAAGTATGTGGATTTCATTATTATTTCTTTGATATCTATCTCTTTGAAATGTGGAAAAAATATCAGGCCTTGTTGCTTTCAATTATAGTAAAATTCAAATGATTTTTCTTAATTATTTGATATTAACTATCTTTCCATCATTATATTTTGATAGTTTCATCTGGGTAGCAACCAGAGTTTTTATCTCCTTAGAATTTTCCATCCAAATCTTCTCAAATCCTCCTTGGAATGTTTGGATTGAGAAATGAATGTGCCACTCCTCCCTTATGTCACCTGTAAACCAAGGAAAAATTTAATCTCACCAATCATTGACATTTTGTACTCCCTTTTCATGAATTTGGAAAACTGTCTACATTGTGCTTCATTTGATCCTCCAAATATTATGTCATCAATAAAAACTAGAACCGTCATCCTTTAATTACTATCATTATTGACATAGCTATTGTAATCAACTCCACCACACTGAAATCTGACCTTCTTAAAATATTGATCTAGTCTTGAAAACCGTTACCTTGGTGGTTGCTTAAACCCATATAGTGCCTTCTTCAGCTGAAAAATTTTGTTTTCATATTCATGAATTATAAAACCATGTCGCTACTCAATATACACTTCCTCTTCCAGAACACCATTAAAAAATGTGGAATTGACATCCATCTAGAAAACTTTAAAATTTTGTTTCACTAAAATAGACAAGAATGATATGATAGTCTCCATCCTTTCAATCGGTGAAAATTTCTCATTGAAATTGATACCCTCAATTTGGGAGTAACCGTTGCACACTAATCGTGATTTTTTTTAAATCACTACGCCATCTTAATTCATCTAATTTTGAATGACTCGTTTAGTCCCGATGACATTCTTATCTGTTGGATTCAAAACAATCTCCCAAATCTGGTTCTTCTAAATCTATTTTAGCTCTTCATACATAGCCTAAAACCAGTTGTCATCTCCATCTATATCTGTAAAACATTTAGGCTCTACCTAGGATAAGAAATATTCCCACTATAATGACTTCATTCTTCTTATTTTAACTTGCATTTTCTAATCACCAATGATATTTTTCCTATCAATATCATCATGACTTTTTGGCTTCTTCATAGATATAGACTTGAATTCTTGTTGTTCATCATTAGTGTCTTCTTCTAAATCAGTATCTTCCACTTCTGATACCCATGTGTTGCTTACCTGACTGACTGAAAATTAATTTTTTTATTATGCAAACACTTTTGAAGAAAAGTGAGAAACCGTCAAAAACTTTTAAGGGGAAAGTGGGAAGCCATACATGACATCATAACATACAACCTTCAAACATCGGTAAACAAAACCTACCAACTTAATCCACTCAAACATTCAAACCATGGACTAGGGTGCCCAACATTAGAAAAGCATGAACAAACCTCAGAAATGGACTCCTTGAACGCCAACGGTGCGACCATCGACACTGGCTCCAAATCCACCATCCCAACGGCGAACTCCGGTCAGAGTCCACCCAAACCATCCAGCGACGTGAGATGGTCCAAGAACACATCCACTAAAGGAAACAAAGAATCTAGATCAAGGTAGTCCAGGCCATGCTGACACCGCAACCTCCTCCACAGATTCTCACCTCCTTTCACCAACATTACATCCACAATAAAAACAAACTCAAACCCAGAATCAGTTGGAATAAACCATGCCAAATCAACAAACCGAGCCAAACCATGAATGCCAGAGCACAAGACCCCCCCCCCCCCCCCGAAACCCTGGATCTTACCTCAGAAACACCAGGTCGCATGCCGACAAGGAGCCAGAGTGAATCCAGGCAAAAGGCCCTGCACCGGGAGGCCGTTGTGGCAGACACTGCGAGCACCGGAGCCGCCACCAAGAGAAGCTGCAACGGACCACGACAACCCTCGTAGCCGACGGTGAGAATATCTGAATCGAAGACAGGATTCCAAATCCACGGAGATATCCCGAGGCCATAGGCACCCCTCTGCCAACGCCAAGCAAGCCACAAGCAACTCGGAGCACCAAAAGCCGCGAAAAGAACATCAATCCAAGAGGAGCGAAGTCGACTCCAATCCAAAACACCGAAGCCCAGAACACCAAGGCCATCACATGCCGCAGACGTTCTAAGATCCCGAGACTAGAATACCTAAACGGTCTACGAACATAACAGATTCAAGGTAGTAACCTGAAGCTACAGGGCATGAAGAAGCCACCGACGATCCAAAACTGAAGCAAGGCCATCTAGATCTAACACCAGCCAACATCGACACAAGGTGAGACAGCAGTCGACGAAGCTGATCCACGCTGGAGGAGGAGGGGAGGGGGAGATCTGATAGAGAAACCCTAGATGCGTGAGATGGGGAATCCTCCGCCGCTCAGAGGCTCACCCACTAGGGCTTCAAAATCCCTTGTGTTTCTTACCTCCTCGTCACATTCATCAGAAAATTGTTCACTGTATTATTGAATATTCTCCTCATTTTCCACTACAGTGAAATCATTTCTCTCAAAAAAATCCCATCCTATTATTAAATAATTGATATGCTTTTATTTTTCCTAAGTAGCTGAGAAATATTTCCTCATCTCCACATGACTCAAATTTCATGTGTTTTTCTTTGTTGAGAATAAACACTTACTTACAATGTAACGTCCCAGTTCCGGGTGCCACTCAATGGGTGCCCCGAACCCGGTTCGCCACGTGACCTCAAGTGCATTTCCTCAAATTCCAGAGCTTTCCGACTAGCAGCAAGGGCCCAGGTCTGATAATGGGGAAACTATGCCCTCAATTGTCAAAGTGTAGCGCAACGGAATAGATTAAAAATCATACAACAACAACCGAAGTAATGAAGCATACACATTATTATAACAACTGTAGTAAAATATAACCATCCAGGTATATAGATATGATGAAACAAGTCTCATGTTCTAAGAAAACATCTAGAACATGTTACCTAGCTGTACAATACAATACAGGGCATAACAAAGCAAAAAAAAATAGTCGGTAGCATCGCGAGCCTAAGACAGGTCCCATACTCCTCTACTCCAATGCAGCAATCAAGTACCTGTATAAGGACACTTTCCCTTATCCACACCTGCAGAAATGTAATATTTTTGGGCTGAAAAGCATGACCCAAATAGGGTGTGAGAAATAATTCCCATTAGGCACCCACCAAAGGCACGTGCTCAACTATGTGTAAACATGAAACAACAGTGTGAAAAAGTAAATGAAATAAATCAGACAGTACTCAAAATTAACTAACTTTACCTGTTATATTGACATTTTATTAATCATTTAATCATTCATTGTAATGAAACCACCACAGTGGATTTCTTTGTAAACAGTCAATATCCTCAGACACGCAAACCCTTACCCTCAGGTAACCAGAAACGTAACCCATAGGTATTTTCCCACAGGCATACAGATATTTCCCTCAGGCGTACAAGTGTTTCCCTCAGGCACAATGTCTATTTCCCACAGGCATGGAAGAAGTTTCCCTCAGGAAAATGATGCACTACCCTCCGGCTAAGTACAAAACTGCCCTCGGGCTAAGCAAGTAATCAGGCCATTCCCAACATATAAACAAGAAATTTACATACAATTCAACTCAAGGCAAAAGTAATGTGCAAATAAACATGACATACCCTCAGGTATCCCAGCCAAACAGATAAATAGAGGAACGCACCCCTGGGGTAGTCCTGGATCCAAGTAGGGATCCCAAACAGCAGTTTATTATCACATTTAATTACCTATACAATTATAGGTATTTAAACAGCCAAGGCCTCAGTCACACGATACCCCAACATGGGTTCGTAGCACAAAAAAACACAAAAACACACGACAATTGGAAATTAAATACCAATCCACCTACCTTAAACACTGAAGAACGGTATACCCAAATGTCTCCTTCGGAAACGTCCAAGAACGAAATATATTTGACGTAGAAGAAAATCTGTTCAAACTCAAATAACTTCCATTAGAGGAAGAATTGGCAAGAACTACGCAAGGAGAAGTGAGGGCTTACCCGCGCGGTTCCAACGTGATCGACGGAAGCAGAAATGGATTCTCGACGCTCGATCGGTTGATCCATGAATGTTTGGTCATCCTCTCCTAAGCTCCCATCCGGTTCTAATCCAATCCAATGAACAGGGTTGGCTACTGCCCATTTTAAGCGAAAAAAACAAAGTACACGGTGTGTACATTTAACTACATGGCGTGTACCTCCCTCATTTAACTGTTCTTCTGGCGGCACTACCAAACTATTCATCCGTCGACATGAGTACGCGGCGTGTATTCCTGACTACACATCGTGTACTGTCGCCCAGCTGGTGGCTTCTCCCACCGCCTAACTATCTTGCCTGCCGACTGACTACATGGTGTGTAAAGGACTACTACACGGAGTGTAGTCGGTTTTCACACCCTTCGTCACCGACATGGTTACACACCCTGTGTACTCATTCCACACGGCCAAAGTACATGCCGTGTGGAATAGTACACGGCGTGTAGTCCCAAAATTTAGGATTTTTCCCCATTTTCGTATTTTCTCAAAAACACTTAAGGAAAAGAGAAACGAAGAAACTCATACCTCAAAAATAAGAATTGGGTTCTTAAAAACTTCCCCCTTAAAGAAATTCGTCCCCGAATTTCCCTTCCAAGGGTGGCGAAGATAAAGCTCATAATATCTTTGTCCACTGAGCACGTACGTCGGTCTCCCGCTCCCAGGTTTTGTCCTGCACTCGGTCATGCTGTCATAGCACCGGTATGAGAGGAACTATCCGTCCTCGAATAACCTTCATGCTCCTATCAATGATACGAATTGGATTCTCCTCAAAGGATGCATCTATCTGAAGAACAACCTCCTCTGGTTGAATGAAATGAGACAGGTCTGAATGATAGCGGCGCAACTGAGATACATGGAAGACATCGTGCATGGCCCGGTACCTCTGAGATAACTGCAACCGATAGGCAATCAGACCGACTCTCTCTGGAATATCAAATGGCCCCACATACCTCAGTGAAAGTTTACCCTGTCTTGTGATTCGCTTGTGTCCCAACCTCAGCGAAACACGCAAGAAGACATGATCCCTGAACACGAACTCCAACGATCGTATGTGGTGATCAACATAAGACTTATAATGAGACTGTGTGGTAGCCATCCGCTTCATAATCAACTGGACCTGCTCAGTAGTCTTCGGCACGAGCTGTGGTCCTAGTAATGCTGCCTCACCAGCCTCTGACCAGCACAAAGGTGATCGGCATGGCCTACCATATAAAGCCTCATAATGTGCCATCTAAATAGTTTCCTAAAAGCTATTATTATAGGAAAACTCAAATAGGGGTATATGATTCTCCCAAGAGCCCCCAAAGTCTAGGATGCATGCACGCATCATGTCCTCAAGCACCTGTATCGTACGTTCTGACTGACCCTTAGTGTGAGAGTGGTAAGTTATGATCAGAAGCACCTATGTACCCGGTGCCCTCTGAAAACTCTGCCAGAAATGAGACATAAAGTGGGCGTCCCTATCTGAAATGATAGAACGAGGGACCCCATGAAGACGTACGACCTCTCAGATATACAACTTCCCGAGCTCGTCAACTCTGAAGGTCTCCTTGATCAGATAAAAGTGAGCTACCTTCGTGAGTCTGTCCCCAACAACCCACATGGAATCATTGCCTCGAGGTGACCTCGGAAACCCCGTCACAAAATCCATCACGACATCATCTCATTTCCACTCCGGAATGGGTAACTTTTGTAACAGGCTAGCTGGTCTCTGATGCTTCTCCTTCACCCGCTGACAGGTGGAACACCTCGTAACAAAACCTGTTATCTCTCTCTTCATACCAGGTCACCATTACTGACGTCCCAAGTCATGGTACATCTTGGTAACTATGGGATGAACTGCCCAAGCTGAATCATGGAACTCTCGCATCAACTCCTCGCATATATCCCATGGAACCCATACTCGACCATGCTAATGAAGTACCTCATCATCGCCTATCATCCAACCAGGAGGAGGGTCCTCACTTGTCACCGACTCCCGTGAAACTAGGCCTTCTGAATCAGATAGTTGTCTCATCCTCACCCTATCTAGGAGGGTAAAAGTCATAGCTAAAGATGAAAGATAGGTCTACCCATAACTGTCATGCACCTCAAAATGCATCTCAGAGAACAAATCCATGAGCTGCCACTCACCTCTGGCCTCCTGTACCGCCTGTATCTGAGTCCTCCGGCTCAGTGCATCAACTACAGCATTACCTTTACCAAGTGTGTAGTCAAGATTAAAATAGAAGGACTGAAGGTATTCGACCCACCTTCGCTGCCTCAAATTCAATTCACGCTGAGTAAAAATATACTTGATACTTTTATGGTCGGTGAAAACCACAAAATGTTCTCCCAAGAGATAGTGTCTCCAATAGTGCAACGCATGAACAACTGCAGCCAACTTGAGATCATGCATTGGGTAATTCCTCTAATGTGGCCTCAACTTCTGAGACCCGTATGCAACAACTCAATCACCTTGCATCAACACTACTCCCATAACAATACCTGATGCATCACAGTAAACATTATATATCTTCCCTTGCTCTGGAAGTATCAGGACTAGGGCTAATGTCAACCTTCCCTTCAGGTCCTAAAAGTCTATCTCACAAGCTTCTGACCAAACGAACTTCACACCCTTCTTAGTCAAACCGGTTAAGGGCACTGCTAAGTGGGAGAAGTCCTATATAAAGCACATGTAGTAAAAAGTCAGCCCCAAGAAACTCTATATCTCAAACACGTTCTTTGGATGCTACCAAGAAACTACTGTCCTCACCTTATCTGGGTCTACAACAACTCCTTCCACTGAGATTATATGACCCAGGAAGTAAATTTGGTCCATCAAAAAGTGGCACTTTGAGAGCTTAGCATATAGATTATGCTCTCTCAGTGTACTCAATACGATCTCAAGATGGGTGGCATGGTCGTGTCGAGTATGAGAGTACACCAAGATGTCGTCCACGAATACTACCACGAAAGAATCAAGATATGGATGGAACACACAATTCATCAGAGCCATGAAAATAGATGCTTCATTCTTGAGTCCGAACGGCATTACCAAGTACTCGTACAGACCATATCTGCTCCAAAAAGCTGTAAGCAGTATATCTGATGGTCTCACGTGCAGTTGATGATATCCTGACCTCAAGTCAATCTTCAATAACACTCATGCTCCATGAATTTGATAAAAAAGATCATCAATCCTCAGTAAGGGATATCGGTTCTTAACCATAAACTGGTTCAGCTTCTGATAATCCACACAGAGCCTGAGGGTATCATCCACCTTCTTCGCAAATAGGACCGGTGAACCCCAAGGAGAAGTGCTAGGTTGGATGAAACCCTTTGCCTGTAAATCCTCTAGCTGCCTCTTGAGCTCCTGCAACTCTGGTGTAGCCATCCTGTAAATAGGAATGGACACCAGTGATGCTCCTGGAACAAGCTCAAAAGATAAATCCACCTCCTGTTCTAGAGGTAGACCTGAAAAGTCATCCGGGAAGACATCCCTGAAACGATCAACCACTGGAGGGAAATCCATTTGACAAGTCCCCTGGTCATCCAGATATAAAATCGCAATATGGGTTGTGACTAAACCTAATCCATGATGCTCTGGTCTAGCTTGACTCACCTGAACATCCCACTCGCCCTTGTATAGAAACTCTTCGCCCTCTGGTGACGTGAAACGCACCCTGCGATGATAGCAGTCTACAAAGGCTCGAAAGGGAACCAACCAGTCCATCCAAAGAATGACATCATAGCTTGTCATCTCCACGACATAGAGGTCCCAGAGAATGTGACACCATCCAACCTCAAGGGGGCACTCCTTGCACTAATGCACACATGTTGTTCTCATTACCAATGGAGTGTCTAGCATCATAACATTAAAGAAGAAGAAACACAAGGCCTGAGGCTCTCCACAATGGGTATAGATATGAAACTATGCATAGCACCCATATCGAAAAGTACTGAAGATAAGATAGAAGCCACTAGAATATTACCTCTGCCTGTAGAAGGTCCGGGATTCTGCTCCTGCTGGGTCTGTTGCACTACATATGTTTGTCCAGTGTTGCAGCCCTGCGATACAGCCTGCCTACCTTGAGTTGTCCCGCCCTGCTGCCTCTGAGATCCTGGTGTCTGGCTACCACGGCCACAACCACCATCTCTTCCTGCATGCCCCGAAGTGTTCCAGTTTGATGACTGGTAAGAAGCTGTTGGTCGTGCTACCGCACGTGGAGTCTGCACATAACCCCTATCACTAGCCACTGGAGGAAACGCCCTGAAAAAATGCTGAAGATAACTCATCTTGCCGCATGGACGGCACTCTACTGGGTCTTATGGACACTGTGGCTTCTTGTGCCCCTCATTACCACACTGGTAGCACATGACCTGGACACCTGAAGCATTCTTCTGGCTAGTACTACCACCCTAAGAGAATTCAATCTATCTCTTCCTCTTACCAGTAGAAATAATATCAGAAACTGGTACTGAACTGCCTTGGCCCACACCACTAGCTTCCCACAGGTTCCTCTCTGTAATCAGTGCCTGGTTCACAATAGCATGTACTAAATGCAACCTGAAAACATTCAACAGTGCTCAGATGACATATCGAAGACCATCCTCAAAGTGTATGGCTCTCAACTTCTCATCACCCACCAAAACGGGTGCAAAACGCTGAATCACTGTGAAACGAGAAGAATAATCCATCACTGACATAGATCCATACTACAGATTCATGAACTCTCAAGCTCTATCTTCCCTCAGCATCTCTGGGAAGAAGAAATCATAGAAGACTGCCAGAAAATATTCTCACACCATGTCTCTGTGATGCTCTGATTGGGTGGTAACATCCCACCACCTCTTGGTGGAATCACACAGCATATACGTCGCGAGCTTGACCCTCCGCCCTAGAGGCATCTCAAGATACTCAAAGATAGTCTGCATCGACCCCAGCCAAGATTTCATAGCCTGTGGTCCATCCCCGGAGAACGTCGACGGATGCTACTGCTGGAATATATGAGTCAACTCAGCCACATATGTGGCAGCCGGCGGTGCCCCCTGGAAGGTATGCATGAACCACATAAAGCTTTCATGGAACTGTGCATTTGCGCCTATGTCCAGTATAACGGCTGCCGCCGCATCTGGATCTGCTGGAGGATCTATTGGTATCCCATTGCCCACCATCTCTGGAGTATAATCGTTTCCACTCTCTTGGTGAACAATGCACAGTCATCTCGGTGGCATGACTCTACATGGTAAAACGCACACCTTAGAACATGATTATCAATGACTGAAAATGAAGGGACCGAAAAGGGAACAAAAGGAAGATGGCATTCAAGATTTTCAAAACAAGACTACACTATGTGTATAGTGACTACACGGCATGCACCTGACTTCTCTTCCCCTGTCCGGGTCCTTCTACATGACTAAGCCACACGGCTCCCATTGAAAAAAACTACACAGAGTGTATACTGACTACACAGCGTGTATGGTGTAATTTTCCAACTTCCTGTGTCACTTGTGAAATGGACGACTACTCGGAATGACACTACACGGCGTGTGACACCCAAACACGGTGTGTACACCACCCCGTTTTACAGCCACATGGCTAAGTCCACACGGTCTGTCCTCGGACAAGACTACACGACGTGTCCCACAGGTACACGGCGTGTACTAGACGAGCTTCTCCGACCCGTGTTGTTAGTTACACGGCCGGTACACATGGATAACACTACACAGAGTGTTCTATATACACATTGTGTGTATGCAAAAGGATTTCACTGACCCATGTTGTTAGTTACATGGCCAGGTCCCCAGGTCACACTACACGGTGTGTTCTTCCTTGACACGGTGTGTATGTATTAAGGTCTCAGTCGTCCATGTTGTTTGTGACACGGGCGAACTCCGGGTCAATACTACATGGCGTGTACAAACGCTACATGGCGTGTTCGCCCCAATTTCTTCCCTCCCGTTTCACCGCCCACACGGTTTGTGACACGGGAAGAGACTACACGGCGTGTACTCAGGATACACGGCGTGTACTAAAAAATTTTTCTTTTCTTACTAAATAGAAGGACATACACGGCATGTTTAAGGTACTACACAGCGTGTATACTAGCTTTTACAGATATTATTCCTTATAAACTTTCCCAGAACCCAGAAAAACTGCAAAACAACACCTAAATGTCAAATTCTGATCCGTGAGGGCCCTTACTCCCCACAAATCAATGTTTGAAATTTTATCTGTGTTATAACAAAATAAACAGTCTATGATCCACTAAATTCCGGTCAATGGGGCCCCGTACTCCCCAAAAACAAAATTTTGGCATCCATTCTATAAACCAACTCATACAAAAATACCATATCACATAGCAGGTATTTATCAAGCAGCTATCACAACAACATGATTTTCTAGCACAACAACTATCACAACGGCATGCAATTTCTAATGAACCTATGTGGCATGGAACTATGCATGGCATGTGATTTCTATCATGTGCCTAAATGATGCATGAGATGGAATACCCTCATCTCATCGGGTTGTAACTAAATAGAACCCATGGATAAAATGTAAACAACACAATCACGAGTGTGTCACCCTATGGTGAAAATCAAATCAACTGTAAAGTTTGAAAAATTAGAAGAATAGAAAAAATAAGAGGTAGACTATGTTTTCCCTGTACACAGGCTAGCTACGTCCGGGAACAGCTTATTACCAACTACCGTTTCGGTCCTATCCCCGACTAAGGCTCCAAATAGTAAGTCAAAGAAAAGAACCCCTTTGATACCACTTTGTAACATCCCGGTTCTGAGTGCCACTCAACGGGTGCCCCGAACCCGGTTTGCCAGGTGACATCAAGTGCATTTCCGCAAATGCCAGAGGCTGCCGACTAGCAGTGAGGGCCGAGGTCTGATAGTGGGGAAACTATGCCCTCAATTGTCAAAGTGTAGCACAGCGGAATAGATTAAAAAACATACAACAACAGCGGAAGCAATGAAGCATACACATTATTATAGCAACTGCAATAAAAGATAACCAACCAGGTATATAGATATGATGCAACATGTCTCAAGTTCTAAGAAAACATCTAGAACATGTTACATAGCAGTACAATACAATACAGATCATAACAAATCAAAACAAAACAGTCGGTAGCATCGCGAGACTACGCTCGATCCCATTCTCATCTACTCCACAACAGCTATCAAGTACCTGTATAAGGACCATTTTCCTTATCCACCTCTGCAGAAATGTAATCTGTTTTGGCCGAAAAGCATGAACCAAATTGGGTGTGAGAAATAATTCCTAGTAGACACCCACCAAAGGCTCGTGCTCAACTGTGTGTAAACATGCAACAACAGTGTGCAAAAGTAAATGCAATAATCCAAGAAGTACTCAAAAGTAACTAACTTTAACAGTTATATTTCCATTTTATTATTCATTTAATCATTCATTATAATGAAACCACCACAGTTAATTTCTTTGTAAACAGTCAGTGTCCTCAGACACGCAAACCCTTACACTCATGTAACTAGACACGTAACCCGCATGTATTTTCCCACTGGCATACAAATATTGCCCTCAAGAATACATGTTTCACCCTCATGCACATAGTCTATTGCCCACAGGCATGAAAGAAGTTTCCCTCAGGCTAATGTTGCATAGCCCTCAGGCGAAGAAAAACACTTCCCTCAGGCTAAGAAAGTAATCGGGCGATGCCCAACAAATAAAGAAGAATTTTACATACAATTCCTCTCAAGTCAAAAGTAATTCACAAATAAACATGACATACCCTCGAGTATCCCAGCCAAACGGATAAACAGAGGAACACACCGCTGGGGTGGTCCTGGATCCAAGCAGCGATCCCAAACAGTAGTTTATTATCACATTTAATTACCTATACAATTCTAGGTATTTAAACATCCAAGGTCTCAGCCACATGATACCCCAACATGGGTTCGTAGCACAAAAAAACAAAAAAACACACAACAGTTGGAAATTAAACACCAAGACACCTTACTTAAACACTGAAGAACGGTATAACCAAATGTCGCCTTTTGAAACGTCCAAGAACGACATAGATTTGATGTTGAAGAAAATATGTTCAAACTAAAATAACTTCCATTAGAGGAAGAATTGGCAATAACTACACAGGGAGAAGGGAGGGCTTACCGGCGCGGTTCCAACGTGATCAAAGGAAGCAGAAACGGATTCCTGACGCTCGATCGGTTGATCCATGAAGGGTCAGCTGTCCTCTACCAAGATTATATCTGGTTCTAATCCAATCTTGTGAACAGGGTTGGATACTGCCCATTTTAAGCGAAAAAAACAAAGTACACGATGTGTACTTTTAACTACATGGTGTGTACCTCCCTCATTTAACTGTTCCTCTGGTGGCACTATCAAACTGTTCATCCATCGACATGAGTACATGACGTGTATTCCTAACTACATGGCGTGTACTATCACCCAGATGGCGGCTACTCCCACCGCCTTACTATTTTTCCTGTCGACTGACTACACGGCGTGTAAAGGACCACTACATGGCGTGTAGTCAGTTTTTACACCCTTCGTCGCTGACATGGTTACACACCCTATGTACTAATTCCACATGGCCAAAGTACATGGCATGTGGAATAGTACATGACATGTAGTCCCAAAATTTTGGATTTTTCTCCATTTTCCTTATTTTCTCAAAAAAACTTATAGAAAAGATAAAAGAAGAAACTCGTACCTCAAAAATAAGAATCGGTTTCTTACATACAATGTTTAAAAAGTATTTTAACATTGGATTATTTCTGTACCACATCTCATATAGAGTATTTTCAATAAGCATCATTATGTCCATGTTTTTTATGATCTAATTTCTCTTTTAAACAACTCCATGTTTCTGGGGTGTTCTCACTGAAAAAACATGATGCCTTTTCCCGTGCTTCTCAAGATAGTCTTTCAACTGACTATTTGTGAATTTTATACCATTATCAGTACAGAACTTAAAATTTTTTCCCAAGCATCCTTTGAAATTCCCTATGATACTATTTTATGAAACTAATCATATTGGAATTATGGGATATGAAAAATACCCATGCCATTGTGTTATAGTCATCAATTAAAATAACATAATATCTCTTCACATGAATGGATCATGGTGAGATAGGTCCAAAAACATCAACTTGCACCCATTCAAACACTCTTGTTTACTTCTTTTCCTTTTCCTTATACGTCTTTCTGATGATCTTCCCTTGTTGACATGCATCGCCTGTATGAGTATGATCATGTGATAGCATCAGGAGGTCTCTAGTTTCATCACACTTTACCAGATCTTACAAGTATTTTTCAAATAGATGACCAAGTCATTTATGCCACAACTTGTTTTCTTCCTCTCTAGATAAAAAGAAAATGTCTTCTTTCCCACTTACAAGGTATTGATTTCACTTTGTCCTTTTCCCTATCAAACATCCATACCATATCTTCCTTTTAAGATACACATATTCTTATTAAATCTTATATAGTTTCTAGAGTCGCATAGATGACTCACACTAAGAAAGTTGTGACTAAGACCTTCTACTAATAAGACATCAGCACATCTCATTTATTTTCCCCCAAACCCATCCTTTCCCAAGCCAATTATCTTCAGACATTCATCATTTCCAAAATTAAAAACTCCTTCTTTGTCATATTTTATTCCTATAACAAGATCCTTATTGCATGTCATATGGTATGTGTGACCGCTGTCAAGGATCCATACACCAGACCGATCTAATTCTTTAGGTGTAATTTCAGAAACCACTGCCTTATCTGCTCTTTTCTTTTTGGTCCATGTTTTTTACATCATACTTGGTGAAAAATGATAGTTTTTACCTCCCTTAGAGTATGGTGGACCATATTCATCCTACAGAGCTACAAATCAGTTTTGAATTTTCAACTCACTTATTGATTATTTGATTTTCTACTTACGTCCACTTTGATTCGGCTTTGGCACATTCCTCTGCATGTTTTATGTAAAATATCTTTCTATGTGATCAAATCCTCCGCACCAAAAATAATGTCCCTAGAAAAATGTTCTAGAGTACCATTCTATGTTTATATACCATTGTCATTCTTGTGTCCTTTAGTGTCTCTTGGGTATGGAACAAAATTTTTTTGAGTGTCCCCTATTTCAACAGTAATAACACCGGATGTAGGGAGTATTCCTATATGTCAATTCTATAATGCCAGTTATCCCATGGGTTCTCTGAATCTTATGATTTTTCATCATACCCAGATAAATTTTTAATTTCGGAGTGGGTGATTGAAGTATAACTTCAACCATGATTTCTTTCTATTTTTGATCAATCCCCATACCAGCCTTAACATTTAGATTAGTTTGTTGATTTTTTTTGCTGGACCTCTACACTCTGATTCTGACTTTTCCATCTTCTGAGTGATATGCTTTTCTAATGTCATATTAGGAGTCAAGAGTTTTTCTTGATCTTTAACTTTTTTTCACAGATAGATAGCTTCCTCTTTAATTTATTTGATACATTATATTTTATCCCTTCTAGTGTTAGTCAAACTATCAATTTCAGTATTCTGTTTTTCAATTTTTATATTTTACTAAACATCCTTCTATGAGATCTCTGGCATTGAAGACTTATTTTTTTCAATTTCTTTCATCATCTCATACATCTCTTCTTCCTGATATTGGATATAGAGTTTGGAATCATGAACCACTTTTTTTTTACTTTCTTCATTTTGAATCTCCAAACATCTATTTCCTCAACATCTGCTTCTAATTCAGCCTTTATATTGGATCTTCCTTCATCTTCTTCTTCATCAATGTCAGTTTATTCCTTTTTCTAAGCACTACCAACCACTACCTCCATATCATTTTCTCCATGATATTTTTAGTTCTCTATATATTCAACCTCTTCAACCTCATATTCATTTGTACTGTCACATTCTTGTGAATGAAGATTCTTTTTATGAATGAAATTTATCTTGAACTATTTCTTTCCCTTCGCATGGGCTGACGACTTCTTCATGGGAATTTCAACTTCAACCCATTAATTTTATTAACACTTCTTTGGGACATCTTTGTAACACCCCAATGATTTAAAAATAAATTTAATATTGAATGCATGAAACAATACTTTTTTAGCCTAGACAATAAACATAATTTTACTACTTCTATGATTTAAATTTTGAAATACTAATATACACGATTTCATTTAGTAAGATATTTAGAGTCTGATAGGATCAACTTACTTTTTGGTAAATAGTAACTTGACCCTTATGAATAGTAATATACCCTTATGAATAGTAATGTTACCCTTATGAATAGAAATATAACCCTTCTGAATATTAACCTCACCCATGAAAGTATAAATAAAATTTAAGCACCTTATAAATGAAATATAATATTTTAAAAATTAATAATTAAGTATTGGTATTTTTGTGAGTAATAAATATTTATTTAGAATTTTATAATTAATAAATCTATTTAAAAGAAAATTAATTTCCATAATATGTATTGCTGAATCAATATTTTGTTGTCCTATTATTTTAGGATAATTTAATAAGACCTTAGTTAATTTTTCATGGTGTTATAAAATCAGTTTTAATTTTAAAAACTGTATTTTTCAAGAAAATAATGATTTTAATTAAGAAATAAAATTTTCATATTTATAAAATTATTTTCAAAAAATGGAGTTCATTTTTCAATTATATATGGTAAAAAAGGTAAGGGTGAATTTTTGGGATTTTTCTGAAATACTTGAATTTTTGTTGAATAGTAAAATACTATAATTTATGATAAATGCTAAATACGTGATTTATTGAGTCATGGATGATGTATTGCTAAGGTAATCACCCTTGGATCGAGTACACAGGCACTAATTACTATTTTTAGTCATAGGAATCAAGACTATTCATAGTCTTGAGGCAAAATAATAAACTAATGATTGAAATAATGCAAAACCCCTTCTCTCCTCCACTATATAAACAACATCTCAACCCACTTCATCTCACACCTATAAAGATTTTATCCATGCCAAAGTTCTGCCAAATAATCTTCCAAATCCCCCCCCCCATGTCTAAAACCTTCTTTTCTCACAAAAATTCCAAAAACAAATGGATTAAGTATATTTCTCATGGAGGAGTACTTAAGAGGTCCATTCTTTTATTTCTCTATCTTCACCACACCCCATCCAAATTATATGATAATTAAAGAACCTTAAATATAATATAGTTTTATTATTATAATGTAATATTTCATCATCATATCTCTTTCCCTCTCCTCTTATACTAAAAATGAAAACATCATTCGAGATGTGTTAATTTATCACATTCAAGGATGATTGGTTTTCAATTTATGTTATTTTTTTAAATTATGGACATGAAACCATTTTTATGGTTTAACCAGATCATAATATATTTAATATATCCAATTTAATTTTTTGGAATAATTTTTTACACATGTTATTAAATAATAAAACAAAATGAGTTTGTGGTGATAGAAAAACCACCAAAATAATCCAAGCGTTTATCATTAAAATTTTATATAATGATTCATCCTCTCCCAAAATAAACAAAGTATTTATATGATAATTTAAAATTATGTATGATCATTAATAACTCATAACTTCAATTCAGGATTTCAATTTCCATTTTACGTGAACTTCCATACTCTTATACAAGTGAACCGATCGTGAAAATTAAGAAAATGTGCACTCCCAAATGATGAAATTGAATCTCTTAACCCATCTAAAAGGCCATATATGAACTTAATAAAGATATAATAAATTAATTAAATGTTGATATAGTTCCTTAATTCTTAATTAATGAATCTAATTTGATTATTCAGGACATTAAGATCAAGGTTAGAATACATTCAGACAAAAGGTAAGGGGATTCTCATCTCTTTTATATTTTCGTGAGATTTCCATTATTGTCCACTAATTTCTTATATGTGGTGTATATATACTACCATTTGATATATAATATCATGATTCTATTTATATTCATGGTATTCAATGATTCATTTTATGGTTATCAATTGTTGTTCATATGATACGGTTGATTACAATGTGGTAAGGGACTTTGTCTCAATTTCTATTTCGTTGAGACTTACTTGGTATTGTGCATCTAATAATTCTTATGTGGTGGATCTAACACCAATTTGAGATCACTTATCATTTGAAATTATATTTCTATTAAATATCCATAATATTGTACCATGTATATTATTATTGTCTTAGTCGTGTATCGTTTTACATATGGTGTTTCTTTTGAATATTGTTTTAACAGAGGGAATATTGATGAGTCTGTATATTCTACTCAATATGGAAATTTATAAGGTATATTTTTATTCAATTAAATATATGTATGGATAATATTTTGGACTTTCAGTGACATACAGGGATCTCTATATCCCCTCGATGTATCGACGGGTCTCATGAGACAAAACAGCTAGCGAAAAATCCTTTGTGTTTGTTTCCAAACAGAAACTGATAGGATTCTACCCAGAGACTTAAACCATACCAATGGTGTAATGTTTAATTTTCTAGATACATAATTTCCAAAAAAATAATCATTTTCTTCCTTCATTACTCATTTATTACTTTCCATGAGATTTTCACACTGACAAAATCTATGTGTGTATTTTTATTCATAGTATATTAATGGAATGTGTTTTTCATATTATTTACCTTTATATATTGTCTATGCCTTATTAAATTTACTTATATTTTTATTGCATCATGTAATCCTTACTGATCATTTTATCTCACCCTTATTATGTTTCCTTTCCCCAGGTAATTAAGAAGAAAACCATGAATGAGCTTTCATAGATGTAGTTTATTTTATACTATTATGTGTCATGTTATATTTTCTATCTTTACCAATGTACTATGGGTATAATTTATGTAATATGGTCTTAAAAAACTAATTAACTAATCGGTTCTTCAGGATTTGATTCCTTTCAATCATGAAAATGTAATAAAATAATGAACCAACTCTGGGTTTCTGTGGTCGGGGCGTTATAGTTGGTATCATAGGAAGTTTAGTAAAAATCATGGAAACTGGATTTAGAAAACGTAGATTAGGGAACAAAACTCAAAGATATACTTTGAGGATATGCATATAAGAACATCCTATAATTTTGTTAAAGTAGAGATTATTTGGGTATTCCTAGCAATACATCCATGTCTGGATACTATAAGTGGATGTGGTTCTGGTACAGATGTACATAGGAGTTACATCTCCAACAAGGTGTTTTGGGCTTGACTCGGGGCAACCCAGTATACGACAACGGTTCTTACTACACACCTATTTTGAAACTCCTGAGGGATATGGTTAGGCTAATTCACAATTTTCTTACATACCATTATGATGTATTTATGCTTCCAAAGTAACCAAAGTATATGGTTCTAGGATTTACGATTTATAAATTGATGTTATGTGTTATACGATGTTTAGAGTGATATAAATTTCAAAATTTGATGAGCTAATCTAGTATATGGCATTTTTTAGAAATGGAACCTAGCAAAAGGAATGAGAACTCCACCAATGCACGTGATGAAAAGACTAAGAAGGATCATACCCTTCATGGTCTTCAGCCAAAATATTGAAGAGAAATAGTCTCCAAGGTATCCTCATCATATGAGTGAATAGTATCATGTGTTAATATGATAATTAAATAATTATTCGCGTACTATGGATTTGATGGGAAGAAAGAGAAGAAAGGGATGGCAGAGAAAAATATGGATAAAGGGAACAAGGGAATTAAGGGTTTTCCCACATGTGATAACTATGGAAAGAATCACCCTAGAAAATTCATGAAGGGAATGGGAGTTTGTTATAAGTGTGGAGAAAAAGGACACCAAGTTCGTGATTGAAAGTGTAAGAAAAAGGTTTCCAATATACAATTCTTCAACTGCAAGGTGATGGGACACTATATGAATCAATGTCCCAAGCATCAAAGGAATATACCCCAAATTATGTTACTAGATAATGATTAAGATATGATATTGTTGTAGATGGATTAGAATGACTAATATGCCTATTCAAGAATCATATCATAGGAATATTTTATCAGTAATGCACCAGTTATAAGAATTATGGAATATATGAGGATTGTATTGTAGTACTTTTTCCATAAGTATTTGATACCATAAGTTGACTGGTACAAAGAAAATATATTTTGTGGAAATTTAAACATTTTTGAAAATTTGTGATTGAGGAAAATTAAACCCTAAATAAATTTCTGATGTTGAGATAATGATGAAGAAATGATTGATTTGGATAAGTTCTAACTACCATGGAACTGATTAATGACTTTTCGACAAGTGGTCTATGATATCGTTGATGGAGTATAGAAAAATTTTGGATATAAGGAATATATCCACTAGCATGTGTAAGGATAAATGTAGGTTTCCAATAAAGTTTTATGGTAATTCTATTTATTACCATATTACAAGAGGACACATGATAAAATTATTCACATGTTTGAAATGTGAAAATTTAGAGATGTTTCATGTTTATTAAATACAAATAAGGTAGAAGATGCATTGATCCAGTTGGATCATGTATTTTTAAATAAAATTTGGATATCCAAGGACCCCATGTACATGGATCTAGAAATTATGGATATGGAAATTATCGATGAAGGGTTTTATATGAATTGGGATGAAAGGGCTACTAAGCCCCAGGTACATTGGTCCTTTTTAAATTATAAATATAATTGGAGTTATTTATTATCATTTTGAAATGTTTTCTAGACTTTATAAGGTACACAATTTGTTCTACATCACTTTTTTAAGGAAGTACATGTCAGACCCAATACATGTACTCACTATTGAAGGAATATAATTGGAACCTAACTAATCTTACTGTGAATTGCCTATCAAGATTATGGACACTAAAGAACAGGTGTTGAGGAATTGGGCCACTCAACTGGTGAAGGTACATTGGAAAAATCATAAAATTGAAGATGATACATGGGATCTTGAGGAAATTATGATTAAGAACCACCCAAATCTTTTTATGAGGTAACATTTTAGAATTTCAAGGATGAAATTTTTGTAAGGAGAGGAGAATGTAACACCCTAATGATTTATAAATCAATTTAATATTCAATGCATGAAACAAGACTTTTTTATCTTATCCAATAAACAAAATTTTTCTACATCTGTGATTTGAATTTTGAAAAACTGACATACACAGTTGCATTCAGTAAGATATTTATATTCTAACATGATCAACTTACTTTTTTAGTAAATAGTAACTTGACCCTTATTAATAGTAATATAACCTTATGAATAGTAATTTAACCCTTATGAATAGTAATATGGCCCTTATAAATAGTAACATCACCAATGAAAGTATAAATAAAACATAGGCACCTTATAAATGAAATAGAATATTTTAAAAATTAATAATTAAATGTTGGTATTTTTGTGAGTAATAAATATTTTATTACAATTTTATAATTAATAAATTTATTTAAAATAAAATTCATTTTAATAAAATTTATTCCTAAATAAATATTTTTTATCCTATTATTTTATGATAATTTAATAAGACCTTAGTTAAATTTTCATGGTGTTATAAAATCAGTTTTAATTTTAAAACTATATTTTTCAAGAAAATGATGGTTTTAATTAATAATTAAATTTCCAATATTTTTAAAAAAATTAATAAAATATATTTAATTTTTTAATACTTCACGTTGAAAAATTTTAAGGTTGAATATTTTGTATTTTTCTGAAATACTTGAATTTTTGTTGAATAGTAAAATACGATAATTTATGATAAATGCTAAATACATGATTTATTGAGTCATGGATAATGTCCTGCTAAGGTAATAACTCTTAGTATGAGTTCACATGAACTGATTACTATATTTAGTGATAATAATCAAGACTATTCATAGTATTTAGGTAAAATAATAAATTAATGAATAAGATAATGCAAAAACCCTCCTCTCCTCCACTATATAAACCACCCCTCACCCCCTCTTCCTATCACACCTCTCAAGCTTTGATCCTTTCCTGAGTTCTGCCAAATACTCTTCCCAAACCCTCTCTACCATGTCTATGACCTTATGGTCTCACCAAAAGTCAAAAAACAAAGGGCTTAAATAGATTTCTCAAGGAGGAGTACTCAAGACGTAAACCTCTCTTCCTTTTTCTTTCAACTTCTTTTACAAGTTCCATTATTTTTATTCTCTATCCTCACATCCCCTCATCCAAATTCTATGATAAATCCATTACCTTAAACATATTGTAATTTTATTATGCTAATGGAACATTTCATCATCATCTCTTTTCCCCCTCCTCTTATACTAAAAATGAAAACACGGTCTAAGATGTGTTAATTTATAACATTCAAGGACGCCGGGTTTTAAATTTATATTACCATTATAAATTCTGGTCAAGTAACCATTTTTATTGTTTTCAAAGATTATAATATATGTAATATATTCTATTTAATGTTATGGGATAATTTTTTAACCCATGGTATTAAATTATAAAACAAAATGAGTTTGTGGTGATCGAAAAAACCACCAAAATAATCCAATCATTTATCATTAATATTTTATATAATGATTCATCCTATCCCAAAATAACCAAAGGATTTATATTATCATTTATCCTTCTGTATTATCATTAATAACTCATAACTTCAATTCAAGATTTCAATTTCCATTTTACACGAACATCCATACTCTTATACAAGTGAACCGATCATGAAAACTAAGAAAATGTACACTTTCAAATGATAAAATTGAATATCTTAACCCATATAAAAGACCATAAATAAAATTAATGAAGATATAATAAATTAATTACATGTATATAAGGTTCTATAATTCTTAATTAATAAATCTAATTTTATTATTCAGGACATGAAGATCAAGTGCAGAATACATTCGAACATAAGGTAAAGGGATTCTCATCTCACTTTTATTTATGTGATATTTCTATTGTTTTCTGCTCATTTATTATATGTGGTGTATTTAAACTTCCTTTTGATATATAATATCATGATTATCTTTATATTCATGCTATTAAATGATTCATATTTTTATTATAAACTTTTGGTCACACGATATGATTGATTACAATGTGGTATGGGAATTTGTCTCAATTTTCATTTTTTTGAGACTTATTTGGTATTGTGCACCCAATAATTCTTATGTAACAACCAAAAATTCCATGATATGCTTCTCTTTCAATAATGAAATAGCTTGCATTGTACGCAAGTTCGAGATTCTAACACACCGCGACCAATCAAAGTAGCTGTTATGAATAGTAATACCCACTTTTTGAATTATATAAATTCTATATTCAAAATGGACTTAATTTTTTGGATTCGGAATATCAAAATTAGCCTAAGTTGAATTTTTTGTATTTTTCTAAGAACATTCAATTTTCAATGAATAGTGAAATATACTTAAAAACAGATTTTTTAATCAAAATAATTTATAGTGATAAATTATACTATTTAGTGGTTTTAAAGTATAATTAGAATATATATTTACAATTTATTCCAATGTTCTAATTATAATTAATTTCACTTTGAAATTGGACATAATCAATTTTCAATCTTTTGATAGATATTGTTTCTTAAAAACACGCTATTTGTTTGTACAGTAGGAATTAACTATATAATTTATTAAAGAAAATGCTATGTTTTTAATTTGGTAAAATGGACATAATTTTTTAATTTGGAATATCAGATATAGAATAGGGTGAATTTTTGGAATTTTTCTGATAATGTTCATTTTTTAATGAATAGTGAAAATGTTGTATTTTAATTCAAAACTACCTTTTCATCCAATTTATTTATATAGTTATATTGTAATTTTAATTTGTTTTAAAGTATAATTGAATTGTGTTTTTAAAACTTAATACAATTTTGTTCATTTGAAGTATTTTCACTTTTCAATTGGATGTAAAAACAGGTCAATCTTTTGATAGATTTTACTTCTTAAAAACCCGTCTTTGGTTTTAACAACGAGAATTATTTTTAAATTAATTACTGCAATTTTTTTGTTTGTAATTTGGTAAAATAGATTACATATTTGGAATCATAAGGTCTAAATTATGTAATTAAGACCCTTTTGTTTTTGGACATTATGAATAGTAATGACAACAATTATCTTTAATTATCATGATTAATTAGTAATCGGGTAGTTAAGGGTAATGAAATAATATCATAATAATATAAAATGACCCCAACATGTGTCCTAATTCTATTTTTTATGTCATGGCCTACCATGGGATTCCTTGTGCCAACTTAGGGACCTCATGGAATCACTTTTCTGTGATAGTGACATTTTATCATTTTATTTTTTTAAAAATGAAAATATAACAAAAGTATGTAACACCTAAGTAAAACAATTTTAATTTTGTCTACATAAATAATCTCTTAAACTATAAATAGTAATTTGAAAGATAAAAATATTTCCTATATCATGGTATTTTTTTATAATTTTTAGACATTAAATAAATAAATTTATTTATGACACCATGATGATGCAGTGATTACCTCATTAATGAATGATTTAAATAAAATGAAAAGATAAGGTAAAATATAAGACTTACACTTGTCTAAATCCTATTGTATGGGAGTATGTCGAACCCTTATCACCTTATCCTCGAAATATATCATTTTGAGACCTTTAAAATTTGAAAAGCATTTCATAATAAAGTAACATTTCAATCTTTCCAAAAGAGCCCCTCCTCTCCTCTTATAAAAGGCCCCGACCTCTACACCTTATTCACACCTTCAAAGCCATTTGGATCGGCCAAACTCTACCCAAATACTCTCTCAACATCCCTCTATTACTCTTTGAAGCCTCACTTTGGGCAGAAGTCTTCCCAAGGAAGCCTTTGGCTCAAATCAAAAAGAGTTACCCGATTTTAAGGTAATGTCTTCTCTTATGTTGTTTTGTTTGATTTTGCTTATCCAACCCCTTAAACCCTTTTTATTTCATTATTTTGTAACAAAACTAGTATATTCAATATAATATGATGTTTTTATGAGAAATATTTTATTTAAACTTACACACACCTTCGTCTAATGGTTAAAGAACATACTGTTTCTGTGGGTGGCGAATTACTACCTCAGGAAACGATGATTGTTCAATCTTCTTTTAACACATTTCATGGTGGACATTAAAATTTCACTATATTTATATATGATATATATTATGTTTATGTTTTACTAATGCTTCTGTATTTTTCATTTATGGCATACCTTTATGGTTTCCATTATGGGTAAACATGATAATTTCATTTTAGAATGTGCGGACTACCGCCCCCTCAATGTGATTTGAATCATTAATGTCATATGTGGGATGTATAAAGGATGGATTTAATGATATTATATATTATACTAGAATTATAATATACCTTTATATCATTATTATTTCATTCCATTAAATATGAAATATAAATGAAAGTAGCGTTCATGCGTACGTACGACTTACCGTCTCCATGAACGGTGCATATCATTTCTTATCTCTAAATGTTATGTAATAAATGCATGTATATACTAGATATATATGATATATATTATATCTACATCATGAATATAATTCTGGAGATAATGGATTTTTTACCACATAAACAACTTGTAATTATAAGAAGTTTATTTTTGACTCAAATACCAAGGATCGACAAAACGACTATTATTAAATTAAATGATTACATAATGTTCATAACATGGTAATAAGTGATGTAAAAGGAATAATGAACTTGAAAAATGTTCTTAATAAAATAGAAATTAACTATAGTTTATTATTCATGATATTAAAGAATGATCGAGTCAAGTCCGACACGAGGTAAGGGACTTCGTCTCAATCTCCTTTCATTGAGGCATATTTTGTTTTACACACAAATTTCTTTTATACGGTGTATAAACCACTTTGACTTTTACATTTATTAAAAATGAATCTTTTTATAAGAAGCATTTTTACTAAACTTCAAAAGGAATTTTTTGTCTTACGTATGCGGCGGCAATGACTTCTCCGCCGCCGTGACCATTATTTTTGTTTCGGCTTCCTCTACAAGCCATAACTTTTTTTTAAATGAAAAATAAATACCATGTTTTACTTTTATTATATTTTGGTATTGAAAATTGATTTGATAATGTTTTGATTATATCATTGTGTTGTATTGATATCTTGTGATTTAAATGTGGAAATGTAATGTTTCTTTTATGCATGTTTTATGTGATACGATTATGTTATGGTTATTGGGCATTGTTTATGATATGTTTAAACCTTTTCATATAAGGAAGGCATTGGACTTAGTAAGTTATGGGTGGATCCAACTATAGCTCCTCGATGTATCGGTAGGTCTCATGAGACAAACTAGTGTCTTGTCATGAGGCATTGACAAAATCTTATTTGTAGTCTTGGCACAAGTGTAACGACCCGAAATTTTGAATAAATCTTGTTTCCTAATTTTATGTGTTATTTTATTTTTTTTTATACTCAAAAAAAATGTTTCATTTGATAACATGAGTATAATTAAAATAATGCCATTAGGTTTTGACTGTTATATGACCATTGGTCAATATGACCCCTGGAAACTAAATTTTTTGATTTTTGTCTCTAAATACAAGTAATCTTGGTTAATTAATATAGAAAGAAGATTCGATGGCCTCACCCAATAGTCTTGGACAGATCGAAGCCCATCTAATAGAACATGGGAAGGAAGTAGTACCACTGGGCTTTGCTCTGGACCAAACCCAAGCCGAACTTCATCGTGTGAAGCTAGAACGGAATCTCCTTTGCGAGAAGTTCAAAATGATATAAATTACTACTCGTGCGATGTTAGCCGAGCCTCCCTCAGATTCTCTCACCTTAGCACACCTTACACTTAGGCCCTATGATGGTGTGATAAGGGGCTATGTATGGAGACCGTAACTGGCTTGTGTAATCCTTTGTTTTAAATAAAAATTGGGATTTCTTCTTATGATGAAGTTTATGAATTTTTAAATGACCGGATAAATATAGTATGCATATTTTTGATAAATTTTAGAAAAAGGATATTTTTAAAAATGTTTATGTAAACCTTAAATAATTAAAAATGTGTAATGATATTCAAAAAATGGTCTTCTACAATTATGCTCAGTACGAAATTTAGAGTCTAATAAGATCAACTTAATTTTTGATGAATAGTAAATTATGAATAGTGATTTTATGATTAGGATTAGTAATGTGTCCAAATGGATTAGTAATCTCACTTAAAGAAAGTATTAATATAATATAGGCACCTTGATTTAGTAATGTGATTCAATAAAATGGTTAAATAACGATTTCATAAATTAATATTCAAGTATTAGTTTTTTCAAGTGAATAGTGTTTTTTAATTAAAAATTAAATTAAAAATATTTAAAAAATTATTTTTATAAAATGGATTTCATTTTTGAACTAAGAGCACCGATATTATGTTATGGTAATTTATGGGGTTTTTTCTAAAGAAAATGAATTTTCTGTGAATAGTGTATTTATTTAAAAAATAAATTAAAAATATTTAGAAAATTATTTTTATAAAATGGAGTTCATTTTTTAAATTAGAGCATTGATATTTGGTGAAGGTGAAATTTTGGGATTATTCTGAGAAAGTTGAATTTTCGATGAATAGTGAAAATACAGTTTTTAAGTTATGGGTGTTTAATGACATCATTAAATGATTTATTAAGTATGTAATCAATATGGTCGACTTATGAATAGTAAGATAAGATATGAGGTGTCCCAAGTGGCCAATAACATGGGCAAATACCATGGGAAATCCCATGGTTTTACCAAAACCACTAATGAGGTGTCCCTTGGCCATTAATGCCTTGTCCCCTCACTTTCCCTATAAATACCAAGCCATCCTCTCATCCATTCGATTCCCCACTCTCCCCCAACGAAGTTCTGGTCTCATTACCTCCCAAGGTGTCCTCCCAAGGTTCCCTCAAGCCCTCTAGGTCCCAACCATTGAGTTTTAAGAGTTAAGTTTTAAGGTAAGGGATCCGACCTCTCTCTTTCTTTTCAAGAAATCTCTTTTATGTCATTTCATTTATGCTGCATGTTCTTATGATAAATGATGTTCTTTTATACTAATATTACTGCCCTTTTAATTTTAATATAATAATAGATCCCCTCTTACTCTAATTATTTCGTTTTATGATGTTTTAAGTGGCGTCGTTAGGCTGCGGAATGTTTTGTAACGGATTTTTTCTCCCTTCTCATTTTTCAAGATCTATTTTCATGTAAAGTATTTCAAGTCCCTTTTTATTATGTTGGGGAATGATCTCTAAATTTAACATACTGATCTTTTATGATCATATGATGAGAGACCCCATTTTATCTCTTCAATTCAGTATTTTGAAGTTTTAAGTGGCGTCGTTAGGCTGCTGATTTTTTAAGTGGTTCTTTCACCTTTCTCCTTTTTCAAAGTTCTAATTCCATGTCAAGTCTTTCATGTTCCTTTTTATTTTTTTTGGGGTATGATCTATAAATCTATCATACTGATCTTTTATGTTCATATGATGAGAGACCCTATTCGATCTCGTCAAATTCATTTTTGTTGAAGTTTAAGTGGTGTCGTTAGGCTGCCGAATTTTTTAGGGATTCTTTCACCTTTCTTATTTTTCAATGTTCTACATTCATGTCAAGTCTTTCATGTTCCTTTTTATTATTTTGGGTTATGATCTCTAAATATATCATACTTATCTTTTATTTTCATATGATGAGAGACCCTATTTGATCTCGTCAATTCATTTTTGTTGATGTTTAAGTTGCGCCGTTAGGCTGCCGAATTTTTAAGGGATTCTTTCACCCTTCTCGTTTTCAAGATCTATTTTCATATTAAGTCTTTCATGCTCCTTTTTATTATGTTGGGGTATGATCTATATATCTATCATACTGAACTTTTATTTTCATATGATGAGAGACCCTATTTTATCTCTTCAATTCATTTTTTGTTGAAGTTTAAGTGACGTCGTTAGGCTGCCGAATTTTCATAAGAGAACTCTTATTTTTGTCTTCCTTTCAAGTTATTCATTTCATATGGTATGTCCTTCAAATTTCATTACTATGTTCATATATCCTTCTTATTCTGTCCCTCTACTGTTTTATGGGTCATTTATGAATGTTTTACCCATGTCCCCTCTCTTTTCAATGTTTTCTAAAACTATGTATCATAGTCGTTATGCTGCATAGTTTTCGTCTCAAAATGCCTCCAACTTTATATCAAAATTATTTTATGTTATTAAGTGAATACTCAAAGATCATATTTCTATAGGGGTATTCACATATATATCAAAATTTTCTATTTTAATTTCTGATATTTACATACATGAAACCCACTTTCCATTTCCGTGGGTTTAAAGTGACATAAAGATCATGTCTTTAAAGCAGTTTTTAAAACGTTATGATTATGAAATGAAACCCATTGCTTTTATTCTATATGGGTTGTTTATGAAATGATTGATGATGATATATGTGGCTCACATGATAATAAAAACATGTCAAGGGTGCGCCCAGATAGCGCTCTAATGCATTGGGTAAAGACTTAATCTCTAGAGATGAATTTTTAGACTGATAACTTGGTGAATAACCTTGGTAATTTTTAATGACACCTTGGGGATGGACCTTGGTGAAACGAAATGATTTTAAATATTAAATGTTGCAGCCACATCTTCATGTTATGAAAAAAATTATTTTATTATGATATGCCTCATGATTTGTTTCTCATGCCTTAATGTTCTTTTCATGACCTTATTGAAGTATCTCAAGTTCACATGTAAAATGTTTCTCTTGTTTCCCTTACTGGCCCTTCTGCTCACCCTTTCTTTTGATGTATGTCCCCTGGTTATGAGATGCAGTAATGAACCTAGGATGAACATGAGGAGAAGCCTTTCAAGTGTTTAAGAAGAATCTTTTATGTTTTCATGTATAAAGTTCCTGGTTTCCAAGACACTAAACCTTAAAGATCCTCGGTTTTGTAAAATGTAATGAAAGTTTATGTGATAAAAAGGCGGGATGCTATAGTTGGTATCAAAGGATGGTTTAGTTATTTGTGGAAATTAGGATATGAAAACTCTAGGAAGAACCCTATAGAAAAGTTTAAATATAGGAAATCTTCCTGGTATTTTGGTGAGTATTGAGTAAGTGGTTGCCAAGAAAATAAATCCATGTCTGGATACGAGCAGGTAGAGGTGGATCTGGCACAGATGTACATAGGGGTAAAACACGAAAACACCGCTTTGAGCTAGACTCGAACGGGAACTGGTACACGACAACGGGCCTTGCTGCACTCTTGGTTACGACACTCCTGGGGAATATGCTTTGGTAAATTCATAAGCTTAGTATGAACCATTGTTAAAGGAACAAAGATAAAATAAAATAAAGGTTCACATAAGAATATATGATCATGGATAAACTAGATGGGAACCTAGGGGATCACAAGTTAGGGTATACTTTTCATCTACAAGTTATCCTTATATGCTTTCAGTTCATTTTCATGATTATTGGCTAAGTACTTAAGCCCCTAATTATGCTTTCTCTTCTTAGTTAATGATGGGAAATTGAAGAACATGTCCCAACAACCAATGTGATAGGAAATGTGACAATTGTCGTATTAATATGATATGGATGATTAGGGGATTAAAATATGATTATTATTTTGGAAGACGTTCACTATTTTGGGGACCCTATATGATCGAGGTAAATAGATTACTACGGTATTTTCATTGAGGAGTAAGATTGACTTATATTTTGAAGAATCGATGAATTTAAGGTGGACTTATAGTAATTTAGGTTACTTATGGGAATGATTAACCTATCTTGGGTAAAATATGTTTAAGTTAGATACTTTTGTTATAAGATGATAGGAGTGGTTGATGTTGTTTGGAGATGAACAATGAAGTTTATTTTCGAAGACTATGTTATCAAATCCTTCTTGTATTTGGGTTTCAATCTTAGTTTGGTTTATTTTGAGGAATTTTAAGAACCGTTATTTCTGGAATGGACTATGATGAACTTTAGGTAGTACCATGGAACTTTGAAGATTTAAAAGTAGTTTCCATTCCTATGAGATTATTTCTTTTTGAAGAGTTGTTTTACCTTACCCTTTCTATTTTTCGGATAATATTTAAAGATAGAAGAAATAGATAGTTAATCTTTTGTGGATTATGTGATTCTCTAGAAGATGATTCTTGTGTTTTGATGAGACCAAGTAGTTTTGAATGCTCATAGTTTGGAGAAAAGATTATTTTTGGGTAGAAACTTATTAAAGGTTGAAACTCTACATGAAGATAGGTATATTTTCTTATGTTTTTGTTTTATGTTGTAAATGAATTCCTCAAAATTATGAAAAGGGACGTAAAACAAAAATGTTGTTAGTTTATGTTTCCTACTGGGTAATCAAAGACCGTTTACACACATCATAAGTTTGGGATTTTCTTATGGTTAACTTTATCATAATAATGTTTTCTATCACTCTCCCTCAGAACTTGACCCTTTGTTTTCTCCTCCATGTCCATGTTTTCGTACATGGAATCCTAGTGTGGGCTAACTCAGGTGACCTTTGTACTTATATTTTTTTTCTTTTAAAGTAATAGTTATACTGACTCCTTTTCCGATGTGGGACTTTCAATGAAATTTGAAAACCCAATTTTAAAAATTATGAGGACGAAATTTCTTAAGGGGGGAATATTGTAATGACCCAAAATTTTGAATAAATCTTGTTTCCTAATTTTATGTGTTATTTTATTTTGTTTTTTTATAATCAACAAAATTGTTTCATTTGATAACATGAGTATAATTAAAATGAGGCCTTTGGGTTTTCACTATTATATGACTATTGGACAATATGACCCCTGGAAACTAAATGTTTTGATTATTGTCTGTAAATACAAGTAATCTTGGTTAATTATTATAGAAATAAGATTCGATGGACTCACCCAGTAGTCTTGGACCGATCGAAGCCCATCAAATAGAACTTGGGAAGGAGGTAGCACCACTGGGCTTTTCTCTGGACCAAACCCAAGCCGAACTTCATCGGGTGAAGCTAGAACGGAATCGCCTTTGCGAGAAGTTCAAACTGATAGAAATTACTACTCGTGCGATGTTAGCCGAGCCTCCCTCAGATTCTCTCACCATATCACACCTTACACTTAGGTCCTATGCTGGTGTGATAAGGGGCTATGTGAGGAGACCGTAACTGCCTTTTGTAATCGTTTGTTTTAATTAAAAATTGGGATTTCTTCTTATGATGAAGTTTATGAATTTTCAAATGACCGGATAAATATAGTATGCATATTTTTGATGAATTTTAGAAAAATGATATTTAAAAAAATGTTTATGTAAACCTTAAATAATTAATAATATGTAATGATATTCAAAAAATGGTCTTCTACAATTATGCTCAGTACGAAATTTAGAGTCTAATAAGATCAATTTATTTTTGATGAATAGTAAATTATGAATAGTTATTTTATGATTAGGATTAGTAATGTGTCCAAATGGATTAGTAATCTCACTTAAAATTTTATTAATATAATATAGTCACCTTGATTAAGTAATGTGATTCAATAAAATGGTTAAATAACGATTTAATAAATTATTATTCAAGTATTAGTTTTTTCGATTCAATAGTGTTTTTTAATTAAAAATTAAATTAAAAATATTTAAAAAATTATTTTTATAAAATGGATTTCATTTTTGAACTCAGAGCACTGATATTATGTTATGGTAATTTTTGGGGTTTTTTCTGAAAAAAATGAATTTTCGGTGAATAGTGTATTTATTTAAAAAATAAATTAAAAATATTTAGAAAATTATTTTTATAAAATGGAGTTCATTTTTGAAATCAGAGCATTTATATTTGGTCAAGGTGAAATTTTGGGATTATTCTGAGAAAGTTGAATTTTCGATGAATAGTGAAAATACAGTTTTTAAGTTACGGGTGTTTAATTACATCATTAAATGATGTATTAAGTATGTAATCAATATGGTCGACTTATTAATAGTAAGATATGGTATGAGGTGTTCCATGTGGCCAATACCATTGGCAAGCCCATGGATTTTCCAAAACCACTAATGAGGTGTCCCTTGGCCATTAATGCCTTGTCCCCTCACTTTCCCAATAAATACCAAGCCATACTCTCATTAATTCGACTCCCCACTCTCTCACAACTAAGTTCTGGTCTCATTACCTCCCAAGGAGTCCTCCCAAGGTGCCCTCAAGCCCTCAAGTTCCCAAACATTATGTTTTAAGAGTTATGTTTTAAGGTAAGGGATCTGACCTCTCTCTTTCTTTTCAAGAAATCTATTTTATTTCATTTATTTAATGCTCCATGTTCTTATATTGAAGGATGTTATTATATACTCCACTTAATGACCTTTTCATTTTCATATAATGAGATATCCCCTCTTACTCTCATTATTTCGTTTTATGAGGTTTTATGTGGCGTCGTTAGGCTGCCGAAATTTTTGTAACGGATTCTTTATCCCTTCTCATTTTTCAAGATCTATTTTCATGTAAAGTATTTGAAGTCCCTTTTTACTGTGTTGGGGTATGATCTCTAAATTAATCATACTGATCTTTTATGATCATATAATTAGATACCCCATTTGATCTCTTCAATTAAGTATTTTGAATTTTTAAGTGGCACTGTTAGGCTGCCGAGTTTTTAAGTGGTTCTTTCACCTTTCTCCTTTTTCAATGTTCTAATTCCATGTCATGTCTTTCATGTTCCTTTTTATTATTTTGGGGTATGATATCTAAATCTATTATACTGATATTTTATGTTCATATGATGAGAGACCCTATTCGATCTCGTCAAATTCATTTTTGTTGAAGATTAAGTGGTGCCGTTAGGCTACCGAATTTTTAAGGGATTCTTTCACCTTTCTCATTTTTCAAAGTTCTACTTTAATGTCAAGTCTTTCATGTTCCTTTTAATTATGTTGGGGTATGATCTCTAAATCTATCAAACTGATATTTTATGTTCATATGATTAGATACCCTATTTCATCTCGTCAATTCATTTTTGTTGATGTTTAAGTGGCGCCGTTAGGCTGCCGAATTTTTAAGGGATTCTTTCACCCTTCTCATTTCAAAGATCTATTTTCATATCAAGTATTTCATGCTACTTTTTATTATGTTGGGGTATGATCTATATATCTATCATACTGAAATTTTATGTTCATATGATGAGATACCCTAATTGATATCTTCAATTAATTTTTTGTTGAAGTTTAAGTGACGTCGTTAGGCTGCCGAATTTTCATAAGAGAAATCTTATTTTTGTCTTCCTTTCATGTTATTCATTTCATATGGTATGTCCTTAAAATTTCATTAACATGTTCATATATCCTTCTTATTCTGTCCCTCTACTGTTTTATGGGTCATTTATGAATGTTTGACCCATGTCCCCTCTCTTTTCAATGTTTTCTAAAACCATGTATCATAGCCGTTATGCTGCATAGTTTTCGTCTCAAAATGCCTCCCACATTATCTCAAAATTATTTTATGTTAGTAAGTGAATACTCAAAGCTCTTATTTCTATATGGGTATTCACATATATATCAAAATGTTCTATTTTAAATTTTGTGATTTACATACATGAATCCTTCTTTCCCTTTCCGTGGGTTTAAAGTGACATAAAGATCATGTCTTTAAAGCAGTTTTTAAAACGTTATGACTATGAAATGAAACTCATTTCTTTTGTGTAATATGGGTTGTTTATGAAATGATTTATGATGATATATGTGTCTCACATGATAATAATGATATGTCAAGGGTGCGCCCAGATAGCGCTCTAATGCATTGGGTCAAGACTTAATCTCTAGAGATGACTTTTTAGACTGATACCTTGGGGAATAACCTTGGTAATTTTTAATGACACCTTTCGGATGGACCTTGGTGAAACGAAATGATTTTAAATATTAAATGTTTCAGCCACATCTTCAAGTTATGAATAATGTTATTTTTATTATGATATGCCTCATGATTTGGTTCTCATGCCTTAATGTTCTTTTCATGACCTTATTGAAGTATCTCAAGTTCACATGTAAAATGTTTCTCTTGTTTCCCTTACTGGGCCTTCTGCTCACCCATTCTTTTGATGTATGTCCCCAGGTTATGAGATGCAGTAATGAACCTAGGATGAACATGAGGAGAATCCTTTCACGTGTTTAAGAATAATCTTTTATGTTTTCATGTTTAAAGTTCCTCGTTTCCAAGACACTAAACCTTAAAGATCCTAGGTTTTGTAAAATGTAATGAAAGTTTATGTGATAAAAAGGTGGGATGCTATAACGAGGCCTTGGCTACGTGGTTATGATAGTCTGGAATTTTGCATTCCATCATTATGAAAGTGGTTATTGATATTTCATGTGATTATTCGACTAGTAGAATATCCTTGTGAATATGTAAAAGTCTTTATTTCATTTTAGTTTTTCCATATTATGTTGAAGTTCAAGTTTAAAAGGATTTTGTTTTAGTTATACATTGTCTTAAATGTTTATGTTTATTTATGAAAGTTTCTGCTATAATGTTATCCTTAGTGAGCATTTGAGCTCACCCCTTTCTATGTTTTATTCTTCCCAGGATGTGAAGAAGTATTTTATGACTAGCCTTCTAGGATATTCTGAAGGGGATATGAGTGTGGACTATGGAGACTATGTTATTTTAGTTTTTCACTTTAAGATGTAATGTAACATTTATAAATGTATCTAGTGTTTCCAAGGCTAATAAACTAGTCAGTGATTCGAGACTTCGTCTTTTGTGGTCATGCCAATGTTATGTAATAATGAACCGACTCTGGGTAACTGGGGTCGGGGTGTTACAGTTGGTATCAGAGGAAGTTTAGTACTAAACTTGGAAGCTATATTTAGATAAACATTGATTAGAGAACAAAGCCCTAAGATAAACTTTGAGTATTAGTATATAAGAACTTCCTAGAATTTTGGTATTGTAGAGATTTTGTGAGTTTTATGAGAAATACATCCCATTCTGGATACGAGCAGGTAGAGGCAGCTCTGGCACAAATGTACCTAGGGGTAAAACCCGAAAACACCACTTTGAACTAGACTCGAGTGGGAACTGGTTCACGATTACGGGCCTTGCTGCACTCTTGGTTACGACACTCCCGGGGGATATTCTTAGGATAATTCTCATTTTCTTTACAAACCATTATGAAGGGTTTATGAGTATATACTTTTTCAACGAAATTTTTTTTATGATTATAGATTATATCTATAAACTGTTCAATTTATGTTAAGTGTTTTACAAGTGTGGAATTATGTATTTTGATTCATAAATTGATCTAGTTTATGTCGTTGTTTAGAAATGGCACCTAGTGGAAGGAATATAATCAATATTAATGAACGCACTCCAAGTAGGGATTTCCCTCCTGTTTAAGATAATTATAGTGGAGCTGGTGATACAACTTGTGCGGATCAGCTTATCACCATACGGGGTGAACTCGCTCCGGTTATGAATAATAACCTTACTCGTATGGAATACCCTGATCCGTAGTGTGGAGGATCAATGATAGATCGCTTCATGAGGCAGAAACCACCAACATTAAATGGGAGTACAAATCCATTAGTAGCTGAGAAATTGATAAGTTCCCTAGAGAAAATATTTCAGGCTTTAGGTAGTAGTGAAAGGGAAAAAGTTGTCATGGCAGTTTACCAACTAACTGAAAATGATGATCAATGGTGGTCCTTGATTCAAAATAAAAAGGGAGATAAAGAAGTATAAAGTATGGAATGGAGAGAGTTTAAAGAGATTTTATTAGAAAAATACTTTCCTCATGACCATCGAGTGGATATGGAAAGACAATTTTTGAGTCTGAGGAAAAAGGAGGATGAGAATGTTGCAAAGTATGATTCTAACATTACAAGGTTAGTGAGGCATGCTACAGATTATATATGTAACCCAAGAAGTAATATTGATCATTTCATTGATGGGTTAAAACCATTTCTCCATCGAGATTTAGTATCATAATCCTTCTCATCGTGCGAAGATATTGTCTCGTGTGCTATCAATACAGAAAAGGAATTCTCTAAGTCTTATGACAACAATGTAAAGCAAGAGAAGAAGAGAATGGTGGAGCAAGAGACAGATAAAGTGAAAAGGGAAGGAAGGATTTTCCATTATGTGATAATTATGGTAAGAAACACCCCGGTACTTGCCTAAAAGGAATGGGAGTTTGTTACAAATGTGGAGAAAAAGGTCACCAGACTCGTGATTGTAAGAGAAAGAAAGAGGCTGTCAATGTTGAATGATAAAATTGTAGAGAAATGTGGAATTATGAAAATGAATTCCCTAATCTCTAAGGAAACTTACCTCATAAAAGGCCAAGGGAGAAAGACCAAGCTTATTCTGTTACTACAGATGAAGTTGAATAATTATTGTATTTGTGTTTTTGGACTCAAGAAATATATTATGGTTATAATAATAATGAGATATATATAAGGATTGTACTGAAGTACTTGTTTTTTAATTAAGGTTTTAATATGATTAAGGTAATCATATTTTTAGTATGTGACAATAAGAGAAACCTTAATTTTTTTGGAGGAATCTGATGTTGCAATTGATTTTGGAATTTAGAGACCTTTTAGAGAAAGTTTGGACAGAGGTATTTTGGATAACTATAAATGTTGGAATGGATTAAGTTGAATTTTTTATAGTATTGTTTATGTTTAAAACATTTCTGAATATTATTTTTGGAATATTATAATACTATAGTTTTAGTAAAAGGACAACCAGCAGGTTGGGGGATAACCCGTCGCGTCGGACAAAGCTATAGGAATTGAACCCACAACCATAGTGCAACAGGCCTTTATTACCTACCACTAGCCCACAAGAATTCCATGGTTATTAAAAAATGGTTTTCCTAATCTAAATGGTATGTGTTAATATTTGGAACCTTGTACGATTAGGATAAATATAATATTTATGAGTTCTATTACCTTTTGGAGTGAAAGATGGGTTTGTGGTAAAAATTTATTAAAGAATGAAAGTCTACCTGACAAGTAATTATATTCCCTTACGTTCTTAGTAAACCTCCTAAATAAATTCCTCAACTTTATGAAAGGTAAATTAAAAAAACATTTAAGGTTAACTTTTCCTACTGGAGAATCAATGACCGTTTAACCAATCACAAGTTTGTGATTTTCATGAAGTTAAATTTCTCCTAATCTTGTTTTCTACAACTCTCCATCAGACCTTGATGGTTTGTTTCTCCTCCATATCCATGTATTCATAGAATCCAAGTATGGGCTATCTCGGGTGACCTTTGTACTTCTCTTTCTTTCTTTTAAAGTTATATTTTTATTAACCCTATTTTTGATATGGGTTTTTCACAAAGGTATTTTCTATTTTCAACCTTTTATTTTTGAAGAACATTTTCAAATTGCAAGGATGAAATTTATTTAATGTGGGGAGAATATAACACCCCAAACTTCCACGATACTCTTCTCTTTCAATAATGAAATAGCTTGCAATGTACGCATGTTCGAGGTTCTAACACACCGCAACCAATCAAAGTAGCTGTTTTGAATAGTAATACCCACTTTTTGAATTATATAAATTCTTTATTTCAAAATGGACTTCATTTTTTAGATTTGGAATATCGAAATTAGCCTAAGTTGAATTTTTGGTATTTTTCTGAGAGCATCCAATTCTCAATGAATAGTGAAAGATACTTAAAAACAACTTTTTTAATCCAAATAATTTATAGTGATAAATTATACTATTGAGTGGTTTTAAAGTATAATTATAATATATTTTTACCATTTATTCCAATGGTGGTCATTAGAATTAATTTCACTTTGAAATTGGACATAAACAATTTTCAATATTTTGATAGATATTGTTTCTTAAAAACACATTATTTGTTTGTACATCGGGAATTAACTATATAATTTATTAATTAAACTTCTATGTTTTGAATTTGGTAAAATGGACCTAATTTTTGAATTTGGAATATCAAATATAGCATAGGGTGAATTTTTTGTATTTTTCTGATAATGTTCATTTTTTAATGAATAGTGAAAAATGATGTATTTTAATTCAAAACTGCCTTTTCATCCAATTTATTTAAATAGTTATATTGTCATTTTAATTGGTTTTAAAGTATAATTGAATTATGTTTTTAAAACATAATACAATTTAGTTCATTGGAAGTAATTTTACTTTTCAATTTGATGTAAAAACAAGTCCATCTTTTGATAGATTTTACTTCTTAAAAACCCGTCTTTGGTTTTGACAACGAGAATTATTTTTAAATTAATTACTGCAATTTTTGTGTTTGGAATTTGGTAAAATATATTACATATTTTTAATCATAAGGTCCAAATTATGTAATTAATACTCTTTGGTTTTTGGACATTATGAATAGTAAGAACGACATTTATCTTTAATTATCATGATTAATTAGTAATTGGGTAGTTAAGGGTAATGAAATAATATCATGATAATATAAAATGACCCCAACATGTGTCCTAATTATATTTTTTGTGTCATTTACGACCATGGGGTTCCTTGTACCAACTCAGGGACCCCATGGAATCACTTTTGTGTGATAGTGACATTTTATCATTTTATTTTTTTAAAAAGGAAAATATAACAAAAGTATGTAACACCTAAGTAAAACAATTTTAATTTTATCTAAATAAATTATCACTTAGACTATAAATATTAATTGTAAATCTAAAAAGATTTCCTACATAATGGTATTTTTTTTATAATTTTTAGACATTAAATAAATAAATTTATTTATGACACCATGATGATGCAGTGATTACCTCATTAATGAACGATTTAAATAAAATGAAAAGATAAGGTATCATCTAAGACATACACATGTCTAAATCCTATTGTATGGTTGTATTTAGAATCCTTATCACCTTCTCCTCGAAATATATCATTGTGTGACCTTTAAAATCTTAAAAGCATTCCATAATAAAGGAACATTTCAATCTTTCCAAAAGAGCCCCTCCTCTCCTCTTATAAAAGGCCCCCACCTCTGCCACCTTATTCATGCCATAAAAGCCATTTGTCTTGGCCAACCTCTACCCAAATACTCTCTCAACTTCCCCATCTTAATTCTAGAATCCTCACTTTGTGCATAAGGCTTCCCAAGGAAGCCTTTGGCTCAAATCAAAAAGTGTTACCCGATTTTAAGGTAATTTCTTCTCTTATGTTCTTTTGTTTTATTTTGCTTCTACGACACCTTAAACCCTTTTTATTCAATTATTTTGTAACAACACCAGTATATTCAATATACTAGGATTTTTTTTTATAAAATGATTTTATTTACACATAGACACACCTTCGTCTAATGGTTGAATAACATATTGTTTCTGTGGGTGGTGAATTACTACCTCACGAAACGATGATTGTTCAATATTCTACTAACACCTTTTATGGTGGCCATTAAGAAGTAACTATATTTATATATGATATATATTATGATTATGTTTTCCTTATTATTCTTTATTTTTTATTTATGGCATAACTTTATGGTTTCCATTATGGGTAAACATTATAATTTCATTTTAGGAAGTGCGGACTACAGCCCCCTCAAAGTGATTTGAATCATTAATGCCATATGTGGGATGTATAAAGAATGGAGTTAATGATATTATATATTATAATATAATTATAATATAACTTTATATCAGTATTATTTCATTCCTTTAAATATTAAATATAAATGAAAGTAGCATCCATGCTTACGTACAGCTTACCGTCTCCATAAACGGTGCATTTTATTTCTTACCTCTAAATGTTATGTAATAAATGCATGTATATACTGGATATATATGATATATATTATATCTAAATCATGAATATAATTCTGTATATAATTTATATTTTACCACATAAACAACTTGTAATTATAAGAAGTTTATTTTTGACTCAAGTACCAAGGATCGACAAAATGACCGTTATTAAATTAAATGATTACATAATGTTCATAACATGGTAATAATTGATGTAAATGGAATAATGAACTTGAAAAAGGTTCTTAAGAATATATAAATTAACTATAGTTTATTATTCAGGAGATTAAAGTACGATCGAGTCAAGTCGGGCACGAGGGGACTTCGTCTCAATCTCCTTTCATTGGGGCATATTTTGTTTTATACACAAATTTTTTTATACGGTGTATAAACCCCTTTGAATTTTACTTTTATTCAAAAAGAATATTTTTATACATAGCATTTTAACTAAACGAAAAAAGGAATTTTTTGTCTTACTTATGTAGTGGCAACGAATTCTCCTCCGTCGTGACCAATATTTGAGTTTCGGATTCCTCTACTTGACATAACTTTTTTTTAAATGAAAAATAAATACCATGTTTTACTTTTATTTTATTTTGGTATTGAAAATTATTTTGATAATGTTTTTATTATATCAATGTGCTGTATTGATATCTTGTGATTGAAATGTGAAAGTGTTATGTTTCCTTTATTCATGTTTTATGTGATACAATTATGTTATTGTTCTTGGGAATTGTTTATGATATGTTTAAACCTTTTCATATAAGGAATTCATTGGACTTAGTAAGTGACGGGGGGAGCCCGCTATAGCTCCTCGATACATCGGTAGGTCTCATGAGACAAACTATTGTCTTGGCACGAGCCCTTGAAAAAAATATTATTTGTAGTCTTGGCACGAGGCCTTGGCTATGTGGTTATGATAGTCTAGCATTATGCATTCCATCATTATGAAAGTGGTTATTGATATTGCTTGTGATTATTCGACTAGTAGAATGTCCATGTGAATAAGTAAAAGGTATTATTTCTTTTTATTTTTGCCATATTATGTTGAAGTTCAAGTTTAAAAGTCTTTTGTTTTAGTTATACATTGCCTTAAATGTTTATGTTTATTTATGAAAGTTTATGCTATATTGTTATCCTTACTGAGCATCTGAGCTCACACATTTCTATGTTTTATTCTTCCCAGGATGTGAAGAAATATTTTATGACTGACCTACAAGGATAGTCTGAAGGGGATATGAGTGTGTACTATGGAGACTATGTTATTTTAGTTTTTCAATTTATGATGTAATGTAACATTTATGAATGTACCTATTGTTTCCAAGGCTACTAAACTAATCGGACTTTCGAGACTTGATCTTTGGTGATCATACCAATGTTATGTAATAATGCACCGACTCTGGGTAACTGGGGTCGGGGCGTTACACTTATGTGGTGGATCTAATTACAATTTGAGATCACTTTTCATTTGAAATTATCTTTATATTAAATATTCATAATCTTTTACCATGAATATGGTTATTATCTTAGTTTTATACCATTTTACATATAGTGTTTATTTTGAATGTTGTTTTTACAGAGGGAATATTGATGAGTCTCTATATTCTAATCAATATGGATATTTATAAGGCATTTTTTTAAATTAAATATATTTATAAAAATTATTTGTAATTTTAGTGATTAGAGGGGACTGCTGTATCCCTTCGATGTATCGGCATGTCTCATGAGATAAAACAGTTGGCGAAAAACCCTTTGTGTTTGTTTCCAAAACAAATCAGATAGGTTTCTACCCACAGACATAACCATCAATATGTTATAATGGTTTATGTTCTAGATATATTACTTCTACTAAATAATAATTTTCTTCATTCAGTACTCATTTATTACTTTCCATGTGATTTTCACTATGAAAAAATAAATGGGTTTATTTTCATTACCAGTTTATTAATGGCTTGTGTTTTTCATATTATTTACCTTGTCATAATTTATATTACTTATTGAATTTAATTATATTTTTATTACTTCATGTAACCCTTACTGAGAATTTTATCTTATCTTTATTATGTTTCCTTTCATAGGGTAATGAAGAATAAAACCTTGAATGAGATTTCAAGGATGCAGTTTATTTCATACTATTATGTGTCGTGTTGTATTTTCTATCTTTCCCAATGTACTATAGGTATCATGTATGTAATCTAGTCTTCAAAAACTACTGATCTAATCGGTCCTTCGGGATTTTGTCTTTATAGTCATGACAATGTAAAAAAATAATGCACTAGCTTTGGGTTTCTAGGGTCGGGGTATTACAATCTTGCTGCAAGATGACCAACCTTTCTACACCTAAAGCAAGAAAGTGGAAGTTTTCCTTTGAACTTTCCTTTTCCTCTTTGAAGATTTGAGGAAAATAATGAAATCACCTCATATGCATCTTCTTCTTCCTTATAATCTTCAATGGTGAGATTCTTCATGTCCTTGATTTCCATCTATTTAGATTTCCACTTTTCCACAATATCATTATCATCATTTCTCATTCCATATGTTACAAGGGTACTATGAAAGTTATCCAGTGTCAGATCTTTCAGATCATTATCTTCCAATACTGAAAATTTTGGATTGAATGGAGGTGTAATTTTCCTTTAGATACACTTCACAATATTTATATCTTCAATTACTTCTCCAAGACCTATCATGTCTTCCATGACAAAATTTACCCTATCAAAGAATGAATCAACAAAGACATTTGGGTTCATTCTTAGATATTTATACTTGTTCCACATAACTTGCAACTTTGCCTCTATGAACCTTGAATCTCCTTCGTATATATTCAATATCTTTTCCCACATAGCATGTGATATTTTTCAGGACATCACCTTTGTATAGATTGGATTGGATATGGATCCCCATAAAGCATTGATTCCCTTGGCGTCAGCATCCAATTCCCTTCTTTTATCTTCTGAAAAAGAACCACTATTGATATTGGCTAATATTCAATGAATATCTGCTGTGTATACATTCATTCCTAAAGATCAGAGGTAGTGTTGTATCTGATTATTCCATAGTTGAAAATTATTTCCGTCGAAGATCAAAATTCCTTTGTGATTGACCACCTCTATTTCTTCAACTGAGAGAGAACTACTGACTTTCAACTATTCCTTTCGATGCCAATTATTAGGTCTACTAGGTAAAATAACCTGATAGGGGGGATGAATCAAGGTATGATAGATTAAAACAACTAACCCTTTTTTATCTTGTTTTGTTATTAAAAAAACTCTCTTCTCTCTCCTTCCCGTTGCATAGTATGAACATATCTTAATGTATACACAGGCACATGAATTTTACTTGGTTCACCCTCACTGGGCTACGTCCAAGGAGCATACATCAGCAATGTATCAATGTACCAAATCCACTATAAGAACACTAATGTTTAAAAAGTTAGAATCGGACTCATTGTCCCTCCTAGTTTACAACTAATCACAATATGAAATCTCACTACCCACCCAAGTGAAGTGTTCTCACTACTTCTTCAGAAGATCTACTCACAGTTCAAAGACTTGTAGGTCCTTTCATTATCTATAATGAATTCATCCTATAATTAATGTAGATTCTCTATTGATAAACCACTTTCATCCACTGATGAATACCACTTTACCACAGATGTACTGGGAAATCCCTTTTGAACTGCTTTTTCGATGCTCACTGACTTCACAAAGATTCCTATTTTGTGAAGCTCAAACAAGCCTTCACAAAGCACACCTCTTTCACAAAGATCAACTAGCCTTCAGGAAGCTCCTTCCTTTTTTCAAAGCTCACTTAGACTCCATGAATTCCCTTAATTTTGCGACTCTCATAACTTTTCAAATGGATTTTATAGCCTTTTCAAACTTCTTTGCATACCACCTTCACGAACCACCTTCGTGAAATCCCTTCCTTTGAAATTTTTTTCAAAACAACCCCATTTTTTAACCACCTTCATGAATCTAGAGCCTTAAGATCTCTGTTAAGTCTCATTCAATATTTTTAAGGTTGTATATGACTATATATATGTTTTTCCTCTAACTTTAGAACCTTTTGGGCCATGTCAGCACCATTTCATGAAGCTCCCACTTTTCTGCCATGATGCTCCCTTTTTCACGAAGCTCCACGAACATTTCCCAATTCATAATGCTCATAATAATCACAGATCCTTCTATCAAAACTTCATGATGTCGTGATTCTCCTATTCTTAGCCATTTTCAATTATCATCTCTTTCTCTATTCTCGATGCTCAACATAGTCACGGTGATCACCATCAGAGTTCTTTATTCCTTTTTGAAACACTCTTCATGAAGCTCATATTTGAAAAATTCATGCCTTTTCCATATTTCAATGAGATCATCCAGGAAATACTTATTTTATAATTCTAGACAAACTCAAAATTTTGGACCCAAAAATTTGGAAAACATTGGGAAAATGCGCCCCCTTAGACACCTGCTTCGACAAACACCAACCATCCTTATTCCCATACATATGGCTTTGTAAACAAACACAATCACACCCAAAACACACCAAGAGGAATCCTTGAGGGATTTTTTCCCAAAATGTTGGAACACATAATGGGTTTCAATGATCAAGGTAGAAATCATCTAATTTCATAAAAAAATCAGCAGGTGTATATCAAGCTGTGTAAATCAAATTGGATTGAAGAAGTCAATTTTAGGGCGATACACTACACAAGCCACTGCGCGACATAATAGAAATATCTATAAATAAATAAAAACATGGGGATAGATCTATATAACACCTACCTTATACCATGGATGACCAACACATCCAAAATCATGGTTTGAATTGGTTCGGTTTGGAAGAAATTGTAGAAACAGATGAACACCTTGAAAATAGGGAAAATGGGATCACCACGATAACTTAGTTGTAACACCCAAAGAATTAAAAACAATATAGCTTGTAATGCACACAACATTGAGTCACTGTGAAAAAACACTTTCTTATTATAATTATTTACACAAGATAGTTATAACCTAGCCATGAAACATAATTTTTTCACTTCTATGATTTGAATTTTGAAAAACAGACATACACCATTGTGATCAGTATGTTTTTTAGAGTCTAATAGAATCAACTTAATTTTTTGGTGAATAGTAACATGACCCTTATGAATAGTAATGTACCCTTAAGAATAGTAATGTGACACTTATGAATATTAACATCACCAATGAAAGTATAAATAAAATTTAGGCACCTTATATATGAGAGTGAATGTTTTAAAAAGTAATAATTAAGTGTTGGTATTTTTATGAGTAATAAATATTTAATTAAAATTTTAAATTAATAAATTTTTTAAAAATAAAATTATATTTCATAAAATTTATTCCAAAATAAATATTTTATTTACCTATGATATTAGGATAATTTTATGGTACCTTCGTTAAATTTTGAAAGTATTATAAAATCATTTTTAAATTTAAAATCTGTATTATTTAAGTAAACAATGATTTTATTTAAAAATTAATTTTCACATATTTAGAAAATTATTTTGATAAAATGGAGTCATTTTTTTAATTATTTATGTTGAAAAATGGTTAGGGTAAATTTTTGATATTTTTTTGAAATACTTGAATTTTTAGTGCATAATGAAATTTGATAATTTACGAAAAATGATAAATAAATGAATTTATGAATCATGCTTGAGTCATGGCTGATTTAAATGTCCATTTATTAAAACTTACAAACAATTATTAAATTTTTAGGTCATAAATACCAAGAATATTCATAATCTTGAGAAAAAATAATAAAATAATGATTAAAATAATGGAACACCCCTCCTCGCCTCCACAATAAAAACCACCCCACTCCCTCTTCTCTTCACTCCTCTAATCCTTGAAGCATATAAATGTTATAACCAAATACTCTTACCAAGTCCCTACCTATGTCTATGAGTCCTTGTTCTTTCCAAAATATCAAAACCCTTTCCCTTAAGGAGGTAATTTCAAGAGGTAAATCCTCTTCCTTTTTCATTTAATTTCATTCCAATTTATCTTCTTTTCTTATTATCTCCTAACCTTCTCTATCTAATTTATCATAATAAATATATTATAATATATATACTAGAATTATATCATGTTAATTTAATAACCATTATCAATATCCTTACCCTCCCTCTTTTATTTTATAAATGAAATCATCATCCGGGAGGTGCCAATTTACAACCAAAGTTGTTCATGAAACCATTTTAATGGTTGAGATAGATTTTAAAATGTATAATATAACCCTATTTATGTTCTATAAGTTACATATTTACATAATACAAATGATAAAATAAAATGAGTTTGTTATGATCAATAACCCCTGTAATAATCTAAACAATTATCACTAAATGTATTATCTAATGGTTCATGCTCATAATATGTAAAGAAATGATATATATAACCATTTAAACTTCTGGATTCTCATTAATACCATTCAATTATAATTTTGGATAATTAAACCAATTTTAAATGAACTCTACTACTTATAATCAAGCGAACTGATCATGAAATCAAGGAAACGAACACTCTGAAATGACGGAATTCAATCATATAACTTATCTATAAGGCCATAAATGAACTTAATAAAAATATAATGAATCAAATACATGTATATATGGTTTTTAAATAATTAATTAATGTATTTAATTTAATTATCCATGAATTTAAGGTCAAGTGAAGAACACGTTCGGACTTAAAGTAAGGGGTTTCTCATCTCACTTTTATTTTTGTGAGATTTCCATTATTCACCAGTTATTTATTATATGTGGTGTATGTATACTGAACATTGATATATAATATAATTAATCTATTTATATTAAGGGTGTTAAATTATTAATTTGATGATTTTCAATTTTTGGACATACAATTCAATTGATTACAATGTAGTAAGGGTTTCCTCATCTCACTTCTGTTTTTGTGAGATGTTCCTTATTCACCACTATTTCTTATGTATGGTGTATGTATACTACCCATTTATGTATAATATCATGAATATATTTATTTTCATGGTATTAAATGTATCATTTTATGATTATTAATTTTTTTTCATATGATTTGATTGATTACAAAGTGGTAAGGGATTCTACCCGAACCCCTGTTTTTTCCTTCAAGTTACCATTTCACTATCATTACTCAAATGTAATGCTTATTTATTTGTGTATGTTTCTTATAAATTATATTTATATATTCCAAAATCATATATATATCATATCATCCTTCATTTATGGGTATATACATGTTTTAAAATTGTTCAATTCTCAATTCTTCCTAATAAACAAGCTTGATCAAATGGAAATTCTCAAATTCTTACCCATTTTCAAGTGAAATATATAATCTTTTTTAATCCATCAATATTTATATAAAATCAAAAATTTATCATTAAAAAAATATTTGTACAGTTATGGTTTTATGAAAACAAACATGTCTTTACGCTTTGAAATCTCTTTAATATTTTCCTTAAACCGTACTAAAATGTATTATTTATAATGTTTCTTAAAAAATATTTTTACATGATTTCACTTCAATGAGACATAATTTATGACTAAAATATAATTTCAATTTACTTACCATTTATTTTATAGTATATACAAGTTTATAATATGATTTTATGAAAAATATAAATGATTTGACAAAACAACTCTTCTTTTCGAAGTAAAAAATGGTTTTTCTCGTCTCACATTTACTTCTGTGAGATATATTCCTTTTTGGTTGGACCCAAGGTAGTTTTTTGATAATAATGGAGTGTGGTTTTTCAATCTGCACATGGATGTCCAGGGAGTTTTCAAGGTATGTGGGCTTATGATTGATGCTAAAAGTAGTATTGAAGATGGCGTTGTTTCTCGTTGTTTGCCAATTTTTGGGGCCTCAAAATTGGGAATTTGTTCATAGGAATGTATGGCATGATGAATGGTGAAGCAATTCAGAAAAGTGAGATAAATGCATAGCCTGGGACATGTACCACATAAAATGTTCAGGAATGGTTCGTGGACCGCATACGATACAGTAGGAACAGTATGAGGAGCGGTTCGTAGAACCGAAAATTTTTCCACGGGCGAACGCAGAAGGTTGGAGGTTTGAAAGATTGTTGCAGTTTACGGGAGAGTATTGGTACGTAATGGAGGATGTACCAAATTAGTGATTTGGTAAATCTTGGATTAGTAGATTTTTTGGATCCATTTTTACCTATATAAGGAGAAGTAATCCCCTTAATTAAGAACATGATTGAGATTAAGAAATTTAGGAGGAATTTGGAGAAGTCTAAAGAGGTTCATGGGAAGACAACTCCACATAGGAAGAGTTGATCTTTGGAGAAGAAAATATTCCACAGAAGAGAGTGTGGATTGCGTAGGAATAACATGGTCTGTAGATCAAGGTCGTCTACTAAGGAGAAACCAGGGCGGTTCGAAGACCACTTGTTGTATAAGGAGCAGGTGCGGCCGAAGGAAAAACTCGAAGGCGGTTCACAAAGGTAGTTTGTGGAGGAAGCTTGTGGAGGTAGAATATTAAGGTGGTTCTCGGAGAGGTAATCCACGAACCATACCCACTACTCAATACACAGAGGTAAGGTGGTATGCAGCACACCCAAGGAAGCTTAAAAATAGACCAAATCAGTTTGTGAAATTAATTTCTACAACCTATCAGTGTGCGGGAAAGTAAATTACATCTGTGGGTGAAAATGAGACTTCAAAAGAGCATCCATTTATATTTTAGGATGCATGATTTAATTCTAATCCATTTAAGTGACCTTCATGTCGATAAACTGAGTGAAGATTCTTCTAATGAAGTGAGCAAGGGGGAGTCAGTGGAAGTGATCCAAGGGATGCAGTGTGTTATCCCTAAAACCTTGTAAAGGTAGTTCATCATACATAGTGTGATTGAGATAAAATCTTGTGATAAAAAACTTGTGAATATTAGTGGTTTTTTGGTACAATTGAAACACCGTTTTCATATTCTCCTTATACATATTCCTTAATGGTGAACCAAGTAAAATTATTGTGTCATTTTTTTCATGTGATTGTTTGTTTTTTGCACTTTCTCTTCAGATAGGTTTAACAAGTTCTTACCAATGTGGGAACACGATCCATTAGTTTAAAATAAAAATTTGACACCCTGATTCACCCCTCCGTTCTCAAGGTGTTTCGGGGTCCTTCAAGTGGTATCAGAGAATAAATGATGCTGGTGTTAAATCTATCCTACTTTTCTAACATGGAGAATACGATTTGTTGGTCGGAGTGGATACTCAATAGGGGGATGAGTTGTGTTCCAATTAAAATTTTTGTTAAAAACTTTTAGGATTAAAATCCCCCAAATTAGAACAGGCCGGTCAATTTAGGCAGTAGAGATATAAGTGAGTTATTGTTTAACAGGTTTCTCAAAGGTTGATTACTCCTCAGTTGAATCAGTATGAGAACTAATTCAACCTTTGAAATAGGTTTACTAAATAACTCAGATATACACACTAACCAGAACTAACTATCAGAGTGAATGTAAAAACAGATTTGTGTCTTTGAAAATATAAGCACAGTGGATATATGTTAAACAGAGTAAAGAAAAGATGAACACAACAAATTTAAGCAAGAGGTTCAGTCATAAGTCCAGACCTAGTCCTCTCCACTTAGTGATCACCTGCCACCAATAAATTATATTAAAAGTGATACACAGCCTGTATCGGGCTTTATAACAGCTTTCACAAACTGTCCAGGTTTTTCAACCTCTACCACAGTTCTACGTGGGTAAACAGATAGACTATCAAGCCACACTGGGCTTCTTCCACAGTTATACGTGGGAAAAAATGTATGAATAGTTTTGTATGGGGATTTTTAGTATCCCTTAGTTTTATCACAAAAAACATTTTGTATAACACATACACACTGCTCACAAATGTAAAGTATTTGAAGCACAGTAGAGCTAAATATATTAGGGATATGTTTGGAATGATCTATTGGGTTGGAAGATCAGCTCTGGACTCGTTAGAATGAATGAAATGAAGCTTTGGTCCTCTGCAAGTTGCCTCCAAAACAGAGTGTCGCAACTTCTAGGTTGTGTCCTCCAGATGTAGAGATGAACTGCTTCTAGGATTCAAAAACTCTTTGCAGCACACTTCTACAGATTGTAGAAGGTTCTTTTCGATAGATCTTCGTGAAGCTCTTGTTCTTCTGAATTAGTGCTTTAAAGTTCCCGTCTTCTTTCCAGTATGTTCGGGTTCTCTTCTTCTTTTTGTTTCTCTCTTTTGTGTCTTTTATATAGTGTCTTTATTTTGTGTTTTTTTGTCCAGTAGGGGCGGACAAGTGAAATGTTTCAACCACGTGTGGTCTTCCTCGTACATCGTACTGTCTCCTGACATCCCTGCAAATAACATTAAATAATGTCAGGTGAATTAATTTTTCCAGACATGACCATTATAATAGTATTAATAAAATAGGTAAAGAAAAGAATAGAATATCATTAGACTGGTAGCAGATGCATGTCACACGGTAGACTTCAATCTTTACAACTGTGGACTTCATCGGTAGACTACTTAGCTATAAGCTCAAACGGTAGGTTCTTCAACTGTAGGCTTCTAACGATGGACTTTTTGTTAGTGGATGTCTTGTAACGGTAGATTTTACTCTATATAACAGTAGCTCCTCATCAATAGTCTTTGATCAACAATCGACTATCTCGATGGTAGGAGTTGTCCAGCGGTAGCCTTCTACTAAACTTGTCCAACTGTGAACTGTAGTATTTCCAACTGTAGACTTCAACTGTAGCTATTTATTCTTTGTAACAGTGGATCCTCATCAGTGAACTCCATCGGTAGGCTCAACAATAGACCTTTAACAATAACCTTTCCAACTGCAGACTTGAACAAATAATTTCTCAACAGAAGACTTGAGAAAGAATCTGACAGTGGACTTCTAACGGAAACCTTGTTACAGCAGTGACCTTATGACTGTAACTCTTTGTCTGTGAGCTTTGATAGATAGATCATTAGTAGGTTTGTGATAGTAACCGTGTACCGGTAGCTTCCAACAGTGACTGTAACTCTTCAACGATGATCTTCTAGCAACAGTGACTTAAGGTGATAGTAATCTATAACGATGACTTTGAACAGAAGGCTCTTACCAGTAGCCTTTAATAGTGAGCTTATTTTTAGATAAATATGGACTGTAAGTTGATGATGCAAAGTCATGAGTCTTAAGAATATACATTGTTGAGAATAATATAATTGTATATGTATATTAAAATGATTAAATATTGACTTAATATATTATAATCAATAATTAAACATGATTTGTGATTATTAAAACAGGTGATTCCAATAATCTCCCCCATTTTGATAATCACAAATTATGTCAGTATGTATTAAAATTTGTCAAGTATCATAGATTAATAAGCACATTATTTCGATAGTTATAACAGTATCTTCATATTAGTTTCACAATTAGAAGAGTAAGCATAGTAAGCAAAGTATTTTCTCTCACTTTGTGATTATCCAAAAGAAATATAAATGAGAGAAAAACTGAGAAGGCATATATTAATAACACAATACATTTCATGACCAAAAAGAATATAGAGTCCCTATCAAAAGACATAAACAAAATCAATCCACAACATCCGTAGGTAAAGGGTCTTTCCCTTTGGAATAAGAAGAAGGAGTAGAATCTTGTGGATCAGCAGGTTTAGGAATGGCTGTAGGAATGACTGGAGGGGCAGCAACAGAAGCTCCTGTGGGTCTGTAGTGGGTAGATTTCTGAGGGATCAGTGGATTAAGGCTTCTGATAGATTCAGAAGGAGACATGATGGAAGAAGAACCACTGGGTTGAGAAGTAGGTAAGGCAGGAGGGATAATGATAGGGGTGTAGTCCACATGGAGAAAGGAGAGAATAAGGTTTCTGAAATCCATAATAATGCTTCCTCCTCTTTCCATAGAAGATAAGAAATCATATTTATTTTCCAAAAACATATCCAAAGTAGGAGACAAATCTCTCAACTTGCTGAACTGCTCCATGAATGCCAGATTCACTGGAGGGAAACTCATATTCTCTTTCAAGATCTTGAAATGGTTGGTCATTTGATGCTTGGTATAGACCTTCTTAAAGTAGGCATCCACCTTATTCTTAATGGCCTCTTGAGAAGCAGTAGCTGCCCGTAGGTGATCAAGAAAAAAACTATTGACTTCCATAGTGGTAGAAAGTATCTGAGTATCAGAGGTGCCGCTGGTAGAGGACATAGCCAACACTTCCTGGATCACAGTTTGGATCTTGTCAATGTTCACAGTGGAGCTGGTTGATGGAAGGGGTTTTACCGAGAAGGCTGATGTCTCTTTGAAAGACTGTGTCAAATTACTAACAACCTTATGAACAAGTGTGTCTTGACTGATCAAATGTTCTTTGACTGATATCTTAAAAGCCTTCAATACTTCCACAAACTACTTGAATACTTCTTTGATATATCCAATATCAGCATTCACTTGGGTTTGGGAACTGTTCATGGCATTCAATGAAGCAATCGATTGTCTTATAGAAACCACAGCTCCTATCCAACTTTCAATTTGAGTATGGAATGCTTTAACTTCATCCATCATTTCATTCACTGGACTAGACACAGCACATCCTAGAGATAGCTCCAGGGATTGCTACATACTCCTCATTTCATCAACCAGGCTTTTCTTCAAATCTGCCACTGATTCTCTTTGTGGTTCTTTCATTTCAGCCTTTAAGGACTCAAGGTCCTCCTTAGTTGCCAAATTTTCAACCACAACAGGTAGGATAAATAAATCCCTTTGGGGCTGGTCTTCCTCATCAGAATCTCCATAATTGAGTCCAAGTACCATATATCCTAGATCTGATGACCAACCTTCGATGTCATGCAACAAAAAAACTGAGCCAAGATGCTCCCCCTCACTTAGAGCATTCTCCCGAGGAATCTCCTCTAACTGTTCTGCTCGAGGTAACTCTACAACCTCCTATGAAACTTCATTAGATGCAACAACCATTTTATCTGATAGTTCAATAGTAGGGTTAGTTCTGTCCTTTGCTGAGTCATCAATGACTCTCTCATCAATGGCAGTAGATGCCACTCCTGCTTCCTGATCAGGCACTATAATGTCTGCATTATCAATCAGAGGGATCAAACTGAGCTCTTCTTATTCATTTTCCTCATCATCTGCTTCAGTAGTATCCTCCTTTTCTTCATGAAAAAAAATATCTAACTCGTTTTCTTCATCCTCTTCAGAGGTGTCCTTGAAAACATTCGGATATGATTCTTCTTCTTCTTTAGTGGTCTAAGTATCACTATCCTTCAAAACAGTCTCTCTCCTTGGTAGTTCTTTTGGAGGGCTAGCTGCTCAAAAAGCTACAGTCCTTACAGGACTATGAGGTAAATCAGGATAACTCCCATCATCAATGGGGGTTTTCTCTCTTTGAGGTTCCACATCTCCTTCAGCCTCCTCCTCATCAGAGTAAACTTGTTCTGGCTCATCAGGCTTCAGGCCTGGATCTCTTTTGACTTTTGGCCTAGTCGGATGAGTACTAGGGTCAAACTTTTCATAAAACTTTTCTTCATCATTCACCCATGTCCACTTCCTGGGATTTCAACTAATTTTCATGAAATTTCAAATTACCTTGGAGATACAGACACTGTTCTTGGATACTATCATTTATTCTTAATTTCCAGCCACACCCTTTACCTTTAGCATAATTGAGATAAGCTTGGCATGAAATAAGGCATTGGACTTCGAGCTTGCCTTGTTCATATCTTCCAATTGTACCATCAGTAACCTACATAGGTTAATCTTCTTTCCATGCTTCAGTAAGTACATCAGGAATATTTCATGGTACTTCAATACAGTAAAGTCCCCTCTCCTCGGACTAAGTACATGCTGAATGAATTTGAATAAGAGCATGTCTTCTCCATTCATCTCGGCTGCAATGATCCTTCTTGATTTTCTATCTCCTGTCAGTTCTTCCAGAGCTTTTTCATACACAAAAATATCACTATCTGGAGGAGCCACTCCAGAGTAGTAATCAAATATTCCTTCATGAGGAATTCTCAAACAGGCAGCCCACTCAGCAGATGAAAAGCTAACTTCATTTCCATTGACTATGGACATTATCGTATGCACATCCTCTTCCTCTTCGAACGTAATATATTCATATAATTATTTCAAAAGCTTCAGATAGTAAGGTACATTTTTGTTGGCAATGCATTTGGTCCATCCTTGGGCATCTTGTACTTCTAGTACTAATGACTTCCTCGACAACAACCATTCTTCACTTAACTTTTTCTCAGCAAAGATTTCTCTCTTGTTCATATGCGGGTTTACAGGTCCCGACGGGGTGTTACTAGTGCCAATGGATTCGGCTCGAGTTCTCTTAGGCCTTGGCGCATCCTCATTGACAGTTGGGGGTCGCTTGGTTCTGGCTATAGAGATTGAGAGAGGTTTGAGGGGTCAAGTGAAGGGTTAGGGTTTAGGAATTTCGAGATCAAGGTTCAAGAACGGGAGAGTAAGGTGGATTGAAATGTGTTTGTGGCCTTTGATTTTATTATTTAGGGAATAAAACAAAATAAAATAGAAATAACAAAAAGAAATAAACAAAAAAAGGTTCGAATTACCGAAAAAATAAAAAAAACATCGAGGTATCCAACAGTGAGATGTATCAGTGAGGTACACTGGTGAGGTGCAATAGTGAGGTATAACAGTATGGTTTGACTGTGAGGTATAACAGTGAGGTTCGACTGTGAGGTCTAATTGTGAGGTTCGACTGTGAGGTCTAACTGTGAGGTTCAACTATGAGGTCTAACTGTGAGATCCCCTATGCTGAAATTAATCATACCTAACTCATGTTTGATGTAATTTAACCTCTCAGAATTCATGGGCTTTGTGAATATATAAGGAAATTGTTGTTCAGTGCCAATGAATTCAAGAGTGATATCACCCTTTTGATAATGATCCCTCAAAAAGTGATGTCTCACATCAATATGCTTTGTTCTAGCATGAGATACTGAATTTTTGGAAATGTTAATAGCACTTGTATTGTCACACTTTATAGAGACATGTTTGAATTAAAATCCATAGTCCAGTAAAGTATGTTTCATCCACAGAATATGAGCACAACAACTACCAGCAGCTATGTACTCAACTTCGACAGTAGATAATGCAACAGAATTTTGCTTCTTACTACACCAAGATACTAGTGACATGCCTAAAATGTGATATGTCCCAGAGGTTATTTTTCTATCTAACTTGCAACCGGAAAAATCAGCATCAGAATAACTCAACAAATCAAATTATTGTCCTTTTGGATAGAATAATCCTAAGTTGGGAGTATGTTTGAGATATTTCAAAATTCTTTTCACAATAGTTAAATGAGACTCTTTTGGATTGTCTTGAAAGAAAGCACACATGCATACACTAAACATGATGTTAGGTCTACTAGCTGTAAGATAGAGTAGACTTCATAACATACCTCAGTAGTTGGTTTGATCCACTAGTTCTCCAGCTTCAACTGTATCCAACTTACATGTGGTACTCATAGGTGTGTCACTACCTTTACTACCATCCAAAGAAAAATGTTTTAAAAGATCCTTAATATATTTTCTTTGATTCAAAACAATGCCATTTTTATTTTGGAAGATCTGAAATCCAAGGAAAAATTTGAGTTCTCCCATTAAACTCATTTCAAACTCTTTTTGCATCTTTTTTGAAAAATCGACACATATTGAACTTTTAGAAGAACCAAAAATAATATCATCAACATAAATATGTACTATAAAAACATCTTTATAAATACATTTAATGAAAAGAGTAGGATCAACTATCCCTTTGGTAAAACCTTTTGAAATGAGAAAAGAGATGAGCTTATGATACCATGATCTTGGAGATTGTTTTAAGCCATACAAAGCTTTAGACAGTTTGAAAACATGATTGGAAAAATGGGGATTTGTAAAACCAGGGGTTTGTTCAACAAACACATCCTCAACTATGTATCCATTTAGAAAATTACTTTTAACATCCATTTGATAACGTTTGAAATTCAGATGAGCTGCATAGGAAAGTAGTATCATAATGGCTTCTAGTCTAGCTACAGGTGCAAATGTCTCCTCATAATCTATTCATTATTCTTGACTATATCATTGTGCAACTATCCTAGCTTTATTTCTAACTATATTCCCAGACTCATCAACTTTGTTTCTTAACACCCATTTAGTGCCTATGGTTAAGGTGTCCTTGGGTCATTCCACTAATTCCCAAACATTGTTTCTTTCGAAGTAATTTAGTTCTTCTTGCATAGCTGTTACCCAAAATTCATCATTTATTTCATCAGCAATATTGTTGGGTTCAAGCTGTGAAAGAAAAGCTTGATGTTCAACCTGGTTTCTTAGAGAATCTCTAGTTTGTGTTCCTCTATTAAAATCAGCCACAACAACATCTAGGGGATGATTCTTTAGTGTCCTAATACCTTTAGGAAGGGTTGAACTGGATTTTTCATAGTTGTCTATTGGTTCAAAATCAGCAGGTGCAGATTCTGGAAAATTTCCAGAATTGGATAATTTTACAGGGGATTCACTATTTTTATCATTAAGTTTCAAATTTGATAAATCATCCTCAATATTTTCAAGAGAAGCTTTAGGCTCGTGTGGATCAGTCTCATCGAATTTGTTATGAACTGATTCTTCCACACATTTAGTTTTCTTATTGAACACTCTATAGGCTTTACTTGAAATTGAATAACCCAAGAAAATTCCATCATCACTTTTGGGAGAAAATTTGTCAAGATTATCTTTAGTATTAAAAATAAAGACTTTGCAACCAAAAACTCTAAAGTAATTAACCTTAGGCTTCCTATTATCCCAAAGCTCAATAGGGGTCCTTTTTAGAATAGGTCTAATTAAAACTCTATTTATAATGTAACAAGCTGTATTTACAGCTTCAGCCCAAAAATAAATAGGTAAGTCATACTAATTAAGCATAGTCCTTGAAATTTTTTGAAGGGTCCTATTTCTTCTTTCAACAACTCCATTTTGTTGGAGTGTCTTAGGGGCATAAAATTTGTGACTATAGCCATTATGCAAGAAGTAGGATTCAAACTCATGATTCTCAAACTCACGGCCATGATCACTTATTAGGTTTTTAATCTTAAGTCCACTATGGTTTTCTGCAGACATAGAATATTTGACAAATTAGGAACAAGCTTCACTTTTGTGAGATAGAAAGTATACCCATGTATACCTAGAAAAGTCATCTTCAAGAACATAAACATAGTGCTTCCCATTTAAACATGAAACTCATGATGGTCCAAAAAAATCCATGTGAACCAACTCAAGTGGTTGAGAAGTTGAGACTTCTTTATTTGGTTTGAAAGAAACTTTGTGTTGTTTTCCATCTTCCTGGATCATAGTTCTAATCTATTCAATGTTCACAGTGGAACTAGTTGAGGGAAGGGGTTTTACCGAGAAGGCTACTGTATCTTTGAAAGACTGTGTCAAATTACTAACCACCTTCTGAACAAGTGCATATTGACTGTTCAAATGTTCTTTGACTGATGTCTTAAAAGCCTCAAATACTTCCACAAACTTCTTGTCTACTTCTTTGATATATCTAATATCATCATTAACTTGGGTTTGGGAACTGTTCATGGCAGTCAATGAAGCAATCGATTATCTTATAGAAACCACGGCTCCTGTCCAACTCTCAATTTTGAGTATGGCATACTTTACCTTCATTCATCATTTCCTTCACTGGACTAGACACAGCACATCCTGGAGATAACTCTAGGGATTTCACCACACTCCTCATTTCATCAACCAGGCTTTTCTTCAAATCTGCCACTGATTCTCTCAGTGATTCTTTCATTTTAGCCTCTAAGGACTCAAGTTCCTCCTTAGTTGCCAAATTTTCAGCCACAACAGGTATGAATACTGAATCCATTTGGGGCTGGTCTTCCAAAACAAAATCTCCATAATTGAGTCCCAGTACTATATATCCTGGATCTGGTGACCAACCTTCGATGTCATACAACACAGAAACTGAGCCAAGATGCTCCCCCTCACATAGAGAATTCTCTTGAGGAATCTCCTCTAACTATTCTGCTCAAGGTAACTCTACAACCTCCTCTGAAACTTCAGTAGATGCAACAACCATTTTCTCTCATGGTTCAACAGTAGGGTTAGTCTTATCCTTTTATGAGTCATCAATGACTCTCTCATGAATGGCAGTAGATTCCACTCATGCTTCCGGATCAGGCACTATAATGTCTGCATTATCAATCAGAGGGCTCAAACTGAGCTCTTCCTCTTCATTTTCCTCATCATATGCTTCAGCAGCAGCCTCCTTTTCTTCATGAACAAAAATATCTGACTCGGTTGCTTCATCCTCTTCAGAGGTGTCCTTGAAAACATTCTGATATGCTTCTTCTTCTTCTTCTTCAGTGGTCTTAGTATCAATGTCCATCAAAACAGTCTCTCTCCTTGGTAGTTCTTTTGGAGGGCTAGCTGCTCCAACAGCTACAGTACTTACAGGACTATGTGGTAAATCAGGATCACTCCCATCATCAATGGGGGTGTTCTCTCTTTGAAGGTCCACAGCTCCTTTAGCCTCCTCCTCATCAGAGTAAACCAGTTCTGGATCATCAGGATTCAGGCCTGGATCTCTTTTGACTTTTTTCCTAGTTGGATGAGTGCTAGGGTCATACTTTTCATACACCTTTTCATCATCATTCACCCATGTCCTCTTCCAAGGATTCCAGCTAATTTTCACGAACTTGAAAATTACCTTGGAGATACAGACATTGTTCTTGGCTACTATAATTTATTGTTGATTTCTAGACACACCCTTTACCTTTATCATAAATGAGATAAGCTTTGAATGGAATAAGGCATTGGACTTCAAACTTTCCTTGGTCATATCTTCCAGTTGTACCATCAGTAACCTACATAGGTTAATTTTATTTCCATGATTCATTAAGTACATCAGGAATATGTCATGGTACTTCAGTACAGCAATGTCCCCTCTCCTCGGACTAAGTACATGCTGAATGAATTTGAATAAGAGCCTGTCTTCTCCATTCATCTCAGCTGCAATGACCCTTCTTTATTTTCCATCTCCTGTCGGTTCTTCCAGAGCATTGTCATACTCAAAAACAGCACTGTCTGGAGGAGCCACTACAGAGTAGTAATCAAATATTCCTTCATGAGGAATTCTCAAATAGGCATCCCACTCAGCAGACAAGAAGCTAACTTCATTGCCATTGACTCTGGACATTAGATTATGCATATCCTCTTCCTCTTCAAACGTCAGATATTCATAGAATTCTTTCACAAGCATCGGTTAGTAAGGTCCATTGTTGTTGGAAAAGCATTCAGTCAATCCTTTGTCATCTAGTACTTTCAGTACTAATGACTTTATCAACAGCAGCCATTATTCACATAACTCCTTCTCTGCAAATATTTCTCTCTTGGTCATATGCGGGTTTACAGGTCCCGATGGGGTGTTACTGGTGCCACTGGATTCGGCTCAAGTTTTCTTAGGCCTTGGCGCATCCTCATTGACAGTCGGGGGTTGCTTGGTTCTGGCCATAGAGATTGAGAGAGGTTCGAGGGCTCAGGTGAAGGGTTAGGGTTTAGGAATTTCGAGAGCAAGGTTCAAGATCAGGAGAGGAAGGTGGATTGAAATCTGTTCATTTCCTTTGATTTTATTATTTAGGGATTAAAACAAAATAAAATAGAAATAACAAAAAAAAAAAATAAATAAAAATGGTTCGAATTCCTGAAAAAATAAAAACAAATAGTGAGGTATCCAACAGTGAGATGTATCAGCGAGGTACACCGGTGAGGTGAAATAGTGAGGTATAATAGTAAGGTTCGACTATTAGGTATAACAATGAGGTTCGACTATGAGGTCTAACTGTGAGGTTCAACTATGAGGTCTAACTGTGAGGTTCGACTGTGAGGTCTAGCTGCGAGGTTCGACTATGTGGTCTAACTGTGAGATCCCCTATGCTGAAATTAATCATACCTAACTCATTTTTGATGTAATTTAACCTCTCATAATTCAAGAGATTTATGAATATATCATCCAATTGTTGTTCAGTGCTAATGAATTCAAGAGTGATATCACCCTTTTGATAATGATCCCTTAAAAAGTGATGTCTCACATCAATATGCCTTGTTCTAGCATGAGATACTGGATTTCAGGAAATGTTAATAGCACTTGTATTGTCACACTTTATAGAGACATGTTTGAATTGAAATCCATAGTCTAGTAAAGTATGTTACATCCATAGAATTTGAGCAAAAGAACTATCAGAAGCTATGTACTCAGCTTGGGCAGTAGATAATGCAACAGAATTCTGCTTCTTACTACACCAAGAAACTAGTGACTTTCCTAAAATGTGACATGTCCCAGAGGTGATTTTTCTATCTAACTTGAAACTGGAAAAATCAGCGTCAGAATAACTCAACAAATCAAATTATTGTCCTTTTGGATAAAATAATCCTAAGTTGGGAGTGTGTTTGAGATAATTAAAAATTCTATTCACAGCAGTTAAATAAGACTCTTTTGGATTTCCTTGAAATAGAGCACACATGCATACACTAAACATGATGTCAGGTATACTAGTTGTAATATAGAGTAGACTTCCTATCATACCTTTGTAGTTGGTTTGATCCACTGGTTCTCAAGCTTCATCTGTATCCAACTTACATGTGGTACTCATAGGTGTGTCACTACCTTTACTACAATCCAAAGAAAAACGTTTTAAAAGATCCTTAATATATTATGTTTCATTCAAAACAATTCCATTTTTATTTTGAAAGATCTGAAATCCAAGGAAAAATTTGGGTTCTCCCAGTAAACTCATTTCAAACTCATTTTACATCATATTTGAAAAATCGACACATAATGAACTTTTAGAAGATCCAAAAATAATATCATCCACATAAATCTGTACTATCATAACATCTTTAGAAATCTATTTAATGAAAAGAGTGGGATCAACTATCCCTTTGGTAAAAACTTTTGAAATAATAAAAGAGCTGAGTCTATCATACCATGCTCTTGGAGCTTGTTTTAATTCATACAATTCTTTAGACAGTTTAAAAACATGATTGGAAAAATGGGGATTTGTAAAACTAGGGGGTTGTTCAACAAACACATTCTCAATTGTGTATCCATTTAGAAAAGCAATTTTAACATCCATTTGATAATGTTTTAAATTCATATGAGCTGCATAGGCAATTATTATCCTAATGGATTCTAGTCTAGCTATAGGTGCAAAGGTCTCCTCATAGTCTATTCCTTCTTCTTGACTATAACCTTGTGCAACTATCCCAGCTTTATTTCTAACTATATTCCCAGACTCATCTACTTTGTTTCTAAACACCCATTTAGTGCATATGGTTAAGGTGTCCTTGGATCTTTCCACTAATTCCCAAACTTTGTTTCTTTCAAACTGATTTTATTCTTCTTGCATAGCCATTACCCAAAATTCATCGTTGATTGAATCATCAATATTTTGGGGTTCAAGATATGAAAGAAAAGCTTGATGTTCAACCTGGTTTCTTAGAGAAGCTCTAGTTTGTGTTCCTCTATTTAAATCGCCTACAACAGCATCTAGAGGATGATTCCTGAGAGTCCTAATACCTTTAGGAAGGGTTGAACTGGATTTTTCATAGTTATCTGTTGGTTCAAAATTAGCAGGTGCAGATTCTGGAAAATTTACATTACTGGATACTTTTACAGGGGATTCACTATTTTTATCATTAAGGTTCAAATTTGATAAATCTTCCTCATGATTTTCAAGAGAAGCTTTAGGCTCATGTGGATCAGTCTCATCGAATTTGATATGAACTGATTCTTCCACACATTTGGTTTTCTTATTGAACACTCTATAGGCTTTACTTGAAATTGAATAACCCAGAAAAATTCCGTCATCACTTTTGGGAGAAAATTTGTCAAGATTATATTTAGTATTAAGAATAAAGACTTTGCAACCAAAAAATATAAATTAATTAACCTTAGGCTTCCTATTATTCCAAAGTTCATAAGGGGTCCTTTTTAGAATAGGTCTAATTAAAACTCTATTAATAATGTAACAAGTTGTATATATAGCTGCAACCCAAAAATAAATAGGTAAGCCATACTCATTAAGCATAGTCCTTGCAATTTCTTGAATGGTCCTATTTCTTCTTTCTATAACTCCATTTTGTTGGGCTGTCCTAGGGGCAGAAAAGTTGTGACTATAGCCATTATGCGAGCAATAGGATTCAAACTCATGATTCTTAAACTCACAGCCATGATCACTTCTTAGGGTTTTAATCTTAAGTCCACTAAGCTTTTCTACAGACTTAGAATATTTGACATGGTAGGAAAAAGATTCACTTTTGTGAGCTAGAAATTATACCCAAGTATACCTAGAAAAGTCATCTACAAGAACATAAACATTGTGCTTCCCATTTAAACTTGGAACTCTCGATGGTCCAATCAAATCCATGTGAACCAACTCAAGTGGTTTAGAAGTTGAGACTTATTTCTTTGGTTTGAAAGAAACATTGTGTTGTTTTCCATTTTGATAGGGATTACACACTTTATCATTTGGGAATTCCAATTTAGGTAGGTCTCTAACTAAACATTTCTTAGATAGCTTCCTAAGTGAGTGCACATTACAGTGTCCTAATCTTCTATGCCACAACCAAGATTCTTTATCAAAAGCATTTAAACAAGAAACATTTTGTTTGGCTAAGGAGTTTAAATCAACAGCATATACATTCTCATTTCTACATGCAGTGAAAACTAATTCATTCTTTGAATTAAAAACATTTCATGAATCATTTTCAATTTTAACATTAAGGACATCATCACATAACTGAGATATGCTAAGTAAATTATAATTTAATCCATCAACAAAAAGTACTTTAGAAATTAATATTGTATCAGGGTTACCAATCTGGCTTAAGCCGATGATTTTTCCTCTTGCATTGTCACCAAAGGTGACATGCCCACCATCAACTTTAATTATACTCTTAAAGCACGAATAGTCTCCTATCATATGTCTTGAACATCCACTGTCCAAATACCATAGAGTGTTACAAGAACTCTTTAAACAACTTCCCTGCAAAACAGATTAAACATGGGATAATTTTGGTACCCAGATCATCTTGGGTCCAGAAAGGTTAGCCAATAAAACTTTGGGAACCCATATTTTCTTTATAGAATTTATAAAATAAACAAACATATTTTGGGACATAAATACTGTGTTTGGTCCTTTAGAAAATTGTTTCTCAAAAGATTGTCCAGAATTAGCAGTGAACTGTCCAGATTTTGGAACAAATTTGGTTTCTCTATTGTGTCTCTATCTAGGCTGATATCGTAGACCAGTTGTATATTTTGGAGCAATATGTCTTCCTAGAAACTGTGTTAAGGTATCTCTACCAGCAGTGAACTTCTCAATAACCTTTCTCAATAGTTCATTAGATAATTTCTGTTGAGTATTTTCTTTCAACAATTGAGAATTCTTTACTTTTTCTACACTTATATCTATTTTAATATTACTAGTCAAGGAATGATGTTTCTTCAAAGATTTGTATTTATCTTTTAGTTCATTGCAGGTATCTTCCAGTACATTGCAATATTCAAATAGTTCATCCTTAGACATATTTTCATCATTATCTAAGTCACTATTATTTCTAGAATAATAATCATTTAGAATAGGGGAAATAGGTACCTTAGATATGTTAGTCATGAAGCACATGTTGGAATAATTCTTTTCAGAGTCAGTAGCTTCTGATTCACTTGTGCTGTCTTCCGAAGCACTCCCGGTTGCTTTCATGGATTTATTGTACTTCTTGTCCTTATAATCATATTTCTCTATTAATTTTAACTTCGGATAGTCATCCTCGATGTGTCCTTTCCTCTTTCATTCATAGCAGACTATATCATCTTCCTTATCAGATTTCTTCCAATCCTTCTTCCACTTACCTTGTTGATCATACTTACCCTTGTAGTTTGGCTTTCTGAAAAACTTTTTCTTCCTATATAACTTCATAAATCTCCTGGCTATTTGGGAAATTTCTTCATCACTGTCTGAATCTGAATCTTCACTAGTTGAACTTACAGTATGTACATGTATTTTCTCCTTGTCTTTTCTCATTAAAGCAGTAGAGTTGAATCCTACAGATTTTCTTTTGGGTTGATCATCTTCTTCTTTGTTCACCTTCAATTGTTTTTCATACATCATTAGTTTACCAATAAATTCTTTAACTGGTAGCTTGCTAATATCACATGACTCTCAGATAGACACAGAAGTGCCTCTCCATCTGTCAGACAAACATCTCAATATTCTCATAATCTGCTCCTTTTCTGGGACAGCTTTTCCTAGTGAACTCATGGTGTTGACAATATCATTTAACCTAAGATACATATCAGAAATGGATTCATCAGGTCTAATCTTAAAATTCTCATATTTAATAGTATTAGTATTTAATCTCATTTCCTTCACATTTGTTGTTCCTTCATGAGAAATAGCCAAGGTGGCCCAGATTTCATGAGCTGTTTTACATGCAGAAATTCGGTTAAATTCCTCATCTCCTAAAGAGAAGTAAAGAGAATTCATAGATTTATAGTTATTATTATATTCAGACTTTGTAGCATCATCCCAGGTAGCTCTATTAGTTTTGTGAATTTCATTTTCTGATTCTATAGCTGACCAAATATCAAAACCTATACTTTACAAATGAATTTTCATTTTAATTTTCCATTGAACACAATTCACACCATTAAAGAAAGGTGTCCTGTTAGTAGCAGCACCTTCTAGTCTATTGTCCATAACTAGATTTTAGAAAATATTTTAAAGAGATAAAATTTAGAACTAACAGAAATTTATGATATTTAAGTAAAACTAAAATCACAGTTTGATAACAGAGGGTTTGAAAACCTTTTATTTGTAAATAAGAATGAATCCTTTGATACCAAATATTGGTCGGAGTGGATACTCAAATGGGGGGTGAATTGAGTTCCAATTAAAATTTCTGTTAAAAAATTTTAAGATTAAAATCCCCCAAATTAGAACAGCCCATTCAATTTAGGCTGTAGAGATATAAGTGAGTTATTGTTTAACAGGTTTCTCAAAGGTTGATTACTCCTCAGTTGAATCAGTATGAGAACTAATTTTACTTTTCAAACAGGTTTACTAAATAACTCAGATATACACACTAACCAAAACTAACTATCAGATAGAATATAAAAACAAATTTGTGTCTTTGAAAATATAAGCACAGCAGATATATGTTAAACAGAGTAAAGCAAATATGAACACAAAAATTTTAAACAGGAGGTTCAGTCTTAAGTCAAGACCTAGTCCTCTCCACTTGGTGATCACCTGCCACCAAGCAATTATATTAAAAGTGATACACAGCCTATATCAGGCTTTACAAAAGCTTTCACAAACTGTCCAGGTTTTTCAACCTCTACCATAGTTCTACGTTGGTAAACAAATAGACTATCAAGCGACACCGGGCTTCTTCCACAGTTATACATGGGAAAAATTGTAAGAATATATTGGTATGGGGATTTTCAGTATCCCTCTATTTTAGCACAAAAAATAGTGTGTATAACACATACACAATGCTCACAAATGTAAAGTATTTAAAACACAGTAGAGCTAAAGATAGTAGGGATATGTTTGGAATGATTTATTGTGTTGGAAGATCAGCTCTGGACTCGTTTTAATGAATGAAATGAATCTTTGGTCCTTCTCTACAAGTTTCCTCCAAAACAGAGTGTCGCAACTTCTAGGTTGTGTCTTCCAGATGTAGATATGAACAGCTTCTAGTATTGAAAAACTCTTTGCAGCACACTTCTACAGATTGTAGAAGGTTATTTTCAATAGATCTTCGTGAATCTCTTGTTCTTCGGAATGAGTGCTTTAGAGTTCCCGTCTTCTTTCCAGTATGTTCGGGTTCTCTTCTTGTTTTTGTGTCTCTCTTCTATGTCTTTTATATTGTCTCTTGTTTTTGTGTTTTTTTGTCTAGTAAGGGCCGACAAGAGAAATGTTTCAACCATGTGTGGTCTTCCTCGTACATCGTACTATCTCCTGACATCCCTGCAAATAACATTAAATAATGTCAGGTGCATTAATTTTTCCAGACATGACCATTATAATAGTATTAATAAAATATGTAAAGAAAAGAATAGAATATCATTAGACTGGTAGAAGATGCATGTCACACGGTAGATTGCAATCTTTATAACTGTGGACTTCATCAGTAGACTATTCATTTGTAAGCTCCAATTGTAGGTTCTTCAACTGTAGGCTTGTAACAGTGGACTTTGTGTTAGTGTTTGTCTTGTAACGGTAGCTTTTACTCTGTATAACAGTAGCTCCTCATCAGTAGTCTTTGACAATAGTCAACTATCTCGACGGTAGGAGTTTTCCAGCGATAGCCTTCTACTAAACTTTTCCAACTATGAACTGTAGTCTTTCCAACTATAGACTTCAACTGTAGCTGTTTATTCTTTGTAACAGTGGATCCTCATCAGTGAACTCTGTTGGTAGGCTCAACAGTAGACCTTTAATAGTAACCTTTCCAACTGTATACTTGAACAAATAATTTCTCAATAGAAGACTTAAGAAAGAGTCTGACAGTGGACTTCTAACGAAAACCTTGATACAACAGTGACCTTATGACTGTAACTCTTTGTCTGTGAGCATTGATAGGGAGATCATCAGTAGGTTTGTGGCAGTAACCATGTACCGGTAGCTTCCAACAGTGACTGTAACTCTTCAATGGTGATATTCTAGCAATAGTGACTTAAAGTGATAGTAAGCTATAATGGTGACATTGAACAGAAGGCTCATACCAGTAGCCTTTAGCAGTGAGCTTATATTTAGATAAATATAGACTATAAGTTGATGCAGCAAAGTCATCAGTCTTAAGAATATACATTGTTGGGAATAAGATAATTGTATATGTTGATTAAAAGGATTAAATATTGACTTAATATATTATCATCAATAATTAATCATGATTTGTGATTATTAAAACAGGTGAGTCCAACACGGTTAATATCAGGGGATTTTATCTATTTGATAGAAGTAACTTTCCGATATGGAATAGAAGGATGAGATATCATCTAAGATCTCTTATAATGGATGTCCTTTCTTCCACTATATAAAGAATACAGGTCACTGATCCAACATGTCTATCTATGACTGATACATATAGAAAAATACTAGAAGCTGATGCTAAAGAACATAATTCCCTAACTATAGTTCTTTATGATCAATTTTATCTAAAGGTAATGAAACGTACATCAGCAAAGTCTATGTGGGGGAAACTAGATAATATTTATTAAGGTGAAAATAAATTAAAGGAGGTGAAACTCTATGTTTTACAAAACAAGTTTGATGATATGAAGATGTACCCAAATGAAAATATATATTCATTCTTCAATCAAATTACTGAAGTTGTAGGAGAAATTTGAGGGCTTGGAGAAGATATCAAAGACATTGATATTGTAAAGAAAATCTTTAGAAGACTTTCACCCCTTTATATTGCAAATGTTTCAGCTCTTGAAGAAAGGGATCGTTCCAAACATTGTTTGTATGATCTGCTGAGCAACTTGGTGGAATATGAGATGAGAGTCAAAATAGAAAATGTAATGACTCATGTAAGCAAGAAAATGGAATTAAAATACATAGAAAATTGTAAATTTTAGGAGATATTGTTGATGAATATTATGAGTAAAAACAAATTATTTCTCTCATTTCCAAGAAACTCCAGAAGGTTATAGGGAAATTTGAAGTCAATTTGCCTCTGGATTTTTTTGTTGTGGAAGAGTTGGGCACATTTCCACTCAATTCCCAAAAAAATAAATGATGAAGAAAGAAAATATGGGGACATTAAAAATCCATAGAAAAGTTTTTTCAAAATAAATGACTTCAAATATGGAAATAAATTTCAATGAAAGAGTTTTGTTTGTGAAAAATAATACGATGACAATGAATTCTTTTTGGAAGAGGAAGCATAATTCAAATCTGGGAACCATTCTTATATGATGGATACAATTGAAAAATTAGAAGCATAAAAAGATAAGGCTGTTGATACTCAGTTGACCAGTGATGTCAATACCAAGATGCAACTTAAGTATTCTTTTGGTAAGATTAAGAATCAATGTATGAGAAGAAATGAGTGGAAGGGAATTGTGGAAGAGTCATCAAAATAAGTTGATCATCTTGATGCGTAAATTGAACATCTGGATGAATTTGTCAAATTTCATTCATAAATCCTTAAAATTACAGATGATATTGTTGAACTAAAACTCAGAAATGAAGAATAGGGAAATTTTTTCAACGAACATACCTCCTGACTAGAAGCAAAATCCAATACTTTTGAGGGTCTATAAGAATAAGTTATTAATCTAAGAAGTAAACATGAAAGTGAACCAATTTCAAAATAATCAAAGAATAAAATCCAGTTAGGAAGATTCTCATATGCTGAGTTTCTAGAGGGAGAAAAGTGAGGTGTCGATGGAGTTGAAAAGATTCTGAATGACCAAAGACCTACGTGCATGGGTAATAGTTGAATCGGTTGCGATGTTGAAACATCAAATGCTGGAAATAAGATGAGCCAAAATAAAGGGAATATTAAGGATGAATAGGTTGCAAATTCACCAGAAGTGCTAAAAAAGAAACCCTCAATTGAAGATGAATGAATAACTGAAAACTGTCCTTGGGTGTCCAAAAATGATAGGTAGAAAAACCATTTTCATAAGGAGGGATACATGAGGAGGAATCAATGTGAGAATATATTTCCTCTCATGATGTGTCAGTTATATGGCTATCTGGGCCATGCCATGTCATATTGTGATGATTCAAGGATTTATTTGAATGGGGAAGACCTAAGAAGTAATCAAAGGGGAATGATTTCATATCCTACATCTTATAGAACAAATAATTTCTATGGATATTGTTTTCACTATTCTAACTTTGGCCATAAAGTTGTGTATTGTAGGCAGAGGTATGAAAGGGGAAATTCTTACAATGATCAGAGATAGGTCAATACTCAATCAACCGGATGGTGTTTCTATTTCAAACGGTTTTTCTTCTTTGGAAGAAGTGTATAGATAAGAAGAACCTATGTACAAGGAATATATAATTGAAAGGCCATCATTTTCCTCTACTCAATCCAATATCTCAAGGAAAGAAAAAAAGAAAACTGAGAAATCTAACTTTGCAAAAGTAGATCTCAAAGCTACCAAGAGAAACAAAACATGGATTCTTAATAGTGTATATTCATCCCATATGATGTGAAATGCAGACCTATTAATGATTATCAAGAAAATGGTCGATGGAACAGTGAGTTTCGGTACTGATGGTGCTCTGATGATCAAAGGTAGTGAAAATATTGAACTGGATAATGCTGAGTTGCAGAAGACTAAAGTTCTTTATGTGGATAGATTGTGTCACAATATCTTGAGTGTGAGTTAACTCTATAACTTGGGTATTATAGTGGCTTTCAATAAAAAATGATGCACTATAAAGGGAAAGACTGGGAATTCTCTCATAAAAGGATGAATAATAGAAGGCAACTTGTATTAGGTTGATAGTAAAGAAAATATTTGTTACATGGACTTTGAAGAAGAAAACAACTTATGGCATAGGATATTGGGACACATAAATCAACAAGACATGTAAAAGATATCTATGTTGAAGATTTTCAAGGATATTCCCAACCTAAATCATGAATGAGAAAAGGCTTGTAATGCTTGCATACGTGGAAAGATGGTCTGCAGTTCCTATCATCCAAAGAATAAAAGGGAATCAAATCTTCTTGATCTTATCCATACAGACGTATGTGGCCCGATAAATGTTGTCAGAAATCATGGAGAAAGTTAATTCATTATTTTCATAGATGATTATACTAGAATAACAAGTGTGATGGTTATTCACAGGAAACGGAAAGTGCTTGATTGCATGAAAACTTCTCAATGAATTAAAAAACATGATATTGGACGGACAAACAAAGTTATAAAGTCTGATAATAGAGGATAATATACCTCAATTGAGTTTGATAATTACATGGAGAAACATGGAATTCAACATCAGGTGGCAATTGTGAGAACCCCATAGCATAATGGAGTTATTGAGCACCAGAATCGATAGGTGAATAGTATGGCCAGAACTATACTGATTGAGATCTGTATCTCTCAACCTTATTGGAAATAATCCATTCAATCTACTGTATATATTCAATATTGAACAGGAATTTACGTGGGTGAAACTAAGACACCCTATGAGTTGTGGCATGGAAGAAAGCTCTCTTTGAAATAGTTCTGTATTTTTGGAAGTAAATGTTTTATCAAAAATAAAGAAGGAAATCAAGGAAAGTATGGAAAATATGGAAGATGAAGGAATATTCCTTAGGTATTAAATGAATATAAAATCCAAAAAATTCTTCAATAAGTGTCTTGGAAAAATTATGGAAAGCAGAAATGTAAATATCGTTAAATATAAAAAAAAATTCCATAAGGAATTCTTATGCTGATTCAATAGAAAATGAAGAAGAATGTGAACATGTAGTGGATCCAAATATAGATGTTAAGGAAGGTGTACAACACTCCCAGGAGTCACAACATGATGTTTACCCTAAAGAAGAATATGAAGAGGAAACCATGGCTAGAGAGAATTCAGTTGAACCACACAGAAGAAATTGAAGAGCAGAAATTGATCGGTCAAACATCATAAGGGACTAGACAGCACCCACACAGACATGGATAATAAGAAATACTACATATTATGCATTCCTATCAGTTGTGGAACCATCCTCGTTTTAAGAAACTAAAAAGGGTGAATCATGGGTTAAAGTCATGAAAGCGAGTTTTTTTTAAATAAGTTTTATTTTTAAAAAAAAAATTTAAAACAGGCTAGGTTAAAGTAATTCGAAAATACGCCACAAAGGCGGCATCGTAGATGCCGCCTTTCCCCTAAAACAAAAAAAAATCTAGATTTTTTTTGTTTTTATTTTTTGTTTTGTTTTGTTTATATATATATATACAAATCAAAATAAACAAAAATAAAATTTTCAACATAATTTATCCTCTATTTAAAATCCAGCAGTACTGCTATTACAACAGTCTGGATTCTGACAGAAGCTCTCACCCAAGGATCCTTTTTATAAGAGAGCTTACCCTGGAAATCATTCTGCATTTTTGATGTGGGATTCTGGTTCTCCATTTCCTGCGCAGAACATTCTGCATTTCCAATGTGGGATTCTGTTTCAAGTACGTGAGTTTGAAAGAATATAAAATATAAACTATATGGAAAATATAAATGAAACTTAAAACATGGATTAAACATATAAAAAATAGTTTAAAACAAAAAGAATTTCATAAAAAATGATGATAAAAAATAATTTATAAGCTTTCAAAACCACTTACTTGAAACTTAAGAAGTTTCAAGTACGTGATTTTGAAAGCTTATAAAATATAAATTATACGACCAATATAAATGAAACTTAATACATGGATTAAACATAAAACAAATAGTTGAAAATAAAAAGAATTTCATAAAAAATGTTGATGAAAAATGATTTATAAGCTTTCGAAACGACCAACTTGAAACTTAAAAATGTTTCAAGCACGTGACATTGAATGCCTATAAATTATAAACTATATGACCGATATCAATGAAACATAAAACACGGATTAAAATTATAACAAATAGTCGAAAATAAAAATAATTTCATAAAAATTGTTCATGAAAAATAATTTATAAGCCTTCAAAACCACCAACATGAAACTTAAAAATGATTAAAGTATGTGGTTTTGAAAGACTATAAAATATAAACTATAGGACCGATATAATTTAAAGTTAAAACATGGATTAAACATATAATAATTTATTTAATTATTTAATTAATATTATTAATAATTAATTATATAATAATTAAACAATTAATTAGTAATATAATTATTCAGTATATAATAGTTAATTAGTTAATTAGTAGTATAATTATAAATTATATTTATCCATTATAATTAATAATCAGTAATTATTCAAAATTATTATATAATAATTAATTAGTTAATTGGTTATATAATTATTAATTATATAATAGTTAATTAGTTAATTAGTAGTATAATTATAAATTAAAATTATTCATTATAATTATTAATTATAATTATTCATTATAATTACTAATCATAATTATTAATTATAATTACTAATTATAATTATTCATTATAATTACTAACTATAATTATTAATAATTAATAATTAAATATTAATTTGTTAATTAATAATATAATTATTATTTATAAAACTATTAATTATATAATAATTAGTTAGTTAATTATTAATTATTAATAATAAAATATATAATAAATAATTAGTTAATTACTAATATAATTAGTAAATTAGTAATATAATTATTAATTATTTAATAATTAATTAATTACTTAGAAATATAATTATTAATTATATAATAATTAATTAGTTGATTAGTAATATAATTATTAACTATATAATTTGTAATTTGTTAATTAGTGTTTATTAATCATGAATTATATAATAACTAATTAGTTAATTAGTAATATAATTATTAATTATATAATAGTTGATTAGTTAATTTTTTGAGAAAGATAGATTCGAGGCCCTTTTATAATTATTTAATTATAAATATAATTATAAATTATAATTATTCATTATAATTATTAATTAGTATTTATTAAAAATTATTATATGATAATTAATTAGTTAATTGGGAATTTAATTATTAATTATATAATAGTTAATTACATAATTAGTAATATAATTATTCATTAGTATTATTAATAAGTAATTGTTAAAAATTATTATATAATAATTAAGTAGTTAATTAGTAATATAATTATTCATTATAATAATTCATTAAAATTATTCATTATAAGTATTAATTATTAATTATTAATTATTAATTATTAATTATTAATTATTAATTATATAATACTTCATTAGTAATATAATGATTAATTATATAATTATTAACTATATAATAAATAATTATTTAATTAGTAATTTCTTTATTAATTATATAATAATTAATTAGTTTATTATAAATATGATAATTAATTATAATAAATAATTATAATTATTAATTAGTAATTATTAATAATTAATTATGTAAAAATTAATTAGTTAATTAGTAATATTATTATTAACTATATAATAATTAATTAGTAAATTTTTAGTATGATTTTTAATTATAATTATTCATTATAATTATTAATTAGTAATTAGTAATATAATTATCAATTCTAATTATTCATTATAATTATTAATTAGTAATTATTAATAATTAATTATATAAAAATTAGGTAGTTAATTTGTAATATTATTATTAATTATATAATAATAAATTACTAAAATAGTAATATAATTTATAATTACATTTATTCATTATAAATAATAATTAGTAATTACTAATTACTAATTATTAATTATTAATTAGTTAATTAGTAATATAAATATTAATTATAATTATTCTTTATAATTATTAATTAGTAATTATTAATAATTAATTATATAATAGTTAGTTAGTTCATTAGTTATATAATTATTAATTATATAACAATTAATTAGTAAATTAGTAATTTAATTTTTAATTAATTTATTCATTATAATTATTTATTATTAATTATTTATTAGTTATTAGTAAGTAGTAATATTAATATTAATTATAATTATTAATTATAATTATTAATTATTACTTATTAATTAATAATTATTACTTATAAATTATTAATTATACAGAAATTATTAAGTTAATTGTTAATATAACTATTAATTATATAATAATTAGTTAGTTAATTAGTAATATAATTATTAATTATATAATAGTTAATTAGTTAATTAGTAATAATGTTATTAAATATAATTATTATAATTTTTAATTAGTAATTATTAATAATTAAATATGTCATAATTAATTAGTTAACTAGTAATATTATCATTAATTATATAATAATTAATTTGTAAAGAATTATTACATATATAATAATTATTTAGTTAATTAGAAATATAATTAATAATTATAACTAATTAATTAGTAATTATTAATTATTAATTATTAATTAGTTAATTAGTAATATAAATATTAATTATAACTATTCTTTATAATTAGTAATTAGTAATTAGTAATTATTAATAATTAATTATTAATTATTAATTAGTTAATTAATAATATAAATATTAATTATAACTATTCATTAAATTATTAATTATTAATTATTAATTATTACTCATTAATTATTACTTATATAATAATTATTTAGTTAATTATTAATATAACTATTAATTATATAATAATTAATTAGTTAATTAGTAATATAATTATACTCTTTCAAAGTCACATACTTGAAACATTTTTAAGTTTCAAGTATGCAGTTTTGAAAGCTTATAAATTATTTTACATTAACATTTTTTGGAAATTACTTTTGTTTTCAACTATTTCTTACATGTTTAATTAATGTTTAACGTTTCATTTATATTGGTCTTCTATTTTATGTTTTATGGCCTTTCCAATTCACGTACTTGAAAAATTTTAAGTTTCAAGTAGGCGGTTTTGAAAGCTTATAAATTACTTTTCATCAATATTTTTTTTTGGAAATTCTATTTTTTTTCAACTATTTATTATATTTTTAGTTAATGTTTAAAGTTTCAAATATATTTGTTTTATAGTTTATATTTTATAGTCTTCCAAATTCACATACTTGAAACGTTTTTAAGTTTCAAGTAGGCGGTTTTGAAAGGTTATAGATTATTTTTCATCAACATTTTTGAGGAAATTATTTTTTGTTTTCAACTATTTATTATATGTTTAATCAATTTTTAAAATTTCATTTATACTGGCCTTATAGTTTATATTTTATTGTATTTCAAAGTCACATACTTGAAACAGAATCCCACATTGGAAATGCAGAATGTACTACGCAGGAAAGGGAGAACCTAAATCCCACATCGAAAATGCAGAATGATTTTCAAGGAAAGTCCTCTTATAAAAGGGAGGCCTGGGTAAGGGTTTCTGTAAGAATCCAAACTGCTGTAATGGTTGTAGCGCTGGAACTTTAATAGTAGAGAAATTTTTCTAATTTTTTTTGTTTTGTTTATATATATATATATAAACAAAACAAAACAAAAAATAAAAATAAATTTTTTTAAAAAACATTAGGGGAAAGGCGGCATCGCGGATGCCGCCTTTTACCCTCAGTGCAAAGGGGGCATCACGGATGCTGCCTTGCACCCGAAATGCAAAGGTGGCATCCGGGATGCCACCTTTCTGGTGAATTTTTAAAAATATTTATTCCCTAACCGTTTTCTGGGAAAAAAATTAAACGTAAAAAAATAGAGATGGATTAGATTGACAAGAATGAAACATGGGATCTAGTTAAGAGACTTGAAAATCACAATATGATTGGTAAAAAGTGGATTTTCAAGAATAAATTCGATAAACATGGAAATGTTATCATAAACAAGGCATGATTGGTGTGTGAAGGATATTTACAGATTGAAGGCATTGCCGTTGAAGAAACATTTTATCTGGTGGCTAGATTGGAGTCAATCAGGATATTTCTTTCAATGTCAATCCAAATAGGATATAAAGTGTATCAAATGGATGTCAAGATATCTTTCTTAAATAGTGTTCTTGATGAAGAAGTCTGCATTGAACAATCAGGGGGTTTCTAACTTGGAAATGATGAAATCAAGGTCTGTATATTAAAAAAAGCACTCTATGGACTAGATCAGGCACCACAGGTATGGTACTCTCAACTGGATTCTTACCTCAAAAATATTGAATTCAAAAGAGGATTGGATCACAATATCTAAGTGAAGAATTCTTAGAATTATTAGTTCAAGTTATTGGTGTACATTGATGATATTATTTTTTGTAAAAGTAGGAAGGGATCAGTGGATGAATTTTCTAATCACATGAAATCATAATTTGAAATGTCGATGATTGGTGAACTCATATAATTTTTAGTGCTACATGTGATTCAGAAGAAGGATTACACTTTCATTTCTCATGAAAATTATGAAAGAGATCTACTAAATAAATTTAATATTCATGATTCCAAACCAATGTCAACTCTGATTACAGTTGGAACAAAACATGGAAAGAATAAAGATGGGACTTCTATGGATCCCACAATGTATAGGATAATCATTGAAATCCTACTATACCTGACAACGATGCACCTAGATATTGTCTTTGCAACATGATTAGAGGCCCATTTTCAGAATAATTTGAAATAAGAACATATGGAATTGGTGAAAGGAATCATGAGGTGCATTCAAGGTACTCACAATTATGGCTTGTATTTTTCTGCAGTAAGTGATGGTCAACTATCAGCATTTTCTAATGTTGACTGGTCTGGAGATTTAGTGGACAGAAAGTCCACCATTGGTGTAGAATTCTATATAGGGAAGAAATGTGTGTTCTGGTTAAGCATGAAATAGAAAAGTACTTCTCTTAGTACTGATGAAGTAATAACTGGATGACATTGGTGATGAGGTGAAACTAACAATGGTGATTTACTATGATAAAAAGAGTGTAATTGATCTTAAAAAGAATTATGTTTATCATTATCATATGAAACATATTGAAATCAGATATCACTTCATCAAGGAGAATGTTGAACAAGGAGTGATTAAAATGGATCATGTGGGAACTGATGAGCAAGTAGCTGATATTCTGACCAAGCCACTGGCAGCGGTTGTGTCTGAGAAACATCAGTTGATCCTCAGTATCCAACCACCTCCTACTTCATAAGGAGGTTTCGAATGTCCCCTCTCTCTAGTTGTTTTAACTATTTTAATCTATTTTTGGAAGTGATGCAGGTTTATGGGAGAGATATGATCCCTAGGGAGCATGTTTTTTAGCTCTATAAGTCAAGATTCAGTAATTTGGGTTTATTTCCAATGGGGGAGAATGTAAAAATTCACTAAGTAAAATAAGTGGAAGAATTATATGAAATGTTTACAAATGTGAGAATGGGAAGGGAGAAAAAAATGTGATGTTATGAGGAAACTGTCAGAGCTATCCTTCAAACTCACAAGATCAAAATTCATATCTTTCCTATTTTTTTATACACCAAGAATTTCTCATGTAGAATTAGAGAGATGGATGAGTTATATCTTGTATATCAGGTTTTGGTTTTGATTCTAGCTGCTGCTTTAGTGAATTTATCTATATATTGCCAACGAACCCAAAGGGGGAGATTGTTGGACCCAAGACAGTTTTTTGATAATAATAGATTCTGGTTTGTGTTTGTTTTCAATCTACACATGGATGATTTGGGAGTCTTCAAGGAATGTGATCTTATGATTAAGGCTGAAAGAAGTATTTACGGTGGTGTTGTTTCCTAGTGTTTTTAAATTTTTAGTGCCTCAAAATTTGAAATTTGTTTATAGGAATGTATGGAATGAATAATGTAAAAGGAATTCCTCAAAGGGGGAGAACCGCATAGCCCCGGACATGGACCACATACCTTGTCTGGGAACGGATCAAGGACCACATATGAGATAGTGGGAACGATATGTGGAGTAGTTCATGGAACTAAAAAAATTTCTGCAGGCAATGGCATGGGTACTTTGATGTTTGGAGGTTCATGGGATTGTTGTGGTTTACGGGACAGGATCAGTACGTAGTGGAGGTTGTACCAAATTAGTAATTTGGAAAATATTGGATAGTCATATTTTTCAAATCCATTTTTTCCTATATAAGGAGCATAAATCCCCTTCATTAATAATGGTATTAATATTAATAAATCTGGGAGGAATTTGGAGAAGTCCAGAGTTGTTCGCGAGAAGACAACTGTGTATAAGAAGAGGTGATCCATGGAGGAGAAAATAGTTTGTAGAAGAGAGTGTGGTTTGCAGAGGAAGAACATTGTCCATGGAGCAATGTTTTATGTGGTGGAGAAATCGGGGAGGTATGTGGAGCTCTTGTTGTATGCCTACTAGGAGCGTCCGAAGGAATAACGTGAAGGCAGTTCGAAAAGGTGGTTCACGGAGAATGTTTGTGGTGGTGGAACACGAAGGTAGTTTGTGAAGAGTTTATCCAAAAACCATACCCACTACTTAGTATGTGGAGGAGGTAAGGTGGTACATAGCACACCCAAGGAAGCCTAAAAAGAGACCAAATAAGTTTGTGAAATTAATTTCCACAACCTATCAGTGTGTGGGAAATTAAATTACATATGTGGGTGAAAACATGACATTAAAAGAGAATCCATTTATATTTGAGGATGCATGATTTAATGCTAAAATATTTATGCAACTTTAAGTTGATAAACTGAGTGAAGATTCTTCCAACGTAGTGAACAAGGGGGAGTTAGCAGAAGTGATCTGAGGGACGCAATGTGTTATCCCTAAAACATTGCAAAGGCAGTTCACCTAGCATAGAGTGACTCTGTTCAACTCTTGTAATCCACAACTTTTGTAGATTAGTAGTTTTTTATATGACCAATACGCTATCTGCATATGATCTTTAAACATAGCCTTTAGTGGTGAACTATGTAAAATTGTGGTGTCATTGTTTTTCATGTGATTTTTAATTTTATACACTTCCTCTCTATATAGGTTTAACAGGTTTCTACCAACATGAGAACAAGATCCATCAGTTTAAATGAAAATGTTGACACCCTGATTCAACCCTCACTTATCAGGGTATTCTGGGGTCCTTCATTTTTCACCACTTATTCTGTATGTGTGTGGTGTATGTACTTCTCTTTGATATATCATATCAAGAGCTCCTTATTCTCATTATATTATAAGGTATTATTATTTGAATGTTTCAAGTGGTATGGGACACTTTGGAATGTTTAAAGATTAATTTCCTCAAGAATTTTTCAATGTTATATTCATCAATGTAAACTTCCTTTGTTTAATCTTGTACTTAATGGAGGTTTATATCTTATGATACCATCTACCATATGTTGTTGAAGGGTTTATGATCAGTTTGATTTTGGATGTGTTATTTGATTTCATTCATGGTTTATAGTTAAATTATTCACATTTCATATTCTTGTTTTTTAATATGAATATTTACGTTGTTTATGTTTCACCCTTTCATGTGAGGACTATATTGTACTTAGTAAGTAATGGGTGGGTCCCACTGTAGCCTCTCAATGCATCGGTATGTCTCATGAGACAAACTAGTTTGGGTTTTTACCCATTAATGTATAGTCTTGGCATAAGGCCTTGATATTATGGTTATGATGTCCCGCATTATGTATTCCCTCATTATAAAACTAGATATTGATATTCCCTATGATTATTCGAATATTATAATATCCATGGTTATGTTTTTTAGAATTATTTAATCATTTTCCATTCCTATAATATTATGCTCAAGTTTATTTTTTAAATTCATGTGTTTTTAGTTATTCACTATGACTAATGATTATGTTTCTGATTACTTCCACTATATTATTTACCCCTTCTGAGAACATGAGATCACTTTTTTCTTATATTTTATATTTCCCAAAGATATGAAGAAGGGAATTATAAATGACTTACAGGGATAATCTAGGAGTTATATGAGTTACTTATGGATCTGTTATATTGTATTTCATTTCATGTTATAATGTTTAACTTATGTATGTATCTAGTTTTCCAAAACTACTAAACTGCCCAGTCCTTTGGGATATATCATTATTTTAATAATCCCAATGTAATAAAATAATGCACTATCTTCAGGTAACTAGGGTTAGGTAATTACATCAGTTGAGAGGATGTTAAATAGATAAAGGAGTAAGATAAATGTAGAGCTAACTGAGAGGAATTCATAGAGACCGATGGATCTTGAATCTAACTATGAATGGAGAATATATATCAAATCCTAAGTTAGGATTGGTAGAAGAAACCCATAAGAGAAGAGAGGAGCCTCATGTGGTTGGTGAAGAATAAAAGGAAGAAGAAATTAGGTTTTAAAATCATTAAGGTAAAAAATTGACATTTCACCCTCAAAAACCAGGTCGCATGGTTTGGCTGTACAATTGGACAAACTATGCACCAACTTTGTGGCTCTCACAACTTAGGAACCACACCCAACATGGTTTTCATGCACAGTTTTCCCAACCATGTGTTAATCATGTGCCAAACAGTGTACACACACTACCTAAGTGACACAAATACTGTGGTCTAGGAGCACTGTTTGGGAAAATCATCCATAGCTTGTATAAACCCTATGTTAAAAACTATAGAGCCTTCCATTGTTGTGAGCCCCCTCCTACATGGTTTGAAAAAATATGCCCAGTGCTACTATAGGGTCGCACGATTACACCTAGGATACCGCATGCTTAAATTTAATCATGCCCCGTGATCTTCACTTTTCTAAAACAGGGCCTTCAATGAACCTGAAACCCAACCAAACACCCAAGATGCCTCTCAGGATTCAAACCATTCCTAAAAACAATACATTCAAGTGTTCCAACACTCATAATTATGTTTCTACATTTGGTTCAAAGAATGGACCAACCACCATACACCAAAATTCAAAATTCCTTGTAATTCTACCATGGATCAAAACACAAGTCATTACATATGAGATAAAAATGTATATTTTATAAATTTTATAAATATAAATCAATTCCAAATCAAGGAATAAATTGATGAAGCTTTTAGTTTTCGTTCAAATGATGATAAAATAGGTTGATGAATCATTGATTTGAATGTAAAGGAAAATATCAATCCCAAATGGATCTATATAAAAGATATGTATTTTCATTTTATTTCTCTTATATGATAAGAGAAGTTATTTTTTAAACAAATATTTTTTATGAATAATAAGAAATAATGGATTTATTACATGTAGTTTATGATCCATCATATTTTGTAACATTATTGAAATGAAGATGATGATAAAAGTATTTGTATCCAGGATAAAAGAGTTTATCCAATATATTTGTTAAAATATGAGGTAATGAGTTCCCACCACCCTTATATGGAATATTTTAAATAAAAAAAGAATTCTTTATAGAACATTTCTCTAAAAACATATAATACCAAATAATATGTGGGTGTAAATATTTTATTTGTTAAATGTTACACTAATGGAAATAAGTGTTATTTTTTTGAGAAAAAAATAGTTTGAGTATCTTATCATGATATTCTGAAGATAATATAGTTTTTAAGAGGATGGTGGGAGTATGTTTTCAGTTAGAGAAGTTCAAGTACAAAAATAAAATAGCATACATTCAAAATTAAATTTTAATGTCAGTTAATATCCTAATAGTGTTTAGGGTATATCGATAAATATAAATTCAATTACTTACATGTAGTTTTCATAACAAAGTTAAAATCACATTATATCCTAAATTATTTTAGGTTGTGTTGGTAAATAAACAAGGTAAAGAGTTATATTTTATACCAAAATGATCCCAAGAAAATTATTGATGGAAAATATTCTAATAAATGATGATAATGATGAACTTATCAAAGAGTTATAAGTCGAAAACATAAGTTATTGACATCAAAAAATATATGTGTTGAAGTAAATGATTTTGAAAACATGTTCAATAAGTTGAACATTAGGAATATTATTCCTAAATATCAATATTAATAAAACTATATTTCTTCATATATAGTACTCTCTAAATGCATTTAGTGATAGTATTTTATTACATGGTTGTATATATTTGTGGTGGTAATTATATAAATATGTAGGGAGTTTAAAAATGTAAAAAGTGAATAAAAAAATAAAGTCAATATGGAGGTATATTGTAACATCCTAGGTAAATAAAGAATATGGAAGTTTCATATTTATTAATATTTGTGAATTAAATATTAATTTTACTTTAAATGGGATACTATGATCGATGTCGTACCCGACACGCAACAATGGGTTTCTTTGAAATCTTATATTGCACACAATGCTGAGTCATACTGAAAAAATAATAATATAATATTATTATTTTAAATGGTAGTTAACGCCTAGATGTTGTATTGGTGGGAATGAACAGAACTAACTATATTATGATTAAACATGTTTTTTAAATGTTTTTAAATTTATCCAATAAAATTTAGATGCTTAAAATTAGAATGAATCCAATTTTAAGCATAAATACTCTAATATTTTTAAAAGGTAGTTTTACCACCTTTTGATGGTGAACCATTTTTAAATATAGTTTTGGATACATTTATATGTTATATTTGAAAAAATAAAATTCTTCTTTATAATTGGAACATCAAAATTTACTTTGGGAAAATTTTTGGTATTTTTCTAATAAGGATCATTTTTTAATGATAGTGATAAATACTGCATTTTAAGTCAAAACTATCTTTTTATCTAATTTATTTATATGGATAAATTATATTTTTAATTGGTTTTAAAGTGTAATTAGATTATTTTTTATCATTTAATCCAATTTTATTCATTTTAATTGATTTCACTTTTTAATTGGACATAAACACATGTCAATATTTTGGTAGTTTTAACTTCTTAAAAACACGCTTTTGGTTTTGACAACAGGGATTATTTTTAAATTAATTTCTGAAATTTATGTGTTTTGAATTTGGAAAAAATGGATTTTATATTTTTAATCCATAGGTATAATTTATTTAAATGAGAGCCTTTTATTTTTAGACATTATGAATAATATATTCAGCAAATATTTTATTTACCATGGTTAAAGAGTAAATCTGGTAAATAAGGATAAAAATAATATTAGAATAATATTAAACTACCCTAACACATGTAATAACCCTATTTTATAAGATATTTCAGACCATGGTCATCTTTGGGTTGATTTTAGGACCCCATGGAGCCACTTGTGTGGGAAAATGACATTTAATTACTTTTAATTTAAAGTTAAGGAAAATATAACCGAAACATGTATTTTTTACTAAAAATATTATATGGGGTTATATAAGAGATATATTAGAATATAAATAGTCATTATAAAGATAAAAATATTTCCTACATCATTGTATTTTATTTATAATTTTTTTACATCAAATAAATAAATATATTTATGACACAATGATGATGTAGTGATTACCTTATTAATGAATTATTTAAAAAAATGAGATTATAAATATTAAAATCAATTTATTATGAATCTTTTTATGCCATAAATTAATTTTAGGTATTATTATGACTTTTTATATTTGAATTAATTAACTTTTCTTGAAATAATCAAGTTATTTATTTTTAAAAAGTCATGATATGAATAGTATGAAAATTAACATAAATGATTTTTTAAAAAAAAATACTATTTTATTAAATGATATAATAGTCCTAAAAATATAATATTTGGACAAATGACTTAGATAAGGTTTAAAATTTCATTAATGAACCACTTTAGGTTCTATTAAAATTTTATAGTAACTATATTAACCATATAGTATGAATATACAAGAAGACATGGTAAGAGTCAAATTAGTTAACTAAAGGTTAAAGCTAAATTATAAGGTTAAATTTGTGAACTATACTTGTATAAAACCTATTGGTTGAGAGGTTTTTGATCCAAAATAATATTATATTTGAAATAAATGACTTTGGTACCATTGGAACCCGAAAATCATTTTATAATAAAATAATATTTCAATACCTTCTTAAAGTGTCCCTCCACCCTCTTATAAAATAACATCACCTCTACCCATTTACTCACACCTATAAATTACCTTGGCTCATCCAAACTCTACCCAAATAATCTAAAGACATCCCTCTATTCCTCCTAGAAGCCTCACCTTGGGAATAAGGAAATTCATGAAATCCTTTTAGCTTTAAATCAAAAAGAGTTACCTGATTCGAGGTAATGACTTCTCTCAAGCATCATTCATTTATTTTCCTTATACAACCCCCTAATATATCTTTATTACATTATTTTATAATGACACCAGTATATTAAATATTCTAGGATGTTTTTTTTAGAATTATTAAAACTACACTTCCACACACCTCCATCTAATGGATACGAACGTATTGTTTCTGTGTACGACGAACTACTGCCTCACGAAACGATGATTGTTCGATTTTCCCCTACCACCTCTCATGGTGGAAATTATGATGGAAATATATTTATATGTGATATATATTATATTTATACTATCTTTATGAATTTTATTTTTCATTTATAGCATACCTTTATGGTTTCCAAAATGGGTAAATACAATAATTTCATTTGAGGAAGTGTGGACTACCGCCCCCTCAAAGTGATATGACTAGTTAATTCCATACATGGAACATATAAAGGATGGAGTTAATTAAATTATGTAATGTATATAAAATATTATATTATACTTTAATTATAATATACCTATGTCTTATTTATTTTTCATTCCTTTAAATTTGAAAAAGAAATGAAAGTAGACTTCATGCGTGCGTACGACTTACCGTCTCCATGAACGGTTCAATTAATTTCTTATATCAAAATGATATGTACTATTATAAATACATATATATACTAGATTTATATGATATTTAAATCATTAATATCATTCTGGAGATAATGTATTTTGATGACAAGGACAATTTGTATTTATAATAAGTTCATTTCTGACTCAAGTACAAAATATCGACAAAACTACCGATATCAACTTATATAATTATGTAATGTTTATAACATGGTAATAAGTTATATAAAAGAAATAATAAACTTGAAAAAAGTTCTGACACAAGTAGAAAATAACTTATGTTTATTATTCAGGAAGAACAAGGAACATACGTGACAAGTCGGATTCAATGTAATGGACTTCGTCTCAATATCCTTTCATTGAGGCATATTTTTATTTATACATGGATTTATTTTATACGGTGTATAATCCCCTTTGAATTTTTATTTCATTCAAATGGAATATTTTTCTACAAAGCATTTTACTAAAATACAAAAGGAATATTTCTTTTTAACATATGTGGTGACAATGACCTTTCTACCACTGCGATTATTATTTGATATTTGGGTTCCGTAACAAGCCATAATGTTTTTAAAAGGAAAATAAATACCTTATACCCTTTTTAGGTATTTTAGTATTGAAAATGGTTTTGATAATGGATTTATTATGTCAATATCTTGAACTGATATCTTGTGTTTGTAATGTGGAAATGTTATCTTTCCATTATGCTTGTTAGTGTGTTATTATTATGTTATGGTTCTTGGGAATTGTTTATGTATATGGGTGGTTCCATGATAAACCTTGGGTGGGTGAGCCTAATATAGCTCTCTAATGCATTGGGTAACATGATGGAGGTAAACGTTAATTTTTCCCCTAAGATATTTAGGGAATATACTGTGATGGGTATTCCAAATGTAACTCCTTATGTATCTATGAAAGATAAAATGTAAGTATGATATAGATGCCACAATTTACCTTTATTATTTATGATTTAAATGTTTTATTCATAAATCTTATGATTTTATGAGGAATGTTAAAGAGATTATATTTTATTATTGTGAATTATGATTTCATTGATTTGTATGTATTGATGGACTAATGTTTTATTTCCTTATTTTTAACCCTTATTGAGATTTTTATGCTCACCCCAAGTTTTTGAAATGTTTTTCACATGGTATAAGGAAGGGTATGATAAAGGAAGTATTCAAGAATATTTATATCAAGAAAACAACTCTTGTTTTATTTAAGGAGTTTTATTATTGTGAAAAAATTGGATAGAGTAGAAGTGTCTACTTTGTAATTATTGTGATGTAATGTAATAGTTACGGCTTAATTCTCTAAAACTATAAAGCAAAAAATATCTTCAATGTGAATTCTTGAATTAACTCAAGATTATGTATTGTTTATTGATGAGTCCTTATAGTTGGTATAAAAGGTTGGTTTAGAAAACATTAGGAATTAGAATATTGTTAAATTAATATCTATAAATTATTTTTACTTTATAATAAGATTGAAATTATATAGAATTTGAAGATTACCATGTTTCTTTGACTAATATATTTCTGTGTTATAATGGTTTTCCATAGAGGAAATAGGGAACCTATTGTGGTATGACATCAAGAGGAAATCAACCTTCCAAATCAGCAACACGGGATGGTTGAAATTGGAACTGAACAGTTTTTTCTGTGACGGAATAGTTGAATTAGGCTATAAATGGTGGTGGTATCTATGCACTAGATTAGCCAGATCAACCACAGAGGAACATATCATTAGCAAAGTAATTCATGAGGCAACATCCTCCATCATTCAGAGAATCGTCTGACCTTGTGCTAGCTGAAGGGTGGATTAAATCACTAGAAAAGATTTTTGATCTCATGGGGTGTTCAGAATATCAAAAGGTTAGTCTTGTTTCTTACTGTTTTGAAGTTGAAGTCGATAAGTGTTGGTTGATGGTTAAAAATTTCAAGGATAGGGAGGAGATTGATGCTCTTGATTGGGATGAATTCAAATGTATGTTTCTTGATAAATATTTTCCTAAGGTGGTTCCACTTAGGATGGAAAAACAATTCTTAGAATTGAGGTTGGATGATGAACCAGTGGCTATATATGAATAAAAATTCACTTGACTAGAAAGATATGATCCAAATTTCATATAGGATCTTGATAGTAAAATTAATCATTTTTACTTAGGATTAAATCCAAATTATCGAAGGGATTTAGCTTCTCATGAGTTCAAAAGTTATGAAAAAATTGTTCGATGTGTGGAGATGGTGGAAATGGATTTTGCTGATGATCATGTGTTCTTTGGAAAACAACAGAATAATAGATCGAGGTAGTAGATGAAAGGTAAGAACTCTTCAAAAAATTCTGATGGTGAGAAACATAAGTTTACAGTTTCTGAAAATTTTGGTAAAAAGCACACTAGGGAATGCCTTTTGAATTCTGGTAAGTGTTATCTATGTAGTAAAATGGGGAATAAGGTTCTTAATCGCACTGAAAAAGTTCAAGGTAATGGTAAGAAAAAATCTGAATTACAGTCAGTAAAAATTTTTAAGTGCAATAAAATAGGTCATTATAAAAATAAGTGTCCGATGAAGAACTCAATTGATAGAAAGCAGCTGGACTATAAGCAGAAAGGGTTGGTGAAATACTTTGCAACTAATTCAACAGATTTTGGTCCATAAAATGAAGTAGTATTAGGTACATTGTTTGTTTATTCAGATTATGCCAATGTTTTTTTTTGATTCAAGATCTACACATTATTTCATTTTTGAGAAATTTTCTAGTAAATTGGGAATTCAATCTCAAAATATGAATTCTAATCTTATGGTAAAAACACTGGGAGGAAATGGTGAGAAAAAGAGACATTATAAGAACCATCATATACATTTGAGTGGAAATAATATACCTACGAACCTTATTATTTCGCCTCTAGTAGAATTTGATGTTATTTTGTGTATGGATTGGATTTCCGTTTATCATGCTAAGATTGACTGTAGAGATAAAGCGATTTCTTTTCAGAAATAATTTTAGTTTGTGTACAATAATGAACCATTACTTTTTATAACATATCAGGAAGCTGAGAAACTAGTAAAATATGGAAATGAATGTTACCTTGCACATATTGTTGAAAATAAAGGAACTATTCAGTTTAATGATGTTCCAACGGTAAATAAGTATCTTGATGTTTTTCCTGATGAGTTGTCTGGTATAATACCTGATTAGGAAGTTGAATTTATAGTTGAATTAGTTCCTGATGCTAAGCCAATTTCAAAACACCCTTATCGAATGGATCAAATTGAACTTTTAGAGTTAAAGAACCAATTATAGGTGATATTAGATAAAGGTTTCATTTGACCTAGCACATCACCATGGGGTTCTCTTATCTAGTTTGTTAAAAAAAAAGATGGTTCAATGAGACTTTTCATTGATTATAGAAGCTGTAATAACATAATTGTTAAGAACAAGTTTCATTTGCCTCATATTGATGATTTGTTTGATCAGCACCAGGGAGATTAGTATTTTTTGAAGATTGACTTGAGGTCGGGGTACCATCAATTGAAAGTAAATGAAGTATACATTCCAAAGACCGCATTTCGTACTAGATATGGTCATTATGAATTTGTAGTTATATCTTTTGGGTTAACCAATGCACCTACTGTATTCATAGATCTTATTAATAGAATTTTCCTTGAGTTCTTGGATAAGTTTTTGGTTGTGTTTATTAATGATATTTTGGTATATTCTAAATGTAAAGCGGAGCATGAAAGTCATTTAGGGGTTGTCTTTCAAAAGTTAAATAAAAATAAACTCTATGTGAAATTCAGTAAGTGTGAGTTTTAGTTACAAAAAAATTCTTTCCTTGGTCACATTGTTTCTAAATATGGCATAATTGTTGATCCTATTAAAAATGTTAAAGAATGTTCAAAACCTATAAGTATAACCATGATTCATATTTTTCATGATTTAGTATGTTATTACCAAAGGTTTGTTGAAAACATTTCATGTTTATCTAGCCCACTGACTAAGTTAACTCAAAAAGGTTTTAAATTTATATGGACAAAATAATCTGATGATTGTTTTTAGGAATTGAAAAGGATATTGGTGAATGATCCAGTATTGGCATTACCTTCCAGAAATGGTGAGTTTGTTATCTACAGTTATGCTTCGTTGAAATGACTTTGTTGTGTCCTAATGCAGAATGATCAGGTAATTGTTTATACTTCACTTCAATTGAGACCTTATGAGTTAAATTACCCTACACATGATTTGGAATTAGCTACTGTTGTTTTTGCATCAAAAATTTGGAGGCATCATTTTTATGGCATAAAGTGTGAAATATATACTAATCACAAAAGTTTAAAGTATATATTCAGTCGAAAGGAATTAAACATGTGACAGATTATATGGATAGAATTAATCAAGGATTATTTTTTCACAATCCTTTACCATCCAAGAATGGAAAATAAAGTGGTTGACACTTTTATCCGAAAGAGTAATGCTACATTAAACATGCTACATTTGGAATGAGATCCTTTGGTTTTTGATTTGATGAATTTTGGATTGGAAGTTGTTAGTGTAGGGAATTCATCTATTTTTTCAGGTTTCAATGAAATCATCTCTAGCAGACAGAATTAAGAAAGTGAAAAAAGACGATAGTGAGTTACAGAAAAATGTAGAATTGGTTCAGAAGGGTAATTTACCTAAATTTAATATTGATAATGTTTTTGTTTTGAGGTTTGGAAAGATATTATGTGTGCCTTGTGATTTACAGTTAAAGAAAGAGTTGTTATGTGAAGCTCATAGTTCTCCTTTTCTAGTTCATCCTAATAGTACTAAGATGTACAACGATCTTCGTGAGTATTAATAGTGGGATAGAATGAAAAGAAATATTTCAAACTTTATTGTGAAGTGTTTAACTTATCAATAGGTTAAATCATAATGATAGTTACTGAATGGGATGCTTCATCCTTTTCTAATTCCAGAGTGGAAAAGGGAAAATGTGTCTATAGATTTCATAGTGGTATTACCAAATACTTCTTGTGGTAATAATGGAGTCTGGGTTATTATTAATTGATTAACTAAATATGATCATTTTCTTCCTATTCAAGATACTCTGTCTCTAGATCAACTTTCTTGATTGTATATTAAAGAGATAGTCAGGTTACATGAAGTTCCCCTCTCCATTGTTTCTGATCGTGATACTAGGTTCACTTTTATCTTTTGGAAGGGCCTTCAGAAGTCAATGGGTACTGAATTAAATTTTAGTATAGCTTTTCATTTGCATACAGACGGGTAGTCAGAACAAATAATTCAGAACATGGAGGATATGCTACATGATTGTTCAATGGATTACCAGGGAATTTCGGACCAATGTCTTTCTTTGGTTGAGTTTTCTTATATTAATAGTTGTCATTCTAGTATACAGACGGCACCATTTGAAGCATTATATGAAAAGCAGTGTTGAACTCTAGATTTTTGGGATGAAATTGGTGAAAGGATGTTGATGGGACCATAATTGGTATAAGAGATGAAAAAAAAGTTCAGTTGATTCAGAAGAACATGAGAACAGCTCCGAGCAAGAAGAAAAGTTATGCAGATAACTAGAGGAAGGATCTTTATTTCGAGGTAGGTGATCATGTCTTTCTCAAAGTTTCTCCTTGGAAAAGTGTGATGTGTTTTGGTAAAAAGGGAAAGTTAATTATGAGGTTAATTGGACCCTATTAAATCCTAGATAAAGTTGTATTAGTTGCCTATAAAGTGGATTTACCTCCATGTTTATCCCAGGTACACAATGTTTTTCATGTTTCAATGTTGAGAAATTATATGTCGGATCCATATCGTGTTTTGAGTCTAAAGGTAGTTCAGTTGGAATAGAATATTTCTTATGAAGAACAACCAATCTAGATTCTTGATCGAAGAGAGAAAGTGTTGCAAAATAAGGTAATTCATCAGGTAAAGGTTTTGTGGAAAAACCATATGGTTGAAGAGGCAACATGGGAATTTGAAAATTCTAGGAGGGATAAATACTCCCACTTATTTGATAAGTGAATAAAATTGCGAGGTTGTAATTTCCAAAAGGGGGGAAGAATGCAAAATCCTAGGTAAATAGAGAATATGAAATTTTTATATTTATTAATATTTATGAATTAAATATTAATTTTACTCTATAGAGGATACTATGATCGATGGCATACCCGACACACAACAATAGGTTTCTCTAAAATCTAATGTTGCACACAATGCTGAGTCATACTAAAAAAATTATAATATAATATTATTGTTTTAAATGGTAGTTAACACCTAGTAGTTACATTGGTAGGAATGAACAGAACTAACTATATTATTATTAAACATGTTTTTTAAATGTTTCTACATTTATCTAATAAAATTTAGAGGCTTAAAATGATAATGAATCCAATTTTAAGCATAAATACTCCAATATTTTTAAAAGTTAGTTTTACCACCTTTTGATGGTGAACCCTTTTTTAAATCTATTTTTGGATACTTTTATATGTTTTATTTGAAAAAATAAAATTATTCCTTAGATGCAGGATATCAAAATTTACTTTGGGTAAATTTTTTGTATTTTTCTGATAAGGTTCATTTTTTAATGAATAGTAAAAAATAATGCATTTTAAGTCAAAAATGTGTTTTCATCTAATTTATTTATATGGTTAGATTGTCTTTTTAGTTAGATATAAAGTGTAATTATTTTTTTTTTATAATTTAATCCAATTTTTTTCACTGTAAGTGATTTCACTTTTTAATTGGATATAAACACATGTTAATCTTTTCCTAGTTTTTACTTCTTAAAAACACGCTTTTGGTTTTTACAATAGGAATTAATTTTTAATTGATTTCTAAAATTTATGTGTTTTAAATTGGTAAAAATGGATTCCATATTTGGAATAAATAGGTCCAAATTTTTTAAATAGGTTCCTTTTATTTTTAAACATTATCAATAGTAATTTCAGTAAATATTTTATTTACTGTGGTTAAAGGGTAAATTTGGGAAATAAGGGTAAAAAATAATTTTATAAAAATATTAAACTACCTTAACACATGTAATAACCCTATTTTATGAGATATATCCGACCATGGGCATCCTTGGGTTAATTTTAGGACCCCATGAAATCATTTGTGTGTGAAAATGACATTTAATTACTTTTAATTTAAAGTTAAGGAAAATATAACCTAAACATGTATCTTTTACTAAAAAAAATTATATGAGGTTATATAAGTGATATATCTGACTATAAATATACATTAGAAAAAAAATATTCCCTACATCATGGTATTTTATTTTTAATTTTTAGAGACCAAATAAATAAATATATTTATGACACAATGATGATGTAGTGATTACCTTATTAATGGATGATTAAAATAAATGAGATTATAAATATTAAAATGAACTTATTTTGAAACTTTTTATGCCATAAACTATTTTTAGGGATTATTATGACTTTTTATCTTTTAATTAATGAAGTTTTTTCAAATGAATAATTTTTTATGGATATTTAAAAAGTCGTGACATGAATAGTATGAAAATTGACATAAATTAGTTTTTAAAACAAATACTATTTTATTAAATGATATAATAGTCCTAAAAGTCTAAGATTCATCCAAATTACTTGTATAAGGTTGAAAATTCCATTAATGAACCACTTGTGGTTCTATTTTCATTTTATATTAACTATATTAACCATATAGTATGAATATTCAAGAAGACATGGTAGGAGTCAAATTAGTTAACTAAGGGTTAAAGCTAAAAGATAAGGTTACATTTGTGACCTAGAATTGTATAAAACCTATTGGTTTAGTGGTTTTCGACCCAAAAACATCTTATATTTTAAATAAATGACTTTGGTACCATTTGAAACCAAAAATCATGTTATAATAAAATAATATTTCAATACCTTCTTAAAGTGCCCCTCCTCCCTCTTATAAAAGGACATCACCTCTGCCTATTTACTCACACCTATCAATCCCCTTGGATCATCCAGCCTCTTCCCAAATAATCTCCAAATATCTCTCTATTCCTCCTGAATCCTCACCAAGGGAATAAGTCATTTCAAGAAATCCTTTTAGCTTAAATCAAAAGGAGTTACCCGATTCGAGGTAATGTCTTCTCTCAAACTTCTTTCATTTATTTTCATTATCCAACTCCCTAAAATCTATTTCTTCCATTATTTTATAAAAACACAAGAATATTCAATATAATAGTATTTTTTTATGATAATTATTCTGACAACACTTCCACACACCTCTATCTGATGGGTATGAACATATTGTTTCTGTGTACGGCGAACTACTGCCACACAAAATGATGATTGTTAGATTTTCCCCTAACACCTCTCATGGTGGCCATTATGATGGAAATATATTTAAATGTGATATATATTATTTTTATATTGTCCCTATTATTTTTTATTTTTTATTTATATCATACTTTTATGGTTTCCATAATTGGTAAATACGATAATTTTATTTGAGGAAGTGTGGACTACCGCCCCCTCAATGTGATTTGACTTGTTCATGTCATACATGTAACGTATAAAGGATGAAATTATTGAACTTATGCAACGTATATAAAATATGATATTATAATTTAATTATAATATACTTATGTATCATTTAGTTTTCATTCCTTTAAATATGAAAATAAAATGAAAGCAGCCTTCATGCGTACGTACGGCTTACTGTCTCCATGAATGGTGCATTTAATTTCTTATATCCAAATGTTATGTACTTTTATAAATACATATATATACTGGATTTATATTATATTTAAATCATTAATATCATTCTTTAGGTAATTTACTTTTGACCACATTGACAATTTCTAATTATTACAAGTTTATTGTTGACTCAAGTACCAAATATCGACAAAATGAACGATATTAACTTAAATAATTATGTAATGTTTAAAACATTGTAATAATTGATATAAAAGTAATAATAAACTTGAAAATGGATCTGATTCAAGTAAAAATTAACTTAAGTTTATTATTTATGATGAAAAAGGAGCATACATGACGAGTCATATTCAAGGTACAAGACTTCGTCTCAATCTCATTTCACTGAGGCATATTTTGTTTTATACATGTATTTATTTTATACAGTATATAAACCAATTTGAATTTTCATTTAATTCAAAGGGAATATTTTTCTACAAATTATTTTACTAAATGACCAAATGAATGTTTCTTTTTAATGTATGTGCGTTGTGAAAACGACTTTTCCGCCACCGCGAGCATTATTTGATATTTGGATTCCTTAAAAAGCCATAATATTTTTAAAAGGAAAATAAATACCACATACCCTTTTTATGTATTTTGGTAATGAAAATGGTTTTTATAATAGATTTATTATGTTAATATATTTAACCTATATCTTTTGTTTGCAATGTGGAACTGTTATCTTTCCTTTATGCTTGTTCATGTGTTATGATTATGTTATGGTTCCTGGGCATTGTTTACGTATATGGGTGGTTCCATGATAATCCTAGGGTAAGTGAGACTATGATAGCTCTCCAATGAATTGGGTAATGTGATGGAGGTAAACTTTAATGATTATACTATGAGATTTAGAGAATATATTGTGATGGATATTCCAAACATAACTCTCTATGTAGCAATGAAAGATACAATGTAAGTTTGATATGGATTCCACAAGTTACCTTTATGATTTATGATTTCTATGTGTTATTCATAAATCTTATTATTTCATGAGGTATTTTAAATAGATTATGTTTTATGATTGTGAATTATGATTTCATTTATTTGTATGTATTAATGGACTAATGTTTTCTTTCCTTATTTTTAACCCTTACTGGTATTTTTATGCTCATCCCAAGTTTTTGAAATGTTTTTCACAGGGTATAAGGAAGGGTAAGAGAAAGGAAGTATACAAGAATATTTATATCAAGTAAAGAACTCTCGTTTTATTTCAGGAGTTTTATTATTGTTAAAATTTTGGATAAACTAGAAGTGTTTACATTGTAATTTTTGGGATGTAATGTAATAGTTATGGCCTAATTCTCTAAAACTCTAATCCTGAAAAGATCCTCAATGAAAATTCTTGTCTTAACTGAAGATTATGTAATGTTTAAGACTAGGGCCTTATATATATCATATGTGATATTATTGGATCTGTGATTATGTATATTTTTTTATCATTCTTAAAAGAGTTTAAGAATGTAAAATATATAATGTTTTATAAAAGTCACTCTCCACTTTTTTATTATTTGAAGTTGACTAAAAATACTCATAAAGTGAGTTTATAATTATCTTCTCAAAGTATGAATTTAATTTATCCATAACCAATATTCATTATAGAGTATTATAGGTTGTAATGAAATGTTATGTTTATCATGGGTAGTATTTCTTATAGATATATAAAATATGATCATGATGCACAAAACGAGTTTTGTGCCCTGGATGACCCACCAAGTATACCACATAGAGTGTCATGCACTATGTATTTGGTATACTAGGGGTGAATGTTTCATATTTTTATTTCCTAAATACCTAAGGTTTTATGTATACATATCATGATAACCTCCATAATTTGATACCACTCTTACGAAAGCCTTAAATATTAGATAATCATATGTTGGTTGTGTGTGTTATTGAACATGTCATAAATTGGATCTTAACCAAGATGTGATTTTTCAAATTGTATGAAGAGTATAAAATATTGTTCCTTTATGGAGATAAAATAAAGTATTTTATGGTCGTACCTAGATAAGATATGTGATATACTTATATTCTTGGGTGAGGGTAATGTGACGTGCCTATCCATAAGGGTGAATGACATGTGACTTATTCATCGACATGGTCTGTCTATACTCGTAGAGTCAAGAACATATGAGTAACTATATGGTATTGACATAATCTATGTTTCATGGTCACTCGATGTCTTTGAAAAATATAATATAAGAAAATGAATGTTTATATGTTAATACCATAGGAATCATGTATAGAGATATATGTGTTCAATTGGGATCACATCTGATCCCTTTATTGCATGAGTAATAGTAATGTTTTTATATAGGATTCTCATTGAATAGAATTATGAATTTAATAATTTAAAATTATTTTAATCACTATAGAGGCCCATGGGGTCATACTTTGTGATTGATTGAATAGGGATTGTGTTTTATGAAACTTAGAGAGATGTTCTAAAATTATTATATAGTTAATCCAAAAGGTGTTATGGGTGGGTCTTCAGAAGGTGTTGCATATAATTTGATACATGCTGAAATTAATGAAATATTTCCAAAAGTGTTTTGGGATATGTTTTAAAGGAGTTTAGGATATTATTTCATAAATTATTTTATATAATACATTATAAGTTGAAATGACACAAAGTCTATAATGCTTTACTGTAAGTGGGTGATTCATAGATATATTCCCAAAATCCATAAACTCATATGTTGTGTTTTATGATTTTTGGGGATATTTTTTCTTATTATATATAGATATCATAACTTCATTTCATAGTACAATCATAATGTATGATATGAAAAGTTCATAGGGTTGTGTTATGTGTTAAACCATATTATACGATTCACATAAACAACCTACAATTAATTGAAGCATTCAAACATTAAGTGTTAACATTTAGGAATATTCCATGACTGTCATTTTTAGATAATGTGTCATAAAATGAATATTTTAGTAGATATGTCAGTTCATTTGTTGGATAAGTGCATGAATTAGTTTTGCATTACTTGTATGTTACATATTTTATGAGTAAATGTAGCAAACTAAGGGAGTATCCATGAAGGCTATATTAGGAGGCCAAATAATTGAGATAGTGTTGGCCTAAGCCTACTTAATATTTTTTACAATTATCTCCCTTACCTAAAGCTCTATTTTACCCACATCCTTAACTATTAAGAGATACTAGCATATTTTGGATATAATAAGGATCTAACCCAAAATTTGAGTGATTCAGTTGATCCATGGATACTCCATAGAAGTGGGATTATTTTTGATACCTTTAAGTGTTATTTATCAGGCATATAATTTAAGAAGGTTGTATAAGATCTTCAGTGAAATATTCGTGAATTTTATTCATTTATATTATGCATGGTTTTGGATTCAATTCTAGATGATATTAGGCTTACAATTTCTAATGTATTTCATTCCCTTAAACAAGTGTCATTCGATCCCAAGAAATATAACACTATTTATGAGATTTAAACAATTTATAAATGACTCAACTTGACACTCAATCTTGGAGATGGCTTTTTTGGGTTTTCAATGACCCATAACGTGGCTTTTATAAAATAGAATAAAAGTAATGGAGAAAAAAACAAGCTTATTTTTATTGTTAACATGATAAAGAAGATTTAAAAACCCTCTCCTAATCGACAATAAATAAGTATTAAAATCACATGATAAATATTCACCAATATTATCAATTTAAATATGATTAATTGAGTAATCCAGGAACCATTTCCTTAATATAATTATTTGGAAAATAAGTATTCCACTAAATTAAGAGGTTATAATAAGTGCACATGATACCATTATGTTGATGCGTCAATAAAAATCATAAAATACATAAATATTCTACATAGTGGATGTATTATATCATATATCCCTAAAAATTAATGTTAAGAATATAGGGGATTCCATCCCTATATTTGAATGTTATGATCTTATAATTATTTTTCCATAAGAACAAGTAGAGCATGAGAAATCATTGGGTGTAAGGACCCTTTTATCAACCAATGTATTCTTATGTGAATATTTAAAAATATTTCTTTATGTAATTGAGCCAAGATGAATCAAATGATCATATTATACATTAAATGTTTTATAATCATTTAACTTATGATTTAACATATTTTATTTCATTGTGTATATAGTCATATAGTACAAATAATTAGAAAACCTCAAAAGTGTATCTCAAATAAAAGAAATTCTATAATTAATTCTTGTTATATAATGGTATCCAATAAATTTTTTATTCATTCAATAAAAGAAAATGGTATTTGGGAGTAGTTTAAACCACTACTAAATTATTCATGATGGTTTCTAAAAACACTATGAATTTCTTTGTCATGAATCATTTCAAGATTAGTTTTAGAACTATCCTGATTCATTTAGATTTTTTTTCACTCACATTTTTATTTATATTTTTACAAAAAATTAATATTTATTTATTTATTTTTATTAAAAATAAATTTATATATTTATATATTTATTATTTATTTAAACTAATATTTTTTATTTATTTACCATTTATTATTTATTTCTATTTGTTTTAGTATTTTTTATACATAACACATCGACTTACAAGATGGTCATCCATCATTACCCCAATCTCACTCATCGCTCTTAACTCTCTAAGTATTATCCACTCTATCAAATTAATTTACATGTATTAACATGTTAAAATATTTTATTTAATTATCATGTATCAATATTTTTAAAATTACACAAAAAATTCCCTAGGAATCACCTCACCTTATGCTAATCTCACTCATTCTCACTTAACATTTTAAGTACTAACCACTCTAATAAATGAATTTACATGCAATAATATGCCAATAAATTTTATGCAACCTATATGGTGATTAGGGTTTCATTCATATGGCATTCAGTCCAAACTATTTTTTTAATCTATCGAAGGTTTTTGTTAGTATTTTAAAAAAATATAAATATATAGATGCTTCAAATCAAGTGAATATTAATGTTTTTGTCCCTATTAATCACTTTGGAAATGGTGTGGATGTATGTATTTATTTTAAAATCTCTAATACCGAGGAAGTGTAAAATCAGAGGTTCTTATTTAATCTTATGTGTGACTCATTTGAAAGAATTATGAGGAATGGTTCCTTAGCTTTTGTTGAGGTGCATTCGAAGATTCTTTAAAAATATCTTCCAGAATGAATGTACTCAATTTTATCATGATAACACTTTCGGTGAGTGCAAACCCTTATAATTTTGAGGGTTTATAGAGTCTATTTCATCAATATGGGGTTTTTATGGATGGAATATGAACTCACTTGATAAGGTCTTATATAGCATTGTCTTTCAGTTATAAGATCTTAAATTCAAGGCTAGGGGTATCATATCTATCTCCCTTAGTCTTGGAATTTTTAGAATCCAAGATTGGGGTCCTATTTTCAATTTAGATTCTGTGATTTAACTCAATTGTTCAAGGGTGGGTCATAATTATTATCCTCGATGAGTTTTTATGGAATCCACAAATACTCTGGGATATCTCCTTAATAGTGGGGGTTCAAATTAATTTTTATAGGGAAACAGATAGATCTCGATATAGACACTTTTCTAGAGTTCTTGTTGAGGTTTTACTTTTTTTTCTCTTCTTATTGAGAATGTTATTTGGGTTGTTGGTAATTATAAACATATATTAGGGGTTGTTTTTAAAACACACTCTTCTTTCTATAAGAAATGTAATCTTATTGGTAACTAAATTGAGAATTTTCATAAGAATCTATTTTGTGAAAATTGCAAAAAAGATAGAGAACTTTCTTATGAAAAGTAATTTTAAAGTTCCAACCACCAATGGTGTTCAAGTGGGTAACCAAGGAAACTCTATGGTTAAAGTTATATCTCATAGATATGTCACTCCAATAGGTATTATACTCCATATATTAGAGCCACAAAGGAAGTGTATGCCACGCCCATCCTTTGTTGAGGTCATTGCTGGTTCTTAGATTAATATTGTTCCTTATGTGAAGAATAATGATTCCATGGCTTATTTTTCTAAGGAATTTATAATGAAAATGTTGATTTGTACTTGAAAACTCTTTCCAACTTGTATTAGGATACAGATCCCTTATATAAAGCTTTTTTACCCTCAATTATGATGCAAGGCTCATGAAATCCATTAGAACATCCAATGTGGTGGTTATTTCTATTCTTGATAGCTCTATTTATTCAATGTCTTAAATGGGTTCAAATTATATGAAAGATAAATAAATATCACATAATTATTCTCTTCATTAAAAGGAATAAAGGTGGGGTATGATACTGTTACTTGTATTTGGAACCTCTCCAAATTATTTGGAATTTATCCATGATTGTGTTAATGGACTAGGATTTATAGTCCCTAGGAAAAATCATGTTACTATAAAATTGTCTACATCTAATATTATAACACCAATTGACAACATTGATAGTGGAAACCATAATGTTTCATCACTGGTGGGTGGTATGTTTTTGGGCTTGTTGGTTTTTTATGATAAGATAGCATCAACTTAGATGGTTCGAGTGTTATAGACAGAGAAAGAGACATTTATAATAGAGGAATGATCTCCCAACCCTGTTGTGATGTTTTCTATGTATGGTGTTTGTTTCAAATGAATTACATGAAGTGTAAATCCCTCATAAGACTTAAATACCTATTATAATGATGGGAGACTCAACTCCAATGATTATTTATAAAGGTATAACTATTATAGATATTACCCCTTAGCCCAGTACTGATTTTGTACAGGTTTTCCAGGATGTAAAGCTAAAAGGAACTGGGTTTGGGTATGGCAGTACCCGATCAATCTCTCCTAGTGTCTTAAGTTCCCTGGTGCATCTAGCTATCACTTCCATGAAAATGGTAATTTGTGGATTGGTTAGTACCGAGGCTAATAGTAGTGGCATAGGTAGTTTATTTTCCATGTTCGATTTTTTCAGTACCTCTGGTAATTAGGTTACTTATCTTGGGGAATCTATAAAGGCTTAGGAAATGTCTAAATGAATTGTTGATATATATGTTAAATTAGTGACCATTAAGGTTGGTTTTAGTCTCTTAAAGGATAAATTTTATACCAACAGTGGGGAGGAAATTGAGCATAACAGACCAACCACTGAGGTTAGAGAGCTCGATGTTGCAATTGATCTAGCTAAGGTGACTATCAAAATTTGTGATTAGACATTCATGTTCCTAGGGTATATTTCCATCACCCAATATAAGGCTAGTGAAAACCCTGGAGATGATGAGTAAAATGATGAATTAGATAATGATCAAGGAAATCAGTGGAAAAAGGCCAAAACTTGGAGGTGAGGTTGATACCCTCATCGTAAATTGATAGCCCCACAGGCATTGTTAATTACTAAAGGGTTTCCAAATTTAGAAATTTAAAACAAAAAACCAAAATCACTAATTCTATAATTAATTAGTATAAAATTTTCATGTCCTAAGGTCAATCCCACAAAGATAGGTTGGAGAAAATAATTAATTTAATAATAGAGAAGAAATTTATTTAATGAATTTAAATCTAAACTATAGTGCATGGTGATTGATAAAGAATGTGGGGGAATAAAAATGCACACCAAACATCCAATTTCTAGGTTCAAGCACTGTGAATTTTAGGTTAAAAATTTATTTTTGTGGTTGTGAGAACTAGGTTAATGTAATCTCTTTGGTCTAGATGATCACTCTCCCTCTCACTAATACCTCATTTCTAATGGTCAAAGACTTTAGTTATTTAAAGAAATATTTAAACAAAAACCATTTTTAAAACATGAAACCAATTTCATCCCAATGGTCATGGTGAGGTTTTAATTCTAGTTTTACATTCTAGAATGATTTTTTAATTTACTTTCAATTATCATGCTTGTAAAATAAAATAGGGAAAGGAAGAAGAGATTTAGAATGTAAAAACCCATTTTGAATTAACTATGAAACCAAAAATTTCCTTAGTGAAATATTTATTCAATTAAATATTCATCACAAAAGAAATCACCCCATTATTCTATCCATGATAGGGTGAGTAAAATAAATAAATTAAATCCCTATAGATATTTCAGAGTCGAATTGTTAGAGGACCCTGCACAGCATAGCTTCTTTCCCCAAGCCCTAGTCTCAAATCTGATTCTGGTGGTAGCAGCTTAACCCTGAATTTATAGATCTTCAAGGTTCTCAGGTTTGATTAAATTCACCATTATTATGGATATAAATGATTCATAAATGTTTTATAGGTCTTTATTGGTCATCTTGGGGGTCATAAATGATGGTTTCCATTGAATTCCACCATGAACCTGGAAATTTCTATCCCCATAATTACATTTTTTGTCATGAAAATATTTTTTAAACCATAAATATTCATGGCCTAACCCCATAAGTCAATTTTCACCATTAAATGATGTTGTGATGATTAAGCGGTTTCTCATGGCGTGACACCTATGTGTCATGTCATGACACATGTGGTTTATCTCTTGAGTGCTTTTTTTCTTCATGAACCGATACTTTTACAATGTAACTTAAATGATTTTATTCCATCCCTAGAACCACCATTTTACCCTGAATCTTTAGTTTTGTCCCCCTAGAATCTTTTATAATCATCCTTTATCATGGAAATCCATCTTTTGATGGAAATTAAATCATTTTTCTCCTTTTACTCATTTTCCATAAATTGTTGTATCATGCCAAATATGAAAAATTCTATTAAATATTCAAGAAATAATTAATTATTTAAGTCATAAAAGTAGTGTATTTTAATACTAAAAATTATGCATGAAATGGACATATCAAATCCCCCACATGTGAATTTAGACTTTCCTCAATTTTGGAATCTCAACATACTAGAAAGGACACTCACCCTACCATGCATTAAATTAAATGTTAATAAAATCAATCGATAAAATGGGGAATTTAAATTTTCAATCTTTGCATGGAAAAATTCATCAACGCCTCACTTTTTAAAGAAACAAATCAACCAATTATTATAATCTTCCCCTTTTTAAATAGCCATGATTTTTCATTCGTTTATATCCACATTTCAGTTAATTTTTAATATGCATGTCATTTTTAATTTACCTCGCTTTAATTTTTTCACTTATCATCAAGGTACAAATGTAATTGAAATTAAGCACATACCTCAAAAACATGTCAATTATGATAGGCATTCAAGGCATTTACCATCTCCAACACATAAATATGGAATCACAAATAATAATGAGGTCTTCATATCAAGGATAAAATTTATCTGAGACTTAAGTGTGGGTGGGTAATAGTTTTAATATAATGCAAAAAAATTAGGTTTGACTCTAAATCATAGTGCATGATATAAAAATATTAACTTAATTAGAATCTCTATTTATATATGTTTTCTCTCTCTTGCCCCCAAAAAGCTCAATGTGGAGTCATGATGAAATTAATCACAATGAATGAATCATCCTCTCTAGGTATTTTTTTTTCTTTTTGAAAGTTATGTTTATGAAAAATATCACATCCACCACCTAACCACATATGATCAAAATATCATCAATATGAAAATAGTGATTTTTTATCCTACCAAGTCATAGCCCTTTTTGACAAGATATGTGAACAATAAAGTACAAAGAATAATACATGAGCTCATATTAAATCATAAGAAAACCCCCAGAAAATTGTCCTCAATGTAGTACATCTCCATCCACCTTGGATAGCCTCTCCCCCGCACTTAATCTTTTTAATATCACACAACATACCGTGAGTATGGTAGGAATGGATATTAGAGTCTTTTCCTAATATGGTTTTTGATGGATTATATGAGAAAAATAAAGATAAATATTAGGTGGGTCCAAGGATAATGGTTTAATAAAAAAAATGCCTCAACCATATTAAAAGTGATTCTATTTAGTCATAGCTTTGATAAGATTTCAAATAAGTTCTATAAGAGGACATGCTTGAGTCTTACAAGAAATATACTATAGAAAGAATAGGAAATATTAGTTCAAATAATTTCTTGAGAATTATATGAATGGTTGGAACAAATACTTATTACAATGCATATGATTAATAAAATCAATTAATGAAAATATAATAAATTCAATGCATGGACAATTCTCAGAAAAATTTCATTATCAAAAATCAATAAGTCCCTCTAAATCATGATTTTTGAAATCTTAATCCACATTTTATCTCTACTAATTCTTTTTCCCATTTTTCTCATTCAAATTAATTTAAAAATAAATTTAAAATCATGGCATGGAAATTATCCTAGGCAGTTTATGTCTTTTTTTGGTTGATTGAAGTGAAAATTAGATATAAAACATGAGATTGGTAGTTCAAAGTTATAAAAACTTTAATTTTTTGGGTAAAATAAAATATATAAATTGAAACTAATACTACCATTCACATGGTGTACTCTAAATTGAATAGGTTCTGCTAATTTCTTCTCTATTTTCATCATGATGCTTTCTCATGCCATTATTTTGGACCTAAAAAGTGAAAAGAAACAATTGAAAATGTAATCCCATTGAATAATGCTAAAAAATATAAGGTTAATTGGAAAAAAATCATAATATAAAATTAAATCCTTGGAAAATAATAAATCAAAAATCCTAGAAAGCGATAAAATATGGGTTGCATCCCAGAAGTTGCTCTTCTTTTAACGGTTATTTAGCTCAACTATACCTAGGTTAGTTGATCAGGGTGTGATACAAGGATAACTATCTTGGGTTAACCAAATACAGAATTTTTTATGCATTGGTATTAGCTATTATCCTCCTTAATGAAATCATCATGAGATGTGGAGGAAGTGACCTCAATCTGGATGGATTGATAGTGAGTAGAAAGAATTTGGTATTCATCCAGACTTGGTAAAATTATTCTACTTCAACTACTCGCTGCATTTATTGAATTTTATCAATGATCACTTCTGTTTCTACAACCATCATCACTTCTTCCTCTTATGATTCTACATAGTTAGTGTAGATGGTTGTGATTTTTTATTCTTCTTCTTACAGTGCACTTATATCATCAAAAAATTTGTAAAAAAAATCGGTCATCTTTTCATCTTTTTTCTCTTTTTTTAATTCTTCCTTTAGTTATGATCCCATCTTTGCAAAGAATCGGTGAAAAAACTTAGTAGTCGAGATCCCTTATTCTAGTTATTTTTCTTCTTATTACTTCAGTTCAATGAATTTTGTGTTGGCACATTCATGTTTTGCAGCAAGATCGCCTTCTTCTTCTTTATCCAAACCTACAAAATCAAGGGAATCATGAGTGGGATCTAATCCAACTTCGAAAGTGGTACTAACCTCTTTTTAGTTTTTCATGCTTCTTTTATCATGATATGACTTTGGGAAATTCATCTCCAGGTTATGAAGTATTGGGCCTTAAAATATTGGGTATGGTTGTGGGAACTATTTAAATTGATTCTTCATTATTTTAATTTCTTCGAGTTGTTGCGTCAAATCCTTCAGCAGTATGGAAAACCCTTCCTTGGTAGTCAACGTGCTCTGCATCTACACTATTAAAACCAAAAAAACACATGTGATAAAAATGATAAAAACAAATAAATAAATTCCAAAACTAAAACATGAAACATAAAAGATGAAAAATGAGTTTTCCAAAATAATTAAACTAATATAATCTCTGATCATCTCCCCTGAAATGGTGCCCAAAATTTACAGCCCTATGAGCATCATTAGTTTACATACGGTTACAAAATTTAGAAATTTAAAAACACAAAACCATAATAACTAATTATATAATTATTTAGTATATGATTGGAAGTCCTAAGGTCGATCCCACAAGGACATATTGGAGAAATGAATTAATATAATAATAAATACCTAAATTATTTAATGAATTTAAATATAAACTATGGTGTGTGGTAATTTATGATGAATATAGGAGAACAAAATAATAAAACAAAACGTGCTAAAATTTCTAAGTTCAGGCACTATGGATTTTAGGTTAACAGTTTATCATTGTTCTTGTCATAATTAGGTCAAAGTGATCTCATTGGTCCTGATGATCACTCTCCCTCTAACTAACACCATTTTTTTAATAGTCAAATACTTCAGTTAGTAAGTGAAAGAGGGAACCCAATCCCATTTTTAAACATAGAGCCAATTTACTCCCAATGGTCTTGGTGACGGTTGAATTCTAGTTATACATTATAGAACACTGATTTAATTGACTTTTAATGATAATGCATGTAAAATAAAAGATGAATAGGAAGAAGAAACTTGGAATGAAAAAACCCAATTTGAGTTAACCATAAAACCAAAAAAATACCTTAGCTCAATCCCCATAAATTACATATTCAGTGCAAAAGAAATCACCCTTTCATGTTATTCATTAAAGGGTGACTAAAATAAATTAATTAAAACCCTATTGATATGGCGGAGTGAAATTGGTGGAGGTCCCTTCACATTGTAGCTTCTCACCACAAACCCTGATCTTTGATTTGATTCTGGAAGAAGTGGCTTGAGCCACTATTTATAGATCTTTAGGATGCTTGGGTATGATTAACTTCATCATTAGTATGACCATAAATGTGTCATAAAGGTTTCTCTTGCCTTTATTTTCCATCCGGAATCATAAATGAGGGTTTCCATTGAATTCCACATCAAACCTTGTCATTTTTTTGCCTCATTAGCAAATTTTACATATTGAAAATGGTTATTACATCATAAATATTCATGGACCTGCTTCATGTAAGTCAATTTGCACCGTAAAATGAAGTTGTGAAAATTTCAGGGCGTGTCATAGAATGAAGCCTATGGGTCATGTTGTGACGCTTGTGGTTCATCTCATGGGTTCTTTTTCACTCCATGCCCCTGTACTTTTACTGTGTAAAATGATGTATTACCATGTAAATGATGTTTTTTCATCCCTAAAACCCCCGTTTCATACTGAATCATCAGTCCTGACCCTCCCAGAAGCTCATATGAGCATCCTTTTTCATGGAAAGCCGTATTTTGATGGAAATATCTATTTTTTTCTCATTTTACCCATTTTTCACAATTTTTTGTATCATTCCAAATATAAACAATTCTATTAAACATCAAGTCAATAATTAATCATTTATGACATAAAATTAATGTATTTTAATACTAAAATGTATGCATGAAATAGACATATCATAAAGAAGCTTCTCAAAGGGGAAGGTATGGTCAGTGTGGAAGAAGATATGTGTTGAAAATGGCTAGTTTTTTTACCTTTTTTCTCTCTCTTGGTGGAAGTGAACCACTTGAATGCATTTAAAACCCATGTACTTTTTCGTGTGTGTGGATTTTTCTTAATAAATTTTATTAAGACCATGGATTTGGGAGAAAATTCTTGTTTCATGCCCTTTCTGAGTAATTATTAAATAAAAAATCATTTATAATGAATGATAATTGACAATTAATTAATAATTTTTATTTATTAAAATTTTAAATGACATATAATTAAGAAACATAAATAATTGATAATTAGTAATCAGTAATTAACAGCTGACACTTATCAATTAGAGTTTAATAATTAATAATTAATAATTTATAATTCAGAATTATAAAATAGTTAATAATTTTAAATAATAATTCATGGAGACACATAGGTGTCAATTGAGGATAGAAGGAAGCCCTTGCTTGCTTCGTTTCGGGAGACTCCTACCAGAAGAATCAATAAAAAGGGTTATTAAGCGCTTGTAGAGGCGAATCTAGATGCGGTTGTTATATGGTTGTCGATGGGTAAGAATTTTTTTGTTTCTAGGGTTTTTCTTTGAAACAGAGAGAACCCATGGTGATTGGAGGAGTAGTCTTATAGGGTGTCCATGATTTGGGGGATTTCTAATTGGCGTTGCATCTCTATTGGTTGTTTCTTCTTTCACTTCTTATTTCCCTTTGATAAGTTAAAACAGTAAGCATGGAGCTTCAGATCTGTGTTTGTGAAGGCAGGTGCCCTTCGTATTCATGATTGGAGTCTTGATTTCAATTTTTCGAATGTTCATAATTCTTTTGAATAGGTTTGGATTAGGATTCATGACCTCACTTGGATCCAATGGCATCCAAAAATACTCTATGACATTTCTATTGTGATTGGAGTGCCGATTAGGATGGATAGGGAGACTGAGCAAGTGCACTATGGACACTTTGATCTGATGCTCATTGAGGTGGACCATAGTACCACTCTCATTGACAAGATAATGCCCTCTACTCCCCAAGATGATTTTCACTTACGTGTTGAATATGAAAAGCAGCCTCACTACTTCGTGGGTTGCTATGTTGTTCATCATTTGATTGAGGATTGTCATCGAGCTGTTGTTTATGCGATATGCAATGTTAGTGGTCATACGGTGAATGACTGCATGTTACAATCTAGAAAGGATGGTGTTATACATGTCCAAAGGGGTTCACCTCCTGATTCGCAGGTGGTAAGGGCCGAAAAAGTTCCTGGGCAAGTTGATGTATTTGTAAATATGAAAGGAGAAATACAGGAGGTGAATGCCACAACCTCCTTTAAGGAGGTCTTGTACAAGAAGACTGATTTTATTCCAGCTCATGGGACCACACCTGTGCTTTCAGATCGTGAGGCGGTTGTTCAAGATGAATTTGATCATGTGATACAGAAAGAATCTATTGTTAGGAGGAATGGGAAAACCAAAGTGGTTGATGATGATGGTTTTCAGTTGGTTATTTACATGAAACCAAAGGATACTACACATGCAAGGCGGATGTCCGGTTTTTAGATCACATGGGAAGGAGCCTAATGTTGATCCACATGAGTTGATTCGGGCAGATATGACGGGGCAGACTTCTATTCCCTCTCTTCTTAAGGTGACTTTACAAGATGACCATCTGATAGCGCTGACTGTCCTCACTCTTGGTGCCACAAAGGAGTTGTTGTTGGTGAGAAGGACAACACTGCCCTTTTGGACACTGGTACAAGTAAACTTTCATTGCTTGACATTTTTAGTTGTTCAAGTATCATGGATGTTTTCCATGAGGAGTTCGACATGCTTTATTGACCTTGCTCTATTGAAACACAGCCTCTTTAGATGAAGAACACGTCTAATTTGTAGGATGCCTCTTCAGGTCATGATGATTCTGTTGAGAATAATTTTATTGGTGGAATTTAATCGAATGATGAAAATGTTAAGCCACTGAGCATGGATGACAGATGGCATGCTCTCAAAAAATGGAATAGGGGCAGACACCTGAGAAATCAGGGCGGCACTCGAGGGAGAGGTGATAGATATAAAAGAAGGATATTTGTAATGATGGTGTTGTCTTTTTGTAGCATTTTTCTCACATTTCCACCCTCGGTATCTATGTCAGTGTATTTTATTTTTTTAATAAATTTTTTGGACTATGGATTTTAATTCATAGTTCGCATCGTTCCTGGTAATTACAAATGATAAATAATAATTAATAAATAATTAATTTATAATTATTAACAAGTAGTTAAAATTTAAATTGATTATAAATTAGTAGTTATTATTAATTAACAAAAAATTCATTAATAAATAGTTATAGTAAATTAAAAATTCACTAATAAAAATTAATAATTTATAATTAACAAGTAATGAGGGTTTTAAATAACATATAATTTATTTGATAATTAATATTTAATAATTGATAGTTGATAATTGATAATTGATCATTACTAATTAGTAAATAATAATTAGTAACTAATTATTCATAATTCCTAATTCATAATTCATAATTAACAATTAACAATTAATAATTAATAATTTATAACTAATAATAATTAATAATAATTAATAATTTCTAATTACTAAATAATAATTAATAACCTGTAATCATAAATAATTAAAAATTAGAAGTTAATAACTAATTAAACATTTAAATAATTAATACTAATTATTAAATTATTAATCATTAATCACTAAAAGATAACAAGTAATTGTATTTTTAATTAATTATTAATAATTATTATTATTTTAGTGGCAGTTTTAAACAAACCCTCACTAAAATTAAATAAAAATAAAATAAAATTTCATATTTAACGATGGTTTTAATTTCTGCTAAATGAAAAATAAAACACCTCTAAAAAATTAATTGAAACATCCTCCACTAAATGATCCTTTTCAAGTAGTGATTGTCTCTGTATGATACCCATTTTGATGAATGTTTTTAAAGTTTAATAAACTTTATTAACACATAATAGAAAACAAAGTACTTTTTATTAAAAAATTGTACTTCTCTTCTTGAGCTCTTAATTAACTTTTTACTTCCATTTAAGGTATGAACACACCCTATTTTAAGTATCCTATGCGTCATTAAGTTGTCAATGAGAAAAATATCTTCAACAACGGAATTAATCCAAATGAAATGATTGATAATGTCCATTTCTTTATTGAAAAATCATGATGTAATGCGATTGAAAACATGTGTTGAAAACTATATACATGAGGACACCCTCTTAGAAGGATCCAAGGGTTTGGGTGACACCCTTATTGATAGAGTAATATTTGGGATAAGATTGAGAAATGAGATCCATCGAAATGAGAATTACACATGTGAATTGTGATATCCATTAATAATATTTATTTTCTACTATATACAAACAAATATCATTTTTCTCTTAGAACAAATTTTAACTTAATATTAAAAAAATAATGCATTAATTGTTCTCAAATGTAATTTATAAAAATTGATTTATTAAAATTATAAAAAAATCAAAATAACTTTTCCTTGCCAATTATTGTAACATAATATTTATAATATTTTATTACCTATAATTATTTATAAAATTTGAAATTGTTTCACATACCTTAATATCGAAAATAATTTTCAAACATCAATATTCCCTAAAAATATATTATTTCTCATAGGACGTAGTTCAGTAGTTTCCTCTCTTACTGTACTCTAGTGTATTGAGGAGGTCTTGATTTCACACCACACCCCGACCCACGACAAATTATTAAAAACATACCATGTTTCCTAATCTTTCATAAAATTGACTTTAAGGACAAAAATTGAATATAACTGTATTTTTACTAACAATAATAAACTAGTGATCCATAACCTAAATAAAATTTAAAATAAAATTAAATACAATAATTAAAACTCGGGAAAAAACAATAATGAATTAACAAACACGACATAATGCATGTGAACGACCATTAGATTATGTTTTAAATGAAATATTTAGAAACATTTATTTATTAATTTTGTTACGGATTGTCCCTGTGACTTAAAATTCATTTATTGAATAAATTATTTGATCAAATGCATTAATGCTATTTTGGCCCTCTTTTCTCAGAACCCTGCGTTGTAGTCTTAGAGAATATACAAATAATTAAAATCATCTCAATTCTGACCCCCTAATTATTGCATATTAAACTTTATATTAAAAAATTCTTGAAACCTATTAAATCAGTTGCCTTCATTAATACAATTCCCATGAAGTTTTGTAAACATTTTTTACAGTCGTGTTACACTTACTAGCAGATTAAAATACATCATACTCAATGGATAAGTTTATTTTTTTCATCGATAAATAAAAAATATTTTTAAATATATTAATACATGTTAATTTATTTAACTTTTTATAAAAATTAAATTCTAACTCAACCACCAAATAAGTTATATATACAAAACATTGAATATTATAATTTAAAATGAAATAAATTTTATAATTATTATATATATTTATAAATTGAAAAAACATCATCAAAAAATAAAAAAACATCACATATGTAATATATGCAATAAATATTCATTTTCAAAAAGTAAAGCGTCATATAATAAAACAATTTTATTACATAGAATTTTAATAATTAAATATATCTCATCGACCAAATGTGATAAATTACATTTATTTTTTTGAAATATAATATAATTTATTTAAATGCATCTTGAGAAAAATTATTCCGTCCCATACATGTGATAAATATCATTTCTTAATAAACAGAAGTGTGAAAATATGATCACTTCTGAATTTTAAATCAATTTTACTGTAAAGACTCGGAAATTTCAAGGAAATTTTTTTCTTAATTTTCTTTGGAATTTTACAAAAACGCAGTTTCTGACGGCGCCTGATTCCGAGGCCCGGTGTGCCCGGAATTAATTTCCGATGTTTGGCTCGGGTACGTTTAGTGAACGAGCGAGCGGGAATATCTATCTTTTGAACCGGTGCTCGGAATTGAAATCTGACTACACCGATGAACTCGCAACGCCGATAATCGCTTAAGAGAACCTTTACCGTAGTTGCGTTTGTGCGGGAGGAGAAGTTAATTTTTGGGGTTTAATTAAAAAAGTGAATAAAATTGTTAAATCAAATTTTAACAATGTTAAGTGGTTAACTTCTCCCATGGGAAGTTGGTGGTGGGCCCACATCCATCCAACTTCCCATGTGTGGATATTTGAAAGGGTGGGGCCCACACGACCCCCCCCACCTTTTCAAATTCTTTAAACTCCCTAACCCTCTTAACCCCTCACATTCCAAATCCCCATTAACTCACATTCTTTAGTATTTGTCAACATGATTAATTAATGTGGTGAGTTAAGTATGGTTTATTTGAATTTCAATCTTTTGAAATTCTTGCCAACACTTTTTAATTAATTAATTAAACCAACTTAATTAATTATTTTGAGTGTTTGAATTCTTTTGAATTCATTTTGCCAACATTAAAAAGCAAGATTATATTCTTCTTTTCGGGTTGGCATAAACCTTGTGGGGAGAACTAAGGAGAGGAGAAGAACTATTGGAAGATCACCAACCTCTCGAGGAAGAACGTTCCACGTTTCCGAAGAACGTGATGCAAGACCTCCGACCATCTTCAACCGGAGTAAGGAAGGGAAGCACTGCCGCCTACAAAGTATATAGAGGGTGACGTCTCGGCTCGACTTCACCGAGCTCTTCTCCCACCAACCTAGACGGAACGACACACGACCTCCGCGACGCTTGTCTTCCGTGGGTCATTGAAGAACTCCGTTCTTGAAGCCGAGGTAGGGGAATTTATTTTTGGAATTCTCTTATCTTTTGAGAAAAAACGACGAGCGTGGACCAACCAATACCGGGATGATTCGCGGATCGTCCGATCAAGCGGTTGATGATTGAGGGTTTTTATTTATTTAATTGTTAGTGAATACAAACTTGGTGATGATTGTTGATTAAAACCCTTTTTGTTATCGAATAACGCGAGGGGGTCGGACCGCACAAACACGGTCGACCCTCCTCCTTTGTTTTTTGTGATGGTTTTTTGAGGATGATACGAGAAAACGTGGTGTCTTCGCACCACATGATATATTGCGGAAGATACGAGCGGCACCATCGCGTCGCACCGTGGAAAGAAATCCATGAATGCGACGCCGTCGCGTCGCGTCGAAGAAAGTCAAAGGCACCGCGGCCGGAGCGGGGCTGCGGCGGAGGGAAGCGATGTCGTTGCATCGCGCCGAACGACATAGGCCGCGGCCGGTTCCGGGCTGCGGTGGAGCAAGATGACCAGCGGCCGGCACCAGGCCGCCGGTGTTGGCGAAGGAAGGACTGGCCGTCGCCGGTCCTTGCTGGAAAAACCGGCCGGCCAATGCGGGCCGAACAGGCAGTGGAGACCGGGGGAATTAAATTCCCCCGGCCAGGTCTCAAAAGCGGCCCAATTAAGGTGTCGCAGTTCTGAAAGGGGGGGGGCTTTGCCCCCCGCGTGCGGCTCCCGAACGACACCCAGGCTGTGCTGTCGTGCCAGTCCGCGCCGCCGGCCGGGCCGGGATTTTCCGAGCCGGGCCGGGTTGTCGGGCCGGGTCGCCGCCCAAGCCGGGTCGACTCGGTTCGGCAGACCTAGGGGGGTCGGGCCGGTTCGGCCCGGGCCCAGACCCCCAGTTTCGGACCACTTTTGGTCAAATGCCTGTATCTTGGGCTACGGGCCTCCAAACGACTCGCCGTCAGCGGGAACGCGATCCTTGGATGGAGACGGTCGTTTCGATATACTATACTCAAGGTGAACCTTCCTTTCCGGGAGCCTACGTGGTCAAAACTCCATAGTTAAGTATGTTTGGCCTAGAGTAGTGATCAGGATGGGTGACCTCCTTGGAAGTTTCCCAGGGTGGGTGTGGAACGAAAAAGCAAATAACTCTCAGACCAGGCGTCCGATTGATGCACCGTCTATTGCGTTGAGTTCCTGTTGACGATACAGAACTTTTGGCATTCTCCGCCCGAGATTTGGATGCAGATGGATAGTGGTCGGGTTTGATCGCACATAAATCCAACCGGGCCCCTGGAAGAGAAAAGCTGATACCTTTCTGACAGAACGTCCTTTTGACGAACCGTCAGCGGCGTTGGTGATCTCGTTGAGAAACGGTCCCTAAGAGTATACCCTATTAGAGTTCAGGGTACAGTTGAGATACGGCCGGATTTGGTTCGCTCACGAAACCAATCGGGCCCCTGGGACAAAAAGGCTAATAACTCACAGTCCGGGCGTCCGATTGACGTGTCGTCTGTTGTATTGAGACCCCTATGACGAGGAGGTCCTTTGAGATACATCTTTGTGGGACTTTGAGATACTTGGAGTATCGACTTGTAGCTCGTGGAGCGGACCCTCCTAGAGACGAGCAAACGGAGTATGGAGACCGTATAGCTGGCAAAGACCAGAAGACTGCTTGTCCGATTCGATTCGGAGTGACTTACGTAGCCCAGTGGGGAGCACTAATTTGTGAGGTGGCAGACCCACAGCGGAGGAGCACTACTATGTGAGGTGGCAGACCCGCGGTACTCAGCAGGAGGAGTACCTCTGTAGGCTATGAGGGAGGAGCACTACTATGTTGGGTGGCAGACCCCGGCGGGAAGCACTAATGTGTGAGGTGGCAGGCCCGCGGTACTCGATAGGAGAAGTACCTCATCAGTCTTAGGTTAGTGAGCAGTACCTTAGAGTCATGACAGGACCATTGTACACTCCAGAGATGGGCTCTTCAGCAGTTACGGTTTCAATAATGAAAATCCTGGTTTGAGCTGAGACTTTTGACCTTGTGTTTACCTCATGATTGAGATGGGTCACTTGCTAACTTACGTATATGTATGGGCATATACCTGGGTAGTGGTCATCCGTTGATTTCACAGTCCTTGTGTTTTCTCATTATTGAGATGGGTTACTTGATAACTTAGGTATATGTATGGGCATATACCTAAGTAAAAGTTATCTGTTGAGATTTTCTTTGCGGTTATCCTTGTTGGTTTAGTGAGACCTTGAGTGTCTCGGGGTCCCTACTGAGTATCGTTATACTCACCCCTGCATGGGCAATGCCCGCACCTTGTTGTGTTGGTTACAGTCGACAGGTAGTGCTGACGGAGGCCGAGTGTTCGAGGACTGGATGGTACCCGGAGGTGGACTACACGACGAGTCAGTACCTGGAGGTGGACTACACGACATGACGACTCACTGAGGAGTTTGACAGACGAGAGCGTGGAGGAGGCTATCTGTACCTACCCTTAAGGTAGGATCCATGGTGGACGACCAGGAGCTGCGCTATCTGTACCTACCCTTCAGGTAGGATCCGAGGAGGACGACCCAGGAGTTGCTTCCTTTTTCCAACCGTTTGTCTTTTTGCTGTTGTACTTTGTTCGGTTGTAGTCGTACATTCTTTTGGGTTTGTATTCTGGCCCATTTTCTTTTCATCTTTTCTTTTGTACTTATTGTTTTGCTTCCACTTGTACTCTGTGGTGCCTGTTTTCTTTTATAAAGGCAATGCCTTCCCAGTTATCGGGATTTTTTCGCCATTGGTGCTAGTCGCCAGCCCCTGGCCTATGGAAGGCAGGCTTGGGGTAGTCTCGGCACGGGCCCCAAGGACGGGTCGTGACATTTACACTTAACAAAATTGAAATTTATCTTGCGTATTATAAATTTCATATAAAAAAATTTAAGTTTTTCTTTTCATATAAATGAAATTTGGATCGCTCATTGGGTGAAATAAACATTGGATGTAAATTAAAAAAAAGACTCTTTTAAGGCCTAGAATAAATTTATGTCGCTGAATAAATGAGAGAAATTACAAAATTACAGAAATTATTTATATTTATTTTTTATTATTTGTTAACGGAAAATGGTAATTTTGGTTTTATAAGAAAAGGATTTATCAAAAATTATTTTATAGGTTTTATGATTTTTATGGAAATATTTTCATGTAATTTTAAATTGTTTATGGAAATAAAGTTTCTTTATTATGACGTGATTCTTTTTTTAATGTATTATAAATGAAATCTTGTATCAGTATGATAATTATGGAGTTGAAAATATCATTATAAAAATTTCTATAATGTGTTTTTGATAGAAATTGTTATCCATGAAGCATGAAAATAATTATTATTATTATAAAATAAGTTATTTTTTCGAAGTGCTACCAGGTGATTTAATGAATGATATAGAAACGGGGAACATTATATTTTATTAGAAGTTTTGGTGTATTTTTTTATGCATGGAATTCATGATATGATTATTTTAAAGAATCATGTGATGAAATATTATATATATTTTAATCACGATTATTTATAAGGAATTTTTTTCCATAAATGATGATTTCTATTCTTTTTACTAGGTATTATAAAATAGTTCAATTGCTTCTAATAGTGTAAGTGGAGAATTACGATAAAAATAATAAATGTATTTGGTTTAAATATTTGAGGTTTTGCCGGTACTGATTTTTTTTTAAAAAATAATAATTATTTTATGAATCAAAAAAAAATGATTATATTAAATCAAGAAATACTAGTTGAGTAGCCGAAGCAGGAAATACACCATTCCCGTCATATCACCCAAGCAAGAAGAGTGAGAAATAGAGTATGCAGCCCTATTACCATTTCTTTTAGCTGAAGAAAACATATGAAATGGAATGCTCCAACACTGAAGATGAATCCGGTCAATCATGATACCTAAAGAATATTGATATTTAGAACCATGAGAAATCACCACAATCACTTACAAACAATTAGACAAAAAAATAAAATGGTTACTACCCTCAAACTTTACTTTGCAAACACTACCACAGATTCAGGTTTCTGAAGCATCACCCCTTTAACGGTGCTAAAAAAAAGCGCTGATAAAGATGATACTCTTAAACAGCGCTAAAAAACACTAATAAAAGGTGTATTTAAACAAAACAATAAAATTAATATATTAATATATTAATATATAAATATATTGATATAAATATAAATATAATATATTTTTAAATGTGTTTTAGATAAGGATAAATAGAAATTTAAACTTAATATATTAGATATTTAATAAAAAAAGCTTATGGAATAATTTAAAAAATATTTTTAATTACTAATTTTGTTATTTTTATCAAATAATAGTAATTTAATAACAATTTGAATATAAAATAAATAAATAAAAGTTCTAAATTAAGTTAAAAAAAACTGAAACTTTATGTGGTCATAACTTTTGATTCGGGTGTCCGTTTGAGCTCTACCTACCACATATCAAATCAAATATTGTGACAATCACTACGCTGGTGTGACCATGAAAAATTTTGATCCAGGTATTTTTGAGGGAAAAAAAGCCCAGAATGCCTCCAAAACTGAGTTTTTAGTTGGCGTACCACGATTTTTTAACATTTGATGGATTTCCAGGCTCATTTATGGGCGGAATTTTTGCCATTTTTTGGTGGGGACTAAATTTATTCACATGTCTTACATTCATATTGATATAATGGTTTTGAAATTTTATCATTTTTCACAATGTACTGTTATATATAATCAAATAAATAATAATATATACATATTTGTTATATATTCACGCCTAAAAATTTAATTTTATAAATAATTAATTAAACATATTTACATATAAAATATATTTATTAACGTATAAGCATTATCTAAATAAAAACTAATATCCATTTTATTTAAAATACAAAATATGAATATTTATATACCTATAGTGTGTGTGTCTATATATATATATATATATATCAGTGTGTGTGTGTGTTTTAGCAAACTGATATATATTTTCTATATATTCTAACATATTAATAGACATATCAATATATAATAATGTAAATATATATAAATATGTTAAAATATGAATAATTATACTTACAGACACACATATATATAATATAGATACATATGTATGTATGTTGTAGATATGTATGTATGTATGTATTTAATTATCTATAAACACACAAAAAACATATTTTATAAATGTATTTAAAACTAATCTTACAAATATATATTAATATATGAATAAATATATAACTAAATATATATTAATATACGAATAAATATATGGATAAAAAATATAACTATACATATATATAAACAAATATGTATAAATAGATATCAATATACAAATAAATATATATATTAATATAACTATATATATATACATTAATATAAATATATTTTAATATATGAATAAATATAACTATATATATATATAAATAGATATATCATTAAATGGAGAACAAAGTGACATGGAGTGGTAAAGTGTCTAGTGCGTGGGGAAGAGATCTCGAGTTCGAATCTAGGGAGAGAGTAGGGGCGTGTGCGCAGGTGTAGGGGGTCGGTGAGCACTGTTGAAAGGAGGTGGCGAGTGCTGTTAAAAGGGCCCTTGAATTTTTTGATAGATTGATTTTAACATTTTTTAAATTTTATCAACGCCGATAAAAGGGCATTTATCAGTGCTTTTCTGAGTGCTGATAAAAAGGACCCCTCTTTATCTTCGCTCAGATTAACAGCACTAAAAAAGTGTTGTTAAAATCTATTTCTAGCGCTGATAAAAGGGATATCCGTAGTAGTGAAATCCCATAAAGAGTAGTCTTAGCCTAAGTGAGTCACTCTAAACAACTTGTTAAAACGTAACATAAACACAAATAACTTTATCATTAATATCCACCACTATAGATAGTACTTTTAAAAGCATTAGAAACCACTTTTAACTGTTCTAGGAAATAGCTGTTAATCGCAGTAAAGATAAAGGGGGTCCTTTATCTGTGCTAAAAAAAGTGATGATAAAGGCCCCCATTTAATAACGATATTTTAGCGTGGATAAAGGATACCCTTTATCAGTGATCGAAATAATGTCGATAAAGGCCTAGTTGTCTGTGATGTGCTGTTTATATAACATCACACCCACCATCACATGCACAACGCACACACACTACCTACACAAAACAACACCTGCACAACGCACACACACTACCTGCACAAAAATAGGACCTACACAACGCATACAAGAACAAAGAATCGCACACAACAGTGCACGCAAAAACAAAGCAACGCACACAAGGGTTTGAAAAACAATGCTATATACATTTCAAGTAATGTTTTATATAATTACATTTAAAATTATCCAACAAACAATTAAAAACATTATTGTTTCATCCTTTGACATCTGTGATCCCCTCTCAAAAATATCTGTCCATCGTATTAGTTGCCGAAAAAATCATCCCAACTCATGAAAAAGGTTCCACCTATCGAAGAAAACAAATATTATGTTAGTAGTACTATAAAGAAATAAATTAAACATTAATATGAAATAATGCATTAATAAAATGTCAAATTTAAATAAAAAAGACACATTTTGAGTTATACAGGTTACATCGTGAGTCGTATTGAGGTGAGTTTGATTCCTACACATCAAAAATGAGTTATGGATCATTGTTCTGAAATATCAAAACAGTATGAATGAGTTTTCTTGGTTTTGAGTATGTCCCTTATCCATTTACTAATATTAATATCAAATTTAAATGATATATTTGAATTTATACTGGTCACATCCTTCATCAGATTGAGATGTGGTTGATTCCTACACTTCAAAAAATGACCTATGGACTGTTGTTCTAAAGTATCAAAACAATCCGAATGAATTTTCTCGGTTTTCAGTATTTCAATAATGTTTGTTTACTAAAATATCATTTCAAACTGGAAACATGAATTTTCATCCATACCGGTAGCATCGTGCATCAGTTTGAGGTGAGACTACTTCATACATGTCAAAAAGGACCTACGAATCACTCTTCAAAATTATGAAGAAAAGCAGAGGTCGTTTGCTTGGTTTTTAGTGAGTGAAACGTTTTGAGCTAAAATGTAAATTTTAAACTGATAACGGTCACTTTTAGACATACTGTTCACATCGTGCGTCAGATTGAGGTGTAGTTGATTCCTACACATCACAAATGTTGGAGTTGGTGGCCTAGAACCAACTACTCTATACATTATTCATTACTAAATACTTTATCACATCTTGATTGTTCTTCTGCATGACAATGCATGTGATAATGTCCTAAGGATAACTGTGATGTTAAGGGGTCATAGTGGATCCCTGTTATGATGAGAACCCAGAAGTGCCATAACATTGTTCTTGAATATATGTTCTATGGTCGGATGATGTTATTTAAGGGATACAAATAATACATGACATTAGGGCTGAGGGCTCATAAAACATTGAGACACCTTCTCATGGTGTGAGCCCTTGGTAATATCCAGGAGGATATTATGAGAACGAGACCCGCCGGTAGAAATCCACATTTCATAGTGTCATTGGATGTTCCTATCTGCAAATGTGTGTATTGGTCCTTAGACTTTATGATTATTATTAATGAGTATTACAACTCGCGCATTTAGATGTAATGACGAAAACTGTGATGACACACCATTCGCAGCGTGGTAAGATATGTTGGGTGTGTCACGAGTAATACTGCATTAATAGATAATGCGAGAATGAATTTTTCCCTTCTGTTCCATAATGGAAGTAGATATTTTCGGCCCATTGATGAAATTTATATAGCCTAACTAAATCCATGGCCATGGTGAGGAATGGACAAGTTCAATTTCGTGAAGTCAAAGAAAGAATAATCAAACCCATGGGTTGATGACACTAGCATGCCACCCGCTTGATTCGAGATATCGAGACATATGGATTACATTACACGGTAAGTGTTCGTAGGAGGTGACACGTCATTGTGGCATTAACTTCTTTCTCTATGGGGGCCTTGGCGTGTTGGTAGATGCTACCTTGGACTTTAGGCAGACTCCAGCTAATGCCACTGAGAAAGAGGCCTAGAGGCTCACACACTAAGTGTGTCCAAGTATCTCAGTTAAATATTAATTTAACAAGTTGAATAAATATTATTCCTGATTGTGGTTTAATAATTATTCAAGGATGTCTGATCGCATTTATTTCGACCCTAGTTATTCGAAAGAATATATTGTGGGCGAAATAATATATTTATTAGAGAGTAATGTAGTGATATTTATTTGAGAAATTAATAGTCAATATTCAAGGTCTAATAAATGTGGTGGAGGAAATAAAGAGAATGGAAAAACAAAAGTACATGCCGTGTATTTTTTCTGAGAATTTATGAGAAATAATATTATTTATTTAATTAAATAATATTAGGTGTAATTCACTGGGCGCATGTCAGTAATAATAACAGTCAACTGTTATTATTAGACATGAGGTATTAATAATTATTAAATGAAATGAATAAATTCTTTCAGGTAATTAATTCATTTTATTATTCTAAATAATTAAAATCACAATTATATAATTGTCATTATCCTAGCCATTTTGAGGGGTTGTACACAACGGATCTAGAGAAAGCTCTCAAGACAAGAGAGAATTATTTTCTTCCAAGAATGCTCTCAAGCTGTGAGAGAGAGAGATCCTTCTCCACTGGATCAAGACGATCGAAGGCGGACATCGCAAGTGAAGGCTCTTCCATGCTAGCACCCAACGATCCCCTTAGCGATGTCCAGAGATACGTGGAACACGTGTGGATCACCGAGAGAGGAATCCTACAATTGGATTCTACAATGCAATGACGTATCACATCGGATCATGACCAGAAACATCAACGAAGAGAGAATTCCATCAAGGTAATTCTGGTCTATTAATTAAATTAATTATAACCAACATATGATGATCCTCTCTATGGTTTTGGGACTCCCTTATTTTCTTTCATCATTCGTTCTATTCTGAAGATCCGACATTTTATTATCGTGATGGATCTCAGATTAAACATCGTTAACAGAAAAAATTAAAGTTGGGTACACCCACCAACACGCTTCCGTTATGCCTAGAACCTACAAGTGGTATCAGAGGGGTCATATCATTGATAATAATTATTTATTTTTTCATTGGTGATTTACGCATTTAATAATTTAGTTGTTTCAATTAAAATTAATCGTTCTTTAAATATGAATCTCGAGATCTATCCCCCCTCTTTCGTTTCTCGTCCACCTTACATAAACAATTTTTTCTTTTAATTTTGAATAAAATAACATAGAGGATATCATTTGGAGGTGCCAAAGCTTCTTGGCCGTACAACACCAGAATGCATGATGCGTATTCGGCAGTACACACCGTGTAGTATAGGTTCCATACACCGGGACGGTCCGCCGAACCAGGTCATGACATTAGATCCCATCTAAGTCTTTAAGACTCCGTGTGTTGACCAGGAATAGGTGGCACACAGTTTCCAGATTACATGCCATGTGGACCACTGAACATAGCATGTAGTCCCTTCGAGTTAGGGTTTGACTGTATACCCCGTACACGGCTTTCCTGACTAGAAACCGTGTAACGTGGATACTACACGGCATGTGTCCCACTAAACACACTGTGTACTTTGAAGATTTATGAAGTACATCTACACGCCATGTCCCCAGGCATGTACTTCGGATGAATGAAGAACAAAAGTACACATCGTGTACTCATCCAAATTATGTAGATTTATTAAAATTTATTATTATATTATACAAACCATTGAGATGTGTACCATAATGCCGATGTAAAGTTGAGGCACAACACGTGATAGGTGTTTTATATATATGTGTTTAATTTAACATCTGTGTAATGTTCATTTCTACTCATTGGGTATTTATGAATGGGAATTCACCGATTTTCCTCCAAGGTACAAGTTACGTACAAAGATAATTTTTAATGAATTTATTTGTTTAAAATTATGATGGATGCGAATCTCAAGGAAATTCAGAAAAGGGTTTAAGATTAAAGGATTGATTAATTAAAGATAATTAATTGATTCGAGTGTGATTTATCTTAGAAAAGAATGATTAAAAATTGAATGCTAGTTTTATTTATGCGTAAATATCATTTCATGTATGGATGATCATGAACTAGACCAAGAACTTTGTATGTGAATGGTTTATTTTAATTAATTAATTTAAATTAAATTTGTTGGTCTGCGAGCCTTCTCCTCATTAATATACAGGGCATGCATGCCCAACATTTCTTTTATGTAAAACCCCATTTTACCCGTCACCTACGTGTGAGATAAAAGAATATGTAATGGATGGAGCTCCCAAGCTAGTGGAGGCGACTCAAGTTAAGAGCCAAGGTGAAACCAATCCAAGGATATAGAAAGGTGGATAGGTGGAAAGCTGTAAAAACAAACCCAAATGGTTTAAGGTGTTTCTACCCTATTTCTTGGGATAGTTTATCAACCGTTAGATAAAATAACCAATATAATAAGCTCATGATCATACCATTTATTTTATTTCTTCCAGTTCCATGGTTTATTTATTGTGGGTGTGTTGTCACGATCACATAATTAATGAATTAATCAAGCATGCAAGATGGAACTAAAATAAGGCCAGATTATGCGTAAATATTATCATAGAAATTGTTAATAACTTAATTATATCCCACTTAATATTAACAAGAATGTAATCAAAGATAATAAAATGAAAATTTATGTATAAGGATAAAATTTGTCAAAGAAATATTAATTCATTATAGCCTTCCATAATCTTGGTTAGAATCAAGCCATAGTTCAAGGTGCTTGACCAACCCTAGTTGGAGTGATTTCAATTATCGGGGAATCTAATTCAAGGTTTTGGGTTGACTTTAATTGGTTTACATCAAGGGTTGACTGCCATAATAGGACTTGGTGTAACCAAGAGGCAACGGTTGAGGAAATCCAAAATAAAAGGGTTTCAGGATTGGGGAGTCCACTTAGCAGATCAAGGAGCTGTGAGTTAATGCAGTTTGCATTTGGAATGCCTACCTAAAACCCTTCAAGTTTCTAGAAAAACCCTAGTTGGGGTAATTCGAAGGGAAATATGGATCCTTTTCAATTCAATATTCAGGCGACATAATATTCTGAACTCAATGGTGAGGGCTATTGGATTTCGATAAAATAGTAGGAGACTAATAAGTATTAATTTATTTATTTGTCTCAGGTTTTATCATAAAAAAGTAATATACCTTTTCTCATCTTAATTTGTAGAAACAAAAAGAAAAATGGCTTCAAACATATCATTGCGAACCATATTCGAGAAGGAAAACCTTCTCACTGACAACAATTTCCAAGAATGACAGAGGAGTTTACGCGTTATCCATTACCACAAGAGGAAATTGCATGTGCTGGAAGAGCCTATTCCAGTTGTTCCTAGAAAAGAGGCCAATGATAAGGAACTCACTCCCTATATGAAACATATGGATGATTCCACAAATATCCAATGTTTCATGCTATCGACCATGTCTAATGAGCTCTTGAAGCAACATGAAAACATGGACGCGTATAGCATGATGTCTCAACATAAGGATCTCTACCAAGAGAAGGTGAGACAAAAGAGATCTGAGATCTCCACCACTTTGTTTAAAACTAATCATGGAGATTCTTCACCAGCTGGGCCTGTTGTAGTCAATATTATTGGCTACATTGAATGCTTGGACATCTTAGGGATTAAGTTCTCGGATGAGTTGTGTATAGATCTCATCATATAATCACTACCCAAAACCTTCTCAACATTTATTGTCAACTATAACATGAGAAACAATGAGAAGAGTCTATCAGAACATCTTACCTTAATTCTCCAGGTAGATAAGGACATGGGGCGTGACAAACCCACAGTCCTTATGGTGAATAAGAAAAGGAAGGACAAGGTAATGGGGCCAAAGACTTATAAATGTTCTAAAGCCCCCAAGAACCATCCCTCTAAGAAGTATAAGATCTAGAGGCAGGGTAAGGAATGAGAGGTGTTATGTTTTGAATGTGGAAAGCAAGCCCACTGGAATAGGAACTATGCCCAGAAGCACGAGTACGCTAAAGGTACATTTGTTATTGAGGGAAATCTTTCCATTTCTACACATTGTGTATTAGATATAACTTGTGGGGATCACATATGTATTCAAATGTAGGAACCAAGTAGATTTAGAAAGATTTATAGATGAGAGGTGGATCTTCGAGCTACCAATGGCGCGAGGATGGCTACATTAGCCATTGGAGATTACCACCACTCATTTCCAACTGGGATGATTTTGGTATTACATAACTGTTATTATGTGCCTATTGTTACAAAAAACATAATTTATGTATCATGTTTGGATATGGATGGATTTATTTTCAAGTTTGGAAATAAGGGTTGCTTATTTTATAAGAACAACATATGATATGATATGACACATTTAAATAATGGTTTGTATGTATTAAATTATGAAAACCAAGTGTTGTAAATCGATAACAAAAAATACTCACATGACTCTTACATCACCCAGTTGTTGCATCACCGTCTTGGTCATGTAAATGAGAAGCGCTTGACAAAGCTCTTCCAATATGGCTATTTAGACTCTACTGAGCTAAAACCACTTGATAGATTTCACACTTGTTTATAAGGTAAAATGACCAAGCCGCCTTTCGGTGGAAATGGTGAAAGGACCACAAAGCTTCTAGGATTGGTGCACACGGATGTGTGTAGACCATTCCCAGTAGAATCTAGAAGTGAATATTCTTAGTTCATTACATTTAATAATGATTTGAGTAGATATGGATATGTCTACTTAATGAGGTATAATTCATAATCCTTATATAAATTTAAGGAATTCAAGAATAAAGTAGATAATCAGCTTGGTATGAAGATAAAGAATCATTGATCTGATTGAGGTAGAGAATATCTGAACCAAGAGTTCATCGATCTTCTATAGGAGTCTGGGATTCTATCTCAACTAACTCCTCCTTATACAACACAGTGGAATGGTGTTAGTGAAAAGAGAAACCACACCTTGTTGGACATGGTGAGGTTGATGATGATTCGTGCAGATCTTCCCTTATCCTTTTGGGGATATACATTACAAACTGCAACATATACATTAAACCAAGTACCAACTAAGGTGAAAAATGGAATTCCATCCAAGTTATAGAATGGAAAGAAACCCATTTTTTGCACACACATGTATGGGGATGCGAGATGTTTGTTAAGGTCTTCTTAGGAAACAAACTAGCACCCCTAGGCATGAGGTGTATCTTTATAAGATATCCCAAGGAAATGAAAGGATATTACTTATATAACCCTTCAGACAAGAAAGTGAATGTCTCCACACAAGATGTATTTCTTGAGAGGGAGCACATCCTCAAAAAGGATAGTGGGAGCAAGATTGACTTTGAAAAAGTTGATGCTCAAGATACACATGAGTTGGTACAAGAAAAAGTTCTACAGGTCCTCATGGAAGAGGTTCCAAAAACACAAGTACTGTGTAGGAGCTCAAGAGAGGTAAGAGAAGTAGAGAGACTTGTTTTCATAGTCACAAATAATGGTGAATAATTATTTTTTGAAAATGGTGAACATATATCCTACAAGGAACTAGTAGAAATCGTAGAAGCTTCAATATGGCTATAAGATATGAATTCTGTGATGGATTCCATGTATCAGAACCAAGTTAGGGTTCTGGTCGATGAGCCAGTTGATGTAAATCCTGTCCGATGCAAATGGGTTTTAAAGAGAAAAATAGACATAGAAGGTCATGTTAGCACCTATAAATCAAGTATAGTGGCTAAAGGATTCAGAAACCATCAAGGAATTTACTATGATGAAACCTTCTTGCAAGTTTCCATGTTTAAATCCACAAGAATCAGACTTTCCATAATAGCTTACCATGACTACAAGATTTGGAAGATGGATATAAAAAAAATTTCTTAATGAGAACCTTCAATAATATGTATATATGAAACAACCAGAAGGGTTTGTGACAACAGGTAAATCCAAATGGGTTTCATGTTTCATAAATCCATTTATGGATTAAAGGAAGCATCCAGGTCATGGAACATTTGATTTGATGAAGCCATAAAATAATTTGGTTTCATTAAGAACGAATGCGATCCATCTATTTATAAATAGTTTAATGGGAATTTGGTTGTTATCATAGTAGTATATGTTGAAGACATATTGCTTATTGAAAATGATGTACCAGTCTTACAGTCAGTTAAGGACTGGTTGAAGAAGTGTTTATCCATAAAGGTATTGGGTGAAGCTGAAGGTCTCGGGCACAAAGGAAGCTCATGGGTGGATGTGCCCACTTAGGTTTTTGACATTAGCAATGATAAATTTGGGATAAATACGACAATAAACACCAGACTCCATGGATCGAATCACAGAAATAGACAAAGAAGAAGAATAGTTCCGGAACCACAAAGGAGGATCATCATAGGTTGATTATAATTAATTTAATTAATTTAAAATAAGTACCTCTTATGGCATTCTTTCTTCATTGATATTTATGATAACGTTCCGATGTGATTCGTCATTGCATCATAGAATCCAAGTGTAGACTTCCTCTAGCAGTGATCCACACGTGCACCATGTATCTCTGGACATCGCCAAAGGAATCTCCGAGTGCTAGCATGGAGAAGCCTTTTCTTGAGTTGTCTGTCTTAGATCACCTTGATCTGATGGAGGTGGATCTGTCTCAGTCTTGAGAGAATTATTAGAGGAAGGAGTTCTTTCGTTCTTGAGAGAATTCTCCAGAATTGTTGTGCACAACAATTCTTAGGAAAACTGTTAGGGTTGTGAGGATATTTATAATTTGGTTTGAGGTTATAGAGTTATGACAATAAATAAAAGAGTTACATTTTTTATTTATTTCATTAACTCTTGTTGAAAACCCCCTTGTAGAATCATTAATTCCTTGACATGCACCCACACTGATTATAATAAATATCATTTAATAAAACGATATTATTTCCTCAAAATCCTGACTGGAAAAACTACACGACATGTAATCATTAATACACGGCGTGTACTCATTTTTCATGAAAACTACACGGTGTGTACAATCAATGTACATGGTGTGTATATCATGTTTTCATTTTTCATTTCCTTTCCAAAATGAAAACTATACGACGTATACATTCAATTCCCACGATGTGTATATCTTGTTTTTTTAATTTTATTCTTCCTCCAACATTAAAACAATTTAGGCTTCCTTGAATAATTATTAAACCACATACAAGAATACTATTTATTCTACTTGATATACTTGGATACACATAGTGTGTGACCCTCTAGGCCACTTTCTCGTTGGCATTAGGTATACTTCCCTAAAGTCCAAGATTACTATCTAGCAAAGGGTCAAGGCACCCAAGAGAAAGAAGTTGACGCCGCATTGACATGTCACCTCATACGAACGCTTACCGTGAAATTTAATCCCATTGTCTCAATATCTCATCAAGAAGGTTTCATGGAAGTGTCATATACCTATATGCTTGATCCGTCATTCTTTGACATCCAGAAATAAACTCGTCGTGACACCATGGCCATGGAATTTGGGTGACAGTTCTATTTCAATCAAAGGGCCCGAGATATCTACTTCCATAAATATGGAAGGGAAAAATACATCCTCGACTTATTAATTAAAAACATGTCATTTGTGACACACCCAACGTACCCTACTTCCCACCAACTATCTTCATGATGATTTTCGTCAGCAAATCTAAGTGCGTGAGTCATTAAATGAGTTAATGATAATCTTCATGTCTAAGGACCATTACACACGCTTGTAGATAGAAATTTATGATGACACCAAGACATGTGGAATTACTATTGGCGGGTTTATTCTTATAATCTCCCATCTTGGAGACTACCCAGTGCGAACTCTATGAGAGGGAGTCTCGTCTTATTACGAGTACTCGCATACGATGGTCTGTATAATATGTGTCGTATCATAGTATTTCATCCAACCATAGAACTTTATTTAAAAATGTTGATATAGCATTTCAAGGTTCTCATCATAGTGGGGATCTGCCATGACCTTATTAATGCAACAAATATTCCAGGACATTATTATATTATAGTCATGCAGAACAATGAAAAATATATAATAAGTGTACATTCATGTAATCAAAGTATAAACAGTTGGTTCTCAATACACCAACCCTAAAAAACTCCCACTTGGACTAGAGACAACTACCTGTGAATTTTAGTCCGCTAGACCTCACATGATGATCATGTTTTTGCTGAGTAAAGGTTTTAGTCCTGGGGTCCGCCACATTGTTTTTCATGGAAATACTGCTCACTGAAACTTCACCACTTTGAGAAAAAATCCATCAAGACATGATACTTTTGAAGTACGTGCTTTATCCGATGATGTGACCTTGAATCTTTTCCATGTGCCACCACTGCAGTATTATCACAATAGAGTGTGATATGATCTTTACTACTAGGTACTACATCCAACACTTGGATGAAGCTTCGCATATATACTACTTCTTTAGCTGCCTCAAAAGCTGCGATATACTCATACTCTACTGTAGAATCTGCGACCACACCTTGCATTGAGCTACTCCAGCTCACTGCACCTCCATTAAAACTAAAGATGTATCTAGTCTGTGACTTTATTTCATCTTGATCAGTCTAGAAACTAGCATCTACATGTCCTCTGATGACTAGTTCCTCATCTCCTCCATAAACTAGGAACATATCCTTATTACGTCTCAAATACTTAAGGATAGTATTGACTGCCATCCAATGACGGTCTCCTGGATCATCTTGATATCTACCTACCACACTTAATATGTTAGAAACATCTAGCCTTGTACATAGCATAACATACATGAATGACCCAATCACGGATGCATAATGGATCCTTGCCATTTTCATTCATTCTTCTTGTGTCTGAGGACACATTTTCTTGGAAAGATGAATGCCATGTGACATTGGAAACAATCCCCTCTCAGACTATTCCATACTAAATCTCTTCAGTATCTTTTCAATGTATGTACTTTGACTCAGGACCAGCATTCTATTGGATCTATCATGATGGATCTTGATCCCAAGAATATATGCTACCTCGCCCAAGTATTTCCTAGAGAATCATTTATCCAACCATGACTTAACTGACTTTAAGACATGTACTTCGTTTCCAATTAGTAATATCTCATAAACATATACTATTAAGAAAACGACTGCACTTACTCTTAACCTTTTATAGACACAAGGATCACATTCATTCTTAACAAAACCAAATTCTGTTATGGCTTCATCAAAATGAATGTTTCATGACCTTGATGATTGCTTTAATCTATAAATGGATTTCTGCAACTTGCATACCTTGTTGGCATTCTTTAGAGTCACAAACCCTTCAAGTTGTGTCATATAGACATCTTCCTGGAGGATCCCGTTAAGGAATGCTGTTTTGACATCCATTTTCCAAATTTTATATTCATGGTAAGTAGCAATGGCCAATAGGATTCTGATGTATTTCATCATAACAAACGATGAAAAGGTTTCATCATAGTCAATTCCTTGATGCTGTCTAAAACCTTTTGCAACCAATTGTGCCTTATAGGTGCTGACTTGTCCCTCCATGTACAATTTCTTCTTGAATACTCATTTATTACCAATATGATTTACATCAACTAGAGGATCTACCAAAATCCAGTCCTGGTTTTAGTACACGGAATCCATTTCAGAACTCATGGCTTCGTACCACTTGGAAACGTCTGTGCCTTCAACTGTTTCCTTGTAGGTAAGAGGATCATCATTGTCAACCAATAATGATTCACTATCCTCAGTGACAAGAAAACCATATAATTCTAGTTCTCTCACCTCTCTCGTGCTCCTACATAGTTCTTATGTCTCTGGAACAGATTTTTCTTCCACGGGGCTTTGTAGAATCTGTTCTTATACCAACTCTTGTGTATCTTGAGCCTCAACTTCATCGAAGTCTATCTCGCTCCCACTATCTCTTTTGGAGATGTGCTACCTCTCAAGGAATATAACATGTATTTCCACTGTAACCTTTTTATCTGAGGGGTTGTATAGGTAATATCCCCTTGTTTACTTGGGATATCCTGTAATGGTACACTTTTTTCCTTGGGGTGCAATTTTATTACCTGAAGAGGCCTTAAAAAATGTTTTTCTACCCCACACATGTAAATTTGATAACATGGCTTTGCATCCATTCCATAATTCGTATGGAATGCCATTTATCGATTTAGTTGGTACTTGGTTTAGTATGTCTGCTACTATTTGTAATGCATATCCCCAAAACGATAATGGAAGACTCGCATGACTCATCATTTATCTCACCATGTCCATCAGGGTGCAATTACTCCTCTCACTTATATCATTACACTGAGGCGTGTAAGGAGGAGTGAGTTGAGATAGAATCCCAAACTCCCATAAGAAATCAATGAAGTCCTGATTAAGATATTATCCTCCTCTATCTGAGCAGAGTTTCTTAATCTTTTCACCAAGCTGATTCTCAGCATTTTTCTTTTATTCTTTGAACCGATCAAAAGAATCTGACTTATACCTCAATAAGTAAATATATCCCTATATACTAAAATCATCAGTAAAAGTTATGAAGTACAAGAACCCACACCTTGATTCAACTGGAAATGGTCCACACACATCTGTGTGATCTAATTCTAGAAGATCTTTAGACCTTTCACCTTTCCCACTAAATGCTGCTTTGGTCATTTTTCCTTGTAGACACACATGACATACACCAAGTGGTATTAGTTCGAAAGAATCTATGTACCCATATTGATGTAATTTTGTCAAACGCTTCTCATTGACATGACCTAGCTAGTGATGCCAAAATTGGGTGTGGTACGAGTCATGTGATTTTTTTTTCATCGATTTCCATTACTTGGTTTGTGTAGTTTAACACATAAAGTCCATGATATAAATTTTACCTACCAAAACAAATGTTATCTTTATAAAAGTAGCAGCATTCATTTCAAAAGGTGAAGATGAATCCATCAGTATCTAATCTGAATACTCAAATAATGTTTTTGGTTATAGAGGGTACATAATAACATATTTTTTATACTAAGAACAACCTAGTAGGAATGTGAGGTGGTGGTCTCCGACAGCTACAACAGCGATTCTAGATCTGTTGGTTGCTCGCAGATCCACCTCACCTCGGTCAATCGTTCTAAATCTACTTGGTTGTTGTATTTGGATAAAGATGTGAGAACCAAAAGAAGTATCTAATACCCAATTGGTAGAAATAGATAGATTTAATTCAATAACAAACACACCTAAATCTTCCCCTTGCTTCCTTGGCTGGGTGTAGTTTTTCTTCTGGCGGCCCTTCTTGCCACATGTGATACAAATAGCCTCCTGTTCTCTTGCCCCCCCTTTAATCTTATTTTTCTTGGAAGACCGTGAAGAAGCTTTGGACTTAAAGCTCTTCGCCTTCCCTTTCCTCTTATTCACCATTGGTACAAACGGATTTTCATGCTTCATATCATTGTCTACTTGGCTAATGAGGATAAGAAGATCAGATAGAGATTTCTCAAATGTTGTTCATGTTAAAATTTACAAAATAGTTAGAGAAGCTCTGGGGGAGTGATGCAAGAATGAGATCAGTACCCAGTTCTTTGGGGAGTTTAAACCCTAGAATCGTTGAGCGCTCACTGTAGCCAATGATCTTGACTACATGAGGCCCAAATGGGGCACACTCTCCAAGCTTGCTCTGAAATAGAGATTTGGATATCTCAAACCTTTCCTGTCTTTCTCTCTCCTAGTATAGACCATAGAGGTGCTCAAGCATGCTATAGGAATCCATGTATTCATGAGACTTCATGAGCTCCCTAGACATTGATGAAGACATCAAACATTGAACGTCGAGTGAATTTCTCAAATGTTGATCATAGACAAGGAAATCTTCATCACTCGCCCCTTGGGCTGGCGAATCAGGAATTGAGGACTCCAGCATGTAAAACTTTCATTCATGGCGTAGGATAACTTGAAGGCGCCTAAACTATTCTTGAAAGTTACTACCGATGAGGATGTTGTCTTTATCCAGAATTGATCGCAGAGAAAATTTGGTTGATGAGTTTTTCATATTGATTCTAGAATTTAAAAGGGAAGATTTATCAGAACTTTCATGATTACATTTTATGAGAAATAATAAATTTTATTAACTCTCCCACTATTTTATCATGTCCTAATGGCCCTCACCATTGAACTTGAAATGTCCAGTTTACATTACATTCTAGTGGAATGGATCCATATTCCCCTTCGTATAACCCCAACAAGGGTTGTTCAAGCTATTAGAAGGTATTTAGGTAGGTAGGTCTTTGCCAACTGTGAGCTTATAGTTCCTTGATCTATTGAGTGGACTACCCAATCCTAAAATCCTAACTTGGATTTCCTCAACACTTGCATCCATTTTACAACAAGTCTAGAAAGGGATACTCCTCTTGATGTAAAATGTTTAAGTCAACCCAAAACTTTCATAAGAGATTCCTTTATAAAAGTAAGTGTCCCAACAAGGGTTGGTCAAACACATAATTTTATTGAGTCTCGCCCTTAATCAAGTAATGGAAGGCTTGGTCTGACTTAATATGGTTTTTGAAGGATTTTAATCCATTATGAATAGTTTCACATTATCACATGCTTGTTAATATTAAGCGATGTTTGCTCAAGTGATTAACCATGTTCTGATAATGTTTATGTATAGTCCAATTTTATTTTATTTCATATTTTCATGATTGTTTATTTCATTTACTATGTGACTACGACAACACATACAAAATTAAATAAACCATGCAATCAAACAGAAATAAAATTAGATGGCATGATCATGAGCTTCTATTGGTTAACTTATCTAGTGGTTTTGATAAGCTAACCCTGACCTAGGAAAAAACACCTTGAACCCAATGGTTTGTGTTTTACAGCTCCCCCCTGTCCACCTTTGTATCTTCTTGGGTTGGTTTCACCTCAATTTTGGGTTTTGAACTATCTCATCTGGCTTGGGAGATCCTCCATTACATGGGGTTTACATTAAAGAAACCATGGGCACACATACCCTACATTTTATTGGAATAAGGATCACAGGACAACTAATTTAAATTAAATAAATTTAAATGAAACCATACACAAACAAATGGTCTTTAGTATAGCTCATGATCATCCATAGCATGAAACGACATTTACGCATATTTAGTATTCAAATTCTTTTAATAGTTCTTTTATTCAAGATAAGTCGTGCTTGAATTAAATTAATTATGATCTTATAATTAATCAATTATTTATCTTAAATTACTTTATGAATTTCATTGATATTATTCTCATACATATTCCTTATACGGGTCTTTGTACATTAGAGTAAACCTTGTGAAATTCTATTTCTGGAATGTACATGGCGTGTAGGCTATATTACATGATGTGTATTTGTTTTCACCCGTTATCCAAAGTACACATTGGTGGATTTAGCGTGTTTTCTATAATTTAGAAATTTTTTGAGCACACGATGTGTAGATTAATCTAACATGGAATGTACTTCCTTGTTATGCAGTTACTGGCCAAGAAATCCCGTGCACGTGGTACATGACTTCTCCTTGTACATGGATTCACCTAGGCCGGATCGGACTACACGGCGTGTTGATTCAACATACACACCGTGTATTCTGGTTTCCATGCGCTGTTCTGTTTTGGTCAACTTGATGTATTAAAAACATAGGTATGCATAATTCACACAGTTTGGTTTGGCGGACCAGTACCTGTTCGATGAACCTAAGTACACGGCCTGTAGTTTTCACTACACGCCGTGTATTCTTGTGTTGTACAAACATAATGAGTGGCTCCTCGAGATGGTTTCCTCATTTTTATTTTAATCAAAATTAAAATTAAATGGTTGTTTATGTGATGTGAATTGAGAAACGGAGGAGGAATAATAGATCTCATTCATTCAGTTTTATAGAATGATTTATCTGGAATTTAATCAAATATAAATGCAAAAATTATCAACGAGAATTAAATAACTATAATCAACATTGTAACCTCACTCTGATACCAATTTGAGGTCCCGAGTATTGTGGAAGCTCGTGGGTGGATGTGCCCACTTGGATTTTTGTCATTAGAAATGATCAATCTAGGATCAATATGATGATAAACACTAGACTCCATGGATCGCATCACATAAATAGACCAAGAAGAAGAATTGTCCCAAAACCACAAAGGAGGATCATCACAGGTTGATTATAGTTAATTTAATTAATTGAAAAGATGTACCTTTTATGGCTTTCTTTCTTCGTTGATATTTCTGATCACATTCTGATGTGATTCGGCTTTGTGTCATAGAAGCCAAGTGTAAACTTCCTCTAGTGTTGATCCACACATGCACCACATATCCCTAGACGTTGCCAAAGGAATCTTCGAGTGCTAGAATAGAGAAGCCTTTACTTGTGTTGTCTGCCTTAGATCACCTTGATCTGATGGAGGTGGATCTCTCTCAGTTTTGAGAGCATTCTTGAAGGAATGAGTTCTTTCGTCCTTGAGATAATTCTCCAGAATTGTTGTGCACAACGATTCATAGGAAAAATGATGATGTCGTGAGGATATTTATAATCGGGTTCGAGGTTATAGAGTTATGAAAATAAATAAATGCATTACGTGTTTTATTTATTTCATTAACTCTTATTGAAAACTCCCATGTCGAATCATTAATTCCTTGACATGCTCCCACACTGACTATAATAAATATCATTTAATAAAATGATATTATTTCCTAAAAATCACGACTGGAAAAACTACATGGCATGTAATCATTAATACACGGTGTGTACTCATTTTTCATGAAAACTACACAACGTGTACATTCAATGTACACGACGTGTATATCTTGTTTTCATTTTTCATTTCCTTTTCAAAATTAAAACTAAATGGTGTGTACATTCAATGTACACGATGCGTATATCTTGTTTTTTTATTTTATTCTTCCTCCAAAATTTAAATCATGTAGGATTCCTTGAATAATTATTAAACCACATATGGGAATAATCTTTATTCTACTTGAGATACTTGGATACACTTAGTGTGTGACCCTCTAGGTCTCTTTCTCGTTGGCATTAGGAGGGCTTGCCTAAAGTCCACGATTACTATCTAGAAATGTGTCAAGTCACCCATGATAAAGAAGTTGACACCGCATTGACATGTCACCTCATACGAACTCTTACCGTGAAATTTAATCCCTTTGTCTCAATATCTCATCAAGAAGGTTTCATGGCAGTGTCATAAACCTATATGCTTGATCCATCATTCTTTAACATCCAGAAATAAACTCTTCCTGACACAATGGCCATGGAATTTGGGTGAAAGTTCTATTTCAATCAAAGGGACCGAGATAACTACTTCCATAAATATGGATGGGACAAATCCTTCTGCAACTTATCCATTAAAAACATGTCATTCATGACGCACCCAACATAACCTACTTCCCACCAACTGTCTTCATGATGGTTTTCGTCAAAAAATATAAGTGCGCGAGTCATGACATTAGTTAATGATAATATTCAAGTCTAAGGACCATTACACATGCTTGTAGATAGCAATGCCCGATGACACCAAGACATGCATAATTACTACTGGCGGGTCTGTTCTTATAATCTCCCATCTTGGAGATTACCAAGTGCGAATTCTATGACAGAGAGTATCATCTTCTTACGAGTACTCACACATGACGGTCTACATAATATGTGTCATATCATAGTATGACATCCAATCGTAGAACTTTATTTAAGAATATTGTTATAGCATTTCAAGGTTCTCATCATAGCGGGGATCTGGCATGACCTTATTAATGCAAAAAATATTCCAAGAAAATATTATATTATAGTCATGATGAACAATAAACAATATATAATAAGTGTAAATTCATGTAATCAAAGTATAAACAATTGGTTCTCAGGGAACCAACCCTAACAGAAACAACCTACATTCTAGGGATCAAGATCATTCATGATAGATCCAAGATGCTTCATGGACTAAGTCAGGGTATATATACTGACCAGATACTAAATAGATTTCATATGGAAGAATCAAATAGGAGATTGGTTGTAGTGTCACATGGACTATATATTTCTAAGAAAATGTGTCCTCAGACAGAACAAGATAATGATAGAATGAGTAAAACCCTATGCGATTTGGCTATAGGATTCATCTTGTATGCCATTTTATGTACTGGGCTTGATGTTACCTATGCACTGAGCATGGTAGGTAGATATCAAGTAAATCCAGGAAAACTACATTGGATTTCTGTTAAGACTATCCTTAAATATCTAAGAAGAAATAAGGATAGTTCCTAGTGTATGGAGGAGACAAGGAGCTTGTCATCATAGGGTATGATGATGCTGGTTTTCAGATATATCAGAACGATCTAAATTCGCAATCTGGATATGTTTTCTATCTTAATGGAGGATCTATAATCTAGAAGTGTTCAAAGCAACCAGTTGTCACCGATTCTACAACAGAGTCTAAATATATAGCGGCTTCTGATGCAGCCAAGGGAGCTATCTGGATTCACAATTTTTCCAAGAGCTTGATGTGGTGCCTAACAATAAAGATCATATCATATTATATTGTGATAATACTGAAACAATGTATCTTTTAAAAGAACCAAGGTCACAGAAATGATCAAAGAAAGTACTCCAAAAGTATCACCTCTTACGATTTTTCTATCAAAGGGGTGAAGTTGCATTGAGCAGAGTGTCTACGGAAGAGAACGTGGTAGACCCCATGACTAAAGGCCTATCTCAGTAGAAGCATGAATATCATGAAAGAGTTAGCGGGTTAAAGGTTGTTAGTAGTTGGCTCTAGTCCAAGTGGTATTATGTTGGATTTGGTGGCGTAGAACCAACTACTCCATACTTTATTCATTAACAAATACCTTATCACATGTTGATTGTTCTTCTACGTGACAATTAATGTGATAATGTCCTAAGGGTAGATGTTTCATTAAAGGGTCATAACAGATCCCTTCTATGTTGAGAACTCGGAAGTGCCATAACATTGATCTTGAATATATGTTCTATGGTTGGATGATATTATTTGAGTGACAAAAATAATACATGACATTAGGGGCGAGGACTCATAAAACATTGAGGCACCTTCTCATGGTGTGCACCCTTGGTAATATCTAGGAGGATATTATGAGAATGAGACCCACCAGTAGGAAATACACATTTTATAGTGTCATTGGATGTTCCTATCTATGGATGTGTGTATTCGTCCTTAGACTTTAAGATTGTTATTAATGGGCATTACAACTCACGCACTTAGATGTATTGATGAAAACTGTGATTGAACACTATTCGTAGAGAGGTAGGATATGTTGGGTGCATCACAAGTAATACTGCATTAATAGAAAATGCGAGAATGGTTTTTTCCCTTCTGTTCCATAACATAAGTAGATATTTCAGGACATTTAATTGAATTAATATAGCCTAAATAAATCCATGACCATGGTGAGGAATAGGCAAGTTCAATTCCGGGCTGTCAAAGAAAAAATAATCAAACACATGAGTTGATGACACCAGCATGCAACCTGCTTGGTTCGAGATATCGAGACAAAGTGATTACATTACACGGTAAGAATTCGTAGGAGGTGACACGTCATTGTGGCATTAAATTTTTTATCTATGGGTTCCTTGGCATGTTTCTAGATGCTAACCTTGGACTTTAGGTAGGATCTGCCTAATTCCACTGAGAAAAAGGCCTAGAGGGTCACACACTAAGTGTGTCCAAGTATCTCAGTTAAATATTAATTTAACAAGTTGAATAAATATTATTCCTAATTTTTGTTTGATAATTATTCAAGGATTCCTGATCACATTTAGTTCGAAACTAGTTATTCGAGAGAATATATTGTGGTATAAATAATATATTTATTAGATAGTAATGTAGTGATATTTATTTGAGAAATAAATAGCCATTATTCAAGGTCTAATAAATGTGATGAAGGAAATAAAGAGAGTGGAAAAATAAAAGTACACACCGTGTATATTAATATACACACCATGTATATTTTGGGAATTTATGAGAAAAAATATTATTTATTTAATTAAATAATATTAGGTGTAATTCAATGGGCACACGTCAAGTAATAATAATAGTCAACTGTTATTATTAGACATGTGGTATTACTAAGAATTAAATGAAATGTATATATACTTTCAGGTAATTAATTCATTTTATTATTCTAAGTAATTAAAATGCCAATTATTTAATTCTCATTTGCTTATCCATTTTAAGGGGTTGTTCACAATAGATCAAGATAAATCTATCAAGACAAGAGAGAATTATTTTCTTCAAAGAACACTCTCAAGCTACATAAGAGAGATCCTTATCCAGTAGATCAAGGTGATCGAATGCGGATAATGCAAGTAACGTCTCTTCCATGATAGCACCTGGAGATACCTTCATTGATGTCCAGAGATACGTGGAGCACGTGTGGATCACCGATAGAGGAGTCCTACACTTGGATTCTATGACGCAATGACGGATCACATCATATCATGACCGGAAACATCAACAGATAGAGAATTACATCAAAGTAATTCTTGTATTTTAATTAAATTAATTATAACCAACATATGATGATTCTCTCTATGGTTCCAGGACTCCCTTCTTTTCATTTGTTATTTGTTCTATTCTGAAGATCTAACGTTTTATTATCGTGGAAGATCTCATATTAAACATCGTTAACGAAAAAATTAAATTTGGGTACACCCACCAACACGCTTCTGCTACACCTAGAACCTACAACAAATGACACATGGATCATTGTCTTAAAATATCAAAACAATGTGAATGAATTTGATCAGTTTTCAGTATGTCACTTATTTTTTTACTTAAATTAATGTTAATTTTAAATAAAAACACATTTGTATTTACACCAGTCACGTAGTTCATCGGATTAAGGCGTGGTTGATTCATACACGTCACAAATGAATCATGGATCATTATTATAAAGTATCAAAACCATCCAAATAAGTTTTCTCAGTTTTCAGTATGTCAGTTGTGTTTTTTACTAAAATATCATTTCAAACCAGAAACATACTTTTTTAGTCACACCAATCGCATCATGCATCAGTTTGATGTGAGACTACTTCATAAACATCACAAAGGACTTAAAAATCACTAACCGAAATTATAAAGTCAATCAAAAAGCGTTTTCATGGTTTTCAGTGAGTGACACGTTTTGAGGTAAAATGTGAATTTCAAACTAATAACAGACACTTTTAGTCATACCGATCACACTATGCATTGGATTGAGATACAGTTGATTATTACATGTCATAAATGACTCATGGATCATTTATCTAAAGTATTAAAACAATTTTAATGTGTTTTTTTGGTTTTTAGTATGTCACTTGTTCTTTTTACTTAAATTAATATCAATTTTAAATAAAAAGACACATTTGGATTTATACCGTTCACATTGTGCATTTTATTGAGGTGGGGTTGATTCCTACACGTCACAAATAACACAATGATCATTTTTCTAAATTATCAAAACAATCCGAATGCATTTTCTTGGTTTTCAGTATGCGAGTTGTGTATTTTTACTAAAATTAATGCCAATTTTAAATAAAAAGAGACACTTTGAGTCATACTGGTTGCACTATGCATCAGATTGAGTCGTGGTTGATTCTTAAATGTCAAAAATGAGTTATAGATCATTTTCATAAAGTATCAAAACAATATGAATGTGTTTTATCAGTTTTTAGTATGTCAATTGTGTTTTTTTAACTAAAATGTCATTTCGAACTTGAAACATGCATTTTTAGTCATACTGGTCACATCGTGCATCGGTTTGACATGATACTACTTCATACACATCAAAAAGAACTTATGAATCGTTGTCCTAAATTATGAAGACAACTAGTGAGAATTTTCTTGGTTTTTAGTGAGTGACACATTTTGAACTAAAAAGTCAATTTTAAACTGATAACGAACACTTTTAGTCATATTGGTCACACCGTTCATCGAAATGAGGTGTGGTTGATTCCTATATGTTAAAAATGACTGATGGATCATTATCTTGAAGTATCAAAACATCCTGAATGTGTTTTATTGATTTTTAGTATGTCACTTTTTCTTTTTTCTAAATTTATTGTTAATTTAATATAAAAATACACACTTAAAGTCATAACATTCACGCCATGCGTTAGATTTAGGTTTGGTTGATTCCTACAAGTCACAAATGACTTCTGGATCGTTGTAAAAAATTATCAAATCAATCCTAATATGTTTTCTTAGTTTTTAGTATGTCATTTTTTTTACTAAAAATACTGTCAATTTTAAATAAAAATAGACACTTCAAGTCATACCGATCACATGTTCATGCTATTTGTGTACATTCTTCCATCAGATATGCTGCCCGTTCATTGCAAAATGAATCTATATCGTCCTGTGAATACGATTATTTTCAAAAATCATGTAAGTACAATAAAAAATATAAGTACACAACGGATTAATAAATATTTTAAATGATATAGTAATTATTTTCGAAAATACCTCTTTAGGGATGCTGGTTTGTTCATGGAATATGATCTCTTTCATAAATTTACAAACATAATAACCATAGTCTTTTCTGTTTGTTTGTTTTGAACACTACAAAAACATTAAGAAAAATAAGTAATTTTTAAATATGCGTTTGGATAGTGAAATCTTATTATATATACCCTAATTTTTATCCAGTTGTAGTACTTGTGATGTTTCTTGTCCTTTTCCCCTGGAATCATTCCATGATGTAGAGGATATTCACGCACCGCCCTATCATAATAAAATCCTCATTAAAAGATAATATAAATTATATAACTATATGTTTAGTTCTAAAATGTTGGATGTAGTGTATTACATATTGAAAAATTCCATAATGTGTGGTTAGTTTATTGGATATCCATTCATTGAATCCTGAAAATAACTATTTGGAGTATCCAAATTGACCAAAATGAGCATTCAATGATTCCTATGAACACAAAAAGAATAAGTAATGAAAGAAAGTAATATATATTTGATATGATTAAATTGTAGATTTTTACCCCTACATCATTGGTATTAAGAAGAGTTTTTCATCTATAATTTTTCTATTAAACAATTTGAGAAGATTTGCTACTATTTCACCCTCTTTATTAGAATCTATTTTTATTTGTTCTATAGAGGTGACGTGAGGACTAACAAGTCCAAATTTTTGTCCATGGGGAAATCCCTTCAATTTTTTTTTCATATATACTCCTATGAAAAATATGAAATGTATTTAGTTATAATTATCATAGTATATAAACTTTTGTAAAATCAAATCATGAAAACATACCTCATGTATACATTTATAATTGATCCGCCTAGCCAATCATACTTCAGGATTTCATTTACATTGTCAACACTAATGAAATATGAATCTTCCCCGCTGTATATATTTTCATAAAAAACAATTGTGTGAGTACCACCATCTTTCAACTTTGTATTCACATGAGCCTACAATGATAATAAATGTGGATATATAACAAGTGGGTTTAAGGTGATTTCGATAGATCGTTTTGATTAGTTGGTTGATCCTTGATATGGTTTTGAATAGTTATTTATTTTAACCCCCTCCCTTGTGTCTTTCTGTAATAACATTCATCGGTTCATAAGTTTTTTCATAAAATGTTAAAGGTTTATCTTGAAAAATAAATTAAAAATGAACACCTCCTTATCAACATGTGTTTTTACAAGCCATGACGGTCATGTGAAAAATGTTCCAAGATCTTGTTAGACCTTATGAATATCTTTATCATCAATTGGAATAAATAGCTCGACATTAGACTCATGGGATATGTTAATCAAAACATTGACATGACCTATTGGAAGTGGCCTATTATGTAGCATGACGTTCTGGATATTGAACATTGTAGCCCTCACTACAAGGTGATGGGTGGGCATTGATAGATATAAATCACAGTCATTTTCACCCAATAGAATATCAGTACAAGAAAGGTATTAGTGTCTATCTAATTCAAAATTCATAGAAATAATTATTAAAACATTGATTACCACACCTAAGATAGGTTTTTGAGGGGAGTGACTCGCCATAAAGTTAGTGGGGGTGGGGCGGGATCTTCACGCTTTGGTTGTTCTTGAGTTGCTTCTTCTCTTTCCCCCCACCATAAAATTTGTTATGATCTCTCTCTACCATTGCATTTGTTCTTCAAGGATAGATACTCTTTCCACTATAAGAAAACAATGTTTTAGCACCATTTTTTACGGCGGTTTTTAAAACCGTCGCTAAATTTTTTTCGATCAAAAAATTAGCGGTGGGTTTTAAAACCGAGGTGAAAAAACTGTCGCTAATATTTTTTAAAAAATATTTTTATTTTTTTAAATATATTCAAAAAAAATTCGATTGTTTAACGGTGGTTTTTTAAAAAAACCACTGCGAAATAGCGGTGGTTTTTTGAAAACCGCCGTAAAATTTAAGAAAAAAAATTTAAGAAAATGTAAGAAAATTATTTATTATTTATTATTTATTTTTTATCATTTAAAATAAAATATAGTTTATTATTTATAATTTTATATATTTATAATGTTTCAATTAATTAATATTTATAATTATTAGTTAATAATATTTTTAAACTCAGAACAAATCTTCAATAAGTAAAAGAACAAACTTCGGCATCAAATGACCATAACTTCTGATCCAAGAGTCCATTTCAGCTCCAAAACTAGTTAAATTGAAGTTTACCAAATAAGAAACAATCAAGTGAGATTCAAATCATGTGATAATCAAAGGAAAGAAATATATTCAAAAATAAAAAGTTGAAAATCGAACTCAAACATCGAACGACCATAACTTTTAATCCGAGTGTCCGTTTGGGCTCTACCACATATCAAATCGAAGCCTGCGACAAGATCTACACCTTTTAGGTTCGGTACCAACTCCTTGAGTATTTTACACATTTTTATTCTACCAAAAGGCCTAGAAATCCTCTAAAACAGAGGTTTTAGTTGTAGACACTGATTTCTTCAAATTCAAATGCTTATAACTTTTGGTCCAGGTGTTCATTCGTCCTGCACCACATATCATATCGAAGCTCATTTCACGATATTCAATTTGACTGGTTGTGGCATTAAAAAAGGAGTCTCAGATTATATTTTATGGTTATTTCAGTGTTTTAGGGTTTTCAGAGGTTCTTAACATTTTATGATTTATTTATTTAAGATTAATTAATTAATTAATTATTATTCATTTATCTATTATTTATTTATTTACTATTTAATATTTATTTATTTATTTATTTATTATTTAGTTATTATGTACACATTAATTATTAATTTATTTTTGATTTATTAATAAATTAATCATTAATTATTTATTAATATTTTATTATTCATTATTTATTTATTTATAATTTATATATTTATTCTTTATTCATTATTTATTAATTAATTATTAATTATTAATTAATAATTAATTATAAATTATAAATTATTATAAATTATTAAGTATTTATTATTTATTTATCTATCTATTTATTTATGTATATATTTATTTATTCTTCATTATTCATTATTTATTATTTATTCTTTATTCAATATTCTTTATTGTTTATTAATTTTTTTTTAATTTACTAAGTATTAATTTATTATTAGTTTATTATTCATTTATTATTTATTTATTTATAAATTATTTATTGATTTTTTATTGATTATTTATTAATTAAATATTAATTAAATATTATTTATTTAGTAAATATTAAATATTGAATATTACATATTAAATATTAAAATGTAACTATTAATTATTAATTTAATAATTATCAATTATCAATTATTAGTTATTATTAATTATTAATTATTAATTAATTAGTATTTATTTATATTTTTATTTATACATGTATGTATGTATGTAAGTATTTATTATTTATTATTTATTATTTATTATTTATTAATTTATTTTTAATTTACTAAATATTAATATATTATTTGTTTATTATTTATTTATTCAATATGTACTATTTATTAATTATTTATTAATTATTTATTAAAAATTTATTAATTAATTATTAATTATTTATAAATTTATAAATATTAAATATTAAATATCAAATATTAATTCTTAATGATCAATTATTAATTATTAGTTATTATTAATTATTAATTATTAATTACTTACTATTTATTATTTATTAGTTATTATTTATTATTTATTATTTATTAGTTATTGGTTATTATTTATTTATTTATCTTTTATTTATTATTTTATTATTAATTTGTTAATAATTTATCATATATTATTATTTTAAATTAATTTATTATTTATACATTACTTATATATTATATGTTATATATTATATATTATATATTACATATTATATGTTATATATTATATGTTATATATTATATATTATATATTATATGTTATATATTATATATTATATGTTATATATTATCTATTATCTATTATCTATTATCTATTATATATTTTGTAATATGTAATATATATTATGTATATAATATATAATATATAATATATAATATATAATATATAATATTTAATATATAATATATAATATATATAATATATTAGATATTATGTATTATAAATTATGTATTATATACAATATATAAGATATTATAAATTATGTATTATATATTATGTATTATATATTATGTCATATATATTATATGTTATATATTATATGTTATATGTTTTATATTATTAATTTTTAATTATTAATTATTAATTATTAATTATTAATTTTTAATTATTAATTATTAATGATTAATTATTGATTATTGATTAATAATTATTGATTAATAATTATTGATTAATAATTATTTAGTGTGTATCTATTTGTTATGTATTACTTGTTCTTCCAATTAATATACATATATGTATAAGTATATTAAATTTCATTCATTGACCACATGAAGAGCTTGCTAGAGTGGTAATGTTTTTGGAGAATAAGCAAGAGGTAAGGGGTTCAAATCTCACACAATGCAGAATTTCTATATATGACATGGGCATGTGCATGGACATGGACTTGTGCATAGACATGGACTTGTGCGTAGAGATGGGCATGTATGTGGTAATAATAAATAAATTAATAAATAAAGAAATGAATAAATTAAAAAAATAAAAAATAATAAAAAATAAATAAATTACTAATATAAAAAAATAAAGAATTAAAAAATTAAAAAAAATTAAAAACGATTTAACAACGGTTTAAATCGCCACTAAAAAACGACTACTAAATCGTTCTACAACGGTTTTAAAAAACCTCCATAGAATGATTTAGCGGTGGTTTAAACCACCGCTAAATGAAAAAAAACCGCCGCTAAATACAAATTTTGGCGTAGTGTTCTCTCATCATTTTGATTTCTTCACTTTGATCCTCATATTTTTTTCTCAAAAAATGTTCGGGGTTTCACCCCAAAACCCGCACCTCTGATGCAGCCATACTTTTCTAGCTGCTTCAAGGCCAACAAAAGTATGTCTATATACAGTTTAGATGTTGCTTATTACATTGACAATGTCAGATAGAAAATATACTAAAATAAGTAATCATTGTTATGTAATATTGATTTAAAGCACAACAAATATTTATTATGTCATACTTACACATGTTTCCCACACTTTTTGTGTGTTTTCATCTATTAGTATCACATCTTTATTTACACGTGCCTCCTTCCATAACACATGGTGTGGGATGGAAGTGACTTTGTATTTGGATTCATCAATCTATATAGAAACAAAGGAATATAGTTATGGTGTTGTTTTATGTCACATAAAAGTATTATAGTAGATTTAAAATACTTACCAATTTTTTTCAAGTGAAGCATACCCCATCCTTGCTTTACGGTAGGGGTATGCTGGTTTTGCTGCTCCTTCCATATTTTCAGCACTTAGTTGTTGTTTCATAAATAAAAAAGATCCAATCAAAGTGATGAATACTCATATCATCAAACAACGTATTACCAAACACAATGTACCTGAAAATACTACTCTACACGATGGCTAGTAAACACATCCCACGCTCCTTAGGTTATCAAGTGTGCATAAATAGGAGGTGGGTGCGGGTTTATTTTCCCTTCAACATATTTAAGATAACATCTCATGAAAATTGTGTGAAAGACTCTGTGAATCCTTCTATAAACCCTTAATACATAGTCCTTATGCGAGTCATCTACTATAAATTCACTCTATAAGGGATATTGAAGAGTAATTCAATGTCTCATTATTTTATTTTTTAGTAAATTAAAGAAATCTCCCCATATCAGTGTCTTAAGCCCAGTTACAACAGGGTGCTACGACAATACATCAATCAGCACGCTTTGCTGAGTGATGATTCCAATATAACTAATGAACATGGCCTTGTTGGGGTTAACATACTGGCCCCACATGTTCCATCCGACCTCGTATTTGATTCCTTTCACTTTTTCCTTAAGGATTTTTTCTAACACCGTCAATCTATGATGCTCCTGTTTTTTCTACACCGCTTGTGTTTTACTTCATACCATTTCCTCAATTTCAACAGCATCAATATGTTCCTACGGAGCGCTAGCATCAGCATGTATAGATGGTGGTTGTACCTCTACACTGGGAGCAGTAGTTACAGGTTGAGAAACCTATTGGTCCTCTGCAATGTGATCAACAACAGGTTGACAGACCCATTGTCCCTCTGCACTACGAGCAACAATAGGTTGAGAGACCTGTGGTTCCTCTACACTGTGAGCATCAATAGGTTGAGATACCTGTTGTGCCTTAGGATTGAGAGTATCATCATGTGCAATAGTAATTATCTGCAGAAGTGGTTTAACATTTATTTTAGATTACATAAAAGCACTAGTGAATAAATAACAATAGAAGGTAACACAATGTATATTATAGAAAAATACAACCTGATTATTGAACTCTCTATTTTTTTAATGGTTGAAGGGATTTTACCCCTCCATCTACTATCCAAATCCCTTCATTGTGGTCTCTCCTCTGACATACAAAACACCGTCTACATTGAGACCACTATGAAATGATTGTGAAGTCCCAATGAAAGGGTCATCCTCTGTTAAATATTTATCTAACCCTTCAGTAGTTTTGGTCAATAATAGAACAATTGACCAGTTGTGGTTTGCAGGATCTGGAATATAAAATATTTTTACTGCCTGTGTTTCCATTATAAATGGTCTGTCTTTTTACCCTTTCTTACTGAAATCAAATTTCACGAATCCCAACTCATCTATTTTATTAGAACTCCTATTATAGACCCACTTTCAGTGAAAAATCGTCACTTAGAATTTTTTATAATCTAACTCCAATATTTGTTTGATGATGCCAAAGTATGACATATTCGCATAAATTGGATTTCTATCCTTAACACTGGAAACATGAACCGCTTTATCCAAAAGTATAACTCCACTATTCTGCATGGTACCATCTTTATCATTTTCTTTATTATAGAATGTATAATATTTAATTACATAAGCATTATAAAATAATATATACAAACATGGTCATTCGGCTAGCCATAAAAATCATTCTAAAATTGAGTCTGTATTTTCATTTGAATCCTTAAATATATAATCTCGAAACCATCCTATAAATTGTCAATTATGTGTATTTGATATCCATTTTTCATCCCTTGATGGATTTAAATGCCTAAGAATTTCTTTGTGGGTTTAGACATATGGGTCAACCTCTAAACTATTATATTAAATGTAAAGGTGGGTCTACTGCCAATCTGTAATATTGAATGTGACAACCTCTCTTCCAAAAATTCCTTCACTTAAAAGCTACTCAGTGTGACGAGATTTTGGTAGACCAATGATTTCTACACCAGACAAGTATTCGGTACAGAATTCAATGGCTTCCTCAACAATATATCACTCTGCAATACAAGTCTCTGGCCTACTTTGATTATTGACGCACCCTTTCAAAATCTTCATATACTGTTCAGTGGGGTATATCCATCTATAGTGTACAAGACCACATATTTGAATCTCTCTCACCAAGTGAACCATAAAATGAACCATCATATCAAAGAATGTCGGTGGTAAAAACATTTCCAATTCATATAATATGATTTCAATTTCTCTTCCCATACTCAGCAATTTTGCTGGGTCTATAACTTTTCTATATATATCTTTTAAGAAGAAATATATATTTGTTAATGTATACCAAACATTCTTGGGTAAAATGCAACGTAAAGCTATATGAATTCATCAAAACGTGGCAGTCATGTGATTTCAGACCCTTTAAAATTAAATTGTTCATTGACATGATGTACTTGATATTTGATGAATACCCCTTTAGAAGCTTTACGTCATTCAAGAAGTTGAAAAATTGATACCTCTTCTACCTGGAAAGAGTATAAGTATCAAGAGGGAGAAAAGTACATTTTTCACCCTTCACTGTCACCAATTATTCTCGTATTACCATGTAATCCATGTCTAACCTAGCCTTCATTCCATCATTTTTTAGGTGCATTTAGCAATGTGCCAATGACACTATCACATATATTTTTTTCAACATGCATAACATAAATAAAGTGTCTGACATACAGACAATTCGAGTATGGTAATTAAAAAAATCACTCTATTCTTCCAACTGGTTTTTGTAAGGTTTTTTGAAAATATTTTACCAAAAGAAGTGTCCACATATTTTACTTTCTAGAATAGTTTATCACCTATTAGTGGAGACGGTGCTATACATTCTTATGAAATTCCATAAAATGATGTCTTCCAAGATCAGTACTTATGTCATTGGGGTAAAAATCTATGATGTACTAGAAACACAGTTTTCGATAAATGTTTCAACCTAATTGAATATATACCTTGTTCGTAGATGGTACACCCATGAGTTTCTTTAATGTTATATCCTAACAAATTTCTATAAGAAAGATGTGTCATTTATCATCCCGTACAACATGGATCTCAACATGAAATCTTCATTTCTATAATAATTATATAACGTAACACCCGTATCCCACAATAATTTCCAATCCTCAATCAATGGAACCAAATAAACATCAATATCATTATCCGGTTGTTTCGGTCCTGATATAAGCATAGATAATATGATGTGTTTTCATTTCATGCATAACATTGGTGGAAAGTTTTAATTTACCAACATAACAAGCCATATACTATGAGTGCTGCTTTGAAATCCAAAAGGATTCACTCCATATGTAGATAATGCAATACGCAGATTTCTCAGATCATTTCTAAAATCAGGATACTCATGATCGATTCTCTTCCACCGAGGAGAGTATACTAGGTGATGTAGTTTCTCATTTTTATTTCATTTGTCTGCGTGCCATGTCAATTTATCTGCAGTCTCCTCACTTCCATATAGGTTCATAAACCTTGGAATTATTGGAAAGTACCATACAACTTTCATAGGATCAGATTTATGTTTCTTGTATCAAGAAGAACCACACTTTCGGCATTCTTTATGTGATTTTAGGTCCTTAAGAAATAATATGCAATTGTTTAGGCAGGCATGTATTCTTTCAGTGATCATACCCATCGAGCGTAGAATTCTTTTGGCATTGTATATTTGTCTCAGGATCTCATTATCTTATGGAAGCATGTCATTCAAGAGTGAAATTAATTCTATAAAACTGGTGTCACTCCATCCGTTTCCTTCTTTAAAATTATACATCTTTAGTTCGGATGACAATGATGTTTATTTAGTGAAACCACCATACAAAGGTGTATTTGGACAACTCTTTAACTGTTCAAACAATTTTGGACAATCACAAAGTTCATCTTCAACTATCCTTTTCATTTCCTCAATACAATCTGCATCATCATTCACATATGTAATCATGTCCTCGATACAGTCTTCTTCATTTTCCACACCTGTAATCATATCAAATGATCCATAAAACACACTATTATCCCAGTCACTATCTACATTATCTTTTTCCTCAGGTTTATTCAATCATTTATAACTTCGATCTATTCCGTGACAGATCAAGTGTTCTTCCAACTCCTCTAGACTAACGGTTTGAGAATGTTCATATGCATGATCTTTTGCAAACTTGATAAACTCCTTCACTCTATCTCTATACTCTTTTGTCAAATGATGAACATCCATCCATTATTTATTCATATCCATCCTATTTAATTCAGTGATATTAGTATTTAACAAAATAAACACACAAAATATCGATATAATGTAATGGTTTTCCTAATTCCATAAAAATCTAAACTTATATGATTATGGAAAAACTACAGTTCAGATTTACTTTGAAAACTATTTAAAAAATCACACTTGAAATCCCAATAAAAAACCAACGATTTACACAAATTCCTATTTAAATTAATACACCCTTTTTCAGTTCCAAACACTCTTTCACAAAACCATAATTCCTTTTTTCTAAACATTCAAGGAAAATTCATGATCCAACAATATTAATCATTTAAAATGAGTGAAAACCCTTTAATAAAAATTTCAAAACACTTTAATCAGTTTAAAAGATCCACTTAGTCATTTTCAAAAAGACATAGATTCTAGGAGATACACTTTATAAAAGATACATAGAAAACACCTCAATTCATTTAAAATCAATCAGTGTTGTATAATTCCATCACATTATTCCAAAGGATGGTTTAATAATAATAATTTCCATAATCATTTGATATTGTTCTCCCTACCATTGGATATCCCTTATCCATGCTTCCATTGTCCAGTTATAACAATTACCCTTCACCAAAACACTAGAGTCCCAATGGATATGTTCCATAGTCAGTGACCACACTACCAACCATGAAACACTCATGTTACAATTTACTACAAAAACTTCATTATCCCAATGATCATTGGTTCACACCAAATCAATTGGTTTTACACCCCATGAAAAATGTATATGTGTCTCACATGAAGTACTATTGGTTCCTTCCTTTATAAATACACCTAAGAAAATCTAAATGGATAAACCCAACTAATAGATCGAGAGTGATCCCAACACCCCACTTCTCAAGTCCAATGCATCCACATGCCTACCCACAAAGGTTTATTTTTATATAATTATCTCTTATTGATAGAATACCCCTACATGCCCAATGAATTTGAAGATCATCCACACCCATCCAAGACCCTAACAAATTATAGTCCCCCCAGCTCCCACTATAAGACCTGATAGATAAACCAGTACAAAAACATTTTTTTATGTCGGTTTTTTTTCTTTTTAACGTCGGGTTTTTGGTGACGTTATTGCGAGCGACGTTAAAAATAGGATTTTATATGTTGGTTATTTAATAACCGATGTAAAAAATGGGGTAATATAGTTTTTAACAACGGTTTGTAAAAAACATACGTGAAGTACATTCTGGGAAATGGCGATAAGAAGCCATTTTTTACGTCGGTTTTTGAAAAAACTGACGTTATAAGTCATTTTTTACGTCGGTTATTTAATAACCGACGTTAAAAGTTATTTTTAACGTCGGTTATTAAAAAACCAGCATAAAAAATGTTTATTATCTTGTAGAAAATTTTCTAAGCTTTCATTTGACAGGTCATAGAGCTCAAATTTATTTACGTATCAAAAGTTATGACCATCAGAAGTTTGATATTTTTTTCCGAGGAAAGATTCAATAAGCCAATCGTAGCTTCATATTAGAAGGAATTTTTGAATCCATAGGGGGATTTGTAGTTTTTCATGATATAAAGAATCATCCATCATTATAATAAATTAACAATCATTAAATGGTATATCAATTAAGAAAAATACTCATAGAAAATATAAATCATGGGAAAATAATTACAAATACCTTGACGAGGTCGCGGAAATAAGAAATCATTGATTCACGTTGAATATAAAAAAAGTTGATTCGTTGGAACGATGATGGTTGAATGAAATGATAATAAAATGGTATATCAATTAAGAAAAAAAATCATAAAAACCATAAACCATGGATGTATGATTAAATATACCTTGACGAGATCGCGGAAAGAATAAATAATTGATTCACGTTCGAGAGAAAAAGAGTCAATTTGGGGGAACAATAATGGTTGAAATAAATGATCGTTAAATTAGGATGGGTGTATAAAAGAAACATATAATTGAGATTCTATGAGAAAACGCGGTATTAAAAATTTTAGGCGGCAATTCAAAATTTCAATGTCGCGATGTAAAAAAATTGAATTTCCGTGTTAGCGGGATATTAAAAATATCATTCACGTTGGTTTTATGATAACCGACGTGAAAAGATATTAAAATTTTAACTTAGTTTTCACGTCGGTTATTATAAAACCGACGTGAAAAAACAATCTTTGTCACTCTTTCACGTCGGTTATTTAATAACCGACGTGAAAAATCAATTTTCATGACTTTTTCAAGTCGGTTATTAATTATCCGACGTTAAAAGTTATTTTTTACGTCGGTTATTTAATAACCGACGTCAAAAAAGTTTACAGAAATGTAGTTCATTTTCCAAGCTTTAATTTGATAGGTCACAGAGGTCAAACGGAGTTACGGATTAAAAGTTATGGCCTTCAGAAGTTGGACATCCTTAAGACATCGTTTAGAGATGATCAACTTCTGAAAGCCATAACTTTTAATCCGTAACTCCGTTTGAGCTCCGTGACCTGTCAAATTAAATATTGAGAAATAAACTACATTTTGGTAATCAATTTTCAGGTCAGTTATTTAATAACCGACGTGAAAAATACATTTTAATGACCTTTTCACGTCGGTTATTTAATAACCGACGTGAAAAATGTTTACAAAAATGTAGTTCATTTTCCAAGATTTAATTTGACAGGTCACAGAGCTCAATCGGAGTTACGGATTAAAATTTATGGCCTTTAGAAGTTGGACATCCTTAAGATATCGTTTAGAGATGATCAACTTCTGAAGGCCATAACTTTTAATCCGTAACTCTGTTTGAGCTCTGTGACCTGTAAAATTAAAGCTTGAGAAATAAACTACATTTTCGTAAACAATTTTCACGTCGGTTATTAAATAACCGACGTGAAAAATACATTTTAACGTCGGTTATTAAATAACCGACGTGAAAAAGTCACGAAAATCGATTTTTCACATCGGTTATTTAATAACCGACGTGAAAAATAAGTGAAAATTTTAATATATTTTACTGGAAAATGATTTTTCACATCGGTTATTTAATAACCGACATGGAAAAGTGATGTACGTTTATTTTTCACATCGGTTATATAATAACCTACATGAAAAATCATATAAAATGTATTTTTAACATCGGTTATGATATAACCGACGTGAAAAATCAGCCAAAAATGTATATTCACGTCGGTTATATAATAACCGACGTGAAAAAACAATTTTTAGACATTTTCATGTTGGTTATAAAAAAACTTCGTGAAAAATGGTGACGTAAAAAAAGGTTTTTGTACTAGGGATAACAAATGGAAGGAATTTCCCCTTTTCCCATATGGGGGTTTAGAACACCTTCCTCGAAACTTGAACCTTGAAGAGTGTCAAAAAAACCTAGGATAGTGCAGAAAATTGGGAAAGATATTATAAGATATACGTTAAAACAAGAACAAAGTAGGACGAGGAAAAATTTGAGAAAGAAAGGTAAGAAGATCAACGAAGAATGGAAAAGAAATTGAATATGAGTGGTTGGTTAATTAGGAAGAACCACTAAAATATCAACCAATACCACCCATTCAAGGGATTGAAAGGACATGAGAGTAGAATGAAAAATGAGAGAAATTTTTAGAGTTGACTAAGAAATAATAAATTAACATAGCCTTTGTTGAGGCTATAGTGAACATGTCTACCTATACAAAATTTATGAATGAAATTGTTTATGAAAAGATAAATCCAATGGAATTGGGTACCATAACATTGATGGGGTATTGTTCAATTGTTGTATGGAGAATCCTATTGATGATGTAATGCGATCTTGTTAACTTTTCCATTATGATTAATATTGGGTCTAATGAGTTTCGTCAGGATTTGAGTGGATTATGAGTTAGCATGAATTTAATGTCTTAATTTATATTTAAAATCTAGGGATTCAGAGAGATTAATTCAACTCAAGTTATGATTTAACTTGTAAATACTATATTCTAGCATCCACTGGGTTTTCTTGAGGATTTCATTTTCAAGGTGGACAAGTTCAAATTACCAGTGGACTTTATTTTGATGGACATGGAAAAGGAGAAGGTTCTTAAAATATTGTGAGGGCCATACCCATAATGGGAAAGTAATTAATATAATTTCAAAGTGTTGAGTTATTCATTAGAGTTAGTGGAGTAGAGGAGATGATCAATATCCATTTGACAATGAAAAATCTGGATAAGAAAGTATATGAGTAGGGAGAATATAGATTACAAGTACTTGAGGATACTACCGTCCTTGGAAAATTATTTTATGTATAAACATTAGTTAATAAATAAGTGGGTGAAAAAGATGTATGGAGATAAAAAAGGTTGTTGCAGATACTTCATACAACTAAACCTTCTTTTTTAGTGAAATCACACATAGAAAATCATATGTCATGTTAATCCTACATGCCTAGAATGATGCATGGGCATGGTACTCTTACCAATAATCCATGATCCAAAACCCTTAAATCATAATATTCAAACTCAAGTGTATCACCCAAGGTGAAATCATAAAACAATAAAAATGGAATCATAGAGCAAAAAACCCATCACCTTGGTAACATGGACTTCCCATTAAAAAAGATATTCATAACGCACTAGTATGAGGTATGCCATATGTTGTGACACATACCTAATCCTCTGAACTAATAACTCTCCAACTCATAAAAAGATAGGCATTGATACCATTTGTTCGTGAACCAGAATGGGTTTACCTGACCTATCACCTAATCTAGCATGAGACAAAACCTCTAGAAACCCTCCTCGTATGTCATAGCCTACCAACTAATCATGAGGGCATAAAAAGAATACAGTGGAGAGAATATTTCATTGGATTAGAGTGTAGTAACAGTGGAAACAAGGACAACCAACATGCAATTCATTTAGTGCGCAAACAGGGACCACCAACGACCATAATTTTCAGTGGGGCATTTATCCTATACAATTAAAAACATAACCATTAATATCAAACTGTAATAACATGTGAAACAGATGAGAAATAGGAGAAAAATCAATTTCGAGGTGTGGTTCAGCCTGAAACGGAGGTGAAATCGCAGTAGTAGAGAGGCGTGCGGCAGAGGAGAGACGAATGGCAAAGGAGAAGTGTGTGGGGAAGCTAGGTTCATGGTGGAGGGAATCATGGAGGCGGAGGAATCAGTGACGGAGGAGAGGCGCGTGATAGAGGAGTCCTCTAGTGGAGGAGAGGAGCGCGACAGAGGAGATTCACACAGTGGAGGAGAGTCGCACGATGGAGGAGAGGCACACGAAAAAGGAGAGGCGTGTGAGGAAGGTGGGTTCACGATAGAGGAGTCGGTAGGAGAGGAGGAGGAGGAGGGGGAGGCGGTGGTAGTGCCGATAGTGTTTGGATTCCGTGAGAGTTTGAGGGGTGCAAGGGAAGAGGAGAAAGATAGAGTTTCTTTATAAAACTCGTGAAACTTTTATCATTGCTTGACGAAAAGCGTTGATAAAGGTATGTTTTATCAGCGCTAAAATAGAAAGCACCGATAAAACATACATTTATCAACTTTTTTTAGCACTGATAAAGAGGGTCTTTTATGAGCGATAAAAAAGAATTGATAAAAGGTTTCTTTATCAGCACTATATTTTTAGTATTGATAAAAACACCTTTTATCTGTGCTTTTTAAACATCAATAAAGGCCTATCTTTATCAGCGCTAAAAAAGTAATGATAAAGGTATAACGTTAATAATTTATTTATATTATTATGTATATTTATAAAATTATATATATGATAAATATATATATATTTATTTATAATTATAACTATAAATAAATAAATATATTTATATTTATAGAATTATAAGAAATATACTTATTATATTTAAAATCTTAGAAATATATATAATAAATATATTAGTTATATATATTTATAAGATTATAGATATATATAATATATTTCTTCTAATTTTATAATTATTTATATGAATATATATATATATATATTTATAATTATAAATGAATATATATATATATATATTTATTTATAATTATAAATGAATATATATATATATATATATATTTAAATAAATATATTATTATAAAAAAATTATATTTCTAATATTTATAATTTTATTAATATATTTATTGTAATTTTATAATTATTTAAATATATTTGTATTTATATATAACTATAAATATAAATATTTGTATTTATTTATAAATATTTCTATATATTTATAAATATATTTATTTAATTATATATAACATTATATATGAAAATAATAAATATATATTTTATAAATTAATAATTATTTAAATGAATACATATTTATTTATATTTATAACTAATAAATAAATATATATTTATTTGAAATTAAAAAATATAATAAATAAATATTTATTTATAGTTGTAATTATATATATATTTAAATAATTATAAAATTATAACAAATATATTTATAATTTTATAAATATATATAATTAATATATTAATTATAATTTTTTAATTATTTAAATATATCTTCATTTATTTAGAATTATATTTATAACTATTTGTATTTATTTATAAATATTTTTATATAAATATATTTAATTAATATATTTATTATAAATTTTAACTTATTTAAATATATCTATATTTAATAGTAATTGTAATTATAAATATTTGTATTTATTTATAAATATTTTTATATATTTATAAATATATTTATTTAATTATATATTTATAACAATATAAAGAAGAATAATAAATATATTTATTATAATTTTATAATTATTTACATATATATATATATATTTATTTATAGTTATAATTATAACTATAAATAAATATATTTATATATTTATAGAATTGTAATATATATATTTATTATAATTTTATAATTATTTAAATATATATATATATATATATTTAGTTTTAATTATAATTACAAATAAATATATTTAAAAAGTATTTATATGTCATTAAAATTTAATAATTATAAATATAATAAATATATTTATTATTTAAATATATTTAATGTAATTTTATAAGTAATTTTGAGAAAATAATAGTATATATGGGTAACATGAAATAATCATATGCCTAGTAAAATATTCATAATAAAAAAAGATCCACTAATGGACAACATGAATAATAAGAAGGGTGTAATATATAAATGAACATTCATGATGATTCATAACATATATGCATGCATGATCAATACATTTATTGACCAAATTCATTAGAAACACACACACACATATATATATTTAATAATTATAATATAAATATATATATTTAAAAAGTATTTATATATATTAATTATAAATAAAATAAATATAGTAAATATATAAAATATAACAAATATAATAAACATAATAAATATAACGAATCTAATAAATCTAATAAATCTAATAAATCTAATAAATCTAATAAATCTAATAAATCTAATAAATCTAATGAATATAACAATTATGATAAATCTAATAAATCTAATAAATCTAATAAATCTAATAAATATAATTAATTAATATAATAAATCTAATAAATATAAATCTAATAAATATATAATAAATCTAATAGATCTATTAAATCTAAGAAATCTAAGAAATATATTTATTATTTAATTGAATTTATTATAATCTTATAATTATTTAAATAAATATATATATGTATATATATTTAATTATAATCTTAGAAATACTTTTTAAAAACATTATATATATATTTTTGAATTATTAAAAAATATATATTAATTATAAAAATGAGTTTTTTATTTAATGTATACAAATTAACAGTATTTTTGAATATAAATATAATAATTTTATATAAATTATTATTAAAAACTTTTATGAGCACTTTTATCTAGCGCTGATAAAGGCCCCCCTTTATCAGTGCTTTCTACTTAGCATTGATAAAACAAGGCGCTTCCCTTGCCCCGTTTTGTGGTAGTGATCCCAACAAACCAAATCAGTTGCAACATGATACTTAGTTAATATCCCTACATCAATATTAATCTTAAGTCATGGAGCCACTAGTTTACTCCATTTGAAATGATGTTTGACAACATTACTCCCTCTAATACAATTATTCGTTTTCCACCATACCTCAAATGTTAACCAATCATGTTAAATCTATAAAGAACCCAAAAGACAATTATTATTGATAATTTGATCGTTCATTTTTGTTTTCAAAAAAATCCATGCTAAATCTCAACCAAGATAAAAAATATCTTCAGTTAAATGCTTCTTCCAGTCCATAAGAAGAAAACATGGAGAGGAATACTCACACATACGAGACCAAGGAATTTGATGAATACTCCATCAAATACAAGTGGCACTATCAAAGTATAAAATAGTATGAATATTTGATTCCTCACCTCCATGTAAAATTTGTCAGATTCAAGAATCAATAATGCGTCGATAAAAAAGGACTTCACCATATGGAAGTGAATTTTCACAAATACACCACCACAAATCTTTCTCCCTTAATAAGAAGATTTGATATCAAAATAATATTCCAATATGATCCCAGAAAATTTTCCTCACATGACATCGTTAAATGAAAACCATAACATAACTGATAATTTATATCTCTAATAAAGCACTAGATTTGAGAATTGGGGGTATAACATAAACCCAGTGGAATTTCCAAAATAAAGTCCATATCCATGACATTGAAAAATTTAAACTTTTTCACTATTGAAGATATGATCATTTTATACTAAATGTTCATTGACCCACATATCATCCAATCCATTTAGACATGTTTTCCAACTCTTTCATTGGGGTCCACCTACGCATTGGATTACGTTGCGCTAACTTTTGTTACCTCATATTCCCACTTTCCAAAGATGGGTGACTTTCATCACTTTCAACAATGATGTCGGCTCCTTGATCAAAACAGGATGATGAGATGTTAGTTCCTTCTTCCATGGATTCCTCTTTAGACATTGATGCCTAGTTTGAGTCTCCCCCATAGATTAAGTCATGTTTTTGGAACTCGTTCTCGGTGCCATATCTATGTGGACACTGGTTAATTATACTGCTTCTGTCTTGATAGGGAATCAAACTTTAGATAGGAGAGTAGTCATGTTGGATATCTTTGGCCATGTATAAACATTGGGTACATTTTTCACTTGTAAATCTTCCTCTCATGAGGGCATCTCATGTGAGGCATCTTAGGCACGAGACCCAAGGCATCCCATGTTGATGACAAGGTAATTGATGCCAGGTGCAAAGTCTTCCTAGGATTTTTACCTCAGAAATCCCATGTTTATTACATGGGGTATGTATTCTAGTTCAGGTCACATGATCTATGTCCAATGGAGACAGACCATAATGTCTGGTTAATATGGATGGAGGCACAAGTTCAATATCTTGTGAAGACGAGATTGGTTGATCAGAACGCCTCATAGAGCCAGATCAATGAGGAATGTCCCTAGGAGGAATATCTCACACCTGAATAGTTTATTGATGGATAAAAACACCCCATGGAGGTGTATCTAGGAGTTGAGCCCCTAGGAGAGAACACCGCGAGTTTACCATTGTTGGGATTGAACACTAGAGAGTCATCCTATGTACCCCATTTATAAGATGGAAACCAAAATCCATGTAGTTTGATGACGCATTTTAAGATCGTGTGACTGGACCGATCCATGTAATTTAACATCATGTGGTAAGGATTATCATGTTGTGAAAGGAGTGTTTATGAGAGATGTTGTGAGGTTTACATGTGTAGGATGCTTGAAATGGGTGTCACATCTTCTGGTGAGGAAGGATGGTGTGGGTATTATGTATGGAAGCCGCTCGAAATGGGAATCACATCCTCTGGTGAGGAAGAATGGTGATGGGATTAGACATGTAAGTTGCTCGTAACGAGAATTACATCCTCTTGTGAGGAAGGATGGTGTAGCTATTACGTGATAAAGTTGTTGGTTTTAGGTGTAGTGGAAGCATGAAGTGGTGGGTAATATATTAGAATTTATTTTAATAATTTTTTCCCAAAATCATGTGCGGTGATCTTGCATATCAAATTTATAAGTAATTTATTTAATATCTGAAAAATAAATACCCAGCCTTAGGAAATTTTGTTATTGATGATTTTTGATTGTCCAAAAAGACCCTTTTATACTACCTTCATTGCGATGTGAGGATCAATGGATATAATCCCTCTACTGATGATCCACATGTACTCCAATGATCTCTGAGCAACACCAATCGATCACCGGGTGCTAGTGCAGTGAATCTAATGTATTGCATTGTTCGTTCTTGATTTCTAATTCTTAAATATTGAAAAAATAATTTCTGCGCTTCTCATTCTTGAGAGGGGGAGAGTAGGAGGAGTTTAGAGATAACTATTTTTACGCAACAATTTTCTATTCTCAATTTTTTTATGCAATATACAATAGATATAACTATATATTTATAGATTTAGGGTTTAGGTTGGAATATTATTTATTTGCATACTATAAATTAAATAAAATTTAAATTCTTTAATAAAACTCATGCCACATAATAATAATATCATTATTATTATAGTGAGTTGCATGCCAAATTATGCAATAAAAATATTATATAACCATCTTGTTAACTAATATTTGTCACTGGACTTGGTCTTGGTCCATTTAGACTCCTCTAGCATTTATTGAATGACTTAATACATATTTTATTCATAAATAAATATTTTATTCACAATCTAGTGAATACATATTTATTAAAATATTCAATAAATAAAATAAATATTATATTCACAATCCAACAAATAAATATTTTATATATATTCACATAATTAAATAAAAAATTTATTAATAAAATAATAATTATTTATTACCTTGTGAATATTAGAAATCAATAAAAATTGAATAAAATTATTCCTTACTCTTGAGAATAATATTTATTTCAAAAATTAAATTTATGTAGAATTTGTAGGTGTTGGCGCCTTATAACAAACTTTTATATACTTTATGATAACCTATATTCATAGTTTTGAATATTAATAAACTCTTTATCACATCATGATTTTTTTGTGTAACATAGAATGTGATAATGTTCTAAGAGTACGTGTCTCACTAAAATGTAATAGTAGTTCCATTCTATGATGAGAATATGAAAGTTCTATGACACTATTATTAAATATATGTTCTATAGGTGGATGATATCTTTTTAGGGACACAGATGATATAGGCTATCATGGGTGGAGATTCATAGGAATTTGAGACACCTTCTCATGGTGTTTCCCCTTGGCAATATCTAGTATGATATTATGAGAAGGAGACCCACTAGTAGGAAATCTACATTTATACATGTCGTTGGATGTTCCTATCTATATATGTGTGTAATAGTCCTTAGACTTTAAGATTATTATTAATGAGTATTATGATTCACTTACTTTTATATATTGATGAAAACTGTGATGATAGATGTTCAGGGTGAGGTAGGATATGTTGTGTGTGTCACACGTAATGTTGAATTAATGAATTATACAAGAAAGGATTTGTCCCTTTTTTCTTTAATGAAATTTTATATCTCAAGCATTTGATGAAAATGATATAGCCTAAATAAATCCATGACCATGTATTTATATAAACAAGTTTCCTTTCTAGGAAGTCAAAGAAATAGATATCGAGCACATAGGTTAATGGTACCGACATGTAACCTGATTGATAATAGATATCGTGATAAAGAGATTATATTACATAGTAAGTGTTCATATGTGGTATCATGTCATTGATACATTAACTTCTTTCTCTATAGGTGGCATGACATGTTGCTATACTCTAACCTTGACTTTTGGAAGCTTCGCCTAATGCCACTAAGAAAGAGGCCTAGAGGGCCACACACTAAGTGTATCCAAAATCTAAATTAAATAATATATTATTATTTATTATTTAACAAGATTAATAAATATTATTCCCGGACCTGGTTTAATAATTATTAATGTACTCTTCATGTCATATAATATTTATTTACTAATTAGTGAATGTAATATTGATATATTTATTGGTGAATAATGCAGTGATATTTATTTAATATAAAAATAGTTATTATTCAAGCCCTGATAAATATTATGGAGGAACGAAGTATCGAGTTTAATGGTCCGATGAGAAATAATAAATATTGAATATTATTTGATTAAATAATATTTAATTGAATTCACAAGTTAAGCACATGTCAAGAAATAATAAAAATAATAATAATATTACTAATATTTGACATGAGGTTCCAAAGGGATTAAATAAATAATAAAGTAAAATTATGAAATTATTTTATTTTAACCCTAGCAATATATAAATCCAATTATATTATTTTATCAGTATGCCAGTTCATTTGTTTTAGTTGTGCACAATGGATTTGGAGAATCCTCTCAAGAAAAAGAGAACTCCCTTCTCCAAGAATGCTCCCAAGAACTATGAGTGATCTTCCTCCACCTCCCACTCTCAAGTCAGTATAGATCCAAGAGAATGATTTGTAACTAGTTCTCATGGTCATCAAAGGTGGGTGACACAAGCGATATAAACTACCATGCTAGCAAATGAATATTCCTATGGTGAAGTTCATAGATTTATGGAACTCGTGTGGATCACTGCTAGAGGGAATCTTCTCTTGATTCCTACAACACAACGATGGTACAATGCATATGTATTGTCAGATCCATCAATGAATAAATAATTCCAACAAGGTCATTCTTTAATTAATTAAAATTATTATAAATAATATGTGATGATCCTCTCTTTGGATTTGATGTTCTATCCCTTATCTATATTCATTGATTCAATTCTGTAGATCACAATGTTCATTGTTGTGTAAATATCAGATTGATCATCAATCATGGAAAAAAGAAAAGTTGGGCATGACCCATTGCATGTTTTCGCTGTTCCTGGAACCTATAAGTGGTATCAGAGCAGGTCACATAATTATTTATAATTATTTAATGATCTTTTATTGATTTAAATATTTGTTATTTAGTTTTCAATTTAAGATTAATTGTTATTTTAATATGTATTGTGAGATCTGATTCTTCCTCTTTAATTTCTCATAGATCTAATCCATACAATTAATTTCATTAATGAAATAAAATCAAATAACTCATTTAGAGGTTCCAAGTATTTTGTTCGGATAAAATAGGATTACACACCATGTAACTGGAGTTACACGTTGCGTACTTGTGTTCAATGCATCAGAAATTAATTAGAAAATTAATTCAAACCATGTGCATTGATTACATGCGGTGTATTTATTTCTTACATCACGTGTTGATCGGGCTAGGGTGGTGCACAATCAACTAGAGTACATGCCATGTATCCCACGTACACGACATTTAGTCCCTTTGAGTCACATATGGGCTGTGTATTACCATACATGGCCTACCTGACTGGTGACTGTGTAACAAGGATACCACATGCTGTGTAGTCAATTATACACACTGTGTGCCCCAATTTTCTAAGGAATGATTTATATGTTGAGTCCCTAGTCAAGTTCCTTAGATACACGGTGAGAGATGTACACACCGTGTAACTCGACTATTCATGTTGTGTACTTATACCAATTTATGTAGATTTAAAATTTATTTATTATACTATGTAAACCATATCGATATGTGCTTATGTGTGGTCATCAAGTTGATAGGAAACACCATGTGATAGGTTTTAATATATATATATATATGTATATAATTTTTTAATCAATATACATGTAATGTTAAAATATGCATATCATGTAGGATTCATATTAACAGTTGCGACTCTATGTGCATTTAAGCATAACACATGACCAAAAAATCATATAATTTGTTTAATCATTAAGTTGATAGTACACATCATGAATGTACATGATAAGTCATGTATAACATATATCACAAGAGTAAATTGTATATGGGTATAATATATGTTGGGTAGATTCGGATGGGTATTCACTATATTTCCTCCAAGGTATATTTATGTACAAAGATAATTTTAAATAAATTTATTTAATTTTTTAAAAAATTATAAAATATGATAAAATCAAGAAAATTTAAATGATAATTAAGATAAAATAATACATTAATTAAGGATGATAATTAATTGATTAGAGTGTGATTTATCTTAAATAATAATGATCAATAATTCAATGCTAGTTTTTTTAAATGAGTAATTCATTGAATGCACGTGTATGACCATGATCCTAGACCAAACATTTGTATGTAATTGGTTTCATTTAATTTATTATTAAATTAAACTGTTGGTATGTATGTATTCTATCCTCTTATAATGTAAGGGCCTGCATTCCCATGGTTTCTTTTATGTAAAACCTTTTCCCTCACCTGTGTGTGCGTGAAAACATATATAATGGATGGATCTCCCAATCCAATGGAGCCGGTTCAAGTTTGGAGCCAAGGAAAAACCAATCCAAGAGAGATACATTGGTGGATAGGTGGAAAGATGTAACATGAACTGTAATTGGTTCAAGGTGTTTCCCCCCTAGGTCAACAATTAGTTTATCAACTTCTAGATAAAATAACCATTATTATATGATAATGATCATACAGATTTATTATTTTATTTCTGTCAAGTTTCATGGTTATTTCATTATGGATGACTTTTCCCAATCACATGAATTAATAAAATTAATGAGCATGCAAGATAGAATTAAAATAAATTGGATTATACATAAATATTATCTAAGACATGGTTAATTCCTTAAGTAAATCCATTTAATATTAACAGTCATGAAATAAAGATAATAATTGGAAATTTATGCATAAAGGATAAAATACCTCAATTATATATATTAAGTCAGTACATCCTTCCACTACTTCAGTTAAAATAAAACCATAGTTCAATGTGCTTGACCAACCAAAGTTGGGGTGCTTTCAATTATTAGGGAATTATAACATTAAGTTTTGGGTTGAATTAACTTAATTCACATCAAGGGTTAACTGTTAAAGAAAAACTCAACGTAACTAAGAGTTAAGGGTTGAGAAGATCTAATTTAAGGATTTCAGGATTGGGGAGTCCACTCAACAGATCAAGGAACTGCGAGTTAATGTAGTTTTAATTTATAATTTCTTCCTAAAACCATATAAGTTGCTTGACCAACCAAATTTGTGATAATGAGAAGGGGAATATGGATCCTTGCTACTAGAATGTCCAAGAAACATGATATTACGAAGCTAATGGTGAGGGTTATTGGGTTTTGATAAAATAACGAGAGAATAATAAATTTAATATTTATTTATTTGTCTAAATTTTAATATATAATGTACTAAAATTATTCTTATATTATTTGTATAAAAACATTAAAATGACTTCAAACATATCACTACAATCCATACATGAGAAGGATAACCTTTACATAGGAACAAATTTCCCAGAGTGGAAAATACTCTTATGCATTATCCTTTTCCATGAAAAGAAATTATATGCAGTGGAAGAATCTATTCCTTATGTTCCTGGTAATTAGGAAATTGAAGAAGAGTTATCAATATATGAGAAACATTTGAACGATTCTATATATGTTCAATGTTTCATGCTATCATCCATGTCCTATGAGTTTTTGAAGCAACATGAGGACATGGATGTGTATTACATGATGTATCACCTTCGGGATCTTTATTAAGATAAGGTGAGAAAATAGATGTATGATATCTCTAATGCTTTGTTTATAACTAATCTTGGAGATTCTATACCAGATGGTCCTCATGGAGTCATTCTTATTGGATACATTAAACACTTAGACATCGTAGGGATTAAATTAATGAATGAATTGCATACAGATCTCATACTTTCATCACTACCCAAGAACTTCTCTAGTTTTATTATAAATTAAAATATGAGCAATAATGAGAAGAATCTTTCATAACTTCTTAATTTGATTAGCCAAGTGGATAAGGAAACATGGTGTGATAAACTCATGATCCTTATGGTGAACAAGAAAAGGAATAACAACGAAAATGGGCCCAAGACTCATAACAAGTATAAAGATCCTGAGCACTATCCTTCCAAGAAGAAGAAGATCCAAAGGTAGGGCAAGGAAAAGGAGGCAGTATGTTTTTCATGTGGCAATCCAGACCACTGGAAGAGGAACTACAACAAAGAGTAAGGGGAAACTAAAGGTTTGTTCATTATCAAATGTAATCTTTCAATATCTACACAGTGGGTATTAGATACAGCTTGTGGTGCTTACATATATATCAAAATATAGGAACCAAATCAAAAGATTTATAGAGGATAGGTAGATATTCAAGGTTCCAATGGTGCAAGGATGGATACTCTAGAAATTAGTGACTACCACCTTTCATTGCCAATGAGAATAATTGTGGTTTTAAAGTATTGTAATTATATAACTATGGAACATAATTTATATATCATGTCTAGAAGAAAATGTGTTTATTTTCATGTTTGGAAATAGAAGTTGTTTATTTTATAAGGACAACATATGTTATGGTATGCAACATTTAAATAATAGTCTTTATGTATTAAATTACAAAAACCATGTATTGGAAATTGATAAAGAATCATGTTCACACAACTCATATAACACCCAAATATGGAATCACTATATTGGTCATGTAAATGAGAAGAATTTGACAAATCTCTATCAAGATGGTTATTTAGACTCATCTGAGCTAAAACGACTTGAAAGATGTCAGGCTTGTTTACAAGGGAAAATGAACAAACATCCATTTGGTGGAAAAAATGAAAGTGTTAGAGTTTGTGTTCTAGAAACAACTGCTTGTACTCTGATTACATGAATATTTGATGTATTAAATATTAAATTAAAAATTTTATTACATATTGTTCATTGTTCTGCATGAATTTAATGTAATAATATCCTATATTATTTATCGCATTGATAAGGTCATAGTAGTTCCCCGCTATGATGATAACCTTGAACTGCTATGATGATATTCTTAATATAGTTCTACAGTTGGATAATATACTATTATGGGACACAAAATATATAGACTGTCAGGTGCGAGTACTCATAAGCAGATGCGACTTTTTCTCATGAAGTTTACACTTAGTAATCTCCAAGATGAGAGATTATGGGAACAAACCCACCAATAGTAATTCCTCATGTTTTGGTGTCATTGAATATTACTATCTACGATCATGTGTAACAATCCTTAGAATTTAATGTTGGGTCTGAGAGTGATGGCAAGAGGGGGGGGGGTGAATTGCCTTTTAAAAAAGTATAACAATTTAAGAAAAAGTTAAAGCGCAGTGGAAATAAAAGAGGCAAGACACAAAATTGATAACGGAGTTCGGCCTAAATCCAAGGCCTACGTCTTCGCTCCCAACTCAACCATTGAGGGATTTATACGACAGCTTTCTTTTTAATGGTTGTAGCAAGAAACCCACTAGACTTTAAGGAAGCCTAGAAACCTATTACAGCTTTCTTTTTATTAGTTGAAGCAAGAAACCCACTAGCCTTCTTACAGGTGAAGGCTAGCTCACCTATGACTCAAGCCTTTTACAGGGAAGGCTTTACTAACCTCTTCACACCTTGAATGTGGTGTGAAAACCCAAACAAAGGGAGGATGAGAGAAAGAAGGGTTTGTATGCACAAACTCAAAATAATGCTCAAAATGATAAAACAATAAAAACCGTAAAGAGAAGAAGTCTTGGGCGCCAATGGATTGATTGGTGATGATGAAGAGCGCTCCCAAGCTTCTATGGTGGTGCTCCTTGGTTGTGGAAGTGATTTGGAGCAGGTGGGGATCCTTGAAGGAATCCGTCGGAGGTTCGCCAAATGATCGAAAAATGTTCCCGTGGGCTACCGTATATTTCCGGGGCTTCCTAGTCCTCTATTTATAGGAGAGGAACACTCAAATGGCCATTGGGGGTATTCGGAGCCGTTGGAGAGGCCTTCGGAGCCGTTGGAAGTCAAAAGTACTAGTCTGGTCAAAGCCCAACGGCTAGTTTGACTGGGCCCACCGGCTGACTGGTGGTGTCTCACCAGCTGGCCGGTGGTCCACCGGCTGGCCGGTCCTGAGCCACCGGCTAGCCGGTGCTCCAGACAGAGAGCAAGCTCTCTGCCCAGGTTCCACCGGCTGGCCGGTGGTCATCCACCGGCTGGCTGGTGACAATACCGGCTGGCCGGGGAGCTCACACCGGCTGACCGGTGGGTCTGGACAGAAACCATTGCTACTGCCAGAGACCACCGGCCGGCCGGTGGGAATCCACCGGTTGGCCGGTAGACTCAGAGAGTCTACTTTCAGTCCTTCTTGGCCCAACTCCTTGGAAACCTTTTTCCTATCAACAAAAACACTTGAAAACAAGTTAGAACATAATAAGAGTGATTGTGATCATTAAAATCCAAGAGAGAGGGGTACAACAATCTCCCCCTATTTTGATGATCACAATAACCAAAACAAGAAATGTAAAAGACTGAAATGAAAGGAATGTTTTAAAGGATAAATTGAAAAGTAAAGCAAAGCATGAGAGAAAAATTTCTCCCCAATCAACCAATGAAATCTCCCCCTTTGTGATTATCAAAATAGCACAGGGCATAAAATTTGATTGAAGGAAAGGATTGAAAAACAAGATAGAGATTTTAAACCAATTGAAAATTTTTGAAATTTGAATAGAAAGTTTTAAATTGAAATTTTGAATTGAATGTTTTGAGTTGAAAGTTTTGAAAGAAAAACGCAAAAAGGTTTAAAAGATCCTAACTCCCCCTAAATAAAAACAACAAATCACCGGGGAGAGGATTTTAGAACCGAGACAAATTTTGGTCCGGAGAGACTTGCTTAAATGGATTTTTCAATCCAAACTTGTCTTATGGCGGGTCTTCCCCTATGAAATTCATCGCTAAAGGAAATGGTTTTGGTCATTCCATACCGGGCATTTTTGCAGTCGCACTCGTAAATTAAGTGCCCGATCTTTTTGCAATAGTTGCAAAATTTATATTGGGAGCTCCCCCTTACAAAAATAGTAGGATCATGGGAAGAGGAAGATTTCTTGGAATAGCCAAGCCCTTGGGTGGTTCTAGTTATGCATTGGGAACCAAGGAGCTTTGAATGGTTATGTTCACCTTCGGTGAACTTAGCTAGGGATTCCCTTAAATCCTTGATTGTTGATTCCATAGAATCAACATCGGGAAGGTTTTGGATCTTGAGGGACAAGTCTTCCTTCTCTTTGAGAAGTTGATCCTTTACGGAAGAAAGAATTTTGAATTTCTTTTTTAAAGCAATAAATTTGGAAGAATGTTCGTGAAAACCTTCCTCCAATTGATCTCTCACATGTTGGAGATCCTCGTAAGATAAATGATTGAATGAATTGGAAGAACAATAGGAAGAGGAGTCGGAAGAGGTTACCTCATGAAATGCCCTTAGACATTTTTTACCGTTGTCTTTTGAGGAGGAGGAGGATGAGGATCAATCACTCCAAGTGGCCTTGAATGCCTTTTTCTTTTCCTTTTGCTTGTCCCTTGTATTGTGGAGTGGGAAATCGGGCTTATAATAGCCTTTCTTTCCACACCCATAGCATATTACCTCGGGCACGGATTTTTCGGTGAGTTCTTCCTTTCGAGCCTTGTGAGATTTCTTCTTTTTGTTCTTCTTCATGAATTTGTGCATCTTGCGGGCAAGGTTCTCGATTTCTGAATCGTCGCTTGAAGAGGAAGAAGATGAGGAGGAGGAGATTTCTTCTTTTTGAACATTGAAGGCGATGTTCTTTGGAGTTTTGATGAGATTTCCTTCCTTTTCAGCTTGCCTCCTCATGGTGATCTCGTAGGTCATGAGGGATCCGATGAGCTCTTCGACTGGCATTTCTTTTAAATTCTTCGCTTCTTGAATTGCTGTGACTTTCGGTGCCCAGGAACTTGGTAAGATCTAAAGGATCTTCTTGACCATCATCTCTGTAGAAACATCATCTCCAAGAGACTTTCTCCCATTACAAACATCAGTAAAGCGAGTAAACATATCAGTAATATTTTCAGATGGATGCATGGTAAAAGACTCAAAATCTTGATGGTACATATCCAATCGAGTATCCTTAACTTTGTTGGTCCCCTCATGGGTAACCTCCAAAAGTTTCCAGATTTCATGACATGAAGTGCATGTGGACACTCGATTTAATTCATTACGATCAAGGACGCAATGAAGAGCGTTCATGGATTTGCCATCAAGCTCGAAATTTTTAATATCGGCTTAAGTCCATTTGGATTCATCGGGAGAAGAGACAGAGTAACCATGCATGACAATTCTATAAATAGGATAATCTATTCTTCTAAGAAAAGTAGACATGCGGGTTTTCCAATAGGTATAGTCGGTTCCATCAAAAAATGGAGCACGACCCAATGAATAACCTTCGGGGGCGAAAGAAGATGAAGCCATCACAATGGATCTTTAATTTGAAACCGGTTAAGGTATTACACAAACACTAGCTCTGATACCAATTGTTGGGTCGAAGAGTGATGTCAAGAGGGGGGGGGGGTGAATTGCCTTTTAAAAATGTTTAACAATTTAAGAAAAAGTTAAAGTGCAGCGGAAATAAAAGAGGCAAGACACAAAATTGATAACGGAGTTCGGCCTAAATCCAAGGCCTACGTCTCCGCTCCCAACTCAACCGTTGAGAGATTTATACGACAGCTTTCTTTTTAATGGTTGTAGCAAGAAACCCACTAGACTTTAAGGTAGCCTAGAAACCTATTACAGATTGCTTTTTATTGGTTGAAGCAAGAAACCCACTAGACTTCTTACAGGTGAAGGCTAGCTCAACTATGACTCAAGCCTTTTACAGGGAAGGCTTGACTAACCTCTTCACACCTTGAAGGTGGTGTGAAAACCCAAACAAAGGGAGGATGAGAGAAAGAAGGGTTTGTATGCACAAACTCAAAATAATGCTCAAAATGATAAAACAATAAAAACTGTAAAGAGGAGAAGTCTTGGGAGCCAATGGATTGATTGGTGATGATGAAGAGTGCTCCCAAGCTTCTATGGTGGTGCTCCTTGGTTGTGGAAGTGAGTTGGAGCAGGTGGGGATCTTTGAAGGAATGCGTCGGAGGTTCTCCAAATGATCGAAAAATGTTCCCGTGGGCTACCGTATATTTCCGGGGCTTCCTAGTCCTCTATTTATAGGAGCGGAACACTCAAATTGCCGTTGGGAGTCTTCGGAGATGTTGGAGAGGCCTTCGGAGCCGTTGGGAGTCAAAAGTAATAGTCTGGTCAAAGCCCAACGGCTAGTATGACTGGGCCCACCGGTTGACCGGTGGTGTCTCACCAGCTGGTCGGTGGTCCACCGGCTGGCCGGTCCTGAGCCACCGGCTGGCCGGTGCTCCATACAGAGAGCAAGCTCTCTGCCCAGGTTCCACCGGCTGGCCGGTGGTCATCCACCGGCTGGCCGGTGGTCATCCACCGGCTGGCTGGTGACAATACCGGCTGGCCGGGGAGCTCACACCGGCTGACCGGTGGCTCTGGACATAAAACATTGCTACTGCCAGAGACCACCGGCTGGCCGGTGGGAATCCACCGGTTGGCCGGTAGACTCAGAGAGTCTACTTTCAGTCCTTCTTGGCCCAACTCCTTGGCAACCTTTTTCCTATCAACAAAAACACTTGAAAACATGTTAGAACAAAATAAGAGTGATTGTGATCATTAAAATCCAAGGGAGAGGGGTACAACATTTAATATTATCATCAATTCGTGTCACAACTCATGCACATAGATTTTCTAACAAAAATTCTCACACCATATATTGGCAGGAAGTAGGGTATGTTGGGTGCGTCATGAATGACATGTTATTGATGGATTATTCAAGTATGAATTTGTCCCTTCCATATTTATGGAAGTTCATATCTCATACCTTTGATTTAAATAGAACGATCACCCTAAATTCCATGGACATGGTGTAACAAAGAGTTTATTTCAGATAGTCAAAGAATGATGTATCGAGCATATAGGTTGATGAAACCATCACCCAACCTTTATGATGAGACATTGTGACAATGGGATTACATTACACAGTGAGTATTCATATGTGGTTGTTATCTTTGTGACTTTAATTTCTTTCTCTTAGGTTCCTTAACCCATTTCTAGACAATAATATTGGACTTTAGGCAAGCCCACATTGTAGTACCCCCAGTTTCTGGTATGTAACCCTTACATGATGATTTTCATGGTTATAAAGTTAAGGGTGAAAAATGGGAGATTCGGGAGAACATGGAATGAGTTTTGGGGAAAAAAGGGAAGTTGCATGGGAGGCACACAATTTTTCTAAACCGTGTGGCCAAACTGTGCGGAGTTGGTATGGGAGGTAGTGCCTTCCACACGGTCTGCGCATGGTTTGTATAACTGTGCGGCCAAATCGTGCGAGAAGGGTGGCCGAGGCAGTAGCTAATGCACTATTAGCACCCGGTTTGTTAAACCGTGTGGACTAACCGTGCGGTCACTTAAAATTAGATCCTTAAATTGTGGATCTAACTCATTTTTCCTCTAATTGCCTCATTAAAGCTCCTAAGTGGCCCTAACTCTGGATTTTGGTTCTCCTACGGTCAAATAGGGTTCTCCCGTCATTCTAGAGGCGATCTGAAGTCTTATCTTGGAAAATCGAAGCTGGATTCTTGAGGTATGTGATTGTTCTCCTTCTTTCTTGAATGGTTTGTTATATCTACTTATATATACTTCTCTTCTTCTCTCGGTTTCTTAGTTCTACGCCCGTTATGGGTATATCTAAGTGTGTGGATGCCAAATATAATTAGATTTGGTATTGGTTGTGTTAGGAGAAGAGATATAAGGAGGATTCTTGGAGTTTTGACCCGGTGTTCTTGAATGTTCTTCGTCTATTGCTTGGTTTCATCTTTTTGTTGAGGTAGGTTGATTCACTCTAGATTCCTCTTTCTTAGAATGTGAAGGATTAGTTAATATATTTTTTTAATTTCTTGGTTTTGATTATGTAATATTGGTGCAAAGCTTGTTATAAATCCTATTTAGTTTTTATTTATGGCTTTGATGGAATTCTGGAAAATTTAAGGAAAGGGTTGTGAAAAGTGTTTTGGTTTCTTGATTTTAAAATAGTGATTTTAAAATATGGCATTTCTGGATTTGGAAAAGGGGTTTTGCTGCTTGAAAGAAATGGTTTTCAATAAAAGGTTTGATTCTTTATTGAAAGGGTTTGACCACACTTGGTTTTGGTCATGGATTTGCATGGGTTGTGGTGTGTGTTCATATTCGTTGGGATGGATAAGGGCGAGAAGTACCCCCATCAAAAGGTCGGGATGGATAAGGATGAGAAGTACCCCCATTAAAAGGGATGGATAAGTTTGTGAAGTATCCCCATTAAGGTAGTTCACTAAGTGATGACTTAGTGAAAGGATAACTCACCACTCGCGAGTATAGGGATGTCCGGGTTGTATGTATGGTTAGTTGTGTGGATATGTGAACTGGAATGAATGTTCCAAAATGGAAATGGGATCTTAATTGGAAACTTCATTTGGTTGATTTTCTTGAAAAAGATGGGTTTTGTTGGGAAATGATTTTAACATGGAACTTATTATATTGTGAACTGTTTTGGAATTGTTTTATATAAATTGTTTTATATAAATATGATAACATGATTTATCCTAGAGTCATGGGTTGGGAAGTCATTGGGGAAAACCTACTGAGTTTTATACTCACCCCTACTTTGGCACTTTGGTGCTTTTGCAGATGTTGTATTCCGAGACACAGGTAAAGGCAAAGAATCTCATTATTAATGGCTTGTGGTGATGTTTTGGAGATGCCGTGGAGCTTGGATCTTGTGGACCACTATGTCATGGTGTCTTTTGGGAGTCTTGTGTTGTTCTACTTCTGCTGTTTACTTTGATGTTTGGTTGGTCTTCCATTGTTGTGTACTTTGATGTGGTTTATTATAAATGAAGTTGTTTGTTGGTCTACATTTGTTCATGCATCATATAGTGAATGGTTATTGGATGGGTTATTTTCATAAAGGGTAAATTGTCCCCCAATTGTAATTGAAACCCTTAGGCATTTATTTCCAACCTTTGGCATCTTGGGGATGTCTCTTAAGGCCATGTAATTACTCGTTGAGATTTCAAGCCAATGAGAATTGGCGGGTCATTACAAATGGTATCAGCTTGTTTGGTCCTTCCCAAACAAGTAGTCATCTATGTTCTTGGTCTTGGAGTTGAAATTACTTCTTGTCTATTCCTTGGGTTAAAATCTTATACAAGAGTAGGATTGTCGGAACATGAAATGTATAGAATAAAAGGACGTAGCTAACCCGTTTATGCTGAACTTCAAGTTACCAGGGTGTTGGGTACATAAGTGTTTTGGATACACTTCTAGAATGTTGGAAATCACATTATCGTGGGTTTATCCAATGAGAAGAGCTTGACATGCATTGTAGAGGAATGAATTACCACTAGGATTTCATATCTCATTGTGAGGAATGATTATGAATTTTGTGAAATGTGAATTTTTTTGAAAAATGCTGGAATTGTTTACAACCAAAAGACTTTGAAAACAAGGTTTTTGGTGTATTTTGAAAATAGATTGATTTTAAAAAAGTATGTTGAATGTTTTTAGAAATGATTGAACATGAGAAAAGGTTGTTTTGAAAACAATGTGGTTATAGTTTATGTGATAGAATTTGAAATGCTAAGCCTTCAATTGCTATGAAGTGAGACTAACAGCATGCGTTGTTTATATAGAAAATGGAACCCATTAGGTGTCGTAGAAACCAAACGAAAGAGGCTGCGGAAAATGTGGTTGAACCTGAACCACGTGTGAACCAAGAGCTAGTTCAGAGTATTGTTCAAGTGTTCCAGGCTATGGACACGGGGAATCAGAGGGACGAGTCAAGGCATGAAGACCATTCTGTCCAGTTCCAGAAACAGAATCCACTCATATTTCGGGGCGATTCTGAACCAAAAAGGGTGGAGGTGTGGCTGATTAGGATGAATCGTATCTTCGATTTCATCAGAACAGCAGTAGAGCTGAAAGTAAAGCTGGTGACATATATGCACGTGGATCTTTCATTTCATTGGTGGGATTTAGCGGTGCATGTTAAATTGGATGAAGGCCTTACATGGGAGGATTTTGAATAATTTTTTAACAAAAAATTCTATCCTAACACGTTCATGATCCAGAAAATGACGGACTTCTTCAGCTTGAAATATCATAGAATCTCTTTCACAGAGTATGCAGCTAAGTTTATGAATTTAGTCTGTTTTTCACTAGAGGTTGCGGAAAGTGCTTCTTTGAAGGCACGCATATTCGAATCGGGACTAAGGTAGGATATTTGATCGAATATTATGGTGCTCTGTATTAAAGATTATACGGAAATGGTAAACAGAGAAACAATAGATGAAAGAGACATCTCGGGAGTTATGGGAGGAGGAAGTATGATGATACCCACTCGAACGGGTAGGAACTCTTATGCTGGGAACAAGCAGAAGAGGGACACCCACTTCCAAGGTGGGAGTGCGAATCAGAATCAGACGGTGGGATCATTCAATCTTCCTCTGAGACCCCAGAGCAATGAAGGTTTCTTTAAATGTGGTTTGATTGATCACATGAAATGAGAATGTACAGCACCACCGAGAGCATTCCAAAATTTCAAACAGATGGGGCATCTATCGCGCTATTGTAGGAATGCTCTGAGGTTGTGTGCACATGACACTTTCCAGGCGTCGCAAGCATCGTATGCTTCGACAGGGCGAGGACAGCAAAATCAGTCTCGCCAGCAGAATAGAGCTAGTTATGGTGATTCGAGGAATACCATGAGTCCTCAATAATGGAAATCTTAACAAGGAGATAAGGAGAAAAGTGCAGCAACAAACCAATTGTATGGAGCTGAGAAAATGATAGTAGATGACCAGTCTAGACTGTCTATGGTGAGAGGTACGATTCTTTTGAATTCTACCCTCATGCATGTGTTGTTCGATACTGGTGCATCTCATTCCATTCTTGCTTCTCGCATTGCTGATTTTCTAAACTTAAAAATGGAAATGATGCCTTCTGTCTTGAAACTACAAACTCCTCTTGGTGAAAGAGAATGTCAAGACTTCGTGTGTAGAGCATGTGCTATAACTGTTGATGGAGTTGAGATGAAATGGGACTTATCTATGTTGGATATCGATGTCTATTATGTAATCCTAGGTATGGATTGGTTGACAAGGTTTACGGATCACATCTACTGTTATAGAAGAACGGTTAGTTTCACGACTGAAAACAGCATCGACCATATATTCAGAGGAGAGAGAATGGTAATGAAATGTGCAAAGAGCCTGTTGGAACCAATGGTGGGAACGATATCATACCAATTGGCAGCGTTAACTTTGGCATCATTGGAAGAGAGTGAGGAAAATAGTTTTCCAGCTATGGTGGATCAATTTCCTGATGTTTTTCCTGAAAACATCTCAGGGTTACCACCTACGAGAGAAGTGGAGTTTACGATTGATCTCCTTCTGGGGACCAGTCCTATCTCACTTCCATCTTATTGGATGACACCAATAGAGTTAAAGGAATTGAAAGTGATGTTAGAGGATATGGAAAGCAAGGGATTCATTCTCCCAAGCGTGTCTCCATGGGTAGCAACGGTTTTTTTCTTGAAGAAGACAGACAGAACACTTCGGTTGTGTGTTCATTATCGTAAGCTTAACCAAGTTTCGATAAAGAATAGATATCCACTTCCATGCATTGATGACCTATTTGATCAATTGAGGGGAGCTCAGTGGTTCTACAAGATTGACTTGTGGTCAAGATATCATCAGTTGCGAGTTTGAATGGAGGATATTCCGAAAACAGCTTTCAGAAGTAGATATGGCCACTACAAATATGTAGTCATGCCTTTCGGTCTAACGAATGCACCAACGGTCATCATGGATTTGATGAATCGTATATTTCAGAAATATCTAGATTCATTTGTTGTGGTGTTTGTGGAAAACATATTGGTGTATTCAAGAACAAGGGATGAGCATGAGCAACACTTGGCGATAGTGTTGTAAACTATGAGAAACGATTAGTTGTATGCCAAATTATCAAAGTGCGATTTTTGGATACAATAAGTACGTTTCCTTGGCCATGTCGTTTCTGAGAAATGAATTTTAGTTGATCCTGAAAAGATATAAGACGTTATCTCTTGGCAACCACCAAGGAATGTGTTCGAGATATGAAGTTTTCTTGGTCTAGCTGGTTACTACCAACGCTTTGTGCGTGATTTCTCACGACTAGTGTTCCCAATGACAGCTCTGACAAAGAATAATGCTCCATTCCAATGGAAAGAAGAATGTCAGAAGTCTTTCCAGGAACTAAAGGTTCGTCTTACATCGACACCTATCTTGATCTTTCGAGAATCAGGATAGGGCTATGTAGTGTTTTGTGATGCTTCAGGAATAGGGTTGGGTTGTGTTCTCATGTAAAGAGACCATGTTATTGCTTATGGTTCAAGGAAGTTGAGAGTGCATGAGAAGAATTACCCAACACATGATTCAGAGTTAGCTTCCGTCATCCATGCTTTAAAAACTTGGACACACTGCCTCTTTGGTGAGAAATTTACCGTGTTTACGAATCACAAAAGCATGAAACACATTTTCTCACAGTGCGATTTGAATCTGAGGCAGAGGAGATGGATGGAGTATCTTCAAATGTTCAACATTGACTTAATGTATACACTAGGTAAGGGAAATTCGGTGGCTGATGCATTAAGTAGGAAGTTGTATGCTCATTTGGAAAAGGAAGCTTCAAATGAATGGCAGTTGATGTCGGTCTTAGTCGACATGCATGTGGAATGTGAAAACTGAGGTGATGTTGCGGTTTTCTTTTCAGCTACGCTTGTTCCTGATCTGGTAAAAGTGGTCAAAGAGGCATAAACATCTGATACCGAATTTCTGGTAATGAGTTCAAAACTCAATGGCGGGGAGACCATTGATAGCTGGAAACTGGAAGCGGGCTCAGTTTTGTGTTTTAGAGATCAGATGGTTGTACCTATAGTTTTTCAGGAACAACTCCTTAATACTTACCACCATTCAAGATGGGCTATACATCTGGGTACACAGAAGATGTATAAGGTGATAAAGGCACAATTTTGGTGGAACGAAATGAAAAAGAATGTGGCTAAGTTCAACTCATGATGCTTAACTTGTCAGCAGGTTAAAGCAGAGCATCAGATACCAACTGGTATGTTACAGTCTTTACCTATCCCAGTGTGGAAATGGGATTAGATATCAATGGATTTTGTTACAGGTCTTCCAAGAATGGTCCGGAAACACGATGCCATTTGGGTGATAGTGGATCATCTAACCAAGTCATACCATTTCATCCCGATTCGTGAAACTCATACGGTGGAAGATCTTTCAAAAATCTATATCCGAGAAGTGGTAAAGAGACATGGTGTACCAGTGTCTATAGTCTCAGACAGAGATCCAAGGATCACATATCGTTTCTAGAAATCATTACAGTAAGCCATGGGGACTCAGTTGATGATGAGTATGGCGTATCATCCTCAAACAGATAGGAAATATGAGCGAATGATAAAAATGTTGGAAGACATGTTGAGGGTTTTTGTAATATACATTCATGGCTCATGGAAGGAGAATATACCCTTAGTGTAGTTATCATACAATAAAATCTATCAAGCGTCGATATGTATGGCTCTGTTTGAAGCATTGTATGGGTGTCCTTTTCGTTCTCCACTATGCTGGGTGGAAACTGGTGAAACATCACTAGTCGGGTCGAGCCTTGTCCAAGAAACAATAGATAATATTCAATTGATTAGAAAGAGAATGGAGACAGCTCAATGTCATCAGAAATCTTACGTAGATCACTATCACAGACCGTTGGCGTTCGTCGTGGGTGATCATGTCTTCTTGAGGATCTCTCCAAGACTTGGACATCATTGTTTTGGGAAGAAGGGAATATTATCTCCTTGATATATAGGACCTTTTGAGATACTGGAATGGGTTGGAGAGGTGGCATATCGGTTGGCATTACCACCATGGTTCAGTTCGGTGCACAATGTGTTCCATGTATCTCAGTTAAAGAAGTATCAACCCGATCCTGACCGGGTGATCAAATGGGATCACGTTGACCTAGAGCTGGATGATTCGTTGGTACATATCCTAGTACGAATTTTGGATAGGCAGGATAATTTCTTGCATGGGAAAAGAAATGGTCTAGTGCGGGTTTTGTGGAAACATGGTCAGATTCAAGAAGAGACCTGGGAACACGAGAAAGAAATGAGAGAGCAGTGGCCAGAACTCATTCAGACAAGCATTGGTTTTCTACATTTTGAGGACGGAATGTTCAACGTTGGGGAGAATTTAGTACCCCCAGTTTCTGGTATATAACCCTTACTTGATGATTTTCATGGTTATAAAGTTAAGGGTGACAAATGGGAGAGTCAGGAGAACTTGGACTGTGTTTTGGGGAAAAAAGGGAAGTCACACGGGAGGTGCACAGTTTGTCTAAACCGTGCGGCCAAACCGTGCGGAGTTGGTATGGGAGGTAGTGGCTTCCGCACGGTTTGCACATGGTTTGTCTAACCGTGCGGCCAAACCGTGCGAGAAGGGTGGCCGATGCAGTAGCTATTGCACGGTTAGTGCACGGTTTTTCAAACCGTGCAGACTAACCGTGCGGTCACTTAAAATTAGATCCTTAAATTGTGGATCTAACTCGTTTTACCTTTAATTGCCTCATTAAACCTCCTAAGAAGCCCTAACTCAGGATTTTGGTTCTCCTAATGTCAAAGAGGGTTCTCCCATCATTATGGAGGCGATCCGAAGGCTTCTCTTCACGAATCGAAGCGGGATTCTTGATGTATGTGATCGTTCTCCTTCTTTCCTAAATGGTTTCTGAGATCTACTTAGATCTACTTCTCATCTTCTCTAGGTTTCTTAGATCTACGCCCGTTATGGGTAGATATAAGTGTCTGGATTCCAAATATGATGAGATTTGGTCTTGGTTGTGTTAGGAGAAGAGATCTAAGGAGGATTCTTGGAGTTTTAACCCGGTGTTCTTGAACGTTATTCGTCTGTTGATTGGTTTCACCTTTTTGTTGAGGTAGGTGGCTTCACTCTCGATTCCTCTTTCTTAGAACAATAAGGCTTAGTTAAATTTGTTTTAATTTCTGGGTTTTGATTGTGAAATTGTGGTGCAAAGCATGTTATAAATCCTCTTTAGTGATGATTTATGCGTATGATGGAATTGTGGAAAATTTAAGTAAGGGGTTGTGCAAAGTGTTTTGGTTTCTTGATTTTAAAATAGCAATTTAAAATATAGAATTTATGGATTTGAAAAAAGGTTTTTTCTACTTGAAATAAATGGTTTTCAATAAAATGTTTGATGCTTTATTGAAAGGGTTTAAACACACTTGGTTTTGGGCGTGGATTTACATGGGTTATGGTGTGTGTTCATATGCATTGGGATAGATAAGGGTGAGAAGTACCACCATCAAAAGGTCGGGATGGATAAGGGTGAGAAGTACCCCCATCCAAAGGGACAGATAAGGTCGTGAAGTACCCTTGTCAAGGTAGTTCACTAAGTGACGACTTAGTGAAAGGATAACTCACCACTCGCGAGTATAGGGAGGTACAGGTTGCATGCACGGCTGGTTGTGTGGATTTGTGAACTAGAATGAATGTGCCAAAATGGAAATGGTATCGTAATTGGAAACTTCATTTGGTTTCTTTTCTTGAGAAAGATGGGTTTTGTTGGGAAATGGTTTTGACATGGAACTTATTATATTGTGAACTATTTTGGAATTGTTTTTTTATAAATTGTTTTATATATATGTGCTAAAATGTTTTATCCTAGAGGAATGGGTTGGGAATTCATTGGGGAAAACCTACTGTGTTTTATACTAGCCCCTTCTTTGGAAATTTGGTGCTTTTTCAGATGTTGTATTCCGAGACACAGGTAAAGGTAAATCATCTCATTACCGGTGGATTGTGGTGATGTTTTGGAGATGTCATGGAGCTTGGATCTTGTGGACCACTGTGCCGTGGTGTCTTTTGGGAGTCTTGTGTTGTTATCCTTCTGTTGTGTACTTTGATGTTTGGTTGGTCTTACGCTATTGTGTACTTTGATGTGGTTTATTATAAATGAATTTGTTTGTTGGTCTACATTTGTTCATGCATCATATAGTGAATGGTTATTGGATGGGTTATTTTTTTAAATTGTAAATCATCCCCCAATTGTAATTGAAACCCTTCGGCATTTATTTCCAGCCTTTGGTGTCCTGGGGATGTCGCTTAAGCCCAAGTAATGACTCGTTGAGCTCTCAAGCCAATGAGAATTGGCGGGTCATTACACACATAATTCCAACGGGAAATAATCCTAGAGGGTCACATACTATGTGTTCCTGCTGGTCTCAATTAAATTCTATTTGAATTTAAATAATTGAATAAATATTATTCTCAAGACTAAGAAATAATTTTATTCAAGTTATATTGATTTCATAAATTAAATAAATATTTATTCACCAAATTGTGAATAAAATATATTTATTTATTTTATTGAATATATAATAAACATCTATTTACTAGTTTGTGAATAAAAATATTTATTTAAGAGAATAAAATATTTATTTCGGTTTTCAATAAATGCAAGAGGAGTTCAAGCAGACCTAGTCCATGCCTAGTGATAAAATAATTATTTAGGTTTTGGTAAATATTTTTTATCCATTTTGGGTAGGTTGGCGCACCACAAAATAATAATAATCATAATATTATTATGTGGTATGAGATTTCATTAATGGTTATAATTATATTTAATAGATGTTATATAATTAATTTTTTAATTGAAATCTCATATCTATAAATAGATGGCTATGTATATTGTGTAAAGCATTCAAAACCAATTCCACGATTGGGAAAAGATAATTTTTATGCACAAAAAATTCACTCTCAACTCCTCCTCCCCCTCCTCTCTCCCTCTCAAGAATGATAAACCCAAGAGATAATTTCTTCAGGATCAAAGAATAAGCAATCAAGAATGAACAATTCAAGATATTCTATTCACCACTCTAGTAACCCCAGATATTTATTTCTTTATATATTAATTAAATTAATTATAAATTTGACATGAAATATCTTCACTATTGGTTTCGTGAAATGATTATTAAAAGAAATTTTAATATTTATCCATCCACTAAAATGCTTCTGCTGTGCCCAAAACCAACAAGTGGTATTAGAGGGTTCATATTTAAATTTATAATTATTTATTTGATTATTGATCTATGTGAAGTCGTGGTTAGATTTTCATTTCATGTTTTTTTTAATCTGATTTGAATTAACATATTATCGACATATTAATAATGTTCTTTCAGTGTTTCATTTTATTATAGATTTAGGAAAAAATAAAGGACGATTGATGATGTCATCAGGAAGTGCCAAATCTTTGGCTGGTAAAGCTGGGTTACACACTGTGCGGCCGAAGAACACGTCGTATACCCATGTGAATTTATCATGATTTGTCAAGTAATTAAGAACATGTTCTTTTATTTCACAGCGCATGTTAACTGGGCCAATCTAAGACACGACAAGCAGATACATGGTGTGTAACTGGCATGTACACACCATGTACTCTGGTCGAGTTAACACACATAAGACCTAGGTGTGTGACCTGGATATATGAAAACTAAGGTACAAAGCGTGTAGATAGATGTACATGCCATGTAGTCTCCCATTAATGGAAAAAATTAAAATTACATTAAATTTTAAAAACTAAAAAATTAAAAATTTATTTTTTTTATTGGAACACTGTTGTGTGTTTAACAATTTAATAATGGTTTTAAAAAATTTTAAATTCTCAATTAATTTACTATAATAAATATGTCATTAATGGTTCTGCTGTTTATTTTCCATGAATTCCAATTTTATGGGTATCTCCAATTAAGTTTGGATAATCGTTAATATGATAGATAAGTAATTAATTAATTAATTAATAAAATCTCATTTATATTAATATTAAATATTAAATAATGAAATGAATGCCAACTAGTTACTTTTTTCATATTCAATGCATGTACGACTGATCATGAGCTTGGCCAAGACCTATGTATGTATTTACATTTATCTAATTAAATTTATTAAATTATTTTTAAATTATTTGATATTAAATTAAAATATGGACTATGAGTGATCCCTCCCTCCACTATTATATAGGATCTGTGCGTCTAAGGATATTTATGAAGTTACCTTTAACCAATCATTTGGTTCCCCTCACCTGCACATGCGTAATAAATATTTGTAATTAATGGAGCATCCCAAGACACATGGAGATGGTTCAATATGGGACCATAATGGAACCAACTTATTGATACATAGGTGGAAATGTGGAATGTTGTAGTTCATGCCAAGTCCAACATAAGGAGTTATTTACCCTAGGTCATAGGTTGATTAAATGTATATTCATTAAATGAACCATTAGATAATCTCATGATCAGGTAATTTAATTAATTAATTAATTAATTTCTAATGCATTAATATTATATTTATTGATGCAATACCACGATCACATAAGTGAATTAATATACAAAGATGAAATTAAAATAAAATTGATTACACATAAATGTTTTATCAAAACATGGTTAATTAATTAAGTAAACATCCAATTAAATATTAATAAGACATGTAAAGGATAAAACAAGATAAAAAATTTATGCATAATAAAATAAAATCCCTTAATCTAATATTAAGTTAGAATAAGACTTCCATTACATTATTAGAAACAAAACTCAATAGAACCGTTTTTTTTTACCAACCCTTGTTTGGACAATTACATTTATAAGGGGAGTTATTATAAAGGTTTCAGGTTTAATTAACCATTTTTCACCAAGAGGTTTATCCCTTTATATATTTGGTGTAATTTTTAGGCAAGTGTTGAGAAAATTTGATTCAAGATTTTTGGATTAGGGAGCCCACTCAAGGGATCAAGGAGTTACAAGCTCATAGTTGGCAAATACTAGCCTACCTAAATACCTTCAAAATAGCTTGACCAACACTTGTTAGGGTTATGCGAAGGGGAATATGTATCCTTGCCACTAGAATCCTCAATACATAATCTTCCTTCTCAATAGGAGAGTGATGAAGAGTTATTAGTCTATAAAAAATATATTAATGATGTGGTTGACATTAAATATTTGATTCTTTAATATATTTCTTGTATACTCATGATGTCTCATGAAAACATGGATGCATATATCATGCTTGAGAACCTACATGGTATTTTCCAGGAGAGAGCTAGACAAGAATAGTTTGATATTTATAAGGTGCTCTTTCAAAGTAAGCTTGGAGAGAGTGACCCAAATGGGACTCATGTATTCAAGATCATTGTCTACATTTAGTTTCTAGATGTTATAGGTTTTAAAATCCTTGAAGAACTGGGCACCGATATCATTATAGTATCACTCCCTCATAGATTCTCTAGTTTTGTTATGAATTTTAATATGAACAACATTGAGAAGTCTCTGCCAAATATTCTTATCCTCCTTCAACAAGTAGATAATGATATGAAGCGTGAAAATCCTTTTTTCCTGATAATGAAAAAAATAAAGGTAAAGAAAAGAGATTTAATCCCAAAGCTTCTTTACTGCCCTACAAGAAGAAAAAGATCAAAGGAGAAGTAAGGGAAAAAGATGCTGTCTATTTTGCATGTGGCAAGAAGGGCCAATAGATGAAAAGCTAAACCCATATAAAGAAGTAATGGGAAACTTCATGTGCATTTGTTATCAAGTTCAATCTATCTATTTCAACAAATTGGGTATTAGATATAGCTTGTGGTTCTCACATATATATTCAAATATAGGAACCATGTAGATTCAAGAAAATTGACTAAGAGGAGGTAGATCTATGAGAAGCTAATGAAGCTAAACTTGCTACTATAGATATCAGGGACTACCACCTCACATTTCCAACCATAATGATATTGGTTTTAAAGGGTTGTTATTATGTGCCTTCAGTTACTAAAAACATTATTTCTATATCTTGACTAGATACATATGCATTCATTTTCAAATTTGGGAATAAATATTTCTAATTTTATAATGATAGAATTTTTTATGGTAAGGCACATTTACATAATGGTATTTACATGTTGGATTACATGAACTATGTAATGGAAATCGATAACGAAGTTACGTCACAAGAATCATACCACACCCAACTTTAGTATCACTGGCTAGGTCATGTAAATTAAAAACGCGTGACAAAATTACATGAAGATGGATATTTAGATTCTTTTGAACTAAAAACACTTGGTATATGTCATATATGTTTACAAAGTAAAATAACCAATGACCCATTTAGTGGGAAAGGTGAAAGTGATAAAGATCTTATTGAATTATTTCATACCGATGTGTGTGGAAAATTTACTATTGAAGCAAGGGGTGGGTACTGATTCTTCATAACTTTTACTGATGATTTTAGTAGATATGGATATATTTACTTAATGAGGTATATGTAAGATTATTTTTTTTAAACTCAAGGAATACAAGAATGAATTTGAGAACCTGCTTGATAGGAATATTATGAAACTCTACTCAGACCATGGTAGATAATATCGTAATCAAGACTTCATTGATTACTTATAAGAGTTTGGGATCCTATCCCAACTCACTCCTCCTTACATGCCTCAGTGGAATGGTGTAAGAGAAAGGAGGATACACACCTTTTTGGACATGGTGAGATCAATGATGAGTCATGCAAGTCTTCCATTATCCTTTTAGGTATATGCGTTACAAACAACATCAGACATACTAAACCAAGTACCAAATAAATCGATAAATGTTATTCCATATAGATTTTGGAGTAGAATAAAAACCATGTTATCAAATTTACATATGTGGTGAAGTGAAGAATTTGGTAAAACCTCTTCAGATAACAAACATTCACCCCAAGGCACAAGGTGTAACTTTATAGGATACCCCAAGGAAACAAGGGGATATTACCTATAAAACCCATCATACAAAAAGGTTATAGTGTCAAGACACGCCATATTCCATGAGATGGAACACACATCCAAAATATATAGTGAGAGTGAGATAAAATTTGATGATGTTGAGGCTCAAGGCACATGAGAGTTGGTATAGGATCAGATTCCATAAATCCTTATGGAAGAGGAAACTGTTACAGAGATACAAGTATTGTGTAGGAGTACAAGAAAGGTTAGAGAACCAGAATGGTATGGTTTTCTAGTTACCATGGATGGTGACTAATTATTAGTTGATAATAATGATCTTATAACCTACAAGTAACCAGTAAGTTGCATAGATGTTTCCAAGTGGAAAGAATCCATGAATTCTAAGATGGATTCCATGTACCAAAACCAAGTCTGGATTTTAGTAAAATCTCCCAGTGGATGTAAATCTTGTTGGTTTCAAATGGGTATTCAAGAATAAAATGGGAATGGAAGGAAAATTCATCACCTATAAGGATAGTTTGGTTGAAAAGGGTTTAAAAAACATCAAGGCATTGACTATGAGGAAAAATTTTCACTAGTTGTAATGCTGAAATCCATTAGAATTCTACTTTCCCTTATAGCTTACACTGAGTATGAGATTTGGTAAATTGATGACCAAAAAAACTTCCTTAATGGGAACCTTTAAGAATATTTTTTCATGAACCAAATTGAAGGGTTTATGACTAAAAAAGATACAAATAAGATATGTAAGTTTGAAAAATCCATTTATGGATTAAAGAAAGAATCCAGGTCATGGAACATTTGTTTTGATGAAGTCATAATAAAATTTGGTTTTATAAAGAACAAATGTGAGACTTGTGTATAAAAACGGTTTAGTGTGAGTGTAGTGATTTTCTTAATAGTATATGTTGATGAAATATTACTTATTAAAAATGAAATATCATTCTTATAGTCTATTAAGGAATGGTTTAATAAATGATTTTCCAGGAAAGACATGGGAGAGGCAACATATTTCCTTGGGATCAAGATCCATCATGAAAAATCCAAAAGATTGCTTGGCCTATATCAAAGCACATAAATTGGAATGATACTGAAGAGATTCAGTATGGAACAATCCAATAGGGGATTGTTTCCAGCGTAACATGACATTCATCTTTCCAAGAAAATGTGTTCTCAGACTCATTAGAAAATAAATAGAATGAAAATAATTCCATACGCATCATCTGTTGGGTCAGTCATGTATGCTATGATATGTACTAGGATAGATTTTACCTATGCATTAAGTGCAGTAGGAATATATCAATCTAATCCATATGATCACCATTGGATGGCAGTCAAGACTATCCTTTAGTATCTGAGGCGTATTGAGGATATGTTCCTGGTTTATGGAGGAGTTGAGGAACTAGTCATTAGAGGATATATAGACTCTAATTTCTAAACTAATAAAGATGATATGAAGTCACAAATGGGATACATATTCACTTTGAATGGAGGTTTTGTGACATGGAAGAGCATAAAGTAGGCTGTAGTCACAGATTCTACAGCAGAGTCTGAGTATATTGTGACTTCTGAGGCATCTAAAGAATCGGTTTTGATATGAAATTTCATCTAAGATATTGATGTGGTACCTATTAGTAATAATCCCATCACACTCTATTGTGATAATACTACATTGGTGGCTATTATAAAAGATCCAATGTCACATCAGCAGACGAAGCACATACTTCAGAAGTATTATCTCTTGAGTTATTTTTCTCGGAGAGGTAAGGTTGTAATGAACAGTATTTCAATCGAAGAAAAGATGGTGGACCCCTTGAATAAAACCTTGACTTAGTAAAAATATTATTATCATGTGAGGTCTAGCGAATTGAAAGTTGTAGGCAGATGGCTCTAGTCCAAGTGGGAGTTTTTAGAGTTTGTGTCCTAGAACCAACTGTCTGTAATTTGATTACATTAATATTTGATGTATTAAATAACAAATTAAACATCTTATTATATATTGTTCATTGTTCTGTATTAATTTAATGTAATAATTTCATAGAGTATTTGTTTCATTGATAAGGTCATAGTAGTTCCCTGCTATGATGATAACCTTGAACAACTATGAAAATATTCTCAATATAGTTGTGTATCTAAAAAAATACTCTGATGGGAAACATAGTATACATACCATTAGGTGTGAGTACTCATAAGAAGATGAGACTTCTTCTCATAAAGTTCACACTTGGTAATCTCCAAGATGGAAGATTATGAGAACAGACCCACCAGTAGAAATTCCACATGTTTTGGTGTCATTGGATATTCCTATCTATGAGCATGTGTAATGGTCCTTATACTTTAAGAATATCATTAATGCATGTCATGACTCATGCAATTAGTTTTTGTTTACAAAAACCGTCATTTCATATGTTGGTGGGAATTAGGGTACATTGGGTGCATCTGAATGATATGTTATTGATGGATAAGTCAAGGAAGAATTTGTCCCTTTCATCTTTATGGAAGTTGATATGTCGACCCTTCGATTAAAATATATCAATTTCCCTAAATTCCATGTCCATGGTGTAACAACAAGTTTATTTCAGATAGTAAAAGAATGATGTATTGAGAATATAGGTAAAAGACACCTTCATGCAACCTGCTTGATGAGATATTTTGATAAAGGGATTATATTACACACTGAGTGTTAGTATGTGGTTTTCATCATTGAAAATTTAAGTTATTTCACTTGGGTGCCATGACTAATTTCTAGATAGTAATATTGGACTTTAGGATAGCCCTCCTAATGACAACGAGAATGAATCCTAGAGGTTCACACACTAAGGGTTTCTGTTGGTCTCAATTAAATTCAATTTGAATTTAATTAATAAAATAAATTTTATTCTCAAGTTAGAGGAATAATTTTATTCAAGTTATATTTATCTCATAAATTAAATAAATATTTATTCACTGGATTTTGAATAAAATATATTTATTTATTTTATTGAATATTTAATAAATCTTTATTTACTAGACCATATCTGGGGATAAAATAATTATGTATGAGTTGGTAAATATTATTTATCCATTTTGAGTAAGTTGTCACACCAAAAAATAATATTATTTTTATTTTTATTATGTTGCATAAAATTTCATTAATGGTTATAATTATATTTAATGGATTTTATGAAATTAAATTTTATAACTGAAATATTAGCTCTAAAAATAAATGACCATGTCTATTGTGTAAAGCATTAAAAACCAATTCCATGTTTGGGAATAGAAAATTGTGTCACACAACAAATTCTCTCTTGACTCATCCTCCTCTCTCCCTTTAAGAAACGGAAAACCCAATAGATAATTTCTTCAAGGCTGAAAAAGGAGCGATCAACAATGAACAATAAAAGAAATTCAATTCATCCTGATAGAACCCAAAGAACGAGTGGCGTTGTTCGAAGACCATTAGATAATGTGTGGATCACTGCTAGAGCGATTCTACCCTTGTATCCTCACAAGTGTAATGAAGGAAATCTAGAAGGGCCTTTTCAAAAGATCAACAATCATCAATGAATAAATTTCCTAACCCATGTATTTATTTATTTATATATTAAATAAATTAATTATAATTTTGACATGAAAGATCCTAACTCTTGGTTTTGGGAAACAATTATTAAAAGAAATTTTAATATATCTCTCTCCACCGTAATGATTTTGCTACGCCCAGAACCAACAGAAAGGGACATATATCTTCTAGGATTGGTACACACTGATGTGTGTGAACCATTTCTAGTAAATGATAGAGGTGAATATTATTATTTCATAACTTTTATTGATGACTTAAGTAGATATGGATATATCTACTTGATGAAGTATAAGTCAGATTCCTTTGAAAAATTCAAAGAATTCAAGAATGAACTAAAGAATCAACATGGAAAGAAGATAAAGAAGCTTTGATCATATCGGGGCGGTGAATATCTTCACCAAGAGTTCATAGAATTCCCATGGTAGTTTGGGATTCTATATCAACTCACTCCACCTATCACACTATAGTTAAATGGTGTTAGTGAATGTAGGAACCATACCTTTTAGACATGGTAATGTTGACGATGATTCATACAAATATTCCATTATCCTTTTGGGGATATGAATTACAAACTATGGAATACACATTAAACTGAGTACCAAAAAAAGTGGAGAGTGAAATTTCCTTTGAGTAATGGAGTGTAAGGAAAACTATTTTCATGCATACATGTTTATGGGGTTGCGAGGCATTTGTTAAGGCCTTCCCAGGAAATAAAACTAGCACCTTAGAACACAATGTGTATCTTTATAGGTCATCCTATGGAAACAAAGGGATACTATTTATACAACCCATCAGACAAGAAAGTATGTTTTTTCAGAAAATCTATATTTCTTGAGAGGGAAAACATACTTAAAAAGGATAGTGGGGGAAATATTGACTTCGATGAAGTTGATTCTCAAGATACACAAGAGTTAGTATAAGAAAAAATTCCATAGGTCCCCATGGAATAATTAGTTCCAGAAACAAAAGTACTGCATAGGAGCATAAGAAAGATAAGAGAACCAGAGAGAAATGATTTTATAGTCACTGATGACGGTGTGTCATTATTGGTTGAAAATGATGAACCTATCTCTTATAAGGAGGAAGTAAAAAGCTTAGAAGCTGCAAGATGGCACAAATCCATGAATTCTAAAATGGATTCCATATATTAGAACCAATTTTGGGTTCTAGTTGATGTGCCAGTTGATGTATAACCCATTGGATGAAAATGGGTATTCAAGAGAAAACTAGAAATGGAAGGTAAAGTAAATATCTATAAAGAAAGGATAGTGGATAAAGGATTTAAACAACATAAAGTAAATGACTATAATGAAACCTTTTAACCAATTTCCATGTTTAAATCCATTAGAATTATACTTTCTATATCATCTTACCATAACTATGAGGTTTGAAAAATGGATGTCAAAACTATATTAATTAATGGGAAACTTCGGGAAGATGTCTATATAAAAGAACCATAAGGTTTTGTGACTCCAAACGATTCCAAGAGGATTTAGAATTTATAGATATCCATTTATGTATTGAAGTAAGTGTCCATGTAACTGAACATTTGATTTGATGAAGCCATAAAATAATTTGGTTTCATTAAGAATGAATATTAGTCATGTGTTTAAAAGAGGTTTAGTGGAAATGTGGTCATTATCCTAGTAGTATATGTTGATGAAATATTACTTATTGGAAAAAATATAATAGTCTTGCAGTCAATTAAGGACTGATTAAACAAGTGTTTCTCCATGAAGGACTTGGGTGAAGTGTCCTATATTCTAGGGATCAATATTATTCGTGATAGATACAAGAGGATTATTGGACTAGGTCAAAGTACATATGTTTACCAGATACTAAATAGATTCATTATAGAACAATCTAAGAGGGGATTGGTTCCAGTGTAACATAGTTTACATATATATAATAAAATGTGTCCTTAGACACAACATGAGAAAGATAAAATGAGAAAGATCCCATATGATTTAGTGATAGGATCAATCATGTATTCCATGTTATGTACTAGACTTGATGTTGCCTATGCATTGAGCATGGTAGGTAGATATCAAGCAGATCTAGGAGAACCAAATTGGTCTACTGTTAAGGATATCCTTAAGTATTTGAGAAGAACTAAGGATATGCTCCTGGAGTATGGAGGAGATGAGGAGATGGTAATTAGGGGATATACTGATGCTAGTTTTTCAGGTAGATCAGAATGATCTGAAGTTGTAATCAGGATATGTTTTCTTTCTCAACAGAGAAGTTGTGAGCTAGAAGAGTTTAAAGCATCTAGTTTTCACTGATTCTATAGTAGATACTGAGTATATAGTGGCTTTTTATGCATACAAGGAAGCTGTTTGGATTCAAAACTTTTTCTAGGATCTTGATGTGGTACCTAATAGTAAAGATCCTATCATATTGTATTGTGATAATACTACTATGAAAAATCTTTGAAAAGAGCCATGATCACACAAACAAACAAAGAACATACTCCAGATATATCACCTCTTGATGGATTTTTATCAAATGGGAGAAGATATAGTAAAATAGTACCCACATAAGAGAACATGGTAAACCCATTTACCAAAGGCCATTCTCTATAAAATCATGAGTATCATGTGAGAGATAATATTGTTAGCAGTTGGCTCTAGTGAAATTGGGTGTCTATTCTAGTTTGTTCTCTAGAACCAAAATATGTGTAATTTATGATAACCTTTATTCATATTTTTTAATATTAATAAACTCATTATCACAACATGATTGTTATTTTTCATAACATTGTATGTGATTATATCATAAGAGTATCCATCAAACTGAAAGGTCATAACAATTCACCGCTATGATGAGAACCCAAAAGTGCTATGACACCATTCTTAAATATATTTTCTATAGCTAGATGATATAATTTGAGGGATAAAAATGATATAAGATATCATGGGTGGAGACTCATAGTACATTGAGACACCTTCTTATGGTGTTCTCCCATGGTAATATCACATAGGATGTTATGAGAATGAGACCCTCCACTAGGAAATCCACATTTATATGTGTCATTGGACGTTCCTATCTATGGACATGTGCATTGGTCCTTTAACTATAAGATTATTATTAATGAGTATTATGAGTCATGTACTTTAATGTATTGATGAAAACTATGATGACATATGTTTGCGGTGCAGTTGGATACGTTGGGTGTATCACGAGTAATATTGCATTAATGAATAATGTGAGAAATGATTTGTCATTTATGTTCTTTAACAGAAGATAATATCTTAGGCCCATTAATAGAAATTATATAGCATAAATAAATCCATGGACATGGTGTTCTATAGGAAAGTTTAATTTTTGGGAAGTCAAAGGAAGGGACATCGAGCACATAGGTTGATGACACCAGCATGCACTCTGCTTGATAAGAGATATCATGATAAATGGATTATATTACATAGTAATCATTTGTATGAGGAATCATGTCGTTTTTGTATTAAATTATTTCGATATGGGTTACTTGGTGTGTTTCTAACCTTGTAATTTAGGATGCTTCACCTTTTTCCAATGAGTAAGAGGCCTAGAGGGTCACACACTAAGTGTATCCAAATTCTTAGTTAAATAATATAATATTATTTATTATTTAATAAGTTGAATAAATATTAGTCATAGATATGTTTTAATAATTATTCATTTATTATTGATCACATATAAATATTTATTTTCTATTTAGTGAATATAGTATTTATACATTTATTGGAAAATAATGTGGTGATATTTATTTAGTAAATAAATCATCATTATTCAAGGCCCAAAAAATGTTATGGAGGAATGATAGACCATGTTTAATAGTCCGGTGAGAAATAATAAATATTGAATATTATTTGATTAAATAATATTTAGTTTAATTAGAATGTTAATAACATATCAATAACTAGTAATATTATTATTATTATTTGACATGGGGTTCCACAGGGATTAAATTAATAATAAAGTACACTTGTGTAATTATTTTATTTTAAACCCATTGATATATAAACTCAATTATATCATTTTATCAATAAACCAATTAATTTGTTTTGGTTGTGTACAATAGATTTGCAGAATCCTCTCAAGAACAAGAGATTTCCCTTCTCCACGAATGATCCCAAGAATGGAAAGTGATGTTCTTGCACCGCCCACTCTCAAGTCAAGAGAGATCCCAGAGAATGCTTTGGAATCAGTTCTTTAGGTGATCAAAGGCATATGATGTAAGCGATAATATCTTCCATGGTAGTACATGAAGATTCCTAGGATGGTGTTCAGAGATTTGTTTAACATTTGTGGATCACCGCTAGAGGAAATCTTCTCTTGATTCCTAAAAAACAGCGATGGTACAATGCAAATATATTTTCAGATCCATTAACAATGAAATAATTCTAACAAGGTAATTATTTAATTAATTAAATTGATTATAAATAATATGTGATGATCCTATCTCTGGTTTTGGTGTTTTATCCCTTGTACATATTATTTTATTGAATTCCGGAGATCATGACATTAATCAATGTGTAAATCTTGGATTGATCATTGATAATGGAAAAAAGAAAAGTTATGCACGAACCATCACATGCTTCCACTACGTCCGGAACTGACATAATTTAATCTAGATCAATAGAAACACTTAGTGTGTGACCCTTTAGGATTGTTTCTCATTGAAATTATATAGGCTTGACTAAAGTCTAAGATTACTGTCTAGAAACAGGTGAGGTCACTCAAGATAAATAACTGAATGTCGCAACGAAAACAACCACATAAGAATGATCACTGTGTAATATAACCACTTTGTCTCAATATCTCATCAAGTAGGTTTCACATCTACTCCACCAACCTATATTCCCGATACATAATTCATTGACTATCTAAAATAAACACATCTTTACACCATGACTATGGGATTTAGGGTGACAACTAAATTCCAATCAAATGGCCGAGATATCAACTTCCATAAATATGGAAGGGACAAACCCTTTTTTGACATATCCATTAATGACATTTCACTCGTGACACACCCAATATATCCAACTTTTCCATGAAGTATTATCATCATGGTATATGAAATAAATCTAATTATGTGAGTTTTAACATGAATTAATAATAATCTTAAAGTATAAGGACCATCACACATGCTTGAATATAAGAATATTCAATGACACAAAAACATACAAAATTCTTACCAAATGGTATGTTCTCATAATCTATCGTCTTAGAGATTACCATGTTAAAACATAATGAGAATAAGACTCATCTTCTTATGAGTTGTCACACGTGAAATTATATGTACTATGTGTACCATCATAGTATGTTATCCAACCATGGAAAATTATCTAAGAACATCATCACAACAAAACAAAGTTATCATCATAGTGGGGAACTGCTATGAATTTATCAATATTATGTATACTCTAGGAAATTATTACATTATAATCATACAAAAAAATATCAATATGTAATAAGAAGTTTTATTAATATTCAATACATCAAATATACATGTAATCAAATTATAAATAGTTGGTCCTATGACACCAACTCCAACAAACTCCCACGTGGACTAGATCCAACTGCCTATGAACTTCATCCCACTAGACCTCACATGATAATCATGTATCTGCTAAGTCAAGGATTTATTCAAGGGTTCCTCCAAATTTTATTCCATGGAAATACTTATCACTTCAACTTCTCCTCTCTGAAAAAAATCCCTCAAGAGGTGATACTTATAAAGTATGTGATTTATCCACCGATGTGACCTTGGATCTTTTGTAATATCCACCACTTTAGTATTATCACAATAGAGTGTGATAGTTTCTTTAATTATAGGTAACACATCTATCTATTTTAAAAAGTTTCCTATCCATACAAATTCTTTAGTTTACTTAGAAGAAGAAATATACTCAGAATCTATTGTAGAATTTAACACCTCCATTCAAAGTGAATATGTATCCCATTTGAGACTTCATGTCATATTGATTAGTTTGGAACTATAATCTTCATATCCTTCGATGACTAGTACCCCATATCATCCATAAACCAATAATATATCCTTAGTATGCCTTAGATACTTAAGGATAGTCTTAACTACCATCCAATAGAGGTCACCTGGATCATCTTTATATATCATTACCACACATAATGTGTAGGAAAAATATATCATAATACATATCATGTCATACACAACTAACCCAATCACTGATACATTTGGAATACTTTACATTATATTTATTTCCTTATGTGTTTGTGGAAACATTTTCCTAGAAAGATGGATTCCATGTGATGCTGGAAACAATCACCTTGTGTATTTTTCCATAATGAATATTTTCATTATCTTATCAATTTATATACTTTTACTTAAGCTGAGAAACCTCTTGGATCAATCATAATGAATATTGATCCCAATAATATATGTTTCCTCACCCAAGTCCTTCATAGTTAATCATTTATTAAACTATGCCTTAACAGACTGTAATACTAGTATTTCGTTTCCAATGGTAATATGTCATCAACATATACTATTAAGAAAATAACTACACTCCCACTAAACCATTTATAGACACATGGATCACAATTTTTATTTATTAATCAAAATTCCATTATGGGCTCATCAAAAAAATGTTCCATGACATGGATGCTTTCTTTAATTCATAAATGGATCTTTACAACTTTCATACCTTGTTTGCATTATTTGGAGTCACAAACCCTTTGAGTTGTGTCCTATAGATATCTTCCAAAAGTTCCCTGTTAAGGAAGGTTTTTTGGCATCCATTTTTAAAATAACATAATCATGGATATCCATAATGGAAATTAGAGTTATGATGGATTTCAGTATTGCAAATGATGAAAAGGATTCATTGTAATCAATGCCTTAATGTTGTTTAAACTTCTTTTCAACTAGTTGTGGCTTATAAGTACTGACTTTTCCTTATGTGTTTAGTTTCATCTTGAATAAACCTTTGAAAACAATGAGATTTATATCTACTAGAGGGTCTACCAAAATCCAAACATGGTTTGGTACATGGAATCCATTTCAAAATTAATGGACTCTATCCACTTGGAAATATCTTTTGCCACACCCCATCTATGGTTTTTCTTCTTGAATACCCATTTGAAAACAATGTGATTTATATTTACTAGAGGGTATACAAAAATCTAGAAATGGTTTGGTACATGGAATCCATTTCAAAATTCATGGCCTCTTTCCACATGGAAATATTTGTTATCACACCTCGACCATGGTTTTTATTTTATTTTATTCTTTTCTTCGCATGTTTTCTTTTGGTTGAGGTTCAAGTCTAGTTTTAGGTGAGAATTTTTGAGTTTTGGTGGTTTTAGGTGTTTTTTGGCCTTGTTCATGGATTGAAGGTAAACTGTGAAACTTCTTAGGGATAAGGGAATTTTTAGTTCAATTTATTATTAAATAGTTTGAATTTCATGGTTTGTAACAAACCATGAATGGAAAAGGAGAAACCATGTTGTGTGTGGTTGGTGTTAGGGACAAGGCACATGGTGTGCACACGGTTAGAAGAAACTGTGTGGAAAGAATGTAGAGAGGCTCTGTGATTTGATAAAACCATTTTTCATGGTTATCACATGGTTTTCCAAATTATGTGACCTACCTGTATAGTTTCCCCTCTTTCCAGTAGGGTGTGTCTCGTTGGTGCCCAGTTTGGATAACCGTGCAGCCAAATAGTATGACTTTCCCAAGTTCATTAAAAAGTTTATTTTCCATTTTTTTCCACTCCCTCGTTTTATCCTAAATCATCCCTCCTCTCATATTTATTTACTTTGACACATGAAGGGAGATCCCAAACTTCTTCTGATTGGTTCCTCCTCCCCCATGATTTCCTCGTCAAGGTTCTAAGGTGAGTTTTTTTTTGAGTTTTTGGCCAATTTTATCCTCATATTCTTATCCCCTCTTGGTTTCATGGTATCTCTTGACTTTTATATCTCCTTTATGAACCCAAAAGGTTATGGTTAATGTTTTTCCAATGTTTCCTAAAAGATAGCCTGTGTGGTTTGTTCCTTGGACCTTGTTCCTCCTTCAATGAGAGTTTCCTCACATCCGCATGTCGTTGAGGTAGGTGTTTCTATACATTTCCTTTCCAGAATATTCTATTTATGTTTTATCTTTCCTAAATAAATTTAAAAAGGTTTTATTCATTGTACTGATGTTTTAGTGATTTTTTGGCAATTTAATGTTGGAAATTTGATGTGAATTGGATTGAAAAGGGGTTTTCTAATTACACCTATATGTATATGTATGCAAGGTGTTTATTAAAATTCCAATGGATTTTTAAAAATGTATTTTTTAATTTTGACATAATTATTGACCATAGTCATGTTTTGGTAATTTGGGGTCATTTTGAATTGATTTTGGTGTGTGGTTGTAATGCCTCTTGTGGCTTAGTGCTCATGTGTGAATTGCGTGATTAAAGGTAACACTAGTGGTTAATATTTGAATTGGTTTTCAGATATTTCCTTTATGGATTACCATTGGTGTTCCATTGGATGTGGGCATACCCATATGTGCATGGGGTTTAAATATGGACAGGCCCATAAATTATAATGGCTCTCTATGATTTTAAAACACCTTTCCTTATTCTCCCCTGTCATCTTTAGCCATACTCTCTTCAAATGGTTCTTTGGTTTCCAAAATATGTCAATCATGGTTATCTAATGTGTTTCTTAAATATTTTCCCACTTTTCACCTTAGAATGTGAAATGGTATCTAAGTTCTATAAAGGCACTTTTGGAACCTTTTGATCATGTTTTATGTTTTTATATTAGTTTTGGAAGTGGTTTGGGAAATGGAATTTGATCATAAATGTAAAAGATTGGTTGATACCTTGTGGTGTTTGGAAAGTTATTTAAAAACTCAAGTTACTTGTTGTCCTTGTTGGAACTCAGAGATGGTTCGATGTGTGGTGGTAACCCTATGGTTATCCTTCTGAGGATAGGGTCGTCACATAGTTGGTATCAGGGCTTAAGCAAGGCATGTATGACATAATTTGTGGGTTATTGGATTATTCCATGTGTGTGATGACCTCCCCATTATCCTTCATACTATTATCAGGGGATTTATGTATTTCTTCTAGTGGGTCGAGTGATGGTTTCTTGTTGGACACAATTAGATTGACTAGTACCCCCTAGATTTGTTGAGAGGTCAGGTGGGTTGTGCCACTAGTGAGTCTAGTTTAGAGAATCTAATTGGTTATTGACTATGGAGATACACCATATAACAAAAGGTGAGTCCAAAATGAGTAGGTACAGAGATTACTTATTGATATGTTTATTCAATACCCATGATTACATGTCTTTATATTATATTTGTTTCTACTGTACCTCAACATTTTCCCCTTCTCTTATATACCCCTTGTACGATTTCTTTTAATTATGGAATAGCTTTTTGATCACCTGGATTGGACCCTCTTATTGGGATTTGGTTTTAAACATGGTTTTAAAAAGGAAATACATTTTAAAAAGTGGAAAACAATGTGTGTTGTTTTAAAAGGTAGTTTTTGGGAAGCTATGCTTGGTTTTATAAAATGATAAAAACCTTATTTTATAAATGAAATTAAAACTATAATTTATGGACTATTTTGGGAAAATAATTTTATGGATTCTATAGTGCTTACCTATTGAGCTGTTTTCTGATCACACCCTACTTGTTCCACTCAATGTCGGTAGACTAAAACTATTTTTAAGGATCCAGTTTTGGGTTCGGGTTTTCCTTTGGATTAGTTTGGTCCTATGGTTGGTGGTGAATAAGAGACCACATGGATATCATGTCATTTCTGGTTTGGTTTTAGTTTCATTTTATAGTTTATATTTTGTTTAGTTGGTGTTGTATTTGGATCTTATTTATGTATTTATTTGTATTTCGTGTATATGGATCCCCTTGGTTGTGCTGCATTATCTATTTGGTATATTTATTTCAACTGTTATTTGGGATAAATCATTCCCATTATTATATATTTTATTCCTGGAACTAGTAGCTAGTCTGGAGGATCAAGAAGACCACAAGGGCCTTGTCGTGAGCTGGGTGGGATGGAGTCCCGGTCTGGTTTATGAAAAATTATATCAGAGGATCCCTTTTTTATTTTCAAGTGTTAGGTAGTTTAAAGATAGGACTTTTAGGACTCGAGAGGTAGGTATGATAATGAAATCATGAACCCTTTCTCATCCTGAGCCTTGAGTTTCCAGGGGAAGTTTGAGACTTGAGTCTTTTGTTTTTTTTTTGGTTTTTTGGTTTGGGGGATAACAATGGAAGAGAGCCAATGTTGTATGGCAGGATTACATAGAGTAGTGAACCATTTGGATCCTGAGTGCACAATTTAGAATGACTTCAGTGGTTTGTTCTTTCTTGGGTCATGTTCTACTAAACCATGTGACCTGGTTAGGATTATCCAATAGTTCCCTATTCTAGGAGTTTGGTGTGAGTGGTTATTTGGTTCAGTTTTCAACGGTGTGAGTGGATTTCAAATGGAAAAGGGTTTTTGAAAAAAATATTTTAAAAAGGAAAATGATTTTTTGGAACACAGTTTTGTTCAAAATTAGTCTTTGGTGTTTAAGTTGGTTTTGAAAAGCAGGTTTTGGGTGTTTTTGAGAACAAGACTCGGTGTAAAATGGTTTTTGAAATTGGTATAGAAGTGGTTATTTTTGAAAGAATATTTCAAATCAATTTTGTGGTGTTTGTATCATGATTTTTATGTTTTGTATTGATATTTTATTTTTTAGTTTAGTTTTAGTTGGGCATTGAACTGGTTTTTTTTATCTTTTTCTACTGAGAGTATGTCTCCCAGAAAGGTCCCCAAGGTTTCCATTGAGTTTTTTTTAGTTTTTGGCCCAAACGAGACTCCCAGTGAATTGGATTTGAGTTAATCCCAATTTTTCCTAGTATTATATGATAATTAAGGTCTTTTAGAGGCTAAAAAGTGTCTCTAGGAAGTTGAAAGTGTCTTCAGGTCCTTGGGATCTCTTGAAGCTGTGAGGGTGTGAGCTGTTTTGGGTTAATTTAAAGGTCCTGGTTTGGATCAGTGGAAGGTGATCATCCCATTGTTATTCCATGTTGGGATATCTTGGTAATTATTTAATACCACTTCATTTAATGGTTCATACCTGAGGAGGGGAAGACATAGAAGATGACAGAGCTCTTGGATATTCAATAAGGTCAACGAATGACGAAGGCCTATTCTGATCATTTTAAAGAGTTTATTTCCTTCTCTCTAGAGCTATTATCAAATAATCAGATGAAATTTCCTCTATTTTTATAGGTTCTATAACAATAGGTTAAGGAGTGAGTTTTATCATCCAAGGAAGTTTTATTTGGGAAGCTAGTGGATGAGACATTTCTGGCTGAGTTGGTTCCCAGAGCGTGGTCTGGGGTAGTGGGTGCTCATGATGGTTCCCTATCTGGAGAGAGGGGTATTTTTAGAGGAAACTATTCCTGAGAAGTATCCTTCAATGGTTCCTTATTCTTTTTCATTAGGCCATTCACTCATATGCTACTAGTGTTGTCAATTTTGGCATTCAAGCCATCTTTTCATAATCTTTTGAATAATTGTCGGCTTTGTGGCCATTTAGTTCACATGGAGAAGTTCTTGAAGAAGAGTTCCCAGAAGAAGAAGACCTAACTGGAGGATTTTAGCATCTTACTATGCAGTAGTATATGGTTCGAGATATCAGGGTAGTGAAGCTTTTCACGTAGTTAGGAATTTCTGGGTGTAGGGTTATTGGCCCAACATTTTTCTCTAATGTCAGAGTGGAATCTATTTAAGTCTCCCTATAACGGTTTTCATTATTTTTTTTACGTTTATTATTATTGTAAAAGGTTGGGAGGATTCATTTTCTTATAAATTTTTTGTGTTTAATTTATCTTTGTAAATATGCATGGTTAACATTATAGATCAGTTCTGGTTTTTAGTGTGATCCTTTTGGAGATGTTTGTGTCTTGAAGAAATATTAGGTCATGGGTTTTTTCTATTTACTTGGAATTAATTATATTGGTTTTCACTTATTTTGGGGTTTTTGGTTTTGGTTGGGAGTTCCCAGTGGTTGCACTGGTGGGGCTCGGTAGGGAGTTCTTGGATTGCTTCTTATTGGGTTTCCCTTATTGGTGTCATGGTGTTAACACGTCTCTTATAGAGGGGATAAATTTATCTTCTCTTTTTGGATCTCCTCATTATGTTTTCCCCTATATTTGGTTGGGTGTGACTTGTATAGTGAAATTTCACCCCGAGTATTATGGTTTTATTTTCCCTTGTTCAGTTCTAAGCTTGAGTTTGGTTCTTCGTTTGGATAGGTGACTTATTGGGGTAGAAATTTTTTATGGTGGGGAGAATTCTCACACCCCTACCATGGGTTTTATTTTTTATTTTATCATTTTATTGGATTTAATTCCTTTAGTTGAGGTTTGGGTCAAGTTTTCAATGATAATTTTTGAATTTTAGAGGTTTTGAGGTGGTTTTTGGCCTTATGCATGGTTTAAGGGTAAACTACGTGGTTGGTTAGGGATGGTGGTGTTTTTAGTTCAATTTATTCTTTATTGTTTGAATTGTATTATTTTTCCCAAAACATGTGATCCAAAGGGGAAACTGTGTGTTGTGTGTTTGGTTTTAGGGATAAGGCACATGACTTGCATGCAGTTAGGAGAAATCATGGGGAAAGCATGCGAGGAGGCTCTGTGATTTGAAAAAACCATTTTGAATAGTTGGTGCATGGTTTCACAAACCATGTGGCCATCCCATGTGGGTTTCCCCTCTTTTCAATAAGGTTTCCATGGTTGGTGAAAAGTTTGAGAAACCATATTTCCAAACCATGCGACTTTCTTAGGTTCATTAAAAAGTTCATTTCCCATTTTTTCCACCCCTTATTTTTCCCCAATCATCCCTCCTCCACTATTTCTCAACCTATGCACATGAAGGGAGCACCCAATCTCCCCCCCCCATAATTCCTCCTCCACCATGGTTTCTTCATCAAGGTTCTAAGGTGAGTTTCTTTGAGTTTTTGGACAATTTTCCCCTTATATTCTTCTTACCTCTTGGGTTCTTGGTATCTCTTTCCTTGGATCTCTCTTGGATGAACCCTAGTGTATATGGTTGATGTATTTCCTATGTTTATTAAATTATATAGTGTGTGGTTTTTTCTTTGGACTGTGTTCTTCCTTATCCAAGATTTCCATTGTAGCTTCACGTCTTTGAGGTAGCTATTTCCATGTATTGTATTAGTTCTCATGTATGAATTGTATGATTAAAGCTTCCACTAGTGGTGACTCGTTAAATTGGTTTCCAAAAATTCATTTTATGGTTTACCATTGGTGTTTAATTGGATGTGGGAATATCCATATGTGCATAGGGTTCACTTATGGAAAGACATACAAATGATAATGGATCACTATGATTTCAAAACACCTTACCTTCTTCTCCCTTATCATCTTTATCCCTCCACTCATAAAATATTTCTTTGGTTTCCAAAAGATCTCAATCGTGGTTCTCAAATGTGTTTTTGAAGTTTGATCTGTTTAGCACCTTAGAATTTGAAAAAATAACTAACTGGTATAAAGGTCGGTTTGGAACCTTTCGAGCACATTGTATGTTTTTATCTTAGATTTGGAAATGGTTTTGGAAACAGAATTGGATTGAAAATATAAAGTCCTGCTTGGTATTTTGTGGTGTTTGGAAAGTGATTTTAAACTCATGATACATGTAGGCTTTATAAGAACTTTGAGATAGTTTTATGTGTTTTGGGAACCCTATGGTCGTCCTTCTGAAGAGAGGGTCATCACATAGTTTGTGTTGGGGTTTGGGAAAGGCATGTATGGTAGAATTTGTATGTTATTGGTTTATTCCACATTTGTGATAATCTACCTAATCTCATTTATACTATTATCATGGGATTTTTGGATGTCATCTATAGGGTCGAGTGATGGTTTCTTACTTGTCCTAATTAGATAGACTGATACCCCTGGGATTTTTTGAGAGGCTAGGTGGGATATGCCACTAGTGGGGTTATATTAGAGTATTTAGTTGGTTATTGATATAAATATACACTATACAATGATAGGTTAGTTCGAACTGAGTACATCCAAGGATTATTTCTAGACATGATTAGGAAATTCCCATGATCAAATGTATTTATGTTATATTTATTTCTATTGCAACGTGATTTTTTACCCTACTAGTATAAAACACTTATACTGTTTCTTTTATTTCTGGAATAGTTTTTTGATCACCTGGATTGGACCCTCTTCTTGAGATTTAGTTTTGATCTAGGTTTTAAAAATGAAATCTATTTTGAAAAGGGAAAAGTGGTGTGTATTTTTTCAAAAGGAAGTTTCTGGGAAGCAGTGTTGGGTTTTGTAAAATGATAAAACCCCAATTTTCTAAATGTAATTCAAAATAGAGTTTAGGGACTATTTTGGGAAAGGAGTTTTTTTGAATAAGTGGTGCTTACCTACTGAGCTATTTTATGATCATACCCTACTTGTTCCACTTAGTGTATATATACCCGAGCTGTTTTGAAGATTCAGGTTTCTAGTTCAGGTTTTTCATTATAGAAAGTTGGTCCTACGGTTGGTGGTGACCAAGAGTTCGCATGAAGATCATGACATTTTGGTTTGGTTTTAATTTCGTTTTTTAGTTTCTATTTTCTTTAGTTGATGTTGTATTTGGATCCCGTTGATGTATTTATTTGTATTTTGTGTATATGGATCCACCTGGTTCTGATGTGTGCTATGATTGGTTTATTTATTTCATATATTCTTTAGGATAAGTCATTCCTATTATGATATCTTTGATTCTCGATACTATTTTCCAGACCAGGAGGATCGAGAATGCCTCTAGGGCCTTGTTTCCAGTTGGGTCAAGTGTCAAGTTGGATGGAATCCCATAGTAGTTTGTGAAATCTGTTCCACTTATTGATCCTTATAGGTTAGAGGATAATTATGATTAATTAATAATGAGTCACCATCCTTTGTGACTATAATACCATACCATTCTGGTTCTCTAACCTCTGTATCACTCCTATGAAGTAATTGTTTCTCAGGAACAATTTCTTATTTCATGAGGCTTTATGGAATTTTTTCTATGCTAGCTATTGTGTATCTTGAACCTGAACACCATCAAAGTCTATATCACTCATACTATCTCATTTAAGTATAAGATCCTTCCCACGAAATGTGTGATGTTTTTCATCCACAAACTTTCTTTCTGAATGATTGTGTAGGAAATATCCCTTTTTTTTCTTTGGGAAAGCCTATAAAGATACACTTTGTGCCTCATGGTGCAATCTTGTTACCTAAAGAGGCCTTAACAAATGATTCCCAACACCACACATTTAAGTAAGAGAACAAATGATTCTTTCCATTCCATAATTGGTATGGTATATAGTCTATGATTTAGTTGGAACTCAGTTTAGTATGCATGATTATATTTATAATGTGTATCCCTAAAAGAAAAATGTAAGATTCGTATGACTCATCATTGATCTCACCATGTCCAACAAGTCATGGTTCATCTTTTCACTTACACCATTAGCCTGAGGCATATAAGGATAAGTGATTTGATATAATATCCCCAAATTCTATAAAAAATCAATGAATTGTTGATTAATATATTCTTCACTATGGTCTGTGTGGAGTTTCTTAATCTTCTTACCAAGATGGTTCTCAAATTAATTCTTGTATTCTCGAATTTATAAAAATAATCTGACTTATACCACATTAATTAGACATATTCATACCTAATAACATCATTAGTAAATGTTATAAATTATGATTACCCATCCCTTGAATAGATAGAAAATGGTTGAGACACATAAATATGAACTAATTCAAGAATTTTTTTATCCCTTTGACCTTTCCAACTAAATAATGATTTGGTCATTTCTCCATGTAAACATGTGTGGAATACAACAAGTGGTTTTAGTTTAAAAGAATCTAAATATCAATCTTGATGTAATTTTGTCATGTGGTTTTCATTTATCTGACCTAGCTGGTGATTCCAAAGTTGTGTTTGTTATAAGTCATGTGAAGTAACTTCATTATCAATGTCCATTACTTGGTTTTCATAATCCAACAAATAAAGAATATTATTTAAATGTACCTTATAATAAAAAATTCTATCTTTATAAAATATGAAACATTTATTCCCAAATTTTAAAATAAATCCATCTTTATTTAGTCTAGATACAAAAAATAATGTTTTTGGTAATTAAATTTACATAATAAAAACCCTTTAAAATAAATATTATTATGGTTAAAGTGTGAGGTGGTAGTCCTTGATAGCTACAAGAACAAGTTTATCTATGTTGGATGCCCATAGATTTACCTCCTCATGGTTAATATATCTAAATCTACTTGGTTCCTATATATGAGTACATATTTTATCACAAAAATATGTATCTAATACAAATTTTTAGAAATAGATAAATTTCACTTGTTAATAAATACATCTAAAGCTTTCAATTTTTTCTTTTTTTGGGTGCAATTTCTTTTCTAGTGGACCTTATTTCCTTATGAGAAATAGACATTATACTGTTCCCTGGATTTCTCCTTGACATTCCTCTTATTGGAAGGGTGTTAAGAAGGTTTCGACTTAGAGCTCTTCTCTTTCCCTTTCCATTTTTCACCATAAAGATAGAATATTTTTTCCACTTCAAATCCTTATTAACATGGTGAAGAAGAATGAGAATATCTGGTAGAGAGTTCTCAATGTTGTTGAAATTTAAAATTCAAAAAAATCTAGAGAATATCTGAGGGAGTGATGCTAGAATGAGATAGGTTCCCAGTTCCTTGGAGAGTTTAAACCCCAGAACCTATAGGTGCTCAATATATCCAATGAGCTTGACTACATGAGGCCCATATGGGGAACCCTTTCTAATCTATCTCTAAAAAATCACCTTGGAAATATCAAATTGTTCCTATCTTTATCTCTCCTCGTATAGGCCATGGAGGTTCTCTAGAATTCTATACATGTCCATGTTTTCATGAGACTTCACTAGTTCACTAGATATTTATGAAAGCATCAGACATTGAATGTTGATCACAACGCTCAATTTTTTTCATAGTTAAGGAACTTTTCATCACTTTCCTCTTTATAAAGAGAATCATTCATTGAGTATTCTATCATGTAAGATTTATATTCATGGTGTAGCATGAACCAAAGGCATCTAAACCACTCCTAGAAGTTACTTCCAATTAGGAGGTTTTCTTTTTTACAATATTGATCATAGGGATAGTGTGGATAATGAGATTAACATTTTATTATAATAATTAAAAGTGGTGATTATTTTTACTTTTTATTAATTACAAATCATGTAATAATTAATTAATAAATTAATTAATTTTATTAAATACCCCAATATTTTATCAAGTCCCAATATCCATCACCATTGAACTCAGAATGCCTAGTAGCTATGAAATTATAATGGAAAGGATACCCATTACTGTTCTTAATGATCTAGAATTTGTCCATGAAAACCATAAGAATGTAATTTAGGTATGTGGTCTTTCCAACTACCGGACTTTAGCTCCTTGATCCATTGAGTGGATTCCTCTATCTTGAAATCCTAACTTGGATTTCCTCAACACTTGCCTTCAAATTTTTATTGAATAGGCATTGGTTATTAAACTCAATACAAGTTCAGTTATGTCAATCCCAAAATCTCATGAGATTTCCATGATAAAAGTAAGTGTCCAAACTTTGTACATATACTACACTTAGTTCTATGGTTTCATTCCCAATCAATTAATGGAAGGATTATCCTGACTTAATATTAGGTTGAGGGATTTTAATTAATCTATACATAAATTTTCTCTCATTTTATCCTTTACATGTCTTATTAATATTATGTTTATGTTACTTAATTGATTAACCATTTTGGATAAAATATTTATGCATAATTCATTTATTTAATTTACATCATTCCATATTAATTCATTAATTTATGTGACTTCGGTCATGCATACATAAAATAAGTAATGCATAGATAGAAATAAATAAAAAAAGTGAATGACCTGATCATGAACTTATCTAATGGTTGATTTAATGAGCGGACATTAAATCAACTTATGAACTTGGGGAATAAATCCATTTACAAACCATGGAATGAGTTACCACATTCCACTTGTATATCTATGTATCAGCGAGTTGGAATCATCATGGTTTCGTCTTAAACCGCCACCATGCCCTTAAGATGCTCCATTAATTACAAGTATTTATTATTCACACACAGTGAGGGGAACCAAAGGATTGGTTAAAGGGGATACTTAAATATACTTGGAAATATAGGCCCAACATAGTAATTGTGGGTGGGATGAATCACAGTCCATTTTTTATTTAATATTAAATAATTGAAAATACTTGCAATAAATTAAATTAAATAAATTTCAACACATACATTTGTCTTGGTAAAGGTCATGATCAATCATACATGTAACGAATAAAAAAATGTAACCAACGAACATTCATTCATTTATTAGTTCTTTTTTATTAAGACAAACATGCTTGCATTAATTAATTAATTAATTAATTAATTCTCTTTCATATTAATGATGATCCTATATTAATTGGAGATTCCAATAATTTATAGAATTCATGGAAAATAAATAGGAGAACTAATAACTACATATTAGCTACAATAAATTAATTGAGCATTTAATATTCTTTAAAACCATTATTAAATTATCAAACACACATTGGTATTCCAACCAATAAAATAAGGTTTTAATTCTATAATTTTCAATTTAATGTCATTTTTAATTCTATTCTTTAGTGGGAGAATACACAGCTTGTATAGTCTAGAAACATGCCATGTACCTCAGTTTTTGTATATCCAAGTCACATGCTTGGGGCTTCAGTGTGTTAACTTGGCCAAACTACATGGCATGTACATTCCAGCTACATGTGATGTATCCACTCTCTGTATGCCATGTTGTACTGGTCAACATGTGGTGTGAAATAAATGAACCATGTGTAATTAACTGCTTAGCCCATCTAGGTACAATGTTCATGGGTACGTAGCGTGTACTCCGACTACACACCATATAACCCAGTTTTACCAGGAAAAGATTTGGTACATCCCAAAAGAATATCTGGTCATTCTTCATATATTATTAAACCTTTAATAAAATAAAACACTAAAAAACATCATTAATATGTTGAATTATGTTAATTAAAATTAGATTAAATAAAAAATAATAAGAAATTAAAATTCAACCATGATTGTTCATGGATCAACAATCAAATAAATATTATAAATTTAAATGTGACTGCTCTAATATCTCTTGTTGGTTCCAGGTGTAGTGGAAGCATGCAGTGTTGGGTGATATATTAAAATTTATTTTAATAATTATTGCCTAAAATCATGAGTGAGGATCTTTCCTTTATTACACTATGAGGATCCAAGGATATAATCCCTCTAGGGGTGATCCAAACATGCTCTAATGATCTTCAAGCAACACTACTCGATCCCTGAGTGCTAACACAGTGAGTCAAATATATTTCATTATTCATTATTGATCACTCATTCTTCAGTCTTAAGAAATTCTCTTCTGCTTATCATTCTTGAGAGGTATATAGAAGGAGTTGAGAGAGAATTCGTTGTGCAAAATAATTCTCTATTCTCAATTTTTTAATTCAATACACAATAGAAATAAATGTATATTTATAGAGAGAGTTTAGGTTAAATTATTATTTAATTTCATATAAGCCATTAAATAACATTTAAAACCTTTAATAAACCCCATTATACTTAATAATAGTAATATCATTGTTCTTATTTTGTGGTGTGCGCTAACTTGTGAAATAAAAAATTTATGTAATGTTCTTGTTAATAAAAAAATTTCAACCGAATTTATATTGCTCCATTTTAATTTCTCTATCAACTATTGAATGACCAAATAAATAATTTATTCATAAATAAATATTTTATTCACAATCTAGCCAATAAATATTTATTAAAATATTCAGTAAATAAAATAAATATTTTATTCACATTCTAGTAAATGAATATTATATATATATATTCATGTAATCAAATAAATTATTTATTAATAAAAAAATAATTATTTATTACCTTGTGAATATTAACGATCAATAAAACATGAATAAAATTATTGCTCGGTCTTGAGAATAATTTTTTTCCAATAATTAAATTCAAGTAGAATTTATTCGAGATCAATAGAAACATTTACTGTGCAACCCTCTAAGATTATTTCTCGTTGATATTATATGGGATTACCTAAATTCCAATATTACAATATAGCAATGGGTCAAGAACCTAAGAGAAATAACATAATGTAGCATTGACAAAAACCACATATGAATTCTTACTCTTTAATATAATCTCTTTGTCTCAATACCTCATCAAGTAGGTTTCACATTTGTGTCTCCAACCTATATGCATGATACTTCTTTATTTGACTATATGAAATAAACACACCATTACACCATTGATATAGAATTTAGGTTGACGGTTCCATTCCAATCAAAGGTCTGATATATTAGCTTCTATAAATATAGAAGGGATAAATCCTTTATAAAATTATCCATTAATGAAAAGTCACTCACGATGCACCCATTGTATCTATCTTTTCCATGAACTATTATCACCATTATTTCCAAAATACATCCAAGTATGTGAGTTGTAACATGAATTAATAATAATATTAAAGTCTAAGGACCATCACACATGCTTGCAGATAGGAATATCTGATGACATCAAAACATGTAGAATTCCTAAAGGTGGTTTTGTTCTCATAATCTGTCATCTTAAAGATTACAAAGTGAAAAATTCATGAGAATAATCCTAATCTATTTATGATTACTCACACTTGATAGTATATTAACAATGTTTCACATCATATTACGTTATACAACAATATAAAATTATTTAAGAATATCATCATAGAACATCGAGGTTCCCATCATATCAGGGAACTACTATAATCTTATCAATGCGATGTATACTCTAATATATTATTACATTAGAGTCATGAATAAAAATGATTAATATGTAATAATATGTTTTATTAATATTGAATAAATTAAATATACATGTAATCAAAGTACAAATAGTTGGTACTAGGACACCAACTCCAATAAAAGCATCCCGTAATAGGATTCACATCCCACGAATGTGGGACACAGTGTTGGGCTTATGCATGGAAGCTGCCCAGTATGTGAGTCACATCCTATTTATGAGGGGAAGTTGGAATCCCATGATGATTGTACATGGTGAATCTTGTGTTCGTCACATAGGGTAAGGATATAGTTTTATGTCATGTGATGAGGATATTGTCATGTAGTTTAACATTATATGACTAGGATGTGGAACTATGAAGTTTTATGTCATGCATCTTAGATGTGGGTGGAATAAGTCCTCACCCCTAGGGATAATGTGACCACCGCTCATGCACCATTGGGTGGAGCATAGTGTTGGAACATCCATGGAGGAGTGTTCAATCATGAGGTCGATGTTAGAGTCCCTATGCTTATAAGAAACAAGAAACAGAGTACTTATGCTTAGAAGAAATAGGTGGGATAATGGTTGCACTAGAGGCATTGGGAACATCGAGTGGGGGACCAGGACGTTGTTTCATATAACTAAGTTAGGTTTCATTAAAAATTTTCTCAATCATGGTGCTCTAGAACAAGGGAAACTGATGGAGTCAAGTGGCATGATTGTGTACAAGTCTTGGGGTTGCACATAGATCAGGGTTTTACAAAGATTAGGTTTTCACACATGCATGTTCTTTGGGCACACCCGACCAACCTAAGAGAGAGTTATGTGAGGATCACTACACTAGAGGTCAAGTAATATGTGGTCCCACATGAGTTTTTTAATGGAAATGTTCTACCTTTGAGGGTGTATGATTGCTGGTTTTGTGTGCTTTCATAGAGGAACGAGAGTTTCACACAATAGAGTGTCACTTCATCCTTTGGATATCCTCCTAGAGGGAGGGGGTGAGATTCAATATATAGTATAAATCCTTGGTTGTTGGTGTGTAACTCCATGGGCATGAAACTCAAGTTTTATGCATCTCTTCCCCATTTTACTTGGGCTTAAACACACAACATTCCTAGGTGGAAATCACCTTTGGGGAAAAAGAGGATGGTTGCATGCAAAGTTTGTGCACAATTTTCCTTTTTTACGCACACCAATGATTTATTACATGTAGGGTCCTTGGGAATGATTTTTGACTTTAGAGTCTCCATGGGACTATCCATCGCCTTTGACGTGCAAGTATGTCGCGGGTGAGATTCTAGTTTTGTGTTCACTCATCAGAAGTTGTGCACAAAATCTTCATCATCACTAGAATTTTCCCATGGGGTGGGGTTTGTATGCCTGGTTCATCCAAAACTAGCTATTTAAAGAATTAGATGAGATTTTGGTGCCAAAAAATTCCCCCTAAGAATGAGAGATGATAAGGAACTGGAAAGTTGAGTTCTATGGGTAATGCCAAAGAGAGTGATTTAGTTCCATCATTACACACAATATTTAGTTAGAGGCATGAAAATAGTGATCATCACCTATAAATAGTCTGAGGGACCCCCTACCATGATGTATACACCTACCTTTGAGGATCTGGTCACTCAAGTTGACCCATTATTGGCCTAGGGGGAACAATCTTCTATGGTCTTAGGTGACACCACTGGTGGGGTGGAACTCAAGGATGGCAGGGAAAATTATACCGAGGAAGGGTCAGAAAAATATGGACTTCCACTTGAATTGGATTCTGACATTACTAAGAGGATCATTGAGGAGGACCCTATCATTTTTGTCCTGGCGGCCTTCCCTAAATACGAAACTGCACCATTCGAAGAGCTGGAAGACTCTGGTTCTGATATTTCAGAAGAGAACCACATAGTATAGCATAAGGTATGGAGAAGAATAAAAGGCTTCATTACCCAGGCCTCATATCCAAACCTGGTGAGCTGTATGGGGTCCCTTCACCCCTAGATATGCAACCTGGGCACTGGAGGGGTGGACGCTCGTGGTCCCCATGTACTGGTCCATGAATTCCTTACTGAGCGGGTGTGCAAGGAAAGACAATATTTAAATATTTTCTAGCACACTTAAAAGTATGATATCACCCGAAAGCTCCAGAAGTCCAATCCAAAAATTAAACATCTAAAGGAATAGGTAAATGGGCATTCTCTCTTCCTTTATTCTCAGGCAGATTTTATCATCCGGTTGAGGGATTAGTTTGAGGCGGCATAGGATAAAATGAAGTAGGCGACATCTTCGATAGAAAATACCGAAGATGTGTGGGACTAGGTGAATATCAGAGATGATAAGATTCATCCTGTGATTTATAATGAAGAAATAGATGTTTGGAGGTAGTATAAGGTCCTTGAATCCACATGCTGGAGGCTGGCGGAACTGGAGTGCTCAATTACTAGGGTGGAGCCGTAGGGATAAATTTTTCCAGAACATAAGAGAGGCTATAGTATATGGATAAACCTTTTCTATTACTATTTTTTATTTAAAATTTTCTACATGCATGGACATACTTATTTCATTGAATTTAAATATTTCACTTTAATCAAATTTTCAAAACAGCGAAAACAAATCACTAATCTCATGTGATTCATTCTTTGTGTGAGAAAAAAGGGATGATCATATGATTACTCATTTATATGAAAGTGTCCAATAATCATATAACACATGGTGGTTTTATGTTGTTGAATAAACATCAATGGATTTCAGTATGAGTAGATCTATGGCTAGATAATGGGGCTCTCTGATCAACCAAATTGATTTTACAATGTGCACTAGTTCACGAATGGTGTAACTATAGGGGAGTCGAATTCAACCCAAATAAAGGGGAATGAGACATGTGAATCATGATTCTTGATATTTTAAACACAAGTGGAGTGGAGTTATAGATACCCTATCCTTTGATAAAAAATATTACATGATTTTAGACATAATTATACATCAGAGTATAAGCTAAGGATCATAAAGTCAAGTGTCTTGGAAGACTTGGTACATAAAACTGAAAACACGAAACTAAAAAAAACTTTTTTATTGAATCTTCATAAATATACCCTAACTAAATTTTATCCCTTACATCTTCATAGGTTACCCTAGGGATCACATGAATGAAGGGATGTGATTAAATCCCAGTAAGGAAATAAACATAAGAATAAGGCCTTATCACAAGGGTTATAGATCACAACATAATGATATAAAATGGCATATAGAATCATAACATATAAACACGGGATCATATAAACATGAATTAATAGTAATGTGTAAAAAACATAAATCGTGACTTTAACATGAGTCAAGGATCGTTGAACATAGAGGAGTACAAGGCAAGGTTAACCACCAAGACCATTGCACATGGTAGCACGAGTTAAGGCTAACTACCAAGACCGTTGCACATAACATATCATGAGACTAAGCATTACCCAATTAATTGGAGAACTATCTAGGAACAGACACATTAACATATTCATTAATATTATTTCCACATAAATAATCATACATAGTTAATTATAAATAAACATAAGGGAACCCATGGAGAAAAATGGGTATCACATTCATGTCATAAAGAATAATGAATGGACGTATCATAAAAGTGTCCACGAGAGAAATGAATTAAAAAAATACATGGATATTAATAAGGTAAAATATTCATATAGAATAGTAATTTTTGTCAAACATAAGTGACAACATGGAAGAAGATTATTTAGGAACTTCTTAGCATTAAAACATTTTAGTGCGGTTTTAAGGAAAATACTAAAGAGCATTTAAAATAAAAAAGACAATAATATTTTATATAAAAATAGAAGTGAAACAAGAAAATTTTCATAATAAAAATAATTATTTAAAAAAAATATATGTGGATTTAAAAAAATGGTAGAGTTCAATTGAAATTGGGTAAAAATTTGGGAAGTTCCTTTAAAATGAGTTTGCTTATTGGGAAGTATCGAGGATGGAATCACATAAAAGCGTGTATATTCCTGAAAGAGAATGAGGGATGGATCGTGGAACATGATTTTGAAGAATATACAAAATATTAAGAAGATTTACATAAAAATCAAAGATAACTTCATTTTGTTAAAAAAAATATAGATCAACCCGAAGTAATAAAGGCAGTTTGGGTAGAATCCCTAACGAAATATCAGCATGGTATCGGGTGTACTTAGGAGGGATTAATGAGAGATAAAGGGATTTATAATTTTTTATACATCATGAGGGAAGTATTGAGAATTTGATAAATCATACGCTATCATTAGGAATTATATGTAAAAGGGAATGACATAGAGGAGATTCTTGAATAAATGTGAGAAAGAGAGGATCCCTTACCTTAAGTTTGATGGTGTTCTCCACTTGATATTAATGACCTGAATAATCAAATTAGGATCAGTAATTAATACTTAAAAAACATATTCTATATGTAAAATATTTATTATTCCATTTTTAACTTCATTCACAAACTTTTTTATGGATTAAGTGGTTCAATTTCTTTGTTTGGGTCCGTTTTTTTCCTTGGTTTTTACGAGCAGTTTACATATTTTCATGAATGGAGAATCATGTAAAATGGGGAAGGTTTTCCAGAATTGGAGTTTTATTTTATTATTGAAAATAAATAAGGTTAAATGGTTTTAAATTTAATTTGGTTACTTGGAGTAAATTTTAATCATTATATAAAACACCAATGACAAACTCTTGGATTAATTTGGCGATTTTTCTCACAATTAACTTGTTTTGTAGTATTATTTTATATTATGATTGAATAATGATTCTAGAACATTAAATAAGATAAAATACATATATTATGATCTATTTAAACTATTAAAATTTTTTCATTACTAGTATATAATATGGTAATAAAAATTGAAAACCCATCATCCTTGAATGTAATAAATCAACACATCTCAGACAGTGTTTTCATTTATAGTATAAAAGGATGGGGAAAGAGAGATTATGATAAAATATACCATTAGAATAATATAATTAAATTAAATTTATGTTAATATAGTTATAATTCCATTTGTGTGAAGGTATGTGGGGAAAGAAAAAGAAAATAAAAAAACTCGAAAGAAAATAAAAGAATCGGAAAGAGGAATTTACCTATTGAGTTTATCTCCCTTGAGAGCCTCCTAAGGGGAGAGGATTTGGTTATTTGAGGAGAAAAAGGGATGATGGAAGTGGGGGAGGAGCTTGGGGAGATATTTGGGTAGAATTTAGGGAATTAACAAGGCTTTAGAGGAGTGAATAGAAGAGGGGAGTGTGGGTGGTTTTTATATTGGACGGGAGGAGGATTTTCATAATATTTTAATCATTAGTTTATTATTTTTCCATAAGACAACCAATATTAATGATTATTGTGACCAAAAATAGTAATATTTTCATGTGATTTTGATCGAATAACTATTTACATCATCCATGACTCAATCATCATTCATAAATTTAGGTTTTAGCATTTATTCTGAATTATCGTATTTCACTATTCATAATAAAATCAAGTATTTTAGAAAAATACCAAAAATTCACCCTAACAATTTTTTGATTTGTAGAATCAAAAAATGAAATCCATTTTCAAAAATAATTCTTTAAATATGATTAATTTTATTTTTAATTAAATCATAATTTACTTGAAAAATATAGATTTTAATACTGTAACTGATTTTATAATGCTTTCAAAAATTACATAAGGTCTTATAAAAATTTCTTAAAACAAGAATTCATAAAATTGTTATTTTTTGAAAACCTTTTTGGAAAATATATTTTTTTAAATTAATTAGTTAATTTTAATTAAATATTTATGACTTACAAAATTACTAATACTTTTACCATGGTCATATTATCACTTATAAGATGTCTAAATTTTATCTATACATTCATGGGTGAAGATACTATTATTTTAGATGATTTACTATTTATAAGGGTCATGTTACTATTCATAAGGGTAGGTTACTATTCACAAGGGTAGGTTACTATTCACCAAAAAAATTAAGTTTTTCTTATCAGAATCTACACATCTTACTAATCGCAATTTTGTATGGCATATTTGTAAGGGTTTGTGTTTTGAGAACCAACTATTTTTTACTTTGATTAAATGAATGTACCCTTAATATATATTGTTCATTGTTCTTCATGACTATAATATAAAAATGTCTTGGAATATTTGTTGCATTGATAAGGTCATGGCAGATCCCCGCTATGATGAGAACCTTGAAATGATATAACAATATTCTTAAATAAAGTTCTACGGTTGGATAACATACTATTATAGGACACATAGTATACAGACTTTCATGTGAGAGTACTCGTAAGAAGACGAGACTATCTCTCATGGAGTTCACAAGTGGTAATCTCTAAGATGGGAGATTATGAGAACAGTCCCGCCAGTAGCAATTCCATATGTCTTGGTGTCATCAGACATTTCTATCTACAAGTGTGTGTAGTGGTTCTTAGACTGGAAGATTATCATTAACTCATTTCATGACTCGCGCACTTAGATTTGCTGACGAAAACCATCATGAAGAGAGTTGGCCGGAAGTAGGGTACATTGGGTGCGTCATGAATGACATTTTATTAATGGATAACTCAAGGAAGGATTTGTCCCTTACATATTTATGTAAGTGGATATCTCAGGACCTTTGATTGAAATATAATTGTTGCACAAATTCCATGGCCATGGTGTCACGATGAGTTTATTTCTGGAAGTCAAAGAATGACAGATCAAGCATATAGGTTTATGACGCTGCCATGAGACATGCTTGATTATATATTGAGAAAAATGGATAAAATTACACAGTAGGAATTCGTATGAGGTGACACATCAATGCAGTGTCAACTTCTTTCTCTTGGGTGCCCTGACCTGTTGCTAGACAGTAATCTTAGACTTTAGGCAAGCCCCCCTAATGCCAATGAGAAAGAGACCTAGAGGGTCACACACTAAGTGTATCAAATTATCTCAAGTAGAATAAAGATTATTCCCATACATGTTTTAATAATTATTCAAGGAAGCCTAAATCATTTTAATGTTGGAGGAAAAATAAAATGAAAATAAGTACACGCCGTGTGTTAATGATTACATGTCGTGTAGTTTTTATTTTGAAAAACAAATACACGTCGTGTATTAATGATTACACGCTGTGTAGTTTTTATTGAAAAACAAGTACATGCCGTGTATTTATGACTATACGCCATGTAGTTTTTCCAGTCAGGATTTTGATAAAATATCTTTTTATTAAATGATATTTATTATAATCAGTGTGGGCACATGTCAAGGAATTAATGATTCGACATGGGGTTTTCAAAAGAGTTAATGAAATAAATAAAATGCGTAACACATTTATTTATTTTCATAACTCTACAACCTCAAACTTGATTATAAATATCCTTACAACCCCAACTCTTTTCCCAAGAGAATCGTTGTGAAGAAAAATTCTGGAGAATTCTCTCAAGACCGAAATAACTCCGTCCTCCAAGAATGCTCTCAAGATCGAGAGAGATCCACCTCCATCAGATGAAGGCGATCTAAGGTGGATAACGCATACAAAGGATTCTCCACACTAGCATCCATAGATTCCTTTTCTGATGTCTGGAGATACATAGTGCACGTGTGGATCACCGCGAGAGGAAGTCTACACTTGGCTTCTGCGACGCAATGATGAATCCCATCAGAACGTGATTAGAAATATCAATGAAGAAAGAACGCCATAAAAGATACTTCTTTTCAATTAATTAAATTAATTATAATCAACCTGTGATGATCCTTCTTTTATGGTTCTGGGACTTTTCTTCTTCTTTGTCTATTTCTGTGATTCGATCCGTGGAGACTGGAATTTATCGTCGTATTGATCCCGAATTGATCATTTCAAATGAAAACAATCCAAGTGGGCACATCCACCCATGTGCTTCCGCTGCGCCCAGGACCTTCAAGTGGTATCAGAGGAGGTTACAATGCTGATTATATTTATTTAATTTTCGTTGATAATTTATGCATTTATATTTGATTCAATTCAAGATAAATCATTCTATAAAACTGAATGAACGAGATTTGTTATTCCTCCTTCATTTCTCGATTCACATAATAGAAACGACCTTTTAATTATAAATTTGTTTAAATTAAAAATGAGGAACTCATATGGAGGAGCCTCTCTTTCTTTCCATACAACATAAGAATACAGGGATCGTAGTGAAAACTACATGCCATGTACTTAGGTTCAATGAACCGGTACTGGTCTGCCAAACCACGCCATGTGAAATAAGTATACCTGAGTTTTATTACACCGTGTTGACCAGAAATGAATGGTGCGTGGAATCGGAATACATGGTGTGTATGTTTAATCAACACGTTGTGTAGTTCGACCTGGCCCAAGTGAAACCTTGTACATTAAGAAGTCATGTTTCGCATACACGGGATTACCAGGCTGGTAACTGCGTAACAAGGAAGTACACGCCATGTAATATTTATCTACATGCCATGTACTTCAAAATTTATAAAGTACAAGAAACACGCCAAAGCCCTCGGTGTGTACTTTTGATAAAGGGTGAAAAATACACGGCGTGTAGGCTATATTACATGCCATGTACTTTCCAGAAATAGAATTTCACCAGGTTTCCTCTAAAAGTACAAAGACCTGTACAAGGAATATGGATGAGAAAAATCTCGAGGAAATTCAGAAAGGAATTTAAGATAAATAATTGATTAAATATAAGATCATAATTAATTGAATTCATGCACGATTTTTCTTAAATAATAGAACAATTACAAGAATTTGAATTATAAATATGCATAAATGTCGTTGTTTTCTATGGATGATCATGAAATAGACCAAATACCCTTTGTATGTGTGTATAGTTTCATTTAAATTTGTTTAATTGAAATTCATTGGCCTGCGAGCCTTCTTCCAATAAAATGTAGGGCATGCATGCCCATGGTTTCTTTAATGTAAACCCCATGTAATGGAGGATCTCCTATGCCAGTGGAGATGGATCAAAAATCCAAAGACGAGGTGAAACCAACCTAAGAAATGCAATGGTGGACATATGGGAGTTTCAAAACATGAACCATCGAGTTCAAGGTGTTTTCCCTATGTCCAGGTTAGCTTATCAAACCACCAGATAAGATAACCAATAGAATCTCATGATCATGCCATCTTATTTTATTTCTATCTGATTGCATGGTTTATTTATTATGTATGTGTTGTCACGATCACATAATTAATGAAATAAACAAGCATGCAAATATGGAATAAAATAAAAACTGGACTATGCATAAACATTATTAGTACATGGTTAATCACTTAATCAAGCATCACTTAATATTAATAAGCATGTGTTAATTAAAAACTACGCATTAAGAATAAAATCCCTCAAATACCATATTAAGTTAGACAAAGCCTCCCATTACTTGATTTAGGGCAAGACTCAATAAAACTATGTGTTTGACCAACCATTGTTGGGACACTTACTTTTATAAAGGAATCTCTTATGAAAGTTTCAGGTTGACATAAACATTTTACATCAACAGGAGTAGCCCTTGATAGAGTTGTTATAAAATGGAGGCAAGTGTTGAGGAAATCCAAGTTAGGGTTTTAGGATTGGGGAGTCCACTCAACAGATCAAGGAACTGTAAGATCATAGTTGGCAAAGACCTTCCTACCTAAATACCTTCAAATAGCTTGACCAACCCTTGTTGGGGTTATGCGAAGGGGAATATGGATCCTTTCTACTAGAATGTCAAAGCAACTGGACATTCTGAGTTCAATGGTGAGGGACATTGGGGATTTATAAAATAGTGGGAGACTTAATGAAATTTATTATTTTTCATAAAATGTAATCAATAAAGTACTGATAAATCTGCTCTTTTAATTTGTATAATCAATATGAAAAGCTCGTCAACCACTTTATCTCTGCGATAAATTCTGGATAAAGAAAATATACTCACTGGTAGTAACTTTCAAGAATGGTTTAGGCGCCTTCGGGTTATCCTACGCCATGAATGAATGTTTTACATGCTGGAGTCCTCACTTCCTGATTCTCTTGCCCAAGGGGTGAGTGATAAAGATTTTCTGGTCTATGATCAACATTTGAATGATTCACTCGACATTCAATGTTTGATGCTATCATCAATGTCTACTGATCTCATGAAGTCTCATGAATACATAGATGCCTATAGGATGCTCGAGAACATCCGTGGTCTATACCAGGAGAGAGAAAGACATGAATGTTTTGAGATCTCCAAGGCTCTATTTCAGAGCAAGCTTGGAGAGGGGGCCCCAGCCGGGCCTCATATAGTCATGCTCATTTTCTACATTGATCTCTTGGAGGTTCTAGGGTTTAAACTCCCCGAGGTACTGGGTACTGATCTCATTCTCGCATCACTCCCCAAGATCTTCTCTAACTTTTTTGTAAATTTCAACATGAACAACATTGTGAAGTCTATATCTGATCTACTTATCCTCATTTTCCAAGTGGATAATGACATGAAGCATAAAAAGACTTTTGTCCTTATGGTGAATAAAATTAAAGGGAAGGTGAAGAGATTTAAGCCCAAAGATTCTTCAAGCCCTTCTAAGAAAAGTAATATCAAAGGGGAGGCAAGAGAAAAGGAGGCTGTTTGTTTCACATGTGGCAAGAAGGTCCACTTGAAGAAAAACTGCACCCAACCAAGGATGCAAGGGGAAGATTTAGGTGTGTTTGTTATCGAATGAAATCTATCTGTTTCTAATAATTGGGTATTATATACTTCTTGTGGTGATCACATATATATCCAAATATAGGAACCAATTAGATTTAGAAAGATTGACCGAGGTGAGATGGATCTGCGAGCAGCCAATGAAGCCAGACTCGCTACTGTAGATGTCGGAGACTACCACCTCACATTGCCTACTGGGATGGTGTTGGTTTTAAAAGGATGTTATTATGTACCCTCTATAACCAAAAAAAATATATCAGTATCCAAATTAGATATTGATGGATTTATCTTCAAATTTGGAAATAAATGTTTCTACTTTTATAAAGATAGCATTTTTTATAGGTCGCATTTATATAACGACCTTTATGTGTTAGACTACACAAACCAAGTAATAGAAATCGATGATAACGTTAATTCACATGAATCATACCACACCTAACTTTTTCATCACCAGCTAGGTCATGCCAATGAGAAACGTTTGAAAAAATTACATCAAGATGGGTATTTAGATTCTTTTGAACTAAAACCACTTGGTGTATGTCATGCATGTCTACAAGGCAAAATGTCCAAATCCCAATTTTGTGGGAATTGTTAAAGAGATAAGGAGCTTCTAGAATTAGTTCACACAGATGTATGTGGACCATTTCCAGTTGAATCAAGGGGTGGGTTCTTGTACTTCATAACTTTTACTAATGATTTTAGTAGATATGTATATATTTACATAATGAGGTATAAGTTAGATTCTTTTGATCGGTTCAAAGAATACAAGAATGATGTTGAGAACCAGCTTGGTAAGAAGATTTAGAAACTCCACTTAGATAGAGGAGTATAATATCTTAATCAAGACTTCATTGATTTCTTATGGGAGTTTGGGATTCTATCTCAACTCACTCTTTACATGCCTCAGTGGAATGGTGTAAGTGAAAGGAGGAACCACACCCTATTAGACATGGTGAGATCAATGACGATTCATGTAAGTCTTCCATTATCATTTTGGGGATATTCATTACAAAAACCTGTACACATACTAAACCAATTACCAACTAAATCGATAAATGGTATTCCATAGGAGTTATAGAGTGGACGCAAATCCGTGTTATCGAATTTACATGTTTAGGGTAGGGAAGCATTTGTTATGGCCTCTTGAGGTAACAAACTTGCACCTCGAGGCACAAAGTGTATCATTACAGGATATCCCAAGGAAACAAGAGGATATTACCTATAATACCCCTCAGATAAAAAGGTTACAGTGGAAAGACACACCATATTCCTTGAGAGGGAGAAAATCTCCCAAAGAGATAGTGGGAGCGAGATAGACTTCAATGAAGTCAAGGATCAATATACACAGGAGTTGGTATAAGAAAAGATTCCACAAAGCCCCGTGGAAGAACAAATTGTTCTAGAGACACAAGAAAAGTGTAGGAGAATGAGAGAGGTGAGATAACCAGAACAATATGGTTTTCTTGTCACCGAGGATGGTGACTCATTATTAGTTGACAATGATGATCCTCTTACCTTCAAAGAAGTAGTTGAAGGCGTCGACACTACAAAGTGGATAAAATCCATGAATTCTGAAATGGATTCCAAGTACGAAAACCATGTCTGAATTTTGGTAAATCCTCCAGTTGATGTAAAGCCTGTTTGTAATAAATGGGTATTCAAGAAGAAACTAGACATGGAGGGGAAAGTCAGCACTTATAAGGCACAAATGGTTGTAAAAGGTTTTAGACGACATCAAGAAATTGAGTATGATGAAATTTTTTCACCCGTTGTGATGCTAAAATCTATCAGAATCCTATTGGCCATTGCTTCTTACCATGACTATGAAATTTGGAAAATGGATGTAAAAACATAATTCCTTAACGGGAACCTCTAGGAAGATGTCTACATGACAAAACCAGAATGGTTTGTGACTCCAAAGGATGTCAATAAATTATTCAAGTTCAAAAAATCCATTTATGGATTAAAGAAAACATCAAGTTCATGAAACATTCGTTTTGATGAAGCCGTAACAGAATTTGGATTTATTAAGAACGAATGTGAGCCTTGTATCTACAAAAGGTTCAATGAAAGTGAAATTGTTTTCTTAATAGTATATGTTGATGACATATTACTAATTGGAAACGAAGTACCTGTCTCACAGTCAGTTAAGGCATGGTTGGATAAATGTTTCTCTATGAAGGACTTGGGAGAGGTAGCATATATTCTTGGGATCAAGATCCATCATGATATATCAAAGATAATGATGGGCCTAGGTTAATGTACATACATTGACAAGATACTGAAGATATTTAGTATAGAACAGTCCAAGAGGGGATTGTTTCTAGTGTCACATGGCATTCATATTTCTAAGAAAATGTGTCCTTAGACACATGAGGAAAGAAATAAAATGGCAATGATCCCTTACGCATCTACGATTGGGCAAGTCATGTATGTTATGCTATGTACAAGGCTATATTATACTTACACATTAAGTATGGTAGGAAGATATCAAGATGATCCAGGAGACCGACATTAGATGGCATTCAAGACTATCCATAGGTATCTGAGGCGTACTATAGATATGTTCTTGGTTTATGGAGGAGATGAGGAAATAGTCATCAGAGTACATGTAGATGCTAGTTTCCAGACTGATCAAGATGACATGAAGTCGCATACTGGATACATCTTTAGTTTGAATGGAGGTGCAGTGATCTGGAAGAGCTCAAAGCACGATGTGGTCACAGATTCTACAGTAGAGTCTGAGTATATAGCAGCTTCTGTCGAAGCTAAAGAAGTAGTATAGATGCGAAGCATCATTCAAGAGCTGGATGTATTACCGAGAAGTAAAGATTCTATCACACTCTATTGTGATAATACTGTAGTGGTGACACTTGAAAAAGAGACAAGGTCACATCAGCAGAAAAAGCACATAATTCAGAAGTATCATCTCTTGAGGGATTTTTCTCTGAGAGGTGAAGTTGTAGTGAGCAATATTTCCATGGAAGACAACATGGCGGACCCCTTGACTAAAGCCTTGAATCAGTAGAAACATGATCATCGTGTGAATTCTAGTGGACTAAAAGTCGTAGGCAGTTGCCTCTAGTCCAAGTGGGAGTTTGTAAGGGTTAGTGTCCTGAGAACCAACTGTTTTGTACTTTGATTACATGAATGTACCCTTATTATATATTGTTCATTATTCTGCATGACTATAATATAATAATGTCCTAAAATATTTGTTGCATTGATAATGTCATGTCAGATCCCCGCTATGTTGAGAACCTTGAAATGCTATAAAAATATTCTTAAATAAAGTTCTATGGTTGGATGAAATACTATTATAGGACACATAGTATACAGACCATCATGTGAGAGTACTTTTAAGAAGATGAGACTCTCTCTCATGGAGTTCGCACTTGGTAATCTCAAAGATGAGAGATTATGAGAACAAACCCGCCAGTAGCAATTCCACATGTCTTGGTGTCATTGGAAATTTCTATCTATGAGCGTGTGTAATGGTCCTTAGACTGGAAGATTATCATTAACTCATGTCATGACTCACACACTTAGATTTACTGATAAAAACCGTCACGAAGAGATTCGGCGGGAATTAGGGTACGTTTGGTGCGTCACAAATGACATGTTCTTAATGGATAAGTAGAGGAAGGATTTGACCCTTTCATATTTATGGAAGTAGATATCTCAGGACCTTTGATTGAAATAGAATTGTGGAAAAAATTTCATGGCCATGGTGTCACAACAAGTTTATTTCTGGAAGTCAAAGAATGACAAATCAAGCATATAGGTTTATGAAACTACCATGAAACCTGCTTGATGAGATATTGAGACAAAGGGATTAAATTATACAGTAATCATTTGTATGAGGTGACATGTCAATGCGACATCAACTTCTTTCTCTTGAGTGCCTTGACCTATTGATAGACAGTAATCTTGGACTTTAGGCAAGCCCACCTAATGCCAATGAGAAAGAGGCCTAGAGGCTCACACACTAAGTGTGTCCAAGTATTTCATGTAGAATAAAGATTATTCCCATACGTGGATTAATAATTATTCAAGTAATCCTAAATTGTTTTAATGTTAGAGGAAGAATAAAATGAAAACAAGTACACGCCATGTATTAATGATTACACACTGTGTTGTTTTTATTTTAAAAAACAAGTACACTCCGTGTAATTTTTAATGAAAAACAAGTACATGACGTGTATTTATGATTACACGCCGTGTAGTTTTTCCAGTCGGGATTTTGAGGAAATATCATTTTATTAAATGATATTTATTATAATCAGCTTGGGTGTATGTTAAGGAATTAATGATTCAATATGTGGTTTTCAAAAGAGTTAATGAAATAAATAGAACGCATAATGCATTTATTTATTGTCATAACTCTACAACCTCAAACCCGATTATAAATATCTTCACAACCCCAAATATTTTCCCAAGAGAATCATTGTGCACAAAAATTATAGAGAATTCTATCAAGACCAAAAGAAATCCATCCTCTAAGAATGATCTCAAGACCAAGAGAGATCCACCTCCATCAGTTCAAGGTGATCTAAGGCGGAAAACGCAAGAAAATACTTCTCCATGCTTGCACCCAAAGATTCCTTTGGCGAAATCCGGTGATACGTGGTGCACATGTGGATCACCGCCAGAGGAAGTATTCACTTGGCTTCTACGACACAATGATGAATCACATCGGAACATGATCAGAAATATCAATGAAGAAAGAATTCCATAAAAGGTACTTCTTTTCAATTAATTAAATTAATTATAATCAACCTGTGATGATCCTTCCTTTATGGTTCTGGGAATTTTCTTCTTCTTTGTCTAATTCTGTGATTCAATCCGCGGAGACTGGCTTTTATCGTCGTATTGATCTTGGATTGATCATTACAAATGACAAAAATCCAAGTGGGCATATCCACCCACGTGCTTCCGCTTCGCTCAGGATCTTCAATATTTTTAAAATGCAAGTCACAAAAGTGAAAATATTATGTTTAAAGGTCACATAGTACTTAGTATTTCATTATGGTGTGATTTCATGTGATTATATGAAATAATTATAAGAAGGTATTTTCCATTGATAAAACATTAGGTCGTTACATTATTCCCCCATTATGAAATTTCACCCTCGAAATTTTTTTTTACATTCTATGACATAAACAAGTGAGGGTACTTTTCCTTCATTGCCTCCTCTAGTTCCCATGTTGCCTCTTAGTACTTATGGTTCTTCTATAGTACTTTGAATAGGTGAGTAGTCTTGTTTTGTAGAACTTTATCTCTATGATCCAAGATCTTCACCGGTTGCTCCTCATAAGAATGATCATTCTCCAACTGTACCACCTCTGAAGAGAGTACATGTGAAGGGTCTAATATGTACTTACCTAATAGGGATACATGAAAGACATTATGCACTTTGAACATGTTAAGGGGAAGTTCCAGCTAATAGGACACAACCCCGACACGATCAAGAATCTCAATGGGTCCGATATACCTGGGACATATCTTTTCTTTCTTCCCAAATCGTATGACGTTATTCCATGGAGATATGGGTAGAAATACCATGTCTCCATCTTTGAACTCAAGAACTCATCGATGATTGTCTGCATAACTCTTTTGTTGTCTTTGAGATTCCTTGGATGTGATGCTAAATGGTTTTAACCTTCTACACCACTTCTTTGACCATTTTAGGTCCTAGCAGCTTATGATCACCAAATTCATCCCAATATAATGGTGTTATGAACCTTTTCCCATAAAGGGCTTCATATGGTGCCATTTTGATGCTCGACCGGAAACTGTTGTTGTTGGAGAATTAAACCAGTGTAATATTTTGGTCCAATCCTCCATTGAAGTCCATAGAAAATTCTCTCAACATATCTTCCGGTGTATGAATGGTTTGCTCAGATTTTCCATCGGTTTCAGGATGATAGGCCATACTGATGTTCAGTTCAGTACTTAGCGCATATTGGAGAATTTTCCAGAACTTCAAGGTGAATCTTAGATCTCAATCAGATAAAATAAATAGTGGTACTACATGAAGACTTACCACCTCTTCGATATATATCCATGAAAGTTGATATAATGATAATTCCTCTTGAATTGAGATAAAGTGAGCTGTCTTTGTAAGACGATCCACAATGACCCATATTGAATTGTTTCCTCTAGATTTATTTGGAAGTACAATGACAAATTCCATGGTGATGTTCTCCCACTTCCATTTTGGTATGGGTAGTGGTTGCATCATCCCCTTATACTTATATATTTTATCCTTCACTTATTGACATACAAGACACTTTGATGTATTTTCAGCAATCTCCTTATTCATATTGTCCCACCAAAAGTTCTCTTATAGATCTTGATACATCTTTGTGCTTCCTGGGTGGACAGAGAAGGTCGATCTATGTACGCAATTTAGAAGTTCTTTATTTATCTCTTGATTAGATAGTACACATAATCATGACCCAAATATTTCAAATCCTTCCTCATCAATCATGAACTCATAGGATTTCCCATTTTTATTGGCTTCCACCCTTTTTTAAAATTCTACATCTTTTATTTAAACATCCTTTTATTTTCTCCAAGAGGGTTGGTTGAAAAATTATTTAAGAACGAATTGATGATATTAATCACTTAATGATTCCCATGTCCATCCTCTAAAAATATAAGAATATTGAATCCTTTACAATTATCATCATTGATAAAGATTCAAGATCCTTTGTACTTAGATCATCTGCCACCTTGTTTTCCTTACCGAGATGGTAGTGGATTGAGCATTTAATATCCTTGATGAGATCTATCCATATTCACTGGTTCATATTAATCTCTTTTTGAGTTAATATATATTTGAGACTCTCGTGATTAGAATATATCTCACTCTTCTTCCCATATAAATAATGATGCTATATTTTTAATGCAAATATCACAGAATACAACTCTAGATCATGCATAGAATAATTTTACTCATGGGTTTTTAGATTCCTTGAAGAGTAGGATATCACTTTTTCATTTTGCATCAGCACATAACCTAATCCCTTCTTTGAATCATTACTGTACACCACAGAGTTATTCACTCACTAGTGCAGAAAACATTTTTTACGTCGGTTATTTTTCATTATTTACGTCGGCTTTTAGGCGACGTTAATACGGACGACGTTATAAATAACGTTTTTTACGTCGGTTATTTAAAACCCGACGTAACATCCCTAACATCACGGTGTTTATCACGTCGGTTCATTAATAACCGGCGTGATAAATATACGCGGGGGGGGGGGGGGGGGGGTTTATCACGTCGGTTATTTTCTAAACCGACGTGATAAAATGCCTGGGATATCGTTTATCACGTCGGTTATGACATAACCGACGTGATTAAACCATCCCCGGGCCTATTATCACGTCGGTTTCTTAAATAACCGACATGATAAAAAGGCCTGGGATACGTTTTAGCACGTCGGTTATCCAATAACCGACGTGGTAAATCGATTCCCAGGCCTTTTAGCACGTCCGTTATATTAAGAACCGACGTGATAAAATGCCCGGGAACGGTTTAGAACGTCGGTTCTCGAAACAACCGACGTGATAAACCCCTACCGATTTATTTACCACTTCGGCTATAAAATAACCGACGTGAAAGCGATATTTTTTTTTAAATAATTTCTCTGCTCTCACCAAAAAGAACCCAGAAACCAAACAAAAATAACCATGCCAGCCCACCCCCAAGCCCCAACTGAACCCCACCCTCATCTATACCCACCTAACAACCTGGCCAGCCCTCCCCCACCACATTGGAGCCCCACCACAACCCTTGGACACCCCCACCCCTTGGACAGCCCCCCACCCTCATTTACACCCCCACGACCCCTAGTACAGCCTCAAACACCCATTGGACACCCCTCCCATATCCCTTGGACACCCCCACCCCTTGGACACCCCCACCCCTTCGACAGCCCCCCCACCCTCATTTACACCCCCCGAACACTAGGACAACCCCAAACACCCCTTGGACACCCCTCCCATATCCCTTGGACACCCCCCACCCCTTGGACACCCCCACCCCTTGGACAGCCCCCCCCCCCCCCAACCCCCTGGACACCCCCCGACCCCTTGGAAACCCCCCTACCCCTTGGAAACCCCCCATCCCCTTGGACAGCCCCAAACACCCCTTGGACAATCCTCCTATATCCCTTGGACACCCCCCACCACTTGGACACCCCCACCCCTTGGATAGCCCCCCCCCCACCCTCATTTACACCCAACCGACTCCTTGGACAGCCCCAAACACACCTTGGACACCCCTCTCATATCCCTTGGACACCCCCCAAACACCCACCCACCCCCTTGGAACCTCTTCCCCCATACCAAAATCCAGACCAGAAAAACCATCAACAGTAGACCAAAACAAGACGTAGAGAAAAATTAAACATTCACTTCTATGACATTCAAAACTTACACTGTCAACTTCATAAAAAACTAAATCCAACCTAAAGGACTACGAAATACACAATTACATTGACAATATTCAAAATTACATTTTACATTACAAACAACTAAAAGTCAATCAAACCTGTAAAATAATTTGACCACTCCACTTGTAAGTGTTTGATATCTTCAGCAGTAAAGTGTTGAGGGTCATCAGAAAGCTACAAAGGAAAAGGATAGTAGTAAACGTGTATAATGAATAAATCAAATTGAAATATTATGAGAAAGAGGAAATCTTACCAGGTAAAAACTCAGAACTGTCCCAGTTGTTATTATTTCATACATTAATCTTAACATGTAATATCCGCATTCGATGATGCCTTGTTGCTCATGACATTTCTGTTTGAATGAGTGTAAATTCAATATATTATTTTTATGTAATAAATCAAAATGTACAAATTATAAATGGATATTTACCTTCGCATGTACATATTTGATCTTGAAATTCCTTTTCTTTGCGCTTTTTCGAAAGTGGACCCATGCCCTGTTAGAAAATAATACGAATGGGTTAAATTTAAAATTCATTATAATATATAAAACTATTGTGAAATTGAAACTTACGTTTCCAATATATTCTTAAAACTTTCTCGCACATCATCATGGAGAGAGAATATCCAATAAAGTGTTTTCTCTCTAGGGAAAAAACCCCTAACATCCAATGATCCCTGATAAAAGGAAATTTAACGTTAGTGGTTTTTTATGTTAAAAGATAATTAACTCTTTGAGAGGGATGTGTTTCATACCTCTCACAAAAAGGCATCATCCAACACTGTGTGATTACATTCTTTTGAAATATATCAGCAATATAAAGCATTCTTTGTTCCTCATCCAATGCACATGCTTCAGGGGAAATCAATTGTGGGTCCACGAATCCATATACATCTGTCAGCTCATTCCTCTCACAAATTTTATACAGATACCTAATACAAAGCAGACATAAGTATACATTTTTAATAAATATAACGCAAGGAAAAGGTGTTAAGACTTACATGATAAAAATTTGCACTACGTTGATGCCCAACTTATCTCCAGTTACAAACTCCATGATATCAGTTTTCATAATCCCCACACTTAGTTCACATCCACAGACATGAGCTTCCATTGTAAAGTCATAATGATCCGCCAACAAATTTGAATATCTTGACAATTTGTCAAGACTGCTAGTATCTGCATCTGATGTCATAGCTATCTGTATTTTTTGTTGTCTATACAGTATTTCTTTACCTTTGAAGTATTCCAGTAAAAATAAATTGAAAAATATATTAGTTTTCAAATGATAAAACATTAATAAAAATATAAAATAAAAGATATAACATCCATACCTCTATGGTAATGAGTCGAAGAAGTCTGGATGGCCAAAGTAAAAAATGGCTGATACTATGTCCAACTGTCGTCACCTCATCTGTAGGTAATGGTATCCGAGCTGATCTATCTATAATATCCTGTACAGTGACCCTCTGATTCTCTACCTCTAACTGTTGATGATGAACTGTATCTCCTATACAATATACCATCCCATATGCAACTATATGATGTTGAAGATCATCAACATACAACTCACAATAAGTAGGTAGCTGCGGCGGAGGAGGAGGATCAAAAATGGGGTCCGCAGGCTGAGGTGGGGGAGTGGGAGCTACTGGGAGAGGTGGAGTGGGAGCTGCACCCTGAAATTGTCTTTGCAAGTCTGCAAACATAAACTTCACCGATGCTCTAATCTTGTCCTCCAGTGTCGCATTAATATTATGGACTTCAGCCTCTAAGGATTCTATTTTTTTTATAAACTCCCTCAACGTTAGAAGTTGAGGAACGTGGAGACACTTTTCTTACCGATACACCTGCCGGATATCCCCTTACACGGCCAGGATGTTCGGGCTTTCCCAATGCCACAGATAAAATATCATCCCTCCCAGATGGTGTAAATGTCCCCTATGAACTCTGCTCCTCAAAAGAGTCCTATAATAATTAATTGAACATTTCTATAATGATTGGAAATATATGACGAAAATAGTAAACTTAAATAAATAAAATAGATATCTTACAATCCTCTCAACTACGAGTCTCGATTCTTCCGAAAGATATTGTCCTTTTTTTCCCTTCCGAGCTCTTTTCCATTTCTCATGTCTAGATGGAGGGGATGGAGGGGCCACCTCTCCAGAGCTTGAAGACTCAGCTCTTAGTTGAAATTTTTCTGCCATCATTTGTTCTTCCAATAATGCATACCCTCCCCGAGATAAACTATGAGGGTATACATTTTTAGATTGGATCTCTTGATGAGCTTTCCTTGTTTACTGTAAATTAAGAATAAGTAATCATTAACAAAAAAATAATAAGATCATTTATATAAGAAAGCTTATAAAAGTTTACATTGCCCTTACCAAAAATAATTCTTTTCTTCTACTTTCAAAAAATTGTCTCAATGTGTCTTCATCTATAAAAGGATATATACGACATGGATTCTCACGACTCCTATGACCATAAATGAAATCAGATTAGAGGGTTGATTTGAAATCCCTACATCTCCTAGAAGCCAACGATAATCATTTCTTCCTGACTCCTCCAGTGTCAGGAATATCAAATGTCATCTGATAAAAAAGAGGTTAAAAATATTATATATACTAGAAACATTTAAAGAACAGTCAAACAATAGCAAAAGTTCTTACCAAAATGGTCTCCCACAGCTAAGAAATTATCGCCTTATCCACACTTCTCCTATCATCATAGAGAATGCTTACTTTTCTCTTAGCCTGAGTTGCTACAAAACCCTTAAAATATTTAGCATTTGGACCTCTAGGAAGATCATCATCATCAAACTCCATGACTATCCTCTCCTCCTTCGTACAAGCAAGTGATAATTTTGTTAAACGTGTGCACCCACGCTTACCAACCTTTGAACTCTTTTTCGTAATAGGAGCATGTGAATGTTCCTCCCCAGATGTATGACCAATATGCTCATCTACAGAATCATGTGGCTGATCAACTGATTGATCTGTCATTTTCCTTCAAATCAAAAAAACAAACATTAGTTCACAAATATACAAATTCAAATATTGTAATACTACTTAATCAGAAAATAGAAAAGTGTACTAAATTACATAATAGTAAACATTGGTAATATGGTAAGCATGTTAAACAATGATAAACATGGTAAACACATGAAAAAATTTGCCAAGGAGTTGGCCAAAGAAAGCTGAAATGTGGACTCACTGAGTCCACCGGTCAGCTGGTGTGAGCTCACAGGCCAGCCGGAGGACCCAGGCAGTCGACTTGCCCACTGCCTGGTGCCACCGGCTGACCGCTGGCTCACCACCGGCCGGCCGGTGGACCAGACAGAGCTTTGCTCTGGACCACCGGCCAACCGGTGATCCACCACCGGCCAGCCGGTGCGCCCATGACTTCTCCTCTTTACGGTTTTTATTGTTTTATCGTTTTGGTTTGATACATGTTTTAATAAGTAAAAAATTTACAATATCTAACATTATATGAAAAAACTAAATGTAAACAAGAAATAAACATGTGTTACCTGTAATTTTAGGAATGTACAGTTGGATTTTTTTCCCAAATTCCTTCGTCGTGATCGTTCCTTATGGCACAAACCATGTCTTCAACATACTCATCATTATGATCTGTTAATCTTTCCATGGAAGTAGGGATCTCACATAAATCAGCATCTTCATCAAATTCATCCTCACCAACATATTGTTTTTTCCCTTGTAAAACAACAGCCCTCTGCATATCTGATTGATCCACTACATAGAAAATTTGTTTGGCATGTGTTTCCATTATAAAAGAATCAGCTGTGTCTTCCAATCTATTCAGATTAACAAGTGTCATTCCAAATTCATCGTGTCTGACACTGTTGTTACCGATAAACCATTTACAGTTAATAACAGGAGCTTTAATTTTAAAGTAATCAGCCTCCCATATGTCTTCTATCACTCCATAATATGCACTTGACGCCGAAATTGGGTTTCTGTCCTTAGCACTCGAAAAATGCATTGCTTCTGCAAACACCAATACACCACTATTCTGAACTGCACTTCTATTGTCCTGAGCTTTTGTATGAAATGTATAGCCATTAATGTCATAAGTGGACCATGTTATCACATTTAATGATGGACCACCCACTATCCATTTTAATGTCTCTGATACATCTGATCTACCAAGAAAGGTCTTTTTAAACCATGGCAAAAAAAATTTGTTGTGCTCATTCAAAATCCACATTTCTTTCTTCTTTGGATGACATTGTTTCAACTCATTAATATGCAATGTGATATACGGTTGAACATCAGCTATGTTATTCAAGATGTATGATTCTAACTTCTTCATATGTTCAGCTGACAGTGATTTGACTTTCAAGCCACGAATCCCCTTTCCCTCATTATTAACCTGTTCATGGCGAGATGGAGGCAAACCTATGTGTTGCGCCGTAGCCAAGTATCTCGTACAAAACTCTGCTACCTCCTCAGAAATATACTTTTCAATAATGGAGGCTTCAGGTCGATATGGATTTTTAACATATCCCTTTAATATTTTCATATACCTTTCAAAAGGATACATCCAACGAAGATATACAGGTCCACAAAGCTTTATTTCTCGAACCAGATGAATCATTAAATGCACCATCATATCAAAAAAAGTTGGAGGAAAATACATTTCCAAATGACAAAGTATAAAAATTGCATCCTTTTCCAAAATGTTCAAAGCATTCACATCAATCGCCTTGTTACAAATTGAATTGAAAAAATAACACAACCTCATTATAGTCTTTCTGACACGGATGGACAATATTCCACGCAGTGCAACTGGTAGAATTTGTTGCATCATGACGTGACAATCATGTGATTTCATACCTATCAACTTCAAGTCTTTCAATGAGACAAAATTTTTTACATTTGAAGAATAACCTTGAGGCACTTTGATATCATGAAGACACTGACAGAAGCTACTTTTCTCCCTCTTCGATAATGTATGACAAGCCGGGGGAAGAAATGTTCGTCTTCCTTTAGGAGTGGGAGCTAACTCCAAACGTATTCCCATTGATAGTAGGTCTAACCTTGCATTCAACCCATCTTTTGTCTTTCCTTTAATATCTAGCAATGTTCCGATCAAAGAATCACAGATATTCTTCTCCACGTGCATGACATCAATATTATGTTTGACTTCATGATACCTCTAATATGGTAGCTCAAAAAATATTGACCTTTTCTTCCAAATATGTCTATCATTACCAGATTTCTGTGTCTTTCCCAATGTCACATCAAGGTTTTTCACCCTCTCAAAATACAAATATGGGGATAAAGGTTTTGGAGCAGTATCAAATTCTTGTGAGCCATTGAATGCCTTTTTTAGTCTTCTATAAGGGTGATCCATAGGCAAAAACTTTCGATGGCCCATGTACACTGTTTTCCTCCCATGATGCAATTGACAATATGACGTCTGTTGTTCGCAAATTGGACATGCTTTATGACCTTTAACACTGTATCCAGACAAATTTCCATATGCTGGGAAGTCATTTATAGTGAATAGAAGCACTGCATGCAGTTGAAAATATTCCATTTTATAAGAATCATACACCCTAATACCATTAGCCCATAACAGTTTCAAATCATCAATCAGCGGTGACAAGTATACATCAATATCATTGCCGGGATGCTTTGGACCAGAGATCATGATACTCAACATAACATATTTGCGCTTCATACAAACTTCAGGAGAGAGGTTGTAAATTACCAATAAAACAGGCCATGAACTATGTGTGCTACTGAGGGTTCGGTATGGATTCATTCCATTTGTGCACAATCCTAGTCTCAGATTTCTAATTTCATTTCGAAATATAGGGTACTAGGCATCAATTTTCTTCCATTGTGGACAATCAGCTGGATGACGTATTTTTCCATCACATACCCGCTCATCAGCATGCCATCTTAACCTTTTTTCATGATGTGAATTAGCAAATAAACGTTTGAAACGAGGAATTATAGAAAGATACCAAAATACCTTTGAAGGGAGATTTGTAATCTCTACATCAGCTTGTGATTTTTCTTTCACCTTATACCGTGATGTCCCACATTTAGGACACTCTTTCAAAAATTCATATTCCTTCCTATATATAATGCAGTCATTCGGACAGGCATGTATTTTCCTGTATCCCAATCCCATCAGGCATAATATTTTTTTGGCCTTATAATGTGAATCTGGAAGATCGTTATCTTTTAGAAGAATGTCTTTCATCAATTGTAACAGCTCTGTAAAACTTCTGTCACTCCATCCATGTTTCGCCTTCAGGTTAATCAATCTTAACACCACCGACAAAACCGTAAAATCTGTACAACCAGGATATAATGGTTTTTCGGCATCACCATATAGACGTGCAACTGTCGGTTCTATCTCAATTTGTTCTGCTACAATATCGCGAATCATTTCTTCAATTCCATCGGAGTTACCATCTTGCGATTCATTATCATCAGTGACATTTTATCCAGTTTCGCCATGCCAAATCCAAGGGTTGTAACTTGGATTGAAACCATGAAAAATCAGATGATCTTTTATCTCTCTACTTATCAACTTCTTCATATTCAGACATTTCAGGCATGGACAGAAAAAAATGTCAGTACTTGGAACATTTCGTTTAGCAAATTCCAAAAAGGCATCAACACCTTCCTCATATTCATTGCTCATTCGATGTGTCGTAATCCAACTTCGACTCATTATTACCTATAACAAATAGCAAAAATATATATATTTTTTAGATAAGACAAATATATGTTTATATGAAAAAAATCATAATTTGAATGTAAACAATTTTGAAATATAAAACAAATCAATGTGTATTTAAAAAAATATGCTTGAATATTATTTTTTAAACAAAATATAGTAAGATATAACACCCCCCATGGACACCACCCCCACCCCCTACCCCCTTGGACACCCCCTGGACACCCCCCAACACCCACCCACACCCTTGGACAGCCCCCCACACCCACCCACCCCCTTGTAAACCCCCCTGGACACCCCCTGACCCCTCTGGACAGCCCCCCGCCCCTCCTGGACACCACCCCCCACCCCCTACCCCCTTGGACACCCCCCTGGACATCCCCCAACCCTCTGGACAGCCCCCCCCCCCACCCACCGGACGCCCCAAATACCCTCTGGAGAGGCCGCCACCCACTTGGACAGCCCCCCACACCCATCCAACCCCTTGGACACCCCCTGGACACCCCACCGACCCCTCTGGACAGGCCGCCACCCCCTTGCACAGCTCCCCACACCCACCCATCCCCTTGGACACCACCCTGGACACCCCCTGACCCCTCTGGACAGCCCCCGACCTTTCTAGAAAGCACCCCCACCCCTCCTGGACACAACCCCCCCCCCCCCCCCACGACCTGGTTGGACACCCCCATGGACACCCCCCAACCCTCTGGACAGCCCCCCACCCCTCCTAAACACCACCCCCACCCCCTACCCCCTTGGACACCCCGTGGACACCCCCCAACACCCACGCACACCCTTGGACAGCCCCCCACACCCACCCACCCCTTGTAAACCCCCCTGGACACCCCCCGACCCCTCTGGACAGCCCCCCACCCCTCCTGGACACCACCCCTCACCCCCTACCCCCTTGGACACCCCCCTGGACATCCCCCAACCCTCTGGACAGCCCCCCACCCACCCGGACAACCCCAAATACCCTCTGGAGAGGCCGCCACCCACTTGGACAGCACCCCACACCCATCCAACCCCTTGGACACCCCCCGGACACCCCACCGACCCCTCTGGACAGGCCGCCACCCCCTTGGACATCCCCCCACACCCACCCATCCCCTTGGACACCACCCTGGACACCCCCCGACCCCTCTGGACAGCCCCCAACCCCTCTAGAAAGCACCCCCACCCCCGACCTGCTTGGACACCCCCCTGGACACCCCCCAACCCTATGGACAGCCCCCCCCACCCCTCCTAAACACCACCCCCACCCCCTACCCCCCTTGGACACCCCCTGGACACCCCCCAACACCCACCCACACCCTTGGACATCCCCCCACACCCACCCACCCCCTTGTAAACCCCCCTGGACACCCTCCGACCCCTCTGGACAGCCCCCCGCCCCTCCTGGACACCACCCCCACCCCCGACCCCCTTGGACACCCCCATGGACATCTCCCAACCCTTTGGACAACCCCCCCCACCCACCCAGACAACCCCAAATACCCTCTGGAGAGGCCGCCACCCACTTGGACAGCCCCCCACACCCATCCAACCCCTTGGACACCCCCTGGACACCCCACCGACCCCTCTGGACAGGCCGCCACCCCCTTGGACAGCCCCCACACCCACCCATCCCCTTGGACACCATCCTGGACACCCCCGACCCCTCTAGACAGCCCCCGACCCCTCTAGAAAGCACCCCCACCCCTCCTGGACATAACCCCCCACCCCTGACCTGCTTGGACACCCCCCTGGACACCCCCAACCCTCTGGACAGCCCCCCCACCCCTCCTAAACACCACCCCCCACCCCCTACCCCCCTTGGACACCCCCTGGACACCCCCCAACACCCACCCACACCCTTGGACAGCCCCCCACACCCACCCACCCCCTTGTAAACCCCCCTGGAGACGCCCCAACCCTCTCGGGGATTTATATAAAACGATGAAAAATTAGTGAAATCATAAAATTAGTCAATATTGCAAGTCGAACTAATAGATCTAGGGATGATAAATAAGATTATGGTGCCAAAACGAGTTAAAAGGGTTCGCAATCGAAGAATCTTAGCTAGTTTCAACAAAAAAATCACAACACATATATATATACTATCCGCGAAAAAAAACGAACGAGTGGGAGGATTACCTGAGTGCTGCGAGTTTAGATGATTGATCCGAGGAGATTAAATATGAGAAACGATGATCGCAAAACGAATCTAAACCCACGAAATGGACGAGCCGATTCGGGTTTACGCGCAAGAGAGACAAGTCGCGACTGTCGAAGGTAAACTCGCGAATGAAAATCCACGGGTCTGGGTAAATTTTTAAATGAGTTATCACGTCGGTTATTCAATAACCGACGTTATTATTTTTTAAAAAACATTTATAACGTCGGTTATTAAATAACCGACGTAAAAACCTTCCTCCGATTCTTTTTTTACGTCGGTTATTTTATAACCGACGTTATAAAGGGCTCAAAATCTGCATTTTATTACGTCGGTTATTCCATAACTGACGTCAAAAACATCTGCGGATTCTTTTTTTACGTCGGTTATTTTATAAACGACATAAAAAGGCCTTCAAAAACTGTGTTTTGTACGTCGGTTATTGAATAAACGACGTAAAAAACGCCCCCCGCTTCTGTTTTTTACGACGGTTAATGTATAACCGACGTAAAAAACGAAGTCGCGCGATTAATAACGTCGGTTATAAAAATAACCGACGTTAAAGGTGTACTAAACACAGGTTTTTACGTCGGTTATTTAATAACCGATGTAAAAAACCTCGTTTTACATATTATGACGTCGGTTTTATATAACCGACGTAAAAAATGGTGACGTAAAAAATGTTTTCGGCACTAGTGACTTATTTGGAGTGTGAGTAATGGTATAGTGATAAGCCTATTTTCAACTCCTTAAAACAGTATTCAAATTCCTGAGTCAAGAAAAAATTTACTCCCTTCAATGTCAAATTAGTCATTGGGTTTAACAATCATGAAAAGTTCTTCACAAATCTTTAATAATACCTAGATAGAACCAGAACGCTATGGATCTCTATTACAGATGTTGTCCTGAGCCACTCTTCAATAGACTTTGTCTTGGAAGGGTCCATAGTATCCCTTTTCTGGTGATAACATGCCCCAATAATGATACTTCCTCCATCAAAAACTCACATTTACTATACATTTTATACAACTTATCCCTTTTCAAAGTCTTTAACACAGTATTAAAATGCTCCTCATGTTCCTCCTTTCTCTTGGAGTATCTCAGAATATCATCGATAAAGACTACCACAATTTTGTATAGGTAATCTCTAAAGACTATATTCATTAAATCCATGAAAACTATAGGAGAATTAGTGAGTACGAAGGGCATCACTATGAACTCACAGTGTTCATACCTCATTCAAAATGTAGTCTTGGGAATATCTTCCTTCCTCACCTTTAATTTGTTATATCCTGACCAAAGGTCCACCTTAGAGAAATAACTGGTCCCATGAAGATGATCAAGCAAGTCATCTATCTGTGGTAGGGGATACTTGTTCTTTATAGTGATTTTATTGAGCTCACGATAATAAATGCAGTGGCACATTGATCTATCATTCTTCTTGACAAAGAGGACTGGAGCACCCCACAATGATGCACTGGGGCGTATAAAACCCTTCTCTAGATTCTCTAGTAACTGCTTCTTCAGCTCTTCCAGATCTACGATGGCCATTATATAAGGTGTCTTTGATATAGGTATATATCCAGGAATAAGTTCAATTGAGAACTCAACCTCTTGGTTAGGAGGAAGTCCATGAAACTCTTCTTGAAATACATCTATGTAATCCCTCACAATGGGCATGTCTTCAAGCATGATTCTCTCCTTTGTCTCAATCATTTGGGACAGAAATGCTTGCATATAAGGAAGAAATATCCACACTTGGGATGATGATTATAATGGAGATTCAACTTCCTCCTTACACTTGTAAAGAATTTGAGTATGCTTCGGGATGTGAAGAGTGATCTCCCTTTCCTGATAGTTGATGTTGGCTTTGTATAAAGATAGACAATCCATGCCCAAGATAGCATCATACTCAACTAAAGGAAGAATGGAGATATTTGATGGGAGGTTCAGTCCACAAAAAATAACTAGGGAGGTGTTATAAACCATGGATTCAATGATTTAACCATTCAATGTTCTCACAAATAACGTGTCCTCCAAATTTTGAGGTGGTGTTTGAATAGTTCTACTAAACTTGTAAGATATAAAAGGATTCATATAAACATAATCAAATAGTATATTCTATATTCTTGAAAGAATAACTAGCATACCTATCAGTACATCATTTAGAACCCCACCCCAGCAGTAGTGATAGCATAAGGCCTTCCTTGTTGCCTTGGAGGTTTTTGTTTATTGCCATTGACAACCCTTGGATTTGGGAAATTGTTAGCATAATGACTATGCTCCATGTAGTTGTAACACGGCTCTACAAGCTGAGTTTTGATCTGAACCTTCCTTTATTCTTCCACATTAGTGAGATTCTTCATATCCTGCTGGCAGTTTTTAGCTAGATGTCCCAACTTTGTACTTTTAAAGAAATTCCGGGTTCCCTTTAGACAGTTCCCAGGACGCTTCTTCCCATAGTTTTTACATGTGGGATGATCAAGCTTCTTTCCATCATGACATTTATTTTTGAGACCACCCATATTAGAATTCATTGTCCTCTTTTTGTAACTGGGACCATGATACCACTAAGAGTCTTTGATCTCCATTTCAACCTTAATGGCACAACAGATAATATCCTCATAATTGTCAATGTCCTAAATTGAAAACACTTTTCATAAACTCAGCTTTAGTCCGCTAAATAAGTGACCCACCTTGCTTTCAATGTTCATGAAAAAGATAGAGGCGTACCTTGAAAGCCTTGTAATGTTTTATTCATACACCTATATGGACTCATCTTCCTTCTACTTGAGTTCGGGGAAATCTCTCTCCGTCTTGAGATGGTGGGTTCAGGGAAAATATTTATTGAAAAAAATTCTCTTTAATTCTTCCCAATCCATGGAATCAATTTCCTCTTGGGGATTAGTATTTTTGATCAGTTTCCACCACTGATCATCTTCCCCATCAAAATGATAGACCACCAGTATGAATTTCTCTTCTTCTGAGCATTGAAGGATAAATAATATCTTTTCAATGGAGTTAATCCACTATTCCGCGAGGAGGGGATCGAAAAATTCACAAAACATGGGAGGCATTTTCCGCATGAAGGATTAAATGAAAAATTTCTCTTTCCTTGGAGGAGGAGGGTGTTCCACATGATTCAACCTATTATTTATAACTTGAGCCAGCTAAGCAAGTAATGTTATGAAGTTTTGAAAACCTTTTACCATCATATCAGGCATCATTTGGGAAATATTCACACTCCATATCACATTGATTTTTGGAACATGTTATTCTATTTCTCTCCATTAGCTAAGAAAAATTATAGACAATTAGAGGGAATGAATACTTAGATATTAAGCTTAAAAAGGAAACTTTGAACATAAGAGGATAAACTTTTAAAGGAGAATTATATCCTAACTTGTGATTACCTATGTTAAAATATAGGTTATTCTTGATATATTTATTAACTTATATTCTTATGTTTTTTTCATTCCCTATGTAATGGTTTGTACCAAGCTCCCAAATTTACCAAATCATAACCCCTAGGAGGGTCAAACCAAGAGTGCAGAAAGGCCCGTTATCGTGCACCAGTTCCCATTCGAGTCTAGATCAATGTGGTGTTTTTGGGTTTTATCCCTAGATACAGCTATTACAGAGTCACATCTACCTATTTTTATTGAAAAGATGATGTATTTTCTTGATAAACCACTTACTCTATACTTAACAAAATTTAGGGGTGTTTTCTTATACTTATTCTCGTCCTTAAGGTTCATACTAATGTTCTCTACTCCTAATCTAAAAAAATAACTAGAACATCCTATTATACCAAATATAGAGACCCTATCCTTTTACACACAACATTACATGATTTTAGACATAATTAAACATTAGAGTAAAAGCCAAGGATCATAAGTCTAGTGTTTTGGAAGACTAGGTACATAAAACCGAAAACATGGAACTAAAAAAAACTTCTTTATTTAATATTCATAACGAGATCCTAACTTCCTTTTATCCCTTATATTTGCATAGGGTACCCTAGGGATCACATGAATGAAGGGATGAACTAAAATCCCAGTAAGTAAGTAAACATAAGAATAAGGATTTAACACAAGGGTTAGAGATCATGACATAATGATATAATATGGCATATTAAATCATAACATATAAAAATGGGATCATATAAACTTGAATTCATAGTAATTTGGAAGAAAAGTAAATCATGAATATAGAATGATTCAAGGCTCATTGCACATAGAGGAGCACAAGTCAATGTTAACCACTAATACCGTTTCACATGGTAGCATGAGTCAAGGATAACTGCCAAGACCATTTCACATAACGTCTCATGAGACTAAACTTTACCCAATGAATTAGAGAACTACATGGGCGCACCCATATTAACATGTTTATGAATATTATTTCCACATAAATAATCATACATAAACATAAGGGAACCCATGGAGAGAAATTATTATCACATTCATGTCATAATGCATAATGAATGGGCGTATCATAAAAGTGTCCATGAGAGAAAGGAATTAAAGCATAAATGGAAATTATTAATGTAAAATAGGAATATATCATGGTAAGTGATGTCAAACAGAAGTTACAACATGTAAGAAGGGTATTTAGGAAATTCTTAGCATTAAACATTTTAGTACTATTTTTTAAGGAAACTACTAAAGAGCATTTAAAATCGAAAAGGGATTAATATTTTATATAAAAAAATTGAAACAATAAGGTTTTAATAATAAAAATGATTATTTTATAAAAACATTGGTGTATTAAAATAAATGGTATAGTGCACTTTAAATTAGGTAAATTTTTTGGAAGTTTCCTTAAAACGAGTTTCTTTATTGGGAAGTATCAAAGAGGGAATCAATTAAAAGAAAATATATCCCAAAAAGATAATGAGGGGTGGATATTGAAACACGAGTTTGAAACATATACAAATTATTTAAAATTTTTACATAAAAATAAAATAAAACTTCATTTGGATAAAAATAAAGATAGTGAAACCCGAAGGAATAAAGGCAGTTCGGGTAGAATCCCTTATGAAATATCAGCATGATATCGGGTGTACTTAGGAAGGATTAATGAGAGATAAATGGATTTATCATATTTTATAAATCATAATGAAAGTATGGGGAAGGTTATAAATCATACCCTATCATTAGGAATTATACGTAAAAGGGCATAACATATAGAAGATTCTTGAATAAATGTGAGAAAGAGAGGATCCCTTACCTTAAGTCTGATGGTGTTCTCCACTTGATATTAATGACCTAAATAATAAAATTAGGTTCATTAATTAATAATTATATAAAATATTATATATGTAAAAGATTTATTACACCCTTTTTAAGTTCATTCATGACCTTTTTATGGGTTAAGTGGTTCAATTTCATTGTTTAGGTCAGTTTTTTTCCTTGGTTTTTACGATCAGTTTACTTATTTTCAGGAATGGAGAATCATGTAAAATTGAGATGGTTGTCCAGAATTAGAGTTATATTTTATTATTGAACATATATATGTTTAAATGTTTGTAAATTTAATTTCTTTACTTGTAGTGAAGTTGAATCATTATATAAAACATTAATGATAAACGCTTGGATTAATTTTGCGATTTTGCTCACAATTAACTTGTTTTGTAGTATTATTTTAAATTTTGAGTTAATAAGGATTATAGAACATTAAATAAGATAAAATAAATATATTATGATATAGTTCAACAATTAAAATGGTTTCATGATTATTATATAATTTGGTAAGGCAAATTGAAAACCCTTCGTCCTTGAATGTGATAAATCAACACATATCAGACGTTGTTTTCATTTATATTTTAATAGGAGGTGGAAGGAGAGATTATGATAAACTATCACATTATAATAATATCATTCCAGAAAATGTATGTTACCAGATTTATCATTCCATTTTTGTGAAGGTAGGTGTGGAAAGAAAAAGAAAATAAAATAACTTGAAAGAAAAATAAAAGAATCGGAAAGAGGAATTTACCTCATGAGTTTAACTCCCTTGAGAGCCTCTAAAGGGGAGAATATTTGGTCTTTTTTGGAGACCAAGGGATTATGGACTTGGGGGAGGATATTGGGGAGAAATTTGGGTAGAATTTAGTGAAGTAACATAGCTTGAGAGGAGTTAAGAGAAGAGGGTAGTGTGGGTGGTTTTTATAGTGGAGGGGAGGAGGGTTTTCTTAATATTTTAATCATTAGTTTATTATTTTTCCACAAGACAAGAAATATTAATGATTATTGTGACAAAAAAAGTTATATGTGCATGTGAGTTTGATCCAACGACCATTTAAATCATCCATGACTCAATCATGATGTAGAAATTTAGGTATCAGAATTTATTGTGAATTATAGTATTTTACTATTCATAAAAATTCATGTATTTTAGAAAAATCCCAAAAATTCACCATAACCATTTTTTGACGCGTATAATCCAGAAAGTAAATTATTTTTTCAAAAATTATTTTCTAAATATGATCAATTTAATTTTTAATTAAAATCATAATTTACTTGAAAAATATAGATTTTAATACTATAACTACTTTTATAATGCTTTCAAAAATTACATAAGGTCTTATAAAATTATATTAAAACCAGAATTCATAAAATTTTTAATTTATAAAAAACATTTAGGAAAATAAATTTTATTTTACATTAATTAATTAATTGTAATTAATTATTTATGACTTACAAAAATACAAATACTTTTACTATAGTCATATTATCACTTATAAGATGCCTAAAATTTATCTATACATTCATGGGTGAGGATACTATTCTTTTTTAAGATTTAATATTCATAAGGGTCACATTACTATTTATAAGTCACATAGTACTTAATAGTTCTTTGTGTTGTGATTTAATGTGATTATATGACATAATTATAAGAAGGGATTTTGTATTGATAAAACATTGGATCATTACTGGAGTGGCGATGGAGGATAACTAATGACCATGTTTGAAATACAACATCCATAACGTGTTATCGTGGATGAGGAAAAACAAATGAGAGTCCATCGATGACTATGTTTGAAACATGGGACGTGTCGTAGAATGTCATCCAAATCCTTCTGAGGCATTAGCCTAGGATGGTAGGTGATCCAATGTGTCATGAGACAATTTCTTTAGTGGGATTATTCGGACATGGAATATAATGAGGATCTAAATAAAGGGAATGAAAAGTGTGGATATAATGTGATGAAATGTTTTAATGGATTCCAAAATTCACAGAATTCTGTCACCGTGGATTAGAGAACTTTGGTGTGGGTGTATATGTCTAAAGAAAGGTCAAACATATCCCCAAGTAGGAGCATTGTCTTGGATGATTAATGAAGGTTGAAGGATATGGATGATTCTATAGATGTCCGACACTAGAGGAAAATGCTTCTTAGGAAAGAGCGCATCATCCTTCGCAGTTTTACATCATGCAACAGGGATAAATGACACAGATTTTAACATCACATGGTGATTATTTTGGAAATTCAATTTATTGTCACGTGGTAAGGAAGAAATTTCACATAATTTAACATCATGTGATTAGGAGATAATGACGAGCAGGTTTTCATCTTGATGCTCAGACGTGTGAACTAACATGAGTCATACCCATCCAACCGCAATGGCAAAGAGCACATGAGGGTAACACGAAAGGGGTGTTCTTTGGAAAGGAATATGAGGAAGAGGAAAATTTTAAGACCCTTCACCATGAAATAGAATCTGAGGAGAGTCACACACAACTTTTCTTTATGGTCATCATGGCTTGGTTTAATGACTTATAATTTAAGGTCATAGATCATAGACCAATGCTATCTCAAAAAGGTATGCATTATGTTGAAGGGTGATAATCCGAACATAAAATGAGGGAAAAGAAGGCAGAATTCCACACAATACATTTATGATAAGACTCATACATAGTTTAAAGTCATGATTATTGGACATTAGACTCATAGTTTAAGGTCATAGAGTTTGGACCATAGGGAGAGATTCCAAAAGGGGTATGTGTGGTGAGAAAAAATAACTCCTCGGTGGTAATGGAGCAAAGGAGGCCATGAGACCACATAACACATTCCCAGAGGGGATTTTACACACTTTAAGGTCATGATTCATGGACCATGGATTTTATTTTAAGGTCATAAAGCCTGTAACAATGGAAAATAGTTTAAGGTCATAATGCTTGGACCAGGGGAATCTCAAATGGATATGTGTAACATGGAAGAGTGGAAAAACTATTGTTAATGGAGGGATAAGGGGGACCAATTCCACACAACACATTACTAAGGTGACTCAAACACATTTTCAAGTCATGATTCTTGGAAGTAGACTCCATGTTTAAGGTCATAGTGTTTAGACCAATGGGGAAACTCATGTGTATCAAACTTTCTTGAGGAAAACCCCCTTGTTGAATCCTAAGCTTGCTGAGCCATAATTGGTATGAGAAACAATGAGAGATATGGAGTTCCCATTAATTTCATGAGAGAATACAATGAGGGGGAGAAGTGGGAAAAAAATCCTATAAAGGAAATCACCACTTCCAAAAGCTGAATAATGAAGGAGGAGTAACCAATAGATGAAGAACAACTGTTGACCATGTTTGGAACACAGGTTATATACTTGAATCAGTTAGAGAAGAGGTGAAAAAATTTAATATCAACCATTAAAAAAGTTTGAAAAATGGGAACTACTAATTTCTTCATGAAGATCCATTGAGGAATGAGCCCAGGAGGGTGGGGAAGCCATTGTGGATAGACACCATTGCTGCTAGGGAGCCCATTCAGACTAGGGGTATGATGGTTATCTAAATTGGGGAATGCGTAGAGTGCATAAGATATAGTGTGGTATAAGGAAGAACCTAGTGGGGTGACACCCTCCCTAGAGAGGGTATCAAATCATCTCACATTAGGATGGATCCTAGTTTATCATGGGGTAAGGTGTTCTTCATCTCACACTTGTTATATGAGGAATCTCGATTGTGCACAGGGTATTTCCTGATATCTCATACTCATCATATGATGCATTCAGGTTTCAGATGGTGTAAATCTATAGTTTAATTTCATGAATTGAGGACATTGATCTTGGATGTTTAAATTCATACAACATGGAATAAAGGGGATACTAGTTTAAAGTCATGTATCTCGGACTGTAGGGGGGGTAGGTGACCTAAGAATGATTTTGTGGAATGTAAGAGTGATAACTTGGCTTTAATTGAGGGAAGAAAGGTCCCTGTTTTAAAAAATCTAAACAAACCATATACTAGGTTATTTTTATTCCATTGGGGGAGAGATGATCCCATAACCAGTCGACAAAAGGGCTGGTCCCAAGACAAGATATTTGGTTGTCGCTAATTATCCCATAAGTATTGAAATCAAGACACACATAGTTCTAGAAGGAGGTGGAGGTATAGGTTTACTGGAATGTGAATAATAAAGAAAAACATGCTAATGAGGGCTGAATGTACATAGTTTAAGGCCATAGTTCTTGGACCAGGGCTCTTAAAGGTCATAGAGCTATGACTAGTTACAAATAATTTAAGGTCACAATTCTTGTACCATTGGGTGTGATTATTTCAAGGGTATTCACATGGCACGAAAGAGGTAAAACACAATGTGAATGAAGATAAAGTGGACCAACACCACATGAACACTTGGAGATAAACAACACATAGTTTAGGGTCATAATGCTTGGGCCGTAAATGGGGACAAGGGGATGAACTATTTATAAATTTACAGATAGGCCTAGAGACAGAAATTATAGGCATCACTATGTATCCCATGATGATATTAATCAAGACACACATAGTTATAGAACACAAACAGGTATTAGACTGACACTGGTAGGGGAAATCCTCTTTGTCAAGGGACCTAAGGTATCCCACGGTCGTCATGGGTCATCCCATGTTCGGGGCATGGGGTGTGAGTTATTTTAACCATATTATACTTATTTTATAAAGCATCCTGATTTAATACAGGGTAAAATCATCTCTCATTAAGAGGCATCCTGATTTTATATGGGGTAAAATCACAATTTAACTTCATGTGTTGAGGATGTCTGACCTTGTAGTTTAATGTCATGAAACTAAGACTATAAATGCTACAAATGGTGTAAGGGCATAATGATTAGACCTTTGAAAATAGTTTAAGGTAATGTTTCATGGACTATAACTACTAGTTTAAGATCATAGAGTTGGGACCATATGGGTTGAATATCCCAAATGGATATGTGTAGTGTAAGAGAGTTAAAATCCAGATGTGAATTAAGGTAAAAGGAGTCCCAGTGCTATAGAACACATTATTGAGGGGAAGTCACACACATTTTAAATTCAAAATTCATGGAATTACACTCCAATTTTAAGGTCATAGAGTTTGGAAATTTTCATGTAGTTTAGGTTCATACTACATGGACCATTGGGGATTCTTAAACGAAGTACTGCTTGAGAAAATTGTCATTGGTATGAGGCTTGATACACTCTTTATCTATAGTGATCAAAGAATATAATCCATTGGAATATTCCTTATGAATGATGTAGGAAACATCACACATGGGTTTTAACTTTGGTATAATTTTTCCAGGTGTCATCAGTGTTATGAGAGCCAGTACCATGTCACCCTGGAGGAAACATTGGAGGCAAAACTTTTTGTGGAATGCTATTGCTATCTATTTTTTTGCCTCTCTAGATTATGAAAGGCCTGGAGACTATTATCTTTGAGGGATGAAAACTCAGATAGATGGAATTCTTCCATTATTTCGAGCATCTTCTTGTCATAGACAGTTGTTCGGAGTAAAAAAAACTGAACTATATTTGGAAATACTACATTTTTCCATAAACTAGGGAGTATGGGGTCACCTAGGTTGAATTATAAGTTTTCATTTGATAGGCCCATAGGGAGTTGGTGAGATTTTGAAAAAAAACTCTTCTTTTTTCTATCCTATAATATTTTGTAAAATGTTACATAGGATCTTGTTGAATGCCTCAATCTTTCCATTTACCTACACATGGTAGTGGGAAGTATGGTTAGACCGAATGTTGAACTTGGTGTACAAATTATTCATCCCAGAAGCCTATAAGTTGGTGTAATTTTTAGTGATAATATCATGAGGAACTCCAAATTGATGGATGATATGTAAGATAAAAAATTAAATCACTAATCAGGAATTGAATTATTTAAGGGGAATCTCTTTTTCCCACATGGAGAATAAATCTATCATAGTCAAAAGGAACCTGCACTGGAGAGATAGTGCTTGAAGGTACAACCCCATAATATATATCCCCTATATTACAAATTGAAAAGAATACTTGGTGGCATGGAGGAGCTCTAGAGGTCTATGCACAACGTTTTCATGAATCTAAAATTCATGGAACTACATGGAAAACTCGATATAGTCATGAAACATGGTGGGCTAGAAGTAACCCAGTCTTCAAATATGGTGGGAGAGATTTAATCCTACATAATGGGTACCACATGTCCTATTATGGAATTCCTAAATAACATAATGGATCTCCTCACATGGGATACAATAAATTATAATTTCATAAAACCCATGTCTGTTGAGTTTCTGATCAAGGTCAGTTCCACTCTTCAGTGTGGACTATGCTGCACACCGATAGATTTGGTCGCTCTAGGCACAATCTTATAGAAGAATGACATGCTGAAGATACTCGATGAAAGGAATCGTTCAACTAGGAATTTTATCTACCATTGGGAAACCCAAGGGTCCTGACATAGAATAATTATTAACTAGTTGGTTTACCTATTGGTTTTCGTCATCATCTAAAATGAACGGGGTGATGACCCTCCAATGCACCACATGAATGAGAAGTTTATCATATCTTGGATCTGTGAGAGATGTGGCTAGGATTTTAAAGTTGTTGGATCAACCATTATATGACTGAGGGACATAAGTCACTTTTTTGAGAAGGTAATCAGACCATTAGCAGGAGAGTATGATTTAGTAGGGGCATGGGCTCTTTCTTTATGATGATACAGTCACCATTGATCGATTCAATGACTAATTTGAGGTCTCCCTTCAAATAAAAGTGGGGGACATAAATCTCCAGGGCCATCTCAAGACCAATAACGAGATCCTAATACTCAGCATCATTGTTGGTGCAACCATTTGACAATTGGAATGAGTATATAAGGACAACCTATGCTGGGGTGATGAAGGTGATACCAAGAACTACTCTGTTAAGTTTGGGATTATTGATCATTCTTCCAGCCAGGCTTCAAGAGGCACAATTCAAATTCATCTTCCAATATGGCATAACTTGATCTAATGATATGATAGACTCATATAGGAAATCAAAATATAGGTGTAGTTCTTCAGTGGATGTATGGGTAGCTAGAAAGTCTACAAATCCCTGGCCTTTTACAACCTTCTGTAGAATGAAATGGTTATATAACTACTTAAGGATCACTTATCAACATTCCAACCATCCTATAAAAAAGGGGAAATTTAGGATATACCACAGTAGGTCTACTCAGGATACCATATGTATCTCATGATTCTATAAATAATTCTACAACTTCTGCATTGAAAAAACTAGCATGAGGAATCTCTTCTCTATAGGGTAGTATTTGGACTCCGTGTTAAGGATCATGCAACTAAGATAGTATAAACTACATTATATGCCCTCATTATTTGTTTGGGTGAGAAGGGAACTAAGGGACCATTCTTGGGTTATAATTTATAGAACCAAAGACTTCCCTAAGAAGATTGAAATCAAAATCATAATAAGTAGTAGATACTTCTTGATTTCCTCAAATTCAGTCTAACACTCTTCATCCCCCTAGTAAACAGTTTGTTTCTTCATGATCTTTGAGAATAGCTTACAATTTCTAGCCAAATTTTTGATAAATCAGTGTATGTAGAATAATTGGTGTTAGAGACCTAACATCTCTTGAAGGTTTCTAGAGAAAGGAATTTGGATGACGAGTTTGATCTTATTTGGGTTGATCTCAATGCATATGTATCTTATAATGAAGCTTCTAGAGGTAACCTTTAATGCACAATTCAAGGGGTTTATCTTCAAGTGTCAGGAGTGGAGGAAGCTAAAAAATTTCTCAAGATCTTTTATATGGTCTTGAAATTAGTGGGATTTGACTAGTAATTCATCCATATTTCATTCCACCAACATACCATGAATCAGTTTGAAGATGTGGTGCATGGACCTATGACATGTGGTTCCTGTGTTCTTGAGGCTGAAGGATATCACCTGATAGCAGAATGTCCCTTGTGGAACCCTGAAGTTGGGGGAATCCTCATCCTTAGGAGCTATCTAGACCTAGTTGTACCTGGAATATCTATCCATGAAGGAGAGGGCATGGAAGCCTTCTATAGCATTGACCAATAAATCTTCAACTAGAAGGGGAAAATTATCCTTTGGGAAATGGAAGTTGATGTCCTGGAAGTTGATACAAACTATGATCTTCCCATTATTCTTCCTAAATGGGATGATGTTAGATAAAAATATAGGGTACTAGACTTCCCTGATGAAGTTGGATTTGATAATATTATTAACTTCATCCTCAACCATACCATCGTGATATGGGTGAATATTTCTAGGAGGCTTCTTAAACCCACGATGACTCACTGGGAAACCTAGATAGTGGATGGTGGCTTGAGGGTCTAGTATTTTCATCTCATCATATCTTTAATAAAACACATTGCGATGATGCTTTAGGAGGGCCACATATTTCTAATGATCCCACAGAGACATGGCTGCACTGATTAACATTGGCCTCATATCTTACCCAATACCATGTTTCACCCAATCAACTCATCAATAGTGGTGGAGACACCCTATTCAAATATAAGAGGGGTATCTTCCAAATCAAATTCATTATCTGAGGCAAGAGAATCAATAGGAGGAAGTGGTTCATCTAGGGTAGTTGACTCTGGGGGAGCACTGGTTCCTGCTTAGGTGGACACAAAATCTCTATTGAGGGGTTCCTGCTCTACCAAAATCATTTCCAAAGAAGATTTTTAGCCAATACCATATGGAATCTATTCGCAAGGACTATTCTTGATGTTAAAGTAATGAGGATGATTTGGATTATGTCAATCCAGCCATGTTCTATGGAGAATTCCATTGGGTGAACATCTCGATACCTCATTGGAGTAGAGGCATGTGGTATCACCTAAGCCTATCTGTTGTAAGAGTATGCGGTAATTTGTGTATGTTTCTTATTTTTAGAGTTTAATAAACCATTTTTATAGAGAAAAAAAAAAGAAAAAAACTAGGCCTAGAATTGTTGTATAGAACCTATGAATTGAGAGAATGAAAGATTCATCCAAGTCTACCCATAGATTGGCTATGGTGTTTGACAGATCATTAGTGTGATCAACCCTATTGGTATGAACCTTATTACCTTACCGTTGTAGTAGCTGGTGTCCATGTACCAAGTCTCACATGATTCAATGGGGGATACATCACCTTGGATTTCCCCTAATCGACTATTGATGGATTATTTGAGTCACTGGTGATATGAGGAGGGGACTTCTATGTGCAGTTGAAGCTAGGTCCTACCCAACAACGTGTTTTAGGTGATATCCTATGAGACTACCATAAATTTTATTCTTTTTATTACGGAACCAAGCTAGTTCTTTAGTTAGACCAAGACACGTAGTTTCTGATCTCTCCTATCGTAACCCTAAATCGTTAGGTTAAAAAGAGTCAAATCTGCTTTAGTCAATCCAATATTTTGGAGCATATGAGATAGGATAAGGTTAATTCTAGAACCTATGTTTACCAGGAAGGGGTGTATCCCTATTAAATTTAACTAGAGTAAAATTTACAATGAAATTATATTCCCCTACATGAGGTAACCCTTATATTCTCTAGGGAAAGATATGATAGATTGAAATTACTCATGATTATCCTCCTCTACATAATAGGTCTCTAAGGTAGTGACCTCAACTTCAAACTAGAGAGGTATTTTCAATGCTTCTATGAGGTATTAACGCATATCCTTTAATAAGATGATGACCTTGAGGATTGAAATACTTGTGGGTATGTTGGTGAGGTGATTAAACACATCATACTTCAATGCAAAGGGAAATCTTTTTCCTGAGGGTGGCACTCCTTAGTAGAGGAACAATGGGTGTTGTCAGATGAACTACAAGGTTCTAAATGGCACATGAAATATTATGCTGCTGACTAGAAAACCACTCTGAATAGTTTCTAGTTGACTACCTATTTGATGAGGTTTGGATCTAGTTGTACATGAATAATCACAACATGGTCTTAGATGAGCTACTCTATCAACTAACATATTTTCCTATACAGTAAACTGCATGGTCGACTACGGAGGCACACATAATGGAGCTGACTAGGAGGATAGTTCTTACAAATATCTACATGAAACATGATGCCTAGTCTTAGTGACATGAATGGATAGGTTTAAGGAACCAACCCGAGAGTTTTTGAAACTCACACACCCTTTTATTATCCTTTTATGGCATCAAATTGAGGCATTCAGGGGGTTTACATGATATTCCTCATTGTCTATTATTGCGAAGCTGTGTACCAGGTCGATGATGTTCATGGAAGAATACTCCTCCTCATCCTTAGTGAAGTCATCCAGTGCTGGGTATACTTAGAGCGTACTCTACAATTTAAGGGGCATGAAATCACTGAGGGTGAGATATTACTCCATTACTTATAGGGTAATCTTGTTTCCCTTTCACTTTTTCTGTCTTCTCTTTCGAGGCTTGGAATGCTACGATGTGGTTATAGAGAGAGTAACTCAATATGGCGAAGCAATAAAAAGAGGTTATGAACTGCCTATATTATCCCATATGACACCATGGGAATGGGAACCTGCCTTGTGAGCCAACCAATCATCATAATTCTAGGTCCCATGGTAGGAAGCCTACTACCATTCTCTTGAGCCCTCACTATCACTACTAGGGTTGGTGGAGATATGCATCACCTACGACAGAACTTCATCCAACATGACTGAACCATAATACACCGGGTCATGGATCCATTATTTGAAAACATATAATTCCTGAATGGAATTTTTGAGGATCTTGTGGTATGGGAAATGGTCAGGGCAGTCGGTGCGTCTAAATTCCTAGGGTTTCTTGAAATTCGGCAACTTCAGCATCCTCTTCTCTAGGGAATAAATGAAATAACATGGGACCTATTAATACTTGAAGGAATGGGTCTAGTTTATTATGTATAGTAAGGTCACTCTGAGATCCCATCCTTGATGATGGTATGGTTCCACATTCTCTCATCTAGGCAGTTGCGCCAGGAAAGGTGTTGTCTGATGGTTCTGTTCTAGGCGAGACTACGCCTAATAGGGTTGTGATGGGTGAGGCTACTCTTGGTAAGCCTGCACTCATATAGGATCCTCTATAAAAGGGACCAATAACTATACTGTATTAGGGACCTATACTTTTATGAAATTGACTTTTTATTTCGCATTTCTTCTCGCTTGAGATGGAAGAGGCAATATGCACGACTATCTTGTCTATAGTAGGGATTCTTACAGACACTAGGTCTTATCATAAACTCTCAGAATACACCAGGAAAGTTCTGTATGATGAGGGAAGGGAACATATAAGTCTTGAAATTTACCACACACATCATTAGTAGCTTATCTTGAGTCAGTGACATATTGAGTGAGTACACGAGGCATTTCCACCAGGCAATAAAATAAGCGACTCGCTCATCAGGACATTAATTTCACTTGAAGAGGTCAAAAATAGTTTTTTTTCATAGTGGAGCTGAACTAGTAATGGTTATATCTATGAAGGTCTTTCCAACCAATGATAGACCCTATGGGTATCTTTCTATACCAAAAAAATGCAAATCCCTCCAGTGTCTGAACAAAACATCAGTACTTGGAGTCCTCCTGCTGCATTGGGGTTCCTATCATGGGTCCACACTTTGAGATAAAGTGGTCCAAGTGTTTAATCGGGTAACCCATCCTATTTAAATTGGAAAATATTAGATTTAAAAACTCTAGGTTTGCTCTGATGTTTTCCACCCATGATGGATATAAATTTCCATCAGGTGGGATTTCCACCCGTTAATTCTTCAAATCCTAAAGGAGAGTAGTGAGAGTGGATATCAAGTCATCTTGTTGAGTGTACCTATCTTGGATAGGGTCACTAGGAACTAATTAATTGATAGGATCATTGACATGGGGTGAATAATTTCCTAGATCTAGAGGAGGACAATTCACTACTCACATAGGTTTGGTGACTCGTACCATGGTCTCTTTCCTTAACTTCTAGCCTCTACTCTGGTTGAATGTCTAGGACACCAAGCTAGACTAGGGGAATCAATATTATGAGTATTTTTTACCTAATAGAGGAGAAATGGGGTCCCTTGGGGATTTTTTGTAATCTGGGTTCTGATCAGCAATGAGGTTGATGATAAGCTTTTTCTGATCCTCGAGCTGCTGATGTAAGGAGGCTACCGTGGGCTCCGCCTCTATTGTTGGTAGGAACTCAGAGGATCAGAGGGTTTGAAATTATTCTTTCAATTACCTACATTATAGTTGGAGAGTAGAAATGTATCATTGGAGGGATCTTAGAGGCCATATTCCAACCTCAGCTGATGGGTGAGGACACCTGGAAGAAGGTCAGTCTGGAGCTGTATTGCCCCATGATGCGGATTTTCTCTATCAATCCCTACATCGGATACCCTATTCCTGGGAATCTTAGGAACATCCATGATCACTATTATAGTAACCAAAGGGGAACTATCTTCACTGGTAAATAGACCCGGATGTCACAAGATAGGGCTGAAGTGAGGAGTAGAATACTATCACAGCTTCTGATCTGTATGTACAGATATGCTTATTCTATAATTTGATGGATCATTGTGAGGATCTTGACGCATATCTGTTGGAGGGTCTAGTAGTACTTGTATGACTAAGGGCATTGTGATACTAATAAATATGCCAACTCAACCCTATGACACTACTAATCGATGGCCTCAAGTTTCTCCTGACTACCTAGGTAGGCCAACTGATGATCATTGAGGCGGTGAAACATCACATGGATAATTTGGCGGAAACACATGTCCTGGACCACAATAAGGGACTCTGGGATGTCAATGTTTGGTGTTGTAGGTTGGAATACCACCAATGGAAGCTAGTAGAAACTAGAAACTACTATAATACCCCTTTCTCAAAGGAAGAGTCATACTCTTGGTTAGCTCAATATTCAATCGGCACTGGCTGAGTGATGGTGTAATGACCCCAACCCTAGTAGAAAGGAGTCAGTTCTTTATTTTATTACACTGGTAATATGAACAAATGATCATATCCCAAAGGAACAAATAGTTTAGTATCTCCAGAAAACTAGATACAAACATAATTGTTTCATTACAACTTGAAATGAAATACAACATAATAACCTCATTGAGAACACTCTTATTCTGTTAGTTTATCCCTAAATGGAAGTCATAGTATACATCTTGGAATCCTTGGGAAAAATAAAACATAAGAAGGGGTGATCTTAGATTCTTAATAAGGGTAATCAATATAGTGTAATCTATAGACATAAGCAATATAGAAAGGTGAATATCTAACAATAGATGTCATTAAAATGCAAAAATGAACATAATATGGCAGGAATAAAAGATTAATAAATAATTCCATATAAATAATCAAATGATAATGAAACTTAACCATGGATATTATAATATTAAAATAATAACATGTATTAAAAATTACTAATATCATATTGATGTAATTCATAATTCCGGACATCATAAACATACTATCAAGGCTTTGACCAAGACACCATTCATAAATGGTTAAAACCCAATCTAGATTGTCTCATGAGACCTAACGATGCATCAAGAGGCTATAACGATCCCTGAACATCACTTACAAAGTATAACTCATTACTCATATGAAAGTGTTGAAACATAATCAACATATAAATTCATATTGAAATTAACATTTGAAATGTAAATACTATCCACAATCTGTAAACATAATCACAAACTATCTGGAGTAATATGGTGAATGGTATCAAGGTAGTAAATCCTCATAAATAATCATAAAAAAATATATAAAATATGGTATATGGTAACAATAGAGTTCAATATCAATAAATAATATCACTCAGTGGAGGGTGTTGAAATAGAAGAAAATACTCTAAAAAATCATTGGGAAATTCTTGAGATAAATACCCTTTTACTTTGGAAAGAAGTGTTCTTTTGGATAATCATTTATATTTTTCATAAAAATAAGATTATAAATATATATATATATATATATATAAATGGAATGAAATTATATTTGACGAATATTAAAATAATATTCATACCAAAATTTGGAAACTAAAGTGAAAATATGTAAAAATAGTATTTAAGGAACTTTAGAAATGAGCCACTTTAGTGCGGTTTAAGGGAAAATATAAGTGATTCTTTAAAGTGAACAAATGAATAATTGTTTTCATAAAACAAGAAATTAAATAATAATGTTTTTCATGATAAAAATTTGGTTTTTATTAAAATATTGGGTTTTTAAATAGATTATGGACTGTACTTGAAAATGGGTAAGAAATTGGGAAATTCCCTTTAATCGGGCTTGCTTATCAGGAGGAATTGAAAAAAGAACATTATAAAGCATGTAATTCCCCATATAATAAAGAATAATTGAGATAGATAAACATATTTGGAACATTAAAATATAATTTAATAGGATTACATAATAATAATTAATAATTACATTAGGGTAAAGAGGGAGAAAGCATATCCCGAAGGAAAATGGAGGTTCGGGAAGAAACCCTCACCTTATGTCTGAAAGTGTTCCACACTTGCAATTAATGTACTGGATAATGAAATTAGATTCATTAAAAATATAATTCAAAACTAATTAATCATTTATTTGATTTATTATAATTTTATAATGTTCATTTATGTCTTTTTGATGAGTTATGGGATTCAATTTCATCGTTCGAGGGTGTTCATTTCTTTGGTTTTCATGATTTATTCACTTGTAATTTTGTATGAAAGATCATGTAAAATTGGAATAGTTATCTAGAATTGAAATTATATGTTATTATTGAACTTAAATTATATTTAATGGTATTATATATCATTTTTTCTAGGTATTAGTATGATTTATTAGATAAAAAGTTAATGATAACCATTTGGATTATTTTTGGTGTTTTTTCGATCATCACGCACGAGTTCTGTTTTATTAATTAATATTATGTATATATACTGGTTCCAAAACACTAAATAAGTTATAATAAAAATAATATATTCTTTTTTAACCATAAAAATGGTTTTATGACTAGCCTTGGAGGCGGAATTGAAAAATGAAAACTCATCGTCCATGAAGTTGGTAAATCATCACCTCACAGATGATGTTTTAATTTTTGAATAAAAGGAGAAGAGAAGAGAAGAGAATTGATGGATGATATATCATTATCATAATAAAATTGTTTTATAAATATATAACGGAGTTATAATTCCACTTTGGTATATGGATATGAGTATAGGATAATAAAATAAAAGAAATTAAAAAGAAATTAAAAGAAAACAGAAGGGGATTTTACTACTTTAAATTCTTCTCCTTGAGATCCTCCTTAAGAAACATGGGAATGGTCTTTTGGTGAGACTAGAAATACCAGGACATGAGGAATAGGTTTGGTAGAGTAATTGGGTAGAAATTGGACAATATTCAAGGCATTATATATGTGAGGATAAGTGGTGGTGAGAGGCGGTATCTATAATAGAGGAGAGAAGTGTATTTTGATTATTTTATTCATTAGTTTATTATTTTGGCTAAAAATATCAATAGTTCGAACCTTATCACTAAATATATTAAATTAATGATTTATGGTTCTATATTATGGGATTAAATAATCCATAAATCATCTACGAATCAATAGTTCATGTATTTGTTAAATACCATAAATTACCATATTTCACTATTCACCAAAAATTCACCTATTTTAGAAAAATACAAACAATTAACCCTAATTTTTTTTACATATGTAATTCAAAAATTGAATCCATTTTATAAAAATAATTTTCTAAATATGAAAAATTTAATTTTAAAATAAAATCACCATTTACTAAAAAAATACCAATTTTAATATTATAACTGATTTAATAACACTTTGAAAAATTATTTAAGATCTCATAAAATTATCTTATAACTATAGGTTAAAAAATATAAATTTATGAAGCTATTTTATGTAAATAAATTTCATTTAAATCATTATTTTAATTATAAAATTGTGAATAAACATTTACACTTCAAAAAATACCAATAACTAATTTATCATTTTTAAGAAATTTATTTACTTATTCCATGATATAAATATATTATATTTTCATTCATAAGATACCTAAATTTTATGTATACTTTCATAGGTTATGTTACTATTCTATTGGTCATATTAATATTCATAATGGTAACATTACCATTCCAACAATCATATTTAATAGTGTATTATTTTTTTAAACTTGGTGTTTTGTGAAACATAAACTATTGAAGATGCTAAATTTTAAAAGAGAAATACCATAAAATCATGGGGTGTTACATTATCCCCTTCAAAAAATTCCATCCTCAAAATTTCTAGAATTTCACCTCATAAAAATATTTGGGTAGTTCTTCATCATAATTTCCTCTGGTTCCCATTATGCCTCTTCAATTTTATGAATTTTCCAAAGCTCCTTTACTAGATAAGTCATATGATTCCTCAACCCATTTCTCCAATGTCTAGAATCTGGATAGTTTGTTTACCATTAGATAAATCAGGTTCCAATTCTATTCCTTTATAAGAATGAACATGTGTTTGGTTTGGCATGTACTTCCTTAACAAATAGATGTTTAAAACATCATGTACATTATAAAGTCTTGGTGGAATTTCCAAATGAGAAGCCATAACTCAAATTATCTCTATAATTTCAAAAGGTTTAATATATATGGGGCTTATTTTTCCTTTCATACCGAACCTTATGACAACCTTCCATGGAGATACATTTAGAAAGACATTATCTCCCACTTGAAACTCCAAATCATTTCTCTAGTTGTTAGCATAACTCTTTTTCCTACTTTTAGTTTCTTTGATATGGATTTGAATAGTATTTAACTTTTCTATTGTTTCCTTAAAAATATATCGTCCTATAAGAATCCTTTCACTAACTTCATCCCAATAAGTTGGTGTATGAAATTTCTTTCCATATAATGTTTCATATAGTCCCATATGAATACATGAATGGAAATTATTTTTAAAGGAAAACTCTACCAAAGGTAATTACTGATCCCACATACCATGAATGTCAAGTGAGAATAATCTCAACATGTCTTATAATGTTTGAATGGTCCTTTCATACTTCCCTTCAGTTTGAGGGTTATAAACAGTGCTTAAATAAAGCTCAGTGTCCCAATATTTCTAATAAATTTTCCATAATTTTGATGTAAATCATGGATCATGATCAGTCATAATTGAAAGTGAGCCACCATGATATATTAAAACTTCATTAATATAGAGTCGTGAAAGGCGCTCCAATGGAAAATCCTCCCTTATAGTAAGTAAATATGTAGATTTGGTAAGTTGATCAACAATTACCCACATTGAATCATTATTTCTTAGAGACCTTGGTAATTCATTGACAAAATACATAGTAATTTCATCCCATTTACATGTTGGAATAGGAATAGGTTTCCTGAATCCTCTAGGGTGTTTTCTTTTAGCCTTCACTTGTTAAAATACTAAACACATTGATACATAATAAGAAATTTCCCACATTATATTATCCCACCAAAAATATTCCTTCAAATCTCTATACATCGTAGTGCTACTTGTATGTATAGAGAAATTAGAGCTATGAGAATCATCCAATAATTCTCTTTTTAGATCTGGTATAGAGGGACCATAAAGCCTCTTCCCAAATTTTAGAATTCCATCATCATACACGAAGTCTTCCAACTTCCCATAATTCAAAACATTAATTTTCCTTTGAAAATTCTCATCTTCAGACTGGGAACTTTTAATACTTTCCAATAAATATAGTCATGTAACCAATTTAAAAAGTAGTGATGTTTCAACATTATTGATAATTTCCACATCCATATTTTTAGATCCATTTACATAATACCTTTTTCAATCTTTATTATCATCATAACTCGATGATACTTTCTTCTCAATGTATCTGCAACCTTGTTTTCCTTCCCTAGGTGGTAGTGTATTGAAAAATAATAATCCATGAGTATCTCAAGCCATAACCTTTTCCTCATTTTAAGTTCTTTCTGTGATAATATATATTTCAAACTCTTGTGATCTTTATATATCTCACATCTTTCACTATAGAGATATCATATCCATATCTTCAGTGAAAATATTACAGTTACTGAATCAAGATCTTGAGTGGGATAGTTCTGTTCCTGAGTTTTTAACTTATTTGATTCACAAGCATAACACTATCATTTTTCATAAGGAAACAACCAATTAATTTCTTTTATGCATCACTATAAATTTTAAATCCACCATTTCTTAAGGGTAGAGTCAAGATAAAATCATTAACTAACATCCTCTTTAATTATTCAAAATATCCTTCACATTATTTTTTCTATATGAACTTAACTCCTTTACGAGTAATCTTGGTTAACAGGTTAGATAATCGGGAAAAATTCTGAATGTAACGTCGATTTCAAGCTGCTAAACCAATGAAACTATGTACCTTGGTTATGTTCGTTGGTTTAGTCCATTAATGGAATGTCTTTTTCTCCATAGGATCAACTGATATTCCATCCTTGGAGGCAATATGGCCATAAAAAGAATCTTTTGGAAGCCTAAATCCACACTTTATAAAATTCACCCATAACTCTTTTCTTATAAGAGTATCTAAAATAATTCATAAGTGGTTCCCATATTCCTCATAGATTTTGGTGTACACCAAGATATCATTAATAAATACCACAATAAGATTATCATGATATTCCTTACATACTATATTCATTAGATCCATGAAAATAGAGGGTGAATTATTTAGTCCAAATGGAATTACTATAAAATTGTAATGTTCATACCTTGTTTGATATACCATCTTTGGTATATCTTTCTTTTTTACATGAAATTTATGATAATCATAAAGAATTTAAATCATAAAAAAATATTGAGATCCATGAATTTGATCAAATAAATCATTAATGTGAGGCAGAGGATACTTGTTATTTATTATAATAGCATTGATTTATCTATATTTAATTCACAACCTAATGGATCTATATTTCTTCTTAATAAATAGTACAGGGAATCACCATAGAGAAACACTTGGGTATGAAAATCTATTATTACACAACTCCTATAGTTGTTTCTTCAGCTCTCCTAATTCCACATTAGAAATTCTATAGGGAGACATTGATATAGGTCTCGCATCATGGATTAAATTGATAGAAAACACGATTTCCCACTTTGGAAGATGTCCAGGTAATTCCATTGGAATACATCAATGCATTTTTTCAAAATAGGTACATCCTCATTTTGAAGATCACCTTTTTCATCAGTAAGTATCATCTTATCTTCCTCTCCAAGAATCTCATTTAGAATAGCTACTGGAGGTGTATCTAGATATGACTCAGATGAAGAAGTATCCCCTCTAAAGATGTGAAATTCTGTGTCTTCATCATGTATCATAATTTTATTCTCTTTCAATTATATTTTTTCATTATACTCTAAAAGTCAATCCATACCAAGGATTATATAAAATTCAACCATCTATAACATAGTAAAATCAGAAATTAGAGCACATTTATGTGTCATAATAGGAACTTCTCAACACACCTTTGTTGCAATTAGGTTTCTAGTAGGAGTTTTGACTAACAACTCCCTTACTAAGGTGAATTGGAAATATATAATTTTTATATAAAACCAATAAGTTATAAAAGAATGTGATGATATAGAATGAAATAAATATTTAGTTAAATTTTAGGAGATGATTAATGTACTATCTACCTCATCATTAGGAATTTAAACCTCAACTATCATGACTGTATAATAATGTCCTGGTTCCCTCGGCCTTTTCTAGGGAAAGTTCCCTTGACATCTAGGACAATCATTTTCAAAGTTTCCCAACTCCTTATAGCAAAATAATTTCACATTGTAGTCTTCCTTATTGCCTACGTAATCGTGGGTCTGGCAGTCTCTTTCTCCACACTTGTAATAGACTCCAATTCCCAATAAGCATGTTCCATAATGTTTCTTTCCACATTTATTGCATGTTGGAAATTATATCCTTCCCTTATTCCCTTTTTATTTATTTCCTTTTCTAGAGTACTCAAAACCCCTCTTATTAAATTTCTTCCCTTCAAATATATACAGGTTAGAAACTTATTTCTTCATCTTGATGGAACATGATACTATATCCTCGCATGATGATAATTTATGGGAGACTAGTTCACTTTGTATAATTGGCATAATACCATCAAAGAAATGGTCAACATTTCTCCTTATATTACATATGTAGTCTACAACATGACTTAATAACCTTGTAATGTCAGATTTATACTTAGAAAAATTTTCATCTTCTTTCAGTTTCAGACTCAAGAATTTCCTCTCAATATCCTCTTGCTGTTGAGGAAGTAAATATTTCTCCATGAAAATTTCTTTAAAATGTTTCCATTCCATATTTGGAATTTCTTCCACCTTCTTTGTCTTATTAATTAATGACCACCATTGCTTTTCATCTCCTAGGAGAAGATAGACTACCATGATAACCATATACCTTTCATTACTTCCTAAAGATAGAAATATCTTCTCTAAGGAACTTATCCATTTCTTAGATATAAATGTGTTTTTATTCCTATTTAATGATGGAGGTTGTTTTGTATGAAGGGGTATAACATTGTTACACCACATTGTGGATTGGGATACTCTATGCAAGTAAGGTTACTATTTATAACCTGAGTCAGTTGTCCTAGTATAGTTATAATTAGTTCAACACTAGTTGCAGCTCCAGCTCCAACATCATTATCTTGCATAGGAGGGAAACCCCACCATAGAATAGATGCATTGATACAATCTCCATTCCTTCCACTAGGCACTATTTCTAAAAAATGGCATACACTAGATTAGATTATAACATTATGAAACATAATGTATAATCTCACAAATAGTGAATCACATAATCCTAAATAAGAAATTTAGGTTGAACTAATCCCTAAATCATAAGATTGGTTCAATTGGAAATATTTTCAAAGTGTGTTATAAGGTTATATTTCCTTAATCTGAATTTTCCAAAATATAGCTTCCAATGTTCCAACTAAACTTACTCTAATACCAACTGTAATGACCCTGACCCCAGTAGCATGGAGCCAATGCCTTATTTTATTACATTGGTACTATGAACAAGTGATCACATACCAAAGGACCGAATAGTTCAGTATCACTGGAAAACAAGATACAAATATAATTTCTACATTTCAACTTGAAATGAAATACAACATATTAAATTTATTTAAAACACTCTTATTCTCTTAGCTTGTCCCTACATGTCATTCATAGTATACATCTTAGAATTCGTGGGAAAAATAAAACATAAGAAGGGGGTGAGCTCAGATACTCAGTAAGGGTAGAAAATATAGTGAAATATATAAACATAATAAGCAAGTCAAGGTGAATATATAATAGCAAATTTCATTAAAAAACAAACATGAACACAATATGGCGGTAATAAAATTTGAATAAATAATTCCATATAAATAATCAAATTAGAATGAAACATAAGCATGGATATTCAAATAGTAAACTAATCACATGGATTATAAAGTACTAATTCCATATTGAGGGAATAAATAATGAGAGACATCATAAATATAAAATCAAGGCTTCAGCTAAGACACCATACATAAATGGGTAAAAACCTGATCTAGTTTGTCTCATGAGACCTACTGATTCAGCAAGGGGCTATAGAAGCCCCACATGTCACCTACTTAGTCCAATTAATTCCTCATATAAAATGAGTGAAACATAATCAAAAAATACATTTATATTGAAACTATCATATGAAATGTAAATAATATCCCCAATCAGTAAATATAATCATAAACTATCTAGAGTAATATGGAGAATGGAATCAAGGTAGTACATTCCCATAAATAATCCTAAACCATTAAATAAAATATGGTATATGGTAAAATAATAGATCAATGTCAATAAATAATAGTATTATATATCGTTTGTTTAAATATATACAAATACTCTTATAAATTCATTGATAAATTCTTTAAAGAAATACCCTTTTACATTGGAAAGAAGAGTTATTTTGGAAAATCATTTGTATTTGTCAGAAAAATTAGATGGTCAATATATATATCCCAAAAAGAGGAATGAAATTATATTTTAGAAATATTAAAGTAATATTCATACTAAAATTTTTCAATTGAAGTGAACGCATGTGAAAAGAGTGTTTAAGAAACTTTATAAATGAGCCACTTCAGTGCGGTTTAATAGAAAATATAAATGATTCTTTAATGTGGAAAAAGGAATAAATGTTTGTATAAAGATAAAAATGAACTAAGATAGTTTTTAATGATAAAACTTTTTATTTTAGAAAACTATTTTGTGTTTAAAATAGATTATAGAGTGTACTTGAAAATGGGTAAGAAATTTGGAAGTTCCCTTTAATCGGGCTTGCTTATTGGGAGGAATTGAAAAAGGAACATTATAAAACATGTAATTCCCCATAAAAAAGAATTGAGATATATACATCTCTTTTTAAAATAAACACATAATTCGAGAGGATTACATAATAATAATTAATAATTAAATTGGTATAAAGAGGGAGAAATCGTATCCTGGAGGAAAATGGATGTTCAGGAAGAAACCCTTTCCTTATGTACAAAAGTGTTCTGCACTTGCACTTAATATCTTTGATAATGAAATTAAATTAATTAAAAATTTAATTCAAATCATATTAAACATGTATTTTATTTATGATAATTTTATTAAGTTAAATTATGGAATTCTGATGAGTTATAAGATTCAATTTCACCGTTCAGGGGTATTTGTTTCCTTGGTTTTCATGATTGGTTCACTTGTATTTTTGTATAAAAGATCATGTAAAATGAGAATAAGGATCCATAATTGAAATTATATGTTATTAATGAACGTAAATAATATTTAATGGTATTATATATCATTTATTTCCTTATATTAGGATGATTCATTAGATAAAATGTTAATGATAATCGTTTAGATTATTTTGGCATTTTTTCGATCATCATGCACTAGTTTTGTTTTATTAATTTATATTATGTATATATACTAGTTCTAGAATATTGAATAAGTTTTAATACAAAAAATATATTCTGGTTTAACCATAAAATTGTTTCATGTCTAGACATAAAGGTGGTATTTAAAAATGAAAACTCATCCTCTATGATGGTTGTAAATCAACACCTCACGGATGACGTTTTCATTTTTTGAATAAAAGGGGGAGAGAATAGAATTGATGGTTGATATACCATTATCATAATAAAATTAAAGTATATAAATAATATTGGAGTTATCATGCCACTTTGTTATATGTAGATTATGGTAGGATAATAAAAGAAATGAAATTGAAAAGAAATTAAAAGAAAACAAAAGAGGATTTTACCTATTGAACTTCTTCTCGTTGAGATCCTCCTTAAGGCACTTGTGAATGATATTTTGGTGAGAAACGAAATACCAAGACATGAAGAAGATATTTGGGAGAGGAATTTTATAGAAATTGGACAATATTAAAGGATTTGGATGTTTGAGGGGAAGTGGTGGTGAAGGGTGGAATTTATAGTCGAGGAGAGGGGTGTTTTTTGATTACTTTATTCATTAGTTTATTATTTTGGATCCTGAATATCAACAGTTTGAACCTTATATCTAAATATATTAACATAATGAATTTAAGTTCTATATTATGGTCTTATATCAACCATACATCATTTATGAATCAATAGTTCATCTATTTGTTAAATATCGTAAATTGTTGTATTTCACTATTCACCAAAAATCCAACTATTTTAGAAAAATCCCAAAAATTCATTGTAAACATTTTCTGACATATATAATTAAAAAATGGAGTCATTTTTATAAAAATAATTTTCTAAATATTAGAAATTTATTTTTTAAATAAAAAATCATTTACTTTTAAAATACTAATTTTAATATAATAATTGATTTAGTGACACTTTCAAAAATTAATCATGATCACATAAAAATATATTATAATTATAAGAAAAAATAATAATAATTTATGAATTTTTTTTATAAAAATAAATTTTATTTTAAATCATTATTTTAATTATAAAATTATGAATAAACATTTATGTTTCACAAAAAATACCAATGCATAATTTATCATTTTTAAAAATTTTATTTAATTGTTACATGATATAAATATATTATATTTTCATTCATAAGATACCTAAATTTTATATATACTTTCATAGGTGATTTTACTATTCAATTGTTCACATTATTATTCTCAATATTCACATTACTATTCCATCCTTCATATTTAACAGTATATTACTATTTTATACTCAGTGTTATATGAATCATAAACTATCAAAGATGTTAAATTTTAAAAGAGACATACCATAAAATCCTGGGGTGTTATATATGGGTTGCAGTATCGATGTGGAATGGATTTTCTGCTGGATTTCTAGTAAAGGAGTCACCGTGTGAGTCAGATGTTTGCTATATTCTTGGACGTCTCTTAGGGGCGGAACCAATCACGTCATCACATCCTTGTAGCGAGGGGTATTCACTATTACCTATTGTTCACGTTCAATGAAATTGATTTGTGGCTCAGTTGAGTGCTCACCATCTAAAGGTTTCAGTATAGATCCCAATATCTCTTCAATGTCTTGGGTATAGGTAGAGAGGAAGGTAACTAGCAGCGATGAGGATGGATGCACTGTGAGCCTCTAGAATGGTGCAAAAATTTCATCCACCTACAAGTATATGTAGAGGGATCTGGGGATCTTGTGGACCTCAAATTCTGGGATGGTGAAATTTAGCTATTGGTCTCCTACCCCAAAATTTTATGACTGGGGTAAAGGCTCCATCATCCAGTCGTACGTCCCCTCAAAATTTGAGAGGTCAATGATGTCCATGAGACTTGGGGCTTCCCAAGGTTTTGACTTTAGTGGAGAGTATTCTCTCTTCTTCCCCATTATGGTTCTTTAGGGAAGTGTACATATTTAGCATATGGAGGACCTCCATGTTGGATGGTTTTAACATGAGAAGGACCTCCATGTTGATGGGCTGTAACATGGGGAGGACCTCCATTTTGATGGGTTGTAACATGGGGAGGATCTCTGTGATGATTGTCGTTGGAGTGCAGAGGACCTCTACTTTGACCAGTGAAGGAGTGGGATGGACCTTTACACTTGTTGGTAGTAACACATGGTGGAATTCCATGCTAGTTTGCAGGAACATAGGGGGGACCTCTACACCAGTTGCTAGTGACCTGGCCTGGACCTCCATGTTGAGATGTGGGAGTATGGTGAAGCCCTCCATATTCGTTTTCAAAAGAGTTGGGATGACCTTCAATCTAGTTGTCAAAAGAGTGGGGAGGACCTCTACTATTATTTTATATGAAGTTGGGAGGACCTTTTCTTAGGTTAATGATAGTTCTAGGGGGACCTCCACACCGAGTCTTCTTGTTATGGGTTGGACCGTAAGGAATTTCGGTGGTACTCGTGATTGAAAGAGTCATACTTGCCTACCTAGGAGGTAGCTAGGGTCTTGATCCCAATCAAGTGAATATGAATCCCTATTCACCTATTTTTGGGGTTTGTAGGGATGTTCCAGTAGTGAAAGGGTCCACAAAATCCATGTAAGATGCCCCTTATTGGGCATTATCCTGAGCCTTCCCCCAACATTGGTGTCGGGTACTTCAAATAGGGACCGGTAGAGCAGGGGTGAAAAATACATACTCTTCAGCATGAGGGATAGATAATTTCTTGAAATTATACGACATGATGAGAGTCTTACTTTGTGGCTCTTGGGTATTATTCACGGTCGTGGTGACTTCATATCCCATTCCTCTTCCTCCTAGGGTAGTGAATCATTATTGAAATCTGAGGAGATCCCCCTGAAGAAATTTTTTATCGTAACAAAGGGTGGTTTCTTCTTACATGGCCCTATAGGGAAGTGGTGTCATTGAGGCGCTGATGCATCCAGGTCTTGGAATCCCATATCCCTAATGGGAATGACCCCCTCCTATTCGTACCGGTGTACGAGAGTGTTGATCACCCTCTTCTAGATAATATTAAACGGTGATATGGGGCATGGGCGACCTATATTTAAACTCGTGATAGAGTTCATGGTAGAAATAGAGTTTATCAGGATCACCAAGTCAATGGTCCTCCTACCCTGGTGCCTGTGGGTGCTGTGTTGTTGATTTCCTATAGTGTGTGTCCTTTAGGGAAGGTGGATTCAGCCATCAATATAGGTATAAAGATAGCGATTCCTAATTCCCCAACATTTTCCAATCTTCTATAGTAGATAAGGATCTACACCAATGATTTCATAGACCAAGGATGACCAATGTTTACTAACCCAATGCGTAGGTGAGTTTCATGCTGGGTCCACCATTTACATGGTGGGACCTTATGTCGGATGATTGAATTCAGTGACATGAAAAACCTACGTATATACCAAACAATACTAGTCCCCATGGTTGATAGAGAATATATTCATGTTAGGATTACCATTAATTTTTTTTTGATTTCATTGGGGTCCGCCTTTGCGTTATATTGTACCACACTGGTTTTTTCTTCCCTACTTTTTATTTTTCCAAAGGTGGGTGGCTTTCATCACTTTCAACAGTGTTGTCTTCTCCTTGACCAAAACAAGATGATGGGATGTCAGTTCCTCCATCTATGGATTCCTCCATCGAGCTTTATACCTAGTCTAGGTCTCCCTTATATATTAATTCATGTTCATGGAACTTGATCCCAGTGACATATCTATGTGGAAACTAGTTAGTTTCACTACTTGTATCTTGATAGGGTATCAACCTTCGATTATAAGAGTAGTCATGTTGGGAATCTCTAGGAATTTTTGGAAATTGGGCACATTGGTCACTTGTAAATCATCTTCATAGAAGGGTATCTCGTGTGATACATCTTAGTCATGGAAACCAAGGAATCCTATGTCAATCATGTGGTAGTTAATGACAGGGAAATAAGTATTCAATGCCTTTTTACCCAAAAAATCCTATATTTATTGAATGCGGTAGGAATTCTGGTTTACGTCAAAAGTTCTATGTTTCATGGAGATGGATCAGAATGTCAAGTTGAGTCAGATTATGGAATGACTTTAATGAAGATAGAGATGTGATTGGTTGATCAGAATGCTGTAGGGAGGTAGATCAAGGAGGTGTGTCTCTAAGAGAAAATATTTCACACCTGGATTGTTTACTGATAGATTAAGAAAACCCATGGAGGCAGATCAAGGTGGTGCATCCCTAGGAGGGAATTCCCCGAGGTTACAATTTTAGGGATTCAACCTCAGAGAGTCATCCTATATACCCCATTTAGAATACAGGGATAAAAAACCAATGTTTTATATTGTAGTTTAAGGTCTTGTGACATGAATAATCCATGTAATTTGACATTACATAGTAAGGATTCTCATGTCATGAAAGGAGTGTCAATGGGGGATGGTGTAGGGATTACGTGTGGGAGATTCCTAGAATGGGAATAACATCCTCTGGTGATGAAGGATGGTGTGGGGATTATGTGTGGAAGCTACATGGAATGAGCATCATGTCATCTGGTGAGGAAGGATGGTCTGGGGATTATGGGTGGAATCTTCTCAGAATGGATGTCACATCCTCTGGTGAGGAAGGATAGTGTAGGTATTACACATGGATGTTTTCTAGAATGGGAATAATATCCTTTAGTGGGGAAGGATGATGAGGGGATTATTCATGGAAGCTACCTATAATTGGATTCACATACCATAGATGGGGTAAATGGTGTGGGGCTTATGCATGGAAGATTCTCGACATGGGAGTTCTATCCTGTGAATGAGGGAAGGTGTCATCCTATGATGGTTGTACATGGGGAATCCTATGATCATAACATAGGGTATGGATACATTTTTACGTCATGTGTTGAGGATGTTTTCGTGTATTTTATCATCTTATATCTAGGATGTAGAATTTGGATGTTTTATATCATGCAGCTCAGATGTGGGTGGCCTTAGTCCTCACCCATAGGGATTATGTTACCACTGTTCATGTTCCTTTGGGTGGGTCTTGGAATTGGAAATTTCATGGGGAGTAGTTGACCATGAGGTCTACATTATAGTCTATATTATTAGATTAAATAAGAATTAGAGTACCTATGATTAAAATCAACAGGTAGGGTAGTGGATTCACTTGAGGCATAGGGAACATCGGGTGGGGGGACATGAAGTTTTTATTCACAACAAGGTTAGGTTCCATGCAAAATTTGTTAGATAAGGGTGCTTTATCATAGGGGGAAATGATGGAGTAAAGTATCACGGTTGAAAACAAGTTTTGGGGTTGTTCTCATATTAGGGTTGCATGAAGATCATGGATGTGCATAGGTAGTTTCTTTGCATGCACCTAACCTTGATTAGTGAGAGTTGTATGAGGATCACCAAACTATAGGACAAGTCCTGTGTAGGCCCACAAGAGGTCTATCGTGAAAAAGATATACCTTTTAGGGGCCATGATCACTGGTTTTGTGTGTTTTTGTGAAAAAATGGGAGTTTCATACAATAGATCATTTCTTTGTATAAAAGAGATTCTTAGAGGGGGGGGGAGGTGAGCATCAATATATAAATGTAATCCTTGCATGTCAACACAAAACTCCTTGGGTGTAAAACTCAAGTTTCACGCATCTATACCCTTTGTGTGTGGGTCTTGGATGTGTAACACTTCTATGTGGACATCACCTTGGGTGTGCAAGAAGATTTTTGCATGTAAGGTTTACGTACAATGTTCCTTTTTTGCATGCACTAATGATTTATTACACACAGCGGCCTTGGGAATTCCGTCAGCCTTCAGAGCCTCTACGAGTCTATATGTCACATTTGGCATGCAATTCCATCGCACACGGGATTCCAATATTGTGCACACTTATCAAAAGATATGAAAAACTCTTTATTTTCCCAGGAATGGTCTTTAGAGGGGGGGGGGTCATATGCTCAGTTTATCCAAAACTAGATGTTTGAATCCCCAAATGAAATTTCAGAACCCACAACATGGAATTAAAGTAACACAAGATTGTTTATGAAAAATCCATGCATCTAACCAAACACTCACTTGATATCCATTACCAATTTTCCAAAAAAAATTCTCCAAAATAAGATACTTTGAACTTCAAAGATACTTCTAAATAAACCATGGACTCTGGACTAAACATGAATGAATAACATCATCATGTGAACAATATTTGAATTTAGATAATATCACAGAAATGAAACTGGGAGATTAATGTATAAACTATATTATCTTTACAAAAATAATCATATTAATGGAATTAAAATTTCTAAATACCAATCCCCCAATGTTTTCGGTATATAAAATTTAACCCATGAAATTAAATGAATCCTATTCATGTCACCCACCTTTACACACCTTAAGATAGTCAATAACATATTAATATTGTGAAAGATAGTGTTATAAATCTTAAAAGGTTCATTATATAAGTAGGAGTGGATTGGAAACCTGATTGAATAAGAATTAATATCCATTATCACAATATATTTTTATTTTTCCACCCATTCACCCTTTTATAAACCCTTTTATGAATAGTATAAAAGGACACTTTCTTAGATCATAGAAGGAAGGTTGGAAGACCTAAAAATTTTATCATATTTAAACTCCCGATTAATAGCAATGAGATTAAAAAAATAATCACACCCATCACAATTAACTCCAATACTAAATATAACTTCATATTTATATAAAGTAACAATTCTCCCGTATACCTTTTGAAAATTATAAATAATTTTCATAATTACATGGTCATACCCATGGATTTATATAGTGAAAATATAAAAGTAATTTAAAAAATATAAGTAAAAAATAAATTTTCCATTATTATTAGACCTACCACTAATCATTTTATCTTTAGAAACCAACCCCACAATAAGTATGAAAATGTATCATAAACATTAATAAAAAAATAGAGAGATATAACTAAAGGGTTTTAAAGGGATGTATAACACTCTTATTGAAACATAAGAATTACTATAAAGCACCATAAATACTAGACTCAATCTATACATTTTTAAATGATAGAAATAAATAAAAATAATCACATAACTTTCACATGTATATTTTACATTTAAAATCTTTTCAAAAGAATTTGATCAAGATCATTGAGAAGAAACTGAAATACTCCTTCCTTCAAAGGTATCTAAAGATCATGGGAATCACCCAATTATTGGGTGGGATCTCTCTCAGCACTATATTTTTATATAAAATTGTTTAATAGTTGTATAAAATCAAGAGTTAGGGTGAAAATTATATTGGGGGTTTCATAGTGTCTTGATACAATTGAATGTCACCACTTATAAAAAACCATGATCTTATATATATAGGCCAACAAAGGGGACCCTAAAGAGTAAAATCATTTAAAAAACTATCATCCTATTCAATAAAACATTTATTAAAAAATTTCACAACATCTCATCAATTTATGATTCATTTTTAACACATAAAAAATTTCTTGGGATGTTTAAACTTATTCTAATCATCATCAAATGATGATTGCAACCAATTATGATAGTTATTGTGGATGGTGGTGGTTTAATTGAGAATTATAATTAAATATTATAATTTTATATACAACCACAAAAACCTAGTTTCTTACACTATGTCTTGGTGAACAAAAGTATAGACCACAACATGGTCTAAACCACTATGTCTTTGTTGGTGTTTTGGCACATGTAATACTCAAGACCATAATGTAATAGGTAGATACCATATCCTAAACTATCAAATGATGTTAACTCTAAATAGATTTTTTAGTAGGTATATTTAAAAGTTTAACTTATTAATTTTATAATTTTATATTGAAAAATATATCTTTATTTTTGAATTCTTCATAAAGATATTAGCTTAAGATTATTTTTTTGGATTTTTCTAAAAAACAGGTTTTATGCATGAAAATGTTAAAATTAATTTTACCTATGAATAGAAAAATTATTTTATAAAAATTATTTTATATTTATAATCATTTGGTTTAAATTATTTAACTATTATAATCTTATTTTTATTCATTTAAAAAAAATTACATAGGATAATTATTAATTACCATGGTAAAAGTAAAATGGTTGTTTTCAATGAATTATTTTTTTATCTAAATGAATTAGAGCAATATAATTTAAAATATGACTCTAATATTATGTTTAAAAACATAATAAATTTATATAAACAATCACTCAATTAATAATTAATAAGGAAAAATAATAGAAAACAATTAATATATAAAAATAAATGTTTCTGTAAAAACTATTTTTCCTATAACTTATGTTTTAATTTAAAAGTTAATTTTATCATATTTAGAAATTAAATTAGTTTAAGTGAATCAATAATTAGTATTTATCATGTAAAAATTATGTAAGAAAGTTCATGTTATATTTTTTAGTAACAAAATAATAACCATGGTTAAATTTTAATTAAGACCAATAAGGGTAAAATGGGTAAATGAGGTATCTTGAATTTTTAATAATTAAAAGACCACGTACAGCTTTTAGAAATATTTTTTAGGTTTGAAATTCATACCCACATGTCTAAACTAACATTTCCCCACCAAATTCATTTAACTCAAAAAAACATCATAACACTAATGTGATTACATTCAAACCCCTTACCTAACTTTAGTTTCCAAGAAAAATCCTTTTTTTCACCTAGGAAAGGGGCCTCTCACCACCCCTTAAACACTACTCTAAAAATTAGTTTTCATACTTCATATATTTTAATTTAGTTCCCTTATAATACTCTTTCACTCTCATAGTATTCTGGGCATAATAGATTATCATAATCCATTCCTTTCCAAGAAATCCTCTAGGAGAGACCCAAAGTTCTCAACATAAGATCATTCTTTTCGCAAACATATTTTATTTTTTATCATTCCATTTCAAATTTTCTCAATACTGTATTATAAACTAATTATTTATAGTATAATTAATGTTTTTATATTTTGGTAATGAACACTAAATCCCCTTACTATTTCCGTTAAGAGAATAAAAACTATCATTCATGATTTGTGTGGATTAACGCCTCCACAATGCACCATGTTTCATTTTATTTCACTACCTAGAAAGGATAAATATAATGATGGTATTAAAGTATAAATTTTATTTTTATAGTATTATTAAGGTTTTGGTGTGAAAAATTATAGATCCTATTAATGATATGATCAACAAACGATCATTGTTAATTTAATCTTCCAAAATAAGCATACTAAGAGTATAATACTTTATTCAAATTGTGTAATATTTCTATATACATTAATTATTCTTCTAATTACATAAAATTTTGATATATCATACTGATAAAAACTAAATAAGATCATTATTCATCTGGTATAATGACATTACAACAAAACCACCCCATAATAAATCATTTATCAAGGCATGCTCATGTTTGGGTTGATTTAACCACTTACATAAACAATAATATGAATTTATATCATGGATAACTTTGAAAACTTATTTACAAAAATAATATTTTATATTTATATAAAAATATTTATTTTCCTATAGAATTTATATCAATTTTTAATTCATTAATTAATAAAGCACAATTCAATCATTAATAATCACTAAAACATGCTTGTTATCGATTTCATATTCAAGGATAAAGACTAAAAAAATCATGAAAGGAATTTAAAACAAAATAAATTATTTTAAATCATATCTAATAGTAACTTTAATGACTTTTTAGTTATTATATTTAGATGAATAATGAATAAAAACACCACTACTATGATAATAATATAAACGATCAAAACTATGAACACCCAATGTGGTAAATTGGAAGAATTCATGTAGAAAATAACTATTAATTAATAGTAAAAATTAAAATGGATATGAGTAAGGTTATTAGTTAAGTGATTATTATATAAATATTTGTGGAACAAGAGGTTAAAGTTCAATCGTAAAATTTTGGATAAGAGGTAAGAATTTCCTGTCTCAAATTATTCACTTTGAGACATATTTAGTATTATGCACCTAATTTCATTTATATGGTGTATATAATACATATTTTAGATTTTATATCCTGAAATAAATTTTATTAATGATATTTTAAGATTAATTCAAATCCATCTATTTCAATAGTTTTTGATTGAATTGTTACCCAACCATAAGTGGGGTTTTTCTTTCTCAATTTCATTATTTGGGACTCATGTTATATTCACCACCTATTTCTATTTTTATGGTGAATAAATTACCATGGAATACTTTTTACCATATTAATCATGAAATTTAATCCATTTACAAGTTTATATTGTTATCCCTCCCACATGTTATTTTGATTCACGAGTTACCAAAATCATTGTTAAACATAATCTTTTACATGGTGGAAAAACCATCATTTATTTTGGTAATGTAAAGTGCATGTAGTTTCCTAGAGAATAAATCCCTATCTGAATACTAGAAAGTGTATGAGGCTCTAAATAAATGAATCTAGGGGTAATCACCCCAAAATATTTTGGTTTAACATTGACTCAATCATCACTCTGATGCCTAATCAATGAGATTAATACAACACACTTGGATAAACACTATAAAGGGATATGATTTGGAATATTCACAGAGTCTTTAGGAACCATGATGAAGGTTTTTTCCTACCATTTAATTGGTCTCCTACCAATTAAAACTATTGAACCCAATTAATATCTTCCATGGATAACCCAATACATCTAAAGTACCATAACCACCTATTTATTTGATATCGGTACTTTATGTTACAATTATGATACCCTATTGCTTGAAAGTGGATTAAGGGATTCTATCCAAGAAATTCACATTATTCTATTGAATAGGGAAGTATTTTATTTCTTTATTTCTCATTATATGGAAAAGAATGTGTTATTTAGTAAGAGGTTCCTTGTCTAATGGTATGAAAGGTCTTGATGACTATTATTGTGAATGAATTTGACTTAATCATGTGATGGGTGGGGAATGAAATTATATAGCCCCTCGATTCATTGACTAGTCTTATGAGACAAAAATGGTTGGTTGTTGGTGAATACCTCTTCCCATAACTGGATAGTTCCTTGGAACAAGTCCTTGATAACATGTTTATTGTCTATTATTATTAATTATATCAGCATGACAGTAATAATTATTAATATCCATGTTTTCATTTATTATTATAGATATATAATTACCTAAATTTTAGTTGAACATAGCTTCATTTTGTTCATTTGTTCCATACATATAATTTATTCCATGTTTATGTTATGAAAGATTCCATTTTATACTACTACTTACTGAGCATCTGAGCTCAAACTTATTTTTTTCCTTTCCCAAGGAAACATAGAGAAGGATTATGTGTAATTTTAAGGGATATTATGGAAGTGATAATAATGTTTTTTCAATATGCTCATGTTGTATCATATGTTTTTAAATGTAATTTATGTATGTATTTAGTATTATAAGACTACTAAACTATTGGATCCTTTGGAAACTATTGTATTCTACATCAATACTAAAATATAAATATTGGCTTAGGTTTCTTGGTTTTTGGGATGTTATAGTTGGTATCATAGGAAGTTTAGTAGGAACCATGGGTATTGGATTTATAGTAACCATGTGTGTTATTATAAGTAATATGACAAAACCCTCAATATTTCTATGGAACACTCTAGAAAACATAATATGAATTTTATTTTAAAATTTAGTATCATGAGCTAATTATGAGAATGACACTATGGAAATATAGTAAAAATTGGGTGGAATGAAAAATATATAAACAACTATAGTCAATATAGGGATTTTATCCCTAAAAAATTCAATGATGTTATAGTCGAGGCCAATCATATCATAACCATATTAGGGAAATTGACCCAGGTTATCCCAAATAATCTCACTCGTATAGAGTAACATGCTGATCCAAAACATAGTGTTACTATATTGGACCACATTATGCTATACCAAACTCCAATATTCAGTGAAAATATTAATCCACTGGTAGATAAAAAACGGATCAAGTCCTTATATAATATCTCTTTTCAGATTGTAGAAATAGAAATATGGGGGAGGGGAGGTGTGAATTTCCTATTTAAAAAATTAAAATAATAAATAATATCTATTATATAAAAGATATGATGATAAATTACAAGCATGTGATAGTGATCAATATAAATCACAGTAAAAATTAAAACAAAGAAATTGAAGAAAAATCAATGCAGAAAAAAGTTCAAAAATTAAATGGACACAAACAACTTGGTAAAAAAGTTTAGAAAGAGTACCTGAAGGTTACCCTACGTATCCTCCCCATAAAAAAGATTATGAGGTTCAATATAGAAAACCCATTGGTTTTAATTGAAAATAAGAAACAGAAAATCCATTATTTTAATGGAAACTAATAACCTAAAAAATCCTTTATTTTAATGGAATATCAAGAACCTCAATCCCTTGGTTCAAACAGATAACCAAAAACCAAATAAATATAGGTAGAAGTGATATAAATGACTTTCTTAATTATAATCCCTTTATAATGTAAAAAATTAAATATACCTTCAAGAAATAGATAAAATATATATATAGAGATAAGGATAAAAAGTGAGATCTATATGTTTATACAAAAAGGCTTAGTAGGAGGAGAGAGAAGAGGCATAAAAATATGAAAAAATAATGTCATTGGTTCTTTAAATGAAGTTATTAAAGAAAAAGACCTTATTTATTTGGTTCCTTGATCTCCGTGGATTATTAAAACATTGATTCTACTATATTAAAGGACGAGGAAGTTATAAATTTAAATCTATAGAAGATATTATTAAGTCATTGAATATTGAAGATTATTTCACTTGTTGTGCACTATAATTGGTTGAATTTGCATACATAAAAAACCCCCCTTATATAGTTTCCATATGGTGATGGGGTCCAAGGAGTAAATCCAAATTATTAAATAACCAAACAATATACTTTATGATTTTCATTGATCCTCCCTTGGACTACCAGTCCTGACACCATAGAATACATAGTAGCCTCTACCGGATAGCTGGTGGTGTTGCCGGAACTTCCTGCTCACCGTTTGGTCCCAATGACCAGCCAATGGGCTTTTTAGGGATCTCGGTTTCATGACATATTCAATTGGATAGCTAGTTATATATTACTAAACACACTTTGAAATTGTCCATTTAACATCTTTTTGAAGCTTCTATTAGGCTTAATTCCTTCCTACCATCATAACTCAATAAAAACACAAAAAATACACTAGAAACAACATGAAATGAGATAGATACATATTAAAGTTTTTTTTATCATTATAATAATTAAAATATGTGGTACAAAAATCTCCCCATTTTTCATGATCACAATCACTTGATATAAAAATCAGTATAAGAATAGGGAAAAAAATAATGGAAGGAGTTTCTAAATAAACGTGAAACCATATTTATGATACTTTGAATCAATGTTCTACCCATTGAATAAATCTCTATTTGAAACCAATATTCTTTTATCTTTTATCTCCATAAAAACCTTCTACCCCTTTTATATTATCAATAAGGAACATACAAAGTATGAGGGTTAGAGAGAGAAAAAATACAATAAAAATTGAAATGAAATTCATATTGAGATATGAGGATTCAATACCTATCATGCTTCATAATATAAAGAGATAAAACAATTTATCTCTAGAATCCATTGGATAATAATAAAATACTCATTCTCAAGAAAATACAATAACAAGAAGAATATATGAACAAAAAATTCTTTAAAAATAGAACTTTTGAAATAATAATTTTTGAACTATGTAGAAATATTTTGAAAGAATTTAAAAGAGATCATTCCAAGAGATAGAAATTTAAAAACATTATTTGAAGAAGTTATATTCATGATATATCTTTGAAATATTTTTTTTATAAAATATATGAGAAAAATAAAAGATCATTAAAATATCCCCAATAAATAAAACACATAAATCTTATAAAATCTATATACTTCTTGAAATTTAATTTATATCAAAACTCCATGGATTGAAAAAATACTTCATTGATTAGGATCATCTTCATTGTATATTTCCACCAAATGATATATCAATTAAGTTCCATTATTAAAACCTATAATATATCAATTATTTTTCCTTTTGGTACTCTTGAGGGTCTAACAATATTTGAACAAGATTTAGGAAATGTAAAAAATTTACATCCACAAACATGGGTAAGAAAGTATTTAGGGACCTAGAAATTCTTGGATTTTTGAAGAATATTAGTAGATATATGGATCTATTTGGGTCTTCTTTATCTTGCATTTTTTCAATCACATTCATAAATAAGATGCCCAGATTTATGATAATATTTTCAAAATTTATTTTGATAGGGGACTTTCACAAAATTAGTTGCTTTTGATAATGTTGCATTGTCATTTTAAAAACCATAACTATGATTATTTATTTTAACACATCGAGTAACAAGGTTTATATTAATAGTTTTTCAACATTCTAAAATTTTAAAAAGTGAGATCTTTGAGATTATTGATTTCAGTTTTTAAAACTTCAACATTGATTTGATTTTATAATTTTAAAACTAAATCATCCTTTTTCTCTTTAAATGAAGATATTTTTCTTTAACCACTTTCTTATACTTACCATTTATCTTTTCAAAATTATAATGGAGTTTTATGTATGTTTTTCCAAAATATTACTATGTTATAACTATTGAAGGTGAGGAAGAGAATGAAAATAAGGTGGTAGAAGAGGAATGAGAAAGGGAGTGAGACATGGGAGTATTAACCTCATTACCATACTCAATATGTGAAAAAATTTATTTTATAATTTCTTTACTTTATGAGGATGAATCAATCCAGGTTGGAACATTCAAATATTTTTTTTCCCTTTATTATCATCTTTTAACCGCTTTTTGTAAATTGTAAAATCTCATCTTTTATGAGCCTTTTTATTACATTCATTTCACGTTACTTCTAGAACGTTGATTAGATATTGATTTTTGGTACACTGAGAATATTTATTATTCTTTAAGAGTTTTTAAACCATTTTGAAAAATTTTTATGATCAAATTCAACATTTATTTCACTTTTGGAATAATTGTCATCTTGGATTACTATAATTCCAATGTTCTTCTTTGATTCCTTGACCTCTTTGGATTTTTCAACCACTTAGCATTTTATTGTTATTTTGAATTTTATTAGGGATCTGATGAGCTCTTAAAGCTTGAAAATATTAATGGCTTTGGATTCTTGTATTTCTATCACATTGGGAGTCCATAAACTAGGTAAAAACCATAGTTTTTTTTCATGAGAGTTTATATGGACAAGTCATCATTGAGTGATTTTCTACCATTTAAAATTTTAGTGAAATGGGCAATGATGTAAGTAATAGATTCATTTTCATATATATGGAAACATTCAAAATCATGAAGATACATATCCAATCATGTTCCATTTATTTTATCCATACCTTTATCTTTGATTTCATGTAATTTAAAAATTTCATTAGATGTTTTTAAAGAAGATATTATATTGAATTCATTTAGATTTAATCTAAAAAATTGTGGTATTCATAAATTTTCAATATAATTTAAAATATTTAATATCATGAGGAGTCTTTTATCTTGATATTTAGTTATAGAGGTATAACAATGAATAACCATTTTCTAAAGAGGACATGAAATAATTCTAAGAAAAATAGATATGTGAGTTTTCTAATATGAATAATTCAAACCATTAGATAAATGAGAATTCATATAAGAAGTAGATTCCAATTTAAAATTAAACAATTAAAAATAGTTAAGAATTAAAAATCAAAATAATCTTCTAAAATCAATAATAATATGTATTTTTATAATATTGTTTTGAAATAAATTCAAATAACCATTTAATACCAAATGTTGGGTAATAGAAATTTAATGAGGGGGGTGAATTTCATTAATAAAAAATTAAAGTAATGAATCAGATTAATTCTATAAAATATATAAAAATGCATTACAAGAATGTGATAATGATCAAAGTAAAGCATCATAAAAAGAAAAATATAGAAATTAAAGAAAAATCTATGTGGAAGGAAAGTATGAAAATTTAATGAACATGGGATGTTTGGTTTAGAAGTTTGAAAATAGTACTTGAAGTTACCCCTACACATCCTTCCCACATGAATGATCATGAGGTTCAATATAATAAAACCCTTGGTTTAAATGGGAACTAATAAAACAACCATTGGTTTTAAGGGAAATCAAGAACCTCAATTATCCTTTCTTTTAATAGAACAATAAGAACCTAAATCCCTTAGTCTGAACAGATAAGAAAGAATTAAATAGATAGACCGAGAAGTGAAATAAATGAATTACTTAATTACAATCCATTTACAATTCACAAACCTCACTCTCTCTTAAATAAATAGATCAAGATAGAAATATACAATGAGAGAAGGATAAGAAGTTAGAGACAAGGGGTTTAAAAAAAGTCTTAGTAGGAGGGGATAGAAAGAAAAATAAAAATATTGAATTAGAATGCCATTGGTTTTATGGATAAAGACATTAAAGAACACAACCTACTTGATTCAATTCCTTGAACTCCTTGGATGATGAACACTTTGGATCTCCTTTGGGAGAGGAGAATGAAGTTGAAAATTTGATGATCGTGAGGAGATTATAAATTCATTTAATATCAATGATCATTTCACTTGATGTGAACTACAATTGTATAATGTTCCATTCCCCACAAATCCTCTTTATATAGCCTCCATAGGGTTATGGGGTCCAAGGAGTTAAGTCACAACATTAAAGAACCAAATTGGAATGTTACATTCTCTAAGTCACTTGTATGTCTAATTTTTTGTTTTATTTATCATTTAGATTAATTTTACAATTCTAGGGTGTTAGGGGTCAGAAATTTTAGTTTTGGGGGGATAAAAACCAAGGCGCATAGTTAGGACACTATTTTTATAACTATGATGATAACTATGTGAGGGGTGATAGATTTGGGATAGAGGTATTCTTCATGGTTTGAGAATGGTTGGTCAAACCGTGTGAACCCGCATGATAACCATGTAGCCGGTTCTTGGGGAGAAACTAGCTACCGCATGGTTAGAGTATGGTTTTCCTAACTATGTGGTTAAATCGTATGGCCGATCCAGCTCATTAAAAATTGTGTAATTTAATAAATTCTTCAAATCAGTTTTTATACACTTTATCCCTCATTTCTTCATCCCATTATAAAAAAACACTTATCCTAGGTGTGGAAGCTTCCTCCTCTCCTTTTTGGTGGAATATCCTTGGATTCTAAGTGGTTTTTCTTTAGGTAAGTCCAAATATTCTTAGTTTCTTCTTCCTTTCCCCTTCCTTATTCTTGTTCATTCATTTTCAGAAAGTGTGTAACCCTAGATAGTGGGGGTGACTAAACCTAGGGTTTTTATGGGATATTGGTTTTTCGTCTTATGGATTAGGTGTGTGAGGCCTTCTCCAACCTATTTTAGGTTATTATCATCAATGGTGATAAGGTTTGAACCAATTCTGATGTAAGTATCTATATTTAAGGGAGCTTCCATGAATTAACTTTCAACTAATGATTGAATTTAGTTTATGTTTATGAATTTTTTATTTTTCGATTTATGGTTGATTATTATCCAATTTTTTCATGCTTTATGGATTGGTATAGAAGTTTAGTGTTTAAAGAGAATTTTGGAAGTAGGGGAGGCTTATATGAACTCTGTGTTTTTTTGAGATGGATTAAAGAGATATTATGACATTAAATAGATTTCTATTTTTTTTACAAATAGATTTACCTTTCGGGAAGGTTTTTTTATAAAATTGGAATTTTCGTTTCTGAAATTGGCATGTGAACTAGTTTTTTATGTATGGAACTTTCTTTATGATTATGTTGACATAGAGTAGCAAACATGTTAACTTGGGTGTGAGCGAGGGGTTGTCCAAAGGAACCTGAGAGCCTTATGGGAGGAAGACTATACAAGAATCCATCTATATTCTAAGGGACTGTATGTGACCTTGATAGGAATACCGTGAGAGATTCCACTTGTTTCAAGGAGATTTCAAGACCTCTTAGATTTGGGCCCATGGATTACCATGAGATATTCCAATTTATTTATCTATCTAGCACAAATTGTTTAGAGTCATTCATATTAGACACTTACGGTTAGATCCCTATGTTCAGTTACTCATGTAAGGTTTGTATATATGCTTGATGTATTTCTTTAGTGTCATGTTTGATATGATGGGATATGTTATATCCATTTTTTATTGGTAATATGATTATGATTATGTTATAATTTCCATTACTATTTGTTTTTCGGAATATTGAGAATTTTTTACCATGTGGTCCTATTTATTTATTTTATCCATGTTGAGGAATGTTTAAAAAACACGTTTTGTTTGAAATGGAAAACCAAAGGGGTTTAAAAAGGCTTGTTTGGAAGTGAATTGTTTTCAAAGTGGTTTAGTTTTAAAATAATATTTCAAACTATTTTATTGGTTTTCATGGGTAAACGAGTTAAATAGATACATTATGCTATCCTAATGGGCTTATGAATTACATCCTAAATATTCTTTTGGGAGTATGTAAATTTCATTTTTCAGGACATAGGTAAAAAATGGTAACCATGTACCTGGGTGTATTTTTTTGATTACCATCATTTATGGTTTTTTGGAGTATGTGTGGTATCACAGAGTTGGCTCTTGTAGAGTAATTTTGGGATTTTTGTATTTATTGAGATATATGTAGTGGTATTATTGGGACTTGTACCCTTTATTTTGAGTTTTAATTTTTGACTTTTGGTACTATGTATATTTCATTTTTGGAATTCTAGTATATGATGTTGTTTATGATACCCATTAGCCTTTATCATGTACTCTTGATGTTTTATTTTATTTTGATTACTCTAATAATATTAGTGCAGCAGTCCCATTTCATGGATGGGTCATGCTGGTTTAATGTGGCCGAAACCATTACCATGAGGGTTTTCATAATGCATGGTTATTTTGTATATCCAATGGAGATCAATAACATGCTTTGGGATATGTGGCATGCCAACTCAGGTGATGGGTCTGGTCAATCTGGCATGGTTCAATACAAAATGTAATTAGAGCATTTATTTACTTGGGAGTTAGTGGTAGACTAGATCTTGGACCATCTAAGATTAAGAGTTAGGTGGGAGGAGTTCCTGGAAAACTCTTGTTTATGTTGAACCTCATGTTTTTATGGATTTTCGAGGATTTTATTTATGTTTTGTTCCTGGTTATGGGTTTTTATGTTAATATTTTGAGGTATTTCCCAGTTGGGGTTCAGTTATAGAGTGATATAGAGGGATGTTTTGAGTTTTGGGGTGAAAATATGTTGGTATATGGGATGTATATAGGTAAGGCACATGGTTAGTAGTAACCATATATAGCTAGTGTGACTATGTCTGGTAAACTCCATTGAAACCCATACGGTTGGTGCATGGTTTCCTTAACCATGTGTCCAAACTGTGTATTATGGTAAAATATTTTTTTATTTTTTTTCTCCATTTTCATTTGGAGTAGTTTTTTATACCTAAGATATATGTTTAGACCCATTATAGGGGTTTTTTGGTTCATTTTATGTTGTTTTAGAGTGAATTATTCATGTTGAAGCTTATGTTTTGTGTCTTGTAGATAATGAATCCTAGTATGATCTCACCTATGCGTTGAGAGGGTGTTGTCGAGAATACCCTAAAGGAAACTCCTCTTGTTGATCTGGCTGTGGTGGAGTTCACGATTCATGTGATCTAATCCTTAGGTCAGTTGGGTGGTCGATCGTAGACAAAAATATTGGAATGTGCTTAGGAGTTTATGAGAAAAAATACACCATTTTTCTATAGATACAAGGGATCAAATGATACCAAGGAGTGGATATATTGTATTAAGAAAATATTTCATTTTTTAAAGATCCCTAAGACCTTTAAGGTGGGTTTCACCATGTATTTTCAGGAAGGTTTAGGTAGAAAAAGGCAGGAGTCAATAGTGCTAGCTAAGAGGCATGGTGATCTTACATGGACCAGTTTCTAGGTAGATTTTAATTGGAAGTTATAATTAGAAAATTTGAGGCTGGTGAAGGCTTATAAGTTCTTGAATTTTGGGAAATGGGATCATTTAGTGATGGATTATGCTTCTTATTTTACTAAGTTGTTTCAAATCTCTCTGGATCTTCGTGAGAACGATTAACTCAAGGCTTGATGTTTTGCGATGGGATTGAGGCCATAAATTAGGTATATGATTATTATTATCTATATGACAACTAGTTAAAAGATAATGGATAAATAGACCATGGAATATGAATATTTAACTAGAAATATAGGTCTTAGTGGCATTATTTTGGTGGTTAGTATCCAAAGATCCTCATCTAGTCAAAATAGAAAGTGGGAGGAGTCCCATTAGGAAAGTGGAAGGAGTGTTCAGTAGTCCCAAAGTACATGGATTATGGATTCTATGGGGCATAATCCAGTCATATTTTATTAGTTTAGGAAGGGTGGACAGAACATGAGCAGTCACCTAGATGATTTGAGGATGTTCCACTAGTGTGGGTGTTCAGGTCATCTCCATCATTTTAGATAGGATTTTTTTGAGTGGCGGAGGGTCCAAATTTTCAAAGGGATCCCAAGTTTAGTTTGATTCTTCTAATGGTGGAGGATATCAACCTCTAGTAAAGGGGGATTCTCACTAGGTAAAGAAGGATTATGTACAATGTCTATTTCTTCTTCTATGGAATTTGTTTTATTTGATATGGGAACATCCCATTCTTTTATCTCACTAAATATTATTGATTATTTCGGCATGAAAATCGAGTTGATTACATTTTTTCAATATTTTTTAACTCCATTGGGTAGGAATAAGGAGAAGTTTTTCAAGTTTCCAGAGTGATGTGTTTTAATTACTGATGTACAAGTCATATAGGATTTCTTCATATTGGAACTGAATATTTTCGAACACATTATTATCATAGATTAGTTGATCAGTTTCAATGAAGTTCTTGATTAATATTTCTTCATGGTTTATTTTTTTACTCATAATGGGAGCACTCACATATTTCTATGTGAGTGGGATTCATGATTAGGGAGGGAAGGACTAGTTACTTAAGAATTGGGTTTGATTTTGTGCCAACTATCTAGGTTTCTTCTTAATGTTATAGAGCAGAGTTTAGTGGGAAAAATTAAAATGGTTCTGGAAAAGTACCTAGATGTGTTTCTAGAGGAATTTTTAGGATTTCTACCTAATAGAGAGGTTGATTTTACTATCAATCTACTTCTTGAGATGAGCCCAATTATATTATCATCTTATTAGATAGATCTAGTCAAGATAAAAGTGTTGAAATCTCACCTATAGAACCTTGATGGTATGGGACTTATCCATCCCAACATGTCACCATGGGATTCTCTAATCTAATTTTAAAAGAAGACATATGGGATCCTTGAAATCTTCATACACTACCATAAGATTAATCCCATGACCATGAATAATAAATATCCATTTCCTAGAATTGATGATCTCTTTGATTAGCTCAAATGATCATAATTTTTTCCAAAGATGTACTTGAGATCCTAGTACCATGAGTTGAGGGTCTTGGAAGAGGATTATTCAAATAATTCCTTTCAAAGATGGTATAGAAATTTTGAGTATTTGGTTATTCCATTTTGTCTTACCAATGATCCTTTAGTATTTATGTAATTGATGAACCAAGTCTTCCACCTCTTTTTGGACTCCTTTTTGGTCATGTTCATTATTGAAATTTTGGTGTATTTTAAGATAGAGGAGGATAATTCCAACCATATGGACGTTTTTTGGGAGTTTTTAGTGAACACCATGTGTATTCCATGTTTTCAAAATGTTAGTTTTGGATATAAGAAGTGATGTTCTTAGGCTATGTTATTTATAAGGTAGGAGTTTCCATAGATCCTGAGAAGGTTCAAGTAGTCATTTATTGGGAGAAGAAAAAGAATGTGTTATATATATATATATATTTTGTATTTTTTTAGGTATTATAGATGTTTTTTGGATCTTCTCTAGGATATATTATACCATGACATATTTCACTAGAAAATGGGTAAAGTTTGAGTGGTATGAGAAGTTTCAGTGTGATTTGATCAGTTTAAACCCCATTTGAAACCATTCTAGTATTATTTGGTCCCAATACTAGGAGAGATTATGATGCGTTTTGTTATTATTTTGATGTTAGTTTGGGGGGAATGATGATGTAGGATGATCATATGGTTCCCTATCGATCTCGAAAGATACACCCACATGAGCATATTTATCCTAACCAAGACCTGTAATTGGAAGGTATGATGCATGTACTAAAAACATGGAAACACTACCCATTTGGGAAGAATTTACAGTCTATTTGGATCATCGAATCGTGAAGTAAATTTTTTATCTAGTGGGACATGAACCCTAGATAGATACATAGGGTAAAATATATTCAAACTTCTGATTTTTATATTGATTGTACACCTGGGAATGGAAATTTGGTTTCTAATTCATTGAATAAGATGTTTCTAGTGTAGGATATTTGGGGATCAATAGATGAGTATGGTTTGATGAGCCAGTTAACATTTCTAATTATATAAATCAAGAAGGATGGATAGTAGGTGATATTGGCTAGTGTATTGGTTACACCGTCTCTTATTGACCAGTTTGGGAGTAAGAAGCTATTAGACCTTGAGATATAGTAGATTATTAGTGATTTAAATGGTGGGGAGACCTCATTTGATTTGTCTTAGTTTCCCAATAGTTCTATCCTTTTAAAAATGATCCTCATAGTTCCTTTGAGATTCAGGTATGATGTGATTCATAAGGAACATCATTCTAGTTGGGACAATAAAACTAGAGAATCCAACTGGTTTAATACTATAAAGGGTTGGTATTGGTTGACCAGAATGAGATGTATAGTTGCATATATCATTTATAGATATTTTACTTACTAGATGATCAAAGCTAAACATTAGAGACTAGATAGGGTTTTGTAGCCAATTCTTATTTCAATGTAAAAGTGGGATGAGATATCCATGGATTTAATTATTATATTACCTCATACCCTAAGTGGGAAAGATTCTCTATGGGTTATTGTTGATCATTTGATTAATCATCCAAATTTATTACCATTAAGAAGAAAAAAAAGGTAGAGTACCTTAGACACGTGTGTAATTGACAGGATATCCAGCTTCATGGAGGGCCATCATTGATATTTTCAAATCAAAATTCCCAAATTACTTCCCGATTATGAAAGGGAATCTAAGAGGATTTGGTAATCAGACTAATTTTGAGAACTGTGTATCATCCACAGATGGATGGTTAGTCGAAACAGACCATCCTAACTCACAAGGATATGTTATGAGAATGTTATCTTAATTTTGGGGGTTTTTGGGAAAGTAACCTACCATTTCAAAAGTTTTATTATAATAATATTTATCACGCATCGATCCATATGGCCCCATTTGAGGAGTTTTATGGGAGGTCATTCCAAACCCCGTTATATTGGGAGGTTCCAGGTGAGAATTCCTTAGTAATAAAGAGTCTTATATAAGAGATAAAAAACATAGTATGAATGATATAAAAAATTTAGTGATATGTTATAGTCACTAGAAGTCATACAGCGATCAACATTACCACCCGTTGGAGTTTTTTGTGGGTTATCACGTGTTTATTCGAGTATCAGTTCGACTGGGAATCTATCACTTGGAAAATAAGGTAAAGGAGGAACTATGTTATGTAGGGTTGTTTCATGTTGTAATGAATCTTGGTAAGGTAGCCTATCATTTGTATTTTCCACCTCAGTTGACCTCGATCTATGAGGCCTTTCATGTTTCCCAGTTGAAGAGATACCAGTCAGACCCATCTCATTTGTTGAAGTGGAAAGATTTAGAGGTTGAGGCTGATTCCACTATTTCTGAATAGCTTATTCATGTCTTGGATTATCAGAATAATTTTATCTATGGTAAGTCAATCCCTTTGTTCTGTGTGCTCAGACAACATGGTGATGATATCCATAAAACATGGGAGTGAGAAGGTTTCGTGAGGGTGAATTGGCATAAACTATTTTCTTTTTAGGAAGATTTGGGAATTTATCAGGGAAAAATTGATATGGTGGGGAGTTTTCAATAATTTCTAGGTCACTGGTATGTATAATTTTTAGTTTTATATATCATTTGTTTTACTTTTTGAGTTTTTGGGTGTTTAGGGATTAAAATTAGAGTTTTTAGGGGACAAATTCCAAGAAAAATGGTTGCCATGCGATGAGTGATGGTTTTGGGATAAAGGTATTTCACACGGTTTGAGTATGGTTTTTGAAACCATGAGAGCCCAAGGGATAACCATTTGGCCTATTTTTTGGGAGGTAGTAACTCCCGCATATTTGGTACATGGTTTTCCTAACTGTGTGACCAAACCGTACGACTTGTACAACTCATTAAAAAAACTGTAATTTACCAAATTTCATATTTTAATTTTAATATCCTTTATCCCTAATTTATTCCTCCCATTTTTTTCAACCCCTTCTCCTTGGTGTATAACATCCCACCTCTATTTTTTGGCAGAATCTCTTTAGAGTTATAGTGGTTTGGCTTCAAGTAAGTCAATATATTCTCAGTTTCTTATTCTCCCCTTCATTATGTTTGTTCACCCATTTTCATGGAAGTGTTTTTAACACCCCAATATTTTATGAATTATATTTTATCAAATAAATTATATTTTTTTGATAGCTTGTGTTGCACACAACATCCAGTTTTAATAGACCACAATATACTATTAATATTATTATTATTTAAACATGAGCGTAATAACCTATCTGTTAAATTTAGTTTTATGAATAAGAAATTTTTTTTAAAATTATTTATAATGGTTTTATATAAGGAAAAAATATTTATAAAATTTTTCTTAATATTTATCAAATTATTTATATTCTTCGAAAATACTTTCACTCAAAAAAATATTTTTATTGATTTTTGGGAATAAATAATAAAAGTAAATTTTTGAACTTCTATATTTTTTTTTAAAAATTAATATTTTAAATCATCATGTCAAAATATACTTAGTGTTAAATTTTAGATAATTTTTTGAAAATATTAATCTTTCGATGAATAGTGAATAATACTAATTTTTATTAAAAACTGCCTTTTCATTTAAAGAATTTATAAGTCCCATTACGTTTATAAGATGGGTTTAAAAGTAAAATTAGTAAAATTATATTATTATTAATAAAAATTTATCTAATTTTAATAAGTTTTATTTTAAAATTTTATATAATTGTTTTAATACTTATGAAAACATTTCTTTGGAAAACTGCTTTTTCATCCCATCTGCAGGTTTAATTTTAAATTAAATTCCACCAATTCTATGAATTGAATTAGAAAAAATGGATTAAATATTTGGAATCATAATAATTAATATTAAATAATACACTCAACATAATTTTTGATCATATTGAATAGTAAAAACTCTAAAAATTAATTACCCTGATTAAGGTTAAAAGGGTTTTATAGGGGGGTTAAACTAGAAAATATAATGGTAAAAATGACATAAAAAATTATCCAGTTTTTATTTTATAGCAATATTTAGAACTTATATAATCTAATTTTCTATAATTATTTATTTTGGTGCCTTTTTTAATATGTAATATGTGGGTATAAATTTTTATTTTTGAAAAATCAAAGTGTGTCCTCTCCCGCACTTATCAATGTGTATCTTCTTTACTCTCATCTTTACATTTAAAAAGAATTTTTTTTAGGTAATAAATGCCCCAATAACTTCATTAATTTCCTTACCATTTCCTATAGTCTTTAGTTTGATCATAAAAATCCACTAAGAAGGCTTTTGGTATAAAACTAAGGAGGTTTTTCGAATAACAGGCATCATTCTTAACCAAGCGTTTTTGTTTTATTTCTTCATCCATACCCATTAAATCATTATACATTATGAGGATATAATAAAATAAATATATAAATACAAATAAAATGAATATATATTATATTTATATCATTATTACTTTTATTAATATTATAGAACCATAATCAGAGTACAAGAATAAAAAATATAGAACCAAAACATACATGAAAAATGAAGTATTTATCACCCAGAAGAGTGATTTTAATAAAAAATTGTTAATAAATCGGAAATAAAAGGTTATAAGTAAATAATATATGTTATTATATATATTATTATTGTTACTTAATATATGTATAAAAAAATATATTTATTATACAAGCATTTGAAACGTGTATAAAGGAATATGGACCTGAGGTAAGGAATTTTTATCTCACTTTTATTTCCGTGGGTCACATCCTTATACACCACTTATTTATTTTGTGTGGTGAAAGTACTTACCATGAATGTATTTTATAATTATTAACATGAAAATAATGGGATAGAAATATCCATTTAAGGTTCTTTATTTCATGGGGATTATGATTCAAGAGTTACTAAAGTTCTAAGGGTTTTATAATAGAATTTCATTGTTTATTAGGATTATTTATGATTATGATTCCGATAAGAAAATATTATGATATATCTCTCAAGAAAATCTTAAATTTTATTCTCCTCTAGTTTATTATGTAATTTTCTTATTTCATTTTCTTCTCTTTATGTACTCAAGAGATCAAAAGAATATTTTTATGAAAAAATATATTTATTTCTATCTTCTGTCAAAAATAATTTTTCTTCCATGTCCATGTTTTCTAAAAGTGTTTCAAAGAATGTTTTTATTATTATAAAATTATTTTTAAATTCATTTTTAACCATGTTTGAATTTTTTAAAAACGTTTTAAAAGTAATTTTCTCATAGTTTTCCAAACGAGCTACTGTTGACTTTTTACCGAAAATATGAAAGGAATTTTATTTTTAACATACACAATATGAACAATTTCTTTTACTGAAATGAAAAATAAATTATTTGAATATTCCTTTAAAAAATTTGGAAGTAATTTTTAATGAACTTATTTATTTTTTTTTGAATTTTTTAGATTTTAGATAATTTATTTCATTGTGAAAATGTTATATTCCTCAAGAAATGTTCCAAGAAAAATTTAAAAATATTTTTTCCATATAAGACATTGATGTTACTTAATATTTAATAGGGATATGATCCAATGATACCATAATTATTTTTTATTTTTATGGTTTTTATTTATGTTGATAATATTTTCATGAAACCCATTCCCTTTACACGAGATATGCTATGATAAAATGACAAAATGTTTCTAAAACCCATTTCTTTTCCATGGTTTATGATATGATTAAATGTTTATGAAACCCATTTATTTTCATGTATTATGATATTATTAATGTTTCATGACCTTATGAGACAAAATTTTATGATTTTAATTATGTGATATGTGGGGCTATAATTATATGGTTCTCCGATGCATTAGGTTAATATTTATATCTCACGAGATAAATAGGACTAGAATGGGGAGTGAGCCCTATTAAATAAGGGAATCTATACACTATGACAATATTGCTAGTGAAACTTGACTTCTACAATGGTTTGGGAAGTGAAACCATTAAACTGTGATAGTCTTGGAAATTATCCTTGACTACTAAGCAAATGACTTTCAACGCTTATTTGTATGCCATAGATCTATGTCTTCTAAAAATGTTATCCTCTCATGGATTTTATTTTTTTATTAAATTATGATTAGCGACTTATTAAATTCCAAGATTTATTCCATGACTCAAGTTTATAATATATGATATTAGTGGTATGGTTTTCAAATGTTATTTCTATGTTATCATACCATTACACTCATGTTATATTGATATCTCCCTTATTTACCATTACAGAACACTTGAGATCAACCTTTCTTATATTTCCTTTCCCTGGTTATGAAGGAAGGTATCGTGGATGATATTTATAAAAATGATGATATTTATTAAGAAATTACTTGGAGATGATGTATTTGAATAATGAACTAGTTGTTTATGTACCCAAGTTTCTAAAGTCACTATACTTAAATGATTCTGACATGGATTATTATATTATGTAATGAATGTTCACCCACTAAGAGGTAATATATATGTATTAAAGTATAAGGTCTCTATAGTTGTTAATATAGAAAGGTTTATTAACCTTTTGAAACTAGGATGAGAAAACATTAGTGATATCCCTAAGGATAAGTATAGGGATAAGTCAAAGTATAAGAAAATGACTTGGAATTTTGGTGAATGATAGAGTGAGTCGTTCACAAGTGATTACATACATGAATGGATAATATAAGTGGGTGTGTATTTTGAAATTTTTTACCTATAGGTAATAACTCTAAAAAAGAAACATTGGTCTTTAAATTGATCCTTACCTAGTAAACAAAATGAGACTTTCTATGCAACTGTTTTGACACTCACAGGGATATGTTTTGGAAATTCAAAAACTCTTTACAAAACATCATGAATGATTTGAATAGATGATGACCATTAATGAACTAAGATAAACCTATGGTGTTATAGATTTAAAATAAGGTTCCATTATTTATACTTCCTATGAAATATTTTTCATGATTAATCAATATGATTAATCACGCATGATGGTTATGTTAACCATTTTGGTTTTAGTAAGGGATTGAAGACATAAAAATATCGTTGATGTGGTTATAAGAATGCTCAAATATTGAAGTACCTTATTTGAGATTAGTTATAAAAATCATTTATATTAGGAAAAGTATCAAGGGATGTTAATTAATATCCCCAATTTTTAGATATTCAAATAGTAGTTAAGACCCCCAATAGTACAATGATCATAATTTAAGTCTATGATTATTATTCCAGCTGATTTTGGCGGTAATGTGCTTCTTGGAAATATTTTTATTATCCCTCTAGTTTAATTTTTTGTTATATTATGCATGGATTTGATTTTTCTACATAAATACCACATTAATTTCTAAGGAAGGTAAATCTTGTTTTAAATTCCAAACCAACCTATGATCTTCTAATTTTCACGATGATAAATATAAACTTATTATAGAAATCTTACCCATTGTATGGGTCTCTATTCCTATTCAAAAGGGGTGTTTATCTCAGATGGTTGGGGAAAAAATCAACATCGATGATGTGCCTATTATATGGATGTTTTTTAAAGTATTTATGGAAGAGTTTACTAGTATTCCACCAAAACATGAAGTTTAGTTCTCAATAAAACTCATAACAATTGATATAGATATTTCAAAGAATCTCTATATAATGGGCTTGATTGTGTTTCATGAATTGAAGAAGAAACACCAAGATAATCTTGACAAGGTGTTTAAGTAGCCATGTGTTTAAAATTTGGGTGATCCTATTTTTTTATTAATAAGAATGATGGATTGATGCGACTATGCATTGATTATTGGGAACTTAATAAGATCACAATCAAGATCAAGTATCCTCTACCCCATGTTGTTGATTTGTTTTACCAAATTTTTAGGGTTTAATACTTTTTCAAGATTGTAATTCATTCTGGATATCGTCAATTGAGGTTCAATAAGGAGGATATAACCAAGAAAACATTCTATACAACGTATAGACATTATGAATATACAGTGATTCCATTTGGTCTTAATAATTTCACCACTATCTTTACAGATTTAATAAATAATGTCTTTAAAGATTACCTTGATCCTTTTTTCATAGTATTTATTGATGATATTATTAGTTATTAAAAGATTAAAGAAGATAATTAATATCACTTAATAATTATGCTAAAGACCCTAAGGAAGTAGAAACTGTATGAAAAAATTTACATAGTTTGATTTTTTGTTAGAAAATGATTCATTTTTTGGTCATATAATCTAAAGAGAGGGTAAATATAGGGACCCATCAAAGATTGAATTTATTGAAAAATTCTTATACCAACCACTAATCGAGATATTTAAAGTATTTTTGCTTGGATAGATATTATTGAGAGTCTATGGATAATTTATTATGACTATCTAATTAGCTCACTAAGTTAACTTGAAAGGGAGAAAAGTTCCTTTGAAAAAATGAATAAAAATAAAAATTTCAAAGAACTAAAGATAAGGATAATCAGAAAAATAGTGCATACATTAGCCTATAGTAGAGAAGGGTTTGTAATATACAGTGATGCATAAAATAACAGAGTAGGATTCATTCTCATGTAGAATGACATGGTTTTATCTTATACCTCAGGACAATTAATGTTTAATGAGAAAAATTATTCAACTCATGATTTGGAGTTAGTTATGTTAATTTTTTCAATAAATATATGAAGGTATTATATTTATAGAGAAATTTGTGATATATATATTGATCATAAAAGTTTAAAGTATATTTTCACATAGAAATAGTAGAACATATTCTAGAGAAGATGGTTGGAACTAATTAAAGAGTTGAATGCACAATAGATTAGCACCCTGAAAAAAAACAAGGTGGATGATGCTTTGAGTCGAAGGGTTCATTCTAGATTATCTATATTGAGGATAAAAAAAGATCCAATATTTAAATGTTTTCAAAGGATAGATATGGAAATATTGAAGGAAGGGGATAAATTTTATCTTTGTCAAATGAGTGCTCATCTATCTATCTATGTGAATATTAAAGAGGCGTAGAAGGATGATGTAGAGCTATAAAATAAGTTTAGAAATTTTCTTGAGTTTAACATAGATTATGATAGAATAATAAGGTTTAGTAATAATGTATGCGTTTTATCCATACCTAATTTGAAGAAGGATCTATTAGTTCATGCTCATAGTTCTTAATTCTCTATTTATCTTTTATGTACAATAATATATAAAAATTTGAAAGATTATTTCTAGTGGGATGACATGAAGAGAGATATTGCAGTGTTTTAATCTCGGTTCTTGGTATGTATTAAAGTGAAGTATAAGAAAAACCATTATAAGGGGATGTTATAAACATTACATATACCAGAATGGAAATGGGAAAACATCACCATGGATTTTATCATCAGATTCCCCAAAACTTCTAAAGGGAACAATGCTATATGTGTTTTAGTCGACCATCTTAAAAAGTAAAAACACATCAATGCTATCAGAGATGATTTCTTTCTAGATAATATTTCCATGATATACATTAAGTAATTGTTAAGGTTTTATGGAGTTCCACAATATATTAAACCAGATTGGTATTTGAGGTTTACCTTGAAGTTTTCATGAAGTCATCTACAAGACCTTGATACAAAGTTTAGTTTCAGTATTATGTACCATCCTTAGATAGATGTCTAGTCTAATAGAACAATTCCAAATATATAGGATATGATGAGATCTTATTCGATGTATTTTAATGGTCTTTGAGATCTACACCTTCCTCTAGTATAATTTTTATATAATAATATAGTTCAATTAAGAATTATGATGACTTATTATGAATCCATATATAGAAATAAGTATAGAACACCAATATATTGGGATGGAGTTAATGAAATAAAGATATTTGGGCCAGACATAGCTAAGGAAATGACATATAAAGTTATAGACATTCCACAATACATCAAGGTAGCTCATAGTTTACAAAATATTTATGCTTAAAATCATTAGTGTGATCTGGTGTTTGAAGTACGTGAGAAGGTATTCCTGAGAATGTATACATGGGATATGGTTATGATATTTGGGAAGAAAATAAATTCTTTAACTATGTATATTTTACCTTTTCATATTCTTGATTGAGTATGGATGGTTTGTTATCACTTGAGGTTTCTACCAAACCTTCTTAAGTCCATGATGTAGTCCACGTATCTTCCCTGAGGAACTAATAACTGATCCTTCACATGTAAAAAAATCAAAGGATGTACCAATATATAATGATATTTACTATGAATAAAATCATATGGAGATTATATATTGTAGAGATAAAGTTATAGGAAACCATACCACTCACTTGGTGAATGTTTTGTAGTGAATCTGCCAACTTGAAGAAGATATGTGGAAACCTGAGTATATGATGAGGCAAAAGTATCCTTATTTGTTCTTATTGGAGTTATGGAATATATAGGGTGAAATTAATTTAAAATGGGATATAATGTAAAACATTGATATTTTATAAAATAAATATTCTTCAAATATATTTAATTTATTTGATATCTTTTGTTACACGCAATATCGAGTCTTAATGAACCACAATATAATATTAGTATTATTATTTAAATATGATCGTTATAACCAAGTTGTTAAATTTTATGGTATTAGTAGGAATAGTTTTTTTAAAAAATTAATTATAATTATTTAATATAAATAAAACATATTGATGAAATAATTCTTATTTTTTAGTAAAGTCTTTATATGCTTCGAAAATACTTTTTCAAAAAAATGATTTTTATTATTTTTTGTGAACAAATAATAAAATTAATTTTTTTTAAAATGTTAGATTTTTTTTGAAAAAATTAACTTCATTTTATAAATCAAAATTCTAAAATTATCTTAGAGTGAAGTTTTGAGAAATTTTTGAAAAGATTGATTTTTCGATGAATAGTAAAAAATACAGATTTTTATTAAAAACTACCTTTTTATTTAAAGAATTTACAAGTTAAATTTTATTTTAAGATGTTTTTAGAAGTAAAATTAGGTCAATTATTTTATTATTAATCCAATTTAGGTTATTGGAATAAAATTTATTTTAATTGTTGATATAAATTTTTTTTATACTTATGAAAAATTTCCTTTAGAAAACCGCCTTTTCATCATGTATGTGAGTTTAGTTTTAAATAAAATTCTAACACTTATGTGAATTGATTTGGAAAAAATTTATTCCATATTTTTAATTAGAATAATTAATATTATATAATAATTTCAACTTAATCATTGTTCATAATTAGTATAAAAATAGTAAAAAATAATTACCATAGTTAAGGTTAAAACGAGTTTACTAGAGGGTTAAACTAAACAAGATAAGGGTATAAAATGAACTAAAAATTTGTAAAATTTTAATATTTTCCATATTTTGACCTTATGTCATAGAATTTTTGATAAGGATCCATTTTTATATCCATTTTTATTTTTTAAAACACGCTTAAAACTTTTTTCTTTTTAAAAATTCAATACGTTTCCTCTCCCCCACTTATAAAAGAGAACACCATATCCTCTCCTATTAACAGTTCAAAATAGTTTTATTTTAGAAAATACCTAACCAAACACATTTATTAATTATATTAAAACATTATTTAGTCATTATTATAATTATTAAACCCTCTTAATATGGATTTTGGTGTAAACCTAATGAGGCTTTCCGAAGAAGAGGTATCTTTCTTAACTGAGCGTTTTTATTTTATTTATTCTTCCAAATACATAAAATATTATTAAATTATTATGATATAATAACATAATTATATAAAATTATATGATATTTTATTATGTTAATTTCATAAACTATACCCATATCCTTTTCCATAAAATGGGAGACGAAACTATTGATCTTGTGTACGACAGACTACCGCTTCACAAACCGATGTAATTCATTTTCCATCACCGCCTCTCATGGATGGATATAATGATATATTTTACATATTTTTTATGATATTTATGACATAATTTTACTTCATTAATAATAATTTTACATCTAAATTCTTACCTTACAATCTATTGGGAAAAGATAACATCGCTCATGCGTACCTATGGACAACCACCCTCAAGAAGCAACGTGATTCGTTTTTCATTTTATTTTTACATGGATGGTAATGAGGTTAAATTTAATCAATATATAAGATATATATTATTTTAAAATGATTCTATAATGGTTAATTAATATTTAAATTTCATTTATTCCATCCTTTGAAGAAATGAAAACAATGTTCAGGCGTTCATATAACATACCATCTCTATGAACAATGTAATTCATTAATCTATCTCTAACTTTTATGGTTGAAAATAAACATTTATATATTTAATTTAAATGATATTTATATCATTATTATAATTTTTGAGATGATGTAACCGTAATCAATGTATATGGACCAATACTACTGAACCGAAACATACATGAAAAATGATGCAGTTATCACCCCAAACAACGATTTTAATAAAGAATTATCAATAAATAGGTGGTAAATAGTTATAAGTAAATAATATATGGTATTTTATATTTATGTATGGTTATTTAATATATTTATAATAAATATAAAATTTTTATATAGGATATTGGGACACATATAAAGGAAGTTGGACATAAGTTAGAGGATTTTCATCTAACTTTTATTTTCGTGGGACACATGCCTTATACAACACTTTTTTCTTTTATGTGGAATATATAATACCAAAAAAACAATTGGATGATTATTCTCATAAAAATTATTTGATATAAATATCCATATAAGGATACTTCTTTCACGGAGATTATGATTCAAAAGTTTCCAAAGTGGTAAGGATTTTATGAAACAATCTCATTATCTATTGAGATTGTCTATGATTATTCATACACTGATAAACTATTATCATATATGTCTCAAGAAACTTATCAAATCTCTTATATTATGGTTATTTATATAAATGATTTGTTTTTATTTAATTTTCATATGTTTATGTACTCAATATATCAGTGGAATATTTTTAAGGAAAATCGACTTTATTTCTTTCTTTGGTAAAAAATAATTACTTTTCCATATCCATGTTTTCAAAATATGTTTTAAAGAATGTTTTAACTATTATATAATGTTTTTTAAATTCATTTTTACCCATGTTTTAATTTTTTTAAAATAATTTAAAATAAATCTTCTTTTCATTTTCCAAATGATGTAATTTTAACTTTTTACCAAAAATGTGAATGAAATATTTTTTTAATGTATAAAGAATAAACATAATTTTCTATTGATATGAAAATTTAATTATTTGAAGATCACATTAAATTTTTTCAAGTTTATTTTCAAATAAAAATTTTTCGTTAATATTTGTGTGATTTTTAGATTTTAAATAAGCGATTGCAATGTGAAAAGCGGTTTTCCTCAATAAATGTTCCAAGTGAAATTTCAAAATCATTTTCCATATAAGATAACATCCATTGATTTTAATTAATATTTACTAGGTATATAATCCAATGATAACATAATTATCATATCTATATATGTTTTATATTTATGATGATATGAATTTTATGAAACCTATTCTTTTTCTATAGGTTATGATGTGATGAAATGAGAGAATATTTCTGAAACCCGTTTCTTTTCCATGGGCCATGATATGAAGAAATTTTTATAAACCCCATTTATTTTAATGTGTTTTGATATGATTAATATTTTATTATATTTCGATACACATATGCATAATTTTTACCATGTGATGGGTGGTTCGAGAGTTATATAGCCCTGCAATGTATTGTGTAAAGATTGATATCTCATGAGATAAATTTTACTGGAATGGGGAGTGAACCCAATTTAGTAAGGGACTCTGTTCACTATTATATTATTGGGAGTTAACCTTGACTACTGATATCTAAATTTCATTCTTGTATTTTAAGGTATTTTAATATATCAATTTCTACATTAAAATTATTATTATTTCTAGTTTATGAATGATTTAACACATTTTGTGTGTTATGGTAGTATAAAAAATATAATCTAAAAAGGAGAATAATTACACTTCATGACACTATCTTTACTCATGGAATGACACCAAATTTTTTGAGGATGATTATGTAGTATTTTTAAGGAAACAAATTGAAGAATCTTGGAAAAATGAGGCTTCCAGTGTATAAAAATGACATTACATGTCGTGTAATAATTACATGTTGTGAACCAGGGAAAGTCTTGAAAGAGAGACATGTCATGAAGTCAAGAAAAGTGAAAAATAAATTTATATATGGTGTAAATTCTCAGGATGAGATTTAAGTGCACAACATTGAAATATCTTCAAATATAGAAACTTAAATCCCATCCCTATAATTTACACCATGAGTAAATTATTACACCACATGTTTTTTTTGTTTTTAATTTTTTTTCACTTCATGACGTGTCTATCATTCATGAATTGCACAATTTCCTGACGTGTAATGATTACACTATGTGTAATGTCATGTTTCTTTTCTAAAATCCTCTTTTTTCCTCAGTTCATTAGTAATGTGCGTTAGAAATTCTCCTTGATCATACTCAAAAATATGATGTCACACCACTAGCGAAGCTCAGGGTGAAAAGTTTAATTTTTTTCCTTTTCAATTATATATTGAATCCTTCCATAGAACACAAAATGAGTTAAACTATTCATAAAATGAATAGAATAATCATATTAATGCAGAAATCAATATACTAAAATATGATAAAATACAAGAATAAAATACAGATATCAAATAACCCCACACTTAAATTCATACTTGTACTCCAGGATGAAATCTCAAAAAACTAAAAAGGACCCTTACTATACCATGATTTAAATTAAATGTATAAAAAATAAATTGATCAAATAGAAAATTAAATTTTTGAGCATCATAGGTATAAAATTTCTTAACACCTCATTTTTCAAAGAAAAAAATCAACCATGTGTTTTACTTCTCTAATTTGAAATAAATACACCTCTTCAATCACATATTTAAATTTTTAATTTCATTCTTAATATGAATTACATTTTTAATTTAACTCACATTAATTTTTATTCTCATCATCAGGGTACAATAGTAAATAGAATTCAACACATACCTCAAAAACTTGTTACTTACTATAGACTTTCAATTTATCTAACATCTTGACTATGTAAAGATAGAATCACAAATAATAATGAGATATTCAATATTTATGATCAAATGACTCCATGTCTTAGGTTAGGTGGGTAAATGATGTAAATAAAGTAAGGATAAAATAGGAGGTTTGTCTCTAAAGTACTTTTCATGATAATCAAGAAAAAATCAATAAAAGTCTCCTCTTCTCCCAGTATCTCAGAGTAGGCTCATAATGCGATGAAATTAAATAAATTAAACACCAACTTTTATTACTATATTTATTTTTTAAGATGGCATGAAATAATTACAATGAACATGCATTCCCCAAATCTCATTAAATCTCCCGCACACTTATTCATTACAAAACTTCCATCCCTTCAACCTGTTGTTGTTTCTCCCATTGTTATGTTAGATAATAAATGAAAATATTTAGATAATGATAGGAAAGGATAATATGGGCTTGTAACATAGATCATTTCATAAAAAGGATATTCATGGATTCTATGTGTTTTAAAAATGGATTAATGTCAGGTGGGTCCATGGATAAGGTTTAAGAAAAAGAATTCCTCAATCATTTTAAAAGTGATTATATTTTCTCATAACCTTGATATGATACAAATAAAGTTAAAAAATAAAGAGAACCCTTGTTTCTCAAGATATATATTATAGGGAGAATTGAAAAATTAGAATAGTGGTTGTATCAGGAATGATATTAATGGTTGGAACAATCACTAATGGAAATGAAAAAAAATAATTAAATCAATTAATTAAAATATCAAAAATTCAAAGCATGAAGAAATCATAGAAAAATTTAATTTAAAATGTTTAAAATGCTCCCCAAATAATGATTTTTTAAATCCTAATCCACATTCTCATATAAATTAATTATTTAACCCATTTTTATCATTCTAATTTATTGACAATGAAATTTAAATTCATGGAATGGTATTTATCAAATGTAGTTTATGTCTCCTAGTTCTGTCGATTGAAGAGATAATAAAAAATGGGGCAGGAAATTTGTAGTTAAAACTATAATTAAATGTGGGGAATATAGTATATATTTTTTAATTTGAAACACTTAGTCCCCTTGGATATGATACTTTGAAGGCAGATGCATAGGTTTTTCCTACACTAGATTCACAACGTGTAATTTTTTGGTTTCTTCTTCTTGTGATTTTTTCTACTTACTGCCAACATTGGGTCTTGATGGTTCTATAAATTATAAATAATTAATTGAAAGAATTGTCCATTTTGTATGGAATGATATTTACACTTGAACCTAATTCACAAAAATCTTTTCCACATTTGTTAGCTCCTATAAATATGGGAATTGAAAATATACCTAGATCACTTTTCTTCTTAGTTAGGTCCGTAGATACAACTTTCAAACACTCTCGTGTGAGTGGAATGGTGCCAATCTCTTCCAACTTCTTCTTTTTGGTTACCAACTCCTTCATGAATTTACCATACGCCAATATGTTTATGAGAGCCTATGAAAAATGCATATTAATATGAATTTTTTAAATTGTTACAAAAATTTACCTTTTTCATGTTGTTCTTTACTTGAACGATTCATTATGGAAAAGAATGTCTTATATTTTACTGTGGTGGTCCTTGTTCTTATTCTTCAACTACATATTCCTCATTACTTTCAACTTGCTTCTCATGTTCTCCCATTGGTTATTTTCCTGAAAATTCTATACTACTTCCTTCTATTTTCTTCTCACTTCTAAGATGAACATCTTTCAAATCTTCACATGGGCATACTTTAGGGAATACTGATAGTACTTATTTGGGTCTTTCTCTAAGATCATCTAAAATTTGGCCAACTTTATGCTCCAAATTCTAAAATGATGCCTTTTTGTTTTGATGATTCTTCTTTTATTTCTTTTAATAGAACCCCTGAAGTTGTCATGAATGATTCCAACATCTCTTCCAATGTATGGACCTATATCATTAGTGTGTGCCCTTTGTGTCCTTATTGTTTTTGTGATCCCTAACCATGAAATTGATTACCATGATTGTAATCAGAATAATTTTCATGTTCTATACGCATACCTTGGGATTTTTTATACATGACCATCATGATTTCCATATTCTATATTAATGAATCTATCCATTCCCCCATCCAATCATTATTTTTGATTGCGTGAATGCATTTTTATAGAATCCATTCTACTTTACATTGTTAAATATTTCATGAAATTTCATATTACAAGTTATAGATCAATTTAGTAAATTTCTCCATTAATGACCCTCTTACTGAAAAATCAAGAATTAATCTATTTCCCCATGAAAAACCTTATAAAATGTTCAAATTAGTAGTTATAACACTATACCATGATGTGGGAAATTTTTATTCGTATCCTTATATAATTTTTAGGAATAATGTATAGATTCATCTTAAAAATGAAAAAAGTTAAGAATGTTTACCAATATGTCCATTGACTTAGAATTTGGAAAGAAGCAGGTGAGGATGTTTCTTGAAAGATCATCCCATGTCATGATGGAATGTTCTAAAAAACATTGAATCCAATCTTGAACTCATTCAAATAATGAAATTTGGAAAATATAGAGTATTGTTGCATTACATGAAACATTTTGGAATTGTAATATGTCTGAAAACTAGAGTAATATTTCCAAATGTTTGTCCATATCTTTTTGTAGAAGTCTAGTGAATTTCATGCCATTTGAGACAAATGAAATTATTTAAAGGTTGATCTCATTGTGGTTTGAAGCAACATGAGTATTTAGGATTCTCTATTTCAATCTTTTGTTCGATGGCTGTCCATGGTGTGAAAGTGTCGTTTGCCGTGGATCTCTTTGAAGAACCCCAATAGGTTGATTTTTCTTAGTTCCCACTATGGTTCAGTTGAATTTACTATCTGGGATTGGTTTATAATGGGTTGTGGAGTTGAGGATTTATTTTTTCTTTGAACAAGTATTATAGTTGTGCTTTAAATATTTCAATATAAAAATTTCAGTACAAAATACCCAATAAAAAAATTGAAATTGAAAATAATGAAAAAAAGTTGAAACTGAAATTTAAAACCTAAAAACTAAAAAGAAACTCTCCTCAAAAACAGTGCAAGTTTTGACATGCTTGGAGGCCTCATTATTTCCCAATGGGTTCAATAAAATACAAAATTTGTAAAACTCAAACTATGATACTAAATTAATTAAAATGTAGTATTGGTAAGTTCAAGGCCGAACCCACAATGATGGTGAACTAGTTTTATTAGGTTTTTAAAAGAATTTATTTTATTATATTTTAAGAAATATGTGAGAAAAGAATTGTTTTATTGATTTAAAGAAAAAAATGGAAGAAAATAGATTTATTGATTGGTTTGATTTTTATTGAAAAGTGTGAATGGGTTTTTCAATTTCAGGGTTTAGGTGTAATTGGATTTTAAAAAATAGATTGATTAATTAATGATTAGTGTTGGTGTCAAGATGAGTAAGATACAATGGTCATGGTATCCACTACTTGACGTGGAAATCCCCTATAAACCCTGTCTGGTAATTTAGGGTTCCGCCTAATCAAGTTTGTCTCAATATCGTATTTAATCCAGATTTCACATAAATTTGACAATGTTAATGCCTCTTTTAGTGTTTTTAGTTGTGAAATTTTAAGATTCCTTTTCTATTTAACTATAAATGGTCATGATAAAAGGATATAAATAAACAAAATAATTAAATAAAAACAAAAAACTTAGGATTCCACCTGAAATCATTTTTTTACCGTCGTTGGCTTAACATTACCTCTTTTAGATTCAAATCATGTGATGGAAAATTGAGAATCTTGTACCGAGTAGAGGTCCATAAATGGTATCAGTTGTGTCCTATCCACATAGGTCGTCCCCAATCCTTCCTCTTTGAATAACTTAATTCTCTCTGAAGGAATACTGGGTTGATCTCCAATGGACAGATCCACCATTTCTTCCTCAATCTTGATTAACTAAATGAATGTTCATTTTCCATCCATACCTATTGTCCTTTCTCAAATTCAGTGGATTCGGTCAATCTTATGGTGTCAGTGGTATTGGTCTTTATCTTCTCTTTCTTATTTAGTTGAGCATCTTCTTGTACAACAACATCTAACTCATGTACCTCTTCAATTTCAACAACATCCTTAACTTTGGTTGTTTTTCCTTATATAAACTCATTGTCCTCTCTCACATCATAGTTCTTGATTTCTATTTGAATGTTGAAACTTACTTGATCACTGCAAACCTGTAGAAAAATTTCTCCTCTTTGGACATTGATCAGTGCATGCCCAATGACTAAAAATGGTCTCCTTAGAAAGATTTTATTTTTCTCCTCTTTCATATCCAACAATAGGACATCAATGGGGAAGTAGAATTTTTCAACTTTGATGATGATATCCTTGATGACTCCTCTTGGATATTTTATTTTCAAGCCTGCTAATTAAAGAAGTACATTTTTAGATTTATATCATCCAATCACACACTCTTAAATGTCACGTATGACATGATATTAACACTCACACCAAAGTCTAAAAATATTTTCCACATTTTTATCTCTGATAAATATGGGAATCTAAAATATACATGGATCACTTTACTTCTTATGTAGGTCCTTAGACATCACTTCCAAACACTTCTGTGTGAGTGTAATGGTGCCAATATCTTCTAGTTTCTTATTGTTTGTTACCATATCTTTCATGAATTTCAGATACAAAAACATGTTCATGAGTGTCTTTAAAAAAGTTATATTATTATGGTTTTTTTAAAAGTGTTAAAGAAAATGAAATTTCTAGGCATTTTTCTTTACCTACACCACTTGATTAGGAAACAGCAGTCTTGATTTATACTATGGTAGCTCTTCTTTGCTTTCTTCAGATACTTATTCTTTACTACTTTTAGCTTCCTTTTATCTTTATTCCACTGGTTGTTGTTCTAAAAATTATATACCACTTCCTTTTATTTTATTCCCACTTATAATCTATATATATTTTAAATATTGATATGGGAATACTTTAGGATATCCTATCAATACTTATCTAGGCCTCTCTCTAAGATGATTAACAATTTGGCCAAATTGATGCTCCATATTTCTTAGTATGGAATTTCGGTTCGATGATTCTTATTTTATTTCTTTTCATACAGCCCTAGAAACAGTCATGAATATTCCCACCATATCTTCCACCATATGGAATTGGATCGTTACTGGATTCCCTTGGGGTGATTGTTTTTGGAACCATTTTGGTCTTTGTTAAAGTCCTTTTACTTTTTGTTTTTGTGGTATCCAACCCTAAAATTTATTACCATGATTATAATCAGTATAATTTTAATATTCTATACACATACCTTGAGGGTTTTTCTACTAGCCCATTATGATGTCCATTTTCTTGGTCAATGAATCAAACTATGAAACCATCCAGTCATTATTGTTGATTCCATGAATTCCTTTCAATTGTATCCATTCTTCTTACTGCTAGAAACCGTTTCTCTATATTTTATTCAGCAAGTTGTATCTTGCTTAAGGTGACTTATTAATTAGTGATCCTCCAGCTGTAGTATAAATAATTGATATGTTTCCCTATGACAAACCTTAATTGAAAGTTTTTATTGGAATCCACATCTCTATACCATGATGGGGTCATTTTCGAGTCATGTCCTTATATCATTCTATGGAAGAATATAGAGATTCATCTTCAATTTGAAAAATGTTAAGAATGTTTTTTTATATTACCATTGACTTAGAAGGTGGAAAGAATAAAGTGAGGATGTTATTGGATAGAACATACCAGGTAGTGATGGAATGTTCAAGAAGGATTTGGATCCAATATCATGTTTTATCACATAATTAAAATCAGAAAAGACAGATTCTTACCACATAACATAAGATATTATGGAACTATAATGTGTCACAGAGCTCAAAGAAGTTTCCCAGATTCTTGTTTGAAATTATTGTGGTATTATGATGAATTAAACACTATTAATGATCACTGAAATTATTGTAGGATTGATCTTGAAGTGGTTCACAACAATTGAAGGTGCTAGGATGATCAATTTCAATCCTGTGTTTAATGGATGCCTATAGTCTTCAAGCATCTATATCCCCATATATATTTGTATAACTCCATCATGATGATTTTTCTTAGCACCCTCCATGGTTGTATATATTCTATCTCAACATTTTCTCCAGTTCTAAATCAAAACCAAATACTTTTTTTTTAATTTTTCACATTTGTGATGGTTATGCATTAAGTATTTAAAAATCTAAAAATCAAACTATGTTCACACCCAACAAAAATAGAGAAATTGAAATAAGGAAAAAATTAAAATTAAAATTAAAAACAAAAAAAATAAAAAGAAACCGTCCTCGGTAACGATGTCAGTTTTGACATGGCTATGGTGAATCATTATTTCCATACAGGTGTAATCAAAATACGTAATTTATAAAACTCAAACTATGATATTCAAGTAATTAAAATGAACATAGAAGCTTGTCAAGATTGATCCAAAGATACAGAGAATTTAGTTTGATTAGGTTTTTAAAAATAATTGGTTTTATTAAGTTGAACAATGTGGTGAATAAAATATTTTTTTATTGATTTAGAGAAAGAAAAAGATGAAATACAAGCAGATTGATAGATTAGGAACAGATTTTGAAAGCATGCATGGTTTTTTTAATGTTAGGTTTTAGGTGTAATTTGATTTTAGAAAATAGGTTGATTAATTCATGATTGGTGTTGGAGTTGAGATGAGAAAGATCTAATGGTCATGGCATCCCCTACATGACGCAACAATCCCATATTTCCCTTGGTTTGGTAATTTATAGTCTCAATGAATCATGTTTGTCTCAATATCATATTTAAACCTGATTTTCCCTAAATTTTAAAATGGTTATTCCTCATTTAGTGTTTTTAGTTGAAAAATTTTAAGATTCCTTTTCTGATTAAATTATCAATTGTTATGATGAAAGTAAAAGTAAGGTATTGGAAGTTGATAATTAAGTTGAAAAAAAAATACATGAATAAATAAAAATAAATCAATCAAAAAGCACCTTATCACTTATATTATATTACCCTAGAAAAAGGTAGGTTTACCCACTCATGCTAGTGATGAGAGGATAAGAGGGAAGGAGAGAATAAAAATAAATCATAATTAAAAGGGAGAAGAACTCAGGGAGGACACTATATAATAAATCTTCTCGTTCCAAGCTTTGGTCTCCAGATCCTCTCAAAGAACAGAAGGCTATATCTCCATTTATAGGATCTAGATGACCACCATTATTAATAATGATGAATAAATATTGGTTCAAAAGTGGGTTGGGGTGGTCTCATGTCTTAAAACTCGTCAAAAGGTCAAGATACGTCAAATATAGGAACTTAAATCCCATCTTGATAATTTACACCACAATTAAATTATTACACCATGTGTAAATTATTTCACCATATGTAATTTTATTATGAATTTTTCTTCACTTCAAAATGTGTATCTCTTTCAAAACATTCACTGGATAATGAATTATAATGATTTCACGATGTGAAATGTCATTTTTTTGATCTAGAAGCCTCTTTTTGCCTCAATTCTTCAGTTCTATAGCTTAGAAGTGCTCCATGATCATCCTAAAAAATATGGGGTCACATCGCTTCACTTCACTTGTTTCATGAAGTGTATTTTGATCATTTTTCAATAATATGTTGTATCCTTCTATAAAACAAAAAATGAGTTATGCTCTTAACAATTTTTCATGAACAATCGTATAAATACCGAAACCAATATATTAAACACCATAAAATACATGCATTATATACATATAAAAATACCCCCACACTTGAATACACACTTTTCCGCAAGGATGGAATCTCAACATACTATAAAGGGCACTCACCTTACTATTCTTCAAATTCAATTTCAAAAAAATCAATTGATCAAATGGAAAATGAAATGTTCATGAATCATATATAGAAAAGTTATCAATGCCTAATTTTTTAAAGAATATAAATCAACTAAATATTTTATTTTTCCTATTTTGAAATATTCAAGTATTTTAAACCATACATTTTAAATTTTCAATTCATTATTAATATGCATTACATTTTTAATTTATCTCACATTAATTTTCCTCGCATTATCAGGGTACAAATGTAAATAGAATTCAACACATACCTTAGAAACATGTAACATACCATAGGCTTGAAAAGAATATAAAATCTCCACCACATAAAGGCATAATCAAATATAATCATGATGGATTAAAAATTTAGGATGAAATTAATATGAGTCTTAGTGAAGGTAGGTAAATGATGTAAAGTAAGTAAGAATCAAAAAAGAGGTTTGTATATAAAGAAATTTGCATGATAATGTGAGAAAAATTTCATTTACAATGATTAAAATGTTCCTCAAATCATGATTTTTAAAATCTCAATCCACAAGCTTATCCCTACTAATTATTTTCCCCATTTTTTCATTCAAATTTATTGAAAAATAAAATTAAATTCATGGAATGATATTTACCCAAAACTGTTTATGCCTCCTAGTTTAGTTGATTAAAGAATGAATCAAATGCAGGGCATAAAATTGATTGTTAAAAACTCTAATTAAATTTGGGGAATAAATTAGAAATTTTTTAATTTTAAATGATTAATCCCATTGAAATTGGATTTTCAATCATGGATGTACATGTTCTTCTTGCTTCAAATTTTAAATGTGTACTTCCTTCATGATGTGTATTTTTTTGAAGCCTCTTCTTTCGATTCTTATTTATTGCTTCTAGATTGGGTCTTGAGGGTCCTAAAAATTACTAATAAATAGGTGAAATCATAGGAAATTATCAATAAATTTTGATATATTTTGAGAGAGAGCATGCAATCCTCTAAAAAAAGAAAGTAAATAAAGAAAACAAAACTTAGGTTACCTCCAAAAGCGATTTTTTTTACTATAATTGGATGGACCTTAACTACATAACCATAAGATCATGTGATGAATGATTGAATTTTTTTTACCTTTTATAGGTCTATAAATAGTTTCAGTTTTTTCTTATCCATATAGGTTGGCCCCTGTCCTTCCACTATAAGCATGTTAATTCTCCCTGATGATAGTACTTTCTTGATATCTATTGGATAGATTCACCATTTATTCCACAATATAGATGAAAAAAATTGAATTTCATGTACCATAAATACCTTTTTTCCTTTCTCAAATGTATCGGATTTGGTCTCTCCTCTAGTGATAGTGGTCTTGGTCTTCATCTTCTCTTTCTTCTTTAAAATGTAGTATTGGAATGTTCGAGGTGGAACCCAAAAAGATGATGAATTAGTTTGATTATGTTTTCAATAGAATTTATTTTATTATATTTGAATAAAGAGGTGACAAAATATTGTTTTTATTGATTTTAACAAAGAAAAGGATGAAAGGATATTAATTGATTCATTTGAAAATAGATTTGAAAATCATGCATGGTTTTTTAAATTTCAAGGGATAGGTGTAATTGGATTTAAGAAAATAGGTTGATTAATTCATGATTGGTGTTAGAGTCAATATTATGAAGATTCAATGGTCATGGTATCCCCTCATTGATGTGAAAATCATCTATTTCCCTAGGTTTAGTAATTTAGTTTTTTAATGAATCAAATTTGTCTCGATACCATATTTAAACCTGATTTCCCAAAAAATTGACAATGGTTATGCCTCCATTAGGGTTGTGAGATGTGTAATATTATGATTTCTTTTTGATTCAATTATCAATGGTCATGATAAAAGTAAAATAAAGTGATTAGAAGTTGAAGGTTAAATTATGAAGAACCAAATACATGAATATGGAAAATTAAATCAATCCAATGAAACCTCCCAAATTATATTACATAACCCTATCATAAGAAGGGTTTAACCCCTCATACTAGTGATGAGAGGACTAGTGAGAAGGAGAGAAGAACAAGAATTCATAATTAAAAGGGGGATGAACTCGGGGAGGACCCTACATAATGCAGCTTCTCAATCCAAGATTTGGTCTTTGGGATCCCTCCAACAACAGCAGGCTAGCCCTCTATTTATAGGCTCCATATAGGCTCTAGTATTAATAAATTTCATAAAGGGTGGTCAAATATTGGTCATGGGTGGGTCCCATGTCATATATCTTGTAAAAAATTGAATTTATGTCACATCCAGGCACTTGAATACTACCTTGAGCATTTACACCACATATAAATTATTACACAATGTGTAATTTTTTTCACTTTTTTTCACTTATTTATATGTCTCTCTTTCATGACTTTCACTGGTTCATGACCTCTAATTATTACACAATGTTTAATGTAAATTTTATTCTCTAGAAGCCTCATTTTTCCTTGGTTATTTAGTTCTGAACCTTAGAAATGATCCATTATCATCCTAAAAAATCTGGCGTCGCACCATGAGCGAAGCTAATGGAATGAAGTTTCAGTTTTCTACTTTTAAATTATATATTATATCCTTATATAGCACACAAAATGATTTAAACCATTCATAAATTGTAAAGAATAATAATTTTAATGTAGAAATCAATATATTAAAATACCATAAAATACATGCATGAAATACATATATCAACTACTATAATGGTTTGGAAAGTGAACTAATTCCACTATTATTGTATTGGAAATGATCCTTGACTATTAAGGAAATGATTTTTGATGCTTATATCTATTCCAAAAATCTATGTATTATAACAACGTTATGATATTATAGATTTTATTCTTTGATTACATTATAATTCATGTCTTCTAGATTCTAAGATTTATTCAATGACACATGTTTATGATCTATGATATGTAGGGTATGGTTTTAATTTTTTCCCATGTTCTCATATATTTGTGCTCATGTTATATTGATATATCCCTTTTTTACCCTTACCAAGAATCTAGGATCAACAATTCTTATGTTTCCTTTACCCAAGTAATGAATAATAGTATTATGTATGATATATCTATGAAGTGTGACCGTTTTTAAGAACTTAGTGATAGATTATGTAGCTCACATATGAACCAGTTGTTTATGTATCCATGTTTCTAAACGCACTATAACTAAAAAATTATTGTGTGGATTTTTATGTTATGTAATGAATATTCATCCACTAATATGTAATATCTATATCTGAAAATATTGTTTTTCTATAGTGTGTAACCTAAGATAGTGAGAGTTTTAAAAACTAGGGTTTTGATAGGGGATTTGTTTTTTTCTTGTGAATTAGGTGTGTGAGGACTTCTCCTATCTATTCCAGTTGATCATCATTGGAGGTGATGAAGTTGGAATTGTTTCCATGGTAGGAATATATATTTAACTGTGTTTTTTCATGTATTAAATTTCAATTCATAATTTTATTTGGTTTATATTTATAAAATATCAATTTTTTGATTTATGGTTGATGATTATCCCATACTTGTTGTTCTTTATGGATTGGTTTAACAACTAGGTGTTTAAAGACGATTTTCTAAATGGGGACAACTTGTATGCACTCTACGTGTTTTTTGAGATGGATAAAATATATTTTATAGGTTTAATGGATTTATAACATGGTTATAACTTTTTGGAAGGTGTTTCAAAAAAGGGAATGTTGGTTTTTTAAATTGGATTATGAAATGGTTTTTCATGTATGACCATTGATTTGTTATAATATTGGCATAGATTAGAACATGGGTTAATTGGGGTTTGAGAAAGGGGTTTCTTTGGGGAATGTGAGGTAATATAGGATGGAATACATTAAGCGATTCCATATATGCTCCAAGGGACCATGAGTGAATTTTTTAGGAAGACCGTGAGAGATTCCCCTTTTTGCTGAGAGACTGCAAGAGATCTTGGACATGGGCTTGGGGAAAACCTTGAGATCTTCCACTTTTTTTTACCTAGCCAGAATAATTTGTTTAGAATCACTCACATTATACCCTTATGGTTTTATCTCTATTTTCAATTACTCATTCTATGTTGGTTTGTATGCTTGATATGTTTCATTGGTTTTATGTTGGATATGATGATATATGTTATGATTAATTTGGTTTACTGGTTATATTATGATGACAATGTCATTATTTACCTTACTATGATTTGTTGGGGATATTGATAATTTTTTACCATGTGGCCTTGTTTATTTATTTCATCCATTTTGAGATTTTTTTGGATAACATGTTTTGTTTGAAATAGAAAACCAAATGGGTTTAACAAGGCTTATTTGGAAGTGAAATAGATTCAAAGTGGTTTTGATTTAAAATGTGATCTGAAACTATTTTATTAGTTTTCATGGGTAAAAAACATAAATCAATTCATGTTGGTATCCTAATAGTATTGTGCCTCACAACCTACACATGAATTTTGGCATATGCATATTTCATTTTATAGGACACAGTTAAAGGTAAGGACATCAAGTACCTTGGTGGCTCTTTTTGATTACTTTTGTTTAGGGTTTTGTGGAGGAGAAGTGATCTCATGAATTTGTCTCATGTAGTGTCATTTTGGGATGTCGGTATCTATTTATATGTATGTATTAGTATTGTTGGGCCTTTTCCCATTTCTTTTGAGTTTTTAATATTGACTATTTGTAACATGTATATGTTGTTTTTCTCATGCTTGTATATGATGTTCTTTAGGGTACCTTATAGTATTTAATTTTTGCTCTATATATTATATTTTATTTTATTTTACACTGACGATATTGGTGTGGCCATCCCATTTCATGTTTTTTTTATGTCAGTTTACCATGGGTAAAAATATTCCCCAGAGGTTGTTCATTATGTCTGGTGCCTATCTCCCACCCGTGGAGACTGAGAACATGATTTAGCTCATATGGAATTATGGATCATGTGATTGATTAGGTTAAACTGGGTTGGTTGATTACATGGAAAAAATATAATTACCATTACTTCACCCTTTTACTAGTAGCCTTGATGCCACTAGATACCTCGAAGCCACCATCGGGTATCTGATGGTGCTGATGAACTACCTGCTCACGGTCTGCTCCCACCAACTAGCCAGTGGGACTCAACCAACTATCCGATGGACATTATAGGGATATATGTGTTATTATATATGATACTATCTATCCAATATCATGGTACCAAATATCCCATGTTGTACAGTTTCACACAAATTGTAAGTGTCCTTTTATGTCCATTTTGTATCTTCCTTTAGGTCAGATGCCTTCTTGCCTCCAGAATTCAATATAAACACAAAAAAACATTATATAACTTGAAATGAGTTATAAAAAAATTAATGTTTTTTTATCATTAAAGTAATTAAACTACAGGGTATAATATTGTCTCACATTGAGAAGTAGTGAAAAGGAAAACGTCATAATGACAATCCATTATCTAAAGGAAGAGACTTCTCCTCCAAAGTATTTTCTAAACCCACCCTAAAACGTATACTTAATGAAATTTGGGGAATATTGTAAGAAAAATAATGATCTATATACGAGGAGGATATACTAAAAATAGAGGATGTACCCAAGGTATAAAATTTAACTGATGTTTTTCCAGAATAATTACATAGCCATCCACCAGCACTACAACAAACTGTTCATCTATTGGTGGTTTTTTTATCTGGCGGCGGTTTAAACTGCTTCTATATGGTTCTTCAATGGTTTCAAAAAACTACTTCTAAAATTGGTGTCGGCAATCAAAAGGTGATGATTCATTCCATTTAGTGATAGTTTCAAGAAAGTGTCATAGAAGTCATATTTCATAGTGATTTTCTTAGTTTTAGCGGGATTTTTTGGTTAAAAAATAACTTGGATCTAGCAGCGACTTCTAACCACCGCTAATGTTTGGAATTTTTACCAAACAAAACTACCACAAATATGGATAAAACCCCCACTGAGTAATTTGTTTTTCATATTTAGACACAGTTTTAACCGATGCCTTAAAAAATACCATTATATAGTGGTGGTTTAAACCTCCATTAAAAAAATCCTATATCTAGCAGCATTTTAAACCACCGCTATCTCATGAATTAAAAAATACAAGCTACTGGTTCTGCCGCCCCAAAACCTGCAGCCAGAACAACACAATAGTGAAATTGAAAATTTTACCTGATCATCAAATATATGATCAATGTACAAGGAAAACAACACATGTTAAAAACAAAGAATCAACATACGTTGATTCTCACCAAAACATAAATAATCAACACATTGGCAAATGAAAACAACACATTGAATGAAATAATACATTTCTCAATACATTGAATGAATAAAACAAGACACAACACATTAAAATAATCAATAATACATAAAAACATGGAAATAATCAACAAATTGAAAGAATCAGTAATAAATTTATCAATACATTGAAATAATCAATACATTTCTGAATACATTTCTCATTGAAAGTATGTTGATTCTTTAAATTATTACACTACACATTTCCAAGGTAACCCTAAATTTAATATATGTAAACTTTCTATAAATAATCAATGTACTTACATTAAAACGAGGCTTCACAAGTTAAAACTAAATCAATAAAAATTACAAACATGATAAATTAATTTAATAACAAAGAAATAATTCTCAATATGAAACCATACATCATGAATACCATTTTCATGAAAATGGGCCATTAATGAATTAAAACCAATAAGAAATTATTATCCAAAAGATAAATTACCCTAAATATCCATAAAAGGTCTAAACATTCACAAGAGAGGATTAAAACTAACATGGATTTATACAAAAATTAAATACTTTATGATATCCTAGTACTTCCAACACTGATCCCACCCATTTATGAGATCATGAAAAACAACATAGATGCCTTTATTTGTCTAGACTGACTAGAATCCACATAGTCTGAGTTACCCGATTACATCCCCACGCCTTATCCAAGACCATAAAGATAGAGCTCAAAAAAATAGGGTACATGCACAAATAGAGCACAAAAATATCCCAAAAGTGAGATCACTCAATACATCAAGATTAATCTCTAACCAAGAAGGTGAAAAATAGAGGATACTAATCGAACACATGGTCTGATAGATAGAAGTTATCCTATATATTATATGCTTGAGATATCACTGTATGGATAAGTTATATATGACCCTAGTTTTGTGGTAGAAAACATAACATGATCCTTGGTTACTTGGACTAGGTCATGATGTGAGATTTTGAAAGGGGTGTTGACTTTCGTACAATGGATGTGGTTAAATAGATATCACATTCTTGGAGAAAACTTTGGGGTTTTATGTCATGAATTAACCTATACAGACCCTACTTGGGACACCAGTAAGTTGAGAGTGATACCACATGTTCACCCCCAATAGTTGAAGGACTAAAGACAAGAAGAGAGTAAGAATATCACCGAAGTGGGATGCTTTATCCTATTGTACATGAACACACACACACACACAACTCCATGAAATAATGCAAATGTATAATAAAATAAAAACTCTTGGTGTAAAAAATTAATGTAATAACCTCTAAGAAATACATCAGAATGAGATAGGTAAATGTCTAGGAAAGTAAACGGGTAAAATACACGCCAAACCAATAATAAGTAAAGTAGGTCCCAATCTAGAAACAACTGAAAGCGAAAGGAAGAGGAGTTTCCAAATCAAGATCCCTAAGTCTGACCACCAAACATGGTCAGTGCCTCCACATTCTTCTATGTTACATAGATACTAGGTCCACTATGGAATCCATATAACAATTTTCTGTATAATAAAAAAATCATGCATGAAAATCCCATGCAAGTGTGAGTATAAACATACTTAGTAAGACACTATGAAAAACATGTGGGAATTTGTAGAATATAATAGTCAGATCCACCTATATGTAAAAGATAAATAAGAAACTAAACATTGTATGTTATCATATTGAAATTTCATTATCTATAGTCAGTTGAACCACAACATATAGAAACATGGTATTACAATACATAAATAGGGAACCCGTTGTCCCGATCCCATCTAAAATGTAATAGAAAGATAAAAAATACCCACATTGGACATACTGATACATGAAAAAACCCTCTCCACTAATCATTACCCAATGATGAACTCTACTCATCACCCTATCCATCACCATCTCTACTTCTTACTACTAGAACCTTTAAGACAATTATATTGAAAATTAAACAATGTTATATATTAATAGTAAAACTTAAAATCAATAAAAGTTTTTGAACTAAATGATTTCGAATTTTTTTGATTTACCTTCTCACAACTAGTAATAACTCGCAACCCCCATTTGCCTACCAAATACCTCAGATGGTAATAGTCCCAAACCCATTTGCGCACTCGACCAAGATGCTTCTTCTTGAGGACTTTACCAACTGGGTGATCCTGGGAGATTGAGTAGGACTGTGTGGGATTGAAATCCCATATTCATTAAATTTTTAACTATAAATAAAATATCAGTCATTTTAGAAGCAATATATATTAACATAGTGACAACTGATAATAAGTTATTATAATTAAAAATGAATTCATACCCAAACTTCTATGGCAGTCTCATTAATAAAAATCCCATCAATTTTTTATGAACATTCAACCACACTTATGTTTGGGATGCTTGGTGGCCTAAACTCGGTGACTGCATTAAAAAAAGATAAATAAAAAATTTAATATATTAAACACATAACATTGTATAATAAATATTTAAATTAATGAAAAGATTACCAGAGTTGATCGGCTTATAGAAAAACTATGTGACCTTTTAGTGTGAGTATAACGCTTCCTCATTGTAATTCATATCATTTAATCAAATAAAATTACGTTTAGAACATATATTTTGAAAAATTCATGTAGAAAAAATAGAATGAAAATAGATTCACAATAAAAAAAATACAGAAAAATGAAAATTAATGACTGCATGAATGACATAAGTGATTGATAAATGAATGTGTAACTACATATACAATCATTTTCCTCTTCAATCATGTCAGTTTCCTACTCCATCATTACTTCATCTACTTCATCCACTCTTTAAAGAATAATATTTTCAATATCATTATGGAAAAATAAGTCCACTTCTTACTGTTGATGGGATTTAACGTTAGAGGTCAAAGCTTCTACATCATCACCCATATCATACAAGTCTCTTTGTTTTACATGAGGAGCTATACTCCACCCTTCATCCCTGACATCATTCAAATAATATACCATTTTCTCTTGAAATGATAAGATATACGGATTATGTAGTTCATGGTCACCAACATACATCAAGGGAGAGAAGATCACATAAGTAAATTGAAATGAATATCTTTAAACACCTCTGATAATATCCACCCAGTTGCATTTGAATCAAACAACTAAAAAATGACTCTGGTAGTTTAATTAGATAATATCAGTCAATTTTCCACAGTATTACACTTCAAGAAACATAAATATGCCCTTATTCTATGTTTTTAAAACCTCTTCTCAATCAAATGTATGAAATCTAAATCCATTCATGTTGAATGTGTCGAAATTTCTTGCTATTTTTATAGGTCCTTGTGCAGGAAATTTCAAATCTTCTGACAACTCTGCTTGAGTATAAATATTAATGATTTTAAAAAATTAATATCAATTATTAGATTTTCAAAATATATGTATCAACCTAATATCCATGTTGATTGAAATATTTATGAACTTACATGATAAACAAACCATTCAATAAGCTCTTTATTAATAGATTTTTTTATATATTTCTAATTTTATATTATTCCTCTCATTCATCTCTTTGTTTGTATCCTCAACTCTTCATTAAATATATATGGAATTTCACTATTCAACAACACATATCTATGTGCCTATAATAATTCCATTTTTGTTAGTGTATCATTTGAGATCCTACCAACTAATCATCCAATAGTAGGAATGATTTTGGATTTCCCATGTATTTCAGAATGAGTTAATGTGTCATCAACACATCCAACTCGATTGAATCTTGTCTCAATATCATCCAAGTATCTAGAAGAAAAGTTAAGACACTCCTCTACTAAATAGACTTCAAAAATAGAGCCTTCAGGTTGAGCATTATTTTTCACGTATGATTTCAATTTCCCAATATATATGTGAAATAAAAAAAAAATTATGTATTTAATGAAGTGACAATAATTGTTTATTGAAATAAAAAACATATAAATAAAGTAACTCTCAATTGAATACATCCATTAGTAATTTACGAGGCCTCCTAATTTAGCTTTCTCAAACAAATGCACAGTTAAATGCATCATTACAGTAAAAAAAGAAAGAGGAAATATCTTATTCATTGCACAAAGTGTCAATAAAAATCTCTCCTAATGGTTTTCAGGATGAAATGGATGTAGAGTTTTCTCTCATAGTTTTTCTAAAAATGTGAAGAATTGGAGTACAATAGCAGTAACCATTCCATGTAATAATGTATGCAAGTCTAATGGAAGTAACTACTGTAACAAAATATGTGAATTGTGGATTTTGAATCCATGTCACCTATGATTATTTAAGTAAAAACACCTTGATATTTTACTAGAATACCCATTAGATACCTTCACATTTTTTAAAATTAAAAGGAATGTATCTTTATCCTTATTTTTTATTGAAAAAATTTCTGGAGCATACTTTCCATTCTCTTCTGGCCAGAGATCATGATTTATATTCATTTATTTTAAGTCCTTCTGATCATTGAGATGATCCTTCAACTTTCCATGCTCATTAAGCAATGTGAAGATCAAATTATCAAAAAAATTCTTCTCAATATGCATCACATCTTGATTATTCCTCAACAAATTAAATTCCTAATATAGAAGTTTGAATAATATACTTTTTTTCTTCCATTTTTGCTTTCCGATATCGCTTTAAGATGAAATTTGAACTCGTTTCCCACTATCATTCAAATGATGCACCTTCCCTAATTCTGTTTCAACATTTCCAAGTAGTGCAAATATTTTATAACCTATTAAAAACTTTGGAGGTGGACTACGATCAATGAAACCATTGAATTTTGACTTGTTCACCAAAAATCTATGAGATGCATCGAGAAATATTAAATGACACAAGAAACACCATTTTCTACTATGAGGTAGAAATTAGGGCTCCAAATAAAAGTTACAAATAGGACAAAAAAACCCGTGTAAGTGTTCCAAAAAGATAAATTCCCATGTCCAGGGAAGTTACTAATGGTCCACATTTCAACAGATTCTATTTGGAACATTATTGTCACAACCCGTCCTCAGGACCCATGCCGTGACTACCCCAAGCCCGCCTTCTATAGGACAGGGGCTGGTGACTATCACCAAAGGCGTAAATATCTAAGCTGGTAAGGCATTTCCTTTATAAAAGTAAAAAAACACAACAGAGTACGCAACAGGAAGTAAACACTAAGTAAAACTGAATACAATAGATTGTGATTGAAAGTAAATGGTCCAGTATACAAAACCAAATGTAAAGAATATAACAACTGCAGTTAAGTAAAACAAAAACCACTGAGTCTTCCTTCGAGAATCCCACCTAAAGGGTGGGTACAGATGTCCTCCTTAGCACCTCAGGTTCGTCCGTCCGCTCCGTGTACATCTTGCCAAGTTTTCCACCTCTGGGTACCGTTCAGCTCTACAAGTCTCTACCTCGATCAGTGTTGTCTGTCATCTGCATCCAACATAATGTAGTGAAGGCATAGCCCGTGCAGGGGTGAGTTTGTGATACATAGTAGGGACACCGAGAACCCCGAAGGTCTCCCAGAATCCACGAAGGATAAACCACATAAGAGTGATACAATCACGAATTATCAACCAACCCTACTTAGGTATATGTCCATACATATACCAAAGTTATCAACCATAGTTCGACTCCAAATCTCGAGCCCAAGCACAACCCAGTCCACACATGAAATAATTCAAACACATCGATGTTAATGATTGAAAGTCAAGACTCATCTCACACAGGTATACATCTTTCGTATAGTGATAGAGATGATCATATGTAATCCCTAATTCATCTAAAATGTCAGACGCACATAGGATACTAAAGCAGCTAAGCTGTTGGACCCACATAGGATACAAGTCCAGCTACTCTGTCAGACCCACTCAGGATACAAGAAAAGAAGTCATAACTGTCATACCAACATAGGATACAAGAATTGTATTCATCGTTGTCGAACCCATGGAGGATTCTAGTACAGTATCCATCATCGTCAAACCCACAGAGGATTCCAGTACAGTAGTCGTCGTAGTCGCAGCCAGCTCTAGGGTTCCCACACACATCACGCTTGATTCTGGGAGGGTCCGCTCCTCGAGCCAAGGGTTTGATACATCAGATATCACAAACTCAAGATTTAATGTATTCTAAAGTTCCGTATCGTTAAAAGAAACTCAACGTGATATAGAATGCGTCAATCGGACACCCGGTCTAAGAGTTATTGTATTTTTTGTTTCAGGGGTCCGGTAGGAATTACGCTCATTCCAAACCCGACCATTTTCCAAATTCGTCCAAAAATCACTTATATTAACACAAAAGGATCGCCTCGTCGTGAGAATCCCAATGCCACAGACTTTGCATCGATCGGACACACGGTCTTGAAGTTATTTACCTTTAAGTGAAACAAGACTGACTCGTCTAGCCCAGTGGGCCGGCGGGTCGGCACGACCCGATGGAGCGCGGCCCACCCAGGGACCCGGCCCGGTGGGTCCGACCCGGTTAGGGGGTCGGCTTGGCCTGGTGGGGCACGACCCACCCGCAGACTCGGCCCTTGGTTGCTGGCCGGTTCGGGTCGCCCGGCGGCACCGTGGGGCGCCGTCTCTCCCTACTGCCAGGCCGGCCTAAGCTGGCTGGGTTGTCCGGCGTGAGCGGCCTGCAGATTTCAGGTCACTATTTGTCTACATGGGGCACTAGCGAGTGCTGTAACTCCCTTTATCCCGGACAGTAGGTGGCCGACTGGTTCGTTGCTGAAGCGGCCCACCCAGCGCGGGTCGCGGTTCCTCTACAGCGCTACAAAAGGGGGCGCCAAGATTCCTTCAGCCCGGTAGGTAGGCGGCCGACCGGTTCACCCCCCGAGTGGCCCGTTATGCAGGCCACGGTCTTCCCGCAGCGTGGTGCCAAGAGGGCGCCACGGTCCTCCAGCCTGGGTGGCCTCGGCCGGCCAGTTCAGCCAGCAAGCAACCCGCAGATGCAGGCCGCACCTCCTCCACACGGTACCTGTGGGTGCTGTGGTTTACCAACCCGGACGGTAGTAGACAGATGATTCTTTATCCCGAGCGACCCATGGTTGGGGGCCGCGGTTCTCCTCCACGTGGCTTGTGTGCGGTCTCCACCTCCAGTTGCCACCGCCAAAATAACTGAGAACCATCAGAGGGTCGTAGGGTTGTGTTCATTTAGCCTGCGCCGTCCACGTTAGGCAATAGAAGATGGCCGAAGACATTCCAAAGGATTCAACAAGAACAAGATAATTTAATCACTTAAAATTATACAAAACCCCTTCCTCGAATCAAGGTACGTTGCACATCGACGAGCCGCGGTATATGGTGTCGCGGAAGTCGGGTGTCATGGAATACGGATGTCGATTCCGTTGACGTCAGGGTGCGTCCGAAGAGGAAGCGTCATTGGAGAAGTTCATCGCATTCTTCTTTAGAGATGTTCTTCGTTGAAGAATGGTGTTATTCATTAAGAGAATGAAGTTCCACCAAGTGTTTTATCCCAAAGTCTCCCCACAAATTGTTTCCAAGGAAAATATAATAATAGGCTTCCCCCATAATTATAATCTTTCCATGCATTTCAAATTAATTCAAATGAACTCATGACACCTCAAAATAATTAATAAAGGAATTAATTATTCTTGAGTTGGCAACATTATGAGGGGAAAGTAGAAAGGCTCCACTTAATTTGGGAGTTTAAAAGTTAAGAGAGGGGTTTTAAGGGGAGTTGAAGGGTTAGGGTTCATGTGGGCCCCACCCTTAGTTATATTCTCTCAGGGGAGGTTAGGTGGGGTGTGGGACCCACCACCAACTCCTCTTTGGAGAATATAACCACCACATGAAAATAAAATTGTGTAACACAACAATTTTATTTAATTAATTAAGAATCCCCAAATTATAACTTCTACTCTCAACCAAACACAACTGCAATAAAGGCATCCTTAGGCGAATACCAATGCTACGAGTTCATCGGTGTCATCTGATTTCAATTCTGTGCACTAGTTCAAAAGATAGAAAAACACACACGTACGTTTACTGAATATACCTGAAAAAACTTCAGAGTTTGATTTCGGGCACACCGGGCCTCAGAATCAAGTGCCGTCAGAAACCACAGACTCGTAAAATTCCAAAGAATTTAAGAAAAAAATTTCCTTGAAATTTTCTGGTCTTTACATTACCCACACCTCGGGAATTTACGTCCCTGTAAAGCTACAACACACACTATTGAAACAAATGGAGGTACTGAGCACTCATCTGAGCCTCCCACTCCCATGTGCTCTCTTGGAGGTTCCTGTGATGCCAGTGAATGTGCACCAGAGGAATTTACCATCCACATAGGACCCAATCCTGTCAATCCTCGATCTCCACTGAGACCTCCGTGAATGTCGCACCGCCATCGATGTCCAGCTCCATGTGGTCGATGATGTGGGATGGGTCGTGCATGTATCTACTCAGTTGAGATACATGAAAGACATCGTGCATCTGATGAAACTGAGGTGGAAAGCCAGTGTAACACCCCAATCTTCCACAGTATGTTTTCATTTTAATAAAGCAATAGATTGCATTGTACACAACTTTGAGACTCTAACACACCGCGACTAATCAAAGCAGCCGTTTTGAATAGTAATACCCACTTTTTGAAGTTTTATAAATTTTATCTCTAAAAATGGACTTCATATTTGGATTCAGAATAACTAAATTAGCCTAGGGTGAATTATTGGTATTTTTCTGAAAACTTTCAATTTTTGATGAATAGTGAGAAAACACAGAGTTATAGTTTAAAAACGAATTTTTATTTAAATAATTATTTATTTTATTTAAATTTAATTAAGGTAAAAATAGATACACAATACCTATATAAGTTCAATGTAATTCATTGAATTTAGTTTAGAATAATTTTAGATATATAAAAATTTTATTGAACTTTTCACCGTCTTTTACCCACCTCCTAGGAGAATTTGGAAATTCACGTAAAACATAATTTTACCACTTCTGTGAGTGGAATTTCAAAATTCCGAGAGACACAGTTAATTTCAAGGAGTAAAATGTGGTTAGATAAGATAAAAATAAATTTTTGTGAATAGTAACTTTTTACTTTTATTTACCACGCTTAAAAGTAAATAGGCTAATTAAGGGTAAAAATGATATTAATATTACCCTAAGACATGTCCTAATTCTATTGGACAAGTGTATATCGACCAAAAACAACCTTAGGAATAAAATATTATCAATTAGGTCCACTTGGATTAGATTAGGAAATTTATTATTATTTAATTTAAATAAGAGTTAAAAGAGTGAAAATCAACGTCTAATTACAAAAACATTTTTAATATAAGAATAAACATAAGATAAATTATATTTTAAATATTCATTTGAAAGCTAAAAATATTTCATAAATAATGGTATTTTATTTATAATTTTTAGACATTAAATAATTTAATTTATTTATGACACAATTGTGATACAGTAATTACCAAATTAATGAAATTTTAAAATAATTGATATTTTAAATATCCTAATAAATGTAATTTGAGACTTTTTATGAATTACACTAATTTTATAAGATAATATGACATGTTAGGATTGATTTAATTAACTTTTTTTTTGAAGTAATCATGCTGTTATGATTTTCACAAAAATCAAATTCCAAATAGTGTCAAAATTGACATAAAAGTGTTTTTAAAACAAATATTATATTATTAATTCATATTATATTCCTAAAAATCTAAGGATTGGCCAAAGGACTTTTATCATGATAGGTGTATCATTAATGGACCACTTGGGGGTCGCTTGGAGGTATATAGTAGGTTTATTAACTATATAATATAAAAATACAAAGAGACATGGTAAATGTCAAACTAATTAACTAAAAGTTAAAACTAAAACACAAGGTTAATAATGTGACCCAAACCTGACTAAACCTATTGGTTAAGTTGTTTTCGACCTATCCCCACCTTACCCATGAAATAATCCACTTTGGAGCCATTAGAAACGGAATATGAATTTATTATAAAATAATATTTCTAGCTTTTCCAAAGGAGCCCCTCACCCTCTTATAAAAGGGCACTCCCCCTTCTCACTAATTCACACCATCAAATCCATTTTGATCGGCCAAAACCTATCAAAATATTATCTCAACTTCCATCACTTCAACCTAGAGGCCTTAGTTTGATCATAAATCCAACCTATGGATCCATTTTGATCAAATCAAAAGGAAGAACCCGAAGAAGAGGTAACGTTTTCACCACCCTCTTTCAAGTTCCTTTATTCTTAAACTTCTTCTTTCTTTATTATTTACATTATAAAATAATAAATCCAGAATATTCTATATAATATGATGTTATTATAAATATGGTACAACTATATTCAATATTCTATCCATCTCTTGAATGACAAGTCACCATACGTGCGTACGTACGGCTTACCATCTCCACGTCGTGGTGTAATTGTTATTAAATACATTATTATTTGGATGGGTATAATAATGATGTTTAATTTATTTAAATAATAAATATAACAAGATAATTATTCTGTATATATGATATACCATCCAATTATATATTATTTTAATCTCAAAATAATGATATTGTCACTCGTGCGTACATACGGAATACTGTCCCCACGAACGCGATGAGATTCATTCCCCATCATATCCATTAATGTCTAATTCTCATTTGATGATTAAAAATAATTTTTAAGGACTTGATAAAATTATGTATATGAATAAGATACAAACTATATATAAAAAACATAGCTTATGTAACAAAACATATAAAAGAAAATGAGTAAGTTAACACCCGAAGTGAAGATAATACTAAAATATTATTAACAAAGCAAAGTTAAAAGATCATATATGATATCATATTAATGTATATGATTCTTTTATAATTTAATAACAATTATTTCACCATTATACAGTATTTTAACCTACCCTAAACAAAGGAAAATTACAAGGTACGTGGTTTTCATCTCACTCCTTATTCTCGTGAGATTCATGACATATTTCCACTATTACCTTTTGTGTGATTTGTGTACTGCCCATAATTTTATTATTTGTGTAATACACTTTAATTTATGTGTATTTACATATTCATTGTATTATACCTCTTTCATGGGGTGTATGTTTCGTAAGATACCAAATTGGTAAGAGTTTTTTTCACAATCTCTTCATTATCCGAGGTTGTTTATACGTAATTATCTACTGGGACCTCTTTATCATCCACATCCATGTTTCATAAAAATGTATTTCAAAACATTATTAATATTTTATAGAATATGGATTAAAGTCATTTTTACCCTTGTTGACTTTTTATAATAAGTTTATAAAGGAATATTTCTGTCATTTTCCAAACAAGTTCCTTTTTAACCTTTTCGACAAAATTAAGATAAGAATTTTTTTAACTTATACGGTGGGTGCATCTATTTTCCATTATTATAAAGTCATCGAAGCTTCCCTTAAAAGATTATAATAATGTGTTCAAAATAAAGGTTTTCTCTATAATTATTTTACTTTTAAATGATTTAAAAAAAATATATATTTCTCTCAAATAGTTTTGATTTCATCTATGTCAACATCATTTGATAAATTTTACACTTGTTTGAAGTTGATTTATTATGATACAAATCATCCATATTGTATTTAAGGTTTTGTGATATGTTTGACAATGGATGATTTATTTTTATGCTGTTAACGGTTTATGATTAATGTTTTGGCATTGTGTATGCTAGTTTTAATATGAATGTTTATGTTATATTTCATCATATTCTTAAGATTAATGTGTCGGACTAGTATGTTTCGGGTTGGGGACCAGTAAAAGTAAGGCCTCCGGGTTGGGGTATGGTTACAGCAGACCCTCCAGGTTGGTGTCTGATTATTAGAGGCCCTCCGGGTTGGTGTCCGGTTATTAGAGGCACTCCGGCTTGGTGTCCAGTTGTTAGAGGCACTCCGGGTTGGGTTTCGGTTACAGTTATCCCTTATGTCTTTGCACGAGGCCTTGAAACAAAAATTAAAGTCCATCATTATGCATTCCCTTGTTATGAAAGTGGTTATTGATATTGCATGTGATTATTCTATTAGTAGAATATCCATGTGAATAAATAAATGGAATTATTTCATTTTATCTTTGCTATATTATGATGAAGTTCAAGTTTAAAAACTTTTGTTTTAGTTATACATTGCCTTAAATGTTTATGTTTATTTATGAAAGTTTTTTCTATATAGTTATCCTTACTGATCATTTGAGCTCACCCCTTTCAGTGTTTTATTTTTCTCAGGATGTGAAGAAGGATTTTATGAATGAACTACACAGATTGTATAAGGGGATATGATGAAAAGATGTTGTTGTAGTTTGTTTTAATTTATGATGTAATGTATGGATTAAGAATATATCTAGTGTTTCCAAGGCTACTAAATTGATTGGTCTTTCTGGATTTGATCCCTTGTGATCATGCCAATGTATTAAAATAATGCACCGACTCTTGGTAAATGGTGTCGGGGCGTTACAGTTGGTATCAAAGGAAGTTTAGTACAAACCTTGGAAGCTATATTTAGATAAACTCTGATTAGGGCAAATATCCCTAAGATAGAATTTGAGGATTAGTATAGAAGAATTTCCTAGAATTTTGGTATTGTAGAGATTTTGTGAGTTTTCCAAGAAATACATCCATGTCTAGATACAAGTAGGTAGAGGCGACTCTGTCACAGATGTACCTAGGGATAAAACACAAAAACTCCACTTTGAGCTAGACTCGAACAAGAACTGGTGTACGACAACGGGCCTTGCTTCACTCTTGGTTACGACACTCACGGGGGATATGCTTAGGATAATTCTCATTTTATTTATGAACCATTATGAAGGGTTTATGAGTATATACTTTCTCAATGAAAACATTTTTATGATTATGGATTATACCCATAAACTGTTTACTTTATGTTAAGTGTTTTACAAGCATGGAATTGTGTATTTTGATTCATAAACTGATCTAGTTTATTCCATTTTTTAAAAATGGAGCCTAGTGGAAGAAATGGAAACTGTATCAATGTACACACTCCATGTAAGGATTTCACTCCTGTTCAATATAATTATAGTGGAGCTGGTGATGTAACTGGCGCTGATCAACAAATCACCATACTGGGACAACTCACTCAGGTTATGAATAATAATCTTACCCGTATGGAGCACCCTAATCTACAGCATGGAGGATAAATGTTATATCTCTTCATGAGGCAACAACCTCCATCATTCAATGGGAGTACTAATCCCTTTTTAGTTGATAAATGGATAAATTCCTTATATAAAATATTCCATGCCTTGGGGAGTAGTGAAAGAGAAAAAGTTATAATGACAGTTTACCGCCTCACTGGAGATGCTGACCAATGGTGGTCATTGATTCAAAACAAAAAGGAAGATGATGAAGTATCAAATATGGAATGGAGTGAGTTAAAAGAGCTTTTCTTAGAAAAATAATTTCCTCGTGACCATCGAGCAGATATGGAAATGCAATTTCTGAGTCTGAGACAAAAGTAGGATGATAATGTCACAACGTATGGGGCTAACTTTACAAGATTAGCAAGGTATGATGGAGATTATATACATAACCCAAGAAGTAAGATTGATCGTTTCTTTGATGGGATAAAACCATTTTTTCATCGAGAATTGATCTCACATTGCTTCTCTTCGTACGAAGACATTGTCTCATGTGCTATCAAGATAGAAAATGAATTCTCTAAATCTTATGACAATAAAGTAAAGTGAGAGAAGAAGAGAACAAGGGAGCAAGAGACAGTTAAAGGGAAAAAGGGAAAAAATGACTTTCCATTATGTGAAAATTGTCGGAAAAAACACCCCAGTACTTGCCTAAAAGGAAAAAGTTTTTGTTACAAATGTGGAGAAAAAGGTCACCAGACTCGTGATTGCAACGGAATGATGAAGGCTGCCAATGTTAAATGCTAAAATTGTAGAGAAATGGGGAATTATGAAAATGAATGTCCTAAGTTTCAAGGAAAATTACCTCAGAAAAGGCCAAGGGATCAAGGCCAAGCATATGCTGTTACTACAGTTGAAGAGGAATAATTAATGTATTTGTGTTTTTGGACTCAAGGATTATATTCGGGTTTTGAGAATAACGTGATATATATAAGGATTGTACTAAAGTAATTTTTGTTTTCATTAAGGTTTTAATATGACTAAGTTAATCATATTTTCAGTATGTGAAATTAAGAGAAACTTTACTCTGTTTGGAGAATCTGATGTTGCGATTGATTTTGGATTTTAGATACCTTTTACAGAGAGTCTGGACAGAGGTACTTTGGATAACTATAATGTTTTGTAATGAATTAAGTTGAACTTTGGATAGTATTGTTCAAGGTTAAAACATTTCTTATGATTATTTTTGGAATATTATGATACAATAGTTTTAGGAAAAGGATAACCTGCAGGTCGGGCGATAACCCATCGCGTCAGAAAAAGTTGCAAGAATCGAACCGACAACCATAGTGTGACAGGCCTTTATTACCTACCACTAGCCTACAGGAAGTCCCGGGTTATTACAAAATATTTTTTTCATTATAATGGTATGTTTTAATGATTGGAACCTTATACAATTAGGATAAATATAATATTTTTGAGTTCTATTATCTTTTAGAGTGAAATTTGAGTTTGTGGTAGAAATTAGTTGAAGGATGAAAACAATACTTGTCAAGATGTATATATATATATATATATCTTATTATATGATGTAATTAATTTTCTAGTGAAGGGATATTAAGACCAAAAGTGTTTTATCATAATACCTTATGTTTTGTTGAACTGATGATATTTTAAATCATCATAGATTGATGGATTTGAGGCTCTCAATTCTACACTTGTTTGTGATTGATGACCTCAATCACTCCCTATAAATAGTTACGTTTTCCCTCTAATTACATGTCTATAATTTCCACCGATGTTCTCCCATTCGAAACCCTAATTTGGTGGTGACATTCTCATTTCCCTTTCTATCCTTTTAAAACTAAATTTTATTAACCCTATTTCTGATACGGGTTTTCCACAAAGGTATTTTCTATTTTCGACCTTTTATTTTCAAAAAACAATTTCAAATTGTGAGGACACAATTATTTTAAGGAGGGGAGAATGTAACACCCCAAGCTTCCACGGTACTTTTCCCTTTGAATAAAGCAATAACTTGCATTGTACGCAACTTCGAGACTCTAACACATCGCCACTAATCAAAACAGCCGTAAGGAATAGTAATACCCACTTTTTGAAATATTATAAATTTTATATTTCAAAATGGAATTCATATTTGGATTCTAAATATCGAAATTAGCCTAGGGTGAGTTTTTGGTATTTTTCTGAAAACATTCAATTTTCGATGAATAGTGAAAAAACACTGAGTTATAGTTTAAAAAAGAATTTTTATTTAAATAATTATTTATTTTATTTAAATTTAATTAATGTCAAAATAGATACATAATACCTATATATGTTCAATGTAATTCATTACAGTTAGTTTAGAATAATTTTAGATATATAAATATTTTATTGAACTTTACACCGTCTTTTACCCACCTCTTATGAGAATTTGGAAATTCACGTAAAACTTAATTTTACCACTTTTGTTAGTGGAATTTATAAAATCAGAGAGACACGGTTAATATCAACGTGTAAAATGTGGTTCAATAAGATAAAAATAATTTTTGGTGAATAGTAACTTTTTACTTTTATTTACCACGGTTAGAAGTAAATAGGGTAATTAAGGGTAAAACATGATATTAATATTACCCTAACACATGTCCTAATTCTATTGGACAAGTGTATCTCGTCCAAAAACAACTTTAGGAATAAAATATTATCATTTAGGTCCACTTGGATTAGATTACGACAATTATTATTATTTAATTCAAAGAAGAGTTAAAAGAGTCAAAATCAAAGATTAATTACAAAAAACATTTTTAATATAGGATTAAACATAATATAAATTAGATTTTAAATATTCATTATAAATATATAAATATTTTCTACATAATGGTATTTTATTTATAATTTTTAGACATTAAATAATTTAATTTATTTATGACACAATGGTGATGCAGTAATTACCAAATTAATGAAATATTAAAATAATTGATATTATAAATATCCCAATAAATGTAATTTGAGACTTTTTATTAATTACACTAATTTTATAGGATAATATGACATGTTATTATTTATTTAATTAACTTTGTTTGAAGTAATCATGTTGTTATGATTTTCACAAAAAATCAAATTCCAAATAGTGTCCAAATTGACATAAAAGAGATTTAAAACAAATATTATATTATTAATTCATATTCTATTCCTAAAAATCTAAGGTTCGGCCAAATTACTTGTATCATGATAAGTTTATCATTAATGTACCACTTGGGGGTCTCTTGGAGGTATATAGTAAGTTTATTAACTATATAATTTAAAAATACAAAGAGACATGGTAAATGTCAAACTAATTAACTAAGTGTTAAAACTAAAATATAAGGTTAATAATGTGACACAAACCTATATAAAACCTATTGGTTGAGTTTTTTTTCAACCTATCCTCACCTTACCCTTTAAATAATCCACTTTGGAGCCATTAGAAACCGAATATTAATTTATTATAAAATAAAATTTCTAGCTTTTCCAAAGGATCCCATCACCCCTCTTATAAAAGGGCACTCCCCCTTCTCACTAACTCACACCTTAAAAGCCACTTGGCTCGGCCAAACCCTACCCAAATATTCTCTCAACTTCCCTCACTTCAACTTATAGGCCTTATTTTGATCAAAAAGCCAACCTAAGGAGCCCTTTTGATCAAATCAAAAGAAAGAACCCGAAGAAGAGGTAATGTCTTCACCACCCCTTTCAAGTTCCTTTCTTCTTCAACTTCTTATTTCCTTATTATTTCCATTATAAAATAATAACTCTAGAATAAACCATATACTGTGATGTTATTATAAATATATTACAACCATATTCAGTATTCTATCCATCCCTTGAATGACATATCACCATACGTGCGTACGTACGGCTTACCGTCTCCATGTCATGGTGTAATTTTAATTCAATACATTATTATTTGGATGGGTATAATAATGATATGCAATTCATGTAAATAATAAATATAACATGATAATGATTATTTATATATGATATACCATCCAATTATATATTAATTTAATATCAAAAAATTGATATTGTCGCTCGTGCGTACGTACGGACTACCGTCTCCACGAACGCAATGAGATTCATTCTCCATCATATCAATTAAACTATAATTCCCATTTGGTGATTAAAAATAATTTTTAAGAACTTTATATCATTATTTATATGAATAATATACAACCTATCTATAACAAATATGTCTTATGTAACAAAACATATAAAAGAAAAAGAGTAAGTTAACACCCGAAATGACGTTAATACTAAAATATTATTAACATAGAAATGTTAAAAGATCATATATGATATCATATTAATGTATATGATTCTTTTATAATTTAATAAAAATTATTTCACCATTGTACACAAGTTTAACCTACCCTCAACTATGAAAATTATAAGGTAAGGGGTTTTTCATCTCACTCCTTATTCCCGTGAGATTCATGCCATATTGCCACTATTACCTTTTGTGTGGTGTGTGTACTGCCCATAATTATATTCTTTGTGTAATACACTTTAATTTATGTGTATTTACATATTCATTGTATGATAACTCTTTCATTGGGTGTATGTTTTGTAAGATACCAAATTGGTAAGATTTTATTTCACAATCTCTTCATTATTCGAGGTTGTTTATACGCAATTATCTACTGGGACCTCTTTATCATCCACATCCATGTTTCTTAATAATGTATTTCAAAACATTCTTAATATTTTATAGAATATGGGTTAATGTCATTTTTACCCTTGTTGACTTTTTATAAGAAGTTTATAAAGGAATGTTTCTGTCGTTTTCCAAACAAGGTCCTTTTTAACATTTTCGACAAAATTAAGGTAAGAATGTCTTTTTAACTTATACGGCGGGTGAGACAATTTTCCACCATTATAAAGTCGTCGTAGATTACCTTAAAATATTATAAGAATGTTTTAAAAATAAAGGTTTTCTATATAATTATGTGACTTTTAAATGATTTCAAAAAATAGACATTTCTCTCAAATAGTTTTATTTCATCTATGTCAACATCTTTTGATAAATTTTACACTTTTTTGAAGTTTATTTTTTATGATACAAATCATGCATATTGTATTTATGGTTTTGTGACATGTTTGACTATGGATGAGTTATTTTTATGCCATTAACGGTTTATGATTAATGTTTTGGAATTCTGTATGCTAGTTTTAATACGAATGTTTATGTTATATTTCATTCTCTTCTTAAGATGAATGTGTTGGACTAGTATGTTCCGGGTTGGGGACCGGTAAAAGTAAGCCCTCCGGGTTGGGGTTTGGTTACAGTAGACCCTCTGGTTTTGTGTCTGGTTATTAGAGGCACTCCGGGTTGATGTCCGGTTATTAGAGGCACTTCGGGTTGGTGTTCGGTTATTAGAGGCACTCCGGGTTGGGTTCTGGTAATAGTTATCCCTTAGGTCTTGGCACGAGGCCTTGACATAGAAATTAATGTTCGGCATTATGCATTCCCTTGTTATGAAAGTGGTTATTGATATTGCATGTGATTTTTCGATTAGTAGAATATCCAATTGAGTAATTAAATAGAATTATTTCATTTTATATTTTCCATATTATGATGAAGTTCACGTTTAAAAGGATTTTGTTTTAGTTATACATTGCCTTAAATGCTTATGTTTATTTATGCAAGTTTCTTCTATATTGTTATCCTTACTGACCATCTGAGTTCACCCATTTTAGTGTTTTATTTTTCCCAGGATGTGAAGAAGTATTTTATGAATGACCTGCAAGGATAATATGAGGGGATATGAAGAAAAGATATAGTTGTAGTTTTTTTTAAATTTGTGATTTAATGTATGGATTATGAATATATCTAGTTTTTCCAAAGCTACTAAACTGATTGGTATTTCGAGATTTGATCCCTTGTGATCATGAAAATCTATTAAAATAATGCACCGACTCTGGGTAAGTGGGATCGGGGCGTTATAGCCAGGAGGTAATCCACCTCGCCTACACTTCTGAGGACCTGGAACGACCTAATAAAACACTGAGATAACTTGACACCCCGGCCAAAAATCCATAGACCTCATCGAGGTGAGACCCATAGGAAGACTTGTTCGCCATCTTCAAACTCTAGTGGCCTCTGTCTCCAATCAACATAGGACTTCTGTCTGCTCTGTGAAATCTTAATATACTCCTGGATGATCTAACCCTTATCCATCATAGCCTAAACCATCTTTGGTCCTACAAGTGCTGACTCCCTAGGTCAGTCCAACACAGAGGTGATTTTCAAGGTCTGTCGTACAGTTCCTTGTAAGGTGGCATCCCGATGGTTGAGTGATAACTATTGTTGTATGCAAACTCCACCAAGGGTAATTGATTCTCCCAACTGCGACCAATGTCGAGGAAACATGCACAAAACATTTCCTCCAGAGTCTGAATAGTCCTCTCAGTCTAACCATTCATCTGAGGATGGAAGGCGGTGCTCAAGCGAAGCTACACCCCAAAAGCCTCCTGTAATCCCTTTCATAACCGGGACGTGAAACATGCATCTTGATCGGAGACGATAGTTGATGGAACACCATGAAGCCGTATGATCTCTTGAATTTAGAGGCGTACCAAGCTCTCTACTGAGCCCTACTCTCTGATCGGTAGGAAGTGGTCCGACTTGGTGATTCGGTCTATGATCGCCCAGATAGAGTCGTATCCTCTTGATATACGTGGAAACCCCAGCATGAAATCTATGTATATCCTATCCCACTTCCACTCTGGGACCTCTAAGGGCTGAACCAAGCCTGCTGGAACCTGGTTCTCCACCTTCACTTGCAGATATGTGAGGCATCGTGAAACGAACTCTGCTACTGCCTTCTTCATACTCAGCCACTATTTCTATTGTCTGAGGTCCTGATACAACTTCACCACTCCTGGATGTGCCGCTAGAGGGGAAGTGTGAAACTCCCTCAACACTTCCTTCTGTAGTGAAACTGGTACCATGGTACGTCCCCTGAAGAAGATGATGTGCTCCCCTCCTTCAGAAAATCTATCAGGCGCCTGTCCTATGGATATCTGAGCACATCACGTCTCACAGTCAACGTCCTCATACTGTGCCTCTTTGACTCACTGAATAAGTGGGGGAGTGACTGTGAGAGACTGAAGAAAGGATGATCCATCTCTATCCACAAATGATATCTGCAACACGAATAGCTGCTTCGTTGCCTCTCCTAGAAGCTAAATGCATGATCTCTTACTGAGAGCATCTGCTACAATGTTCCCCTTCCCAGGATTATAAACTATCTCGAAGTCATAGTCTGGGAGGAACTCAATCCATCGTCACTATCTCAGGTTTTGGTCCTTGTTTGAGAAGATTTACCTGAGATTCTGGTGGTTGGAGTAGACTGTAAACCACTCACCCATCAGATAATGTTTCCACATCTTCAAGGCGAAGACCACTGCTCCTAACTCTAGGTCATGGGTTGCGTAGTTTTTCTCATGCTATCTCAACTGACATGAACTGTAAGCGATCACTACTCACTCCTACATCAGGACACACCCGAGTCTAGTCCCTTATGCATCACAATAAACTACGTACCCTATGCCCTCATCCGGTAGCCTCAAGATGGGCGCACTGGTCAACCTCTGCCTCAGCTCTTGGAAGCTCTGTTGGAATCTCTCTGACCACACGAAGGGTTTCCCCTTCTTCTTCAAAGATGAAAGTGATGCTGCACCTTTGGAGAAGTCTGGAACAAATCTCCAATAGTACCCAGCTAGACCCAGGAAACTCCGCAACTCCGTTACGCTCCTGGGTGGCTCCCAAGCAAGTACTTCCTTGATCTTCACTGGATCCACTGAAACTCTAGCCTCCAAGATGATGTGTCCTAGAAAGTGAACCTATCAAATATAGAACTGAAACTTTGAGAGCATACCATAAAGCTGATTCTCTCAGAGTGTATCCAATACAACCCGTAAGTGGTAGGCATGCTCCTCGTCTGTAGTCGATTAAATTAGTATGTTGTCGATGAAGACTACAACAAATCGATCGAGGTAAGGCTTGAAGATCCTGTTCATGAGACCCATGAACACTGCAAGTGTGTTGGTTATGTCGAAGGAAAAAACCAATAACTCGTAGTGGCCATACCGACACTTGAAGGCCGTCTTCTGCACATCCTCATCTTGAACACGGAGCTGGTGATAGCCTGACCTGAGGTCTATCTCCGAGAACCATCATGCTCCATTGAGATGAACAAAGAGATCGTCAATCCTTAGCAGTGGTTACTTGTTTTTCACAGTCACCTGATTTAGGTGACGGTAGTCATCCCCCAGTCGTAAGCTCCCATACACCTTCTTGGAAAACAAAATCAGAGATGCCTAGGGTGAAACACTGGGTCGGATGAATCCCTTCCCCTGCAAGTCCTCCAGCTGTACTCGCAGGTCACGAAGCTCAGCGGGGGCCATCCGATATGCTGGAGTAGATATCGGTGCTGTTCTAGGGTATAAGTCTATGTAGAAGTCTACCTCTCTGTGAGAAGGTAGTCCTGAAATGTTGTCAGGAAAAACATACGCATACTAATCCACCACAATAGGAAAACTCGGACTCCTCACATCAACCGCTCTGAGGATGAGACTCACCAACTGATGTGTGATCGGCTTCCCTCACCTCTGCATAATTCCATCATGCGTTATAAAGGATCCCTTCTCACCGTTGAAGGTGAACCTAGTCCCATCCGTGCGGATACACCGCACATTGCGCCAAATACAGTCGATCTGAGCATGAACTGTAGATAACCAGTCCATACCCAAGATGACCTCGTAAGGCCTCAACGCCGCTACAAGAAGATCCCAACCGAATCTCTAGCCTCTTAGAGTAATCTCACACTGCCGGCACCAGTGCGTAATCGTCGAGTCTGCTCCCATAGGAGTCTCTAGCCATAAGGATCGAGCCAACGGCTCCGTCAGAATCTCCGAGCTCCGAACGAGGGTAGCCACAATAAAAGAATGACTCACACCTATGTCTATAAGTACTGCAGCAAGGGTGGAGTAGACACAGATAGTACCTCGAATCATATCAGGTGCACCATGGTCATAGGCCTCGACTACCTAGAGATGAGCCTGCCTCTGTCCGCCATCTCCCACTGGTCGGGTTGGACCTCCTGGTGGTGGTGGTGGTAGAGCTTCAAAATGTCATCTACCACCTGCTGCTCGGCCAACTCCTCTACCTCGTCCACCTGCTTCTGGAAGACCACCATGGTCGAACCTCTACCTCTTCCTGGGAGGTCCCACTACCGTCTGCTACTCATCTGCATGGTGGGTCGGGTAGTCTCGAGCCATGTGACCCTGCCCACCGCATGCATAGCACTACCTTCTCCTCGTATAGCTGGCTCTGTTTTGTGTTCCCCGCACAACCGAACCTGTATCCTGAGATTTACCACTTGATGGTTTGGTCTGCTTGGACCTCTACGACATCTATCTACTGCCGACTTCAGAAGACTCTACTACGTGTTTCCCTGTGGTGGGTATCATCGCTGGTGACTGCTCAGTGAGAAAACTCTCCACTAGAAGGGTTCACTCTAGCACCCCTGCCTACATTAAGATGCTGAGGGGAATCATTGAAGCCCTGATCCCATGCCTGAGTCCCTGATCGAAGGTACTGGCGCTGAAGAACGAGTCCCGCACCATATTCGTGGAGTAACGTGAGAGGTCGGTGGACCTCGCTGAATACTGAGATACTATCATGCTGCCCTGCTATAGATGAAGTAACTCCTAAATCAGCATTTCACGAAGGGTGTCTAGAAAAAACTCCGAGCGGAAGAGACTCTCGAATTCCGTCCAGAGTAAAGATACCTCATCATGCACCTGGAGCATTAGGCTCCACCATATACTTTCTATTGCGTACAGGAGACTCTCGACATTGATCACCATAAGGTCGGCTAGTGTCCCTACCAATCTGAAAAATCTGACCACAACCTCCAGCCAATCCTCAGCTGCCTGTGGGTCCGTCTCTCCATAGAACCTAGGCGGCCTCTATCACTGGAAATCATGCAACAGACTCAGGAGACATGCACTCTCTACTACTGGGGCTGGTGGTATCGGTGGACCAGCAGGTAGTGGTACCGCTGGTGCCTCTGCAGTGATGGAGCCCTGCACCGAGGCCTCTTCGCTTAGTGGGCTACCATCTCGTACGTAACTCAAAACCCTAGCTGACTGCCTTTGTGGGGCCATCCTAAAAAGAAACAGGTGCACTATGGTCAAAAAATTATACCTTGTGAGATAGATAAAAGTAATCACAAAGAAAACTTTTGAAACACGCATGCAATTAGTGTTTTTGTGCACTTAGTCGGAAATCATAGGTCAGGGTCCTGGTGTATGGATACGTCAGCCGCCGCACCAACACTGGACTCCCAGGACTAAAAACCACACTCAATAATCTTAACACCATTACATCACAAAAAATAATGATTAGAGTCCTGAGTTATGTGGTAGAATTGAATCCTTTGATACAAATTTTTCAAGACCCATCCTTGGAACCCATATCGTGACTACCCCAAGCCCGCCTTCCATAGGCCAGGGGCTGGCGACTAGCACCAAAGGCATAAATCCATAAGCTAGGAAGGCATTGCCTTTATAAAAGTAAACAAACACAACATAGTACACAACATGAAGTAAACACTAAGTAAAACTGAATACAATAGAGTTTGCTAGAATGTTAATGGGACAGTATACAAACCCAACTGTAAAGTACAATACAACTGCAGCAAAGTAAAACAACAACCACTCAGTCATCCTCCAAGATTCCCACCTAAAGGGTGGGTACATATGTCCTCCTCAACACCTCAAGTCCATCCATCTACTCCATGTACGTCTTGCCATGTGGTCCACCTTCGGGTACTGTCCAACTCTACAAGTCTCTACCTCGTTCAATGTTGTCCGTCATCTGCATCTAACACAACGTAGTGCGGGAATATCCTGTGCAAGGGGGAGTATGCGATACTCATTAGGGACCCCGAGACCCCCGAAGGTCTCCGAGAATCCACGAAGGATAAACCAGAGAAGAGAGATAAAATCATGAATTATCAACCAACCCTACTTTGGTATATTACCTTACATATACCAAAGTTATGAACCACAATTCGACTCCAACTCTCGAGCCCAAGCACAACCCAGTCCACACAGGAAGTAAAGTCAACCACATTTATGATAATGATTGAAATTCAAGACTCAGCTCACACAGGTATACACCTTTCGTATAGTGAAAGAGATGATCAGATGTAGTCACTGATTCATCTAAGATATCAGACCCACATAGGATACTAGACCAGCTAAGTTGTCGAACCCACATAGGATACAAGTCCACCTACTCTGTCGGACCAACTCATGATACAAGAATAGAAGTAAAAACAGTCGGACCCACAAAGGATACAAGAATAGTAGTCAGCAGTGACGAACCCACAGAGGATTCCAGTATAGTATCCTTCATCGTCGAACACACAGAGGATTCCAGTATATTAGTCATCATAGTCGCGACCAGCTCTAGGGTTCCCACACACAGCACGCTCGATTCTGGGAGGGTCTGCTCCTGGAGCCAATGGGACAATACAAAAACTATCACGAATTCTTTAGTTGATGTATCCCGAAGTTCAGTCTCATCAAAAGAAACCCAACGTGACAGACGACATGACAATCAGACGCACAGTCTAAGAGTTATTAGACTTTTCGTTCCAGGTGCTCTGTTGGAATTACGCTCGTTCCAAACCCAGTCCTTTTCCAAAGTCTTCCAAAACTCACTTAGATTAATGTATAATGACCACCCCATCATGATAATCCTAGTGCTGTAGACGGCGCATCAATCTGATGCGCGGTCTTGAAGTTATTCACGTTTAAGTGAAACGAGCTCACCCCGTCAAGCCCAGTGGGCTGGTGGGCCGGCCTGACCCGATGTAGCTTGGCCCACCTAGGGACCCGACCCAGTGGGTATGACCCAGTTAGGGGGTCGTCCCGGCCTAGTGGGGCGTCGCCTACCCGCAAACCTGACCCACGGTTGCGGGCCGGTTCGGTTCTCCCGGCGGCGCCGAGCGGTGCCAGCTCTCCCTGCTGCTCGGCCGGCCGATGCCAGCCAGTTTGTCCAGCACGAGAAACCTGTGAATTGAAGGCCATGGTTCCTCCACACGTGTCACCAGTGGGTGCCACGGTTCCCTTCATCCCAACCGGAAGGCGGCCATCCGGTTTGCCTCTAAAGCGGCTCGCCCAGCGCGGGTCGCGGTTCCTCCGCAGCGCGACAGCAGGGGGTGCTGCAGTTCCTTCAGCCCAGCCGACAGGTGGCTAGACAGTTTGCCCGCTGAGCAGCCTTCTATGTAGTCCGCGGTCTTCCTGCAACGTGGCGCAAAGAGGGTGTCACGGCCCTCCAGTTCGGCCAGCTTCGGCCGGCCGGTTCGACCATCAAGTAGCCTGCGAATGCGGGCCGCACCTCTTTCACGTGGCACGTGTTGGTGCCGCGGTTCACCAACCCAGCCGGCAGTAGCCGACCAGTTCTTCAGCCTGAGCAGCCCGCAGTTCTCCTTCACACAGACGGTGCGCGGCAGCCGCCGCCAAAATAACCGAGAACCATCTAAGGGTCATCAGGCCGTGTTCGTTCGGCCTGCGCCCTCCACGTTAGGTGATAGCATATGGCCGAAAGCATTGAAAAGGATTCATCAAGAATGAGATAATTTAATCACTTAAAATTATACAAAACCCCTACCTCGAATCAAGGTACGTTGCACGTCGATGAGCCGTAGAAGATGGTGTCGCAGAATTCGGGCGTCGCAGAATATGGACGTCGATTCCGATGATGTCGGGGTGCGTCCGAAGAGGAAACATCATTGGAGAAGTTCTTCGCATTCTTCATTGGAGATGTTCTTCATTGAAGAATGGTGTTCTTCGTTGGGAGAATGAATTTCGAGCAAGAGTTTTCTCCCAAAGTCTCCCCACAAATATTTTTCAAGGAAAATATAACAATAGGCTTCCCCCAAAATTATAATATTGCCATGCATTTCAAATTAATTGAAATGAACTCATGAAACCTCAAAATAATTAATAAAGGCATTAATTATTCTTGAGTTCAAAACATTATCAGGGGAAAGTGGAAAGGCTCCACTTAATGTGGGAGTTCAAAAGTTAAGAGAGGGGTTACAAGGGTTGTTGAAGGGTTAGGGTTCGTGTGGGCCCCACCCTTAGTTATTTCCTCTCAAGGGAGGTTAGGTGGGGTATGGGCCCCACCTCTAACTCCTCTTTGGAGAAGATAACCACCACTTGAAAATAAAATTGTGTAACACAACAATTTATTTAATTAATTAATAATCCCTAAATTATAACTTCTTCCATTGACCAAATGCAATTCTGGTAAAGGTCCCCTTAGGCGAATATCGATGCTGCGAGTTCATCGGTGTACATAGACTTCAATTCCAAGCACCGGTTCAAAAGATAGAAAAACCCACACATACGTTTAATGACCATAACCGAACAAAACTTTATAAATTGATTCTAGGCACATTGAGCCTCGGAATCAGGTGCCGTTAGAAACCGCGGACTCGTAAAATTCCAAAGAATTTAAGAAAACATTTTCCTTGAAATTTATGGGTCTTTACAATTATTCTATAAGATGCATCATAAGTCTCAAAATCATTTCTCAATAACTCCTATAATTATTCAATTAAAGACTAAAAGTATAAATCAATTTCATTTCCATGAATTTTTTATAGGAATAATCATCAAAATGATAAAATACGTTTATTTCATACACATCCACAAATGCATATTGTAAGGGATAAAAAATACCCAGCCAAATGCTATAATTGGTACTCAAAGTCCCAAATGGGTTGAATCCATCAGCAGCCAAACCAAATTAATCATTCCTAGGATGATATGATAAATCTGGATTTAATGAATCAAATTCCTTCCACGATTTTGAATCTTTTTTATGTTGCATTAACCCATCATTGTAATTATATACATGATTCCACTTCATGTGTTCATCTGTTTTTTATGAAATGAATAATCATTACAATCGAGGATTTAATGGAAAGTAAAACAAAATATTTACAGGTGTGTTCATTTTCTTCTTCTTCATGGTAGTATGTTGATTTATACTTCCAACATCACCCATAGACTACCATCTATATGAAGAACATTTCTTGAAATCCTATCTTCTTGAATCCTCTCCCCAATAAAGCATAAAATCATTGGGACATGCATGAATTTTTGTATAATTCAGACCAAGATTGTTAAGAACTTTTTTTATATCATAAAAACAGTCATGGATCATTACTTTAGTAAATGCATCATGTAACAATTCCAATATCATAGAAATCACCTTATTTGTAATTCCACATAGGCATTTGATATGGTACTACTTCAACAAAAAAGAATGTTTTGAATATTTCAAATATAAACTATATAAATATTTATTTCCATCATCAACGAAACAATTAAGTGCATCTGTATTCTTAGTGAAGTTTTATATTACATTAGACTCCAAAAAATCAAGAGGAGGATCCACTGATATGTTACATTATTGATATTTTAGTCCTACAGTCTCAAAAACATAACTTGTCATGTTTTTATTTGTATAACATGTTGATATGTTAGATAAGGTTTTCCTATATAAATACAGATGAATGGACCAAGAATTAATTTTCATGGCTCTGTGAGTTCAATCACAAAAATTATAAATAATTATATTTATGAAGGGATCAATCATGTAACATAAATTCCTTAAGGATAAATACTTTTTAACTCTATATATGTTTTTAAAAACTTTAAACAAGTGAATCCCATTTTAAAATTCCATTTAAATTCATCCATGTATATGTCATGAATGTAATATATACCAAATATGGTGCGTGAACATGGGCCTCATTCTAGTGATAAAGGAGTTGAAAATTTAAAATAAGATCTTCTGTAAGAACATTATATTCCATAATAAACTCAATAGTAGAAAAATGAAATAAGAACAATCCCACACCCATGGTAACTATGAATTACCACTGAATAGTTTTTCATGACTCACTTATATATGGTCTATCATAGGATTTCATAAAGTACTCATATTCCCCACTTCCATCTGCCTAATTTATAAAATAATCTAAATGCTATGATTTCATATTGTAATTACCTATTGTATAATCATCATATGAGATGAGGCTCAACATAACCGAAGAATTTCAACACATATGAAAGTGGCTGAAAACTTGTTGCAAGGTACTAATCCATATTCTATGGTGGAAAAATCCATCAAATTAGAGTATACTATAATGGAAAAATAACCAATAAATATAACACATATCAATGTAAACAGTAAAATAAACAGAATTATATTATAAATTCCTTGAATAATTCATATTTTCATACAAACACTAATCACCCTAAGGATGATAAAAAATATAAAATAAACCAAAAAATAAAACACCAGAAATCTATACCTGCATCCATCCTTGGGTGAAAACACACCCTATATGAAAATATGAATCAATATTTACATGACCTATCCACTACATGTTATGTGCTTATCTGAAGTTTAAATATAAGGTATGCATGAACATAAGGGTTCTCATGAATGGTGTGAGAAATAAATCTCTATACATCCTTACTGGGTTCCCTTAGTATATTGTATCATATTCATGTATACATGAGGAATAAAACAAAAATTCCACAAAAGATGAATATATTTAATGTGAAATCCTAGAAAACCACCATGCATTCTCATTAAATTGTAGGAGAATTATCTTTTTATAATTATTTAAATGTAAGAATATATGGAACACCAATATGATTCACATTGTGCTCAAAATGACCTCAATAATATTTTTAAATATATAAAATTCATTAAATACATTATTTAAGAGTTTAAAACTAATAAAAGAACCTAATATTTTCATGAAATCTTATTACAATGACTACATATTAATTTTTGACATATAGAAAAAGATGCCACTTATATATGAGGGTTAGTTTGCTCTGAATGACCAAAAATTTAGTTTTATTATTTTTAAATTCTTCAAAGATTCATGTAATGTTTAAAACAAAGAAGCCGACCATGGATTGATTCGAAATTGTTCAAAAATTATTTTTGGATAATTTTTAACATGTATAAGTGAATGAAACATCAATCGATGTGTGGTTTTTTTAGAATAAACAAAAATGTGTTTTAATGACATAAAAGTATTTAAAAACATGTTTTAGAGGGTAAATTTTAGAAAATAACTTTGGACTATTTTAAAATTTTAGGAAAATTAATGGTGAATAATTTTTGAAATATTATAATACAAATAACATCAAGCCATGATTTGGTTATCTTTTAATTAAAGAAATTGATTTTTTTTATAACTCTAAAATATGCTTACAATGATAAAAAATAATAAAATGACCCTTTATTGATGTGATATTATAGGGAAACTGTCATTGAATATTTTTTAAATGTAATAATATATGATACACCAATCTGATATTTAGTTTGACCGAAAAGATCAGAAGTTCATTTTTGAAAATATAAGTTTCTAAAAACATGATTAAAGGGTTCAAAACCTATAAAATGACATTGTATTATCATGAAATTTTATGAAAGAGACTAGTAGTTAATTATTTAAATATAGGAATCAATTCTCATCCCACTGCATTATCTATAAAGGCAGGGTTCATCAATCTCATCACACAATGTAACATGGAAAAAACCTCTTATTAGAGGTCCTTAACTAAATAATACTAAATAAATGTCAACATATCGCACTACCAAGATCTTAGGTAGGTACACTATCAACTACATGATGTGACAGGGAATAAGCTTACATTATTAAAATATAACCCACTACTTGAGAAAAAATGGAATAGTCTTAGTTCAATAAATAATGTCACATCCAATGTCACTTATGGGTGGTCACATCACACACACTAACCTATCACCAAAACCTGTAGTGAGGTCACATCAAGGACATGAATCATTGTCAAGGACCATGTCACCCACATAGTTTACCTAGTGATCCTAGGAAACTATGCAGTTGAGAGTTATCACTTCATTATAACAAGTCCTACATCACCCTTTGAGAATCCATTTGGAATTTCAGAACCATCATGGTTTATTATATTTGATACAGGATCACACACTAATATACTTAGTAATTATGCATCATAAATTATTATCCCAATAAGATATCAATGTCCATTCCAACATAATTTAATCAACACCAAACTCCCAGTCCTACTACCCATGGACCATCCCAATCCATGTCACTCTAAACACTAGGGAATCCAATCTCATCCATGCTGCATCAGAGTCCATATCGACTCTCCAAATTTTCATCACATCACATAAAATTAATAACTACCTATAAATAATTATAATTAAATATTTAATTTTAAAAAATAGGCATAAATGATATAAAAACACACTGGGTACTACTATCACAATGAGAACATATCCAACACCCCTTATATGGCCTATGGAGCACTCTTAAAATTATACTAGAAAAAAAAACCTATGATGTAACAACCATTTAACCATCAATATCATCCAATTTTGGAAACAAAACTAAAAATAAAATTGTTATGGGTTACCTTCACTTAACACTCGACCTTTTAGGGGAGGCGAGGTGGGGGTCATGATTGGCCGTGAGGCACAGTGAGGCGAGGTGTGATTAGGGTTAAAGATGGGTGATGACTGGCTAGGGCTTCAGGGAGTCATAGGGGTGGGGGGGGGGGGTTTGGGGTGTCGGGTTAGGGAGATGTTTTGTGTGTATTAAATTTTTTAAGCATTTAGTGTCACATTATAAAAATCTTCCGTAATTTTTTTTAAATTTTTCTATGGATGTTTATAAAATCACCACTAAAAACTTTTTGCTAAATGCTTAGTTTTTTGTAGTACAGAGCATGTAGTTGAGTTTTCCATTAAAATCATTCTTAATGAAAAGTCATTTGCTAAAATTCCCTATAGAATTTCAAAAGTGTATTTTCATAAATAGCTTCCAAATTTTAATAATATGGAATTTATATACCCTAGTGTTTATCTATGGGGAGATCTTATTTTATTCGTAAAAAAAGATGGGTCCATGAGATTGTGCACTAATTGTTGAGAGTTGAATTCCATTACTAAAAATAATAAGTATATTTTACCAAACATTGATGGCTTATTTGATTAAATTCAAATAAACTACTTCTTATTAATGATTTATATTCACTATAGTCATCATTAGTTAATGGTGAAAAAGGATGATATTCCATAGTTATAATTTATAACAAATTATGAACATTGTGAGTTTATGAAAATTCCTTTTAGATTGACTAATTAACCTTATAAATTTATAGATATGATAAATAGAGTATTCAAAGAGTATCTTGATAAATTTTTGGTGGAATTCATTGATGATATCTTGATATACTCTAAGAGCCATGAATATCATGATACTCATATGAAAATAATTATGGATACCCTCAGGAAAAATAAATTATATGGGAAATATAGTAAGTGTGAATTTTGGCTCAATGATGTTTCTTTTCTTGTCCCTATTTTCACTTTGGATGAAATATCTATTGACCCTTGCAAGACAATGGTGGCTAAATAATGGCCTAAACTGACAAACATATCTGTGATTTGATGTTTATTGGGCTAAGTATGTTAATATTGATTGTTTTATAATTTTTTTCCTAGTTGGACAAACCATTAACCTAGTTAAGACGTAAAGGGATTAACTTCACATAGTTAAGGTAATGTGAGGAACATTTTGAATAGATTAATAGGATACTAATTATTACATCAATATTAACTTTACCATTAGGTAAGTAAGTATTTTTAATATATAGTGATACATCAAAGAAAGGACTTGTTTGTGTCCTTATTTATAATGATAGGGTGACTCCAAGTTCATTATGAAATTGAAAATTCATGAATAGAACTATTCAAATCATGAACTTAAGTTGGTATCCATAATATTATTAATAGAAATATGAAGACACTACCTATATGGTTTAAGATGTGATATATATATTAACCATAAGTGTTTAACGTATATATTATCATAGAAGGATCTTAAGACGAGGGAAAAAGATTCTTCAAACTACTCAAGGACTACAATTACTCGATATTCTACCAGCCTTGGAATTCAAGAAAGGTGGCTGATGTATTGAGTAGGTGGGACCATGGATATACAAAGAGGTAGTAAATATGGACATAGTGATTTCAATGTAAGGGGATCCATCATTACCTTTACAAGAAATTGTTAAAACATCCTTACTAGAAAATATATATAAGTCCTAGTAGGATAATGAGGACTTACAATGGAAGATTAAAGAGGTAAATGATGTGAAACTGTTAGAATCTATATATAAATATAGAGTGTTGATGTTTGGGAAGAGGTTATGTGTTTTATCCATACTAGAGTTGAAAATGTAACTTCTAGATTCATCATATAGCTCAAATTTCTATATACACCTTGGTAGCACAAAGTTTTATAGGAATTTAATAAAATATTTTTGGTGGGATGGTATAAAGTGAGAAATTATAGATTATGTGTTAGATTATTAGTATTCCGATAGGTAAGTGCAAAAAAACAACATCCTAAGGGAGTCATGAAACCTTTTCATATACATATATAGAAGTGGTACAATTTTATAATGGACATTGTCACTAGAATACAAAATAATCCAAGGAATAAGGATTCCATATGGGTCATCATGGATCATCTTACTATGTCTACCCATTTATTAGAAATAATTTATGATATAACCATTGAGAACCATGAATAGCTTTACATTAATGAGATCATAAGTCTTTATATGGAACTATTATCAATTGTATCTGACCATGGTCTATGGTCAATATTAAAATTCTAGAAGTGTTTTAAATCCTAGAGACTCATAGTTTAAATATATAAATATTACATCAATTTAGAATAATATTCAATAAATTTTATGATAATATATGTAGGATGGATATAATGTCTTAGTGTCTTTAAAAACATGGATATATAAACAACTGGTATATAAATATTCTATATCATTTCCAATTAAGTTATTCACAACCATCAGCCTTATTAGATATATCAAACTTAAAACCATTCTTCATAACCTTGGAGAAGGAAATATAAGAAAGGGTAAACTAAGATTTCTAGTAAGGTTAAACATAATAGATATCAATCAATGATCATATGTGAAAATAAGATAATCATAATGGTTTCAAAACATGATCATTACATATAATAATCCTACCCAATAAATCAAATATCATTAATCATAAACCATGGAATATGTTTCTATCACAAAATTTATATAAGTTATAAGTGCATAGAATCATCAATAATCAACCTTTATCCATAATAACATATCATAAGAATAAGAAATATGTTTTTTGAATACACATGAGAATATAAAATCACTTACTTAGTCAAGGTTCACCCCTAATACTATCATTGTTGACACAGTCCCATAATGGAAATGCTTACCCATTCATTTACAATATTCTATTAGGAGTAACATATATCAAGTTAACTCTATCATACTTGAGGGGTTTATTAACTCCATCTTCTATTTTGAGTTTCTCAACACTACCATATCATAGGATTTTCTTAATTCCATAATCTTTTAGAAGTTTCTGAAATCCGTCATCTCTTAAGAGTTTCTAAACTCATTATTTATTTCCCAATGCATTGGAGGGATATTACAGATTTACCCATCATTATGAGATAAATCATTCTCACTCATCACATAACAATAATCCACACAAATGAGTTCCCCAAGATCATAAAATATTCATCATTTAATCATAGAATAACCCATTGAAATAAAACTGTTTTCATGAACATTTCATCATCATAAGAATAAACTATATAGAGAAAATATAATGATGGTAACATTGGATCATATCTATAATAAATCATAAGAAACATCAAATTATTATTTTATATATAAAAATACCTTTAAAATATCACTAGAACATTTCTTGATGAAAACACCATTTTCAATTGGAAATCTCTTATTTAAAATCAAGGAGATTAAAAAATACCAAGGAAAACAATTTTTTTTCAAAATAATCAGGTAAAAATGTAAAGTAAGCTTTAAATAAAAGTTAACCCATGATTATGGGAAAAACATTTCTTATAGTGAATGTTATTGTTTTTCACATTTATGGTAAAAATTAAAAAATACCTCATTTGGAAAATGATAAGATGATTCCTTTATATAATTTTAAAGAAAATTTTAAACATTGGTAAAATTGGATTTTACAAATATATGGATAATAGTTAAAAAAATATTGGAACCATTTTAAAGAAAATATGGACATAGATGGTAATATTTTCGACTGAAGAGGGAAATAAAGTTAGTTTACCATAAAAAAATTCATTTGATATCTTGAGTAATTAATGTGGGAGAAAAAATAAAAAATTTAATATCTATAAATAACTATAGGAAAATAAAATAAATAATATTTTTGAGATATATATCATATAATTTCATTATTATAAATTTAAGCATAAACAATACCATTAAAAATTATATTGTAACATAAAACCCTTATCACATCGATAACTTTTTATTCGTATCCACCATGAAATAAATAACTTAAAGTAAGGATATTAATGACAAAAAAACATCAAATGGTTAGTATATACACCACATAAAAGAATATTGTTGTATCAATAATATAATTTGAGATGATAAACCCTTAAAACATTGATAAATTTTGAATCTAATCCCCTTAGATGAAATAATTTGAATTGTTATTTTAAATTCCATGAATTTAAAAGGATACACGATATAACTTGTAAATGGATAATTATTTACACATCATAAAAATGAATAGGTTCGTAAAATAAAATATGTCACAATAAATCCAAATTTATATGAAGAACCCTTATTGCTTTGGTAATCTCTAAATGAATCCCTCATGAAAGAGATAACCTTATATGGATTTTTAAATACACTTAATTTTCATGAAAAATATCATAAAATACATTAACGGACAGTTTATAAAAAAAGTAAAATAATAGTGGATATGGATTGTGTCTCATAGAAATTAACGTGAAATTAGAAACCCATACCTTATGTTTGACTTGATTCGTAAGTTTTCTAGCCTACTATTCTTTGAGATAACTCCATTGAAGTACACCTTATGTCTTGAAATATTAGTCTTTGTAGAATATATAATTATGTATGTTTAAGGGAATGAATATAGGAGCCTTTTTGGGTAGGTATTGGATAAGCTATAAGGATCCAATTGTGTGAATAAGGGTGATGAAGAGATTCCCTTTTTATAAGTGAGGGGAGGGACACAAATGGAATTTCTTAAAAGATTTCAATAATATATAGTATATTCATATAAAATTGGATCCAAACGTCCAAGGACTCAAAATTTGTATAATATATGTTTGAAATATCTTTTCTAATATTAATTAGACTCGTGTGGGTGGAATTCCTACCCATATCTCCTCGTTTAACCCCATAGGTAAACCCCTTTTAACTTTAATCATGGTATTTTTTTCTTCTATTTTTATGATTCACTATGAGAAAAGGTAAATTTGAACCTAATAAATTATATTAATTATGATTATTAAAAATAAAGAATATATTTTACCAGGCTCAATTTCTATAAGTGGTAGAATTTAATTTTAAATAAGCACACCACACATAATGAAAACCTATTTTAGAAAAATTAATTTTTAAGCGTCGAATTAAATTTACTTCCTTTACTTACCTTGTAAAAAACATAAAATTAATTTTAAAATATAATATTGAATGTATAATCTATAAATTTCATTAAAATAATTATAAAATAGAGATTAATTTAATTTATTAAGATAATAACACATTGCGTTCAAAAAACAGGTTTTAGAAAAATGCATTTCAAAGCCAAAAGATGAACTTGTAATAAAATAAAGTATAATAATGATTAATCTATAAATAATTATATAATTTAAAATTAAAGTGGCCATATGTGACTTTATTATCAAATTAAAATCACAATTTTACATCTACTTGAAAATAAATGATAGTTTTAACAAAACTCGATATTTTCACTATTTGATGAAAAATAAAACTTTTTGGACAATCACAACAATTCACCATAAGATAATATTAACAATTTGATTTGAAAAATTATATTCATTAAGTCAAATAAAATTTATAAAAATGTTATAAATTAATTATAATATCCATTCATAAAATGTAATTGTTTTGAAGAAAACTTTTTTTTGAAGAATAAAAAGAATTTATATAAAATTTTGTACTTGTTTATTACAAATTAATCAATAAATTTTAATTATTTAAAACCATTATACATATTTTTGATAATGAGTTTATTAATATTCATACTTTCTAATTTAATTTTTAGGTCATAATAGCCACATTTAAATAATATTACTTTTATTACATGTCGTAGTTCACTTAATGCTTGGTGTTGCATGTTATGAAAGCTCTCTATCATAGTATTGGTTTAAAACAAATTTTTATGGTGTTACATTATAACCCCTTAAATAAATTACATCCAATTTTTTATCTTTGTAATAATGTTTTGAATATTTGAAAATACCTTTATTGAAAACCCACACCATATATAGGGATAATAAAACATCCTTTGAAAATGGGAAGTGGGAAACATAAAGTTTACCAAAATTAAAGCATAACTAGGATCCCATATAAGGATAAAATTAACAGGAAGTGAAAATATAGAAATTTAGGAGAAATATAATTTTTAAATAACAATATAGAGTGATAAAAAACATGGTCATGATGAAGTTAAGTACCTTAAAACCACAAATTATCGAGGGGTGAAAACAACTATTAATTCCTTAGAAATAGCTATAAATATGAATTTTTTGTCATTTTATTGGTGTTTTCCCTAGATTTTAGGAATTATTTTACAAAGGATCATGATAAAGTATATTTACGTATTTTCCCCGAATCCATGAAAATAATTTCATCCTTTGGTTATTCTTAGATCAATTTATAGTTCTATCTCATATCTTACTTTAGGAAATTAATATTCAAGATAAATTTTTTTATTCTTAAAACACTAAGATTAACGTTCAATAGAGTATAAGATCCATTAAATAATTAAAATTCATCCCTTGTGTATCTATAAATTTTCCAAAACAAAAAATAGTTAGAATAAGTTATGCCACATGGATAAATGTTTATATGATGAAATAATACAATAATCTCCAAAAACTCAACAATAACACCCAAAGTTAATCTAACACCATTATTTAAATAGTTAAACTTAATAATCCTACATAATATTTTGACCAAATTCCAAACTAAACATTTAGAAAAAATTCACTAAATTTAGAAAACCAACATAACATTAATCCCAAAATAACGTAAAGTAGTTCACAGTGTTGCTTCCTAAAAACAAGAATAATGCAATAATATATTATATTAAAACATGATAACCCATTCCCAAAATAACATGAATCACCATAAAACCTCAATGTAAACCTAAATTATTCCAAAAATTAACTATATCCTTATTTCTTAAATAAAATGATAGACTATCCAATATATTCATTAAATAAATAAATGAAATAAAATTCATCTTAAATCACTTTTCTATCCAATCACTAATCAATTCCAAGGTCATCAAAACTATCCTATTTACATTATCAATATTAATCATATATTTATCCCAACTAAACATTATTATTTAAACTTAAGGAAAATATTAAGGCTTATCTATCCATCAATCATCTATTTTCTAAAAATATCACATTACCTCTAAATCATCTTTTTTGGTTATAAGTACCATTCAATATAATCTTGAATATAATTTAAGTAAAAGTACTATAGAATAATGATGAGATATTTCATGATTCTTATAACTATAATATCATTGATAAAAATCATATACAATATAATTCTAAAATCATAATACATAAGCAATTCTATTATTCCACTTCCTTCATAAACCATTAACTAGGATTCACCATCTCATTTATGAATAATTTATTCCTTTAAAATGTCATTCATATTATCTATATTATCCATAATAAGAAAATTACTCATACAACCTTGATGATAATCTTTTTTAGCTTCCCCCTAGGACATTTATTTACACAATGACCATAATTTTCACATTTAAATCATTCATTCATCAATGATAACTTATGTAAACCATTATTCACATCTATAATGTTAATAAAACTTTTCATCTTACATTAATTATTTTATCTATGTCCTTTATTTATAAATATAAAACATATCCTTTTTCCTTGGAGACATTTACCTTGGTGATTCTTCCTACATTCTCAACATGTAGGTGGCTAAATCCTTTTTCCTCTATGGTCTTTAGAAACTGAAATTACATGAAACTCTATTTTTATCTTATTAGGCATGTCAGGAAACTCACCCACGTTGATTTTGATGATTATATATCAAGCTATATAGTTAGGAAAAATCAAATGTTTTTTCATTCCATCTTCTACATTATTTAGTTTCTCATGGGGGAAATCATTGCATTGGCTATCACATTAAATGTTAACATGATTCTTCAAGGTTCTAGCCACTGAATAAAAAAAATCATAGTGTGAGTACTAATAATCAAAGTAAGAAATCATAAAATAATAAGAATCATTTATAGGACATATAATTCATGATACCTTCACTATTTGGAAAACATTGCACACCAATGGTTTAGAACCATTGATAAAGCCTCGCAATCCATTTTTATAGCATATACTAATGGTTTTAGGGACTTTTGGGTGATTTTCCATCAGTAAAGACCTATGCAAATGGTTTGACCAAATAATTAGTATATAAAACCTATACCAATGGTTCTTAAACTTTTGGTATGGGCAATTTGAATGGAAATAACTACACCAATGGTTTGGTTTAATATTTGGTATAAATCTTCTATTGAAAAATAATTCAGCAATGGGTTTTGATCTGATAACCTCCTTCTAATATTCAAAAGACTTTACCACTCTCACACAACATCTTTTATGTTCATATATACAAATATATATATATATATATATATATTTATATTAATGTTTTTATTGTTATTATTATTATTATGCATAAATACTAGAGCCACCTATACCAACGATTTGGTCAAACCGTTGGTATTGGTGACTTACACCAACGGTTTATCCAATCTATTGATATAGGTGTCCATAAACAATACCTGTACCAATAGTTTTCCCTAAATATGGGTATAAGTGTCCAAAAACTATACCCATGCCCACATTTTGGTCCAACCATTGTTATAGGCGCTATATACCATACCTATACTGATCGTTTTCCCAAACCATTGGTATAGGGTGCCTATACAAACAATTTTTCAAACCGTTGGTATAGATTCATTGGTATAACTCAGATTTATACTAGTACTTATTTTCAATCTATGAAACCATAGATTTATCCTACTTCATCAATGAACATAATCTTAAAAAATCCTCCACTGTGGTTTATAAAGAAGATATTAATTTACACAAGAATATCCTGAGGGAGTGTCTAGCGAGGTGTGTAGTCTTAGGACCACTCATCCTACACCAGTGATGATTCAGTTAATTCATAATAAAACCCATTCAGAGTTGTTACCCCTAGGTGAATCTCTACTATTTCTACATCAAATTTCGATCATCCAGACAAGGATTCGTTTTCTAAGAAAAACACACTCCATTCTTTACCGTACCCTAGGATGTTATTTTATAATTATGATTATCCTAAGGGTTCCCATTAATTTTTTTAATCTCAATATCCAAAAATAACGAAACCATCCTTTAATACCAACTATAGTGATCCAAAATTTAGAAAACATAAATATTACATTATTTTATAAGGATATACAATAAATTTTATGATAATTCATGCCTGAGGACTGTAAATTTTTAGTATCTTTGAAGTCTTGGATATATAAAAAACTGGGACAGAAAACATCTTCATCATTACCGATTATGTTCTTGACAACTATCACCCTTCATAGACATATCATACATAAAACGTTTTTCATAACATGGGGAAATAAAATAGAATAAAGTTCTAGATTTGATTTTCTTTAATGGAAAACATAATATATATCAATCAATAATCATAAGTGAGAATAGGATAAGAATTAATTTATGAGAATATGGTCAAAACTTACTAAAATACTACCCAATCAGTCAAAGATCTTTAATTATAAATAATGACATAAGGATTTTTCACAACATTATAAATAAATTATAATTGTGTGGAATCATAAATAATTAATCACGATCCATGATAAGGTATCATAAAAATAATACATTAGTTTATAAAATACTCATAAGAATAAAAAATCATTCCTTAATCCAAGTTCACTCCTAAGACTATCATTGTTGAAAAATTACCACAATGGAAATTGCTACCTGACCATTTACAACATTATATTAAGAATAAGTTCCATCTATTTAAATCGGTCATCTATTAGGAGTTTATGAACTTTATCATCTCTTAGGAGTTTCTCAACTCCATCATTTCTTAAGAGTTTCCAAACTCCATCATCTCTTAGGAGTTTTTGAACTCCATCATCATTACCCAATGAATTGTAGGGATTTAACATACCGAAAAATTATCATAATCTATATCTAGATCACCTATAACATAATCATAACATATACATATGAATTTTATATTATCATAAAAATTCATCATTTCATCATAACATTACCCATAGAAAGAAAAAAAGTTTTATAGAAATTTCATCATCATAACCATTAACCATAAAAAGAAATAATAAAGATGGTAAAATTGTATCATATCTTTAATAAATCATAAGAAAACTTGAAAGGATGTTGTTATTGATGAAGATACCTTTAAAATATCACTATAAAATTTCTTGAGAAAAATAACCTTTTCATTTTGAACTAATTATTTATAATATAATTTTTTTCAAAATTTTAAGAAAAAAATTTATTTGAAAGGAACAATAGAAACATGTAAAGGAAGATTTTATGAAAGGAAAAGTCATCATTATTGGAAATTTTTTTCATACAGTGTATGGTATAACAAAAACCACTTTCACATTATTTAAAAAAATTATTAAGTACATCTTTCAGAAAAATACAATTAGATTCCATTTTTTTTTTGATAGAAAGTAAAAAAAGAGTAAAAATAACTTTAAATATTTTTAGATTAATAATAAAATTATTTAAAATATTTTAAATAAAATATGGTCATGGAAGAAACATATTCTGACTGACAAGTGACATAAATTTGATTTACCTTAAAAATATTCTTTTGATATCTTGAATACTGAAAGAGGGTAAAATGACATAAAAAATACAATCTCAAAAAAAAATTGAATTAAAAATAAATAATATTTCGGATATATTTATCATATAATTTCAGTGTTAAAAATTTAATCATAAACAATCTTGGTAATAATGAGATTGTAACATAAAACCCTTATCACTTTGGTAAATTTTTATTCATAACCCCCATGAAAGAAATAACTTTAACTAAAAATTTTAACACCATAAAAATAATTATATTAATGATAAAAAATATAAAATGGTCGTTATATACAACTCATAAAATAATATATGTTTATAACATAAAATATCTCCTAAAGAAGACAATTTTAGATAGTAAACCCTTACAACTTGGGTAGCTTTAGAATAAAATTCCATTGGATGAAATATTTTGAATTGTAACTTTAAATACCAACAATTAGGAAGGATCTAGGATATTAAATATAAAATGATAAGTATATAAAAATTATAAAAATAAATAGTTTCCTAACATCAAATATATCTCAATGAAAAAAAATTGAGTCAAGTAACCCTTACCACTTTGGATATGTACGAATCAAAACCTCATGGAAGAGAGAACCATATATGGATTTGTAAATCCACATATTATTCATTAAAATAATACTAAAATACAATAATTTACATTATACACACCACAAAAGGAAAAAAGCGGTGAAATTTAATTTGTCACATGAAAATTAAAGTAATACAAGAAACTCTTACATTAGTTCTGACTTGATTCGTAAGCACTCTAGCATCCTTTTATTTGAGAGAAATACTTTACAATATATCTTAATCCGTGAAATATAGGTCTTAAGATAAGAAATAAATATATATAATAAAGTTATGTTATCTAGGAAGGTTTTGGAGTAGGGTTTGGTTGATCGATAAGGCTAAAATTTTGTGAATAAATGAGGATAATATGTACCCCTTTAAAAAGTGTGAGAAGGGATACACATGGAACTTATTAAAATATTTCAAGAATATAAGGTAAAATTAATGTGAAAGAGGATCCAAATGTCTACACATTAAAATTTAGGATAATATATGGTTTAAATATCTTCAATCAATAAGAATTGGATAGGTTTGGGTGGAATTACTATACGTATATCTTAGTTTAACCCAGCGGGTAAACCTGTTTTAACCTTAACCATGTTAATAAACTTTTACTATTTTACTATTCAATATAAAAAAATTATGTTAACCCTATTAATTACATTATTTATTTTTACTCCACATATATAATACATACCATATTCAATTTCTATAAGTTATAAAATTTATTTTTAAATAATCTCTCAAAATGCAATAAAAACATGTTTTAGAAAAATTCATTTTTAGGCATAAACCTGAATTTACTACCATAATTTTGTTTGTAAAAACCATAAAATGAATGTTAAAATATATTATTGAATATATAATATATAAATTTCATTAAAAAACATCAATAAATAGATATTAAATTTAATTATTAATATAAGAACACATTGCGCACAGACAAATAGTTTTTAAAAAAATGAATTATAAAAGAAAAAAATAAACTTATACCAAAATAAAGTATAATGCTTATTAATAGGTGATTAATAATTTTTTAATAATTAAATGGTACTTATATTACTTTTTGTTAAAATTAAAAATATAATGGAGATTTTACTTGAAATGAAATGATTGTTTTAGGAAAATCAGGATTTTTCACTATTCACTAAAAAATAAACCTTTTTATAAATTATATAAAATTTACAACAAGATAATATAGAAATGAAGATTTAAAAAATTATATACTTTAAAATATATAAAATGTATAAATGTTTTTTAAATTAGTTTTAATGTATGTGTGTAAAAATTAATAAAAACTATTTTTGAATAAAATATATTTTTGAAGGAAAAATGAATTTATAGAAAAAAGAGAAATTATTTATTATGAATTTATCAATAAATTAAAATTAATAAAAAAAATTATACTTTTTTTTCATAATTTTATTATTAATATTAATGTGTTCAAATATAAATTCTTGGTTATAACAATATCATTTAAATATTTTTATTTTTATTTTACATTGTTATTTTCTTAAAGATCGATGTTTCATGTTAAGGAATATATCGAGCATGATGTTCCTTTAAAGATAATTTTTTTTATTTTTATATCAATGGGATTTAAAAAATGAGATGAATTTAATCACCACCAATCATCCCTAGACTAATGAGAAGTCCAAAAGGACTATCTATACTTTTGAGGACATACTGAGGTTATGTTATCTTGAATTCCAATGTATAGGATCAATGAATACCTTGGGTGGAATTTTTATATAATAATAGGTTACAATATAGAATCCATATGAGAACATAATAATAATTTTATGGGAAGATTTATCATAATCCAACCTATTGGGAAGAAGATGGAGAAAGAAAGTTAGTTGGCATTGAGCTTGAAAAGGAGACTACTGTTAAATCATGTATTATTCAGGTTCATATTCAAGAATCCCAGAGTATGAAAAAGATATATCTTTATAATAAATGGAAATACATGGAATTTCATTTTGGGGATCATGTATTATTGAAGGTTTCACCATGTAATTGATTTGGATGATTCAGTAAAAAGGGGAAGTTAACCCCTAGCTATATTGGGCCTTTTGAAATACAAGAATGAATTGGAGCTATATCTTACCGAATGGATATGCCACCGATCAATTTTAAAGTAAATGAAATCTTATAAATTTTATTTTTTAGGAAATACATACTGGATAAAACTCATGTGATCAGATCTAATGGAATAGAGTTTGAGCCTGACTTATCTTAAAAAAGAAAACTTATCTAGATTCTTGGCACTAGAGAGAAAGTGTTGTAATATAAAATAACTCAATTGGTGAAATTAATTTGGAGAAATCACAAATAATAATAGGAAACCAAGGATACTAAAGAATATAAGAGGATATAATATCCAAATTTTTTCAACAACTGATATATGCCCCAATTTTAAGGATGAAATTATTTAAGGGGGGAGAATGTAATTCCCAAGACCCTACTGCAGTTGGTAAACACCATATCTTAAACGATCGCATGATTCACAATCTAAAGTTAAATTATTCATAAGTATACCTAAAATTTTAATGTATGAATGTTATAAATTTATATTAACAAAATAATATTCATTTTTAAATTCTTTATAAATATATTAATTGATGATGTATTTTTGGATTATTCTTAAAAAGAGGTTTTATGTGCGAAAATGATAAAATTAATTTTCCATATACATAATAATTTTATTTGATAAAATTTAATTTATATTTATAATAATCATTTACAAATTATGTAACTATTTAAATATTATTTTTCTCATTGAAAATTTTATAATTTTGATAAATATTAATTACCATAGTAAAAGTAGAATAATTGTTTTCAAGGAATTAATTATTATCTAAATAAATTAGAGTAATTTAACTTAAAATATGTCTCTAATATGATTTTAATCACATAAAATTATATAAAAACTCATTAAATTTATAATTAATTGTAAATAAAAATAAATAACATATAATATATAAAAAAACATTTTTATATAAAAATGATTTTACTATTTCTTATGATTTAATTTAAAAGTTAATTTTTTCATATTTAGAAATTGAATTAGGTTAAATGGATACCATATTTTGATTCAAAACATTTAAATTTTGCAACGAGGATAATATTATATTTTTAGTAATGAAATAATTTCCATTTTTAATTTTTGAAAAAGATTATTCCGGGAAAAAATGGGTAAATAAGGTATCACAAATTTTTAATAATTAAATGGTCACATACACCTTTATGAAATACATGTTAGGTATTAAAGTCATATACAATGTATCACCTATCATTTATCCACCTAATTCACCCAACTCACCCAACCCACCTAACACCCATATGATTCCACTCATATCCCCCACCTAACGTTGGTTTTCATTAAAAAGCCCATCTTTTTCACCTATAAAAAGTACCTCTCAATACCCCATAAATACCAATATAAAAATTCAGTTTCCTCCTTAAAATATACACTCTTTACTTATACTATAATATTATTTTACTCTTTTAATATTATTCTCATATGTGATTATGCCATTACCTCCCATTACAAGGAATCCTTGAGGAGAAATTGAAAGTTCCCAACATAAGTTCAATATTTTCACTAATGTATTTTACTTTTATCTATATAATTAAAATTTTTATCATTATAATATATGATTAATTTAGAAATTATCTTATAATTAAATCTTTTATATTTTTCAAATAAACACTAACTACCATTACCATTTCCATTAACCTAAAGAAAAACCGTTATTTTTGTGTTTTGCGGACAATCGCCTCTACGACACAATGTGTTTTGTTTTCCATCACCAAATTAAATAGATAGATATAATGATTTTATTAAATAATTAATATGAATTTTATGATATAATTATGGTTCTATTGTGATAAAATTTCGATCCTATTAATGATTTGATCTGCAAATGATAATTTTTAATTTATTCGTTTAAAATAACCGTACTAAGATGACAACATTTTATTCAGAATTGTGTAATATTTTAACATCCACATATTATTATTATAATAACTTAAAATTATAATATATAATACTAATAAATAGTAAATAAGATCATTATTCATCAGGTATAGTGATATTATAAGAAAACTACTATATATTTATTCATTAAATTAGGGTTTGTTGTAGTTGGGGTTTGGCTTAGTGGTAAACACCTCTTAATTCTACATGAAAAACGGGGGTGGAAAACCAATTGGGCATAAGGAATTGTAGTAGTACTATAACATACAGTAGAAGCGACGACACTATTGCAATGGTGGGCACTATAGCAGTGGCATGTCACTGTAGTGACAGTAGGGTACAGTAGCAGCGGCGGGTACTGTGTAGTACTGTAACAGTGTGGGGTTACTATAGTGGTACTATTTACAGAATGGGCCTTGGGCCAAGAAAAATGGGATTATGGGCCATGTAATGGGCTAAATTCCCATAGGGCCTTCGGGCTATGTAATGGGTCTCCCCTTACCTAGTTAAAGAGGTATTTTCTTTGCTTTAATAATAAAGGAGGCTTTGGCCCCAATCTTTAAAAAAAGGGTTTGTTCATGTTTAGGTTGGTTTAACCATCCACTTGAACAATATTATGAATTCATATCATAGATTAATTTGAAAAATTATTTTATAGTATAATATTATATAAATGTGTAAATAATAATAATAATTTTTTTGTTATGGATATGTTATATAATTTTTAAATTAATTAATTAAGTGTTAATAATGATCGAAACCTGCTTGTTAACGATTTTATATCAAAGTATAAAGATTAAAAAACTCATGAAATGAATATTATACATCATAAATTATTATAAATAATCTATAATAGTAGATTTAAGGAATTATTAATGATTAATTTACAAGAAAATTGAATAGAAAAAACACTATTATGAAACTAATATAAATTATCAAAACTATAAACACCCGATGTGGAAAACTAGAAGATGTCATATAGAGAATGACTATTTATGAAGATTAGAAATAAAAATAGATATGCTTTTGGTTTTAAGTTAATTTTTTAAGATAGATATGATTCTGATATAGGATGTTGATGTATGTTCATCAAAGTCAAGAAAAAGGTAATGGTTTCTCATCTCAAATTTCACCCATTAAGACATGTTTAGTAATATGAACTTAATTTCATTTATGTGTTGTATATAATGTCTATTTTAGATTATATATCATGAAATATTTTTTATTTATGGTATTTTAAGATCAATTTTAATCCCACACTTTCAATATGTTCTGATTGAATTACTACCCAATCCATAAATGGGGTTTTCCATCTCATTTTTTAATTTCTGCGACTAAGCTTATATTGAACACCTATTTAATTTTGTTTGGTTAATAAATTACCCTCGAATAATTTTTTCCATATTAATCATTAAATTTAATTTATTTAAAATTATATATTTTTGTCCCTCCCTCATTATATTTTGATTTAAGAGTTATAAATACTGTTATCAACCTTAATCTTTTCCACGATGAAAAAACCATCCTATGTTTTTTAATGAGAAGGAATATATATTTTCATAGAAAATACATTCCTTTATGTATATTGGCGTGTGTATTTAGCTGTTATATAGATGAATATAGGGGTAATCACCCCAAAAAATGGTTAGATGAGCATTAAATCAGTCTTCACTCAGATGTATGACAAATGGGCCTAATAATGAACACCTAGCTAGAAACTCCTAGGGGATATAATTTGGAATGTTAAAATTCTATTTGTATACCATGATAATAGATTTTTCCTACCATTTCCTTAGTTTTCTTCTAATTAAAACTATTTAAACCAATTACCATCTTACATGGATAACCCAACCCATCTAAAGTACCTTGAACCCTATAGTTATTTGAAAAGTTCAATTCATGTTACTTTAAATATACCTCATATATTATATTTTGATTAAGTTATTTTTTCCTAGAACTCCAAATTATTCCATCGAATGGGTAAGTATTTGATTTTTAAATTTCTTATTACATAGATAGGAATGTTTTATTTAGTAAGTGGTTCCCTAAGGATTGGTTTTAAATTTATTGATGTATTTTATGTTTAATTAATTGGACTTAATCAGGGTATGAATGGGGCCTAATATTATACAGACCCTCAATGCATCTATTTGTATCATGAGACAAAACATGTTGGGTTTTGGTGTATAAGCTTCGCATAATTGGATAGTATTTTACCACATGTCCTTGACAATATGTTTTGATGTCCAACATAATGTATTCCATCAGTATGAGATAAAAAATTATTTTATCCATGTTTTCATTTATTTTTATGGATATATAACGTAACACCTATAGATTTTATGATATAGTTTCCCTTAATAAATTTTATTTCTTTGATAGCTTATTATACACGCAACCTCGAGTTTAAATGGAGCGTATTATAGTATAATGTTATAACACATCTGTTAAATTATAGAGTATGGATTGGAATAACCAAAATATTATCAATATTTATAAATTTTTTATATAAAAAAACATATTAATTAATGTACTATAAATTTTTAGTAAAGTCAATTTTTGATTGTAAAATATTTTTTCTCCAAAAATGGATTTTTATTACATTTTATTCACATATATTATAATTAATTTCTACCACTTTTATAAAGTAAATTTTATAAAAATTATACCATTTTTTAAATAAAAAATTCAAAATTATCCTAAAGTAAAGTTTTGGGATTTTTCTGAAAAGATTAATTCTTCAATAAATAGTGAAAAATACTAATTTTTGTAAAACTGTCATTTATTTTCAAGTAGAAGTCCCATAATATTTTTAATTTTTTCCTAAAGAAACAAAAGTATCATAAAAATTATAAATAATTTAATTAATTTCATAGTAATAATCATGATATTTTTTTTGACATAAGTCCGTTTTTGGGATTAAAAACACACTTTTCTAAAAAATGTTTTTATGCACACAATGAGTTTTTATATTAATAAATTAAATTAAATTATATTAATGAATCATTTTAATGATTTTTTTATATTATATATTCCATAAAATAATTTAATATTCATCTAATAGTTTTTAAATGGAAATAAATGAAGGTAAACTAAATTTGATGCTTAAAAATGAATTTAGATAAATATGTTTTTTGTTTCATTTGGAGAACTTATTTTTAAATGAATATCTAAAAATTTTATAAATTAAATTTTTTAAAATGGATTAAATATTTTAAATTTCAATAATTAATATAATTTAAAATGTTAAATTTAATTTTTTGTTTATAATTAACAGTAAAAATAATAAAATTTTGTTACCTTGGTTAAGGTTAAAAGTGGATCACCAAGGGGGGGGGGGTAAACTTAATGATATGAGTGATATTGGAATTTAAACATGTCTAAATATTATTTTATGGACATATATTTTCCTTATATCATTTTATATTCTATTATGAGTTATTTTTTAACATTTGTATAGAGTCTAACATTATTATATTTTTATCTTTTCAAAAATTCCAAGTGTGTCCTATCCTGCCCTTATAAAGGGACACCCATCATATCACCTATTTATACCACTATGAAAAACCTATATCTACCAAACCATTCCTATTTATCTAATAAAATCCCTTATATATGATTTTTATATTATTTTCTTCTTAAAAGACCATAACATGAGTAATTAATATGGGATCTAAAGGAGGAGCACTGAAGAAGAGGTAGTCATTTTAATTAACCTATTTCAATTTATTTCTTATTAAAACTCCTATAAATATTTGATATTAATAATAAAACTATAAATTTAGTATCCTAAATATACTAATATTTTATTATTATTATACTACCACCATTATCCACTTTATTTTCCATCAAATGGGAAATGGATGTATCGCTCGTGCGTGCTTGTAGACTACAACCTCCACATAGTGTTATGACTCATTTTCCATATACATTTTTAAGGATTGGTTATTATGATGGATTTAATTGTTATATATGATATTTATTACATAATAATTCATATTTAATTACAATTTATTATATAATTTCTTACATTTCCTTCCATTGGAAAATGATAATACCGAACAAATGTATGTGTGGACTACCACCTCCATGAAGTGATGCGATTCATTTTTCATTTTTTTATTTACATGAATGGGAATAATAATATATTTAATAAATATATATGATTCTGATGATATAATAATTATTCTTTAATAGTTAATTATAAATTACATTTCATTCATTCTATCCACTAAAAATTGAAAACATCACCTGTGAGTCAATATGAACTACCGTATCCATGATATGATGTAATTATTTTTTCATCATAATTTTATATAAATGATTATAAAAGTTTATATAATTAATAAATAAGGTAAATATTTATGAATAATTTTTTGGATATGGTGAATCCATGAACAATTTTCAATTATTGAATCCATCGATTCACAAAATGCATGGAAAACAAATAAGTTTTCACCAGAATTTCCAATATAAGAAAAACAATTTTATAAAAGGATAATTGGAAATTATGAATAATTTGTAAATAATATGTTATTCATGAATATATTTTTATAATATGTGTATAATAAATCTATATTTATTATACAAGAGGTTTTAACATGTATTAAGAAAAGTGATACGTGAGGCAATGGATTCTTGTTTCAATCCCATTTTTATCAGGATTGTTTGTGATTAAATTTATATTAACGAAATTATATGATCATTATATGAAAAGGCCCTTTAATTTGATTTTCAATTGGTTATTCATGTAATCTTAAAATGGTATTCCAATTTTAGTCTATTTTTACTTAAATTTATTTTGAAAAAATACTTTATTTCATCTTTGGTTAGGAATATTTTTCATCCATATCCATGTTCTATAAAATGATTTCAAAAATGTTTTTACTATTATACAATGAATTTTTAATGTCATTTTTACCCATTTTTCAATTCATATAATAATATTTTAAAATATTATTTTTTTCATTTTTGAACATTTTACATGTTACCACTAGTGTGGAAAAAATATTTGTTTTAAAAAATTATGACAGAAATGGAATTTCCAAAAATCATGAATGCTCAATGTTTGGAAGATTGTTTTACAAGTATCCATGGTTATTTACATAAAATATTTTTCAGAATATTTTTCAAATTTTAATATTTTAATTAATTGAATTCAAAATGAAAAGGGTATTTTCCTCAAGAAATGGTTGAGTTATCTTTTAAATGTATTTTAATCTATGAAAATATCCTTTGATGTTACTTATGTTCCATTGGGGACATGATCCAATGATACCATCCTTATTCTTTCTCTAGATAGTAATTTATTATGATGATTTGATCTTTATGAAACCCATTTTATTTTCCATGGGTTAATATGTGAAAAAATGATATTTTTTTCCCGTACCTTGTGGAATATATAGGAATAGATTAGGATTATGTGATATTTGGGTATGTTATTTCCCTCTAATTCATTGGGTCATGAGATGTTTATATCTCTTGAGATATCGATGATAATAATGGACAATATTTAAAATAGTTTTGTTGACATATTGATGTGTGAGTATGATTTATTCAATCTACGCTCATAAGAATATGTGTGTAAATGATTGAAATTAACTTTGTTCACATTTTTATGCATGAGTATGATCACATTCTAGCTATGTTCACAATATGTTTTGTAGATATAATTGCGAATAGATTTTTTCACATATTGAAGCGTGAGTGTGATTGCTTATAGATATGACCACAAGATTATATATGGACATGATTACAATTATATATGTACATAATATTATGATTTACTATGTTTATGATTCCACATTCATATTTTATTACTCATGAATGATGATTACTACTTTTTAAACCTTATCGATCTAAATAATTGATATGAATTGATTTTTCAATTTATGATCTAATATTTTCTTATTATGAATAATTTACATCTAGAAAATTCAATTTAATATGCTATCACACCCCTATGATCATCTTATGATCTGATGATTGACATCTCCCATGATTTCCCTTACAGATAATATAAGATAAACCTTACATAGGTTTTCTTCCCTCATGTTTTAATGGAATGATCTAAGTTAGATGAGTCTAGAAAGGTACCTTATGTAAGTAAATATGTTTGATATAGTGAACATTTTACTTAAATAATATTCTTATGTATATAATCTCCAAGTACACTAAACCTTTACGATCCCTAAGAATGTTTATTTGGGAGATATATTGATTATTCATTGAAAATATGTAATATATATGTTTGTTATTATGGGGTTTTTTATAGTTGGATGAAAGGGAGGTTTAGTTATATTTTGATATTAGGTTATGTGGAATATGATTATAGACCCTAATTAAAACCCAAGGTAAAACAAATTTTATACAAGTTATACTTAAGGTGATATACCAGAAAATCCATCAAAGGATAATCCCCTGACCATTTATTAAATAAAAGAATAGGACAGTAAACAAGTACCACAAGATGAAACAGAAGATTACATATCAAAGAAACCATACCCGCCATCACATCCATGATGATATGCCTCCTCCGAAGTAGTCGATTCTCATTCCGAACATTCATAATGATTGAGAACCTTCACATACTTCCTTCGTAGGTTCATTCATTCCAAGTATAGCAGCTCTGTGTTCCCAGTCGATGACCTGGTGGGCATAAGCTTTGTCAATTTGGAGTATTCCTTCCTCAGCATTCTTCGTGATTGAGTATTCATGCTCCCCTAATTTCCGTCATCTTCAGCCCCCCGCCATGAACAATATCACTAAAAGAGGGCCTGATCAAGCCTATATCATTTTCCTTGCCACTATCCGAGTAGTCGCCCGGATTTCCAGAAATATGGACCTCATGGGAGACATATTTCCCTCCTTAGTTTTCCTGAGATTGACAATTAGGGTCAATCAGGGCCAGACACTTAGGCTGCTCCAATAATTCATGACTTCCAACAGTCTCCTGTTGCAAGGAATCCTTCCCAATTCCATCCTCTGGAGAAGAGATCCCCAACTATACACTGCCACCATCATCTATTTTCACAACCTCCTTCGCGTTCACCTGTTCCATTCCTTGGAACCAGTTTTCAGTCTCTACTGCAGCCATCATAGAAGCATCACTCACCTCCTATCTTTGAGACATTGCAGCAACTTCCAACACCTCCACAGGACAACTATCACAACTTGCAGCGTGAGGCTCAATCACAAGCTCCGGCTCCTTGCAGTCACCTACATCCTTCCCACGGGCATCCACTTACGGACGAACCTCTTGTTGCGAGGACTTGATCACACTAACACCCAATGGATCCCCCATGTCAGCAGTCCTATTCACATCAGTAGACTTCTTCTACCCAACCCCTGAAACCAGATCACTCCTTAGTCGACTAAACACCGATGAAACCAATGTATTAGGGATCACTTCCCCCTCACTCAATGCAATCCGTTTCACTGTGATATTCACAAGATCCGCTGTAGGTCCCTGACAAAGAGACCTACCTAACCTCTCCTTCGGACAAGACATCCTACCAACCGCTGATTCACCTTAACATTCAGAAACGATGTGCCCCAAATGAAAAAAATTGTTGCAGTAATCACCCCAGGTCTCAAAAACAACATCCTGCTTCCATCGGAATTCCTCACCCATGGTATCCAATCCACTCCGTCATAGGCTTCGCGACATACACCTCAACATAGAAGCGGGGATTAACCAGATTAGCATGGAGGTTCGGACATCAGAACAAAGGTATCGGCCCACCATGTTTCCAATCCTACGGATAATCGTAGGGTTTTGAAACGAAAGAGGAAGTTGAGGAAGACTCACCCATGCCGCAATGGTGGAAGGGTCACGGTTCATACATAAATCAAAAGACCAGCGAAGGAGGGAAAACTTATAACCATTGCAATGATGCGGGGAACTGGACCAAGCTCAGATCAAATCCTCTACTGAAGAAAACCGGACCATAAAGTGACACTTATTAAGGAGACTGACAACAAAGCGGTCTTTCAAGTCCCATTTGCTAAAGAAAAAATGGTCGAAATCATCAACCGAGGGCTACCTGTGACTGAAACGAGCCACCAGTGTTAAATCGAGATGGTGCAATGCTTTAAAGAACTCTAGAACAAATATCGACAGCTGAGGATCACCAAGGTGAAGATCAAGGGCCTTCGGGCTAAGCGAGATCGTCGGAAATTCTGGAAGAAAATTAGGGGTTGAAAATGGGGTGAATGACTTTCTCAAGACCGGTGGTGGAACAATCTACTCATCCTCCCCCTTCCTCCCCCGGGAATAGGGGGTAAATCATCCTCCTTCATCAGCTAAGGCTTCATCGCGAGACCATAGGTGGAACGATCTCCATAAATCAATTCTACAATCTAAGGTGATATAAATTGAAATGAAGCTCTCAATATTTCAGCATGCTATTAGTGATTTTAATGATTTATCACTATGATAATTATTCCTCAAGTTATGACTTTTGGTTTTAGTCAATATAAATAACTAAGAGGAATCATATAAATAATAGATGTGATGGAAGATGAAATTATTTTACTCTTGAGAAACTGAATGAGATAGGATATTGAATGAAAAATCATATTATTATTCCTAATTATATATATCATGATATATGTTAATAACATTAACATAAGAGAGTTTCTATCCATATTAAAAATGAAGAAAATATAATTTTATGAAAGTTTATATGGAAATGATCATAGAGTAAAAATATTTTAATTTATTTCATGTAAACAATTCCGGAGAATATATCAAAGGAAGGAGAATATGGTTTCTATATCAAAATGAAGGGAATATTTAAATGAATTTACAAGTAATTAAATGTATTATATATATGGATCATTGAAATTATCTAAGTTAATGAACTAATCCAAGTGCTAAATCCCAGTCCAAAGAATTTATTATTAAATATCTATCAATGAAGTGGAGGTCATGGTGAAGTTTATAAGAATTTTCCATATGAAAACATTATTTTTATTCCATTAGTGGAATAGAATGTGAGTTTGAGCATTTATTGGATCTCTATATATAGATCAATTACAAGTTTATTGAATTACGGAAATCAAATTTCATATTCCAAAATAACCTATGACAATTTATTAGTGAAAGGACGAATACTAGCTTATAATTAAAATTACTTCCATTTTATGGGTTATTATAACTTTTCTACGGTGGTATTTATCTTAGATGTTTGTGGATAAAATCCAAATCAAATATATGCATATTTTATGAGAGTTTTTTGATGTCTTTATATAAGACATTACAATCCTTCCTATGAATTGTGAAGTTTAGTTTTAAATAGACCTCATACCTGGTGCCACACCTATTTTAAAGACTCCATATAGAATGTCCCTAATTGAGTTGCAGTAATCGAAGAAGAAAATTCAAGAGAATATTGGTAAGGGATTTATTTTTCCACGTGAATCAATATGTGGAGATATTTTTCTTTTTATTAAAAGAAATATAGACCAATGTGACTCTACCTTGATTATTAGGAACTAAACAAGACCACCAACAAGAACAAGTATCCTTTACCCCATATTGATGATTTTTTTGAAAAATTATAAGGATCTAAATATTTTTATAGGATTTATCATTGATCTAGATACTATAAATTGAGGGTTAAAATTTAATACATACCATAGATAACCTTCCACACAAGGTATTGATTCTATGAATTTATAGTGATTCCATTTAATCATAATAATTCCACCACTATCTTCATTGATTTAATGAATAGAGTTTTTAGAGATTACCTTGATTAGTTTGGGGTAGTCTTTATATATGATATTCTAATATATTCTAAGATATTTTAAGATCATGAATATCACTCGATATTTATGTAGAAGAACTTAATGACGGATAAGTTGTATAAAAAATTTACCTAGTATTAGTTTTTCTTTAGAAAGTTTCCTTTTTGGGTTATATAATCTCAAATGAGGATATATCAGTGGATCCATCAAAGAAGAAATCTATTTAACAATTGAGTAGACCAACCTCAATAAAATAGATCCATAATTTTCTTTATTTGGTAAGATATTTAGGGTGCTTTGTGAAGAATTACTTATGGATATCTAATAAACTCACCAAGTTAACTCAGAATAGATTCAAGTTCCATGCTAATCTTCTTTTTATCATTCCACTTTTTTTAGATGTCTCTGAAGAGACTAGATTCATGTTCCATTGGATAACTAAATGTGATGAAAAGTTCCTGGATATGAAGATAATGTTATTCAATTCACCAACACTCACAATACCCTACAACAGAGAAGGGTTTGTGATATATAATGATGAATTGAATAAGTGAAAAATATTTATCCTATTGATAAATGATATGGTGATGTATTATGCCTCATAAAAATTTAAGGTTCATGAGTAAAATTACCTAACCTATGATTTGGATTAAGCTGTGACAATTTTTGTATTAAAAATATCAAGGCATTATCTTTACAATGAAATGTGTGACATATATACTAATAATAAATGTTTAAATTATATATTCACTTAGAAATAGCTTAATATGTGCTAAAGAATCCAGTTGGCATTGATTAAAGATAATGAATGCTCAATACATCACCACCCTGGGAAAGAGAACAAGGTTGAAGATGATCTAATTCAAAAGGATTATGCTAGATTATATATGGTGAGGATAAAAAGGGATACAATATTTCTGAATTTTTAAATAATTTATCTGTAAATCTTGAAGAAGGTGAAGAAATATTATCTTGCTCAAATTTTTGTTCAACCATCTATCAATGTGATCATTAAAGTGGAACAAAATGAAGATTTATAACTAAAAAAGGTGTAAATTTTCTTAAGTTAAACCACGATTTTTATGGAATGGTAAGGTTCAAGAACCATGTAAGTGTCCCATCAATCCTAGATTTTAAGAAGGAGCTGTTGGACAAATCTTATAATTCATCATTATCTATTAACCATGGAAGTAAAAAGATGTATATAGATCTAAAAGAGTATTTTTGATTGAAAACAATTAGGTGATATATTTCATAATATATATCTCGGTGTATGTTATGTCATTAAATTAATGTTGATATACATAATACTAAGTATACTATACAACCATTAACGATACTAGAATATAAATGGGAAAATATCACCAAATATTTCATCACTAGACTCCCAAAATTTCTAAAGGCTTTAATGGTATTTGGATTTTAGGAAATCAATTTATGAAGTCAAAACACTTTTTTGCTATCAAATAAAATTTCTTTCTTGATATAATATCTAGGATATATATTAATGAAGTGGTAAGGTTTCATGGTGTACCACATTGTATTGTATCTAAAAGATATACAAGGTTTTCATTGATGTTTGGTGATGTATTTAGTAAGCTCTAGATTAAGAGTTATATTTTAGTACCACCTAGCATCCTCATACAAGTGTTTAGTTATAGAGAACCATTCAAAAATTAGAGGATATGTTGAGATCCTATTCTCTAAATTTCAAATTTGGTTAGGATCAACACCTTCTTCTAGTAGAGTTTTATTATAACAATATATTTCACTCGAGCATTAAAATGGATCCTTATGAATACCTATATGGAAATAAGTGTAGAACTATTATATCATGGGATTATGTTGAAGAAAAAAAATATTGGGACTAGATCGTACCAAGTAAATTACATACAAAGTCAAATCCATTCAACAATACATCAATGTAGGTCATAGTTAACAAAAAAGATATACTGAAAATCATTGGTGAAATATAGACTTAAAAGATGGTGATAAGGTATTTTATGAATTTATCCATGGAATAAGGTTGTGATATTTTGAAATAGAGGAAATAAGAGGCCTCTAAATATTAGTTCCTTCAAAATTTGTGACTATATTGGGATGGTTGATTATCATTTTACACTTTCATCAAACCTATTTCATGTTCACAATGTGTTAAATGTATATCTCTTAAGGAAGTAAATACCTAATATATCATATATTTTGAACTCATAGGTCTTACCACATGGGAATTATCTCTCTTATGAGGAACAATAGTGGATATTTTGGATTAAAGAGATAATGTTTTGTGAAAAAAGACCACTCACCTAGTAAAAATTTAATTTTGAAACCATAAATTTGGTGAAGCTACATATGAACCAAAAGATGAGATGAGACAAAGTATAATCAATATTTTTTATAAAATTTATGACATAACAATGTAAAATTCTTATAATAGGATTATAATGTAACATACTAATATTTTATGATATATTTCCCTTCAATAAATTTGATTTCCTTGATATCATGGTATACACAAAACCTCGAGTCTAAATAAAATGTATTAAAATATACCATCAAAACCTAGAATATAAATTATAAAGTATGAATAGGAATAAACACATTATAAAAACATTTATAGAGTTTTATATAAATCAAATTCATTGATTAATTCATAATAATTTTTTATTAAAATCAGTTTATAATTCAAAAATATATTTTCATCAAAAATGGGTTTTATTAAATTTTTCTTAATGGATATCGTAATTAATTTATACCAAATTTAGAAAATATATCTTATAAAAATTAAATAATTTTAGAAATTTTAATATCAAAATTATTTTCATGTGAGATTTTTGGATTTTTCATAAAAGGTCAAAATTTCAATGAATAGGGAAAAATACAGATTCTTATAAAACTATCATTAATTTTGATGTAGAAGTAACAAATGTCTGGAATTTAATCTTAAAATAAAATAATTATCATTTAGTTATAAATAATATAATTAATTACTTTACAATAATTATTATGATTTATTTAGTTATAAGTTCATTTCTGTGGCTTAAAAACACATTATTCTAAAAACATTTTTTATGCATACGATCTGTTATTATATTAATAAATTCAATTAATTAATATTTTTGAATGATTTTAATAAAATTTATAGATTACATATTAAATTAATATTTTAAAATTAATCTGATAGTTTTTACATGGAATAGAAAATGTAAACTCAATTTTATTCTTAGGAATACATTTTGCTAAAAACAGTTTTCATTGCATTTTGAGTTCTTATTTTTCAATGAACATCTTCCAATTATAGAAATTTAATCTTGTAAAATGGTTTCTATATTTATAATAATTATAATTAAGACAATTTAATAAGTCTAACTTTATTTTAGGTCATAATTAATAGTAAAAGAAGATTAATTTTGTCAACTCGATTAATGTTAAAACAGATTTACTCAGGGGGGTTAAACTAAGATATGAAGGTGATATTTCCTTTTTAAACTTTTATAAATCCTATATTATTACCTTTTTTGACCCCATATCATATATTATTCTAATATTATTAGTTTGGAATCATTTTTATTGAGTATGATGTTATTATATTTTAATCTTTTGAAACATTTCAAGTGAGTCATGTCCCTCCCTTATAAAAGGACACCCCTCCTCTCTATTATTTACACCACTTTGATCCAAAAAGATAAAAATCCGGGATAATGTTTTTCTAAAATTAACTACCAATGAAGGATATGTTATTTTCTTCTTAAAAGACCATTCCAAGGGTCCTTAATAAGGTATATAAAGGAGGTCTACCTAAGAAGTGGTAGTCGTCCTACCCAACCTCGCTCAATTTATATCTTCTTATACCTCCTATAATTTTGTTTTATTCATAATAAAATAATAAAATCAATAAAATAAATATATTTAAATGTTATTATTATTATGAAACCACCATTCTCCACTCCCTTTTCCATCAAATGGGTAATGAAAGTATCACTCATGTGTATGTGTGGACTACTGCCTCCACACAGAGATATGATTCATTCTACATCATCATCATTCATGGTTAGTTATTATGATGGATTTTATATTAATATATGATATTTATGACATAATTATGCTTCTATAATTATAATAAATTATCTACCTTCTTACCTTTTCATCTGTTGGAAATCAATAATATCTGTCGTGCATATATGTGTACTATCACCTCCGTGAATTAATGTGATTCGTTTTTAATTTTCAATTTATATGGATGTTTATAAAAATATATTTAATAAATATATATAATTTCAATTATTTAATAGTGTACCTTAAAATTTTAATTATAATTAACCTTTCTTTTATTCTATTTATCGAAAAGTGAAAATATTAACCATGCATACGTACAGACTACCATCTCGACATAGTGATGTAGTTATTTTTTCATCACCATTTTATATGAACCATTATAAATGAATATATAATTAATAAATATAATAAGTATTACTTTATTGAAATTATAAATATGATTAAACCATGACCTAGGTGCATGGACAAGAACAATCAAATTGAAGCATGGAAAACATATCAGTTTTCATCTGAATGTCCATTTTAAGGAAGATTTTTTTATTAAAAGATTAACCATAAATTATAAAGGAATATTAAATAGTATTTTATGCATGAATATAGTTTTTTAATATATTTATAATAAATATAAATTTATTATACATGAGGTTTTAATGCATATAATGTAAAACGATACTCGAGGTAAGGGATTTATGTTTAAATCCCATTTTAATCAGTATTGTTTATTAAAGAATTTCCATTGAGGAAATTATATTATCCTTATTTTATAAACTCATTTATTTTATTACCACGTGGTTATTTAGTGAATTTTGATGCAATATTACCATTTTTGGTCATTTTTTTACTTAAAATTTTTGGGAAAATGTTTTCAAAAAAAATAAACTTCATTTCCTCTATAGCGGAGAATATTTTTTTATCCACATCCATGTTCTCTAAAATGTTTTAAATAATGGTTTTACAATGATCGAATGATTTTTTAATTTCATTTTAACCGTGATTTACTTTATAATTTTTTTTAAAAATAATCTTTTTATATTTTTTTGAACAAGGTACATTTTATTGATGGTGTGAAATGAATCTTTGTATTTGAAAACAACAACATGAATGGAATTTACCACATTACTGACCACACAATATTAGGAATATTATTTTGAAATATTTCATGGTTTTTTTAAAATTAAAATTCTTCAATAATATTTTGGAATTTTTTATATTTTAAATAAGTTATTTCATAATGAAAATGGTATTTTACCGAAGAAATGTTTCAATGATCTTTTATAGGTATTTTCATCTATGAAAATACTTTTTAGTGTTACTAATGATTCCGTAGGGACATGATAAAAACAATAAAATCCTTATTATTTCTACACATGGTCATTGATTATGATGATGAAATCATGATGAAAGCCATCATCTTTTCCATGGGTTAAGCTATGTCAAAATGATAAATGTATTTATAAAGTTATGTAATATGTATTAGTGTATTATGATTATGTTATTGTTGTTTCCATTAAAACCCTCTAATGAAATGGGTAATACGATGATGATATCTTATGATATGACGATGATGATATTGGGCGTGATTATAAATAGATATGTACATATATTGAATCATGATCATGATTGCTTCTAGATTTGTTTAAAGGAATATGCATTGACATGATTACGAATAAATTTTATCACATTTTGATGTGTAAGTATGATTTATTTCTTAATATTCTCCCATTATTATGTACGTATGTTACTGTGAATATATATTTTTAGATCATGATGTGTGAGTATGATTTATTCAAGCTATGCTCAGAAGATTATGCATTGATATGATTGTGATACGCTATATTCAAAGGATTATGATTCCCTATGCTTATGATCCTACATTCTAATGATATAACTATTGAATAATGATTATTGATTTTACTTCCTCATTGAAATATTAATTGATTTGGGAGTTTATGATCTAATATTTTCTTAGTATTAATACTTTATATTGATAAAATTCACTTGAATATGTTATAAAATCCTTATGACCATATAATTATATAATAATCAATATCTCTCATGCTTAACTTTACTGAGTATATGAGATCACCCTTTCTTATGTTTTCCATTCCTCGGTTTTGATGAAAGGTTTTAAATGTGATGAGATGAGAAGGTTACCTTATGAAAATAAAGATGTTTAAGATGATGAATATTATAAATAAATTATATATTTATATGTGTGTTATCCAAGCACATTAAACCTTTATGGTCCTCAAGCATGTTTATTTGGGAGATTTTCGGATTATTCATTTTGTTTTATAAATTTAGGGTCATAGAATCCTTTTTTATTAATCATAGAAAATAACTTTTTAATTCTTGGTAGAGGGAAGCCCATTAAATTTCCTATAGGCTCAGAGGCACTAAGGTCCATAAATTATACTTGATGGTACTAAAACACGCCAAAAGGTTCATGGCCCACAAGGCACAATGCTATCCCTACACTCAGACCAGCTAGTGCTGGCTGTTGGGAAAAAAATCCCTGAAGGTAACATTGCATCATTTTTGTGATGGTTATGTTTGTTGAAAATAACGGTTTCCATAGTGAATTGTAGAGTTCCATAGATTTTGTCGATAATACATGTTGACAAAGAACAATGAAAAAGTAATTAAAGATCTTTATGTGGTACAAAAAGAGCATATGCAAGGTGGCATTGTTTTCCAGTGTTTTCCAAATTTTGGGGTCCAAAATTTGGAGTTTGGTGGGCATCGTGAAATATGGATTTTTTTGAAGATATCATCAAAATATAGAAAAGGAATGAGTTTTTCAAAGATGAGCTTCTTGATTTGGATTTTTTTAAGACATGAATAATGTTGATGGTGTTCTTCGTGATTACAACGAGCTTCGCGAACGACATAGTTGAAGAGAATTATGGTAGCGAAGGGAATTTCAATTGGAGATTCGCAGCAATGGTACGAATGAATTTAAAAAATGCTTCATAATTATTATGAGCTCTGCGATCTGAAAAATTTCCATGGTTATTTGCGATATAGAGGGAATTTCGGTGGGAACTTCAGAGCCTTGTGATTTGAGCTGATGTGGTGCTCACTTCCCGCAAAAGGTTTGAGGGTCGGTGGAATTGCCTATACATAGACCTCGACCCCCTCGAGAGGAGGAGAGAGTATTCCATAGAAAAATTATTAGCTCTCGAATTATGGAGGGGATTCGAGGAGTAGGGAGCTTCAAAAAAGACAGGAGTTTCACAACGTCTAATCTAGCTTCACGAAAGTGGTGTTTTTTGTGTTGGCTCATTGGTCTTCGTGAAGGAAGTTGCTTTGCGATGGTGTAAGATTTGCGAAGGCATGTTCTTTGAAAAGGTTTGAACTCTGCGAATAAGTGTGCTCTATAAGGCAGTGAGCTCTGTAAAGGTGTGTGCTTTGTGAAGAGGTGGGGACTTCATGCAGGCTTGTATGAGCTTCACGAAATTGGGAGCAATGCGAAGTAGGGTTTTTTGCGAAGGTATTTACAAAGCTTGCTGCCCAGTGATCAGTGGAAAAGGGTTATTCATTAGTGGATGAAATTAAGACTTCTATAGAGTATCTACATAATGTGGAGGATGCATTTATTAGTGATTATGAAGAGACATACGGGTCTATAAACTGTGAGTGAATCTTTTGAAGAAGTAGTGAGCTCACTCTAGTTGAGAGATTAATATGTTCTCAAATTATGAATGGTTTTAAACCAGTAGGGATAGTGAGTACGCTTCAAACTTTTAAATAGCAGTGCGCTTATAGTGGATTTGGTACATCAACACTTTGTCGGTGTATGCTCCTATGACGTAGCGTAGTGAGGGTGAACCAAGTAAAATTGTTATGTCCTATGCGTGCTTTGAGATTCATTCATACTCTAATACTGAATGGAGAGAGAGAAGAGTGTTTTTTCTAACAACAAAACAAGATCAAAAGGGGAATTTGTTTTAATTTTTCATACCCTGGTTCACCCGCCCTCTCAGGGTATCAAGCCTAGTCTACCTAACAATTAGTATCACAGGGAAAGGTTGATATCGGTATTTCTCACTAAAATGGAGGTCACCAATCACAAAGGTATTCCGATATTTGACGGGAACAATTTTCAACTATGGAAGAATCTGACGTAATACTACTTAGGATCTTTGGGAATTGACATGTTCATAGTAGCAATGCATGGAATAACTGTCGATATTAACAATGGTATTTTATCAGAAGCTGAGTGAAGAGACATAGATGATAACGCTAAGGAAATCAATGCTTTAGGGGGATCCCTATCCAATGATATCTATAAAAAGGTGATGTCATGAAAAACATCACTTTCTATATGAGAAAATATATTTAATATATATGAAGGATATACAAAGGTCAGAGAGGAAAAGCTGCAATTTCTGTGGAACAAGTATGAAGATTTGAAAATGAACCCGAATGAGTCTATTGACACTTTCCTTGATAGGGTAAATATTGTTGCGGATGATATGTGGGGTCTTTTAGAAGTCATTGAAGACATAAAGATCATAAAGCACATCTTGAGGAAACTTCCACCTCAATTCAATCCAAAAGTTTCAGTATTGGTAGATAAAGATCCAAAGGAGATGACACTGGGCAATCTATATAGTACCTTGGTTGCATATGAAAAGAGAAATGATGATAACGAGGCTATAGAAAAGGGGAAATATAAGGAGGTGGAATTCAAGTCTATGAATAATCTCACCCTTGAATATTCTAAGGAGGAGGAAGAGGTAGATGCGGTGATTTCATTTATTTCTTCAAATTTAAAAATAGGAAAAGGAAAGTTCAATGAGAAACTTTCACAAGCTTGTTTTAGATGTTGAAAGGTTTTTCATCTTACAACAATGTGTCCCAAAAAGTTCCTAGAAGATGATGATGTCAATGAAGTTGAAATTATCTAGAATAAGTCTTTATTCTATGTGAAAGGCAAGAAGTAGTTCAAGAGAAATTTCTTTAAGAAGAATAATCTGTTTTCACAAGAATGTGACAATTCATATGAGTCTGAGGTTGAGGAGGTTGAAGATATAGAGAACTACAATGATCATGGAGAAAATTCTATAGTGGCAGTTGTGAGTAGTACTCAGAAAAAGGATGAAACTGACATTGATTAAGAAGAAGAAGTTAAAGGTAGAGTTGATATGAAAGTTTAGTTAGAGGCTACTCTTGGAGAGATAGTTGTTTATAGAGATAAAACAAATAAATCCAACAAATTTTTTCGTAACACCAAACTCTATATGCAGCAGTAAAATGAAAAGAATTATGAGTTAGTGTATGAAATTGAAAAACACAAGACATCAATACTAAAGGACTCAGAATTGGTTAGTGAGTATAAAATAAATATTGAAGAATAGAAAATGGAGATCGATGTATTGAATAACACAATGGAAGATAAGATCAAGCATATCAATGAACATGAAGGAGAAGTTGTCAGTCTGTGAAAAAAATTGAATGACCAAGAAAAACTTCTGATTCCCAGCACGTTGTTGGGAAAGAAGATCATTCAGAAAACTGAAACGAAGAAAAATGATCCTAGTAGTCCAGAAGGAAAGAAGCAATGATTTAACTCTGATGTTACGGTTGATTTGGGACTCGATCAGAAACAAAAAGAAGTCAATGATGATGTCAGACCATAAGCACACATTCCAAGAATAAAAATTTATGTGGGTACAAAGTAGGATCATAAAATTAAAGGAACCGAAGGAAAAACTAGAAGTATAGAAGTGAAACACAGGAATGTGCCTTTCATCAGGTGTTATTGCTATGGAAAGATGGGACACTCACTAAATATGTGTTCTATAGCCAGAAGATGCTGAAGGGAACAAGAAAAGAGGTGGTAGCCAAATAGATAACGGTTCTCTAGAACATATTTATAAGGAAACTATTTTTGGTGCGGAGGATTTGGGAACATGGATAGATATTGTACATCGAACATACAGAAGAATGTGACAAATTAGAATCAAAATATTCGCAAGAAAAAGATTAATGAACTAATAGGGGAGTTGAAGATGAAAAATATATTAGCAGATTTGTAAGATAAATTCAGTCCATCATACTCTGAGAAATATCATAAGTATCAATCTATGCCGATCATGAAGGAAAATATATGGATAAGAAGAAAAAGGATGAGAAGGCAGTGGTGGTAGAAATTTCCCTTAAAGCATCATACCATTCTAGTGTGTGGATCCATGATAGCGGTTTCACATCTCACATTACAGGTAATAAGAATCTTGTTAAGAGCATAAAATATGACAAAGAAAGAGTTTTCATATTTGGAAATTATGGAGGCATGAAGATCATTGGCTCAAGAAAGGCCAGTTTTGGGGGAAAAAGAGATAAGACATGATGATGTCTTAGCAGTGGAAGGACTCAGTCACAATTTACTCAACGTCAGTCAATTATGAGACTCATAAACTTTTATAAGGTTTACTAAGAAGATGTGAAACTTTAAAGAAAAATATGGGGCAGTGGTTATATAGGGAAAAGAACAAAGGGAAATCTATACCTGGTAAGTGGATAAGAAGATATGTGCTTTCTGTCCAGAGATGAAGAAAACAAGCTCGGGCATAAAATACATTTTCGTCTATGCCAACCTTCCCTGGAAGATCTGGTAAAGTGTGATGCAGTAAGAGACCTCCCTAAGCTATAGCATGATCATAATCACATGTGCGATACATTCCAACAAGTTAAGATCATCAGAAAGACGTATAAGGAAAAGGAAAATAAGTCAACAAAAGTACTCGAATTGGTGCATGTTGATGTTTTTGGATCTATCACACCAAAAGAAATTGATGGAAAGAGGTACTATGTTCTTTTCATTGATGACTATAACATAATGGCATGGGTATTTGTTATTTCTCGTAAGTCAAATGTATTGAGCAGCTTATGATAGAGCTGATGGGAATGTGAAAGGATGATTGGACAGAAAATTACGATGTTTCATACTAACAATGGTACTAAATTCACAAACAGTCTGGTGAAAGACTATCTCAAGAAACACGGGATAAGGATTAAAATTTATTTAGTAAGAACCCCACAATAGAAATAAGTGGTTTAAAGAAAAAATAATATCATCAACAACATGTCCAGAATGATGCTTATAGAAAAGGACTTACCATAGAAATTTTGGAAGGAAGCAGTATTGACTTTAGTCTATAATTATGACAGGGCTCTGTTTTGTCCGAAAGAAGAAAGACTCTGTATGGGATGTGGTATTAGAAGAATCCAAGGGTGAAGTGAATTAGAATATTTGAAAGTAAGTGCTTTATAATAAAAAAAATAAAAACATATGAAATTCAAGTCACGTGGAGATAAGGGGATATTCCTTGGCTACTAAGTAAAATGAAAAGTATAAAAATTATTTACCAAATGGCTGGAAAAAATAGTTAAGAGGAATGATGTCACTTTAGTAGAGAATGAGTAGATCATTCAATAGTGCAGTGAAAAAATTCCTGGTGAATGTGATGAAGAGGAAAGTAATGCAGGGGGAGAAGAAGTGGATGATGCTGATTCAGAAGAAGATACTTGTGATGAGCATGAGCAAGTAAAATTCATATTTCCACAAAAGCCATAGAGTCGAGCTGAAATTGACAGGAAGAATATCATTGGTGACTAGTCATCTCTAGTTCATATAAGAAGAATGAAATCACCACATTAAACATCTTTCCTATCTCAGGTAAAGCCGAAATCGTTCGCTGAAGTAGCTGAAGATGAAAATTGGCTTCAGGAAATGAATGAAGAGCAAGATTATATTGTGAAAAATCAGACGTGGGAGATTGTTTCGAGGCCATCTGATAATAATGTCATCGAGACTAAATGGGTCTATAAAAATAGTAAGAATGAATATGGACCAGTGATTCAAAACAAATCATGACTAGTTTGCAACAGATACTCCCAGATAGAGGGAATAAATTCTGATGAGACATTTTCACCGATTACAAGGCTGGAGACAATCAGATTATTCCTAGCTATTGTAGTGCAATGAAAGATCAAAGTGTTTCAGATGGATGTCAAATTTTTATTCATGAATGGGATTATGGAGTAAGAAGTGTATATTGAGCAGCTATATAGTTTTATCATTCATGAGTATGAGAACAAGGTTTTTCGGCAAAAGAAGGCGTTATATGGGATGGAACAAGCACCAAGAGCATGACACTCAAGTCTTGATCAATATTTTAAGAAAATTGATTTCTAATGTGGTGTAGTTGATTACAATATCTATTTAAACCAAAATATCAATAAAAGGATGATGGTCTTGGTTTATGTCAATGACATAATATTTGGTGTATCAGGTGAAGCATAATGCATATAGTTTTTCGAATTCATTAAACATGAGTTCGAAATGTCTATGATTGGTGAGTTGAAATTTTTCCTTGGTTTACATGCGACACAAGGAAGGAATGGAACATTCAATTCTCAATCCAAATATTCCAAGGAGGTTTTTAGAATATTTGGAATGGAAAATTCCAAGGCAATGAAGAATCTGGTTGCTACCTGGATGAAGTTATCAAAAGATGAAAATGTCAAGGAAGTTAATATCACAAAATACAGGCAGATTATTGGGAGTTTACTGTACCTCATAGCGATGAGACCTGATATTGTATTTTCAACATTCCATTAAGCATGATATCAATGTAATACCATGGAAAGCCACATGATTGCAGTGAAAGGAATATTTTGGTATATCAAGAGCACGGTGTATTTCAGTTTGATATATAATGATAAATCTCAGTTAGAGTTATTGGGATATACAAATATAGATTGGGCTAGTTCATCGGATGAAAAGAAATCAATGTTAAGAGGTGCTTTCTATCTTGGTGGATTGTGAATTTCTTGTATAATATATAATAAAGATTAAATTTCATTAATCACTACATAAGCTGAGTATATTGTAGCCACTCAAGAATGCACACAATTATTATGGATGAAGGAGTGGGTTGGTGATATGGGAGTTGAAGTGAAGTATCTGATCGGAATCCAGTGCGATTACTCAAGTGCTAAAAATCTCAGAAAAAAACCCATACATCACTCAAGAAAAAAACACATTGATATAAAGTATCATTTTATCAAGGAGAAGGTTGAACAGGGAATAATGAAGTTAGTGTATGTGCCTACAGAGCTACACGTTGCAAGCATTTTGAAAAAGGCCTTACCCAAGGAAGATTTTGAGAGGCATCAACTGGCTCTAGGAGTTCAATCGACTCCCCACACTTGAAAAGTGTGGACGTGGTCCCCCCCCCCTCTCCTCAAGGTCTGGTGTGTTTTTATCTCTTATTCTAATCTGTTTTCTTTTCAATGTCTCGGACCTCAGAAGAGCGACCTTTGGGTTTGTTGACAAAGGGGGATAAATAGTGACAACTCATGGGGGAGAAACTATGGATAAGGGAGAAAATATCTTAGTAAAAGACACGAGGAGAAGCTGATAGGTGGAGCAGTGATATAGGGGAGAGCAATGAGATAGGGGGAGAGTATTAAGTTTGACGATGCTAGAAGTGATCGATCAAAGAGTAGATATCACGACAGCTGAGGATCATGATAAAAGCATAAGAGTGGTGTTGGAATTGTTTCAGAAGGTTTCTGATTGTCACCAATTAGTATTAGTGTGTTATTAACAATTGGTATTAGTTTAGAAATTTGTATCAGTTTGGTGTCAATTATTGGTGTTAGAAATTAAGTGGTTCATTGATGAACTTTTCATACTACTCTAGTTTCTAATGTCGAGAATTGCTCATGTGGGCTTAGAGTGTGTGGTGAGTGAATCTTTGGTCGCTATCTGAATTGAAAGAGGCGAAGGATAGTAGATGGTGGAAGGAGATTCAGTGAGGTATCGAGGTGCAAATAATAATTCTGAGAGGAGTTTTCGACAAACCCAAAAGGAGAGATTGTTGGGCCAAAATCCCTAAAGGTAACATTGAAACATTTTTTGGTTGGTTGTGTTTATTGAAAATGCATGTTTCCATGGTTAATTTTCGAGTTCCAGAGATGTTTTTTACAATTCATGTTGAAAAAGAACCATGATAAAGGAATAGAAGACCAAGAGGTGGTACAAAAAGAGCAGATACAAGGTGGCATTGTTTTCTAGTGTTTGCCAAATTTTTGGGGTCCAAAATTTGATGTTTGGTGAGCATTGAAAAAATATGGATTTTCTTTTAGATATAATAAAAATATGGAAAATGCATGAGTTTCACGAATATGGGATTCTTGATGTGGATTTTGAGAATACATGAATAAAGTTGACCGTGTTCTTTGTGAATACAATGAGCTTCACGAACGACATAGTTGAAGTGAATTTTGGTGGCGAAGGGCATTGCAAGAGGAGCTTTGTGGCGAATGCCTGAGGGAATTGACAGAATGATCCATGAGTACGACAAGATTCGTGAGCTGAAAATATCCATGGTGCTTCCCGATATAGATAGAATTTCAAAGGGAACATCAAAGCTTCATGATTTGAGATGACATGTCACTGACTTCGCGCGAAAGGTTCAAGGGTCAGTGGAATTGCCTATAAATAGACCTCAACCCCCTCTAGAAGAAGAGAATGTTTTCCATAGATAAAATTGTAGCTCTTTAATTGCGAAAGAGATTCGTGGACCAGGAAGCTTCACAAATGACAGGAGCATTGCAGTGGCTAATCTAGCTTTGCGAAAGTGGTGTGTTCAATGTTGGCTCAGTGAGATTTGCGAAGGAAGTCACTTTGAAACGACCTGAGATCTACGAGGGCCTAATATTTGTGAAGGATTGAGCTTTGCGAAGGTCTGAGCTCTGCAAAGCAGTGTGCTCCACAAGTTAGCGAGCTCTGTGAAGGTGTGTTCTTCGCGAAGTTGAAGGGACTTCGCGAAGGGTTGTTTGAGCTTCATGAAATTTGGAGCTCTGTGAAGTAGGGTGCTTTGTGAAGGAATTTTCAAAGGGTGTTTCCTAGTGATCAGTGGAAAAGGGGTATTCAAAAGTGAGTTAAAATTTGACTTCCATAGAGAATATACTTATAGCGGAGGATGCATTCATTAGTGATAATGAAGAGAACTACGGGTCTATAAACAGTGAGTGGATCTTCTAGAGAAGCAGTGAGCTCAATTTAGTTGACAGAGCAGTGAATTCTCAAATTATGAATGGTTTTAAACCAGGAGGGACAGTGAGTCCACTTCAAAATTGTAAAAAGAAGTGTGATTATAGTGGATTTGGTACATTGGCACATCGCTGATGTATGCTCCTTGGATGTAGCCTAGTGAGGGTGAAGCAAGTAAAATTGATGTGTCCTGTGTGTGCTTTGAGGTTCATTCATACTCTGTAATAGAAAGTAGAGAGAGATGATAGTTTTTCCTAACAACAAAAAAGATCTAAATGTGCAATTCTTTTAATTTTTTATACCCTGATTTACCCCCTCTCAGGGTATCGAACCTAGTATAGCTAATAATTGGTATAAGAGGGAATGGTTGATATCAGTGTTTCTCTATCAAAAGGATGTCATCAATGACAATGGTATTCTGATATTCTATGGGTAAACTTTTCAGCTCTAGAAGAATAATATGCATCACTACGTACGATATTTGGGAATGGATGTGTTCATAGCAGCAATTCATGGAATAACTGCCTATATTAATAGTGGTGCTTTATCGGAAGCTGAGTGAAGAGAATTAGATTCTGAAGCCAAGGTAATCAATGATTTAGGGGGAGCCCTATACAATGCTATCTATAAAAAGGTGATGTCATGAAAAACATCAAATGAAATATGGGAAAAGTTATTGAATATATATGGAGGAGATACAAAGGTCAGAGAGGAAAAGCTACAAGTTCTATGGAACAAGTATGAAGATTTTAAAATGAACCCGAATGAGTCCATTGATGCATTCATTGATAGGGTAAATATTTTCATAGAAGATATGTGGGGTCTTGGAGAATTCATTGAAGACATGAAGATCGTATAGCAACTCTTGAGGAAACTTCCACCTCAGTTCAATACAAATGTCTCAGTTTTGGAAGATAAAGATCTGAAGGAGCTGACACTGGACAATAAGCATAGTACCTTGGTTTCATATGAAATGGGGAATGATGATAATGAGGATATGGGAATGCATAAATCTAAGGAGGTGGAATTCAAGGCTATGAATAAGCTCACCATTAAAGATTCTCAGGAGGAGGAAGAGACAGATGAGGTGATGTCATTTCTTTATTCAAATTTGAAAGAGGAAAACGAATGTTCGAGGGGAAACTTCCACTGGATTGTTTTCAATGCGGAAATGTTGGTCATCTTGCAGCAAGGTTTCCAAAAATGTTCCATGAAGATGATAATGTCGATGAAGTCGAAATTCCCAAGAAGAAGTCTTCATCCTATGGGAAAGGGAAGAAGCAGTTGAAGAGAAATTTCTTTAAGAAGAAGAGTCTCCTTTCAAAAAAATGTGACAATTCATATGAGTCTGAGGTTGAGTAGGTTGAAGAGATAGATAAATGCAAAGATCGTGGATAAAATGATATGATGGCAGTTGTCAGTAGTACGCAAAAAAAGGAAGAAACCGACATTAATAAAGAAGAAGAAGTTTAAGGAAGAGTTGATATGCAAGATGAGTTATAGGCTCCACTTGAAGAGATAGATGTTTGGAGAACTAAAACAAAGAAATACAACAAATTACTTCATGATGCCAAACTATATATGCAGTAGCCAGAAGAAGAGAAGTGTGGGTTGGTGGAAGAAATTTAAAAACTCAAGTCATCAACACCAGAGGACTCAGAATCCGTTATTGAGTATAAAATATCAATTGAAGAATAGAAAAGGGATATCGATGGCTTGAATAAAAAATGTAAGATAAGATCAAGTGTATCGTTGAACTTGAAGGGGAATTTTTTGGTCTACGACAAAAAGTGAAGGACCATGAAAAAATTCTGATTCTAAGTAGGTTATCAAGAAAGAAGATCATTCAAAAGACTAAAAAGATGAAAGATGAGCCTAATAGTTCAGTAAGAACGAAGCAGCAATTGAGCTCAGATGTTAAGGATGATTTGGGACTCGATCAGAAACAAAAAGTAGTCAGGGATGAAGTTATACCCCAAGAACTCATTCCAAGAAAGAAAATTGATGTGCGTAAAATGAAGGATCAGAAAATTCAAGGAACCGAAGGGACAACTGGAAGTACAGAAGTGACACACAAGAATGTACCTTTCATAAGGTGTTATTACTGTGGAAATATGGGACACTCATAAAATGTGTGTTCTATAGATATAAGATACTGAATGGTATAAGAACAGAGGAGGAATCCAAACATAGAATATTTCTCTAGAACATATTTTGGAGGACACTGTTTCTAGTGTTGAGGATTTGGGCACCTGGCTAGTTACTGTACATCGACCATATAAAGGAATGTTCCAAAGTATAATCAAAGTATTCACAAGAAACAGATCAATGAACCAACTGGGGAGTTGAAGATGAAAAATAGATTTACGGATTTTCAAGATGAAGCTGGTTCATCATACTCTGAAAAATATCATATGTCTCAATCTATGCAGAGTGTGAAGGAAAAAATATGGACCAAGAAGAAAAAGGATGAGACAACAGTAGTGGAAAAATTTTCCCTTAAATCATCAGACCATTATAGTGTGTGGATCCTTGACAGTGGTTGCACATATCACGTGATAGGTAATAATGATCTTGTTACAGGCATAAAATATGACAAAGTATGAGTTTTCAAGTTTGGAAACGATGAATTCTTGAAGATCATTGGGTCATAAAAGGCGAAGTTTGGGGGGAAAAGAGATGAGACGTTCTGATGTCATTGTAGTAGAAGGCCTTATTTACAATTTGATCTCTGTCACTTAATTATGTGACTCAGGAAATTCTATAAGGCTTATTAAGAAGATGTTCATCGTCAAATGAATAGATTGGGTAGTGGTTTTACAAGGAAAAAGAAAAAAGGTAAATCTATACCTGGTATATGGATAAGAAGATATTTTCTTTCGGTCCAGAGAGGAAGAAACCATGATATGACATAAAAAACATAGTCATCTATTCTAACCATCCCTAGAAGATCTGCTAAAGTGTGACGAAACAAGAGACCTCCGTAAGCTATCATGTGATCGTACTCAGACATGCGATGCATGCCAACAGGGGAATCTCATCAGAAAGACGTATAAGGTAAAGGAAAAGAAGTCAACAAGAGTACTTGAATTGGTGCATGCTGATGTTTGTGGGCCTATCACACCAAGAGAAATTGACGTAAAGAGGTACAATGTTCTTTTCATTGATGAATATAGTAGAATGGAATGGGTATTTGTTATTTACCATAAGTCCGATGTATTATGCTACTTAAATAGTACCGAAGGGAATGTGAAAGGATGCTTGGATAGAAAATTCTAAAGTTTCGTATTGATAATTGTATGAAATTCACAAACAGTTAGGTGGAAGACTATCTTGAGAAACACGAGATAAGACATCAAGTTTCTTAATTAAGAACCCCTCAATAGAATGGAGTGGTTGAAAGAAGAAATCAAATCATCAACAACATGGCCAAAATGATGATTATAGAAACGGACCAACCAGAGAAATTTTGGAAGGAAGTAGTATTGATATCTATCTACATTTCTAACAGGGCTCTGTTGTGTCCGAAGGAAGGAAAGACTCCATATGAGATGTGGTACGGGAAGAAGCCAATGGTGAAGTAATTTTTAATCTTTGGAAGTAAGTGATTTATACTCAAAAAAGAAAAACAAATGAAATTTGAGTCATGTAGAGATGAGGGGATATTCCTTGGATACTCAGGAAAAATAAAAGAATACAAATGATTTAAAAAAAGTCGGGTAAAAGTAGTTGAGAGAAATGATGTCATTGTAGTAGAGAATGAGGAGAGCATTCAATAGTGTACTGAAAAATTTCCTCATGAAAGTGATGAGGAGGAAAGAAATGTAGGGGGAGAATAAGTGGATGATATTTATACTAAAGAAGATATTGATGATGAACATGAAAAGTAATATCCGTATCTGCATAGAAGCCAAGGAGTTGAGATGAAATTGACAGATGGAATATCATTGGTGATCGGTCAGCTCCAATTTAGAAAATAATAATGAAATCACTACAGAATACATCTTTCCTATCTCATGTAGATCCAAAATTCTTTTCTGATGCAGCTAAAGGTAAAAACTGACTTCAGGAAACGATTGAAGGGATAGATCAGATTGAGAAAAATCAGATGTGTGAGATTGTTTGGAGGCCAGCTGATAAGAATGTCATCAAGACTATATCAGTCTATTGCAACAATATGAATGAAGATGGAATAGTGATTCGAAACAAAGCACAAATAGTGTGAAAAGGATGCTCCCAGATAGAGGGAATAGATGTTGATGAGACATTTGCACCGATTGCAAGGCTGGAGACAATCAGATTATTCCTATCCATTATAGTGAAAAAAAAGTTCAAAGTGTTCCAAATGGATGTCAAATCTGCATTCATGAATGGGATTCTAGAGGAAGAAGTGTATATAAAGAATTTATATGGTTTTCTCATTCTTGAGGATGAGAACAAGGTTTTCTGGCTAAATAAGGTTTTATATGGGTTGAAACAAACACCAAGAGCATGAAACTTAAGGGTTGATCAATATTTAAAGAATATTAGTTTTCTGTGTGGTGGAGATGATTACAATATCTATTTAAACAACAACAATAATCAAAGGATTATGGTACTAGTTTGTGTTGATGACATAATATTTGGTGGATCAGATGAAGCACATGGTAGATTATTTTTTTGAATTCAAGAAACATGGGTTCGAAATGTCTATGATTGGTGAGATGACATTTTTTTTGGTTTACAAGTGACACAAGTAGGGAATGAAACATTCATTTCTCAATCCAAATATTCCAAGGAGGTTTTGAGAAGATTTAGAATGGAAAATTCCAAGGAGATAAAGACTATGGTTTCTACCTAAATGAAATTATCAAAAGATGAAAATGGAAAGGCAGTTAATATTACAAAATAGAGGAAGATTATTGGGAGTTTACTGTACCTGACAACGACGAGACCTGATATTTTTCTCCACATTCCAAGTAGTGAGATATCAAAGTAATCCCAAGAAAAGTCACTTGCTTGTAGTGAAAATAATACTTTTTATATCAAGGGAATGGTGGATTTCAGCTTGATATATAATGAAAAATATCAGTCATAGTTATTGAGATATAAAGATACAGATTGGGCCGGTTCAGTGGATGACAATGAATCAACATTAGGAGGTGTTTTCAATCTTGGTGGATTGTGTATTGCTTGGATAATCAAGAAGAAATATTGTATTTCATTAAGCACTACAGATGCTGAGTATATTGTGGCCACTCAATCATACACACAGTTACTGTGGATGAAGCAGCAGCTTAATGATATGGGATTTGAAGTGAAGTATCCGATCAGAATCTAGTGCGATAACGCAAGTGCTATAAATCTAAAAAAAATCCTATACATCCCTCAAGGACAAAGGAAATTGAGATAAAGTATCATCTTATCAAGGAGAAGGTTGAAAAGGGAATAGTGAAGTTGGAGTATGAGCCTATAGAGCTACAGGTTGTAGAAATTCTAAAAAAGTCCTTACCCAAGGCAGCTTTTGATATGCATTGACTGGCTCTAGTAGTTCAGTCGACTCACCACACTTGAGAAAGTGTGTATGTGGGTCCCCCATCTCCCCGAGGTATGGTGTGTTTTTCTCTAATATGCTAATCTACATTCATTCCAATGTCTCGGACCACATAAGAGTGGCATTTGGGTTCATTGACAAAGGGGGACAAATAGTGACTACTCAAGGGGAGAAATTGTGGCTAAGGAAGAGAGAAAATTTATTAGTCAAAGACATGAGGAGAAGCTGACAGGTGGAGCAGTGAGATAGGGGGAGAGAAATGAGATAGGGGGAGAGTATTAAATCTGACGATGATAGAAGTGATCTTTCAAATATTATATATCACGATAGCTAATGATCGTGATAAAAGTATAGGAGTGTTGTTAGAATGGTTTTAGATGGTTTCCAGCAATCACCAATTGGTATCAGTGTGGTATCAACAATTGGTATCAGTTTAGAAATTGGTATCAGTTTGGTGTCAATGATTGGTGTCATAAATATAGTGATTCATTTATGAAATTTTTATACTACTCTTGTTTCTCACACTGAGCATTGGTCATGTGGGCTTAGAGTGTGTGGTGACTGAATCATTAGTTTGGTTGTGTTTTTTGACAATGCAGGTTTCCATGGTGAATTTTCGAGTTCCAGAGATGTTTTTTACAATCCATGTTGACAAAGAACCATGAAAAAGGAATAGAATATCTAGAGGTGGTATGAGAAGGGAAAATCTAAGGCAGCATCCTTTTCTAGTGTTTTCCAAATTTTTGGGGTCCAAAATTTGGAGTTTAGTGAGCATCGAGAAATATGGATTTTTTTTGAATATATCATCAAAATATAGAAAATGCATGATTTTCATTAAGATGTGATTCTTGATATTGATTCCACGGAGACATGAAGAAAGTTGATGGTGTTCTTCGCGATTACGATGAGCTTCATGAGCGACAGAGTTGAAGAGCATTTCGGCGGTGAAGGGCATTGCGAGTGGAGATTCTCGATAAGGGATCGAAGGAATTAACGAAATGCTCCGTGATTATGATGGGATCCAGGATCTGAAAATTTCTGTGGTGCTTAGAAATATAGAGTGAATTTCAGTGGGAACTTCAGAGCTTCACGATTTGAGCTGACGTGACACTGACTTCACGTGAAAGGATCTAGGGTTGGTGGAATAGCCTATAAATAAACCTCGAAACCCTCGAGAAGAGGAGAGAGGTTTCCATAGAAAAGTTTTTATCTCTCGAATTGCGAAGGAGATTCATGGATCAGGGAGCTTCACGAAAGATAAGATCTTTGCAGTGGATAATCTATCTCTCTGAAAGTGGTCTGTTCTGCGTTGGCTTAGTGAGCTTCGCAAAGGAAGTCTCTATGCAAGGTCTTTAAATCTAAGATGACCTAAGCATTTCGAAGGCTTGAGAATTGCAAAGTTTTGATCTTTGTGAAGTAGTGTGCTCCACATGGCATCAATATTTGAGAAGGTGTGTGCTTTGCGAAGAGGAAAGGACTTCGTGAAGGCTTGTTTGAGCTTTGCGAAATTGGGAGCTCCGCAAAGTGGGGTGATTTGCGAAGGTATTTCCAAAGGGTGTTGCCTAGTGATCAGTGAAAATGGGGTATTAATCAGTGGATGAAATTTTGACTTCAATAGAGAATCTACATACAATGGAGGATTCATTAATTAGTGATAATGAAGATACCTACATGTCTATAAACTATGAGTGGATCTTCTGAAGAAGTAGTGAGCTCACTTCAGTTGAGAGAGAAATGAGTTCTAAAATTGTGAATGTTTGTAAACCAGGTGAGATAGTGAGTCCACTTCAAATTTGTAAACATCAGTGTGCTTATAGTAGATTTGGTACATTGTCACATCGCATGAGTATGCTCCTTAGACGTAGCCCAGTGAGGGTGAACCAAGTAAAATTGCTATGTTCTGTGTGTTCTTTGAGGTTCATTCATACTCTGTAATGTAAAGTAGAGAGAGAAGAGAGTTTTGTCTAACAAAAAACAAGATCAAAGGGGAAATTGTTTTAATTTGTCATACCCTGATTCACCCCCCCTCTCAGGGTATCGAGACTAGTATACCTAACACTGGCCCACTTCACCAATACTTACCAACATATGAAGGTTCCAGGCGCAGCGGAAGCGCGTGGGTGGATGTGCCCACTTTTCTTTTTGTCATTAGCAATGATCAATCCAGGATCAATAAGACGATAAACGCCAGTCTCCATGGATCGAATCACAGAAAAATACAAAGAAGATGGTTTGTCCCGGAACCACAAACAAGGATCGTTACAGGTTGATTATAATTAATTTAATTAATTATAAAAGAAATACGTTTTGGGTGTTCTTTCTTCGTTGATTTTCTCGACCATGTTGTCGATGTGATCCGTCGTTGCGTCGCAGAAGCCAAGTGTAGACTCCCTCTAGAGTTGATCCACATGTGTACCTCGTATCTCTAGACGTCGCCAAAGGATTCTACGGGTTCTAGCGTGGAGAAGCTTTTTCTTGCGTTGTCCGCCTTAGATCGTCTTGATCTGATGGAAGGGTAACTTTCTCGGTCTTGAGAGCGTTCTTAGAGGAAGAGGTACTTTCGGCCTTGAAAGAATTCTCCAGAGATGTTGTGCACAACGATTCTCTTGTGTGTCGGAAAAGAGTTGGGGTTGTGAGGATATTTATAATCGGAGTGTGTGGGGTTATAGAGTTATGACAATAAATAAACGCGTTACGCGTTTTATTTATTTCATTGACTCTTATTTAAAACCCCCATGTCGAATATATAATTCCATGACATGCACCGATGCTGATTATAATAAATATCATTTAAAACAATATTATATTCTCAAAATCCCGACTCGAAAAACTACACGGCGTGTAATAAAAAATACATGGCATGTACTTGTTTTTCATTGAAAACTACACGGAGTGCACATTAAATGTACACTGCGTGTATATCTTGTTTTCATTTATTCATTTTCTTTCAAAAATAAAACTACACGGCATGTACATTTAATAATACACGGCCTGTACTTGTTTTATTTTATTTTTCCTCCATCATTTAAAACAACTTAGGCTTCCATGAATAATTATTAAACCATGTACGGGAATAATCTTTATTCAACTTGAGATATTTGGATACACTTAGTGTGTGACCCTCTAGGCCTCTTTCTCCTTGGCATTAGGCATGCTTGCCTAAAGTCCATGATTACTGTCTAGCAACGGGTCAAGGCACCCAAGAGAAAGATGTTGACGCCACATTGACATATCACCTCATACGAATTCTTACTGTGTAATTTAATCCCTTTGTCTCAATATCTCATCAATAAGGTTTCATAGAAGTGTCATTAACCTATATGCTTGATCCTCCGTTCTTTGACTACTTGAAAAAAACTCATTGTTTACACCTTGGCCATGGAATTTAATGCGACAGTTCTATTTTAATCAAAGGGCCGACATATCAACTTCCATAAATGGAAGGGAAAAATCCTTCCTCGACTTATCCATTAACAACATGTCACTAGTGATGCACCCATCGTACCCTACTTCCCGCCAACTGTCTGCGTGATGGTTTTCCTCAGTAAATCTAAGTGCACGAGTCATGACATGAGTTAATGATAATCTTCCAGTCTAAGGACCATTACACACACTCGCAGATAGCAATATCTGATGACACCAAGACATGTGGAATTACTACTGGTGGGTCTGTTTTCATAATCTCCCATCTTGGAGATTACCAAGTGTGAACTCCATGAGAGAGAGAGTCTCGTCTTCTTACGAGTACTCGCACATGACGGTCTGTATACTATGTGTCCTATCATAGTATGTCATCCAACCGTAGAAAATTATTTAAGAATATTGTTATTGCATTTCATGGATCTCATCATAGCGGGGATCTGCTATGACCTTATTAATGCAACAAATATTCTAGGACATTATTATATTATAGTCATGCAGAACAATGAAAAATATATAATAAGTGAACATTCATGTAATCAATGTAAAAACAGTTGGTTCTCAGGACACCAACCCTTACAAACTCCCACTTGGACTAGAGCCAACTGCCTACAAATTTTAGTCCGCTAGACCTCACATGATGATCATGTTTCTACTGAGTCAAGGCGTTAGTCAATGGGTCCGCCGCGTTGTCTTCCATGGAAATAATTCTCACTGCAACTTCACCTCTCTGAGAAAAATCCCTCAAGAGATGATACTTCTGAAGTATGTGCTTTGTCCGCTGATGTGACCTTGGTTCTTTTGCAAGTGCCACCGCTGCAGTATTATCACAATAGAGTGTGATAGTATCTTTACTGCTCGGTACAACATCCATCTCTTGGATGATGCTTCGCATCCATACCGCTTCTTTAGCTGCCTCAAAAGCTACGATATACTCGGACTCCGATGTAGAATCTACCACCACACTTTGTTTTGAGCTCTTCCAGCTCACTGAACCTCCATTCAAACGGAAGATGTATCCAGTCTGCGACTTCATGTCATCTTGATCAGTCTGGAAACTAGCATCTACATTTCCTCTGATGACTAGTTCCTCATCTCCTCCATAAACCAGGAACATATCCTTAGTATGCCTCATATACTTAAGGATAGTCTTGGCTGCCATCCAATGGCGGTCTCCTGGATCATCTTGATATCTACCTACCGCACTTAATGCGTAAGCAACATCTAGCCTCGTACATAGCATAACATACATGACTGACCCAATCGCAGATGCCTAAGGGATCCTTGCCATCCTCTGTCTTTCCTCATGTGTCTGAGGTCACATTTTCTTCGAAAGATGAATTCCATGTGACACTAGAAACAATCCCCTCTTGGACTGTTCCATACTGAATCTCTTTAGTATCTTGTCAATGTATGTACTTTGACTCAGGCCCAACATTCTCTTGGATCTATCATGATGGATCTTGATCCCAAGAATATATGTCGCCTCACCCATGTCTTTCATGGATAAGAATTTATGCAGCCATGACTTAACTGACTGTAAGACAGGTACTTCATTTCCAATTAGCAATATGTAATCAACATATACTATTAGGAAAATGACTGCACTTCCACTAAACCTTTTTTAGACACAAGGCTCACATTCATTCTTAACAAAGCCAAATTCTGTAACAGCTTCATCAAAATGAATGTTCCATGACCTTGATGCTTTCTTTAATCCATAAATGGATTTCTTCAACTTGAATACCTTGTTGGCATCCTTTGGAGTCACAAACCCTTCAGGTTGTGTCATGTAGACATCTTCCTGGAGGTTCCCATTAAGGAAAGCTGTTTTGACATCCATTTTCCAAATTTCATATTCATGGTAAGCAGCAATGGACAATAGGATTCTGATGGACTTCAGCATTGCAACCGGTGAATAGGTTTCATCAGAGTCAATTCCTTGACACTGTCTAAAACCTTTTGCAACCAGTCGTGCCTTGTAGGTCTGACTTTCCCCTCCATGTCCAGTTTCTTCTTGAATACCCATTTATTACCAATAGGATTTACATCAACTGAAGGATCTACAAAAGTCCATACTTGGTTTTGGTACATGGAATCCATTTCAAAATTCATGGCTTCTTGCCACTTCGCAACGTCTGTGCCTTCAACTACTTCCTTGTAGGTAAGAGGATCATCATTGTAAACCAATAATGAGTCACCATCCTTGGTGACAAGAAAACCATATCGTTCTGGTTCTCTCACCTCCCTCGTGCTTCTACGCAGTTCTTGTGTCTCTGGAACATATTGTTCTTCCACGAGGCTATGTGGAATCTATTCTTGTACCATCTTCTGTGTATCTTGAGCCTCGACTTCATCAAAGTCTATCTCGCTCCCACTATCTCTTTTGCAGATGTGCTTCCTCGCAAGGAATATGGCGTGTCTTTCCACTGTAACCTTTTTTCTGATGGTTTTTATAGGTAATATCCTCTTTTTTTCTTTGGGATATCCAATAAAGATACACTTTGTGCCTCGGGGTGCATGTTTGTTACCTGAAGAGGCCTTAACAAATGCTTCGCTAACCCACACATGTAAATTCGATAACATGGCTTTGTGTCTACTCCATAATTCGTATGGAATACCATTTATCGATTTATTTGGTACTTGGTTTAGTATGTGCACTGGTGTTTGTAATGCATATCCCCAAAAGGATAATGGAAGACTCGCATGACTCATCATTGATCTCACCTGTCCAACAGGGTGTCGTTCCTCCTTTCACTTACACCATTCCACTAAGGTGTGTAAGGAGGAGTGAGTTGAGATAGAATCCCAAACTCCCGTAAGAAATCAATGAAGTCTTGATTAAGAAATTCTACTCCTTTGTCTGAGCGGAGTTTATTAATCTTCTTACCAAGCTGGTTCTCAACTGCATTCTTGTATTCCTTGAACCGATCAAAATAATCTTACTTATACCTCATTAAATAGATATATCCATATCTACTAAAGTCATCAGTAAAAGTTATGAAGTACGAGAACCCACCCCTTGCTTCAACTGGAAATGGTCCACACACATTTGTGTGAACTCATTCTAGAAGCTCTTTAGCTTTTTCACCTTTCCCACTAAATGGGGCTTTGGTCATTTTTCCTTGTAGACACGCATGACATACACCAAGTGGTTTTAGTTCGAAAGAATATAAATACCCATCTCGATGTAATTTTGTCCAACGTTTCTCATTGACATAACCTAGCCGGTGATGCCAAAGTTGGGTGTGGTATGAGTCATGTGAATTAACTTTGTTATCGATTTCCATTACTTGGTTTGTGTAGTCTAACACATAAAGGCCTTTATATAAATTTTCCCTACCAAAACAAATGCTATCTTTATAAAAGTAGCAACATTAATTTCCAAACCTGAATATGAATCCATCAGTTTCTAATCTGGATACTGAAATAATGTTTTTAGTAACAGAAGGCACTTAATAACAACCTTTATAAACCAAGACCATCCTGGTAGGCAATGTGAGGTGGTAGTCTCCGACAGCTATAACAGCGAGTCTAGCTCCGTTGGCTACTCGTAGATATACCTACCCTTGATCAATCTTTATGAATCTACTTGGTTCCTGTATTTGGATACCGATGTGAGCACCACAAGATGTATCTAATACCTAATTAGTAGAAACATATAGATTTCATTCGATAAAAAACGCACTTGAAGCTTCCCCTTGCTTCCTTGGTTGGGTGCAGCTTTTCTTCCAGTGGCCCTTCTTGCCACATGAGAAAAAAATAGCATCTTGTTCCTTTTCATCCCCTTTGATATTCCTTTTCTTGGAAGGCCTTGAAGAATCTTTGGGCTTAAAGCTCTTCTCCTTCCCTTTCCTTTTATTCACCATAAGGACAGAAGGCTTTTCACGCTTCATGTCATTGTCCACTTGGAGAATAAGGATAAGAAGATCAGATAGAGACTTCCCAATATTGTTCATGTTGAAATTAACAAAAAAGTTTGAGAATATATGGGGGAGTGATGTGAGAATGAGATCGGTTCCCAGTTCTTCATGGAGTTTAAACCCTAGAACCTCTAAGCGCTCAATATAGCCAATGAGCTTGACTACATGAGTCCCAGATGGGGCACCCTCTCCAAGATTTCTCTAAAACAGAGCCTTGGAGATCTCAAACCTTTCATGTCTTTCTCTCTCATGATATAAACCACGGAGGTTCTCAAGCATGTTGTAGGCATCCATGTCTTCATGAGACTTCATGAGATCACTAGAAATAGAAGACAACATCAAACATTGAACATCGAGTGCATCGTTCAAATGTTGATCATAGACTAGGAAATTTTCATCACTCACCCCTGGGGCAGGAGAATCAGGATGTGAGGACTCCAGCACGTAAAACATCCATTCATGGTGTAGGATAACCCGAAGGCGCCTAAACCATTCCTTAAAGGTACTGCCGGTGAGGATATTGTCTTTATCTAGTATTCATCGCAGAGAAAATGTGGTTGATGAGTTTTTCAAATTGATTCTACAAATTAAAAGAGCAGATTCATCAGTACTTTCTTGATTACATTTTATGTGAAATAATAAATTTTATTAAGTCTCACACTATTTTATCAAGTCCCAATGGCCCTCACCATTGAACTCGTAATGTCCAGTTGCTTTGACATTCTAGTAGCAAGGATCCATATTCCCCTTCGCATAACCCCAACAAGGGTTGGTCAAGCTATTTGAAGGTATTTAGGTAGGCAAGTCTTTGCCAACTGTGAGCTTACAGTTCCTTGATCTGTTGAGTGGACTCCCCAATCCTGAAATCCTGACTTGGATTTCCTCAACTCTTGCCTCCAATATTACATAAAGTCTAGCAAGGGCTACTTCTCGTGATGTAATATGGTTAAGTCAACCCAAAACCTTTCATAAGGGCTTCCTTTATAAAATTAAGTGTCCCAACAAGGGTTGGTCAAACACATTGTTTTATTGAGTCTTTCCCTTAATCATGTAACGGAAGGCTTGGTCTGACCTAATATGGAATTTGAGGGATTTTATTCTTTATGCGTATCTTTGCATTATCACATGATTGTTAATATTAAATGATGCTTTCTTAAGTGATTAACCATGTTCCGATAATGTTTACGCATAGTCTGGTTTTTATTTTATTTCATCTTTGCATGCTTGTTCATTTTATTAATTATGTGATCGCAACAACACATACATAATAAACAAACCATGCAATCATACTGAAATAAAATAATATGGCATGATCATGAGCTTCTATTGGTTAGATTATCTAGCGGTTGTGATAAGATAACCCTGACCTAGGGAAACACCTTGAACCTGTTGGTTCGTGTTTTGCAGCTCCCACCTGTCCACCTTTGTATCTTCTTTTTTCGGTTTCGCCTCAGCTTCGGGATTTGAACCATCTCCTTTGGCTTGGGAGATCCTCCATTACATGGGTTTACATTAAAGAAACCATGGGAATGCATTCCCTACATTTTGTTGGAAGAAGGCTCGCATGACAAAAAATTTGAATTAAATAAATTTAAATGAAACCATACACATACAAAGTGTCTTTGGTCTAGCTCATGATCATCCATAGTATGAAACGACATTTACACATATTCAGAATTCAAATTCTTTTAATCGTTCTTTTATTTAAGATAAGACGCTCACGAATTCAATTAATTATGATCTTATAATTAATCAATTATTTATCTTAAATTCCTTTATGAATTTCCTTGAGATTCTTCTCATCCATATTCCTTATAAGGGTCTTTGTACATTGGAGGATACCTGGTGAAATTCATTTTCTGGAAAGTACACGGCGTGTAGTTTATAATTACATGGCGTGTATTTTTCTTTTCACCTTTTATCCAAAGTACACACCGAGGCTTTGGCATGTTTTCTGTACTTTGGAAATTTTAGAGTACACAGCGTGTAGATGAATCATAAACGGCGTGTACTTCCTTGTTACACGGTAACAGGACTGGCGATTTTGTGTACGCAGTACGCGGCTTATCTTTGTACCCGGTTTCACCTGGGTCAAAACGGACTACACGGCGTGTTGCTCCAACATACACACTGTGTATTCCGGTTTCCACGTGCTGTTCAATTCTGGTCATCATGACGTGATTAAAACTTAGGAATAATCAATTCACACGGCGTGGTTTGGCGGACCAGTGCCGGTTCGTTGAACCTATGTACACAACATGTAGTTTTAATTACACGCTGTGTAATCCCGTGTTGTACAGAAAGAAAGAGCGGATCCTCCGGATGAGTTCCTCATTTTTATTTTAATCAAAAATTAAACCTAAAAGGTTGTTTCTGTGATATGAATCGAGAAACGAAGGAGGAAGAATAGATCTTGTTAATTCCGATTTATAGAATGATTTATTTTGAATTGAATCAAATATGAATGCTTAAATTATCAACGAAAATTAAATAACTATAATCAACGTTGTAACCTCGCTCTGATACCATTTGAAGGTTTCGGGCGCAACAAAAGCGTGAGGGTGGATGTGCCCACTTGTCTTTTTGTCATTAACAACGATCAATCCAGGATCAATATGACTATAAACGCCAGTCTCCATAGATCAAATCACAGAAAAAAAAAGATGGTTTGTCCTGGAACCACAAACAAGGATCGTTACAGGTTGATTATAATTAATTTAATTAATTATAAAAGAAATACCTTTTGGGTATTCATTCTTCGTTGATGTTCTCGATCACGTTGTTGATGTGATCCGTCGTTGCGTTGCAGAAGCCAAGTGTAGACTCCCTCCAGCGGTGATACACACGTGTACCTCGTATCTATGGACATCTCCAAAGGATTCTTCGGGTGCTAGCGTGGAGAAGCCTTTTCTTGCGTTGTCCGCCTTATATCGTCTTGATCTGATGGAAGAGGATCTTTCTCGGTCTTGAGAGCGTTCTTGGAGGAAGAGGTACTTTCGACCTTGAAACAATTATCCAGAGATGTTGTGCACAACGATTATCTTGTTTATCGGAAAAGAGTTGGGGTTGTGAGGATATTTATCATCGGGTGTGTGGGGTTATAGAGTTATGACAATAAATAAACGTGTTACACGTTTTATTTATTTCATTGACTCTTATTTTAAACCCCCATGTCGAACAGATAATTCCTTGATATGCGCCCATGCTGATTATAATAAATATCATTTAAAACAATATTATATCCTCAAAATCCCGACTAAAAAAACTACACTGCGTGTAATAATAAATACACGACATGTACTTGTTTTTCATTGAAAACTACACGGCGTGTACATTAAATGTACACGGCGTGTATATCTTGTTTTCATTTATTCGTTTCCTTTCCATAATAAAACTACACGGCGTGTACATTTAATAATACACGGAGTGTACTTGTTTTATTTTATTTTTCCTCCATCATTTATAACAACTTAGGATTCCTTGAATAATTATTAAACCACGTACGGGAATAATCATTATTCAAATTGAGATACTTGGATACAGTTAGTGTGTGACCCTCTATGCCTATTTCTCATTGGCATTAGGAAGGCTTGCCAAAAGTCCAAGATTACTGTCTAGCAACAGGTCAAGGCACCCAAGAGAAATAAGTTGACTCCGCATAGACGTATCACCTCATATGAACACTTACTATGTAATTTAATCCCTTTGTCTCAATATCTCATCAAGCAGGTTTCATGGAAGTGTCATAAACCTATATGCTTGATCCGTCGTTCTTTGACTACCTGAAATAATCTCATCGTTTACACCATGGCCATGGAATTTAATGCTACAGTTCTATTTCAATCAAAGGGCCGAGATATCAACTTCCATAAATGGAAGGGACAAATCCTTCCTCGACTTATCTATTAAAAACATGTCACTCGTGATGCACTCAACTTACCCTACTTCCCGCCAACTGTCTGCGTGACAGTTTTCATTAGTAAATCTAAGTGAGCGAGTCATGACATGAGTTAATGATATTCTTCCAGTCTAAGGACCATTACACACGCTCGCAGATAGAAATATTCGATGACACCAAGACATGCAGAATTACTACTGGCGGGTCTGTTCTCATAATCTCCCATCTCGGAGATTACCAAGTGCGAACTCCATGAGAGAGAGTCTCATCTTCTTATGAGTACTCACACATGACGATCTATATACTATGTGTCCTATCATAGTATGTCATCCAACCGTAGAACTTTATTTAAGAATATTGTTATAGCATTTCAAGGTTCTCATCATAGAGGGGATCTACTATGACCTTATTAATGCAACAAATATTCCAGGACATTATTATATTATAGTCATGCAGAACAATGAATAATATATAATAAGTGAACATTCATGTAATCAAAGTACAAAATAGTTGGTTCTCAGGACACCAACCCTTACAACATATCCATTGTATTGATCACATCATGCCATCACCATCATAGGCTTCCACCCCCAACACAAGGGTTTACTACCACTGGTGTTCTCTCGCTCCATTGGATGCCCCACATGCATCCCTGAGGGGCCACTACTCGCATTTCCCCTACTATCGCCCATGAAACCTTCACCATTATAGGCCACTATCCACCGTCTATGTTCCCTTTACCAATATTATATGTAAATTAAACCATATGAGTCCACTATCCAGATCTCCCCTACTATTACCCATGAAAAACATCAGTGACTATCTTCCCTTCCGTCATCTTATATGTTGGCGTCATGGTGATTCCATCCCTCCCATGTGCAATCACACATGGGGATGAAAATACCACCCCCAAGTAATGAGGTATGATATGGGATGTAGCTAATAATCAAACCCCATCGACACCAAATGCTCCTAGAGAGCCCCAACCAATCAAGATGGGTTTCTATATAACATGTACTTAGATTCAGTTGACTACAACTTCATGTTTTTCATTTATTTTCTCTATATCATTTTGCCTTGTTTATGTTATGAAAGATTCTATTTTATACTGCTTCTTAATAATAATATGAGATCAACCTTATTTTTTTCTATTCCCTAGGAAACCTATAGGATTACTATGTGTAATTTTCAAGGATATGATGGAATGGAAAACAATGTTCTCATAATATGTTTATGTGGTATCTTATATTTTAAGATTTAATAATTATATGTATCTAGTCTTCTAAGACTAATAAACTGTTGGATCCTTCAATAATTCTTGTATCCTATAAAGATAATGTAATATAACTACTAGCTCCAGGTTCCTTGAGTTCAGGATGTTTTAGTGAACATAACCATCAATCTCATACTTTTAGTAAAAGACTCACATACTTAACACACTTTAACTTTATGATAAATCATATATAATAACCTATGAAATTATATACCAATATATTTTTATATATATTCCCAAATTATGTCTGGAATTGATTTCATCAATTCATCATGTATCATATCATATGAAATACCGTGGGAATATTTATCTAAATATTCATATAAATGCCCTCCAAAACACTTTTGGGGTAGCCCTCAATGTTTTATAAACATGATCCTAATTCAAATGACCATAAAGTGAGATCCAATTGGCCTTTATAACAATGAAATAAATTATTAAATCTCAAATTAGTAAATATATAACAAGGACATCCTTTAGAAAAGAATCAATGTTAATCAATTTTCAAAGTGATCCAACATGATATCCATAAAAACCATGAATCTTTATACCTATTTCCACCAAATGTATCACATGTATGTATGAATTTTTACATGATCCAATTGGTATAAGACATAATGTAAGCATGGGAAATTGATTATTTAAATCTTGTACAACTACATATATGTTCTATATTCTACAAGTATGACTTGGTCAATGAAAACCTGACATGTCAGTCATCTTATGCATTTGAGAACATCAAATTCCTCTCTCCCAAATAGATTAGCACATAATATTCACTATATATGTATGAAAATACAATTACTAATCAATGAAATGGTAAAAAACATACCATACCACCCCTTGATTAGATAAGCCTCATGGATCTTGTATGAAAGGTATCAAAGTATGATGAGTCTCTTGATAGGTATCTCACAAACCTTAACTATGAAGAAATACCAATATGAAGCATAAATCCCAAGTATACCAAATACATAGTATTTGACAGTCCATGTGTTATATAATTTTGGATCATCTAGCACACAAAACTTGTTTTGTGACTTATGAGTATATTTTATATATTTATGCCAAATTTTACTCACACTAATATTAACATTCCCTCAAAACCTATAATAATTCGTGGTGAACATTGTTCAAATACATATCGTCTTTTTAAAGGTTAACTATCATTACACTTAATGTAATATATGTATTAAACATGAAATAATTATAATATAGTGTTTTAATTTTTCAGAATATAATTCATTTTATATTCTTAAACACTTTTAATAATTTTTAAAAAACCATAATTATGATTATATGTAATAACTTTAAATATTATATAATTCAAAATCAAACTTAAAATTACTTAATTTTTCATGTCTTTCTTAACTCATTACACCTCAATATAATTCCTTCCATATCACCATGTGACTATTTAATAAATCTCTCTCACTATAATCTTTTAGTGAGAAACATATTTGAAGTAAGCTGGTTTGGATAATAGTGAGACTTAGGAATCATATTCCTAATGTTAAATTCTATAAAGAAAATACTCATACTCATTTACTTCACAATATAAAACGTACTATGTTAATAACTTCTATTATCTACTTAAAACTATTTTTAAGTTGATCATTATCATTGATCTTGGAAAAGGTCTATCCAAATTTTCTCCTTGAGATCATTTTCTAACTAATGAAAATCTTTATATTATTTCATTACAAACACACCCTAAACCCCCTTAGAATATAAAGTGATATTCCATTTATTGTAATTACTAAAGGTAAATATTTATATTTATGTTTACCATCATAAACTAAAAACTTTTAGTATATTAAGTGATATTCACATTGAATACCGATTGGCAGTTTATTTTATTTATTTACCCTTTGGCATTCTCTATGTTAAAACATACTCCCACTATCCTCTTATAAACAGTATCGTGTCTGTATATCATTCTAGAATATAGAAACTTATTTGTGTATATAAAATAAAACCAATTTCCTTTAGTGATAATATTGACAAATAAATTATTATAAACATATATTAATGGTATTATATGTGTTTGGAGAAATTTATTGAAAGTAGAACTTTATTCTTTATCTGATTCCCTAGGTCAGATACACCATCAGTGGGTGGAAGATGGTGAATTTGTGGTATTATTTAACAACTTATTCATTTTAAAGTCAACATATTTGATTTTAAGGGTTTTGATCCACCCTATATATTCTTATAACCTCACCTCATATGAAGTAGATATAAAGAGAGAGAAACACACAAGGATTTATAGAATTAGATGTAAAATTCTACTCATTTCTATGATTGGTTATTCATACCAATCCAGAATTCTATATTAGTTAGAGTAGAAGGTAAAATGGAAAGAGGGGGGGATTTAAATTTAAAAATTAAATAAAAAAATAAAAAATTAATTTTAAATCAAAATGATTTAAAAAATATAAGGAAATTAATGTGATGAAATATATTAAGGGATAAATGATAAATTTGATTCATGTTAATAAAGTAAATATTAAAGATAAAAAATGATTAAACAATGTGAACATATGGTGAATAAAAATTTTACAATTTATGAGAATCAAAATTATAATGATGTAATTAAATAATAAAAAACCAAAAGTAATTAAATAAAATTATTTGGTAAGGAATTTCAGTAATAAATCAAAAAGATACCACACTTTTACCACCTCAATTTCATGAGGATTTAATTTATTATTCCCTGTGATTTAATGTTATAAAATATAAAAAAAACTCGATTTCTTTTAAATTAATTATATAAAACCGAAAATATAACTCACAATATATTTTTAACAGGTATATATAGAAACCTTAAATGGAATATTCACTTTCCTTTTAATATTTTTGGTAAGAAAACCTAAGTCCCTCACTTTAATATTAACAATCACCAAATATTGAAAAATGAGGAAGATAGATAGAGGATATCTTATAAGCAATCATGGTTTAGCTTAGTCTCGATTATATAAAAAGATTATGAAAAACACATAAGGATAATGTGAAATTATGAGAGTGAAAAATATATAACAATTGATACAAACTCAAAAAAGGAGAATATATGATTTAGAAAATTAAGTGATTGAGAGAGATTTGTTGATCAATTCCCTGAGAGAATTGTAGTACATGTCCATTGTTTAAACTATTAAGATTAAAAAATGCGTGGTAATCTATTTTATAGCCTTAAAAACACATATTAACATTTTAGAATCCTTTAGGGAAAGTTGGAGTATTAATGAACCAAGAGGGAACACTTTTGACTATAATAAATACTTCCTTGAAACACCCGTCTCAATGGAATCAGATACCCAATAGCCTCCACTAGGTTGCAGGTGGCCAACCTAGAAGCAACTAGTCAATTTATTCTTCCACCAGATAGCTAGTGTAATTTTAAAGGATATGGAGCTTCAATCCATTCCATCAATTAGATTTTTCTTATAACACCTAGATTTTTTTATATTTATCTTTAAATTATTTTCTTTATTTAATAGCTTGCATTACATGAAACACCGAGCTTAAACGAACCACATGAATTTATTAAATTATTAGGTTTCTATTATATCATATCCATTAGATTTATTAGTATGAATATTAATAAATATATTATAAAAAATATATATTCGACACTTTTATAAAAAGAATTTTTTATTTATCAAATGATTAAAATTAAAAACAAAAATATTTGAAAATAAATGTGAAGTTTTTCTCTTAAAAATTATTTTTATGCATGAAATGTATTTTTATATTAAATAAAACTGATCATTATTAGTGAATGATTTTAATCAAATTTATATATTAATTTCTTATTCTAATTTTTTAATCATTTAAAAAATATTTTTTCTTAGCATAGGATAAGAATAAATATAGTTTTATACTTAAATATATTTTGTTTTCAAAATTAGTTTTTTTAAATTTTTCAACATTAAATTGAAATTAATTTTTCCAATTATAGGTATTGAATTAGATAAAATTAATTAAATATTTAGAATTAGGAGTTTAAAATATGGTAAATATGCTCTTTTTATTTTTGGGTAATATGAATAGTAACCATGGTAAAATTTATCACCATGGTAAAGGGTGAATCAGGCTAATATAGATTAAAAATAAGTGATAAGGCCATAATGTTTCATTATAATTCCTAATTTATGGACTTAATTAAACCCTTATCAACTTATGTTAAAAAATTATTAGTTTAATGGAAGCTTTTCCATGAAAATTATTTATATATTATTTAAAAAATGAAAATTACAAAATGTCACTCTCTTAGTTTTAAATAAACATTTTGTGTTCCCATAGTCACAAAAACTAATTATAAATGAATATTAATTGTAATTTTGTGAATAATTAAATTAAATTCATTAAGTTATCTTATTTATAATTTTTAGGTTTTTTATATTTATCTTAAATTCTTACACAATACCCAAACAATACTTTTTAAATTAATAGAAAAATATAAAAAATGATTTTGAAGATATTAAAATTGATATAATTTGAGTAATTTAAAAAGTTACATGAATTTCATAGGTGAAAATGACATATTATTATTATGTTAAGAGACTATATCCAAATTCCAAATTTTTATTTATTTATTTTAGGTTAAATTAAATGAATATTATTAAAATAGAAAATAATTATATTTTATCAATATAATATTTAAATAAAATATTTTAAAAGTATAAAAATCCCGAAATAAGATAATTTGGATATGGTAAGGTCTATAATGTCATAAATTATCCATTTATGGGATAATTTTCTCATTATAAGTAAAAGTATCAACCCTTTAAAATTGAAAAATTTATTACCATAGTGAAAACTAAAATTGGTTAACTAAGGGTCAATCAAAATAATAAGGTTATATTTGAAACTAAAACTTATATAAATTCTATTGGTTGATGGTATTACAACCCTATACTACCTTATCTTCAAATACATAGCCATTTGAGGCATTTTTCTTGATACTTAATTTATCATAATTTAATATTTTAGGAAATTATAAATGTTCCCATAACCTTAATTATAAAAGGGCACATCCTCCCTCACTTATTCACAGCACTTAGAGTATTCTAGATCCAAAGTTGTTGTTTAAAAGAGGAGATAAACACCTTAACCAAGCACTTTACTTTCTAATATTATTTACATCCCATAAATTTATCTTATTTTTTCATAAAATTATAACTTTATTATAACTTTATTATGATTATGAAAACACCATTATTCACCCTCTTTACCATCAAATTAGAAGTGAAAGTATCGCTCATGTGTACGTATGGATTACTATTTCCACGTAGAAATACAATTAATTTTTATAAAGGGATAATATATGATATTATAAGTATAAAAATGACTATTTTATAGAATTATAATAAATGAAATTCTATTATACATGAGTTTTGTGTGCATTCAAATAAAATTGAACATGAGATAATGTTTTTTATTTCATAATCTTATTGTTTAGTAGGATTGATTATGGATATTCCTATGATGATGAAATATCATGATCTACCTATCATATTTTTTTTTGAGTTTTCTTATCATATGTATATTTATTTAAAACAAATATTTTCCTCTCTTTTTCCTTATCTTCTATACTCTGGAGAGAAAAAATATTTTTTAAGTAAAATTTACTTTATTTCTATCTTATATCCAAAACCTTTTTATTACATATCCATATTTTCTAAAATGTTTTAAAAAATATTTATACTATCATCCTTTTATTTTTAAAGTATTTTTTTATGTAAAGACCCGGAATTTCCATGTATTTTTTTTAAATTTATGGGATTTTTATGAGTCCATGAAAATTGACAACATGTGATTCCGAGGCCAGGAGTGCCCAGAATGAATTTCTGAACTTTATTTCGGGTACGTTCAGTAAACGTGTGAGTGGGATTTTCTAACATTTGAACTGGTGCTCGGAATTGAAATATAAGGAAATCGTTGAACTTGCAGCATTGGTATTTTCTTAAGGAGACCTTCACCTCGACCGTAGTGGGATGAGGGTGGAAGTTAGATTTTCACTTATTCGTGAAAGAATAAAATAAAAATAGAATCGTGTAAATTTTTTTAAACTCCTTGTGGATGTTTCATAGGTGGGGACCTCCTGAACTAAACCTCCCATGAGAGGTTATGGTGGCGGGGACCACATGAACTAACCTCCCATGAGAAGTTATTATGGTGGGGACCACTCGAGGCTAAAACCCCTTGAACTCCCTCTTATGTTTGGGGAAGCCTCTTAAATTTCCCCTACTATAATGGTGCCACCCCCTTTAATTTATTATTCCATCCACTATTTAATTTATTAATCCAATTTGAAATTTTCCGAGAAATTAAAATTGGGGAAAAGAAACAGTTGGATATTTTGATTTTGGGGGAAATTATTGGAAAAGGGGACAGCTCTTGGAGAATTTCTTTCTCCAATGAAGAAATTCTTCCATGAAGAATGCTCATCCAACGAAGAATGTCGACGCACGACATCAACTTCTTCCTCGGGAAATCCTCTAATATGGGATATCTTTAATCAATGATCATCTTTCCCTCCTCATCGAAGACAAAAAATGAACAAGGTAGGGTGGTTGTTTTAAATTGTTTCGTTTTTTTCTCATTCTTGAAAACTCTTTGTAATTCAAGAGAGATTATAGCTACTTGCTACCGCTCTAATGCGGAGAGTGCGGGCCAAGAAAACATGGACTGTCCTCTCCACAATTCCTATGACGATTTATGGTGTTCTTTGTGATGGAGGAGGTCAATGACCAACCATGAAGGGGCACAAGAACGGCGACCGACACCACTGCCGGCCGCGACGAAGGCAACGACACAACGGCACCGCTCTGCGGCCACCACCGTCCCGCGACCTCTACTTACCGTGGCCACCACCACTCGCAGCCTCGCCGTGCCGCCTCATGGCCATGTCGTGCCGCCCTATGGCCTCGCTGCGCCACCCCAGGGAAGTCCGCACCGCCCGCAGCCAACACGCCCCCACGGATGAGCTGCCCTCGCAGAAGCCTCCGTGGCCGAGCCGCCCCGCAGCCTCACGCTGCCCATGGACGAGCCGCCCCGCTCCCTTGCAGCACGTCTGTGGCTGAGCTGCCCTCGTGGCACCCTCCGCGGCTGAGCCACCCTGTGACCTCGCGCCACCCGTAGCTGAGCTGCCCAGCGCCCTTGCAGGACCCCCGCAACCGAGCCGCCCTACGACCTCACGTCGTCCGTTGCCGAACCGCTCCACGGCCCTCACAACCCTCACGGACTGCCAAGCCACCCAGCAGGCCAGGACGAACCCAATGGGCCAGATCGGTCTGACTGGGTTGGACTAGACTGAGACCCACTTTGACCCATTATGCACTTTTGGCCATATCATTGGCACTGGGAATTCATTTGATGACCCGTCAGCGATGCTAGAAACCTTGGAGTGAGATGGTCCCTTAGGTATGCCCCACTTGAGATTTGGATAAAGTTAGAGTATGGTCAGTTTGGATCTAGCACGAATCCAACCTGGCCCTTGGGACTAGAAGGCAAATTACTTACAGACCTGGGGTCTGATTGACACGTCGTTTATTGCGTTGAGACCCCTATGACATAGAGGTCAATAATTCTTCGTGAGACTTCATGGAATTTAGAGTATCGACCAGTGGACTGTGGAGCGGGCCCTCCCAGGGACAGGTGAGTATAGTACGGGAACCCTATAGCTGGTTGTGACGTGAAGAATGAAGAGCGATCCTGTGTGGGTCAGCACCAAGAGATCCTGTGTGGGTCATCATCTAGTGTTCCCGTGTGGGTTTACATCGAGAGATCCTATGTGGGTCAGCACCGGGTGATCCTGTGTGGGTCTACATCTTAATAGAGTATGTTGATTCAGTAGTTAAATCTAATCATCTCTACTACTGTACATAAGTTATACCTGGTGTGAGTTGATTTAGTACCTGTGTGGTACATTCCTTTTTGTTAATACCTTGGTGGTATTCTTCTGTGTGCCATACTTGTGTGGTATTTTCCTTTGTGGTTTTTCTTCCTTTGTGGAACAGTTGAGATTTCGGCTTTGGGGTTGGACCCTATGTTTTCTCATGATTGATATGGGTATACTTGATAACATAGATACCTGTATGGGCATATACCTAAGTAGGGTTGACATTTGACTTAATTCTTTAAGGTTTATCCCTTGTGTATTTGTGAGACCTTGAGGGCCTCGGGGTCCCTACTGAGTATCGTTATACTCACCACTACACGGGTTGTGCCCACAACTTATTGTGTTTTGTGCTTACGACAAACAACGTTGATTGAGACTGAGGGTACCGGGACGGGATGGTGCCTGGAGGAGGACCTTACAAAGATTCATTACACGGAGGAGATAGAAATATGTGGAGTGCTAAGGAGGTGATCTCTAACTACCCTCTAGGTAGAAACCTCAGAGGACGACCCAAAAACTGTCTTCCTTTTTTCTCCAGTTTACTTGTACTTTCAGTTTCTTGTACTTTCAGTTGGGATTATATTATTGCCCCTTTTAGATACTATACTAACTCTATTTTCTATTTAGTTTACTTCTGTTCGTATCTTTTTGTGTTCTTGGTTGCATGTGATTATAGGTTATAAAGGCAATGCCTTCCCAGTTTTAGGGATTACACCTTTCATTTTAGTCACCAGCCCATGGCCTATGGAAGGCAGGCTTGGGGTAGTCATGGAATGGGCCCCCGGGGGACGGGTCAAGACATTTTACCCATTTTATAATTTATAAAAAATGAGTTTTCAAGGATTCTTATTGTTGTTTTCCAAATGAGGTACTTTCTAACTTTTACGAAAGAAATATGGAAGTAACGTTTTTTTAAATTATATACAATGAATGACATTTCCTTCCATTATTAATAATATTTTCATTGATGTTTCCATTAAATGTTTTATAATTTGTTTTCAAATAAAATGTCTTCCTTTATTATTTTGTAGTTTTTTAAGTGATTTCAAAATGTAAAGGTTATTTTTCTCAAGATCATTTTAATGATCTTTTAATGACATTTATATTCATAAAATACAACAACCCTTGATTTCACTTATGTATTACTGGGGATATGATCCAAGTATACCATCCTTATTCTTTATTTGGATATTTTATGTTTATAATGATTTTTTTATGAGACCCACATCATTTCCATGGATTATGCTTCAATGTAATGTTTATGAAACCCATTTATTTTCATGGGTTATGATATGATGGATGGTTTATGATATGATGGATGATTTATGATATTATGGAAAACACATGTAAGACTTTTATTATCTAAAAGGTGGGACCTATATCTCCATCTAATTATTTGGGTAAAGATTGATATATCATGAGATAGACATGGCTGGAATGGGGAGTGAACCCTGTACATAAAATAAATTTGTCCATTATGATAGTCTTGGGAGTGAACCTTGGTTACTAAGATTTTTTGTTGAGTTAACCAATTATACTATGTTATACATGGAAATTAACCATTACTACTAAGTAAATTATTTTTCAATGTTTTGTGTATTCCATAAATCCATGTCATCTACCTATGTTAAACATTTATGGTTTGAGTTCATTTATTCCCTTATGATTCATGCATTATGAACTAATTTATGAAATGAATTAATATCATGATCCATGATATATAGGAAATCATTTAAAAAAATTAATACCAAGTTCTTACACCCTTATTCTCATGTTATGATTATGTGATCATTGATATCTCCCTTTTTACCTTTAATGAGAATTTGAGCTCACCACTTTCTTATTTTTCATCTCCCTAGGTTATAAAGAAAGGTATTAAGTATGATATGTCTATTAATGGTGATAGTTATTAAGTAATAAGTGGGAGATGATGTAGATATTTTATGAACCAGTTGTTTATGTTTCCATGTTTCCAAGGATAATAGACTTAAACTATTATGGCATAGATCAAAATATTATATAATGAATATTCACCTTTTAGGATGTAATATTTATGTATAAAATTATGGTTCACTATAGTTGGTATCATAGAATGTTTTATTTAACCTTTTCAAGCAAGGATAAGAGAACATTATTATAAACATTAGGGATAATTCGAAGTATAAGGTAAAATCATAATGTTTAGGTAATGATAATGAATAACCCAGTTTAAACATAATCTTTCATTGAATAAGGTTTCATGATTTAGACATACTTTAAATAAATTTTCATGCTTATGTGGTTTCCCACCATTATTATTGTTGCTAACACTGTAACAAACCCAACCCCTATAGCCCAGAGTTGGTGCTTATTTTATTATAATTTCATAGATACAATAGATCACATCACCAATGATTGATCAGTTTAGTAGTCTCGAAAAAATAGATACATACAATGTTACATTATTACATTGGTAATTAAACATAAAAAATAAAATTGGAAAATAAAATACTTCCTTGACACTTATTCAAAGATTACATCATCATAACCTGGGTAATGAAAACAAATAAAGAGGCAATATCAAATGCTCAATAATGGTTACATTAATTAATAATAAATTAATCAAAGTCAATAAGGTATAAGAATTATGGAAAGGTAAATAACAAGAAAAAACATTCCATTAATAAACTGATAATGAAAATGCATCCATATATTTTGTCATAGTGAAAACCTCATAAGAACTAATAACTGAATACTGAATGAAGAGAATGCTAAATTTTTAGAGGTCATGTATATGGTACATGAACCGTTATACCATCAAGATGATTTAATTATGTGGGTATAAACCCATCTGATTCCTCTTGGAATTAAACATGAAGTGTTTTTCACTGGCTATTTTGTCTCATGAGACCTGTTGATGCATCAAGGGGCTCTCTATAACTGAGTCTTACCCCACACTACATGTCCAAATCATTATTCATATATAGATTCAATTCAATTAAAAAATTCCAAGAAAAGATAATATGTAAAAATTGTATATGTCTAGGTAAACAATCATATCCATGATACATTAAACATGGGGATTTAATTAAATCTTTAATGAATGATGATCATAAATAATAGGGAAGTTTACATACACCACATACAAGTAATACGTGGTTAATAAAGCATAACCAAAAGGAAAATCATAATGGAATTGATGAAAGAATATATTTAAATCATTATTTGACATTTAAGTGGTAATATAGGCATAAATCCTAATTTATGATGTCCAAATGATGTGAAATCATGTAAAAATTGTGTTTACGAAACATTAGAAAAGATCCTCTTTAGGGTGGTTTAAGGGAAAATATTAAAGAGTATTTAAGGAGGGAAAAGTAATAATTGTTTACATAAAACCAGAAACAAAATAAGATAGTTTTTCATGATAAAATAGTTACTTTAGAAAAATATTGGTGGATTTAAACATATTATGGAGTGTACATGAAAATGGGTTGAAATTAGGGAGTTCTCTTAAATTTTGCTTGCTTATTGGGAGGAATTGAGAAGGAAACCTTAAAAACATGTATTTACCCATAAAACAAGGTTAAATTGATATGGATACATAATTTTGGAACATATAAAGATAAATTAGAAGAATTTTATAAAAATTAATAATAATTAAATTTGGGTAAAGGGAGATAAAACGAAACCTGAAGGTAAAATGGGGGTTTGGAAAGAATCCCTTACCTTATGACTGAAAGTGTTCTTAACTTTCTCTTAATGTCTTAGATAATGAAATTAAATTCATTAATAATTTAATTAGGAACAAATTAAACATTTATCTTATTTATTATAATTTTAATAAATTCATTTATATCCTATTTGTTGTTCAGGAGTGTTTGTTTCCTTGATTTTCATGATTGGTTTACTGGTATATATGTATAAATGTTCATGTAAAATGGGAATAGTTATCCAAAATAGAAATTATATGTTATTTATGAACTTATAGTTTATTAAATGGCCTTATATATCATTTTTCATCATATTAGGATTATTAATTAGATACGTAATTAATGACAACCAAGTAGATTTGTTATATTTTTTCAATCATCACAAAATTGTTTTGTTTTATTAATTAATATTATGTATTTATAATGGTTATAGGACATTATATAACTTATAATATATTTAATAAATCTTATTTAACCATAATAATGGATTTATTACCATACTTTAAGGAGGTAATGAAAAATAAAAATGCATCGTCCATGATGGCGATAAATCAACACATAACGGACGATGTTTTCATTTTTAGAATAAAAGGGAGAGGAGAAGGGGTTTTGATGATCGATGTTAAATTATCATAATAAAATTATACTATATATAATATAATGGAGTTATAATTCATGTTTTTACAGAGGATATAATGAAATGATAAGAAATTAAATGAAATTGGAAGAAATTAAAAGAGAACTCAAGAGGATTTACCTCTTGAATTATTCTCTCTAAGAACGTCCTTAAGAAGCTTGGGATTGTTATTTTTGTGAGAAAACATGATATTGGATATGGGTTAGATACTTATAAAGATTATTGGGTAGAAAATGGAAAATAGTAAAGGCTTGTAATGGGTGAGGAGAAGGGGTGGTGATGGGTGGTATTTATAGCATAGGAGAGCAGTGATTTTGGATTATTTTATTTATTAGTTTATTATTTTGGTACAAGAGTGTGAATAGTTTTGATTGTTATGAATAATTATAGTAAATATAGAATTATAGTTCTAGATAATTATTCACACATCATTCATAAATCATCAATGACTCAATAATTCATGTATTTAGCAAATACCATAGACTACTGTATTTCACTATTCAAAATAATTCAACTATTTTAGAAAAATCCAAACAATTCACCCTTACAATTTTTAAATGCGTATAATTAAAAAATGGAATCCATTATTTTTATAAAAAAAATATAAATATGAGATGTTTAATTTTTAATTAAAATCATCGATCATTCAAAAAATACATATTTTAAAATTATAACAGATTTTATGACACTTTGAAAAATTAATTAAGGTCTTATAAAATTATTTTATAATAATAAGAAAACAAAATATTAATTAATTAATATATTTTATGAAAATAAACTTTTTTTAAATTATTATAGTAATTATAAAATTATAAAAAAAATTATCTTTCTCAAAAACACCAACAATTAATTTCTCATTTTTAGTACATTTATTTTCTTATTCCATGATATTAATATATAATTTTTTCATTCATAAGATACCTAAAATTTTTATGCTTTAATTGGTAAGGTTACTACTCTATTAGTCATATTACTATTCATAACGGTCCTATTACTATTCCAATGAAAAAGTTACTTTTTAACTGTATATCACAGTTCATTTGTGTAATGTAAACTTTTGAATGAATTGAATGTATTTACGAAGATACATACTCTAAAATCTTGGGGTTTTATATTCGTCCCTCATTCAAATATTTGATCCTTGAAATATTTTTAGGAATATTTGCTTCTAAAAATATGTGGGTAGTTCTTCTTCATAACAACCTCAGGTTCCCACATTGCTTCTTCCATTCTATGGTTTCTCTAAAGAACTTTAACTAGTCGAGTCTTCTGATTTATCAATACTTTATCTCTTATATCAAGATTCTCTATAAGTTATTCAAAATAAGAAAAATTAGGTTCCTATTCTATTTCTTCATATGTGAGTACATGTGTTAGGTCTTTCATGTACTTGTTGAACAAAGATATGTGGAACACATCACGAACTTTGGAAAGACATGGTGGAATTTCTTGTTAGTAAGCTACAACCCTAATTCTTTCTAGAATTTAAAAGGGTCTTATGTACCTAGGGCTTAGTTTCCCTTTTTTTACCAAAACTTATGACACCATTACCTAGAGATACTTTTTGAAATAAATGATCTCCCACTTGAAATTCCAAAACCTTTCTCCGGTTATCATCATAATTATTTTTCCTACACTGAGCATCTTTAATATGATACTGAATAGTATTTACTTTTGTTGTTTTATCTTCAACATGTTTTGGGCCCACAAGTTTCTTCTCACCAACTTCATTTCAACAATTTGGAGTATGAAATCTCTTTCTATACAATGCTTCATATGAAACTATTTGAATACTAGAATAGAAACTATTATTAAAGAAAAATTTCACCAAAGTATATAATGATCCAATATACCTTGAAAGTCAAGTGAGCATGATCTCAACATGTATTCCAATGTTTTAATAGTCCTTTCAGACTGTCCGTATATTTGAGTTTGATAAACATTACTCAAATGAAGATCAGTATCCAAAGCATCCAGAATACTCTTCTAGAAATTTTATGTAAAACATGGATCTTGATCAGGAAAAATGGATATAGTCACACCATTAAGTCTTAAAACTTCCTTAATATAGAGTATTTTTAGGCACTCAAGAGGTAAATATTATATTATAGTAAGAAAATGTTCCTATTTTGTTAGGAGGTCAATAATAACCCCTATCATATCATTCTTTATGGGGGTATTTCGAAATACAGTGATGAAGTGCATAGTAATGTCATCCCACTTCCATATATAAATATATAGAGGTTTCATTAATCCTCAATGATTTTGTCTCCTATCCTTCACTTGTTGATAAACTAGGTATCTTGAAACATAGTCAACAATTTCATACTTCACATTATCCCACACAAAATGTTCATTTAGATATCTATACATATTGTAACTACATAGGTGTATAGAAAAATTTGATCTATGATCATCATATAATATTTCCATTTTAGCTCTGATATTTATGGAATGGATAACCTCTTTCTAAATTTTATAATTTCATCCTCCTACACAAAGCCTTCCAATCTTACATCCTTAATAGATTTTATTTTATATTGAAAATTCTCATCATTATATTGATAAATTTGTATCTTCTCCAGTAAATATGTTTTTGAAATCATATGAAGAAGAAGTGACATTTATCCTTCCTTAACAATTCCTATATCTGTGTTTACTAAATCCATTAACATGGGATCGTTATAAATCCTCATTATGTTTAAAAGTCCGTGATATTTCCTTCTTAATGCATTAGCTACCTTATTAGTATTTACTTGGTGGTAGTGTATTGATAAATCATAATCTTTGGGTAAATCAAGCCATCTTCTTTGCATCTTGTTGAGTTATTTTAATATAAATATGTATTTACAACTCTATTGACCCATATATATCTCACATCTTTCACTATAGAGATAATATATCCATATCTTCAGAGAAAATACTATGACTGCTAACTCAAGTCCATGAGTTAGATAATTTTTTTCATGGGTATTTAACCCACTTGATTCATATGCAATAACTTTATCATTTTTCATAAGGTCACAACCTAACCCATTCTTTGATGCATCACTGTATGTCAACAACCCATCATTTCCTTATGGTAGTCTAAAAAATCAGAGCATTGACAAATATTTTCTTAAATTATTCAAAAAATTATGCCCGTTATTTTGTCCATATAAACATACCCCTTTATGTGTGATCTTGGTTAACGAATTATCCAAATAGTTTAAATTAAGAATGAACAACCGATAGTAACCAATTGATCCAATAAAACTACATAGCTTGATTATGTTCATTTGTGTAGTCCATTATTATATTACCATTGTATTAATATGATCAACTGAGATTCAATCCTTAGAGACTATATGGACAAGAAAATAAATTTTCTAAAGCCAAAATTCACACTACCATATAAATATTTCCTTTTGAGAGTCTCAATAATGATCCAAAATTGATTATCATGGTCTTCATAGGTTTTATGATATACTATAATATCATCAATTAATACTATAAATAAATCATCAAGATATTCCTTTAATATTATATTCATCAAATCCATAAAAATAGAGGATTCATTAGTCAATACAAATGGAATTACTGTTAAAATGAAATGTCCACACCTTGTCCGAAAATCTGTATTTGTAATATCATCCTTCCTTACTCACAATTGTTGATACCCAAAACAAAGTCCAATCTTCTAAAAACATTGAGCTCTGAGAACTTGATCAAATAAAACATCAATGTGTGGTAGATTATACTTTTTATTTTTTATAATAGCATTGATTTCTCTATAGTTAATGCACAACCTCAATGATATATCTTTCTTTTAACAAAGAGAATATGGTCTACCCATGGAGAAACACTATGGGAAAAAATTATTTTATAACTAAACTCCTCTAGTTGTTTCATCAAATCCATTAATTCCATAGTGGATATTATATTAAGATCCAATGCTATTGATATTTCATTAGGGATTAAATTAATGGTAAAATCAACTTCATGCTCTTGGGGTATCTAGGTAATTCCTCAAGAAATATATCAATGTATTCCTATAAAATTAGTACAATCTCAATTTGAAGTTTAATTCACTAATCCCTAGATATTGTTTAGTTTTAATCCCTAATAATTTCATTCATTATATCTTCTAGGGGTATATCTATATATAAAAAATATGATGAGGTTTCTACTCTAAAGATAAGGGATTATACATCCTCCACACAAATCGTAATTTCATAATTCTTACAATAAATTATTGCATCATATTTTGAAATCCTATCCATACCGAGGATTATATTTAATTAGACCATAGGTATGATTATAAGGTTAGAAAATAAATCACATTTATATTCCATAATGGGAACTAGATGACACATTTTTATTGCAATGAGACTTCCCTTAGGGGTTTCTACTCACAAATCTATTATTAAATAAAATGAAAATATCTAATTTTCTTGGAATATTTGGTATATATAAAATTGTGAAACAATTCAGAATCAAATAAATCATTGTATAAGTTTGAATATATTATTATTGTACTATCCACCACATCATTGGGAACTTCTACTTTAGTTGTGGTGATCACATAAGCTTGGCCATTTCATGTTGGCCTCTTTTGTGGTATATTCCCTTGATGCATGGGACATTGATTTGAATAATTACCCATTTTGTGATATTTTATGAATTAAATGACATTGATTTGTGTATTCCCCTTTAATTTATTTTCTCTATGACTCTTTTATATTCACTTATAACAAACTCCAATCCCTTTCAAGCATTTCCTACGATGATTCTTTCCACAATTTTCACATAATGGAAATTTCATCATTCCCCTCTTCTTCTTTGATGATTCAACTTTTATATAGTTATCATAAGACCTATTATTATCTTGATTTCCCTTTGAATATATATGATCAAGATAATTACTTCTTCATTTTGATGGTACTTAATACTATTTCATCATATGATGAAAATGTTTGAGAAGCAGGTTCCCTTTGGAGACTTGGATTAAGAATTTCAATGAAACGATCAATATTGTCTTCCAAATAATGTATGTAATCTTTAGCATGCCTAGATAGTCTTATGAAGGAAGTCTCATACTTTACAATTCTCTCTTCTTCCATTTTCCTTAAGCTAATGAACTTTCTTTTCATTTCAGTTCATTGTTCAGAGGGAAGTATTTCCCGAAGAATGTTTCTTTAAAAGTTCTCCATTACATGTCTTATATTTCATCCTCATACATACTAATCTAGATCAAAAACCACCATTTATCAAAATCTACATTGAGAAAATATACTGCTGGTATTACCTTTTTTTATTCATTGCATCCAAATGATAGAAATATCTTTTCAAGGGACTTGATCCACTATTTAGCTATGACTAGATTAGTAGTCCCACTAAAATATTAGGGATTCTGCCACATTAAACAATCCAAAATAGGTGTAGTATGTTTATTCGTCATATTATGGGTATGATTTCTTAATATGGTCTTGATTTACTCATCTCCAACACTAACTATGTTTACTTTCTCAGTAGGGAAATCCCCACATTATCCACATGTATTGATTCCTTTACTTCCATTAGGCGCCATCACTAAATAACGACACACACTAAGTTAGCTCTTAAAAATCATTATTATTGAGCCAAAAATTCACTATAAGGAGTTATTATAATTCTTAAGTTCATTTAACATTTTGTTCCCATGTTTTCTACTAAACTTTTCAAATACCAACTATAATAACCCTGACCATAGTAGCCCATATTCAGTGGTTATGTTATTAAAATGGCATCAATACAAGTGATCACATCACTAATGATCAATATATTTAGTAATTTTGAATAACTATATACATAAATGGTTACCATATTACTTTGATAATTAGACATTTAACATAATAGAGGAAAATAAACTTCTTCTATGACACTTATTCAAATATTTCATTTTCATAACTCAAGAAAGGAAAACAAATAAAGTGGTGAGATAAAAAAATCAGTAATGGTTAAATGAATCAATAATAAGTGAAGAAATTTTAATAAGGAATAAGCATTATGGAATGGTAAATAACTGAAAAATAGATGCCATCAATAAATTTAGAATTAAAATTCATCCATAATTTTTTTATAATGAAAAACTCATGGAAAGTAATAACTAAATACTGAATAAAGAAAATGCTGAATTTTTGGACGTCCTGTATTTCGCACATGAACCATTATACCTTCAATACAGTTTAATTTTGTAGTAATGAACCTATTTGGTTGTACATGGAAATAAACATGAAGGTTTTGTCTCTAATTTTTTTTCTCATGAGACCCGTTAATGCATCGAGGGATTACCTACAACTGAGCTCCACTCATCACTACATGGCCAAATTATTCTTCATACATAGATTCAATTCAATAAAAACATTCCAAGAAAAAACCACATATAATAATGGTATATGGATAAGAGAATAATCATATCCATGATACAAGAAATATGGATATTTAATGAAATCTTCAATTAATGATGATCATGAATAAAAGGGAAGTATATATACACCACACACAAGGAATAAGTGGTGAATAAGGATTAACCAAATGGAATATTATTATGATGTCCATTAAAGAATGTATTTAAATTTATATTAGACATTTATAATGGAATATATTCATATATCATGATCAATTATGTCCAACGTTATTGGAAACTTGTAAAAAGAGTGTTTAAGAAATTTTAAATAGAGCCTCTTTAGTACGGTTTATGAGAAAATATTAAAGAGTATTTAAAGTGGGAAAAGGAATAATTGGTTTTAGAAAACCAGAAATGAACTAAGATAGTTTTTATGATAAAAATTTTGATTTTATAAAAATATTGGTGGATTAAAATAGATTATGGAGTGTACTTGAAAATATGTAAGAAATTGGAAAGTTCCCTTAAATCGGGCTTTCTTATCAGGAGGAATTGAGAAGGAAACCTTAAAAACATCAATTTCCCCATCAAAGAAGGATGAATTGATATAGGTAAATAAGTTTGGAACATATAAATAGAATTAATAAGATGTTCATAAAAATAAATAATAATTACAATGTAGTAAAGATAGAGAAAACTAAACTCAATGGTAAATTGGGGGTTAAAAAAGAATCCCTTACCTAATGTCAAAAAGTGTTCTGTTCTAGCAATTAATGTCATGGATAATGAAATTAAATTTATTAATAATTTAATTAAGAACAAATTAATCAATTATTATATTTATTATAATTTTATTATGTTAATTTATGGCCTTTTTGATGAGTTATAAGATTCAATTTCTTTGTTTGGAAGTGTTTTTTTCCTTGGTTTTCTTGATTGGTTCACTTGTATTCATGTATAAAAGATCATGTAAAATGGGAATAGTTATCAAGAATTGAAATTAATTGTTATTTATGAACTTAAATAATATTAAATGGTCTTACATATATCATTTTTCCTGATATGAGGTTAATTAATTAGAAACAATGTTAATGATAATTGTTTAGATTATTTTTTCATTTTTTTGATCATCATGAACTAGTTATGTTTTTTTAATTAATATTATGTATATATACTAGTTACAGACCATTATATAATTTATAATATATATATATAAATATTATTTAATCAAAGTAAAGGTTTTATGACCATCCATGAAAGAACTAATAAAAAATAAAACACATCATCCACAATGACGGTAAATCAACACATCATAGATGATGTTTTCATTTTAAGAATAAAAGGAAGAGGAGAAGGCTATTTGGTGATGGATATTCCATTAAAATAATAAAATTATATTATATATATATAATATTATATAATTATAATTCATGTTTTTATATATGAGATAAGCAAAGGATAAGAAAATAAAATAAATTTAAATAAGTTAAAATAGAAATAAAGATTATTTTATCTTTTGAATTATTATTCTTAAAAACATCCTTAAGAAGCTTTAAATCGGTCTTTTGGTGATAAAAAAGGCTCATATACGTGTGGGAGATAATTGGTATGATAATTGGGTAGAAATTTGACAATATTTATGGAATGTAATGTGTGAGGAGAAGGGTTGGTGAGGGGTGGTATTTATAGTGGAGGAGAGGGGTGTTTTTTTATTATTTTATTCATCAGTTTATTGTTTTGGATCAATAGTATGAATAATTTGGATTCTTGTGACTGATTATAGTAAATAGAGAATATGATTTTGAGATAATGTTTCTTACATAATCCATACATCATCAATGACTCAATAATTCATGTATTTACATGATACCGTAAATTACTGAATTTCACTATTCAACAAAAAATAAACTATTCTAGAAAAAACCTAAAAATTCACCCTAAAAATTTTATGACATGAAGAATATAAAAATAGAATATAATTTTTGATTTTTTTCTAAATATTAAAATTTTAATTTTAAATCAATATCATCATTTTTTTCAAAAAATACTGATTTTAAAATTATAATTGATTTTATGACACTTTGAAAAATACATTAAGGTCGCATAAAATTCATATTATAATCGTAAGAAAAAAATTTAAATGATTAATTGATTTTATGAAAATAACATTTCTTTTAAATTATTATATTAATTATTAAATTTTAAATAAACATTTACATTTCAGAAAAATACCAACACTTAATTTATCATTTTTAATACATTTATTTAATTATTCCATTATATAAATATATAATATTTTCATTAATAAGATACCTTAATTTTAATTATTATTTCATAGGTATGGTTACTATTAATTTGGTCAAATTACTATTCCTAAAAGTCACATTACTATTTTAACGGTTATGTTACTATTTAATTATATATCACAGTTCGTTTGTGAAATGTAAACTACCAAATGAATTGAATTTATTTAAGATGATACATACTGTAAAATCATTGGGTGTTATAAACACTATGATTTTTGGTTTTATTCCACGGATGAAACCTGAATGAATCATGTTAATACTTACTGTAATTGGCAATGCAATGATTATCCTATCAAGAAATCAAATATCCTGGGATCTGGATTGATAAATCCCATTACTATAATCATACACTTTTTTTATGATTGGAATCATGCTTATCTTCCGAATGAGAAAGAGAGGGAACAAAATTTTATAGAGTTATTCATGAGGTAATTACCACCTTATTTTAGTGGGTGCAATGATCGACTAGTCTCTATGAAATGGTTTAGTACCATTGAAATGATATTTTCCATTATACAATGTTCGGAACATGAGAGATTTTTATAGCTATTTATCACTTACAAGGTGAAGCAGAACAATGGTGGAATTTTATCAAGAACCTAAGAGAGTAATAAGGACTTAAATTCATGGAGTGGGATGAATTTTAAAGCTAATGTTTTAAAAAATAACTTTACACATGTTATTCAAATAAAAATGGGTAAATAATTCATTAATTTAAAGTAGAAGGATGATGAATCCATTGGTACTTATGAGGAATTTTTCAGAAGACTTGAGAGGTATTCTTTTAGTAATATCATCAAACCTAAAGTAAGGTTTACTGGTTATTCAGTGGCAAAAAACCACGTCACAAAAGGGCTCTATCCATAAGGGACTTCAACAGGTATGAATAAATTGTTCTATGGGATCTCAAGGTGGATACATAGATTAGAGTTACCTAGAAATATCATGGTTTTGATAAGAAAAGAAAAATGCAATTCAAAGGTAGTTTGAAGAATGATAGAGAAAATAATAATAGAATTAATTTATGATTCATGCATGGAAGGAAACATGAGGTAAATTTTATTGAGGTAAGCGATATATATTTCAAGAGTTCAAAATAATTTCATCAAGAAATATAATACCAAAGTGATGGAAAAAAGTTAGATAATGGTTAAAATATAGGTAAATCTCCACATAATTAACCACATATACTCTAGTGTTTTAAATTAAATTAATATGGGAATTAATATAAATGATATCCAAATTAAAAGATTAATGACGATGATCGATGTCAAGAACCTATTAAGGCTAGAGACAAAGGGAAATTTCTTGTGATCATGATAATTATGCGGTAAAAGGTACACATACTACCAACTCTAAAACTATTAATGTCTTATTCGATTCTATATATACCCACTCTTTCATATCCAAATAATTTTATAAGGATACCACAATACCACATCAAGAATTATATGTTGCATTAGCTGTAAAAAATTCTAATGGTATGATGATCCCATCTCAAGTCTATGGTCCTTCTCCTATGGATGTTTGTAGGAATGTGTTTCTTGAAAATCATTTCATTCTTCCTTTAGTTTAATTTTAGGTTATTTTGGGAACAGAATGGATTTATTTACAGAAATATTAAACCAATTATTGAGGAACGGAAGTTATGTATGATATTCATTACAGACCGATGATCTTCTATCAGTGTGATGTCAAAAATGAACTTCGTATGGAAATTAAAACCATAGTGTGGGTTATGATTCTTATTCAAAAGGGATTTTATCTCATTTGGTTGGGGATAAAATCTACATTAAATATACTCCTATTGTGTAAGAGTTTATTAATGAATATATGGAAGAGTTTCTTAGTCTTCCACCAAATCATGAAGTTGAGTTTTCAATAGAAATCATACATGATGCTACAAATATTTCCAAACTTCACATAGAATGACCTTGATTGAGTTGAAAGAACTGAATAAGAAATACTAGGAAGAAATTTACTAGGGATTCATTCATAAATGTGTATCACCTTGAGATGAACCTATTCTATTTGATAACAATAAAGATAGATCAATGTGACTCTTCATTGATTATCAAGAACTTAACAAGATCACTATCAAGAACAAGTTTACTCTACCCAATGTTGATGACTAGTTTAATCAACTACATGGATTTCAATACTTTTAAAATATTGATATTAATTCTAGATATCATAAATTAAGGTCCAAGAAGGTGTATATACCAATATTAATATTCTATAAAAGGTATGAACACTATGAATTTATAGTGATTCTATTTTTTATTACAAATTACCCCATTATATTCAGGGATGAGATGAACAGAGTCTTTAAAGATTATATTGATATGTTGGTGATAGTCTTTATAGATGATATTATTAATTTTTCAAAGATCAAGGAAGATCATAAAGTCCATTTTAGGATTTTACTAAAGACTCCAAGGAAGGAGAAGCTATATTCAAAATTTACCAAGTGTTGATTTGGCTTTGGAATGTTTCTTTTTTAGGTCATATAATCTCAAGTGAGGGTATATAAGTAGATCCTTAAAAGATAGAAGTTATTGAATATTTTCAAAGACCAATCAACATTACTAATATTTATTATTTTCTTTGTTTGGATGGATATTATCGATGCTTTTTGGTGATTTTTTCATGGCAATCAAATCTACTCACAAAGTTAACTTGGAAGGAGAGAAGTTTTTTTAGACAGATGAATGTGAGGAATGTTTTATAGAAGTGAAGATATGGCTAGTTACTGTACCTATGATTACACTACCTTGCATTGTAGAATGGTTTTTAATATTTCATGATGCATAAAATAATGTATTGGGATGCATCCTTATGTAGAAAAATATTTTTATAGCTTATTCTACTCGAAAATTGAAGGACCATGATCAAAATTACCCAACTCATAATTTGGAGTTAGCTGTAGTGTTTTTTCATTACGGATATGGAGGCATTACCTCTATGGATTTTTTTTGAAATATATACCAATAAAAAAAGTTTATGTATATTTTCACTAAAAAAGAGATGAACATGTGACAAAGAAGACGGTTGGAGTTGATTAAATATTATGACTATTCAATACATTACCACCGTAGGAATGTTAACAAGGTAGTTTATTCTCTAGGTCAAAATGATCATACTAGGTTATCTATTATGAGGATCATAAAATATCCAATATTTATGGGTTTTTTAATGTATGTAGTAATAAATCTTAGAAGAAGGGGAGAAATATTATCTAGATCAAATGAGTGTTCAACCATCTACCCAAGTGAATATTAATGTCGTAAAAAATGATGATGTTGATCTAAAAAAAGGGGAGAATTGTTCATGAGTTCAACCTTGATTGTGATGGAATAATAAGGTTTCGGAACCATTTATGTGTCCCAAAATTATAATATTTTAATAAGTAGATGATGGATGAATTTTATAGTCCATCATTCAATATTTTTCCTAGAAGTACGAATACTTATAGAGACTTGAAAGAGTATTTATAGTAGGATGAAATGAAGATATATATTTCATAAATTATTTATTGGTTCTTGTTATGCCATCATGTTAAAGATAAGAGACAAAATTTATATGGGATGTTACAACCATTAAAAATACTAGAATTGAAATGGGAATACGTTATGATGGATTTTTTTGTCATACACCCCAAAAAAGATAAAGAGAATAATTCTATGTGGATTGTAGTATACTACCTTATGAATTCAACATACATAATTTAAGTTGGAGAATATTTATCTCTTCATCAAATTACTCAGTCATACATTATGTAAGAGGTAATATTTCATGGTGTTCCACTATCAATTGTATTTGATTTGGATCCTATGATTACCTAAAAAATTTAGAGAATCGTTCATTATTATTTGGATAAAAAGTAAAGTTTTAGTACAAAAAATAATACTCAAATAGATTGTTAGTCTAAGAGGAAAATTCAAACTCTAAAATGTATTCTAGGAGCCTTATTTATGGAGTTAAAAGGTGGTTGGGATCAACACCTTCCTTTCATGGATTTTTCTTATAATAATAGTATTCACTAAAGTATTCAGATGAATCCTTATCAAGTCTTCTATAGTAGTAAGTGAAAACATATAATATATTGGATTGAAGCAGAAGAAACAATTATATTGGGACCAGATCTAGATGTGTAAATGGATGAAAAGTTTAAATCCATTCAACAACACAGAAGAGCATCTCATTGCAGAAAAATAATTTATGATGAGAATCATCAGAAAGATATAGGGTTTGAACTTGGATGCAAAGTATTCCTATGAATGTATACTTAGAATAAGGTGATGATTTTTGGAAAGAAGTGAAAGATAATCCCTAGGTATATCAATACTTTTTAAATTCTTGATAATATTGGGATGGTAGCTTAATGATTGGGTATTCCACTAGATATTGATCAACTTCATGATGTTTTCCATGTATCTCTCTAGAGGAAGTACATACCTGATTATTTACATGTATTAAACTCAGAGGTCACACCAGTAGACCATGATATTTCTTATGATGAACAATCATTAGATATTATTGATCATATAGAGAATGTTATATGAAATAAGTCCACTCACATGGTCAATGTTTTGTGGCATAACCACAAATTTGATGAAGCTAGGTGGGAACTTAAGGATGTGATATGGAAAAAGAATTCTCATATACTTATATTAAAGTGATGATTTTCAAGGGATAAATTCATTTCAAGGGGGTATAATGTCGCACCCTATATTTTTATATTTCTCTTTAAATAATTTGTGTTATTCTATAGCTTATGTCACACACAACATTGAGTTTAAACTAACCGCATAACATTAATAAAATATTTTTGGTCCATTATTTTCTATTTTTGGATTGGTAGGTATAAATATTAATAAATAAAATGTGAAACATATAGTCTACACATTTATAAAATTAATTCTTTGGTTATCAAATGATTAAAATTTTAAAAATGTATTTAAAAACAAAAGTGTTGTTTTTTTTAAAAATTGTTTTTATGCGTGAAATGTATATTTATATTAATAAATTAAATTAATCACTATATTTGAGTTATTTTAATGAAATTTATATATTATTTACTTGATAAGATGTTTTAAACATTCAAAAAATGTTGTTTCTAGGTATAGTATTATAATAAATTCAGTTGTATACAAAAAATGTATTCTTTTCCTAAAAAGAATTTTTTGTTGAAATTTGTGCACTTAATTTATAATTAATTTATGACATATATAGGTGTTGGATTAGTTTAAAATTTATTACATATTAATAATTAAGAGGTTAAAATTTGGTAAATTATACCCTTTTATTTTTGGTCAGTATGAATAATAACTATGGTAAAATTTATCATCTCAATAAAAGGTAAATCGAGAGAATCTTGATAAAAAATAAATGATAATACCATATTTTTTAATCATAATTCTTATTGGAAAAATTTAATTCTTCCCTTATGAAATTAGGTTAAAAATTTATTATTTTAATGGAAATTTTTCTAATAATATTATTTATATATTATTTAAATAAAAATAAGTTACAAAATGTCACTCTCTTAGTTTTAAATATCCTTTATATGTTCATATATATAAAAGAACCAGTTATGAATGTTTATTATTAGTAATTTTGTTAGAAATGAAATTATATTCATGATGGTAATTTATTTTTGTTTTTAATGTATTATATAATTACCTTAAATTCTTACAGCACACCAAAATAATATTAATTCAATTTATGGAAAAATAAAATTAATGATTCCAAAAATTTTAAAAGTGAAATAATTTGAGTAATTTATAATGTTATATGAATTGTTTTGGTGAATTTGAAATATTAGGGTTTTTATAATATATTAAATATAAATTACAACATTGTATTTATGTCTTTTTGGTTAAATTAAACAATTAGTGTCAAAATTGAAAATAATGATATTTTATCTAAATTATATTTTATTAAATTATATAAGAATCATAATAATATTGATATAAGACAATTTAAATATTATATAGTCTAAATTTTAAAAAAATGACCATTTAAGGTCCAATTTTTACCTTACAAGTAACATTTTCAACCCTATGATATTGAAAATATTGATACCATTGTGGAAATTAAAATTGATTAACTCAGGTTTAATAAAAAAATAATATTTATAATAACACCAAAACTTGTCTAAATGATATTTTTTTATAGTATTAAGACCCTCTAAAAAATTAACTTTGAACAACTCATAATTTTTAGGCATTTGTTTTAACAATAAATTTATTATAACTTAATCCTTTGAGAAATTCCAAAAGTGCCCATCACCTCAATTATAAAATGACACAACCTACATCATTTCTTTACACCACTTTGAGAATTATAGATCAATAAAAATTCAAATAATTCTTTTCCCCACTTACTTATCCACATTATAGAGGTTTTGATTCTTCTAAAAGACCAACCCTGGAGTCTTATACATGATATCTAAAGGAGTCATTTCAAAGAAGAGGTAATCACCTTAACCAAGCACATTATTTTCTAATCTTATTTACCACCTATAAATCTTTTTAATTGAATATAAAATAAAAATTTATGTATCCAGAATATTAATAAATGTTATTATTATTATTAAAAAACCTTTACGAAACCTATTTTCTATCAAATGAGAAGTTACTGTATAGATCATGTGTACATACAACTTACCATCTTCACGTAGCGATATGATTTATTTTTCATCACCATATTTTATAGATGTCTATAATGATGGGTTTAATTTTTATATATTATATCTATGAAATAATTATACTTCTAAAATGATAATATCATATATACGTAATTACTATCAAATACATTAAGAAATGATAATGTTTCTCGTATGAAAGTGTGGACTACCACCTCCACGAAGTGATATTACTCATTTTTTGATTTATATTTTAATTGAATTGTAATAAGGATAAATTTTATGAATATTCATGTTATATATGATATAATAATGATACTTCAAAGGTGAATTATTAATTACCTTTATTTTATTCCATACATAGAAAAATTAAAACAATGTTCACGCATACGTATGATCTACTAGAGGTTAGAGTGGTTTTTATAAAAGTATTACTCAAGGTAAGGTTTTTCATGTCAAAATATCATTTTTTATTGGGATTGATTACGAATACACTTATGATGATGTAATATTATGATATATCTTTCATGAATATTATGAATTTTATTATCCTATGATTATTTCATTAAAAATATATTTTCCTTTCATTTTTCTCACCTTATATACTCAATAGATCAAAAATATTTTTTAATGAAAATAAACATTATTTATCTCTTAGGTAGAAAAACATTTTTATTCCATATACATATTTTCGAGAATTTTTTTAAAAAAGGGTTTTATTATTATCATAGTATTGTTTAAATTATTTTTTACGGTGTTTTAATTTTAAAAAAGGGTTTGAAACAAATATTTATATTGTTTTCCAAACGAGGTGCTTTAGGAATTTTCTAATAAAAATATAGTAGGAATGTTTTTTATATTCTATGACATGGTTAAATTTTCCCACTATCATGACTAATATATTCATTGAGTTTTCCTTCACAATTTTAAAAGGTTTTTTTAATGAAAACATTTACCTTTATAATTGCATATTTTTTATCTGATTTAAAAATAGAAAGGTTATTTTCTCAATAATGTATTAATGATATTTTAATGGAATTTCTATTCATAAATGACAAAAACCATTGATTTAAATTATGATTTAATGGGGATGTGATCCAATTATACAATAATTATTATTTATTTGGATGACTTATATTTATGGTGACAAGAAGTTTATAAAACCCATTTATTTTCCATGGGTTATGGTATGATGAAATGTATCTAAAAACATTTCTTTTTCATGGGTTTTGATATGTTGTATAGTTTATGATATTTTTGAAAAAACATGCATGATTTTAATTACGTGATGGGTGGGATCTGTAACTAACTCCAATTATTTGATTAAATATTGATATATCATGAGATAAACAGGACAAGAATGTGGAGTAAACCCAATTTAATAAAGGACTTTTTCCACCATAATAGTCATGGGAGTGAACCTTAACTACTAAGATGGTTTTGGGAGTAAAACCATTATAATATGATTTCATTTTAAATGAACCTTTACTAATAATGAAACTATTTTTCAATGCTTATGTGTATGAAAAAAATCCTTTTCTTATGCCTTTGTTAAACTTTCATGATTCACGTCCTTTGATTCCCTTATGATTCATGTATTTTAAAATGAATTATAACACGACTTATGATTATAATATTTGATTTTAAGGGAATATTTTTCAAATGTAATGATCTCATTCTTATACCCTTATTCACATTTTATACTTACATGGTCATTGATATCTCCCTCATTTACCCTTACTGGGAATTTGACCTCACTATTTTCTTTTGTTTCCTTTACCTAAGTTAGGAATAAAGTAATTAAGTATGATATGTCTAAGAAGGGTTCTAGTTATGAAGAAATAAGTGAAATATTATGTATATATTTTATTAACTAGTTGTTTATGTTTTGAATTCTCCAAAGATAAAATATCTAAATAATTCTAGAATAGATCATAAGTTTATGTAATTAATATTCATCCATTAAGATATAATATCTATGTATACAAATAATGGGTCACTATAGTGTTTCCTTCACTTTACCGACATCAATAAGTACCACTTACACTTAAAAAAATCCTTCAACGGTTCTTCTATCCTTGATCCCTGGGCTTGAAACATAAAACAAGGAATGTACAATCCTTCAACAAGATAATTACATTTCCTTTGATTTTTCTTTAAGAACTCTATTAGAACCAATAAATTCACGAGTTAAAGTAAATTATTAGAACATGAAAACACTCAAAAGAAAACAATATATTCAAAAGAGAGTATATTTGTTCATGAAAACACTATAAGAGAGAGATATGTATATCATTATAAAATATTTTAACAAGTTGTTATGATTGTGGAAATTTCTAGTTTGATCAACATAGATTTACACAGTGTTACTACTCTTGAGTCACACTACTGTAATTAAAAATTCACACTATCCACTATAATGTTACCATCCAAAATATAAATATATATGTCTTCATAAGATTACCACTTTGTCAAATAAGAAATGACCTTCCTCTATAAATAGATTAGATCAACAGCTCTGTATGCGTACACCTTCAATTTTATACACCCAGGACTTCTCCAAAACATGGATTCCTATGTTTCTCACTTTTTTAGATATTCTGTTTGGTTTAACTTAGCACTCTAAAAAACATTGACACAATAATTCAAATTATTCTTTAATTAATAAAAAAATTAAACTCATTATTCTCTCTTCATTATAATGATGTATCAAGATCTCAATAATTATTAATTATCTTACTCAGTAATATGGTTTATTTTAATATTTTCAAACCTTTTCTTAGACACTTTCCATATTTTATATTCAAAAAATACTGTAAATATTATTTTCCCCATAATTATTGAAACTCCTTTGAAACTTAGACTAAATTCAATATTCTCATTCAAATATGAAATATATTTAGAGTTTGATTCTCTTTTTAAAAATCATTCAAAATCCCAGTCAAAATACCTAGTCAAATACTTCTTTATAATTTATTGAAGACATAAAATATTTACGTATTATTAATACATAAAATAAATTCTTTTATTTCATTTGAATTGTCCGTGTGCATGGAATTGTGATGTGGCACATGTTTCTTACATCATGAAACCCATATCAATATATATTTTTCTCATTGGACCATATTACTTGATCATGGATTGAATAATAATTCTCATAAATTGATAAGGATGTCTTAATCCTTGAATATCATGTATCAAGAATCATCTGTTTTAATAATCACAAAGAAATGATCCATATGGTAAGACATATAATATATTTGGAGTCTCATGATTAATTCTTTTCAAAACTAAAAAATAACATCTATTAAAGGTCATTTATTATTATTGATCATTGATAATTCTTATTCAATGATACTTACACACATGATGCAGTTTTATATTATTCATAAAAAGTCAAGGGATGATGCTTATATAGTGAATAATTTATATGTATGAAGATATATATGATTCTTATGGATTATATGAATCCACATTGTGGTCACAAAACACTAATTGATTAATGATCCTTATGGACAACACTAAAATTCTATATTTCAATCTAATAATATCATAACCACTTTAATAAATCTCTAAATATTCTCAACCACTCCAAAAATTATCTTAAATAATCATCTAGAGGTATCTTATGGTTATTTATTAATGTAATGGATCTTCCCACTTTTATTAACAACCAATTTATTAATAATGACATCCAATTCCAACTCATCCATTAGCTATTTTCTTCTAAAACCATTCACCACAATTTTAGATAGTACATGTAGTATCATTACTAGTCTTTTACTTGAATAAAAACAAATTAATAATCATATATAAATGTTTATTTTAGTTGTATTTTTCCATGTAAAAACTATATGTTGAAACTTTAAATACCCTTTCTATTTAATATGGATAATCATTCATATTCTTAGTACACATTGAATTTAATTCTTACAACCTTATTGATAATAAATAAAACTTATTCATTTGGTCACATTAATCACCTATTTATATTTATTTATCAGTAAACATTTCTACTTCTATAAATTCGATGTAATTCATCTCCCTATACTAACAATAAATAACAATGGACTATAGAGGTCTTTTAATATCACTATCATTTCCACATAAACTCTTTATATATTCTCATATTCCTTTAAATTAAAATAAAAAACCGAGCCACTTATGAGAGAGGATGGAACCACATGGGTTTTCTTAGAAATGTGACTTTGGATACTCCACTCTTAGTATAATTGGGCTAACCTGGTGTAGAATACAATATGTATTTAACTAAGGGTTTTCAATGTTATTTATAAACTCAAACACATGTGATACCAACTCAAATTAAAAAAATTTGGGGACGATCATAAAATATTTAACCAAACATAATCTACTTTTAAAAAAATCATTAGATATTTCAAGTGAAAGAAAATTTTACACCCCATTTTTTATCGTTCTTTCATCGATCATCACTCCACCTTATAAATATGTTTGACATAAAAAATAAAAAAAAGGATCTATGTGTGATTTAACTACCATAGTTTTCACTATTTCACAACTATCCAAATGTTCTAAATTCACTATATGGTAACTCCACATTCATACCACTCCTCAAGGGATGTATTTAGTTTTTACTCTTCATGGAAATTAGTAACCTTATAAAGAACACCTTATTTTTTACCAATAGTGAAAAATCAATTTTCTCTATTAATTCCCTTCATAGTAGAACAAATAAATAAGAATTTTTTTGAAAATGGGGGGGGGGGTATTTTGATTCTCTAAATTATCATTGATGATGATATTTTACTCTCACCACATACATATCACTTTATCTAAAAGTAATATGGGAATAGATTTTCAAACTACCTTTTCAATCATGGGTCACAATTGTATGAATTATCTATTTCTTCACTTGAATCTCTTGTTTGTGTGGAGATATTTTTTCCACCTTAGGTACCATAGAAAATTATATATTTGATGCTTTAAAATTCTTTCTCCATAACTTTTATTGTGATGGTAGAAAGCTAATGGAGTGATTTGTTCGATGCCCAATCTCTCCACACTATTCTACTACATTCCTTGATTTTTTAGATCAAAACATCTAGATAGATTCTCATTATATTACATAACTGCATATGTAAAAAGTTGTTTTTATTTGGAACATTCACTGATTTTTAAATTCTTTATTTTTAATATTATTTTATCTGACCAAGACACATTATTAAACATTCTTTCTTAACAAGCTCAACTTTCTTGGGTTTATCACATTATTTATTATCATATTCAACATTTTATAAATAATATTTTATTTTATCTTGAATTTTATTATATTTTACACAATATGAAACATCTCCATTGAGCGCAGTTTTGTAATCATTTTCCTTATGTCCTTCTTGATCACATTTTCCATATTTTTTTAGACACACTAATATATTTTAGGTGGATAGATTTAATGAATTCCTAACAATATATTTTTTTTCTTATAAAAATATATCTATAATTTCTCCCCAAATATACCCCTTAATAATTTCATAAATCCAATAAATTAAATATCAAACCAACATTAATTAGTTTTGTATAAATCTCTTCGGTAGATCCAATAAATCCCTTAAAATTTTATCCTTCTCAACTGATTCCAGATCCATCTAATTTAATGCTGGGGATCTCTCCAGTCAAATAAAGACTTATTTTTCATAGGGGTAGTGGTTTCCTTGGAATATGCCTATATCAATTTATTTTATAATAGGGACTCTCACATGTATTCTCAATCTAATCCCCTCTAGCCATACTTTTTTTACTTTCACTATTTGAAATTGTAATTTTATTTTTTAAACATACTAGATGCGTATTTTTATTACCTATTGAAACACCACATTTTTCCATATTGAGAAAATTTATTTGTAACGTCAAGAAACTTTGAAAAGTCTTATATGATATTATTTATCCAATTTTGAGATATAATAAAATTGGATCACATATTTTCCAACTTCTCTTCCTTAGCAACTGAATTTTCATTAATATCTCTCACATTCATTTGTTTCCTAGGTACTATAAATTAATTATTAATAATCTCATTAAAATAATAAAATCATTTATTTTCGTACCTATAATTATCAACATTGATATTTTTATTTCATTTTACTAGTTTTTTATTTTCATTCTTGAGATGCGTAATCTTATTAATATACGATTTATGCTTACATTTCAGTTTCCACTATAGTTCCATCCTTCATTTTTTAACATCACCATAAGAGATATCAAATACCATCTCAAAATTCTTAAAGAAATTGGACTAATCATTTGATTCACTTATTTATGTTTCAATTTTTTTCATTTATTATTATTAAATTATTTTTTCATACTATTGTAATTCTTTTTGCTGTTATCCTTTTTTATGTTTTTAATATGTCTCATCTTCCTCATCGGATTAAAAATTTTCCAACTTCTTCCTTTTTATACCATTGGAAAAAATATCAATTTTATTACATTTATCTCCTCTAGGTGGTTTATTTACATTTCATTTACACTTTACCATCTTAAAATTTTTGAGAGAATAGAAACAATTCGGTTGATGTATTTATTAGTCACATCATTTGAATCACATGATTCTGCCACCACTTATTCTTTTACTTTTCTTTTTCTCTTTGTGTCAAAATTTATCTCATATTTTTATTTCATCGTGAAATATGGAGCCTTTCTCACCTCATAAGAAATGATTATATTATGTAAATAATCTACTATTAGGACTTATTTATATTCTAAAGTATATAATTTTGGATCAAGCTAATATGGAAAATTACTCATCAATTTTTTTAACAATTTTAGAATAACATAACTTCTCACCATACCCCTGAATGACACTCACAATATCACTATCCCTTGTAAATTTGTTTCCTATAATCTCACCATGAACCATATTTTTGTCTTAAAATATTATCCTTTATACTTATAATTTGGATTCCTTGAATTTTAAATTTCCCTATAAAATTCTATGCAATTTATTCCAAATCTCATACAAAGTTTTAATATCTATTAATTTTGTCTACACATTCTTTGATAAAGTATTGAAAATGAATTTTTCATCTTTTTCATTAGCTTCAAAATTTATTTTATTAGTGAAAGTCATAGGTCAAACCTTATAAATATATAACCAATAGTTTCATCATCTTTTACATCTAGGTAGAGTGATAAATAGAAGGGAAATTTCTGATTCTTCTAGATGTGATAGTTCTTTCCATTAAAAGTAGGAAGACATTAAATTTTTTATAAAATATGATTATACCTTCTAAAAGACATGGATATTTAATAAGGAATCTATATTTTATTTTATTCCACTTATGATGCCCCATTATGTAAAGAAAACTGACAGGGGGGGGGGATCAATGGTTTTATTTTACATATTCTACTATTTTAACTCTTCCTCTTAGACTTTTTAAGTTACCAATGCAATATATATTTTCAAAGCCTCACCTCATATGTAGTTTATATAAAGAGAGATAAAAACACACAGTCTTCTACTATTTTATGAAAAATCCTAGACCTTTCTGTGATTGGTTAGCCACCTCAATCATATATTCTCCACTATCAACACCAGTGGTAAAAATTGTGAATCTTCATAGTTTGATCATTATAAAGACAGATTGTGTTCTTGCTCTCAAGTCACATAGGAGAAGTTTCAACTTCACACATAACACTATATTATTATGTTCAAAAATAGATATTTCTATATCTACTTTTAGTAGTTTTACCACTACTTTAAAAATAATCTTCCACCATGAAAAAACTTGATCAAAAGTTATACACATATACATATTCTTGTATGTACCCCAAGGTTTTCTTTAAAACATGGATGCAAACATGCTTATATTTCTTGTAACATCTCAGTGAAATAAAGAATATGATATCTTTATATTTATTAATATTTGTGAATTAAATATTAATTTTAATTTAAAGGGGATTCTATGTTTGTTGGAGTACCTGAACTGCAACAATGGGTTTCTCTGAAATCTCATGTCGCACACAATGCTGAGTCATACTAAATAATAATAATAATATAATATTATTTTAAATTGTAGTTAATTCCTAGCTGTTGTATGAGCGGGAATGAATATAAATTACTACAATATGACAATAAATGTTTGTTAATTTTTTTTTTAAATTTATCCAATAATGTTAGAGGCTTAAAATGTGAATGAATCCAATGTTAAGCATAAATACTCTAATATTTTTTAAAAGGTCGATTTAACACCTTTTGATGGAAAACCCTGTTTAAATCTAGTTTTTCTGATTTTTATATATTATATTTGAAAAAATGATATTATTCATCAGAATTGGGGCATAAAAATTTAATTTAGATGAAATTTTTTTATTTTTATGATAATGTTCATTTTTTAATGAATAGTGAAAATTCAGCATTTCAATTCAGAGCTGCCTTTTAATCTAATTTATTTATATAGTTAGATTATATTTTTAATTGGTTTTAAAGTGTAATTAGATTATATTTTTACCATTTAATACAATTTTGGTCATTGGATGTAATTTCACTTCCAAATTGAACATAAACAAGTGTCAATCTTTTGATAGTTATTATTTCTTAAAAACCTGTTTTTTGGTTTTGACAATGGGAATAAATTTTAAATTAATTTATGCAACTCTTGTATTTTGAATTTTGAAGAGAGGATTCCATATTTGGAATCCGTAAGTCCAAATTATGTAAATAGGAAACTTTTATTTTTGGATATTATGAACAGTAATTTTAGTAAATATTTTATTTACCATGGTTAAAGGGTAAATCTGGTAAATATGGGTAAACAAATAATATTATAATAATATTAAAATACCCTAACACGTGTTCTAATCCTATTGGTTAATACATGTCTGACCATGAGAATCCATCAGTGGAATTTTAGACCCCATGGACCGACTTGTAAGTAAAAAATGACACTTTATAAAAATTAATTTAAAGATAAGGAAAATATAACATAAACCTATATCTATTAGTAAATAAATTTTTATAATGGGTTATATAAGTGATATTTTTAACTATAAATATTAATTATTAATCTAAAATTATTTCCTATATCATGGTATTTTATTTATAATTTTTATACATCATGTAAATAAATTTAGATATGACACAATGATGACGTAATGACAACCCCATTACTGAATATTTTAAATAAATGAGATTATAAAAATTAAAATAATTTTATTTTGAAACTTTTTATTCCATAAAAGAATTTTATGGATGGGTATAACTTTTTATATTTAAATCAATGTAATTTTTTTTAAGTAATCAAGTTGTTTTATATTTTTTTAAAAGCATTGTTATGAATAGTTTATAAATTTACATAAGTGATTTTTTAAATCAATTAATATTCTATTAAATGATAAAATAGTCCTAAAAATATAAGATTCATCCAAATGACATATATTATGTTAATAATTTCATTAATGACACATTTTTGGGTCTATTGACATTTTATATTAAATATAGTAACCATATAGTATGAATATACAAGAGGACATGGTAAAAGATAAATTAGTTAACTAAAGGTTAAAGCTAAATGATAAGGTTAATATTATGCCATAACTTGTTTAAAACCCATTGTATGGAAGGATTTAGAAAAATAATCACCTTATATTCTAATTAAATTAGTTTGAGACCTATTGAAATCGAAATTCAGTTTATAATAAAATAATATTTTCAAACTTTCCTAAAGAGCCGCTCCCCCTATAAAAGTCATCACCTCCATCCATTACTCACACCTCTCAAGCCCTATTTTATCATCCAATATCTTCCCAAATAATCTCCCAACATCCCTCTATTACACATATAATCCTTAAATTATGCATAATTTACTTGAACAAATCCTTTGGGTTAAAACCAAAGAGAGTTACCTGATTTAATGATAACGTCTTCCCTCAAGTTCTCTTCTATTATTTTACTTCTTCACTCCCTATGCTCTTCTTATTATTATTTTACATAAAAAACCATTATATTAAATATAATAGGATGTTTTTATGATAAGGATTATAACTACACATCCACACACCTCCATCTAAAGGTTACATACATACTTTTCTGTGGATGGTGAACTAGTACCTCATGAAATGATGATTGTTAAATTATCTCATACCACCTCTCATGGTGGCCATTATGATGGAACTATATTTATATGTGATATATATTGTACGTATATTGTTTATGTAATTCTCTATTTTTCATTTATATCATACAATTATGTTTTTCATAATGGGTAAACATGATAATTTAATTTGAGGAAGTGCAGACTACCGCCCCCTCAAAGTGATATGACTCATTCATGCTATTTTTGGAGTGTATAAAGGATGGAGTTAATGAAATTATATATTATATTATACTAGAATTATTATATACCTACATATAATTAGGTTTTCATTCAATTAAATACATAATCAAAATGAAGGTAGCGTTCATGCGTACGTACAACTTACCATCTCCATGAACTGTGCATTTCATTTCTTATCTCCAAATGTTATGTACTATTATAAATACATACACAGAAACACACACACACACACATAGATATATATATATATATATACAGGATATATATGATATATAAATCATGAATATTATTCTGGAGATAATTTAATTTTGACCACATGGACAAATTGTAATTATAAGAAGTTCATTTTTGACTCAAGTACCAAATATCGACAAAACGACAGTTATTAACTTAAATTATTATGTAATTTTTATAATTGGTAATAAGTAATATAAAAGGAATAATAAACATGACAAATTTTATTAAGCAAGTAAAAATTACCTTTAGTTTATTATTCAGAAGATCAAAGAACAAATGAGTCAAGTCGGACACAAGGTAAGAGAGCTTCTTAACCCAATTTCCATTCTTTGGGTTAAACTTCTACTTCTTGATTATGTCGTGCTATGATTATGTATGAATGAAATATTATTTTTTTACACATAATATCCACTTATATTGGGTGTATTTATATTTTCCACACATAATTATTCCATGGATTTATCCTTAATCTAATGGTACAATATTTGTAAGGGACTTCGTCTCAATCTACTTTCATTGAGGCATATTTTGATTTCTACATAAAATTATATTATACGGTGTATAAAACCCTTTGAATTTTAATTTCATTCAAATGGAATCTTTTTCTACATATCATTTTACTTAACGAAAAAGGTAATGTTTCTTTTTAACATACACGGTGACAACGACCTTTCTGCCACCGCGAGTGTTATTTGATATTTGGATTCCTTAACAAGAAGTAATGTTTTTATAAGGAAAATAATTACTATATATGCTTTTACATATTTTGGAATTGAAAATGGTTTTGATAATGTATTTTTTATGTCAATATATTTAAATGATATATTTTGATGGAAATTTGGAAATTTTATCTTTCCTTTATGTTTTTTATAAGTTGTGATTATGTTATAGTTCATGGGAATTGTTTACGTATACGGGTGGTCCCGTGATACTCCTAGGGTGGGTAAGCCCGAGATAGATATTTAATTAATTTTGTAATGATACATAGTTAAACGTTAATGTTTCTCTTAATAGGTTTAGGGAATATACTGTGATGGGTATTCCAAACGTAACTCCTTATGTAGCTGTGAAAGATACAATGTAAGTATGTTATGGATGCCACAAGTAACCTTTATGATTTATGATTTATACATGTTATTCACAAATATTATTATTTCTTGAGGTATGTTAAAGGGATTATGTTTTGTATGTATTGATGGAAAAATGTTTTCATTCTTTATTTTATAACACTTACTGAGCTTTTTATGCTTATCACAAGTTTTAGAAATGTTTTTTCATAGGATATAAGGTAGGTTAAGATATAGGAATAATTAAAGAATATTTATATCAAGAAAAGAATTATTGTTTTCTTTTAAGAGTTTTTAATTTAGTGGAAAAATGTATACTGATTAGAAGTGTCTACTTTATAATATTTGAGATGTAATGTAATAGTTATGGCCTAATTCTCAAAAACTCTAAACTTGAAAAGATCCTCAATATAAATTATTAACTTAATTAATGATTATGTAATGTTTAAGGTAGAGGCCTTATATTTGGTATCAGAGGTTAGTTTAGACAACATTAGGTGTTAGGGTATTATTAAATTAATATTCATAAATTAATTTATGGTAAGGTAGAAATGATATAACATTTACTTATTACCATGCTACTTCTCCTAATATATTTCTGTGTTTAGAATAGTTTTCCATAGAGGAAACAAGGAAGTTGTACTGGGAGGGAATATATAAGGAAATGACCTTCCAAATCAGCATCCTGAGATGATCATAATCAGAATTGAATAGTTTGTTGCAATGATAGTTCGGTTGACACAATTGATATTTGGTGGTTGTTTTTATAGATGATATCTTGGTATATTCTAAAATCCGAGAGGAACATGAAAGTCATATAAGGATTGTTTCTCAAAACCTAAAATAAATGAAACTATATGAAAAGTTTAGTAAGAGTGAATTTTGGTTGCACAAATTTCTTTCTTTGGTTATATTGTTTCTAAATATGGAATAACTGTTGACCCTTCCAAAAATAAAAGTTTTTCAAGAGTGTAAAAGAACTACCAATATCACAGAGATCCATAGTTTTCGTGGTTTGTTAGGCTACTACCAAAGGTTTTTTGAAAAAATTTCACAGTTATATAGCCCAATGACTATGTTAACTTAAAAACGTATTAAGTTAATTGGGACAAAAGAATGTGATGATTGTTTTTGAGGAATTGAAAGAATATTGGTGAATGCTCTAGTATTGGATTTTCCTTTCAAAAATTGAAAGCTTTTTATCTATAGTCATGATTTGTTGAGAGGACTTGGTTTTGTCCTAATGTATAATTATCAGGTAATTTCTTATGCTTCACGTTAGTTAAAACCACATGAGTTAAATTACCCTTCACATGATTTGTAATTAACAACTGTTGTTTTTACTTTAAAAATTTATAGTCACAGTCTATAAGGAATAAAATGTGAAATATATATTGACCAAAAAAATTTGTAGTAAATATTTACACATAAATAATTGAAAATGAGACATAGAAGATGTATGGAATTAATCATAGATTATGATTTAACTATTCATTACCATCCAAGAATGTAAAATAAAGTGGCTGATGATTTGAGTCAAAAAAGTAATACTAAATTAACCATGTTACATTTGAAACATGATTCTTTGATTAAAGACTTGTTGAACTTTGGTATAGAAGTTTTTGGTACAGGAAATCCCACTGTTTTTTTTCAGGTGTTAGTGAAATCATCTCTATCAGACAGAATTAAGCAAGCACAAAAGGAATATAGTGAGTTGCAGAAAAAGCTAGAGTTGGTTCATAAGGGTAATTTTCATGATTTTAACATCGATAATGATTGTATTTTGAGATTTGGGAAGAGATTATGTGTACCTTGTGATTCATAATTGTATAATGAGTTGTTATGTGAAACTAATAGTTCTCCATTTTTTGTTCATCCCGGAAGTACTAAGTTGTACAAAGATCTTTGGGATTATTACTGGTAGGATGGAATAAAAAGAGATATTGATAACGTTACTGTCAAGTGTTTGACTTTTCAATAGGTTAAAGTAGAGTAGTAGTTATCGAAAGGGGTTCATCAACCTTTACTGGTGATATAATGGAAATGTGAAAATATTTCCATGGATTTTGTCATGGGATTACCAAAGACTTCTCAAGGTAATAATTCAATATGGGTTATTATTGATTTATTATCTAAATCTGCTGATTTCCTTCCTATTTGAGATACGTTATCTCTAGATCAACTTTCTCAGTTGTATATTAAAGAGATAGCCAGGTTTCATGGAGTTACCCTCTCCATTTTATCTGATCATGATCCCAGGTTTACTTCTAACATTTGGAAAGGCCTTTTAAAGTTGTTGGGTAATAAATTAAATTTTAGTGCAACTTTTCATCTAGAATCAGATGGGCAGGCAGAATGAAAAATTCAGACCTTGAAAGATATGTTACGTGATTGCTCAATAGATTACTAGGGAAGTTGGGACCAACATTTTTCTTTGGTTTAATTTTATTATAATAACAGTTTTCAATCCAGAATACAGAAGGAACCATTTTAGGTAATATATGGGAAACAGTGTCAAACTCCAGTTTTTAGGATGAAGTAGGTGAACGGAATTTGATGGGACTTGAATTGGTAGAAGAGATGGTAGAAAAAGTTCAATTGATTCATAAGCACATGAGAACAGCTCAAAGATGATAGAAAAATTATATGGATAACTGGAGGAAGGATATTTCTTTTATGTTAGGTGATCATATCTTTCTCAAAGTTTCTCCATAGAAAAGTGTGATGCATTTTAGGAATAAGGGAAAGTTGAGTCTGAGGATCATTGGACCCTATGAAATCCTAGAGAAATTTAGATCAGTTTCCTATAGAGTGGATTTACCTCCATGTTTATCCTAGTTACACAATTTTTTTCACATTTCAATGTTGAGAAAGTATATTCTGGATCCATATCATTTTTTGAGTCCAAAGGCAGTTCAGTTGGAAGAGAACCTTTATTATGAGGAACAACCAGTTTAGATTCTTAACTGTTGAGAGCAAGTTCTGCGGAAGAAGGAAATTCATTAGGTAAAGGTTTTGTGAAAAACCCATATGATTTTAGAGGAAATGTGGTAATATGAAAATGTTATAAAGGATAAATACCCACACTTATTTGATAAGTGAATAGAATTGTGAGGACACAATTTCCAAAAGGGGGGAAGGATGGAACATCCCAAGTAAATAAAGAATATGATATTTTCATATTTATTAATATTTTTGAATTAAATATTAATTTTACATTAAATGTGATCGCTATGTTCGATTCATACCTAACATGCAACAATTGGTTTCTCCAAAATCTCATGTTGCACACAATGCTGATTTATACTAAAAAATATAATAATATAATAATATTTTAAATAGTAGTTAATGCATAGTCGTTGTATCGGCATGAATTAATAGAACTAACTGCATTATGATTATACATATCTCTTAAATGTTTTTAAATTTATCCAATAAAAGTTAGTGGCTTAAAATGTGAATGAATCCAATTTTAAGGATAAATACTCTAAGATTCTTTAAAAGGATGATTTACCACCTTTCGATGGAAAACACTTTTTAAATCTAGGTTTTTTCACTTTTATATGTTATATTTGACAAAATAATATTATTATTTAGAATAGGGACATCAAAATTTATATTGGATGAAATTTTGGTATTTTACTGATAATGTTCATTTTTTAATGAATAGTGAAAATACTGCATTTTAATTAAAAACTGCCTTTTAATATAATTTATTTATATTTTTATATTACCTTTTTAATTGATTTTAAAGTGTAATTAGATTATATTTTTACCATTTAATCTAATTTTGTTCATTGGAAGTAATTAAACTTTTAAATTGAACATAAACAAGTGTCAATCTATTGATAGTTATTATTTCTAAAAAACAAGCTTTTTTGGTTTTGACAATGAAAATTCATTTTAAATTAATTTCTGAAACTTATGTATTTTGAATTTGGAAAAAACGATTTAATATATGGAATTAGGAGGTCCAAATTTTTTAAATAGATAACTTTTATTTTTAGACATTATTAATAGTCACTTTATTAAATATTTTATTTACCAAGGTTAAAGTGTAAATCTGGTAAATAAGGGTAAACAAATAATATTATAATAACATTAAATTACCTTAACAGATGTCTTAATCCTATTGTATAATACATGTCTGACCATGGGCATCGTTGGGTCTATTTGGGGACCCCATGGAGCCACTTGTATGTGAAAATGACACATTATAAGAATTAATTTAAAGTTAAGGAAAATATAACATAAACATATATCTCTTATCAATTATTTTTATAATCGGTTATATAAGTGATATTCTTGAATATAAATAGTCATTAGAAATATAAAAATATTTTATACATCATGGTATTTTATTTGTATTTTTCATACATCATGTAGATAAATTTATTTTTGATACAATGATGATGTAATGATTACCCCATTAATGAGTGTTTTAAATAAATGAGATTATAAATATTAAAATAAATTTATTTTGGAACTTTTTATGCCATATATTAATTTTATGAATGGGTATAACTATTTATCTTTGAATTAATGTAGTTTTTTAAATAAAGTTATTTTATATTTTTTTGAAAGTCTTGATATAAATAGTTTATAAATTGACATAAATGAGTTTTTAAATCAATCAATATTTTATAAAATGATAAAATAGTCCTAAAAATATAATATTATTCAAAATTAAATTTATTTTGTTAATAATTTCATAAATAATCCATTTTTAGGTCTCTTGTAATTTTATAGTAAATATAGTAACCATATATTATGAATACACAAGAGGACATGGTAAAAGTTAAATTAGTTAACTAAAGGTTAATGCTAAAAGATAAGGTTAATTTTATGCCCTAAACATGTCTAAAACCCATTGGATGAAAGTATTTAGAACAATAATCACGTTATATTCTAATTAAATGAGTTTGGGACTATTTGAAATCAAAATTTAGTTTATAATAAAATAATATATTCAAACTTTCCTAAAGAGCCCCTCCTCCGCCTTATAAAGGCCATCACCTCTAACAATTACTCAAACCTATCTAGCCCCCACGGATAATCAAAAATCCACCCAAATAAGATCCCAAAATTCCTATATTCTACCTAGAATCCTTAACATAGGCAGAATGAAATTCAAGAAAGCCTTTTGGTTCAATCCAAAGAGAGTTACCCAATTTAAAAGTAACCTCTTCCCTCAAGTTCTCTTCTTTTATTTTACTTCTTCACTCCCAATGATCTTATTATTATTTTTTTACATAACAACAACAGTATCTTCAATATAATACAATTTTTTTATGAGAATTATTATAACTACACATCCACACACCTCCTTCTAATGGATACAAACATATTGTTTCTTTGGACGACGAACTACTGCCTCACGAAATGATGATTGTTCAATTATCTACTACCGCCTCTCATGGTGGCCATTATGATGGAACTATATTTATATGTGATATATATTAAATTTATATTGTCCATATAATTATTTATTTTTTATACATAGAATACCTTTATAGTTTCTATAATGGGTAAACACGATAATTCCATTTGAGGAAGTGCAGACTAGCATCCCCTCAAAGTGATATGACTCGTTCATGACATATGTGGAATGAATAAAGGATTAGGTTAATGAAATTATATATGATATTATTCTGTAAGTATAATAAACCTATGTATCATTATGTTTTCATTCCATTAAATAAAAAATAGAAATGAAAGTAGCGTTCATGCGTACGTACGACTTACCATCTCCATGAACGATGGATTTCATTTCTTATCTATAAATGTTATGTACAATTATAATTACACATATATACTGGATATATATATGATATATATGATATATAAATTATTAATATCATTCTGGAGATAATGTACTTTTGACCACATGGACAACTTGTAATTATACGAAGTTCATTTTTGACTCAAGTACCACATATCGATAAAACACTGGTTATTAACTTAAATGATTATGTAAGGTTTATAATGTGGTAATAAGTAATATTAAAGGAATAATAAACTTGAAAAAGGTTATTAATCATGTATAAATTATCTTTAGTTTATTATTCATGAGATTAAAGAACGAACGAGTCAAGTTAGATACGAGGTAAGGGAACTTCTTAACCCAATTTCCATTCTTGAGGTTAAACTTCTACTTCTTGGTTATGTCATGATATGAATATGTGTGAATGACCTATGATTGATTTACACTTAATATATATTTATATTGGGTGTATTTATATTTTCCACATATAATTATTTCATGGATTTAGCCTTAATCTATTGGTACAATCATTGTAAGGTACTTCGTCTCAATATCTTTTCATTGAGGAATATTTTGATTTATACACGACTTTATTTTATACGATGTATAAACCCATTTTACTTTTCATTTAATTCAAAGGGAATATTTTTCTATGTAGCATTTTACTAAACAACAATGGGAATGTTTCTTTTTAACGTACGTGATGAAAACGACCTTTCCGCCACCACGAGAATTATTTGATATTTGGATTCCATAATAAGCCAAAATGTTTTTAAAAGGAAAATAAATACCATATAATCTTTTACATTTTTTGGTATAGAAAATGGATTTGATAATGTATTGGTTATGTCATTATATTTGAATGATATATTATGATTGAAATGTGGAAATGTTATCTTTCCTTTGTGATTGTTTTATGTGTTGTGAATATGTTATGGTTCTTGGGAATTGATAACATATATGGTTGGTTCTGTGATAAACCTAGGGTGGGTGAGCCCAAGATATCTCTCCAATGAATTGGGTAACATGATGGAGTTAAACAATAATGTTTATCCTAAGAGATTTAATGAATGTACTGTGATGGTTATTACAAACATAACTCCCTATGTAGGAGTGAAAGCTACAATGTAATTATGTTATGGATGCCACAAGTTACCTTTAAAATTGATGATTTCTATGTGTTATTCATAAATCTTATGATTTCACGAGGTATGTTAAAGAGAATATGTTTTGTATGTATTGATGGACTAATGTTTTCATTCTTTATTTTATAACCCTTACTGTTATTTTTATGCTCATACCAAGTTTTTGAAAAGTTTTTCACAGGATATAAGGCAAGGTAAAAGAAATAAATCATTCAAGAAGATTTACATCATGAAAATAATTAAAGTTTTATTTGAAGAGTTTTTATTTTATGAAAAAAATGGATACTGAGTAGAATTTTATACTTTTTAATATTTGAGATGTAATGTAATAGTTATGGCATAATTATCTAAAACTCTAAACATGAAATGGTCCTTAATGTGAATTATTAATTCAATTCAAGATTATGTAATGTTTAAGGTTGAGGACTTATATTTCGTGATTTTTTCATGATTTTTTTCTCTTTATTTCATTAAAAACACAGGAACATAGGAAACCTTATTCTTCAATTCCCCTAGGACTTGAAATCCTTCTTATCTCTTTGATATAGTGATATATCACGATCTAAATAATTAAGAATTATTTGTCTCAGAATTATGAGTTATATCAATATTCACAAATATTTTCGTTAGTTACTACCATATTTTATACTCACAAAAATCATTTGAATATTTTTTTTTCATAATATTATAGGAACTCCCAGGAATTTTATATTGGAGTAAATATACTCATTCAAATATAGAAGATAGTTTATGTTTGATTATTATTAAAAATATAATATAAAATCCTCAATCAAATCCTTTGTTTGAATTTCATGAAGACTCAAAATATTTCCTTCTTCTTCTCCCAAAATGTCCATGATTTTATTTCTTTTGAATTATCCACCTATATGGAACTGTTTTGTGGAACCTATTTCTTACGGTATGGAAATTATCTCAATATCCAACTTCTTCTTTTGTTGATATTCAATGATCTTGTCTTGAATCAAGATCCATGCATATTGATCATGATGTTTGAATCCATGAAAAATAAAACTTTAGAATCATATAATTTAATTCCATAAATAAATAATTCTTATGATGAAATATATCATACTTTTGGTGTTTGAGAACTCATGATGACATAGACTCAAAAATAATGTTTGTGTACATTCATTGATTCTTATAGATCTTAGATAATTATTAAATAATAATTATAATGAACCTAAATTATTCACAGATGATTCTTACATAGGAAATATATGGTGTTTTCATAGAGAAAACTTACTTTATAAACATAACTTGATAATTATTATATATTTGATGAATCATATTTACTGTCTCAATGTGATACTGACTTAATTATTCTCATATTCTGCCTTGGAATTCAATATTTCACTTAAAAAATATCTGAAACTTATCAACACATATATAATGACTTTCAACCACTGAAAAATTATATCAAATAATCATTAAAAGTATTCCAAAGTTTGTAACATGGAAATATGGAAACTTTCCTTGAGAACCTCCTTATAAAGCATAACATTAAATTCCATGTCAACCATTATCTAGCATCTCCAAAACATATTCACCAAATTTTTAGACAACACTTTCTATGAGGACCCGACCTTAAAAATTACATATTATAGAGACTTTACACTAGAGTTAACTTTATTAAATTTCTTATGTTATTTTTGGTTTACAATTTTAGAGAGTTAGGTCCTAAATCTTACATAACAACCCCATATATATACAAAGTGGACACTTTTAATCACTATCCATGTTTCATATAATATAAAAATTCTATACTAAAAAACTTATTTTCATGAAAAATATTTAAGACTTTTAACATGATTTTTTTATTTTACCTTTCCCATCCATAATCCATTTGAATTTTTTAAAAATTTGGGAGGGAAAAAATCCTAGAAATTGACATAAAAAAGAAATAAAAAAACTGTCATTCCATGAATACTTATAAAAAGTTTCCTTTTAAAAATATTAACATTGGGATGAAAATAAACATTTTATTACCCAAAAAATCTCCTTATCTACCAAAATATTTTCATATAAAATTTTAGAAGAAATCATAGAGGAAAAATAAAACTCATAAAGTTTCTTTTAAATCATGAAAACTCATAAAAACCTCTTTTACAAAGTTATACTTTTCATTCTTAAAAAGTAACATATAATTTCAATTTATCATAAGATCATTATCTTACATAGAAAAATAATAATATTCCAATAAAAATAACATATCAATATTAGATAAAACATTAAGTATACTCATGGATTCATTTTAATATCACTATTAAAAATTGGACAAACTTCATTGTTACACATAGAATAACCATCAAAATTACACATAAAATTACCATCATTATTACATTTTGAATAACAATTGTAGTATATTATCATATTCATTTATGATAAAACTAATTATTTATCTCAACCCATTTAATCAATTCATTAGAGATCTATAACTTGCTCAAATGACTATTAATTTTAATGGATCCACTCATCATCATAAATAATTAACATTAAACAAAACAGAACCAAATAAATCTTGAATCAAAAAATTTTTATTTACACCCATAAGAAAACATTTTAATATGTTTATATATAAATTCCATTTTAATTTTTTTAGAAAACAAATAGAACACAGGTAATGAAATGGTAGGTCGTACGTACACACGTGTAACATTTCTATTTTTCAACAGACATTATGGAAAGAGAGTAATAATTATTATATCTATAAATAATTATTGTTATGTAATAAAAATATCATTATTTATTTATATATACTTTTATATATTATCCATATGATGTTGGTGATGAAGAATGAATCCCACCACTAAGTGGAGGTGGTAGTCCACACGTACGCACGAGTGTCATTATCATTTTTCAGTGACTAGAAAGTTATGAAACTAAATGATATATTATATTTTAATAATTATAAATATGTCATAAATATAATATATAGACATTAAATCCATAATTAGAACCATTTTTGAGTGACATAAATTGAAAATGAGTTACATCAGTCTGTACGATAGTAGTCCTCCGTACGCATGAATGACAGATTCCTCTCCCATTTGATCGAGGTAAGAGATGGATATAGGTTATTAAATTATAATAATAACATATAATTATACATTATAAATTTTTATTTGTTACCTCAAAATTATTCAAAATTATTTTAAGGAGGTGGAGGATGAAACAAATCTGAAACACTTGGTTATGAACAACACCTCTTCATCAGACAACCTCTTAATGTTTACACTAAAATCTTGGTAGTTTTATTTTATGTTCAAAAAAATACTATAATATTTGAGTATGGATGTAAGGAAGGTATTTGTGTAGGTATTGGCAGAAAAAATGGTTCTTGATATATTTTTAACAGAGAATAAGAGGTTCCCTTTTATAAGTGAGGTGAAGGGCGCTCCTGGAATTTAATAAAATATTAAACAAATATAAATTAATTTTGATGTTAAAATGCCTAAAAATTTATATTATTTTAAGTAAATGTGAGTATGATCCTAATTTATAATATAAAATTAAATTTAGGCAAGTTTGGATTACATTTTTACCCTTATTGTTTTTATTTTAATCCTTTGTTAACCCTTTTGTCAATTACCGTATTGTTAATGTTTTCTACACATTAAGGGTTAATAATGTTACTATAAAATGAAAAATGAACAATAAATTGACCTTGATTGATTTAATTAACAAAATTAAACTAAAATTACCACATATAATATTTTTATTATTTTTTAATGAATTAATTAAGTATTATTTATTATACAATATCATTAATGTCCATTTTATAACTATTCATTTACTTCGACTTTAAAACATAAGTAAAATAGATAAAAGGGGATAAAATTCATAAATTCATAAATTCCTCTATAATTTATAAATTATATCTATAAAATTCAGGGTGATCATTAATTATAAAAAATTATAATATTTTTAATATTTTTAATATCATTTGTTTTATTTTTATTATTAATTGAATAATTACTGTATCTACGTTGTGTAAGAATTTAAGTTAATTATCTCACCACTAAATTGATTTTAAAAATATATCATGATAAAGATAAATAATTTATTTTCCCGAATAATATTTATAACTGAAAATATACTCTAGTTATCACTATTTTAATACTAATATAGTTATTAAACTTAAGAGTGTGACATTTTTGACTTTTCTTTTCATAAAATATTATAAAGGTCACAATCACATACAAATGGAATTAAAATTTTTTATAACCTAATATAGGCTTATTATGGAAAAATTTGCCTCATAAAATTAATTTAATATAGGTTTTAGGGTCATTTTATAGCCCTTATAATGTTATTTTTAACACTTAATTATGCAATTTACCTTTTACACTGGTAAAACAATTATCAAGAACACTATTCATATTGGAAAAAAAAGAAAAGGGAAACATTTATAAAAAATTACATTATAATTATTAATATAAAATATATTTTTTGAAATTTTAAAAAATTTGACATTATTTAATTTAAAATTAAAATGAAAAAATGCAACAAAAAATTGTTTTTTTTCTGAAAAATGACTTTTTTAAATATGAAATGTTTTCATGCCAAACTCAAGTATAAAATTAATTTTAAGAAACATAATTGGATTATTTTCATTTAAGATGAACTTATTAAATTATAAAACCAATTGATAATATAATTTTACTTTGTTTATACTTTCAACGAAAATACATATTGCAATAAAAATAAGTATTTTTCACTATTCAGGGAAAATAAGTTTTTTTCAGAAAGTTTTTAAAATTTCACTATAGGATAATTTTAATATTATGATGTCAAACAAGATATTTATTTTATAAAATAAAATTTATAAAAGTTTCATAAATTAATTATATCATTTTATCACAAAAGGAAATACAAACCTTTTTTTGAACAAACTCATATTTAAAGAATAAAATGGATTTACTAAAAATTATGTTCTTACTATATATGTATTAGTCAATAAATTATTATTTATTAGATCATATCTATATATATTAAAAATTATTTAATCCTATTCATGCCCTCTAATTTGATGGCTAGTTTATTATAGTCATATTTAAAAAATATTATTTCGTGGTTCGATTATGATCGATGTTGAGTATTCTTTATGGTATCAAACATAGTATTTATTTTAAAATATTAGTATATTTCACTTTAATAATTAGTACTATGAATTTAATTAAACAACAACGAGTCTATAAACTCATGTAGATTGTTTATTGTATTAAATTTTCCCAAGTAGAATCTTAACGTTATATGTTTAAATACCTTTTACATTTAACATGGAAACTCATTATTCTTGTTATTACATTTTGAATTTAATAATCATAAAATTATTTACAAAAAATAAAAATTCATCATTTGATAAATCACTTTAAAGCATTCCACTCATGGCTTATAAGATCTATTTCCCTCATATTTTAACAAATATATTTTATAAACCATTTTGCCCTTGATAAACCTCGTTTTCCCCTATATCCTGTTAATGTGTGTTATAGAATATTTTGAATCAAAACCATGGGTATTAAATATGTAACATCAAGATGTTTAGTAAAAACTTATTTTTAATAAACAAATTCCCTTATAATATAAGATAATGATTTGAAAATACTGTTGTTTTTATTAAGATCCACCCAATATTGAATTATTCCTTTTAATGAAAACTATGATTAATTTTTTTTCCACATTTTATAAATTCAAACTAAAATATAAAATAATTAATTCCATGATTTTGAACTCCTCTATACTCACAAAATTTTAAAATAATATATTTGATATCACAATCTATTTAAAATTAATGAATTAATTTATATAACATGAATAATTGGAAAATAAATTTGATGTAGTTTATAAACCCCTTAAAGTATTCCATAGAATTATATCTAGTGGAAACATTAATAAGACATCCTAAAACATCATTTAGGTTTCAATGACCCTTAGCAATGACTTAAAGAAATATTTTTTGAAATTTAATATAAATTTTCTTCTTTTGGTTGAAAAATTTACTAACATGTAGTGTGAGTAACAAACTATACCCCAATCACAATATTACATTCTAATTTATATTAAATTTTTTATAAAATAGGGTAAAAATATATTTAACTCATACACATTGTTAGAACATTTCCAACAATGATTATAGAAAGAATTTCATTTCCAGATCAATCCTTAAAGGAAACTTTTAGTCTCACTAAGTCATTAATTCAATCAATCATTTTGAACTAATTAGTGAATAATTAATGTTCTTTTGTTCATATTTTATATAATTCCTTTTAAACGTTAATTTAATTCTTTTATTCTCCTCATAAAAATATTGATTCACAAATAGAATATCATAAACATTTTCTTACTATGGATGGCTTTATTCTTAATACATAAAATTTTGTACAACTTACTTAAGAAAAATTCATAATTTTCTTACTATTTTAAGAAGATTTTTATATTAACACCCATCTCTCAAATATTTTTATCAATTTTATATATGATGATATTGAATTTATTTCATACAATAAAATCTTTTATTAAATGAGTATCATATTTTACATTCATTTAAAATGGTCTTTTATTAAATATTATGCTATTAAAATGAAAACTGAAAACATCATATACATTTGTGGGCCAAGATACATATTTAAAAAATATTTGGGCCTCTTTTTCATTTCTAACATAACTTATCTATTTAGTTAGGCCATGATTACAATCATATCACTTATGAATTTGGGATAGTTGTATGGATAATTCTTTACCCAGTTTATCATAATGATAAACTCAATACTATTCCCCTGGTAACTTACCCCAATTAGTGTCTTCCAAAAAAGTGTAACCCCAAGAAAATCACAAAAATAGATACCAAATAATATTATGGTCAACCCTTTCTTTATTTACAAAAGATAATCTAGTGGAATCTAGAACTAAGATGACCTATCCCGTTGGATAATCATGGTCTTGATAAGTGTTTTCTTAAGAAGGAATCCAACACTTAGTATTTTTATAGGATATTTAATCTCATAATATTATCTCATGTTTTTAATTTTATTTATGAGGTATTATAATGATTTAGTTTGGAATCCTATCCATTCCACCAAATCAATATATTCTAACCATATTGATGTGTCATTCTTTACACAACACATATATTGTGTTACAAACCCAAATAAAAGTCAAAAATATTTTTACATATCCAAATTAATCTACTGATAGTTAATTTAATATTTTAATATAAAGTCTTAAAATCATATGAAATTAACACTCCCCATAAGAGTAATCTTGGAGCGATAGGTAGAAACCCCCCATTTTTCTAGAAATGGTATTAGCCTCCAAGCCAATGGGGAGTATAACCCAAATTCACTCTACCCATGGATAAGTTTCTAAATATAGATTTATATTCCATAACTATTTTAACACCCATGTAAAAACTATAATAAACCTCTAAATACAAGATTATAACCCAATACAAGAAAAATTTGAAGTAGAAGAAAACTAAATCCATTACCATACCTACCATGTAACTCCATATATACATTTATGAATGTTTATAGAATCATTTCAACACCTTCAAATAAATCATAAAACCATTCATAATATAAAAATTATTTATATGAATAAATTAGGGAATATAATAAATAAATGAATAATTCATATATTTAGCATGAGATAAACTGTTTGTGAATAATTCATAAATAAATAAATATAAAAACTTTATAATTTATACATGGACAAACATGACCAATTCAATTTTACCCTATATGATATTTTAATGTTATCATTTATATAGTACTGATATAAAATCATTTATATTTCATAATATGAGATAATTTATGAAAACTATTATTATAGAACTATAAACATTTCATTTCTTTATACATTGTTTACATTAATAGAATATCTCACATTTTATTTTATTAAAACAATTGGTCTTATCATCCAAAAAACTTTTTTGAATGGAGTAAATAATTCTAAAATATGAACTTAATGAAAATATTTTATATATTAATTTATGATATATTCTTTAAAATATATAAAAACTTATATATTTCACCTTATTTTAAATTTGTAAACACTTTATACATTTTTTAATAGGTATAGAGAACACCCCCATTTTTAGTAAGTAAAGAAAGTCCTATTTTCAACAAGGTTTAGTGGTAACCCTTAAATTACCTAAATTCCTAGTGGATCGAAGGCCCATTATAATTTGATGGACTGAAGACCCCTTGGATTAAAAGTGGATGTATTTGTACCGAATTCCCATGAAATCCATCCAAACATCGAATCATGATTTTTAGTTTTCTCACTATAGCACCCTTTACAATTATCCATTGCATTGTGTTGATCCATTATGAAGCCATGGAAGAGAATAAAAATTTAAACCCATATCAGGGTAGACATATAGATGATAAGTTTCAGTGAAACCATTTATCTTTTAATATTCCCAACAAGTAATGTCTGCATGTCTACAGGCCATGCTACTTGGAAAGATGCATCACTTTTCCTGTCTTATCATCCCCATTCACATGATTCATTATCTCTATTAAAAGAGCCTTAAAACTGTTATTATTTTTGAAATGTAATGGAATATATTACCTCTATAAGAAGATGTTAGAGGTCTGGTTTATAGCTTCCAACACACCTATTTCTCTTTTAAACTTCCCACTTGGTAATACTTCCTGAAGACAAGTTACGCTACCAAACTAATGTGATGCACATATCAGATGGTCACTCTCTATCATTCATAGCTATATGGTATCTTATTGTCCTTGTTTCCTAAAGGTATATGGTTGAATAAAGGAATTTTGTCCTATAGGCCCAAACTAGTGGCCTAAAGGCCCAAATTAGATAAATAGTTCAGATGCTGCAGTACTGCTACAATACCACTATAATAACCCAGAAATACTCCTCCACCAGGATTTGATCTTGGGTTTCATATAGTATTATGAGGTGTGTTAACAATTTTACTACCACCCCAACATCATAAAAACTTTATACGTAATTTATATTGTAAATACACTTTAAATTGAGATCACTTCTACCAAATTTTTTTTAGTATAGTTTAAAATACCCCCTTGGGCAAGCATCATCAATGTTTTTTAAATATTTTTTAAAAATATAATATTTTATTTAAAATTCCATTGAAATGGATTTCACCATGAAATAGTGCAATTTATATTTGGTTCTTTAAAATTCCATGAGATCTATCCATTTGGGAATCCATTTTGGTTTTGATCGTTAGCAAGGGTCACTGTTTGAGGTTGTCTGTTTTTTTATCCATACTGATTCAAGTAAGGAATTTCTCGTACCAAGATGTTTTCTGAAATGGAATTTATCCACCTTATATACCATGGTTTTCCCTATTTTTAATACCTCCACGACACAATACACAACTAACCACGGTGTAAATTATCGTTCTATAATGCATTATTTTCTAAGTTTTATGAAATTCCCGAAATAGCCATCTTCAGGTATTTATTTCATAGCTAAGAAAAAATATGAATCAAAATGACCATATTAAAGAACCCTATACGTTTTTTAGGCACAAAAATGAACCAAAAAAATTGTTTCCAATTCATCTAAAATGTAATATCTGGAAAACTAAATTTTTTAGTTTCTCTATCCATATGGATTTCAATGAAAACATTGATAGATATGATCTGATACAAATGAATGGGGATATAAAATATTTTACATGAATATGTAAAAAATTCCAACCATACACTACAAAATAATAAGATTTTTCCAATAGGGGTATATCTGTTGGTAAAAGTGAATTTTATGTTGGTAAAACGTTTTACCAACAAAAATTGTCCTGTCACTAAACTGTTGGTAAAAACTCTATCGCCAAATGTTATTGCGACAGATAAAATAGTTCAGTTACTATTATAATAATACCAACAGATAATATATATTTTGGTCAAAGTGATTAACAACAGATTCATAATACAAATATATCTGTTGGTAATAATATTACCAACATATATTATCTATTTATAAATTACATGTCAATATAAATGAAAATTTTTTATTACCATTAAAATTTTATATTATATTTTTTATTTTATAAAAAATAATACACCTGTTTTAATTATCAAAACAAATAATTTTTTTACACATGTTCAAACATAGAAATTTTTTATTATATTAATAATAGAATTTAGTACAAAATGTATCAATACATTTTTGGAGTTGATTTATAAGACCCTAAAAACACAAAAATTGATGATCTTTCTATTCAGTTGCTGCCATCGCACCCCCACCACCCATGTCATATCTTGACTGAAATCCTCTGAGACGACCATCTCATGACTGAAATCCTAGAACATCCATCATGGTAGAATAATAGTTACATCCGGAAAAGATCTTTTATCGCCCCCATGTTGGACACTAGAAGAGACAAACCAAGTCAACTCCAGTGCCATTGAGGAAACTTAAGTCGATGTTATGCCACATCCTTCAGCTCCAAGATCTACACCACACATAATCAAAAAGCATACCCAAAAATTAGAGAAAGATACATGCATGAGTTGAAACCCAAAAAAAATAATAATGTATAAAAAAATGAAAGCCACATATTTAAGAAATAGAGAAAGAAAAAAGTGTACATAAAATATGATAACTCCCTAAAAAGTGTAGCTTTGTCCTCCTGGTTGAGTCAAATTAAAATTTAGAACAAAGGAATATATAATGTTCAAATTCAACATTTTATAAATGAATCTAATGATAGAATTTAATTTTATAATTACTGATCATGGGTATATCCAACAAGCATTGTTTCATCATGCACGAAATTCTCTTTACTAAAGAGATCACATTAAATTAGCTTGCAACAGTTCTCTAGAAGTATCTGGGATGGTATTTCAGCATACATGATTTTAACAAATGAATGTTCAACCTGATTTTCTACAAACCATGAAAAATACATGTCAAAATAACACCATCATGCCATTAAACTCAACGATCAACATGTTTTAAAAGCAACCAAGTATTGTTGTAATAACCAAGTTGTACATACTTAGTGCAATGATTATTTAAATGAAAATATTATGAACTAGCACACATCCATCATAACAAAGGGGGTTCTAAGAGGTAACAAAATTAATGATAAGTTCGATTCAAATTAAAATCAAATGAAGAAAGAAATACCCTATAATTAGAGGGTGTTATACTCTAGAAAATGATGAACCATTAATACTTCTCTCTTTAAATTTCACTCTACCTGATTTTTCTCATTATAGTACCTACAAAAGAAAAAAAAATAAACTTCAGATTCAATCATTTAAGTTCAAGAAAGATAAACTATGTATAAAGTGAGAAAGTATATTCATCATCTGTATTGAAATCTCAACAAATCAAGTCCCTCGGTGGCTGATGACCCTTAGGAAAGTCTATATTCCCCCATCACCAATGCTACTAATCTAGAGGAAATGGAGGAGGAAGCTACTAATTCATAACATGGTGAAAAAAAACTGGAATCAAGATCACGTCTTCATGTAATATTTTATTGGAATATATTGGAATTTGTTGAATGTATCAGCCACATATTTGTTTTTTAACATTTGCATGTAGGTTCTCAGAGAATATATAGGATACATTTGGATAAAACCTAAAGAAAGATAGCATTGAAGGAATTATGGAATCCATCATTGGTGCTGGAAAAAGTGAACAAGTTCAAGGGATGGTGATTTCGGTAGAGGCTTCTATCATTGAGTATGCTTGGAAGGCTCAAAATGAGCTAGAATTTGGGAAACAATCACCTCCCATTCATTTAGAAACAATGTAAATTCATAAGGATGTCATCAATACTTCCAATATCCAAATAGGTCACATGGATAATGATGTTTCTGATCATATGTTAATGAGAAAATTTGGTGTTTCTAATTTTATTATCTTTAGAAATATTTATATAAGATCCTTCAAGACTTTATAAATTTATGCAAGTTTGTGCACACATGTGTTTTTTGTGTTTGTGAATAGGCACCACCAACTAATATTAGCACCACCAGAAGAATAACCTCATACGTTTTTAGAGTGTATTATAATTCATAACACCAAGAAACCAATATTAATATCCATCTATGTTAATGAAATCATGTGACAACAAGAATAAAGCCTGAACTTACATAAAACATTTATGCATGACAACCTCAACTCAGAATTCCATGTTCCATAGGAATCCATTCTTTTCAAGCAGCCAATCAGCAACATCCTGAAATAAAGTTATAGAAGAATCATAATAAAAATAGAGAGGAATATAAAAACATTGAAGTAATGTTCATTTTTTAAGAAGGTAGCCTAAAAACTCTTGAAGAGAGTGACCAAAATCTAAGAAATATACCCTGTTTTAAGATTCCATCACAAAAATTGAATCAAACCAGCATGAACACCCATCCTGAATAGTAGCAAACGATATCCCAAAACCATAAAAACCACAAAAATAAAAGGAATCTTGATAAGAACTGTACATTTTAAACCAATATCATGGAAAATATATATCCAATTAATGTTTAATATAACTTCACATAATTTTTTGCACTTTTAGGCAAGATTTTTGTTCAAAGTTATGCACATTTAACCACATAAAATTTATATTTTCTTTGCACTTATAACAACATGAAAATTATATTGCAATACCTTTTATAATAAAATATTTTTCATGTTGTCCCAAATTTATATCATTTTAAAACATTAATCAATAAAAATAATATTTATGAAAATGAGTAGGCCATGACAATAAAAAATATAATAGAAAAAATAGTTATTTGAATAAATAATTTATGAAATGATCTACTTCAATAATCATATATTTACATGTATTTAAAAAAATAAAGAAAAAAAATTACACATTCATTTACTAAATCATTGAACTCTTATATATTTTTTTAATCCTCTAAACTAAAATTTTGAAAAGATGCGTCCACAATAGAGGACTGTTGTTATCTTTCCATATTCAGTTTAGCACTCAATTACAATTTGGACTGCCTGTTATATTGAAAAATCATACCACCATAAAATTTTCTACAAATGGAATGAATAATGATTCCCATGTGATTCTAGTTAAAAAAAATTTAAAGTGGATAAAAAAATAAACCTATCCTTTGTCTAAAAAACATTGCCCTACATTGATATGGAATGAACTTCATCAGCTTATAATACATCAATATCATGTTTATCTATAGGACATTGAATAAACATGAAGAAGCACAATCAATCATAACAAAACCACAGAAAATGAATAGACATGGACAAAACATTTTTTTCAATGCAAGGGGCCTAAGTACTTACATTGGTGCCTGAAGGGAGAGGGTGGGTCTGTTTAAGAGTCTCTATGAACTTTTTTATGCACGAAAAGCTGAATTATTTGATGTCTAGTGAGCTGAGATTTGTGGTCCACAGATCAAATATATAGATTATATAGTCTTTGATTTTGTCTTGGTACCAAATGTACATGTCCATGGAGGTGATTAATATTTGCAGGAGTGCGTGGAAAACCTTTAAGAAGAAGGATGAAATTAGTTTAGGGAAAATAAGTATAATTGATGTCTTGTGAGATTGAATTAAATGGGAAAACTAAAACAAATTCCACAATCTACATTTCAGACTGGTCGTGTGTGCAATCTATGTTGATTTCAGGCCGTGTGTTCAATCTAAGTGGAGGACTAAGAAACCCAGATGAGACCGTGTGTTAAATCGTTATGGAACACTAAGAAACCTAGATGAGAAAGAGGTGAGGGGATTGATTTCATAGATTCTATAGATTCTAGATTTCATAGATTCCAGATTTCACAAACAATACATAGATTCCAGATTTTACACAAAATACATAGATTCTAGATTTCATACAATACGAAACTCGTCTGGATTCAACTTAAAAACCTACATATCTTATTCTTAGATTTCACACATGTATGAGGCATCAATCAATGTCAGTGAAAACACTAAAAAATTCCATATTTCAAACCATTTCATGAGAATGAGCAGAAGGGTGAGTAAGATATTAGTAAAAACACTAAGACAATGATATGGAATCTATATATTACCTAAAACATGCCTTTTTGGCTGCTCCACACGCTCCATAACCACCCGCGGATTAAGAAACACATCCAAGCAATTCATGATACACACTATTAATGATCAAAAGAATAATACATGTTATTGTCAACATTATCGATAATTTTCTTCCTTATCCACAAAAGGTAGAGGAATCTACAAGCTAAACCCGAAGTAAAAACATCATCATTCATGTACTAGTAGTATCATCAATGAACACAGTGAAAAGAGTTTTAATAAAATCATTATTTTTTCCATGTGAAGTCATTTATCTTTCACATTTTTTTTTGGTAAATTTGAAATTGAATTCAAAGTGGTATGCCCCTTTTGATGTTGTTGGTGCATCCATCCAAAGGCTTCATTTGAAATAGAAATCTGAGCCTTTCTAGTCAACAATGGAGGATAAGGTCATTCTACTAGATTTATGGCCTAGCATGCCCAAAATAAGGGTTCTAATGACACTCACTCTGAAGGGGAACAATTACAAGTACAAGGAAGAGAAATTGTACAACAAAAGTTCTTATCGACAATAGATGAACCACATCCATAAAAAGTTCCCAAACCTCGTCGATAATGGTAGGCTGGTCTACAAATCATTCGTCATTGTCCAATGCATCGACAAGGTCTATCATGAAGGAACTCTGTTGTTTCCTTCCAATCCTTACCAGTTAGTACAGACTAGGTTCTCAGTTGATTGTGTTGATTAGAATAAATACATGAAGGGGAGGGAGTGGTTGATGAGAAAAGGCAAGGAGAAGGAGAGGAAAAAATATCAGTAGATTAAATATAAATAAATGGATATAGAGATGATACTATATTCAATGGTCAATAACATCATAAATAAAATGGTGAAAATAAATCCCATGAAATGTACAATTTGTAATGCAAGTGATAATGTCATGAAACTAATACAGTGTACATGATAAATTATATATGTTGAACAAACCACAAATAAAGCCTATTGTACTTATCTCGAGCCATGTATTGGAATTATAACGAATTACACAAATACCAATATGCACCAGTAACGATCTTCAAAAATTATAGTCTTGTCAATGAAGAAAGAGGGGTGGTGATTAAACCAAACAAAAATTAGGACATACCTCATGTGGGGAAGGTCTAGTAGGGAAGGTCAGGGATGGTGGGTGGTTGAGCGGGGAAGATTGAGGACAACGACAGTTGAGAGAGGAAGGACGAGGAGGGTGGGGTCGTTTGGTGGGGTTGGTATGACGGTCATTGAAAGAGTGCAGCAGGTGTGGAGGGTCACGATGAAGGAGGTGGAAGGAGTCACAAAGGAGGTGGGTGAGAACCTAACATAAACATACATGAGTCAAGCATAGCCCCAAAAAGAAAATTCGAAATTTCAAAATTCCAAATTAAAATTTCAAATTGAAATCCATCATCATTGGGGACACCTACCACCTTGCCTCGTGCACCCAGACACCATACTTACCCATCTACACAATAGTTCACTGGAGATAACGTCCATTGAAATCCATCGCAATCATAGAAAATATAAATGGATCACTAAAAACTATCAAAACCATAAAGTTAAAGCTAGTCTACAATCCATCATGATCATCAAGCCTTTTAGGAGCCTAGGGACGGAGATGAATCCACCACAATGAAATACTTATAGAAACACCATCAACTTCTCAAACTTCACATCCCAAAACTCTATGAAAACCATCGTGCAAATCCAACGGTGAGAATATTAGTGGAAACCAAAAGCTAGAGTAGAGTAACAAGCAGAGAAAGGCCTCAAAACCCAAATGCGACCACCAAACCCAGCCTTCTAAGCCACCACCAACCATAGAACACCAGGAAACCAACGAACATCACGGAAAAACACTCAATAGAACCGTCCAAAACCAAGAACAACTGGACACCATCAAAGAAGAAGACACTAGACCGCAAAAACACCGAGAGACATCAATTAGCACCGTATGACCACATGATGGTCAAGAAATTCTAGATCCATTTAGTAAACAAAACACCAAAGAGACCCCAATTATCAGAGAAACAAACCCAATAGAACCAGAAACAATAAACGCCACCCACATGTTGTGGCTCATCGAATACTGCATCGAGGCGCTGCCACCAATGAGAACCACAGCCCGACGAAGACTAAAACACCACCAAAAATCTTCAACGTGGATTTTTCAACACCAGGTTACCACTGGACCACCATCAAAGCCAAAATCAGACCATCACCAAACAATGAAGTGGGTATAAGTTCACCAACACCGAAACGTGGGAACAATACCGGGAGGAAAGAGATTTGATAGAGAAGACTCTAAAGAATGAAGGGGCCTTAGCGGAAAAACCCCTAGCAGCCAGGATGCATTGTCAGTGTTTGCAGATGTGGAGGCAACATCGGTGTTAGCAGAGGTGAAGGCAGCGACGACGTCAGCTTTAGCAGAGGCAGAGGCAGTGTTTGCGTTAGCGGAGGCGGTTTCGGCGTTAGCAGAGGAAGAGGCGGCGGAGCGGGTCACCGGAGGTAGATAAATGAGGGTTGGTGAGTGAATTATGGTTGGAATTAGATTTTAAAAAATAATTAAAATTAATAAAATATCAAATTTTAATCAGTTTTTTAAATTACAGATAATATATATATATATATATATATATTGTACAAATTTTATTAAAATTATTAATTTTCTTTTAATAAAAAATAAAACATCAATACATGAATATAAATTATTATAAAAAAATATTAAACAATTGATTGTTATGTTTTTTATTTATTAAATTTATATTATTAATTTTTTGAATTTATTTTGACTGTATTTTATTATGTTTATTAAGTTTAAATAGTAATATTAAATTACCTTGTAGAGAATATCAAATGTATTTGTAAATATATCATATATCATAATGATTAAAATTTATGTTTATAAAAATTATTTAAAGTATTATCAAATGAACAAGATTAAGAAATATAAACACTATTTATATTTAGAGAAAATTGAAAATTAAAATATTTTAATGTGATATTTTTAATTAGACCTCAAAAAATGGATAATGAATTTGGTCATAAAAATAGTTATATATTCAAAAAAATTGGGTTTACTTAATTGGTTACTGAATTTTTTTTTCTATTATAGAATACATAATTATAATAATTTTCATTGATGTAAAAGATTTGTTGGTAATAGTTCTCATTACTAATAAATTCACTTGATAATAAAAAAATGTTGGTATTAGTATGATAAAGAAATATATTTAACTGATGGTAAAAGAATTTTTGGTATTGAATGATTAATATCAACAGATATATCTGTTGATAAAATCAAGTGTTGGTATTAAAAATTAATACAAATAAAACTTAATATTTGTTGGAAATACTCATTCTTACCAAAAAATATATTATCTATCAATAAACTTGTGTTGTTATGAGTCCTTTTTTAGTAGTGATAATAACCTTTTAAAGCACTCCATTTCACTAAATCTTTAGTCTATAAAACTCTTTACCTCGAAAATGGAGCTCTTGAGTGGAGAGCTACACTTGATACCCATTCCTGTGTGAGATTTAATATGAATTATTTAACTACTTAACCTTTTCTTTGATACCACGTAAGTGTATAAAATTGATTCCTAAAATCATAAATATAGTGGGAGAACAACTCCAAAAAACCATTAATACTATAACCTACCTATATAAATATAAATTAAGAATACGAAAAATGTTCCTCACACCTATTGATCATTTTTTTTTGATGATTTTCAAAATAATTTGATTGAAATTTCTATAAATAATCTAAAATAATTCTTCCATCAATGATATCCATGGATCATGTGAATCACTTGATACTTTAGTAGGAAATATCTCAACACTATCCTATACTAGAGCCTAATTTAAAGGCCATATAAAATAGAGATATATAGAGAACATGAACTAGGGAGTCTCACAATGTATTAAAATTATTGAGTGTCACCCCTTAAACCAAATCACAAGCCTTTATATATATGTCAACAAAGAGAACTCTAAGGAGTCTAAGAATTTTACAATTTCTCAACCCGTACAATGAAATGTTTTATAAACCATTTCATAATATATCATCAATTTGTGAATCATTTTTAATAGTTAAAAAATTGTATGCAATTTTGGAACTGTTTCCCATCATCCATATATGATGATTTTAATATAAAATGATAGATCATAAATAATATAGTGTTCAAACAATGATTTATTATAAAATATGATAATATTATATAAAACCATCACAATTTGGAATCGTACACTATTTTGTGGTGTGAATAAGGATTGACTACAACATGTTTGAAACTTACACACCATGGTTAGCCAATTTTTACACATAACCATCATGTAAAAAAATTTATTAATCCTTTTATAGAATTTAGGACATTTTAATTCTACTATTATTAATAATTTCACATAAAACCAATGCAATAAAATTAATAATCCTAGAAATCCACTTCTACTAAAACCATAAACACTGTATAACAAGATTTAAAAAATATTTTTCCATCACATCATAAGAAATCTTCATATCCAATTTCATATAAGCATCCCCTTTATGAGAATATGAGTATGATTTCATAGAATGAAAAATTTTAGGTTAAAAAATGGAACCAAATATAATAATTATCTATAAGATAAATGAATTTTGGTTGTCACTAATTATAGCTGGAATAATTTTTCTCAGTCTATTATAAAGTGAATTTGAATATATTTTATAAATTAACTCATAGAGGTTAATGGGATTAAATTTGTTGGAACAAAGGTATTTCACTAATGGAAATAATCATTTTTGTGTTTTTTGTCAATCCACACTGGTTTGGTAAATGATCTTTCAATACAAATGATATTATGGTGAAGGAATAATTTAGTGTTGAAGGTGTCATTAATTCATAGTGGTTTCAAATATTTGGAACTCATAATCAAGAGTAAGGAGAAAGATTCATGAAAGGATTTTCCAGGACTAGATCTTCATATATATGGTTAAGGCATGGATTTTGTGAATATTGGAGTTTCCTGAATATGTGTAGCTTCAAAAAGTAATCTGGTGTCTCTAAGGTTTGAATGTTTGTGAAAGAGGCTTCAAAAAAATGGATTGTTTCCAATGGGATGACAATAATCTATATGACTATGTGAAGCTTTGTGAATGGGAAAATTTCACAAGGTCTTTCTGAATAAATTATCTTCATGAGAATGAATGAAGAGGTTCATGACAATTCCACTAGGATCTTTGGATATTCATGAAGGGATAAGTTTATAAATAGGTTCCCACCCATAATTTGAGATAGAAGGAGGTAATTTTAGAAAAGGGTGAATTTCTCGGAATTCTTGAAGGATGGGAGCTTTTTGAATGAATAACTCATCACTAGCACATGAATCATAAAAATTCTGGTCAATAATTAACTGATTAAAAGGTTTTTTTACAAAATGGATTTTTGCAAAAATTGATAGTTTCATGAAGACTTGTAGTTTCATGAGTAGGGGAGTTATGTGAAGGTTGGGAGATTCATGATGGTTTGGTGTTTTATGAAGGAAGGGTGCATCATTAAGGTTTAAATGTTCATGAAAGTTTGTGGTTTCGTGAACACTGATATATCTTTGAAACATAAAGGTGGTTTCATAAAGGTTGGAAGCTTCATGAACAGTGGTGTTAAAAATCTTGTTTAGTTAAATGTTATTCCTAGGATATCAATTTAGTACTATAGTGATTGTAGAGTCTTGTGATAATCAGGGACAAATAATTAAGTTCCCTACCTATTGATGCAACCTTTGAGTGAATAAAATGAGTAATACTTCTCCCAAGGTAGTGAGAAAGGGGGAATCAATGAAATTAATCAGTAGGAGGCAATGAGATTTCCCTAAAATTATTGTAGATGAAGTGTTCCTAGCATAGAGTGACCATGTCAAAACAATTATATTATGCATTAAATGGTTAATCTTAGTGGATTCATGTATGACGAACACACTTTAGGTGTATGCTCCTTGAAAATCTCTTAGTGGTGAACCAAGTACAAACTAATGCGTTGTGTTTATATTTCTTCATTTGGGTGTTTCATAATTACACAATTTAATTATATAGGTTCAAAAAGTTCCAAAAAATGTGGGGACAAGATCCATCCCATTTCAAGAAGAAGTTTTCACTATCACACCCAGACTTCGTACATCGGTAAGGATTTTAATTTTTACCATTATCTAAGAATTTTGTTTGACTTAATTGTTTTGTCGAGGGGCACGCTAGGCCTGACGAGAGTTTCCACATTTTTCTGATAAATGAATATTTGGATTAGAAGCACTCGACACATGGGTAGGGCTTGGTTGAGGCTGTGTCACTTCGCTAAATCGACATGCACCCCTCCCAATGTGCGGTTAACTAAATAATCAATGGGATAAACAATAAAGTGTACATAAAATAAAATAACGAACAAATAAAATTATATTATTTTAGATTTTTCTTAATAATAATGATAATAATAAAAATAATAATATTTTTGGGATTATTATTATTTCAATTGATATTTTAATTTGTTCATAGATGTTATATTAATATTATAATTATAGAATTATTAACTTATTATTATTATTATTATTATTATTTTTATAATGGATTAAGTTTCCATTTTTTCATTTTTTTTCAATTTCATTTTATTTTCTCTTTATTTTCTTTTCTTTTATTTTATTTATTATTTTAATTTATCTATTTTTTCATCCTTATCCCTTCCTTTACTCTCTTCCCTATCATGCTAGGCTCCCCCTTTTCCCCCCCTTATGTTTTGCTCAACGCGCCTCCCCCTCTTACACTAGGTCTACCGCCTCCCCTCCTCTCTTTCGACATGACAGCCCCTACGCATTCACCTTGCAACCGCCTCACCCTACCTCTCTCCCATTGTGGCAGCCTCACCTCTCCCTATCGTAGTAGCACTTCCAACCCGCTTCCCTTGAACCCTGGCCAACCTCCTCCGGCACACCGAACCGCCACGCGCAACCTCCCCTCCGGTCCGTAATAGCGATGCACTACCCCCTCTCCCATGGCTGAAACTCGCACTAGTGAACCGTTATCCTTGTCATGACAACCAACCCTCTCCCCTTCTACTTTCCTCCAACACACTACTAACCTAAACACGCCTCCTGCCTACGCCAATTCTAGAACCTCAGTTCCCTTCCCCAGTATGGCTTCCCTCTGGGAAAATCCTCCTCCCCCAATTTGTGGGTTTGATTCATATTCATTGGGGTTACGATTTTTTCATTTGATTCGTTTATGGAGTAGTTGATCCAATTATTTGATTTTAGGGTTTAGTTGTATTGTTTGTTGTGTGGTTGAAGTGAAACTATCTTTTTACACCATGTTGTGATGTTGGTCTACTATGAGGTAGGTGGTTCCACATCCAATTATTATTTGATTAATTTATTTTCATGTTTAATTAGTTTAGAGTGTTATTTAATAAATTTTTATGGTGGAAAGTTGGGTTTCATTGAAGTTTGATATGTTTTTAAATTTTTTAGTAGAGTGTTGTCATAATATGTGTGATTTCTGCTAAAATATCATCTCGCATTAATTGTTAGTGATTTTTTTTAAATTGTGCAGTTAGAATACTAATTAGTTTGTTTAGTGTGAATTTAATTATTAATTTATATTTATTATGTTTTATTGTGTTTATTAGTGTGTTTAGATGATATGAGTATGTTGTTTCTATGAAAACCCATGTTCAACTATTTAATTGTGTTTTATAATTTTTGCAGTTACATTGTTAGGACATGAAAAGTGTGAAATTGGTGTTTTGGTGTTTCATATGTATGTGTTTTGCCTCAAATGAGTGTTCAAGTGTATATTTTGTGTTTAAAGACATGCGACATATGTTAAAATTATTTAATAAATTCTTTTAATGGTTTTTTTGACCATGAATGTGCTCTTTTTGACCGCACATTGGTTTTAATTGGTTTTGTAAGTATTACAGATTTAGTTTTGAAATATTTTTAGAGTGCATAATATTTTTAAATGGTTTTAGTGTGTGTAAAGCCTAGTGATACTGTTTTGATAATGTTTTATAAAATTTTGAAATGGTTCATTAAATTATTTCAATGGTGTGAATCATGTTTAGAGAATGTTTTAGTGTGCGTATTCTTTCAAAATGGTATTTTTGAGAAAATTTAGTGGTTTTTGGAATGTGTAGTGTCTTGTTCTTTGGGTTCATAAATATGACTTGTGAGATGAACTCGAATCCTGTTTGAGAACAAAGTGGGAAGCCCGGGCAGCTAGGAGGGTAGACTAGACTAGTGGGTTAGTGAAATGGGGGTGGCTTTGGCCCAGTTTCACTATAAAAGATTGATGACTACATCACTAATTAAACATATTAATGACTGAGGGGCATGGTTTCTAACCCATGTTTTATGAGGGTCATGGTTTCTGAGCAACATTTTCAGAGGTTCGTGGTTTCTATGCCACGTTTCACCAAGATATTAATATCTAGGGACCCAAGCTAGATAAAAACCATGTGGCCTCTCACATATTAGGTGCTTCTTGGTTACTTTATGCTCATCAGTTTGACACTTTGGTTATTTTAAAAAGTAAGAGTGTGTGCATCTTAATTTATGTTGTTTCATTTGAAACCGTTTTCTTTAATCTTATTTTTTAAAATTGTTCACGCTTTAAATTAATTTCCTTTATTAAAATTTAAAATGTATTTGTCATTTAAAAAGGGTGCATGTAACCCTTTTCTCGATGAAATCCTATTGGGCTCTTGGATCAGACCCTACATACACCTTTTGGTGTGTGTAGATTCTGTATCTTTTGTATTCCAGGTAGAAGCATCAGGCTTAGAGATGATGGTATGAGTTGTATCTGTTTTCTAGTGCAGTTTAGTGGTGGTGGATTGGGGATGTGACTCCTCCTATTTTTTGGATGTTTGAGTTAGTGTTTTTACTTCTTCCTTTATTTTCATTCCCTTTTGGATTTTGGTTCAAGTTTTAATATTTAATTTTAACCCTTGTTAAGGGCCTGTTTGGTTGTTTGATTTTATTTTTGTATTTATACATCTTGTTGTTTGTTTTATGTTTGTTTATTTGCTTAAATCCTTCCAAAGTTTTATTTTCATACCCAGGAACTTGTGCCATCTCGTGGGGATAGGTAATGCCCCTCGAGCCTTGGTGCGGACTGGGTTGAGTGCTGTGTTGGATGGAGACCCAACTTGGTTCAAGAAAAAATGGTATCAGAGGCAATTTTGTTGTTTTTATTTGGGGTGTCAAGTAGATCGAAGATAGGACTGTCAGTACTCGAGTAATAGGTGTGGGAAGAGCGTTGAGAACTCTTAATCCTACTGATCCTCGAGTAACTTGGCGTATTATGGGATTTATGCTTTTAGATTTGGTCTTTGTAGATGGGGGATGAAAATTGGAGTAAACTAGTACTGCACGCGGTCTCGCATGCAGTATTGACACATGTGATTCCTGATAGTATGGTTCGACACTCCTAGTGGATGGCTCTTGCCTAGGGAATTGCCTGCTAAACCATGTGGTTGTGTCTGGAATAACCCCTAATTCTCTGTCCATGTGGTTTAGTGTTCATGATGTATTTCTTAAGTTCTGGATTTGCGCGAGAGTGAGTTTTTTTAAAAGGAAAGTGGACTTTTGTTTTGATCTTATTTTATTTTGGTGTGTGTTTGGCATGATTTTTGGGGAGCCTTTCTCTTGGACCTTGTTTTTGGAATTTGAAATTTCATTTGTTGAAATTGAATTTCTAAAAGAATGTCTTGGGTTATTTGAAATTGAAGTGAGTTATTTAGGAAATGGAAATAATTTTGTAAAATTGTCTTGAATTCTTGTAATGGTTTTGAAAAAATGTATTTTCAGAATATTGGAAATGTTTTGTTTTGAAAGCAAAAGAGACTTGTTTTTTCTAGTGGTATTCCTATGGTTGATCGCATGTTCTTGTGGAAGTTATTAATTATCAGTTGGTAGATCGTTTGGATAGGTGGATAAGTGGCACAAAAATGCATATTTGCAATGCACAATGTAATATCATTAGTGAGTGATTGATTTATAAGGAAACTTTTTATTTTCTATAAAGTGAGTTTTTCTCTAAAATGGGTTTCTATGCTTAAATTGTTTTGGAATTGGAAATTTATTATGAGTCTGGAGTGAAAGAGATAGGTTCAAATGCGTTGTTGGATTTTTTTGTACTATTCTTGGGTTTTCAAACATATATCTTTCTTGGAAAAAGAATTGATGTTTTAAAATAAGAATTATTGGACTTGTGTCTGGAATGTGGATGTTTGTTTTGAGATGTGTTTGGATTTATGGAAGGTTGTTTTGTGTTTCTTGTTTGGGAAATTCCCCTAGATACGTCCCATGGGTTTCCAACAGGTCTCTTAGTTATTGACTCAGCCCAAACTCCCAGTGGAGTGATAGAGTTGGGTTCTGCTTAGTTTTTTCATTTGTTTTTAGATTTTGAGGTTGGTTGGATATCGTTGAATGATTTGAGAAAGATAGAACTGTATCCAGTTTTTTAGGAACTCCAAATGCGGTATAGGAATAAGTAGTCTAGAGTAGGTTTGGAGGAGTGAAAATACACTAAAAAATTGTGACCATTCCTTTTTCATTGGGAATAGGGATTTCGTGAGTGATCCTCAACACTAGACTCATTTCAGAGTTGTACCAAAGGAAGTGAAGGTGAGGGAAAGTGGAAAATTTTGAAGGTGATCAACAAATCAATAGGTGGACAAGGAGGTGTCTTGACCTTTTTTATGAGCTAGTTTCATGTTCCCCATAGGTTGTGAGGACCAATAAATTTAATGTTCGTAATAGTTATTGGTATTTCTCATAATGTCATTAGTGTAAGTTCCTCATCCGATGAGGAGTCTGAACCAAAAGGGACATGTTCTTGGTGTGCTCCTTCCATCAGTTGTATCATGATTTTGGGTGACCTCTCAATCTCCTATTTCCAGTGTGGTCCGTTGGGCACTCTAAGTCGTTCACTGTAATTCTTAGTTGTTATATTGATGGAGTGACTACTTGGGACATGAGGAGAAGTCTATAGGTTACTTTTATTGTGGAAGAAGTTCCAGTCAGAGATTTTCAACTTATGACTCTATGGTGGTAGATGCTTCAGATATCAGGGCCCCAACCATTAGTCCTGGGGTGAAGATTTCACACAGTCAAAAACTCATCAGACGTGGGATGATCTTGGTCTGACTTAAGTCTGCAGTAATTTAATTGGGATGTCTTAAATTTCCCTATTGTAGTATCACCACTAAAGGCTTCATTTTTGTGTGAGGGGTATAAAGGCCTTGTATCTTTGTTGTGGTCTTAATATATGGGAGTTCTTCTTGGGCCTTAAAAAGGTTTGGAGAACCCGTATTATTGTAAAGCCAACAGACATGCTCTGTGATCATTCTTGTTGTCAGTTATGGATCAAAATTTTACTCATTTCAGAGATTATCATGTCTTGTGGTATTGACATATGCCTATCCAGTTTTCCATTAGGTTAGGGTTTTCTACTATCAAAACCCTCTCATGTGGTGGAGTGTAGTCCTGCTTAGGAATCTTACATGTAGACTGGACCATGTTGGTGAGCTCGTAATGAAGATTTCAGTTCGTATCACTCAAAGTAAAATGGGAATGACCGCATGGGTGAAGTGGTGTTACAAAAATTCTAAAATGGTGGGGAGACCCAGTGCGGGTCTCTCTGACATCTCCTACTATCTAGGTTTGGTTTAACATAGGGAACTTGGCGGATCTAGCCAATGTTATATGTTTTTAGGGTTTGTGAGTCATTTTGGTTTGGAGAACCAATGCTTGAAAATAATCCTAATATGGTTGGGAGACCACCATAGTATGAACTGGTATAAAAACACTTTTTTCAAAGTGCGCTTGGCAGGGAAACCCCTTACGTAGGCTCTGCCCGACCCTGACCATGGTAATTGGTTAGCTCGGGTAGTTGTTCACTTGACAAGTGTTCTTGGAGGTCTCGAGTGGCCCTAGTGATCCCTATGTTAGGGGTCGATGTGTTCCATGTCTTAGTTGTGTTTGGAGGTGAATTCCTTACTATTGGATATTCTGCTTGGTGATTCTGGTTTTGAGATTTTTTAAGTTTAGGTCCTGAAATTTTGAATGATCGATCTTCGAGTAATTGACTTTTTATTTTAGGTATCTTCACAGTCTTGCTTGGAATCTTGGGATGGTCAAGTATTTTGGGACTTTCTAGGGGTAGAAAGTGTCATGGTGGGGAGAACTGTCATTCCTCGACTTTGCACATCGATAATGATTTTAATTTTTACCTTTATCTAATAATATTGTTTTAATTAATTGTTTTGTCGAGGTGCATAATGGGTCCAACAAGAGTTTTCACGTTTTGTTGATAAATGAACGTTTGGATTAGCAGTGCTCGACACATCGGTAGGGCACGGTCGAGGTCGTGTCACTTCACTAAATCGACATGCACCCTGCCGAGTGCACTCTCAATTAAATAATCAAAGGGGTAAACAATAAAGTGTTCATAAAATAAAATAACAACCAAATAAAATAAGATTATTTAACATTTCTCTTAATAATAATGATAATAATGATAATAATAATATTGGGATTATTATTATTTCAAATGATATTTTAATTTGGTCATAGATGATAAATAAATGTTATAATTATAGAATTATAAACTAATTATTATTATTATTTTTTTATAATGTCTTAAGATTCGATTTTTTGGTTTATATTTTGTTTTCAATTTATTTTTAGTTTTTTATATATTTTTTATTTTATTTTTATTTTATTTTCATTGTTATTTTACTTTATATATTTTTTTCCTCCCTCCCCTTCCTTTCCTCTCTTCCCCGTCAATGCTAGGCTCCCCTCTTTCCCCCAATTCTATTTTGCACAGCACACCTCTCCCTCTAACACTAGGTCAGACACCTCTCCTCCTCTCTTCCAGAAAGTCAACCCCGACACCATCACCTAGCAGCCGCATCGCCCCGCCTCTCTTCTATCACTGCAACCCCACCTCTCCATATCACAACAGTACCGCCGACCTGCTTCCCCTGCACCATAGTCGACCTCCTCCGACACACTGAAACACCACATGCACCCTCGCCTCTTGACTGAAAAAGCCTCACTACCTGCTCTCCTATGGCCAGACCTCACACCAGCACACCAGTTTCCTTGTCACGACCAGGGACCCTCTCCCCATCTACTTTCCTCCGGTGCATTGCAAACCCAAACATGCCTTTTACCGTCACAAATTCTAGTGCCTCAGTTCCCTTCTCCAGCATGGATTCCCATTAGTTAAACCCCCCTCCTCAAATTTGTGGTTTTGATTCATATTCATTGGGGTTTCATTTTTTCATTTGGTTCGTTTGTGGTGTAATTGATCCGATTGTTTGATTTTAGGGTTTAGTTGTATTGTTTGTGGTGTGATTGAAATACAATGATCTTTGTGCACTAAGTTGTGAAGTTGGTCTATGCTGAGGTAGGTGGTTCCATGTGCAATTATTATTTGATTAATTAATTTTCAAGTTTAATTAGTTTATAGTGCTATTGAATAAAATTTTATGGCGAAAAGTTTATTTTATTTGAATTTTGATATGATTGGAAATTTTTTAGTATCGTGTCATCATAATATGTCTGATTTCTACTGAAATTTCACCTCTAGTTAATTGTTAGGTATTTTTTTAAATTATGCGGTTAGCTTACTAATTAGTTTTTTTGGTGTGAATTTAATTTTTACTTGAGGTTTAGTGTGTTTTATTGTGTTTATTATTGTGTTTAGATAATATGAGTATGTTGTTGCAGTGAAAACCCATGTCGAACTATTTACTAGGGATTTATAAATTGTGTAGTTACTTTGTTAGGATATGCAAAGGGTGAAATTAGTTTTTTGGTGTAGCATCTATATGAGTGTTTTCTCAAATGAGTATTTGATTGGATTTTTGGTGTTTAAAGACATGCAACACATGTTAAAATTGTTTAATAAATTATTTTAATGGCTTGTTTGACCATGAATGTGCTATTTTTGACCATGCATTAGTTTTAATTGGTTTTGTAAGTATTGTAGATTTAGTTATGAAATATTTTTAGTGTGCATAATAATTTTAAATGGTTTTAGTGTGTGTAATGCTAGGTGAAACTCTTTTGATAATGTTTTATAAACATTTTAAATGGTTCATTAAATTTTTTCAATTATGGGAAACATGTTTGGAGAATGTTTTAGTGTGTGTATTATTTTTAAATTGTATTTATGATTGAAAGTAGTGGTTTTTGGCATGAGTAATGACTTTTTTTATTTGGGTGCAAAAATATGACATGTGAAATGAACTTAAATCTTTTTTGAGCACAAAGTAGGAAGCCCGGGTAGCTAGGAGGGTAGACTATACTAGTGGGATAGTGATCCAGGGGTGTATTTGGACCTGTTTCACTTAGTAGGAGTGAAAAATGCACACTAATTAAACATATGAATGACTGAGGTACATGGTTTCTAATCCATGTTTACAGAGGGTCGTGGTTTCTAAGCCACATTTTTTGAGAGCTGTGCTTTCTATGCCACATTTTTACAAGGTATGAAGATCTAGGGACCCAAGCTAGCTAATACCCATAAGATTTCTCCAATATTTGGTTCTCCCTGGTTACTTTACACTCATCAGTGTGACAATTTGGTTATTTTAAAAATTAAGTGTGTGTACATCTTAATTTAAGTTGTTCCATTTGAAACTATTTTCTTTAATACTATTTTCTTTAAAATTGTTCAATATTTAAATTATATTCTTTATTTAAAATTCAAATTTTATTTTTCATTTAATAATTGTGCACGAATCCCTTTTCTCAGTGACATCCTACTATGATTTTGGATTACACCCTATATACACCTTTGGGTGTGTGCGGATTCTGCCTCTTTTGTATTCTTGGTCGAAGCATCGAGCTTAGAGATGATGGTATGAGTTGTATCAGTATTCTTGTATAGTTTGGTAGTGTTGGCTCGGGGATGTGACTCCTCGTGTTTATTGGATGTTTTAGTTAGAGTTTTTAGATTTCCCTTTATTTTTATTCCCTTTGGGCTTTTAGTTCAAATTGTAAACATTAATTTTGAACCCAGTAAAGGTCCTGTTTGGTTTTTTATATTTGTTTTTGATTTATTCAAATTTTTGTTTGTCTTATGTTTTTTTATTCAGGTAAATATTTTACAAGTTTTATTTTGATACCCATGAACTTATGTTAACCCATGGGGATCTGGAACACCCCTCAGGCCTTACAGTGGACTGGGTCTGGTGCCGGGTCGGATGGCGACCCGACATGGTTCGTGACAATCACCCTTATTTAGCCCTTCACTCTCAAGGTGTTATATGGTCCTGCAAGTGGGATAAAAGGCATTTTATTGGTGTTGAATCCTTAATCTCTTGTTATGGAGGATTTAGTGAATTTTTAGGTATTTCCTTTTTTCGACGGAAGCAACTTTTAGATTTTGAAGAATAGAATAAGATATCATCAGTGATCTCTTAGAATGGAAGTTATCTATACCACAACTCAAGTGTTCTAATTTAGTGATGTGACAACTCTTTATATGATTTAAAATGACAGGAAAATTCTATATATAGATTCCAAATCTCAAAATTCACTTTCTGATGCACAATATGATCAAGTCAATTTGAAGGTGATGGGTTTCACTTTATCCAAGTCCTTGTGGGAGAACTAGAAAGTATATATAAAGGTAATAAAAAGGTGAAGAAGGCTATTCTTTAAGTGTTTCACAATAAGTTCATTGATATGAAAATACATCCACATAAAAATGAAGTTAGTTTCCTCATTCATATCACTAAATTTTTTGGATCTGCTCTAGGTCTTGGGAAATAAATTAAATTTATTGAAATTGTGAAGAAAATAATGAAAAGGATCCTTCCTCAATAAAACCCAAAGTTTTTATCCCTCATGTAAATAGATCTGTATATGCTTTATCTTTATGATTTGATAATTAGTATGGTGTCTTATGAAATGAGAGTCAAACTAGGAGAATCAACTATTTGAGTAAGTAAGAAAATGGCACTGAAATACATGAAAAACATGACATTTCCAAATATAATCATGATGGAGATGATGAGGATGATAAAATTATTTCTACTTTTTCTAAAAAACTCATGAGAGACAAATGGATATTTTAAGTAATGCTTATATTAGATTATTTTTGGTGTGGTAAGGTAGGGCACATTGATACCCAGTGCTCTAGGAGATCTGATGTTATTGATAGTGAACCATAAATAATTCAGAGGCCTAAGAAGATGTTCCCATGAAAGGGAGTCTTCAAACCAGGAAATAAATTATAGAGAAAGAGTTTTTTTTATAATGGGGAAGAAGATAATAATGATTTTATAAAGGATGTATGACTACAGTTTAAATCTTATATTGAAGAGTTCATGATGATTAGAGTTGGAAAGGTAGAACCTATGAAGGGTGATGATAATTAGTCAAATGGTTTTCTTTATATCAATGTTTAACTTGTGGGTGATCTTAATGATATTGAAATTCAAGAAAAGAAAAATTGAAATATGGGAGTCTTATTAAAAGAATCATTAGAGTATGTGGATCAGCTTGAAACATAGATTAATTGACTAGAAGAATAGAATAATATTTAAAACTCATAAAAGATAAAAAAAAGGTTGTGGAGTTTAAATATAGGGTTTAAGAGAAGTAAAAAGTAATAAATAAAAATTCTATTAAGACTGGAGAAAAATGATAAGATTATTGAGGGCCTTAAAGAAGAAGTCATTTCATTAAGGAGAAAACAAGAAACACAATCAAAATATAAGGAAACAAAGGGGAAATTATAGTTCTAAAGAATTTTAAATATACATCTTTAAGATATAGATAAACATTGTTATGAAAGAGGATAAAAATATTTGAATGATCAAAGATGTACATTTTTGGGAAAAAGTGGAATTGGTTGTGATGCAGAAACCTCAAAGACTGTAAATGGGATTATCCAAAGTAAAGGGAAGCTAAAAGCTGGACATATGAAAAATAAAATTGATGTCCTAACAGAGACATATTCAAACCAAACAAATAATAGAGATGTTATTAATCCTCAAGTATCCAATGATGATATCTTTTTAAATAAATTTACAAAAAAGGGGGCATGTGTAGGAAAGGAAGTGAGAATATATTTCCTCTTATGAAATTTAAATTCTAAGGCTTTTTTGGATGTACCGTGTCTTACTATAAAGAGGTAATGAGATTTATGGATGGAGTATCAAATGATAGTAATAAAATTAGAATAAGGCCATATCATTCATCACATATAAGAAATAATTTATTTGGATATTATATTCACTAGTCTAACTTTGGCCATAAATCTATTTATTTCAATAATAGGAAAGGTGGGAACATTAACTAAAAAACTTATAGACAATTAAATATTATTCAACCAAGTAGTATTATCCTTGAAAATGGGCATTCTTTTATAGAATAATATTATGAGTATAATTAAACCCACATGTTGAAAATATAGTGAAGTTGCTATTCTTTCCTCTACTCAATCAGGTATCTCATGGAATGAAAATAAGATGATTGAGAAAGTAACCTCACAAGAATCACTCTCAAATCTAAAAGGAATAGTTCTTCCTTGAATCTTTATAGAAAATTCTCATCCCACATGAGATAAAATAAAGATCTATTGAATTGTTTTTAGAAATGTGTTGACGTAATAGTGATATTCGACAACGATGGTTCCTTAACGATCAATAGAAGTGTAATACTGAATTTGCATATAATGGAATAATGATGAAACAATTTATATACATGGATGAATTGAATCATAATATTTTATGTGTGAGTCAAATATGTGACTCTAGATTGGTGGTGACATTTAATCAGAGTGGTTTCAGAATCAAAGAGAATAAAAATAATTCTATTATGAAAGGTTGCATGAAAAATGGTAATTTATTCCAGGTAGATAGTAAAAAAAACTTATTTTTTAATATTTGTATAGGAAAATAACTTGTTTAATTAGAGGTTAAGTCACACTATTCAATAGATAATAGTTAAAGTATCTAAGATAAGGGATGTTAACAACATTCTCAATCTGAATTTTGATTGAAAAAATTAGTGTTATTCGTGGATTCAAGGAATGATGGTCTGAAATACATATCATATGAAGAATAAAAGGGCACAAAATCTATATGACCTCCTCCACACAAATGTGTGTGGTCTAATAAATCTGGATGGAACATATGAAAATAGGTACCACATTTTTTTTATGGTTACTATAGAATGGAATGTGTTATATATGAAGCAAAAATGAAAGGTTATTGACTACATGAATAGATATCTCTGAAGATTTATGAATTAATCTAGTCAAACAATCAATATTTTACAAGATACAATGTAATTGAGTACACATCCATTTAATTTTATAATTAATTTGAAAAATATGGGATCAATCATGAAGTGTCTTCAGTGAGGAATCCTCACCAAAATGGGGTCATTGAATATAGAAATAGATATGTGAATAATATGGCTAGAACCATGTTGATTGAGATTTGTATTTCACATCATTAATAAAAAGAGGTTGTTCAAGTTCTGGTGTACACTCAAAATATCACAAGGCTAGTTATAAGAGAGTATAGGAAGCCATATGAGATATTTCAAGGAAGTAATCCCTCAATAAATTATTTCCATGTTTCTAGAAGTAAATGTATCATTCAAAACAAAGAAGGAAACCAAGGACATTTTGGTGATGCTGCATATGAGGGAATGTTCCTTGGATACTCAATGAAGAGTAGATCCTACAAATGGTACAACAATATTTTGAGAAATATTTTGGAGATTTATTATGTTAAGATCATTTGGTAAAAAATATGAATAACTCGAATAACTCATATGTTGTTATGACTAATGATCAAGAAGAAATTTGATAAGGGATATATCCAAATAAAGACATTATTAAAGTCCTTGCAAACATTTGGGGATCTTAAAACAATAAAGATTAAGAACTACAATCAAAATAGAAATCCATTTCTAAATAAAATCCACCAATACCAAAAAGGATAAATAAAAGTGTAGTAGTTGATAAATCCATAATTATTGAGGATTGTACCACACCTATACATAAAAGGATAATGTGGAATGAAGAACATTTTTCTCTCCTTTAAATTTTGGGACCAACCTCATTTAAAGATGTAACGAAGGATGAATCATGGATTCAGGACCTGAATGAAGAACTAGATCATATTGATAAAAACCCGATTTGGGATATTGTTAAGAGACTATAAAATCACAATGTGATTGGAAAAAAGTGGATCTTCAAAAATAAATTTTATGATCTTGGAAATTTTATCAGAAAAAATTAACATCTGGTGTATAAAGTCTATGAAAATATTTAAGGCATTGATGTTGAGGAAAACTTTTCTCTAGTCACTCAACTTGATTTGATTAGGATTTACCATTCATGTAAATCCAAAAAGGGAAAAATTTTAATCATATTAATGTTAAAAATAGATTTCTAAAATAGATTATTGAAGAATAAGTCTACATTGAAAAACCGGTGGGATTTATAATTGGAAATGATGAATGAAAGGTTTGTAGATTAAGGAAGGATCATTATGGTCTAAAGTTAGAACCACAATCATGGTATTCAATAATGGATACTTATTTGAAGAATATAAAATTCAAAATAGGATGTGTTGATAATAATATACATGTAAAGAATTCACAAGGACATAAATTTATGGTATATTTGGTGCAACAAGGCATATATCAGTAGAAGAATTTACTAATCACATGAATTAAAAATTTGAAATGTCAATGATAGATGAACTGATATCATTTTTTGGGATGTAGGTGATCCAAAAGAAAGCATATGAATTCATTTATCAGGAAAATTATGTGAGATATATTCTTCATAAATTCATCATGCTTGACTCTAAACTAGTGTGAACTCTGATTGAAGTCAGAAAAAAATGGAATGCACGAGGATGTAAAATATGTTAACCCCTACTTGTATAAAAGGATCATTGTGATTTTGTTATATCCAATTGAAACATGACTATATATCATATTTCCAACATGTTTCTTGGATCAATTAAAAATTATTTGGAAGGAATAGAATCTTTTAGCAGTTAAAATAATCATGAGATATATTCAAGGAACCCTCAATTTGGGCTTATACTTTTTAATAGGATGATATAATGGATTATAATCATTTTATGATGTTGAGTAGGATGGTGATGTGGTGGATCGGAATTCCACCAGTGGATGTTAATTCTTCATTGGAAACAAATGTGTGGGCTTGATAACAAAGAAAAAAAATAAAAAAACTCTCTTAGTAAGGATGAAGTAGAGTATATATCTGTGAAAAAGTCTTGCACTCATTTATTGTGGATAAAGAAACAACTTTCTAATATTGGTGGTTTGAAAAAGACGATGGTGATACACCGTGAAAACAAGAGTGCATTCGATCTCATAAAAAATATAGTTCAAGACTCCCATACCCAACATATTAAGATTAGATATCACTCTATAAAAGAAAATGTTGAACAATGTGTCATTAAGATGCATCATGTTTGAAAAAATGATTAAGTGAATGACATTCTGACTAAGGATTTGGAAGCACCAATATTCAAGAAGCATTAGTTAAACATTGGTGTTCAGCCACCTCCTAGTGCATGAGAAGGTTATCATTGGTCTCCTCTCCCCATTTCTATTAACTATTTTAATCTTTTTAGGAATTTGATTTAGGTATTTGGGGGAGATATGATCTAGTGTGTGTTTTTTTTGAGCACTAAAGTACACATATAAGTTCTTTGGGTTTATTGTCAAAGGGGGGTATAAGTGGGATTCAATGAATTAAAGTTTTTTAGGATTGGTTTGCGGTTTATTGAGTCATGAAATTATATTTTTTCCCTCTTTCTTTATACACCAAGCTTCACTCACATAGACCTAGAGTGATGGATAAGTTATTTAATATCTATCATGTTGCTTTTCAAGGCTTGTGTTTTAATGAATTTATCTGCAAATTTACAAAAAATTAAAAATAAAGAGATTATTGGTAGAAATGTCTTTTTCCAATGGAAATAGTTTTTTTGACTTTTTTCAATACACACTAGGTTGATCAAATAGTTTTTAATGCGTGTGATATTGCGGTTGAAGATGACTTCAGTGTTGAAGGTGGCATTAATTTCTAGTATCTTCCAAATTATTGGGTCCCAAATCAAGAGGAATGAAAAATATTCTCAAAAGGAGTTTTCCAGGACTTACAATTCATATATAAGGAGATAGAATAGATTTTGTGATTATTGGAGTTTCTAAATTTTTTTGGAACTTCCTTAATGAATTAGGCGTCACAATGGTTTAAAGTTTCATGAAAGATACTTCACGAAAATGGATGAGTCATGATAGTATGATTGTAATCTAATATACTATGAAAATCTTCATGAATGATAAAATTCCACTAGATCTTCCTAAATAAAGGAACATTTAGAGCATGAATTAAGGGGTTCAAAAAATCCTAATGATATCTTTGGATATTTTCAAAGGGATTTGTATATAAATAGGTAGACACCCCTCATTTTAGAAACAAAGAGAGAATTTTAGAAAAGAATCACTCTAAATTATTGAAGGCTAGGAGATTCATGAATCATGAACTCTTCACGAACATAATAATCGTGAAAAATATATTTAATAATTAAATAATGCTAGGCATTTTCAGAAGAGGGAGTTTCACAAAGACTGGGAGTTTCATGGGGACATAGAGTTCTGTGAGGTTGGGAGTTCCATGAAGATTTGGATCTTCACAATGGTTTGGGGATTCAATATGGAAGGGTTCTTCCTAATGGATGATGGATTTGTGAAAGTGTGTGGGTTCAAAAACACTAATATATATTTTAAATAAAAATGGGACTTTATGAAGGAATAGGGATTCACAAACAATAGTGTTGAACATCTGGTTTTAGTGAATAGTTCTTCCAAGTGCATCAATTCAGGACTATGGTGTAAGTATAGTCTCATTATAATTAGGAAAAAAAGGGTAAAATACCTATATATAAAAGTAAAATTCATGTCTACAAACTAAGTAAGACTTCTCCCAAGGAAGTGAGAAAGGTGGAGTTAATTAAAGTAATTCTAGGTAGGTAGTGTCATTTTTCTAAATGTATTATAAAGGAAGTGTTCCTAGCATGCAGTGAACATGTCTAAATAATTGTTTTACAAACTGACTAATGAATATTAGTGGATTTAGTTATGACCAACACACTGCTGGCGTATGTTACTTGGACTAGCCCTTAGTGTAGAACCATGTAAAAACTATTGTGTTGTGTTTCTTTTTCTACATTGGGGTGTTTCGCAATTTCACAATTCCATTAGATAGGTTTAATAGGTTCCTACCAATTTGAAGACATGATCCATCTCATTATAAGAAAAAGTTTAAACCTTGATTCACCCCTCCCGTATCACATACATGACTTATTTTAATGGATTTTTCATTTAATTTCCATTATTGCTTTTTTGGGTGTTTCCCATGCATTTTGGTGGAAATGGTGGGTTTTTAAAATTTGGTACAAACTGTGAGCCCAATTCCAGATTTAAAAATATATATTTTTTAATATTATACCTCCTCAATTTTTTAAAATTTTTCTTCCATTCAAATTCCTACTTGGCCTCCCTTGACCTATTAACACCACCATGTCTATTTGGGGCCATTAGAAATCCATAATCATGGTGTATTTGGGTTTTTATTTAAGGAGTTGGGCAAGCCCGGAAGCCCATTTCCAATTTTTTATTTTTTTATTTAATATATTATTCAATTTTAGTGATTTTTCGTTGATTCCACCTCTGACCCGATCCCACTTAACCTAGGCTTTCCCCCATTCACTTCTCCTCCTCTTTGGAGCTCATTTGCATCATGTTTTTGGTTTAGACATCATAATCTTTCACATTTCATCCTGATTTAAAAAGGTAATTTGATTCCTTCATAACTCCTTTATTTTTCACTCTATTCCCCCCATTTCAGTTCTCAATTAACCTAATATAAATTTTTCCAACCTCAATTGCATTTTTGGTTGTTTTTAAATTTAGATACTGGTGTATTTTGGGTGATTTTTTCAAGATCCCTCAAGTAAGTGGGTTTCCTTCATTCTTCTTTCATTTTTCATAGGCTTTCATTCAATGTACTTTGGGTTTATTACATTATCCTTAAATTACCAAATGAGCTGAGGGAAAGGTTTTGAACCTAGGCTTTAACCTTGGGTTTGCTTAGTCCAATATTCTATTTTTAGGCTTGATCTACCCTCCTTGAGGTGCGGCGGTGGTGCATTTATGTTTTTGCACAAAGGATTCATGGTTTTCATTATATTGGTAGGTGATTCCATTATGTGTGCAATTTTGTGACTTAGATTTCTATATTTTTTGTATTTTCATATTTATTTCATTTTAATGTTGCTGTGAAAATTTGTTTTAGTGGTATTTATAATGCAAATGGATTTTTGGTATCACTTTTACGTGAAATTGGGGGTTTTACAAAGAAGTCTTTCATTGTCTCACTTGGGGATACTATAGAATTGATTAGATGATTATATTGAAATGTATTAGGTCTGAAAATACTATTTTTAATGTCTTTATCCTTTTTTGGTTTTTGAGAAATTCTATTTTAACGGTGTTTGACAAACACATAAATTTTTAGGTAACATGTTTGTGAAACAATGGAGGTTTTACAATATTATCACTTCTTAAATTATATGGGGATGACCTAAGATTGATTTTTTTGGTTTAATTGGAAGGTTTTGGACTGCCATTTTTGTTTTGGTAACTTAAAGTGTTCTCATGGTGTGAACATTGGGGGTTTACAAGGTGTTTTGGGCACAAAACAAGACAAGATCTTGAGAAGTTGTTTATTAAAAAAAATGCTTCGTTGTGTGTTTTAAGTGGTATAAAGTTTGTGTAGATAATTTAATTTTTTTCAGTGACCAGTAGTGGTGTTATTAAATAAAAATGGGTGTGTTTTTCTTTCTGAAATTGTTTGAGCACAAAAGGGGAAGCCCGAGTCCCTAGGTTTGACGATATGTAGTAGTACAACAAGTGAACCAGATGGGTGTTGTCCCTATTTCGCTGAGAAAATGGATAAAAAACTATAAATAAATTATATGGATGATCATTAGGGACCACTAAGTTATGTGTATGTTCTATACTAGTGTCTCGTGGTTGAAAAAATATTTTTTTGTGGTTACTTTTTCCCGAGGTACGATGTGTATAGGGCCCGAGACTATCTAGTTTACTACGGGTTTTCCCGATTTTAGTGATCATTGGATTTGTCGTATTTACCCTTGTATTAGGGTGTATTTTTATGCACTTTAAATTATCTAAATTTTTTTATTTAATTTTGTTAAAATTATAAAATTTTTAGTTTAAAAACGTTTTTCAATTGAATGTTTCACTACATGGAATTTATCATCGTTTTCTTTACATAGTGAAATTGCATGCTTTTCACTTTATATTGCATACCCTTTGAAATATTTGGTTGGTATGATACTGTGATTAAGCTCACACCCTACTTACACCCCTTGTGTGTAATGAGACTTCATTATGTTTGACTCAGATAAAGGAAAAACCCCGGGTGAAGGCTGTTCGGGTTTTTAGTCCCCTCTTGGTACAGTGTTGTGGAGACGGATCGCGGGTGATGACCCCTTGTCATGTCTTGTCATTGTAGATGACTTGATGATATTATTATTATTATTTTTACCTCTTCTTATTTTTTTAAAACCATGTATTCATTTCTATTTTTTAAGACTTATTTGGCATGAAAATTTCAGATTCTTATTATTGATTATTTTTAATGTTTTATGCTTTCATACTCTGGTAAATCATTCCCAGAACCAATTTATTGAAACCTGGGCACTTGTTCTATCCTATGGGGATAGGTAACTCCCTTAGGGCCTTGTCATGGGATGGATTTGGTGCTGGTATTAGTGGAAACCTGATCCAGTTCGTGATATCCACTCTCATGGTGTTCTATGGTGCTAAAAAACTCTAGTAATCTTGAAGTAGATGGAAAATTTCAAATAAGAATTATAAGAGTATTATTAAATTCCCTAATAGAAGATTAACCATTCAACTATTTTTTATAAAAATTACATTAAATAATTTTTGAGTTTTATTGTTTGAAAACATATGGAGGAAGTCCTAAAAAATACTCAATAGTTTCATAGAGTATCATCACATAGAGCATATGAAAATTTGGAGGAATCTTGGAGAAAATATAATAGGATTTAGGTTTAGTGGTTGTTTGAAATGAGTATAATAATGAGAACCATTCCATTATCAATGATTTTTTAGTTAAATATCTTTTCCTATCCGAAACAAGAAGGGAAAAAGGCCCATCGTGGTGGTCATAATAGTGGGGAAATAATGAATGAAAAATGGGAAAAAAATTAGATGATGTGAAACATAAAAAATGTTTGATATTTGATGTTGGATAAATTCGTGTTTAAAATGAGGAAATATTTAATGTGGGTGGCATAGTTTGTTTCAATCTTCAAGAAAGGAAACAAAAATGGAAAGGCATGGTAGCCATTATGGGGGGAAAGATTGTTGGAGTTATTTCCCTATAATTAATTTGACTTTAAAATTAAATTACAATAATATTAATAAATATCTTATCAATTTATGAATATTATTCTTCATAATATTAATGTGATAATTTTTAGAGTATTTATCTTGTTTAAAGGATATAGTAATTCACCGGTATAATGAGAACAAACAAATGTTATGAAAATATTATTAAAATATTTCCTATAGTCCAGATAACATATATTTGATGAAAAAAATAATGTTTTACTGTTATGTGTTAAGGGATTATAAGACACTAAAACTTATTCCCATGAAGTTCTCACATGGTAATATCCCTTAAGAGGGATTATGAGGATATAACAATTGATAAGAATTCCACATTTTATATGTGTCATTGGGTATTCCTATCCCAGGATGTGTGTACTTTTCCTTAAACTTGATATTATTATTAAAATATATAATAAGTCACTTACATTTATGTATTAATGAAAACTATGATGACATATATTCATAGTGAGATATGATACATTGGGTGTGCCATAAGTGACATGATATGGATTGAATAATATAAGAAATGATTTTCCATTATGAGTTAAAAAATAGGATATCATTGGCCCTTTGATAATATTGGAGATGTCTGATTATGTAAATGTCCATAGTGTTTTATCAATAAGTTAATTTTCAGTAGTCAAAGAGAGATACATCAAACATAGATATCGATAACCCATGTATGAAACTTTCATGATGAAATATCATGAAAAAGGGTTTATATTACACAATACTCATTTGTATGAGGTTTCTGTCACTGTGATGTAAATTTATTTCACTACAGGAACCTTAATGTGTTCCTAGATTCCAATATTATACATTAGGGTAGTTCAATTATTGACATTGACTAAGAGGCCCATAGGGTCACACGGTAAGTGTATCTAGAATATCAATTAACTTCTATTTGAATCTAATAGTCAAAATATATACTATTACCTAATTTTAGTTTAATAATTATTCAAGTGAAGTTGATTTCCAAAATTCAATCACCAGTTATTCAAACGTAGAATCTATGAAACATGAATATTAAATAAATATTTATTTTCCTTATTAGTGAATATAATATTTATTTATTGAATGTATAATACAATGATATTTATTTATTTAAATATATATTTATTGTTCAAGGTTGATAAATTCCAAGGAAGATTGATTGGCCGAGTTAAAGGCTTGATGGAAATGGAATATTTAATTTAATATCATTTAAATAACTATTGATTTGTTTATCTAAGAAATGATATTTTAATATCACTTAGTTAACTCATGTTATGAAATAAAACAATAATAATAACAATATCATTTAACATATGGTTTATGTAAAATACACATCTATTTATGGGTCTTTGTATAATTACTAAATATTTAAAAGTAATTATATAATCCCATATATATATATATATATATATCATTTTATGGGATGTGAGATTTGTTCACAACATATTCTTCCTAGAAAATTATCTCATATATCTAGAGATAACTTCTAAAGAATTCTCCCAACAATGAATAACAATCCTTCTTTTCTCTAAAGAATGACATAAAAGATAAAAAATATTTCGACATTGAAATAATTATTTTTTGTGATCAATGATGAATGATGTAATACAATTGGTTCCTCTATACTGGAACTCAAATTTTCATCCACAATGATATGAGATTCGTGAAGCATGTATTGATATTTCTAGTGTAATTTCAGTATGGATTATTTGTTTGATCAATGAAATGATAGGAACTTTAATTAGATTAATCAGAAACAACAAAATATTTATAAATATGAGGTATATTTTGTTTTAAATTAATAATAAATTATATATGAAGATATCCCCTCTATGAATATTCTAGGATTTTATTATTATATTTCTTTAGATTTATCCATTGAAATATATGGAAAAAGTTAATGGAAATAGCATTGACTACTTATGATATACCTATATCCTTAAACAAAGGTGAGGCATGTAAATCATGAAATTAAATGTGGGAAATTAGTATGTTGTATAATTACATGATTCATATTGTCTACCACCCAACATGTATCTTTATAGTTCTACATCTAATATAATTGGTTTACATGATGTGTAACCCTATATAGTTATGGATTCATATAAATCACAAAAGTCAGGTGGTTAAATTACATGATCTCATCACATGATATGTAATGAATAATAGTTGAGAGATATGGGTTATATGTGCTTACATATAATGTATATGGTGTACATTCACAATGACACTAAATATCCTTCAAGGCATACATTTTCAGTCACTAGTAATATTTCAAGAGTGGCCAAAATCAGAGTATATGGCATGTAGAAGGCTATAAAAACTGTGGAAATAATACCAGCTCATAAAAGGTACATGAGAAGTTCAGTGTGTCATATGAGACAATGCACATATAATAAATTAATGCGATACTAAAACACACAATGTGTGGGTGGTTGTACATTCAGTGTGGATGGGTTTTTCACCTGAATTACAATCCAAGTGATCTTCAATGGGTTATATTGAATTAAATACTGTAATAATTATTTTTATCATTATTATTAAAAATACATAATTTTTCTGGTTATTGAACACCCCTTGTATGTAATTGGGGTCTCTAGTAACCCATGCCACTTATATATAGGCATTCCATGTGGTCACACATTCCATGAGTACTACACATTTCGACCCACTAAAAAAATACCATGTATATCACAATAGGTCGTGTAGGATTACATGACTTTAAGTACATAGTACTTAGAATGAACCATAGAAAACATTTTTCACCTGATGTGTCGAGTGATGGTAAATTTTGTGTAACCCTAAAATTATGGAAATGGGTTTTAAAAAAAGGGGAAACACCATGTTCCAATGATTACATTAAATGTATATTAAATTATATACTGAATTAAATATAACCCAAAGGGTACAAAAAACATAACCTATAACAAAAAATCGTGTATTAAATAATACAAAATTGAAATTTATTTTTTTATCTTATTTATAATTTCATAGAATAGAAATAATAGGGAATTTTTGGAAACATAATTAAGATAAATGAATGAATGAATTAATAAAATAATTAATTCAGTAAATAATTAAATTTATCTTAATAAAAGAATGAATTTAAATGAATTATAAAAAGTTCTTAATATATATTCCTTGAATGTTTTATATGATCAAGAGTTAAACTAACCTATGTATGTGTTTGGATTCTATATAACATAATTATTTATCACATATATTTTTATGAAAAATTTATTAATAAATAAAATATGTTAATATATGAATATTACTTTCCACTTTATTACATATGGGCCGACGTGTCATTGGATTTTATTATGTGACCATAAAAACTTGGTTCCCCTTCCTTCCAATTCAATATTTTTATTATATATGTAAACCAAATTTAGTGGTTTACTGGGAACCCTAAAAATCACCATTACAATATTAAAAACCAACCCAAATTCTAAATGTGAAAAATAACATTCAATAATCCAATATATCAATAAAAAAACATCCTAGATTCAAAATCATTTAAAAGAGAATCTAGGAGATCCATCAGTCCAAGAACCTACTCCAAACCTTTCAAAATTGTTGAAACATGTGATAATCAATACTTAAAACTCAAAAAAGTGGCACCTACATACATAGGATTCAATAACCACACCATGACATAGCTATAGATAATTAAAATACTAATAAATGAGATTCACAAGGTTACCCAGTCCCTTATTACACACACATACTAAACCTTTATTCAACAATTCCAACCATCACGTCTCCAGACCAAAAATTTATCAACATCAATATCTCCTCACCCATGACTGATTAAGCACATGTAAAGTAATAATATCCAATAAATATGAGGCAGTTCAATATTGAGGCATGATGAAACCAACCAAGTACATACATAAGTTTAAAGTATAATTTCAAGAGCCCAAGATAAGACATGGGTTTAATTAGTTACTTCCATTCGGGTCAAGTGGTTGGATTATCTTTATCTCAATAAGTTAAATTTCATGATCATACAACATGTTTATTTTATTTATTAGTGAATTATTTATTTATTTATTTATGTGATGAAATTTTTATTTACTTTCAAATATGATGACATAATATAAATAACCCAATGGGTATGATAAGATAAGATAAAATAAATTAATGATATCTAAATTAATTTCCAGACATGGTTGATTAGTTATATATAATCCATATAACATTAACAAGAATGTGTAAAATAAAATATGGAATATTTAATCATAAGATTAAAAAAATTGAGTAAAAATATTAAATCATTCATCACCATCTGTTACTTAGGTTTAAATGAAACCATAGATCATGGTATTTTTATAGACCACATTAGGATAATTTCATTTCTTAGGGAGTTATAATGAATGTTTTGGGTTGAGTTAACTAATTTAGTTTCAAAATCCATTTATATAAAAATACTTGGTCTAACATAGAAGCAAGTTATGAATAAATATGATTCCAAGGTTTTAGGATTATACAGTCTACTCAATATATAATGGAACTCTATGTTATTTTTGTTGAAAATATAGAAAAACTAAATAACCTAATATAATTTTATAAGGCCTCTGTATTTTGTATTTTAAAGAAAATATAGATCCTTACCACTATAATATCCAAAAAATAAGATATTCAAAATCTACTGGTTATGAAAATTGGGATTTGATAAAATAACAGGAGACTAGTAAAATAATATTTATTACACCACACTTGGTAATCAAGATAAACTAAAAAAATTTGGTTTTATTTTTTATATAAAATATAAATTCACTCGAACATGAAATTTACCCTGTGATATATTTTACATAAATAAAATTTCATGAATTATTCTAACTTCTAAGAGTGGAATAACAACTGGTGCATCATACTATTCCAAGATCAGAATCTTTACTTACTGGAGTACCTAGTTCCCACTGAGCCATATAAGGAGGAAAGTGAGAAGGTTCATTATATATTTTGGGTAAATATGGAAAATGTATTATATATCGAATGACTGATGTTATCATCCATGAATAGTGTATTCTATATGCTTTATGAAGACATGGATGTATAAAACATTTTGTCTCATCTTTGGGATATTTATCAAGAGAAATAAATAAAAGAGATATATGAGATCTCCAATAAACTCTTCATGTGTAATATTATATAATGTTCACTAGCTAGACCCCATGTAGTCAAGATGACCGGCTACATTGTGCATTTTAAAATTCTGGGTTTTGACCAAAGAATTGTTCATAAAATTCATTTCCCCTAATTTCTTCAGATATTGTCTAATTTTATTATGAATTTTAATATTAATAATATAGATGACATACTTATAGATATTCCTACTCTTATTCTATGGGATGATAAGGACTTGAAGCATTAAAAACCTTTATTCCTTAGGTGTATAAGAGAAAAAAAATAATAAAATACCTAATACTTATTTAACATATACGAAACATTAACTTTACCCTAATAAAAGGAGGATCAAGGGATGTGATAAGGAGTAAGATACAATGGGTTTTATAATGTGGCATGATAGGGAAATAGAAGAAAAAATGAACCAAAATAGAGAAGCAATGTGAACGATTAGGTGTAGTCATTATTGAATGTAATCATTCAATTTAACAAATTAGGTATTTAATAATTATTGTGGCTATAAAATTTGAATTCAAATATAAATACCAATTATATTCTAGGAGAGTATGCATGAAATGACCATTGATATTTTGGAGTGACGATGGATCTAATGAAATAGGTTTCAGGGATTTGGAGCAGCCTTTGGAAATAATAAATCAATTCAGGGATTCCCATCCCAACCTACCTCTTGGATCCCTTTAGGTCTTCCATACATTCTTCCACTAAGGTTTTTTATTAGGGGGATCAATATACATTCATGATACCATCTATTTCAAGGGAAATTTCTAGTATTCAGGTAAATAAAAAGGATTTAAGATTCCTTGAAGTATTTTCAATAGTAAAACATTATTCACTAAAATTTTATAATTCTTTACTTCCCAAAAAAATATATTTTTCTATAATATTTGTTAAGTACTAACCCTCAGTAGTTTCTTTAAAAAATCACATTAACTAGAAGTGGGAATTAGATAGTTGATTTAACATTGTTTTATTGAGAAATAATTAATTGTTGATTATATTATAGGATTATGTGGATTTAAATTTATCTTTATCCAGGTATCCCTGTTCTTATGAATCTTAAAATTTTTTCTTATATTGATTGTAACACCCCGATATTTTAGGAAAAATATTCTTTTTAATTTCATTAATATCTTGTGTTGTACGCTACACCAAAATGAGCTTACACGACACGCATCCTTAACTTTCCTTGCATTAAACGCAACCGCGACCTTCCTCGATAGCGTGTGTAGTATGCAATACTGACTTTCGCTAAACAATGATATACTATTAAAATATTATTAAAACTAGCCGTTATTAATAGTAATAACCACTTTTTTAAATTTTTAAAATTATATTTTTCAAAATGGACTTCATTTTTGGATTCAGAATATCGAAATTAGCTTAGGGTGAAATTTTGGAAATTTTCAGATAACTTTCATATTTTGATGAATAGTGAAAATTACTAAATTTTAATTTAAAAAAAAATTTCAATCGAAATAATTAATAGTGATAAATTATTAATCTGAGTGGTTTTAAAGTATATTTAGAAAATATTTTTACAATTTAATACAATTTTTTTTATTGGATGTAATTTTACATTTAAACCAGACATAAACAAGTGTCAATCTTTTGATAGTTATTATCTTTTAAAAACATGCTATTTGTTTTGACGACGAGAATTATTTTTTAAATTAATTAATGAAACTGATATGTTTTGAATTTGGTAAAATAGAGATCATTTTTGAGTTCATAATATCAAATATAGCTTAGGTCTAATTTTTGTTATTTTTCTGGAAACATTCATTTTTTGATGAATAGTGAAACCACTAAGTGGTAGTTAAAAAATGAATTTTTCATAAAACATAATTTTACCACTTATGTGAATGGAATTCCAAAAATCTGAGAGACACGGTTGATTTCAGTAAGTAAAATGTGGTTCAATGAGATGAAAATAATTTTTGGTGAATAGTAACTTTTTATTTTTTTTTTACCACGAATAAAAGTAAATAGGGTAATTAAGGGTAAAAATGATATTATTATTACCCTAACACATGTCCTAATTCTATTGGATAAGTGTAATTAGACCAAAAACAAACTTAGGAATAAAATATGACCATTTAGACCCACATGGATTAGATTAGGACATTTATTATTAATTTATTTAAAGAATGGTTAAAATAGTTAAAATCAATGTTTAATAAGTATATAATTTTTAATATAGGGTTATACATAAGTTAAATTCGACAATAAATATTAATTAGAAATATAAAAATATTTCCTACATAATGGTATTTTATTTGTAATTTTTAGACATTAAATAATTTAATTTATTTATGACACAATGATGATGCAGTAATTATCTTATTAATGAAATATTGACATAATTGATGTTATAAATACCCAAATAAATGTAATTTGAGACTTTTTAAGAATTACTCTAATTTTAAAGGTTAATATGACATGTTAGTATTTATTCAAGTAACTTTTTTTGAACTAATCATTCTGTTATGATTTTCACAAATATCAATTACTAAATAGTGTCAAAATTGACATAAAATAGTTTTTAAAACAAATATTATATTACTAATTGTTATTTTATTACTAAAAATCTAAGGTTCGGCCAAATGACTTATATAAGGTTATATATATTAATAATAAACAACTTGGGGTACGTTTGGCTTGATATAGTAAGTTTATTAACCTTATAGTGTAAGAAAACAAGAAGACACGGTAAAAGTTAAATTATCTAACTTAAAGTTAAATGTAAATGATAAGGTTATAATTGATACCTAAACTTGTATAAATTATATTGGATGAGTGTCTTTCGACCCCTACCCACCTTATCTTCGAAATATGTCAATTTGGAGCTATTAAAAACCGAATTTTTCTTTATAATAAAATAATAGTTTTAGTTATTCTAAAGGTGCCCCTCTCCTCCCTTATAAAAGGGCACCTCCTCCCCCTCTTCCTCGCACCACTTTGAGCATTCAAGATCGGCCTAACCCTGCCAATTTCTCCTCTCAACTTCCATAGAAACATCTTATAGTTTCTGGTATTCTTCAAAGACCTATTTTAGTGACCTAAAAGGAGGTCTCAGAGAAGCACTTCAACGAAGAGGTAATGTCCGTTACCGATTCTTTCATCTTTATTTCTTCTTCCACTTATTCTTCTTTAGTTGTTTCATTATGAAGTAATAACATCAGTATCACTAACATACTAATATGTTATTATATGTATGAAACAACCCTATTTCACCATCTATCTATCCTATGGAAAAAGAAATCACTACGCGAGCGTACGTACGGAATACCGTCTCCACTACGTGGTGTAATCTATTTTCCACCACCACCTTAATTGGATGGGTATAATGGTGTAAATAATGACTATATATGACTATTATAAAGTGATATTGAATCTGAAATAGTATACATACACTCCAATACAATTCCGCGATCAATGGAACGATATCATCACTCGTGCGTACATACGGAATATCATCTCCACGATGTGATGCGACTCGTTCTACATGATATTAATTTCATAATGATTATATAAATGAATTTAATGAGTTAATATGATATATATTACACTAATACCATTCTGGAAATGAGGTATCTATAACCTAAAGAGAATAATAAGAATTTATTCGACAAAACACAAGAACAAAAAGTAATAACAAGTAGTAATGAAATATTACTAATAAGAAGCTAAGAATATGACTATATATGATATCATAACAATAAGTATGATTCTGGAATAATTCAATAACATTATTTAAATCATTATACAGGAGGTTCAAACACTTACGAAGCAAATCAGACCTAAGGTAAGGGAAATATCACAATCTCATTTTTATCCGAGATTGTTTATACTTTTGTATTTACTGGGGTGTATTTTATCATCCAAATCCATGTTTCCTCAATTTGTAATATTATTTCCATCCGCCTACAATTGTTTAAATCTAATTTTACCCTTCGGTGAGTTTTTAGTAAAGGATATGAAAGGAATCTTTTATCATTTTTCGTACGAGGTTCTTTTTGATTTTTCCGAAAAAAGTACAGAGAATGTTTTTTAAATTATACGACATGAATGGGTTTTTAAAACATTATTTCCAAGAAGATTCCTTTACAAGTTTTCAAGTTTATTTTTAATCAACTTCTTTTAGTTTAAAATTGTATGACATGTTAAGAAAGCAAAAAAAATTTTGAGGTAGAAAGGATATTTTCCTCAAGAATGGAGTTCAAGAGTTTTATCAAAATTATTTTCCATCTAAGATAATATAGGGTTATATTTCATTCCCTATTATTACATGGATTTTATTATGTTGTGATGGAAATATTTTTATTAATTCCTTTATCTTATATGAATTGTTTTATGATGTAATGATGTTTAAGATTCCCATTTTTATTACATGGGTTATGCTATGATGTATGGTTTATGATTTTGTGGCATACATATGAATGGTATCATTAAGAGATGGGTGGGACCTATATCTCCCTCCAATGCATTGGGTAAAGATTTTATATCTCATGATATAGACATTGCTGGAACGGCGGGTTAAACCGGTTCAGTGAAACAAGACTGAAACGAGGAGTGAACTCGGTTCAGAAATGGATTTGTCCGCTAAGATTGTCTTGGAAATGAGTCTTGACAAATGAGAAATGATTCTCAATGATTATGTGTATATGACACAAAGTGTTATGTTTTATGTTATGATTATTTGGATTACATTTCACTACTATGATTTATCACATGTTATGAAATTATGATCTCTTTTGCAGGTTATGATTTCCCAAAGTTATGTTCTTATGAATATGATAAGATTGATATTTTTTTTACCCTTACTGAGCATTTGAGCTCACCCTTTTATGTTTTATTTTCCCTAGGATATAACGAAATGTTTTAGGTAAAAAAGGAATATCATTATGGGAGATGTTGAAGATCTTTCACCATGATTAGAAGATTATATTCCGAGATTCCAAAGAAACTAAACTATTACGGTCCTTGTGTGTGTGTTTTTGTTATGTAATAAGTATTCCTCAAAATTAATGTAATGTTCATGTACGTCAAGCATCGGGTATCTACAGTTGGTATCAGAGGAAAGGTATAGTCAACCTCTGGAAACTAGGATGCGATAACTTTAGTGAGATCCCTAGAGATATTTCTAAGGTATGTCTAGGGAAGTCTCTAAGGTTAATTATACGTATAGGTTATAGTCCTAGAATTGCGCTAAAGATCTTAGAATTTAACCTAAGATGTTAGATATTGAGGGTACTCCCCCATTACTATTTTTTTCCCTACCATGATTTTGGCCCCTCACACTATTCTTTTTGGGTATTAGAAAATCGCTGGAAACAGGAAGATTCACGATAATGGAGGGTATAACGGACAGTGGAATGATATTATTCATGAGCAACCAAATGAAATTGGATTTGGAAGTCAAAACATCATTATTATGCCGAATCAGCAATCTCATATGATCAATAAACTCAAATTTGGTAAGTTTCCTGACTCGTCTAATAAGAGAAATATGGAGTTTCATGATGATCATAGAGGAAAGAAAGTTCAATTTCCCATATGTAAATCATGTGGGAAGAGGCATCAATGAGAATTTTTTAAAGGAACTGGTAGATGATTTGGGTGTGGAAAATAAGGACATAAATCCAGTAAGTGCAAAGGAAAAGGTTCAGTTAACACCATGGATGAGGATAATGGCATTGCTACGACATCAACAATGGTTAAATGTTTTAAATGTGGAATGTACGGGCATTATGCAAACCAGTTCCCTAAGTTAAAGTCTCATGAAGAGAATCAGTATGGTCATATGGGTAATATTTATGTTGATGATGATGAAGAGACTACAAATGATTTGGGAGATGAAAGAATTGTTGAAGCTCAGTCAATTTTTTAAGAAGGTAGTGGAATGATTACATGTTTATCAAGTGTAATGTTGTATAAGTAATCTCATGGTACTTTGGAATAAAGATACGTCTAAGGATTGTTACACTGTTTTCCTTCTTTATGTTTTGAAAGTGTGTGATGAATGGTACGAGTATTTTTGTAAAGTAGATGATATGCGCATAATGAAAGGATAAGGAGAAAATTAAATGTTTTATAGCATTCATGAGCTCATGACTGATATAAGGAGAAGGTTATATCAAGGTTTGAGTATATAGAATTTTTGGATTTTGGTATGTGGAAAGAGTTAACTTTTGACTGCATTCTTGTTTTCACTAAGGTTCAATGGGTATTCATTCTTCAAGAGAATACATGATTAAGGTATTCACATGATTGGAATATGACCAACAAGATATATGGGGGATAAATGATGGTATTCAAATGCTTGGTTGATGACATTTCAAGTAATCATTTTCTTTATACTATGAGCTTGGACCGAAGTATTTTAGATAATCCTAAATATTGGAATAGATTATGTTGGACATAAGTTAGGAAATAACTTTTTTCGATATTATTGATGGGATGTTATAGTAATATAGCTTTATAAAAAGGACAACCTGCAGGACGGGCGACAACCCATCACGTCGGACAAGGCCGTGGGAATCAAACCTACAACTGAAGTGCGACTGGCCTTTATCGCCTACCACTGGCCTACAGGAAGTCCCTGCTTAGTAGAAACTAGTATTATTATATTAAGCAGTATGATATATGAAGTATAAGTCCATTTTAGGAACCATATATGATTAATCTCACTATAGATGGACTTATTTATTTTTTGATAACTTTTCTAACATTTTTGTTTTAGACAGATAGAATGACCCATCATTCTATCACATGATCTGCTAACACATCACAAATGACAAATTCAACTTTATTTATTTAATATATGAAGTGGAAATTGTCCAACTAACGACCTATGGTGAGACTATACCGAAATCACGAATGTATTTCTTCTAATTCCAATTTCATTAACTTTAGGGAAATGATATTGAAAACCAAAAATGGTGTCCTTGTTCTATTATATCTGATAAATCAGATGGTACCTTAGATCGTCACAAATTTATGGCTTTGTTATTGCTGGCTTTTCCATAGCCATGTACTCTACCACTCTCCATCAGAACATGATGGTCATATTTCTCTTCCATATCCATATTTTCACCTATGTGGAAACCCAGGGATGAGTTTATTTGGGTAACCGTTACGTTTCATACTTTTGTTTTTAAAGATTGGTTTTGTTATTCCTTTTTACTATGTGGGTTTCTATCAAAAAAACTTTTGAATAGTAAACCATTTATAACCCCGATGAATTTCGAGGTCGAAATTCATTTTAAGGGGGGTAGAATGTAACATCCTGAGATTTTATGAAAAATATTATTTTTAATGTCATTAATGTCTTGTGTTGTACACTACACCAAAAGGAGCTTTCACAACATGCATCCTTGACTTGCCTTGCATTAAACACAATCACGACCTTCCTCGTTAGCGTGTGTAGTACGCAATACCGAGTTTCGCTAAACAACGATATGCTATTAAAATGTTATTAAAACTAGCCATTATGAATAGTAATAACCACTTTTTGAAATTTTGTATATTTTATTTTCCAAAATGGACTTCATTTTTGGATTCAGAATATCGAAATTAGATTAGGGTGAAATTTTGGTAATTTTCGGATAACTTTCATATTTTGATGAATAGTGAAAATTACTAAATTTTAATTAAAAAAATGGTTTTCAATCGAAATAATTAATAGTGATAAATTATTAATTTGAGTGGTTTTAAAGTATATTTAGAACATATTTTTACAATTTAATACAATGTTGTTCATTGGATGTAATTTCACATTTAAACCAGACATAAACAAGTGTCAATCTTTTGATAGTTATTATCTTTTAAAAAAACGCTATTTGTTTTGACGACGGAAATTAATTTTTATATTAATTAATGAAATTGACATATTTTGAATTTGGTAATATAGAAATCATTTTTTAGTTCATAATATCAAATATATATTAGGCCTAATTTTTGGTATTTTTCTGTAAACTTTCATTTTTTGATTAATAATGAAACCACTAAGTGGTAGTTAAAAAAAATTAATTTTTCATAAAACGTAATTTTACCGCTTCTGTGAATGGAATTTAAAAAATCCGAGAGACATGGTAGATGTCAGTAAGTAAAATTTGGTTCAATGAGATGAAAATAATTTTTGGTGAATATTAACTTTTTATTTTTTTTACCACGGTTATGAGTAAATTTTGTAATATAGGATAAAAATGATATTATTATTACCCTAACACATGTCATAATTCTATTGGATAAGTGTAATTCTACCAAAAACAACCTTAGGAATAAAATATGACCATTTAGGCCCACTTGGATTAGATTAGGACATTTATTATTAATTTATTTAAAGAAGGGTTAAAATAGTTAAAATCAAAGTTTAATAAGTATATCATTTTTAATATAGGGTAATACATACGATAAATTAGACTATAAATATTAATTATAAAGATAAATATATTTCCTACATAATGGTATTTTATTTGTAATTTTTAGACATTACATAATTTAATTTATTTATGACACAATGATGATGGAGTAATTATCTTATTAATGAAATATTGACATAATTGATGTTATAAATACCCAAATAAATGTAATTTGAGACTTTTTATGAATTAAACTAATTTTATTGGTTACTATGACATGTTAGTATTGATTTAAGTTACTTGGTTTGAACTAATCACTCTTTTATGATTTTCACAAAAATCAATTACTAAATAGTGTCAAAATTGACATAAAATAGTTTTTTAAACAAATATTATATTACTAATTGTTATTTTATTCCTAAAAATCTATGGTTCTGAAAAATGACTTATATAAGGTTATATATATTAATAATAAACAACTTGGGGTTCTTTTTTCTTGATATGGTATGTTTATTAACCATATAGTGTACGAAAACAAGAATTCAGGGTAAAAGTTAAATTATCTAACTTAAAGTTAAATCTAAATGATAAGGTTTCATTTGATTCCTAAACTTCTATAAATTCTATTGGATGAGAGGATTTAGACCCCTACCAACCTTATCTTCAAAATATGCCAATTTGGAGCTATTAAAAACCGATTTTGACTTTATAATAAAATAATAGTTTTTGTAATTCCATAGGTGCCCCTCTCCTCCCTTAAAAAAGGGCACCTCGTCCCCCTCTTCCTCACACCACATTGAGCCTTCAAGATCGGCCAACCCATGACAATTTCTCCTATACAATTCCCTATAAACATCCTAGAGGTTCTGATCTTCTTCAAAGACCTATTTTAGTGTCCTAAAAGGAGGTCTCAAAGAAGCACTTCAAAGAAGAGGTAATGTCCATTACCGATTCTTTCATCTTTATTTCTTCTTAAAATTCTTCTTCTTTAGTTGTTTCACTATGAAGTAATAACATAAGTATCACTAACATAATGATATGTTATTATAAGTATGAAATAACCCTATTTAACCATCTATCCATCCTATAGAAAAAGAAATCACCACGCGTCCGTACGTACGGAATACCGTCTCCACACCGTGGTGTAATCAATTTTCCACCACCACCTTACTTGGATGGGTATAATGGTGTAAATAATGACTATATATTACCATTATAAAGTGATATTGATTCTGAAATAGTATACATACACTCCAATACAATTCCACGATCATAAGAATGATAGCATCACTCCTGCGTACGTACGGAATACCGTCTCCACGATGTGATGTGACTCGTTCTACATGATCTTCATATCATAATGATTATATAAATGAATTGAATGAATGAATATGATATATATTACACTAATACCATTCTGGAAATGAGGTATCTATAACCTAAGTAGAAGAATAAGAATTTATTCGACAAAACACAAGAACAAAAAGTAATAACAAGTAGTAATGAAATATTACTAATATGAAGCTAAGAATATGACTATATATGATATCATAACAATAAGTATGATTCTTTAATTATTCAATAACATTATTTAAATCATTATACAGGAGGTTCGGACACTTACGAAGCAAATCGGACCTAAAGTAAGGGAAATATCACAATCTCATTTTTATCCAAGATTGTTTATACTTTAGTATTTACTGGGGTGTATTTTATCATCCAAATCCATGTTTCCTCAATATGTAATATTATTTCCATCCTCCTACAATTGTTTAAATCCAATTTTACCCTCTGGTGAGTTTTTAGTAAAGGATATGAAAGGAATCTTTTGTCGTTTTTCGTACGAGGTACTTTTTGACTTTTCCGACAAAAGTAAGAAGAATGTTTTTTTTAACTTATACGACATGAATGGCTTTTTAAAACATTATTTCCAAGAAGCATCCTTTACAAGTTTTCAAGTTTATTTTTAATAAACTGCTTTTAGTTTAAAATTGTATGACATGTTAAGAAAGGAAAAATGTTTTTGAAGTATAAAGGATATTTTCCTCAAGAATGGAGTTCAAGAGTTTTATCAAAATTATTTTCCATCTAAGATAATATAGGGTTATATTTATATCCCTATTATTACATGGATTTTATTATGTTGTGATGGAAATATTTTTATTAATTCCTATATCTTATATGAATTGTTTTATGAAGACACGATATTTAAGATTCCCATTTTTATTACATGGGTTATGCTATGATGTATGGTTTATGATTTTGTGGCACACATAAGAATGGTATCATTAAGAGATGGGTGGGACCTATATCTCCTTCCAATTAATTGGGTAAAGATTTTATATCTCATGAGATAGACATGGCTGGAACGGCGGGTTAAACCAGTTCAGTGAAACAGGACTAAAACGAGGAGTGAACTCTGTTCAGAAATGGACTTTGTCCGCTAAGATTGTCTTGGCAATGAGTCTTGACTAATAAGAAATGATTCTCAATGATAATGTGTGTATGACACAAAGTGTTATGTTTTATGTTATGATTATTTGGATTACATTTCACTACTATGATTTATCCCTTGTTATGAAATTATGATCTCTTTTTCAAGTTAAGATTTCCAAAAGTTATGTTCTTATGAATATGATGTGATTGATATTTCATTTGTTTACCCTTACTGAGCATTTGAGCTCACCCGTTTATGTTTTCTTTTCCCCAGGATATAAATAATGGTTTTAGGTAAAAAAAGGAAGATCTTTATGGGAGATGTTGAAGATATTTCACCATGATTAGAAGATTATATTCCGAGTTTCCAAAGACACTAAACTATTACGGTCATTGTGTGTGTGTTTTTGTTATGTACAAAGTATTGCACAAAATTAATGTAACGTTCATGTACATCAAGCTTCGGGTCTCTACATTGATAGAGTCTAATTATTAACTTTGTAGTGAATTTCCTTTCTCAACACTTTGGATTCAGTATCCTATGTTTAATATCCCATTATAAAATCCATTTGTTCATGTAGTGACAATCTTGGTAATATTTTATGCATTTATTAGAATAATCTTGAAAAGAATGATCCCATTCATGCTTATTTTTTTGTGGAGTTCAATTTGACTAAGAAACATGAAAATATGAATTAGTTCTTTATTGATGATGAGTTTATAGTAAATAAACCTATTATCTATAAAAGAAATGAATATTTTTTTTAATCCTATTTTATTTATGTCAATTCATTACTAAATTTTTCGAGGGGGTCTTTTTCTATAAATAAAATAACAAATTTAGTGAGTTCTAATCTTGAATATAAATGTGTGTTGTAGAATTTTTTTTTGTGGGATACATTATATGTCAAGGTAACAATGGTGAAATTAGGCTAGTTAAGCCAAGATCAAGAATCCATTATAGGGAAACCAAGAGTTATTGAGGAGTATCCAATCATAGTAAACATGGAACTTGTTAAAGAATTATTTCATGAGGGTATTAGAGATAGAAATCTATTCAATCAGGGGTAGGAATCATATTTTAGTACTAAACATAGAGGGGGGAATTTTTTTGGATTCTTCTATTGGGAAGTCATTTGATATCATAGAATAGATGGAGGATGTAGGGAAGGGGGCATTGGAACTCAATAAGGGGTTATCCCATGATTTTTTTGGTGCAAGTAGTCTACTACTAGCATAGGAATATAAAGTTCCATCATATAGGTAGACTTAAAATCAAAGTATGTATCCAAATTTTATTCTTATAGTTAATTTGGTAAGTAATAATTTGGTTGGACAATGTTCTAATGTAAGTGGTTTCAGTAACATTATAAAGGGTAAAATCAATAGAAAAGAAAGTAGGACCTAGAGGGAATATGTAAAATTATTCCATTAATGTTAATAAATCATTTTTGTCTATTGGAGGTATAAGTTTTCACCAATAAGGTTACGAACATAAAACAGCTGGGAAAAAATCATTTTTGGGAAATTAACCTAATTAAAGCATTAAACAATGGAAAATTTGAATTTCAATGTCACGAACCATCCTCGGGGCCCGTGCCGTGACTACCCCAATCTCGCCTTCCATAGGCCAGGGGCTGGCGACTAGCACCAAGGCGAAAATCCCGGTAAAAAGGGAAGGCATTGCCTTTGTAAAGTAAACAAGCACCACAGAGTAAGCAAGCAGAAAAGTAAACACTAAGTAAAAACAGAGTACAAATGAAGTGCGGAAAAGTAAATGGTCCAGTATACAAACCCAACTGAAAGTAAAGTACAACTCGAAGGGGAAAACAGCAACTGTGGAGTAAAAGCCGCTACACCGAGCTGTCCACTGGAAATCCCACCTGAAGGGTGGGTACAGATAGCTCCAATGCTCCTCGGGTCCCGCCGTCCGCTCCGAGAACGTCCCGCCCAGTGGTCCACCTCCAGGTACCGTCCTTCTTAGTAAGCCTCAGCCACGATCAACGCTGTCCGTCGTCTGCAGCCAACACAACGTAGTGCGGGCATAGCCCGTGCAGGAGTGAGTATAACGATACTCAGTAGGGACCCCGAGACCCTCAAGGTCTCACTAAAACCAAGAAAGATAACCACAATAAGATCTCAACAAATAACCTCTACTTAGATATATGACCATACATATACCTAAGTTATCAATTAACCCATCTCAATCATGAGGCAAACACAAGGTCAAAAGTCTCAGCTCAAACCAGGATTTTCATCATCATAACCGTAACTGCTGAAGAGCTCCGTCTTTGGAGTGTACAGTGGTCCTGTCACAACTCCGAGGTACTACCCACTAACTTAAGACAGCCGTAGTACTCCACCTATCGAGTAATGAGGGCCATCTGCTACCACCAAGCGCTCCCATGTGCCGCTACAACCAAGCGCACCTCTGACGTGGGTCTGCCGCTACAACCAAGCGCTCCCATGTGCTGCTACAACCAAGTGCACCTCTGTCGTGGGTCTGCCGCTACAACCAAGCGCTCCCATGTGCCGCTAAAACCAAGCGCACCTCTGTCGTGGGTCTGCCGCTACAACCATGCGCTCCCATGTGCCGCTACAACCAAGCGCACCTCTGTCGTGGGTCTGCCGCTACAACCAAGCGCTCCCATGTGTCGCTACAACAAAGCGCACCTCTGTCGTGGGTCTGCCGCTACAACCAAGCGCTCCCATGTTCCTCTACAACCATGCGAACCTCTGTCGTGGGTCTGCCGCTACAACCAAGCGCTCCCATGTGCCGCTACAACCAAGCGCTCCTCTGTCGTGGGTCTGCCGCTACAACCAAGCGCTCCCATGTGCCGCTACAACCAATCGCACCTATTTCGTGGGTCTGCCGCTACAACCAAGCGCTCCCATGTGCCTCTACAACCAAGCGCACCTCTGTCACACACTCAGTCGTTCGATCAGCAGTCGTCGGGTCTCAGTCAGCTACACGGTCTCCGTGCTCCGCCCGCTCGTCTCCGGGAGGGTCCGCTCCACGAGCTAATGGTCGATACTCCAAGTATCACAAAGTCTTGAAAGGAAGTATCTCGAAGGACCACCTTGTCATAGGGGTCTCAACGCAACAGACGGCGCGTCAATCGGACGCTCGGTGTGTGAGTTATTAGCCTTTTCGTCTTAGGGGCCGGGTTGGTTTCGTGAGCGAACCAATCCGGCCGTAACTCAACTATACCCCGAACACTCACATGGTATACTCATAGGGACCGTTTTTCAACGTGATCACCAATGCCGCTGACGGTTCGTCAAACGGACGTCTGGTCTGAAAGACATCAGTTTTTCTGTTCCAGGGGCCCGGTTGGATTTCAGTGCGATCCAACCCGGCCACTATCCATCTGCATCCAAAACACTGGCGGAGGATGCCAAAAGTTCCGTCTCATCAAAAGGAACTCAACGCAATAGACGGCGCGTCAATCGGACGCCCGGTCCGAGAGTTATTGGCTTTTTCGTCCCAGGGGCCCGGTTGGTTTTTAAGTCAAAACAAACCCGACCGTACTCCACTTGCGTCCAAACCTCGGGCGGAGTGAGCCAAAAGATCCGTCTCACTAAGAGGAAACTAACAAAGCTGACGGCACATCAATCGGACGTCCGTAGCTCAGGATATAAGCGTTTCCGCTCCGAGGGCCCGGTTGGTTTCATGTACGAACCAACCCGGCTGAACCCAAAGTATTCCGAAACATTGAGTGCGATAAACCGAAACGACCGACTCGCTCCAAGGATTGTGTTTCCGCTGACGGCGAGTCGTTTGGAGGCCCGTAGCTCAAGTTACGGGCGTTTGAACGAAAGTCGTCCGAAGACAGGGGTCCGAGCCCGGGCCGACCCGGCCTGACCCCCCTGGTTGGCCCGAACCAGGTCGGGTCCGACCCGGCCCAGCCAGGGCCGGTCCGGCTCGGCTCGGCCGAGCGGCCGACGCGGGGGAAATCCGCCGCCACGCGTGACACCCCCGCGGCACCCGCGGGGTGTCGGCCAGACAGCCGGACGCGCCGCGTGACAACCCCGCGACACCCGCGGGGTGCCGCGCTGGACACCCGCGGGATGCCGCGTGGCAACCCCGCGGGGTGCCGCGTGACAACCCCGCGGCACCCGCGGGGTGCCGCGTGCCAACCCCACGGCACCCGCGGGTTGCCGCGCTGGACACCCGCGGGGTACCGCCGCCTCCGGCCGTCGGCGCCGCCGCGCCGGCGACCCGCGCCGCCACCGGCTTCCGCGGGCTGCCGGAGTCGCTCCGGTGGCCCGTTTTCCTTCCCGTCTGCGCCGTTGTTCCTCCCGGGTTCTGTTCTTTACTGCGGGATCATCAAACATCCGTTGCGGCACGTTCCATCGTCACCCGCCAAATCCGCACAAAATGAAGAACGGCGAAGGGTCGTCGGGCCGTGTTCGTTTGGCCCGCACCCTCCGCGTTAGAGATAATCAACGGGAGAAAATAAAATGTTCAACACATGAACCAACAATTTTAATAAAATATAATTGTTTCTTTGATTCCGGTTCTTTAATTTTTAAAGAACGTTCACGAAAATAAATAAAAAAGGGGGGGGGGGTAAATCCCAAAATAAATCCCTACCTCGTTGATCGTCGTGCGCGGGCGTTCTTCGCGGAAAAGCTCGTCGCGGAAGAGGGGGATCGTCGCGTCGTCGCGGGAAGGCGTCGCGTCGTCGCAGAATCCGGTGTTGAGTCAGCGAGCTCAACGGTCGGTGATCGGAGATTAGAGCGGGGAAGAACGTCTCGGACGGAAGCGTAGTCGATTTCCAGGTTCGGCGTTCTTCACGTTCTTCGCGTTCTTCACGTTCTTCGCAAGGGAGAGAAAGATACAAGGGTCCTCTCAAATCTTCTCAATGCGCAAGTAACTAGAGGTCAAGTGTTGGCCTTATTTTATTATTACGCCAACGAATTTGAAAACTGGTTAAGAAACGATCCATCAATTCGTTGAATTAATTCAATGAAAGAAACAACCCATTTAATTTACGAAATAAACCGCCCAATTAAATGGTCTGTTAAGATTTTAAGAAACGCGTCAGTTGAATTTCAATAAGACGGGTTTTCGCGGGTGTGTTTCCTAGCGGAAAGAAACGGCGGGGCTCGTGCGGGCCCCACCTCGCAAATATCCTACCAAGGGGGTAGGATATTTCTGGATAGCATCCTATCTGGTTCAACTCAGTTCAAGCCGCCTTTATGTGGCTTCAAGTGGCTTCCATGCGGCTTAAGTGAAATAAAATAAAGTTGTCGCAAAATTATTTTATTTCTTAACTTTAAGCCCGAAAATTAAAAACCACACCCGAGCAAACGCAACTCCGGAAGAGGCGTTTCTAAGCGAATACCAGCGCTGCGATTTCATCGGTGCCCTCAGAATTCGATTCTGGGCACCGGTTCAAAAGTTAGAAAAACCCGCTCATCCGTTCACTGAACGTACCCGAGCCGAACTTCGGAAAATGATTCCGGGCACACCAGGCCTCAGAATCAGGCGCCGTCAGAAACTGTGTTCTTGTAAAATTCCAATGAAAATTAAGAAAAAAATTTCCTTGAAATTTACGGGTCTTTACATTACTCCCACCATAGGGATTTACGTCCCCGTAAAACATCAACACAAACTAGGGATACAAAGGCGGTACTGAGCACGCATCTGAGCCTTCCGCTCCCATGTGCTCACCTGGACCTTCTCTGTCGTGGCCCGGACCACCTCTGGTCCCACTAGAGCTGCCCTGATTTCTCCCTTGCCGATAAGAGAAATCTGGTCTCATCCCCTGGATGAACAACGTTTTTCACCTAATACGGTCAATCCCGACATGGATGATACTAATCCATACCAAGGATGATGTCGTAAGGCCTCGACGCTACTACCAAGAGATCCAACCGTTACTCTCGCCTCCAAGGGTTGAGTCACACTGTCGGCATCAGTGTGTGGTAACTGGGTCTTCTCCAGTAGATTTCTCACAAGTGAGGGTCAAGTCAACAGTCAAAACTGGAACCTCTTAGTAACAACAAAAGAGAGGACAGGGAAGTAAATGCCACAAGAAAAGGTGTCTTTTATTACTGCAGCTCAAGTACAAAGACACAAAGTATCTACAAACATACATCAACAAAACTAGAAGCAACATGAACAAAAGTCTCCAGGTCTGGAGCTAGTCCCGCTCCTGTCCATCTGCTCCCGGAGCCCCATGATCGTAGGCCTCAACTGCCTGAAGATGAGCTCTCCCATGTCCTTCTATCCCCTACGGTCGGGGTGGAACGCCTGGTGGTGGTGGTGGCAGAGCCTCAAAGCGTCGCCCATCACCTGCTGCTCGGCCAGCTCGTCTGCCTCGTCCGCCTCCTCCCTGCGGACCGCCACAGTCGACCCTCTGCCTCTGCCTGGGTGGCCCCTCCACCGTCTGCTGCTCCTCGGTACGGCGGGTCGGGTAGTCACGAGCCATGTGGCCCTGCCCGCCGCACGAGTAGGACTGCCTGCCTCTCGGAAGGCTGGCTTCGCGCTGTGTGCCCCGCACTGCTGAACCAGTGTCCCAAGGTCGTCTGCCGGAACCCTGAGTCATCCGTCAGCTACCTGCTGCCGAAGACTCCGCCACCTGCCGCCCTGCGGTAGGCCTCGCTGTAGACTCATCCAGAAAGCTCTCGATCAGAAGGGCTCGCTCTAGCACTCCTGCCTGGGTCGGGATGCTGAGGGAGATCAGCGATGCCCTGATCTCGTGTCTCAATCCCTGCTCGAAGGTCCGGGACCGGAAGAAGGGGTCCCGTACCATGTCCGTTGAGTAGCGAGAAAGGCCGGTGAACCTCGCCGCGTACTGGGCTACCGTCAAGCTGCCCTTCCGCAGCTGAAGAAGCTCTTGAATGCGCACCGCACGAAGGGTGTCCGAGACGAACTCTGAGCGGAAGAGGCTCTCGAAGTCCGTCCAGATGAGGGAGGCCTCATCGTGCACCTGGAGCATCAAGCTCCACCATATGCCTGCTGCCGCGTGTAGGAGACTCGCTGCGAGGATCACCATGAGGTCTGCTGGTGTCCTCACTAATCTGAAAACCCGAACAACTGCCTCCAGCCAGTCCTCGGCGGCCTGAGGGTCCGTCTCCCCGCGGAACCTGGGCGGTCGCTGGCGCTGGAACTCATGCAGTGCACTAAGGCGACGTGCATCGTCAGCAGCTGGGGTTGGTAGCATCGGTGCCTCGGTGGGTGTAGGTACCGCCGGTGCCTCAGCTGTCAAAGGGCAATGTACCGAGTCCTCGACGCTTGGTGGACTGTCATCACGCTCCACTCTCGGAATCCTAGCTGGCTATCGTCGTGGAGCTATCCTGAAAGAAACAGGTGCGCCACGGTCAGGACAGTATTCCAGGTGAGCTGACACAATTAATCACAAGGAAAACTTGAAACACACATGCAATCAATGTTTTCGTGAATTAAGTCGGAAATCAGAAGTCAGGGTCCTGGTGTACGGAGACGTCAGCCGCCGCACCAACACTGGAATCCCTGGACTGATAACCACACCTAATACGCTAAACACTATTGCTTCACATAGAAGAAAGATCAGAGTCCCCGGTAGAACCGACCACCTCTGATACCAATTTGTCACGACCCGTCCTCGGGGCCCGTGCCATGACTACCCCAAGCCCGCCTTCCATAGGCCAGGGGCTGACGACTAGCACCAAGGCGAAAATCCCGGTAAAAAGGGAAGGCATTGACTTTGTAAAGTAAACAAGCACCATAGAGTAAGGAAGCGGAAAAGTAAACACTAAGTAAAAACAGAGTACAAATGAAGTGCAGAAAAGTAAATGGTCCAGTATACAAACCCAACTGAAAGTAAAGTACAGCTCGAATGGGAAAACAACAACTGTAAAGTAAAAGCCGCTACACCGAGCTGTCCACTGGATATCCCACCTGAAGGGTGGGTACAGATAGCTCCAATGCTCCTCGGGTCCCATCGTCCGCTCCGAGCACGTCCCGCCCAGTGGTCCACCTCCAGGTACAGTCCTGCTCTGCAAACCTCAGCCACGATCAACGTTGTCCGTCGTCTGCAACCAACACAACGTAGTGCGGGCATAGCCCATGCAGGAGTGAGTATAACGATACTCAGTAGGGACCCTGAGACCCTCAAGGTCTCACTAAAACCAACAAAGATAACCACAAGAAGATCTCAACAGATAACCTCTACTTAGATATATGCCCATACATATACCTAAGTTATCAAGTAACCCATCTCAATCATGAGGCAAACACAAGGTCAAAAGTCTCAGCTCAAACCAGGATTTTCATCATCGAAACCGTAACTGCTGAAGAGCTCCGTCTTTGCAGTGTACAGTGGTCCTGTCACAACTCCGAGGTACTGCCCACTAACTTAAGATTGCTGTAGTACTCCACCTATCGAGTAATGCGGGCCAGCCGCTACCACCAAGCGCTCCCATGTGCCGCTACAACCAAGCGCACCTCTGACGTGGGTCTGCCTCTACAACCAAGCGCTCCCATGTGCCGCTACAACCAAGCGCACCTCTGTCTTGGGTCTGCCGCTACAACCAAGCTCTCCCATGTGCCGCTACAACCAAGCGCACCTCTGTCGTGGGTCTGCCGCTACAACCAAGCGCTCCCATGTGCCGCTACAACCAAGCGCACCTCTGTCGTGGGTCTGCCGCTACAACCAAGCGCTCCCATGTGCCGCTACAACCAAGCGCACCTATGTCGTGGGTCTGCCGCTACAACCAAGCGCTCCTATGTGCCGCTACAACCAAGCGCACCTCTGTCGTGGGACTGCCGCTACAACCAAGCGCTCCCATGTGCCGCTACATCCAAGCGCACCTCTATCGTGGTTCTGCCGCTACAACCAAGCGCTCCCATGTGCCGCTACAACCAAGCGCACCTCTGTCACACACCGAGTCGTTCGATCAGGAGTCGTCGGGTCTCAGTCAGCTACACGGTCTTCGTGCTCCTCCCGCTCGTCTCCGGGAGGGTCCGCTCCACGAGCTACCGGTCGATACTCCAAGTATCACAAAGTCCCGCAAGGAAGTATCTCGAAGGACCACCTCGTCATAGGGGTCTCAACGCAACAGACGGCGCGTCAATCGGACGCCCGGTGTGTGAGTTATTAGCCTTTTCGTCCCAGGGGCCCGGTTGGTTTCGTGAGTGAACCAATCCGGCTGTAACTCAACTATACCCCGAACACTCACATGGTATACTCATAGGGACCATTTTTCAATGTGATCACCAATTCCGCTGACGGTTCGTCAAACGGACGTCTGGTCCGAAAGATATCACCTTTTCCGTTCCAGGGGCCCGGTTGGATTTCAGTGCGATCCAACCCGGCCACTATCCATCTGCATCCAAAACTCGGGCGGAGGATGTCAAAATTTGCGTCTCATCAAGAGGAACTCAACGCAATAGACGGTGCGTCAATCGGACGCCCGGTCTGAGAGTTATTGGCTTTTTCGTCCCAGGGGCCCGGTTGGTTTTTAAGGCAAAACCAACCCGACCGTACTCCACTTGCGTCCAAACCTCGGGCGGAGTGAGCCAAAAGATCCGTCTCACTAAGAGAAACTAACAAAGCTGACGGCACGTCAATCGGACGTCCGTAGCTCAAGATATTAGCTTTTCTGCTCCGAGGGCCCGGTTGGTTTCGTGTACGAACCAACCCGGCCGAACCCAAAGTATTCCGAAATGTTGAGTGCGATAAACCGAAACGACCGACTCGCTCCAAGGATTGTGTTTCCGCAGACGGCGAGTCGTTTGGAGGCTCGTAGCTCAAGTTACGTACGTTTGAACAAAAGTCGTCCGAAGACAGGGGTTCCGGGTCCGGGCCGACCCGGCCTCACCCCCCCTGGTGGGCCCGGCCCGGCCCGGCTCGGCTCGGCCGACCGGCCGAGCGGCCGACGCGGGGGAAAGCCGCCGCCACGCGTGACACCCCCGCGGCACCCGCGGGGTGTCGGCCAGACAGCCGGACGCGCCGCGTGACAACCCCGTGACACCCGCGGGGTGCCGCCCTGGACACCCGCGGGGTGCCGCGTGACAACCCCGCGACACCTGCGGGGTGTCGCCCTGGACACCCGTGGGGTGCCTCGTGACAACCCCGCGGCACCCGCGGTGTGCGGCGCTGGACACCCGCGGCACCCGCGGGGTGCCGCGCTGGACACCCGCGGGGTGCCGCGTGACAACCCCGTGGCACCCGCGGGGTGTCGCGCTGGACACCCGCGGCACCCGTGGGTTGCCGCGCTGGACACCCACAGGGTACCGCGGCCTCCGGCCGCCGGCGCCGCTGCGCCGGCGACCCGCGCCGCCACCGGCTTCCGCGGGCTGCCGGAGTCGCTCCGGTGGCCCGTTTTCCTTCCCGTCTGCGCCGTTGTTCCTCCCGGGTTCCGTTCTTTACTGCGGGATCATCAAACATCCGTTGCGGCACGTTCCATCGTCACCCGCCAAATCCGCACAAAACGAAGAACGTCGAAGGGTCGTCGGGCCGTGTTCGTTTGGCCCGCACCCTCCGCGTTAGAGATAATCAACGGGAGAAAATAAAATGTTCAACACATGAACCAGCAATTTTAATAAAATAAAATTGTTTCTTTGATTCCGGTTCTTTAATTTTTAAAGAACGTTCACGAAAATAAATAAAAAAGGGGGGTAAATCCCAAAATAAATCCCTACCTCTTTGATCGTCGTGCGTGGGAGTTCTTCGCGAAAAATCTCGTCGCAGAAGAGGGGGATCGTCGCGTCGTCGCGGGAAGGCGTCGCGTCGTCGCGGAATCCGGCGTTGAGTCGGCGAGCTCAACATTCGGTGATCGGAGATCGGAGCGGGGAAGAACGTTTCGGACAGAAGCGTCGTCGATTTCCGGGTTCGGTGTTCTTCGCGTTCTTTGCGTTCTTCGCGTTTTTCGCAAGGGAGAAGAAGATACAAGGGTCCTCTCAAATCTTCTCAATGCGCAAGTAACCAGAGGTCGAGTGTTGGCCTTATTTTATTATTACGCCAACGAATTTGAAAACTGGTTAAGAAACGATCCATCAATTCGTTGAATTAATTCAACGAAAGAAACAACCCATTTAATTCACGAAATAAACCGCCCAATTAAATGGTTTGTTAAGATTTTAAGAAACGCATCAGTTTACTTTCATTAAGACGGGTTTTCGCGGGTGCGTTTCCTAGTGGAAAGAAACGGCGGGGCTCGTGCGGGCCCCACCTCGCAAATATCCTACCAAGGGGGTAGGATATTTCTGGATAGCATCCTATCCGGTTCAACTCAGTTCAATCCGCCTTTAAGTGGCTTTATGTGGCTTCCAAGCGGCTTAAGTGAAATAAAATAAATTTGTCGCAAAATTATTTTATTTCTTAGCTTTAAGCCCGAAAATTAAAAACCACACACGAGAAAATGCAACTCCTGAAGAGGTGTTTCTAAGCGAATACCGACGCTGCGATTTCATCGGTGCCCTCAGAATTCGATTCCGGGCACTGGTTCAAAAGTTAGAAAAACCCACTCGTCCATTCATTGAACGTACCCGAGCCAAACTTCGGAAAATGATTTCGGGCACACCAGGCCTCGGAATCAGGCGCCGTCAGAAACTGCGTTCTTGTAAAATTCAAAGAAAATTAAGAAAAAAATTTCCTTGAAATTTATGGGTCTTTACATTCAAGACTAGTTTCATGACTTTAACCCACTTGTTACTATGTATCGCTCTATGTGTAAAGGATCACTCTAAATTTTTTTGTGTGTTTTTTTGTATTCTTAAATTTTATGTATTTGGGATGTGTCAGATTCATGGGATTAAAATTAACCTTAAAATGTTTTTTCTCTAAAACATTAAAAAATTGGATTTGGAGTTGGAAGAATTAGATTCCAAAATATTACTAGACTCTATGTGGATCATTAAATTTACAATGTACCAAGACTAACTAAGATGATTATTAAAGGTTACTAACTCATTTCACTAACATGATTGATTCTAGTTTAAACATTTGTTATTATGTTCCCATTGTGACAAAAATAATAATATCCATGGCCAGTTTTTATATGGTTGGATTTATTTTAATCATTAGAAATAATAGTAGAAAATTTTGTAATGATAACATATATTATGGGATGGAATATTTAATTAATGGTATTTATGTAACTAAATTATAGAAAATCTATTGTTAACAATCAATCATAAACCAAGTTTATAGGAATCATATCACATCTAGTTATGGTATCATTTTCTTGGCCATGTAAACATTAAATGTTTAAAAAATCTATATCAAGAATGATATTTATATTCTTTTGAAATAAAACCTTTAGATTTATATCATTTTTGTTTATAATTAAAAATGATAAAATATCCTTTTATTGGAAAGGGTGAAAGGGATAAAAATATTATATAATTACTTTATAGATATGTTGGTGAATCTTTTCTAGTTGAAGCTAGATATAGATACTCTTACATCATAAATTTTATCATTGAGTTTAGTAGACATGGATATATCTACTTAATGGGGTATAAGTATGATTCATTTGATAAATTTATGGAATAGAAGAACGAATTAGAGAATAATCATGGTAAAAAGATAAAGAAAATGCACTCAAAACCATATGTGGAATATCATAACAGAGAGTTAAAAAATTATTTAGGGAGTTTTGCATACAATATCCACTCACTCCTCATTAAACACCATAGTGAAATGGTGTCGGTTAAAGGAGGAAATAAACCTTTATTGGACATGATGAGATCAATAATGAGTCATAAACACACACACACACACATATATATATATATTTATTATAATTTTAGTGATACAAAATGCATACTACAATACACATTCTAAAATGAATGCAAAATAATTTAGAAAATGGAATTCCATATGTTTTTTGTGTCATTAAAAATATATTATTCACATTTATATGTGTGGGGATGAAAATTATTTTTTAAGGATGTCTCTAGAAAACAAATTTCACCTTGAGACATTGATTTTATCTTTATAGGATATAGCTTCATAACAAGGTGATATTTCTAATTCAACCCCTCAAATAAAAAAGTAAGTATAATAATAAAATCATTGGTTCCTGAAAGTTATCACATCTCCAAAAGTGATAATGGGGGAAATATTGAATTTGTTAAAGTTAAGGATCAAGATACACATGAGTTCACCTAGTAATAAATTACACAACTACTTAGGAAAGAAGTTTTTCTAGAGAAGCTTGTACAATATAAGTTCCCAAGAGTGGTTCAATAAATCGATAAATATGGCTATATTGTCACTAATAATTGCAAAAAAATATTAATTAATAATAATGAACCTACGTTTTATATGGAAGTACTAAGCAGCTCAGAATTTAAAAAGTGTAAATAATCCATGAATTTTGAAATTTATTCTAATTATTAGAACAATGTATGGGTTTTATTAGATCTTCCATTTGATTTTGATCCTATTTGATGAAAATATATATTCAATAAGAAGCTATAAATGGATGGAAAAATTAGTACCTATATGTCATTGTTTGTTTCTAAGGGGTTTAAGAAACATCAAGTAATAGACTATGATGAAACCTTTTTACTTTTCACTAAGATGGTATCCATTATATTTCTATTTTCAATAGTAGTTTACCGTGATTATGATATTTGGAATTTGGATGTTAAGAAAACATTCCTTAATGGGAACCTCATGGAAATTGTTTAAATTACACAAAAATTTATATGATTAATAGATTTGGAAAATGAATGTTAAAACAAATTCACTAAACGGAAACCTTGTATATGATATCTACATGACACAACCATAAGGGTTTGAGACTTTAATGAATTTTAATAATCTATAAATATTATAGAGATCCATTTTGGGTAAAATCATGCATCTAGATCATGGAACAATCATGTTGATGAATCAATCACATAGTTTAGTTTCATAAATAACGAATATGATCCCTGTGCCTATGAGAGGTTTATTAGGATGGTAGTTTTGTTATAACAGTATATATTTATGATATATTATTGATGGAAAATGAGATACTTGTATTACAACCAATTAATATTCGATTGAAAAATTATTCTCAATGAATGATTTATTTGAAGTATCCTATATTCTAGGGATAAATATCATTCATGATTTAACTAAGATGATTCTTAGACAATGTTATGTTATATAAATTAACAATGTATTGAAGTTATTATGTATAGAATAGTCTAATAGGGGGTGGTTTTCAATATAACATGGAATGTCTCTCTAAAATAAAATGAATCCTTAGATATAAGAGGGGGGAGAGAGAAGGAATAAAATACTTTATGATTCTAAAATAGGTTGTATCATGTGTACTATGATATATACCAGGCTTGATTTATTATATTCCTTGATAATTTAAAGGAAATAACAAGTATATTGGGGTTAACTATATTTAATCGGTGTAAATAATATCTGGAAGTATATGATGTGTATAAAGGACATTTTTATAGTTTATAGTGGATATAAGGATCTAGTCATTAGGGGATACACATATAATATGTTTTAGATAGACTTGAATGATATAAAGTCATAGAAATGATTTTTATTCTACCATAATAGAGGAGCTATGCATTGGAATAATTCTGAGTAACTAGTGGTCTTTGATTCTATAGAAGATTTTGAGTATACATCAACTTTTAATGTTGTTATAGAAGAAGTATGGATAAGTAACTCTATAGAGATAGTGATTTAGTTCCTAGAAATATAGATTCTATCACACTATATTATGAAAATAATGCAACGATGATCCAATCTAAGGATCGAAGATCACATCAATGGATGAAGAATATACAATAGAATTATCACCCATGAGGGATTTTACATAGAGGTTTGAGGTCATAGTATGAATAGAATCCATAGAATAAAACATAGAAAACCTATTTACTAAAGTCTTATCTGAGAAAAATAATTAATATCATGTGAGAGATAAAGGACTAAAAATTATTAGTAGTCGACTCTAGTGTAAGTGAGAGTCTATTGGAGTGGGTTCCCTAGAATAAACCTAATTTATTCATTCGATAAACAATGTATTAATAAATATATAAATATATGGTGAGTATTATTTTGTAAAACATTAATGTCATAATGTTCTTAGAAAATATATCACATTGAATAGTTATAATTATTTTCTGCTATAATGAGAGCCTAGTGATGCCCTAAAAATATTACAAACAAATAGATAGAGTAAATATTATTCCTAACTGGTTATTCAATAATTATTCAAGTTAAGTTGATCATATAAATCCAATCAACTATTAATTGAGTTTCAAATATATGTGTGATAAAAATTAACAACATATGAGTATATTAGTGAATATAATTTTTATTTATTTTTTGAATGAGTAATACAATGATACTTATTTATTTTAATTATTATTATTATTTTTTCTTCAATAAATGACGATGAGGATTGATGAGATGAGTTAAGAGTCTGATAGAAATGATATACATTATTTATATCATTTAAATTAATATTGATTGATTTATTTAGGAAATTCTATTTAAATATCTATGAGTTAGATCATACATTGTAATATAATAATAATGATAATATTTTACATTTGGTATACACAGATTAAACAACTAGTTAATGGTCTATGTGAAATTACTAATGGTATAAACCTAAGTATATAATTTGATTTATATGATTTTATAGGATATAAGAGTTATGAAAAACAAATTATCCCTAGAGAATTATATCATATATTTAAAGATATATTTTCAATAATGCTATCATGAATTAGAGACAATCCTCATACCCCTCTCAATAATGTGAGAACAATAGAATAATTATTTCAAGAACAATATAGTAATTAATTTTGGTCAATAATAAACAATGCATGGGGCTTGGTTGATTTATTCTAGCACCTAATGTTCTATTGGATACATTCCAAGATTCAAGGAGTGTGTTTGGATATTTCTAGAGGAATCCAAGTCTAAATTATTTGTTATAATTACAATACATAAAGAACATCTACTGAATTTATCAACTATAATGAAAAAATTATCAAGGTGAGGAAATTTCTATTTTATGTTAATTAAAAATTATAAGTGAAAAGATTCTATATATGAATATTCTAGGGTTGTTTTCAATGATTTCTTTGTATTTTAATGTTGAAATTGATGAAAAACTTTATTATTCATTGGCTTGATCACTTCCACTATGTATAAGAACTTGCAAATGTGTTTCTCATATCATGGCTTACTATAGATGATCTGAAATAACTTAAATCCAATACGTGTAGAGTATTAGTTTATTTTTGGTTAAAATATATAGTATGTTATTTTCAAAAAATGTTTTTTATGTGGTTGAGGGTTATGTGGTTATAAGATTCCAATTTCAAAGAATTATTTTCCATCATGAATGTTTTTTTTGAAATATCATTTTGTGTGGAAATGAAATAAATTGTTTAGTAGATAAGACTTTAAAATGGAAATATTTAAGGGGAGATAAGTTTTGTGGATAATGTGTTTCCCAAAACACTCATTTTGGATATATTTTTACTCTGGTAGATAAATCCATTAATGAAACCAGGTTAACATTTCATATATTTTAGGAGATCTTTGGTAAATCAAAATAGAAGTATATTGGAAAAATTTGGAAGATATTAGTGGATTAAACTTACCTTAAAATGAAGTTAATTCAAAGGTTTTAATGAAGTGAAATTGGTATTTTCTTTGAATTTATAGTGATATATCATTTTCATGTTAAATATGATTATGTAAGTGGAGATATCGGTTGAATTGAGAGATCAGATGAGAAGATAGAATTATAGAGAAATTTTTGTGAGAAGAGATAATTGAAAAACTACTGAGGTGTAATTTCCATCTTAGTTTATAGAGATCTTGATAGTTCATGAGGGGAAGCAGTGTAATATTTAATGGGAGGAAAGAATTGGGTTCATAATTTTTCTAAAATGGCTATAAACATGAATATTTAGTGATAAAACTGTAAATTATAAAGAAATAATTACTGAACATAATGGATTTTGTTCATAGAATTTAGTTCATTTTATGATTATTAGATTTATCCCAATGCTAGTGAACCAAGTAAAATACACTTGTGTCACCCTTTTGGGTTTCTTATCACATTCATATTTTATCAGGATGGAGATAAGTGTTCCTATGTGTCGTAGAACAGGATCACTGGGTAGGGTAATTATAAATTTAAATACGATGATTATTTCCATGAACATATATTCCTTTTGGGGAACCAACAAGTGATATGATAGCAACGTGATAAGGTTCAAAGGAGTTCTATACATAGAAGCTATGGAAAGGGTAAATAAAAAAGGGATTCAAATTTTCTACAGAAGAAATTTTCAATTTTTGAAGAATTAATTGCAACCTAATTTTTGACCTCTAAGAATAGATTTATTTTTAGTTTTAATATTTGTAATTGTGGTCAAAATCAAAAGGAAATAATTATTTGAAAGAGACAATATGGAATTATATTCCCATCCTAAAGGAAATAATACACTTGTGAAATATTTTCCTGATTTAATTTATATATAATTAATTTTGTGTGAATCCTCACACACACATTGGGATATGTAAATAAACACATATGAGAGTGATTCAAAAGTCTGCGAATAAAAACTATAACCATTGTTGAATAAGTATGAGGGATTTAGGATGAAACTAAATGAATCCATTGATGCATTCTATGTCTAGGTTAATGTGATTATAGAGAAAATATATAGCTCTACAGAAACTATTAATGTCATCAAGATCATGAAGAAAGTTCTGAGAATATTTCTAGCTCAATTAAATCCAAATTTTTTGTTCTCAAAAATAAAAATCCAAAGGTGATCACCTTGTATATTATTTATATAACTCTTGTTTTATATGAAATGAGTAACATTGACCATAATTCCCTATAATAGGAGAGTCATTAGGAAGTGAAATTTAGGGTAAAAAAATAACTTCTATATTATGTGGACCTTGAATAAAATGAGATTTATGACACGATGGAATTAATTTACTTAAATTTTAATTTGGGAAAGGAAATTTTAAGGGAATTATTCCACTAATTTATTTTTTATGTTAAAAAATTGGGTTCCTATATGATAAGTGTCCTAATAAGTACCAAGATGATGATGAGGATGATTAACCCATGATAACATCATCAAAATACATGAAAGGAAAGAGGAGTTTCAAGTAAAAGTTGTTTATAAAGATAACATTTCTTTCACAAGAAGGTGTTAGATGGAAAGAAAATAATGTAAAAGAAATTGATAATTGAAAAGTCCAAAATGAATCATTTCTTGTGGCCATCACTAAAAAATCACAACATGAAGAAGAAAGAAATATATAAAATGGTGACATTGAGGGAAAATTGAAATCAAATATAATTTGGAGACTACACTTAAAGAGATTGGTGTTTGGGGGGATTTGATAAATTATGAAAATTGTGTAATATGTGATTACAAAATCTATATATAATAATTAAAAGAAGAGAGATCTAAGTTGAAATATGATATTTATAAGGTCAAATATAAAAAAATAAATAACATGGATATGTTGGTTGGGGTCAATATGGATTCAGAGAACCATACCTTGTTCCTTGATAGATTAATTGATTCTTTAAATGATCTAGTCAAAATAAATGAGGTGATCAATGTTAAAATAATATGTTTATAGAATAATATTAAAGACTATAGATGACTATTAAACCCTAGGATGGGTTTCTGAAACTTCATTTTGTGGACTACAAAAAATGTAAAATAGAACACATAAATCCAACAGAGAAGTTTGAAAATTGTATAAAAAATAAAAGTTTCAATAATAATGAAATTGAATGTGTGGGTATTAATCAAATTAAAAAGGAAATGATGGTTGATTCTATGACCCAAAATACCCACTCATAAGTTGGAAGTTTATTTGGGTGATAATAAATGTAAAAAAAATAAAAAGACTCAACGGAGTATCAAAGAAGAAAAAAGTCACATTAAAATACATCACATACTATGATGTTTTATAGTGGAGAGATAAGGTACACTCTATATGTGTGTTTTATAAAAAAGAATCACTTTGACTAAAAAAAGAAACAAATACCATAAATTATAAATTTATATAATTATTATTTTTTCTATGGTTTATACATCTTATCTAATGGTTATAGACAAAATACTATTAATTTATTATCTAGATTGTAAATAACTCAACCCTAGTAGTATATAGACAAATGTTACTTTACTACATTGGCATAATATAAAAGTGATCATATACCAAAGGAATGAATAGTTTATTATTCTTGGTATACTAAACACATATTTGAATTTCAAATTATATTTTAATACATGACGTAAAACAAACCGAAAGTAAAAATTCTATATCCTTGAAATCATTCAAAGATTCCTTCTGCACATCATATGAAAATGAAACAAAGTAAGGGCGAGCTAAGATGATCAGAAAGGTTTACTTAAAGTGGAATCTATAAGAAATAAATTAATTATAATTAATAATTTATAAAAAATAAATATATAAACACACATTCCATTTAATAAATAACACGAAAAAGATTATTAAATAAGAAATAATAAATATGGAATAGAAAATAACTGAAAAAACATCCCATTTATCAATAAACTAGGAATTAAATGTATAAGTAGATAATAATAATGTGAAAATATAATGGATAATAGTAATAAATGAATTATGAACAAAGGAAATGATTAATTATTATATTTCATGATCTCAGAAATCCTGATACCTCTACTGTAGAGACCCGAAACTTGACGTACATGGACAATACATTACTTTTGCAGAATACTTAATACATAACAAAAACAGACACACAAGGACCGTAATATTTTAGTGTCTTTTTAAACTCGGAATATAACCTTCTAATCATGTTGAAATATCTTCAACAACTCCCATAACAATCTTCCCTCTTTTTTTTCCTTACCTAAAACCTTTCTTTATTTCTTGGGGAAAATAAAACATAAAAAGGGTGAGCTCAAATTCTCAGTAAGTGAAAACATAGAGAACATAAAAAAATCAATAAACATTTGAAAGCAAAAACTTGAACACGAAATTTAAACATCAAAATCTTGAGCAAAGACATAAATCGTGGAAGTACGTAAGGCATATATCATAATGGAACATCAACCATGATAAAATATAATGGGAATAAAACATGTACTTGTGGAAACCATTCAGCACATGTTATGATTTCCATAGTATCCAAGGCATTGCTACCAAGACCATCTTAGTGTACAAAGTCCTTTTCTGAATCGAGTTCACTCCTCATTTCAGTCCTGTAACACTGAACCAGATTAATATACCATTCCAGACATTTCTATCTCATGAGATATAAATCTTTACCCAAAGCGTTGGATGGAGATATAGGTCCCACCCATCTCATAATGAAATAATTCTTACTTGTGCCACAAAATAAACATACATCATTCATAATAACCTAATAAATAAAATGGGTTTCATAAACATCATCTCATCATCACATAATCCATATAAAAGAAATGGATATAATTTCATAATAAGAAAAGGGGAACCATGTAAATAAAAGATACATTATACTTGAAACATACACATATGAAATAATGTCATCTTAGATGGAAAAATGGTTTTGATAAAACACTTGAAATGAATTCTTGAGGAAAATATCCTTTCTTCTTCAAAATAAATTTCTTTTCAGAAAACGTCATGCAATTTTAAAAGAAATATATTGTGTTGAAAATATTCATGAAATATTTTGGAGCAAGCTTCATGAAAATAAGGCTTTATAAAACCGTAAAAATCCATTCGTGTCGTATAAGTTAAAAAAACATCCTTCTCGTACTTTTGCGGGAAAAGTAAAAAAGTACCTCATAAAGGAAAGATTCCATACATACCATGTAGTAAAAGTCAAAAATTGATAAAAAGGAAATTAAACATACATAAAAATACTTTTATAAAACATGTACATGGATGATAATAATAACCCTAGTAAATACTTACGTATATGCAATATCGGATAAAAATTAGATTTGAAAAATTATCCCTTACCTTAGGTCTGATACGCTTCGTACGTATCCAAACCTCATGTATAATGATTTAAAAAATGTCATTGAATTATTACAGAATCATATTCATTGTTATTATATCATATATGTTTCACTTCTGACTTTATATTACCCGGTTTTTTGTAAATTCATGTTAAAGTAGCGTTTTGGGTAAAATATTTTCATTTGTCGTTCGTGTTTTAACTTGTAATTATTCATATGATTACTTAGATAATGATTACTTACATCTAGAATGTAAAACATGATTTATATTTAATATATATTCAGAATATACATATATATATTAGATCAATAAATGGAAAGAAATACACCGTTCATGGAGACGGTAGGCCGTACGTACGAATGAACAATGTTTTCGTTTCCTTATTGAATTGAATTGAATTAAGTATATGACATACATATATATATACATAAATCCAGTAGCATTATTATGTTATATATTTCATGATTCCTTATTATAAATACTTTATAATCATTCTTGAATGGTTAACATGGAGAGTGAATCTCATCATGTCGTGGAGACGGTAGTCCGTACGTACGCACGAGCGATGATATTGTTCCCATAATTATTGAATAGAATTTGAGTGGATGGTATAATATATCAGAATCAGTATTATGTTATAATAACCATATATAGTTATTATTTACACCATTATACCCATCCATGTAAGGCGTTTATGGAAAAACAGATTACACCACGACGTGGAGACGGTATTCCGTACGTACGCACGCATGATGGTTTCATTTTCCATAGGATGGATAGAAGGTGAAATGGGGTTGTTTCATATTTATAATAACATATCATTATATAAAGGATACTGATGTTATTACTTCATAATGAAACAACTAAATAAGAGGAAGTTGAAGAAGAAATAAAATTGAAAGAATTGGTAATGGATATTACCTCTTCTTTGACACGCCTCTTTGGAACCTCCTCTTAGGGTACTAAAATTGGTCTTTGAAGAAGACCCGGACCTGTAGAATGTTTCTAGGGAAATGTAAAAGAGAAATGGGTAGGGTTTGGCCGAGCTTCAAGGCTCCAAATTGTGTGTGGAGAAGAGGGAGTAGATGCCCTTTTGTAAGGGAGGAGAGGGGAATCTTTGGAAATATAAGAAATATTAGTTTATATTAAATCCCAACACCACATAAAATCGTCCAAAATGACTAATATCCTAATATAAGATGAGATAGGGTTGTAATACCATCAACCAATAAAATTTAGAAATGTTAGGAATTTATTTTAAACATTATGAACTTGATTTATCCTTATTTAATCAATTTAATTTTATTTGTGTTAATAACATTCTAAATTTTAAATTATAACAAATAATTACTTATTTGTTGTGAATTTTTCATAATTGGATACTTTATAATATTTTAGACCATAAAAATTTAAATTTATAAATTTTAAAAGGTCATATGTATCTAGAAAATTAGTGGAGCACATTTAATAGTTCATATAATATTTATTTTATTATTTTTAAAACCATTTATTTAGTTTATCTCTTAATAAAATAATTACTACAACTTTTTTGTATAATTATTTAATATACTTATTTGTTGCATAAAAATTAAAAATAAAATCCTATGATGAATATAAATCTATTACCTTTCACAATAATACATTTACTCGAATTTATCATCTTAAAATCACAATATTTAAATTGTTATATTTATTAAATTATGAAGGTGACAACTTTGGCATCATTTAAAATGAAATAATATAAGTGTAATAATCACTTTTATAAGGATCCAAATGGTCAAATATTAGACCATTGGATGATTATGGTTTAAATTTACATGACCAATAAGTTTTGGTCAGGGTTTTGTGTCTTTTATGGTCACTATTAGTTTAATAAAAACTATATTCTTGATTTTTTACTGGATAAACAATTTCTCCATCAATATTGTGTCACAATTAATGATAATTATTTAATCGCTAAAAATTATAAATTAATTCATATGATGTATATAATTTTATTATCTTTCTGGAGACTATTCATGTTTGAAGTTTCATAAATTTTATCACTAAATTAAAATTAATATACTTATAAGATTTAAGAGAGTGACATGTTGTCACTTTCTTTGGTTTTAACATTAATTAAATTATTTTTACTATCAAAAGTCCATAAACTGAATCTAATCCGACCCTTAGGTGTTATGGGTCGACTTTTAGCCATCCAATATAATTTTTGCAGGTGTTAGGTAATTTTATAATCTTATATTTACCCTTAATTACCCGATTTACCTTTAACTATGGTAAATAAAATTTACCGTAGTTACTATTCATAATACCCAAAAATAAGAAGTAGCTTATTAACATAATTTGGACCCACTGATTCCTTATATGGAATCAATTTTCTCAAATTAAATACACAAAAGTTGCAAAAATTAAATTAAAATTAATCCCATTTTTGAAAGAAAATGGGTTTTTGTTTAAAACATTGCAAAAGATTAAATTGATTTAACCTACGAATTCAAGGTGAAATAAATGATAATGACATAAATTATATTAAATGGTAAAAATATATTCTATTTATACTTTAAAACCATTAAATATTATAATTTAACCATATAAATTATCATGATGAAAAAAGTTGTTTTTAATTAAAATATAGCGTGTTTTTACTATTCATTAAAATATGAAAGTTATCATAAAAATATCAAAACATTATCCAAATTAAATTTTTATATATGGAGTCCAAGGAAAGAATTTTATTTTTTCAAATTTAACTTATAAACATGTCAAAAATTAGATTTAATGTGGGTGCGCCATCAAAAGGCGACAAAACTACATTTTTTTTAAAAATACCAATTTTAACTGAAAAATTTATTTTGTTCTCATACCATGTTCTAGAAAATATGTAAGACGAATAATAATGTTATAAAATTTAATATTTAGTTAATACTATTCATAACGGCTAGTCCATAATAATATTATAACAATATATCATTGTTTTGTAAAACTCGGTATTGCGTACTACACACGCTATCGAGGAAGGTCGTGATTGCGTGTAATGAAAGCCAAGATAGGGTTGCATGTTGTAAAAAACACCTTTGTTGTTTCATATAACATAATCCAACCATATTTAATTTATATATTGAATATATATATATATATACACACTCAATGTTGCATAGAGTGACTATTATCAAACAAACATGAAATTGTGTGTAACACAATATAAGAATAGTGTTGTGTATACTACAAGTGAATGTGGTGTTGCGTATAGCACAAGGTAATCTTGTTGTAGCCTAAAACACATGACATAAAATAAATTAAAAAGAATACTTATCATAAAATATCAGGTTGTTACATTCTACCCCCCTTAAAATGAATTTTGCCCTCGAAATTCGTCGGGGTTATACATGGTTTTCTACTTGAAAGTTTCTTTAATTGAAACCCACATTGTAAAATGAAATACCAAAACTTAATTTTAAAAACTAATGTATGAAACATAATGGTTAACCAAATTAACTAATTACTGGGTTTCCACATAGGATAACATAGGTGAAAATATGGATATGCAAGAGAAATATAACCATCATGTTCTGATGGAGAGTGGTAGAGAACATGGCTATGAAAATTCCAACAATCACAAAGCCATATATTTGTGACAATCTATGGTACCATTTGATTCATCGGATATAAGGGCACTAGGAAAACATTTTTGGTTTTCAAGATCATTTCCCTAAAGTTGATGAATTAAAAGAAATACTTACATGATTTTGGTACAATCTCTCTGTAGTTCGTGAATTGACAAATTTCTACTTCATCCCTTAATGAAATGAAGTTGAATTTGTTATTCGTGATGTGTTAGAAGATCATGTGATAAAATTATGGGACATTCCATCTGTTTCAAACAAAAGGTTAGCAAAAGTTATAAGTCCATCTTATTGTAGGATTAATCGTATATGGTTCCAAAAATGAACTTATACTTCATATATCATACCGCTTAATAAAATAAAACTAGTTTCTACTAACCAGTGACTTCTTGTTGGCCAGTGGTAGGAGATAAAGGCCAGTCGCACTTCGCTTGTGGGTTCAATTCCCAAAGCCTTGTCCTACGCAACGGGTTGTCACCTATCCTGTAGGTTGTTCTTTTTCTAAAATTACATCATTATGACATTCCATCGATAATATCGAAAACATTTCTAGCATTAAACTAACTTATGTTCAACATAATCCATTTCAAATCTTTAGTCTTATCAAAAATACTTATGTCCAAGCTTATAGTATAAAGAAATCAATTACTAGAAATGTCATCTACCGAGCATGTGAATACCATCATTTATCCCCGATATATCTTGTTGATAACAATCCAATCATGTGAATACCTTAATCATGTATTCTCTTGAAAAATGAATACCCATTTTACCTTAGTGAAAACATGAATGCTGTCAAAAGTTAACACTTTCCACACACCAAAATCCCAAAATTTATATATACTCAAACCATGATATCACTTTGTCCTTATTTTAGTCATGAGCTCATGATTACTATCAAATTATTTTCTCCTTATCACTTCAATATGCGCATTTCATCTTCTTTGCAAAAATATTTCAATCACTTTTTCATGGTTACCAATACCGTATAATAATTGAAAACCAATACATAGATATTCCAAAATTCCACAACACCATAAATGAGATTCCATGATACTATTTTGAAATCCCATTACATAAACACCTAATTATTACAAAACATCATTTTCATACTCAACATCACAAATAGTGATCGCATGAGACTTACCGTTATCCTTTTCTTTAAGAGGTTTCTTACATTGATCATCATTAACCCGTGGATTAGGGCATTTATTAGCATAATTTTCCATTTCCTTACACTTGAAGCATTGAAGTGTTGGTGGAGAGTTCCCTGTTGTCTTTTCTCTATTCACATCATTATCAACCTTTTTCCTATTACTTCGACAATAAACAGCTCGATGACCTTATTTTACAAACATAATGCATTTTCTAGTAGCATTTAGGCAATCTCCACCATGCTTCATTCCACACTTTGAGCATAAAGAATCATTCATCTTCTTTTCACCATTGTTATGAGATTTATCCTTAAACTCCATCTTTTGTTTCTTGTCAAAACCTTGAGATGGATATGTTACACAAACTTCCAATTCTACCTTGATCGCACAACGCACAATTTATTCATAGCTACTGAAGTCTCTTATAGCTAATGCCCTTCAACGACTTGGTTTTAAGCCATTGAAAAATCGATCAACTTTACTTTTAGGTTGGATGATGAAGCCAGATTCATACCTTGCAAGTCTTCTAAAATTCTCTTCATATATACCAACAGATTCATCATCCTTCTTCTTAAGCTCAAGAAACTCCTTTTCCATATTTGTTCGAATAATACGAGGGAGGTACTTACTGAAAAACAAGTTCTTGAACTCGTCCCATTCCATGGACTTGATTTCATCTCGTTGCCTCGTATTCTTGATAATATTCCACCATTGATCAGCATTACCTTCCAAAGGATAAATTGCTAAGATGACTTTATCATGCTCAGAACCTTGTAGAACTGAAAATATCTTTTCAGTGGTACTGATCCATTGTTCATCCACTAAGGGATCAGAAGACCCGCTGAATGAAGGTGGACGCTGCCTCATGAAGGATTCAATAGAATGTTGTTCCTTTATCTGCTCATTTTGAAGTATAGAATTATTCATATCTTGTGTAATTATAAAAATAAGATTGTGCACTCCATCTCCCATGACATTGGTTTGGTCAGGAGGACAATCATTGCATTGTCCATTACATTGATCAACACGGTTTCTTCGGGTTCCATCCATCCTCTAAAACCCAAAAATAATAGCGTGAGAGGAAAATACCATGCTAGTGAAAACAACATAATAAAGGGGGAGTACCTAAAATATCTAACATCTTAGGTTTAATTATAAGATCATTACCGCAATTCTAGTATTATAACCTATACCTATACTTAACATTAGGGACATCCCTAGACATACCTGAGAAATATCTCTAGGGATTTCACTAAAGTTATCGCATCCTAGTTTCTAAAGGTTGACTAAACCTTTCCTCTGATACCAACTGTAGAGACCCGAAGCATGACATACATGGAAATTACATTACTTTTGCAGAATACTTAATATATAACAAAAACAGACACAGAAGGACCGTAATAGTTTAGTGTCTTTGGAAACTCGGAATAAAAACTTCTAATCATGTTGAAATATCTTCAACAACTGCCATAACGATCTTCCCCTTTTTGATTCCTTACCTAAAACCATTCTTTATTTCCTGGGGAAAATAAAACATAAAAATGGTGAGCTCAAATGATCAGTAAGGGAAAACATAGAGAACATAAAATAATACATAAACATTTGAAAGCAAAAACTTGAACATGAAATTTAAACATCAAAATCTTGAGCAAAGACATAAATTGTGGAAGTACATAAGACATATATCATAATGGAACATCAACCATGATAAAATATAATGGGAATAAAACATTTAATTGTGAAAACCATTCATCACATGTTATGATTTCCATAGTAGCCAAGGCATTGCTGCCAAGACCATCTTAGTGTACAAAGTCCCTTTCTGAATCGACTTCACTCCTTGTTTGAGTCCTGTAACACTGAACCGGATTAACTTACTGTTCCAGCCATGTCTATCTCATTAGATATAAATCTTTACCCAATGCATTAGAGGGAGATATATGTCCCACCCATCTCATAATAAAATCATTCTTACTTGTGCCACAAAATAAACATACACCATTCATAATAACCCAATAAATAAAATGTGTTTCATAAACATCATCCCATCATCACATAATCCATATAAAAGAAATGGATATCATTTCATAATAAGAAAAGAGAAACCATGTAAATCATAGAGACATGATACTTGAAACATACACATATTAACTAATGTCATCTTAGATGAAAAAATGGTTTTCATAAAACACTTGAAATGAATTCTTGAGGAAAATATCCTTTCTTCTTCAAAATCAATTTCATTTCACAAAATTCCATGCAATTTTAAAAGAAAGAGATTTTTTTGAAAATAGTCATGAAATATTTTGGAGGAAGCTTCATGAAAATAAGGCTTTATAAAACCGTAAAAATCCGTTCGTGCCATATAAGTTAAAAAAACATTCTTCTCGTACTTTTGCCGGAAAAGTCAAAAAGTACCTCGTAAAAGAATGATTCCATACGTACCATGTAGTAAAAGTTAAAAATGGGTAAAAGGACATTAAACACACATAAAAAACTTTTATAAATCATGTACATGGATTATAATAATAACTCCAGTAAATACTTACGTATAAGCAATCTCGGATAAAAAAGAGATTTGAAAAATTATCCCTTACCTTAGGTCCGATATGATTCCTACGTATCCAAACCTCATGTATAATGATTTAAATAATGTAATTGACTTATTAAAGAATCATATTCATTGTTATTATATCATATATGGTTCACTTATGACTTTATATTACCCGTTCTTTTGTAAATTCATGCTAATGTAGCGTTTTGGGTAAAATCGTTTCATTTGTCGTTCGTGTTTTAACTTGTAATTATTCATATGATTACTTAGAACATGATTACTTACATCCATAATTTAAAACATGATTTATATATAATATATATTCAGAATATAAAAATATATAATATATTGATAAATGGAAAGAAATACACTGTTCATGGAGACGGTAGGGCGTACGTACGCATGAACACTGTTTTCGTTTCCTTATTGAATTGAATGGAATTAAGTAGATGACATACATATGTATATATATATATATAAATCCAGTAGAATTATTATGTCATATATTTCATGATTACTTATTATATATAATTTATAATCATTCTTGAATGGTTAACATGGAGAGTGAATCTCATCGTGTCGTGGAGACGGTAGTCCGTACGTACGCACGAGCGATGATATCATTCCCATAATTATTGAATAGAATTGGACTAGATGGTATAATATATCAGAATCATTATGATGTTATAATAACCATATATAGTTATTCTTTACACCATTATACCCATCCATGTAAGGTGTTGATGGAAAAACAGATTACACCACGTCGTGGAGATGGTATTCCGTACGTACACACGCGCGATGATTTCATTTTCCATAGGATGGATAGAAGGTGAAATGAGGTTGTTTAATATTTATAACAACATATTAGTATATGAGGGAAACTGATGTTATTACTTCATAATGAAACAACTAAAGAAGAGGAAGTTGAAGAAGAAATAAAATTGAAAGAATCAGTAACAGATATTATCTCTTCTTTGACACGCCTCTTTGAAACCTCCTCTTAGGGTACTACAATTGGTCTTTGAAGAAGACCAGGACCACTAGAATGTTTCTTGGAAATTTTATAAGGTAAATGGGCAGGGGTTGGCCGAGATTAAAGTCTCCAAATTGTGTGAGGAGAAGAGGGAGGAGATGCCCTTTTATAAGGGAGGAGAGGGGCACCTTTGGAAATATAAGAAATATTGGTTTATATTAAATCCAAACCCCACATAAAATCTTCCAAAATGACTAATATAATAATATTAGATGATATAGGGTTTTAATACCCTCAGATAATATAATTTAGACATTTTAGGAATTTATTTTAAACATTATCAACTTGCTTTATCCTTATTTAATCAATTTAATTTTATTTGTGGTAATAAAATTCTAAATTTTAAATTATAAAAAATAATTACTTATTTGTTGTGAATTGTCCATAATTGGATACATTATAACATTTGAGACCATATAAATTTAAATTTATAATTTTTAAATATTTATGTGATTTTTAAACAATTTGATAATATGTTATTTTTATAAAATAACAATAGTATCAATTTTGGCACTATTCATTCATTTGAATTTAAATAAAATATATACAGAATATATGTTCAAACTAAAAGCTTTAATAGATTCATAAAAGTTCATATGTATCGAGAAAACTAATGGAGGACATTAAATAGTTCATATAATATTTATTTTATTATATTTAATACCATTTATTTGGTTTATCACTTAATAAAATAATTACTACAACATTTTTTTATAATTATTTAATATACTTATATGTTGCATAAATATTAAAAATAAAATACTATGATGAATATAGATCTATTAACTTTCACAATAATACTTTTACTCGAATTTATCATCATAAAATAACAATATGTAAATTTTTATATTTATTAAATTATGAAGGTGAAAACTTTGGAATCATTTAAAATAAAATAATATTAGTGTCATAATCACTTTTATAAGGCACCAAATGGTCAAATATTAGACCATTTGATGATTGTGGTTTAAATTTAAATGACCAATAAGTTTTGGTCAGGGTTTTGTGCCTTTTATGGTCACTATTAGTTTAATAAAAACTATATTTTTGATTTTTCACTAGATAAACAATTTCTGCATCACTATTGTGTCACAATTAATGATAATTATTTAATCACTAAAAATTATAAATAAATTCAGATGATGTAGATAATTTTATTAGCTTTCTATAGACTATTCACGTTTATAGTTTCATGAAGTTTGTCACTAAATTAAAATTAATATACTTATAAGATTTAAGAGAGTGACATGTTGTCACTTTCTTTGGTTTTAATAATAATTAAATTATTTATATTGTAAAAAGACCATAAAATGAATATAATCATACCCTTAGGTGATATGGGTCGACTTTTAGCCATCCAATATAATTTTGGCAGGTGTCAGGGTAATTTTATAATCTTATATTTACCCTTAATTACCCGATTTACCTTTAACTATGTTAAATAAAATTTACAGTAGTTACTATTCATAATACCCAAAAATAAAAAGTAGATTATCAACATAATTTGGACCCACTGATTCCAAATATGGAATCCATTTTTCCAAATTCAATACACAAAAGTTGCAGAAATTAAATTAAAATTAATCCTGTTGTAGAAAGAAAATGAGTTTTTGTTTAAAACATTGCAAAAGATTGAATTGATTTAACCTACAAATTCAAGGTAAGATCAATGATAATGACATAAATTATATTAGATGGAAAATATATATTCTATTTATAAATTTAAACCATTCAATATTATAATTTAACCATACAAATTATTATGATGAAAAATGTTGTTTTTAATTAAAATATAGCGTGTTTTTACTAATCATTAAAATATAAAAGTTAACGGAAAAATATCAAAACTTTTTCCAAATTAAATTTTTATATCCACAATCCAAGGAAGAATTTTATTTTTTCAAATTTAACTTATAAACATGTCAAAAAATAGATTTAAAGTGGGTGCACCATCAAAAAGCGACAAAACTGCATTTTTTTAAAAATACTAATTTTACCCGAAAAATTTATTTTGTTCTCATACCATGTTCTAGAAAATATGTAAGATGAATAATAATGTTATAAAATTCAAAATTTAGTTAATAATATTCATAACAGCTAGTCCATGAAAATATTATACCAATATATCGTTGTTTTGTGAAACTCGGTATTGCGTACTACACACGCTATCGAGGAAGGTCTCGATTGCGTGTAATGAAAGACAAGTTAGGGTTGTGTATTGTACAAGACTCCTTTGTTGTTTAATATAACATAATCCAACCATATTTAATTTATACATTGAATATATATATATATATACACTCAATGTTGCGTAGAATGACTATTATCAAATGAACTTGAAATTGTGTGTAACACAATCTAAGAATAGTGTTGCGTATACTACAAGCTAATACGGTGTTGCCACTACTGGAAAAGAAGGTTATACCAACGGCTTATAACTGTTGGTATAGGCTGGAGAACCGTCGGTATAGCCTATACCAACGGTTTTCCAAACCGTTGGTTAGTAAGCCGTGAGGAAAGCCTTATACCATTAGTATGATATAAACCATTGGTATATTATTCTATTAAATTTATCCCAATGTATACCAATGGTTTATAACCATTGGAAATGCATTTGATAATTGTTATAACAATGGTTTAAAACCATTGGTAATGTGATTTTCCAGGCACATATACCAACGGTTCTAAACTATTGGTATTGTGTTTTTCCAGAACACATATACCAATAGTTCTAAGCCGTTGGTATTGTGTTTTTCCAGAATTCCAGAAAACATATACCAACAGTTCTAAACCGTTGGTGTAGGTGTTTTTCCAGAATTCTAGAAGACTTATACCAATGGTTCTAAACCGTTGTTATAGTGTTTTCCTAGAATTCCAACACTCTTATACCAACAGTTTAGAACTGTTGGTATTGTGTGTTTCCAGAACTACTGCACAATATCCCCTTCCGTAGCCCCTCCACTATACACCTACACCTGCATGAAAAATATCACAAAAACCACCTACAAAATTAAAACTGTATAAAAAACACCTAAAATAGCACAAAAAACACATAAAACCATCAAATTCTTCCAACCATGTCATGTACTACAATTCCCTATTTCAATCTTCATATGACAAAAATCATCCGATAGTAATTCACCTCACCCCTGCAAAACCCCCAAACCAGTACAGCCTCCCCACCTCCCAATCAAATTCTAATAGGCAGAATAGTATGAGAAAAACCTATTAGAGTTGAATAAGAGTTTGAAATTGGCTCATATCCCATTTTTTTCTGATCCTAGATTTGGGTAAATAATGATTTGTGATGAATTTTGCATTGAAGTTGTATTGTTTATAATATACAGTGAAAATGTATTTTATTAGGAGTCCTTTAACGTATGAACCCATTAGTGAAACTACCCAACTCATGAAAAAGAGTTTGCAACTATCGCTGATGAGTGTAAATTTCAGTTGTATTCACTTAAAATGATGTCCTTTTCAAACAAAAGAGGTAATTTGAGTGGTGTTGTCCACACTGTGCCTCGGATTGAGGCGGGGTTGACTCGTACACGTCACATATGACCCATGGATTTTTTTCCTAATGTTTCAACAAAATCTGAATGCGTTTGGTTGGTTTTTAGTATGCCAGTTGTTGTTTTCACGTAAAATTCTGTCCATTTCAAATAAAAGTGAGACACTTTGAGTGGTACCGGCCACACCGTGCCTCATATTGAGGCGGGGTTGACTTGTACACATCAAAAATGACCCATGTATACTTTTCCTAAAGTATCAAATGAATTCGAATGCGTTTGGTCCATTTTCCGTATGTCAGTTGTTGTTTTTACTTAAACTGTTGTCCATTTCAAAGAAATGTGAGACATTTTTAGTGGTGTTGGCCACATCGCACCTCGGATTGAGGTGGGGTTGACTCGTACATGTCAAAAATGACCCATGGATCGTTTTTCTAAAGTATCATAATAATCCGAATGCGTTTGGACTTTTTTCTATATGTCGTTTATTTTACTTAAAAGCGCATCCATTTTAAACAAAAGAAAGACACTATGAGCATTTTTGTCCACACCGCACCTCGGATTGAGGTGTGGTTGACTCTTACACATCACATATGACACATGGATCGTTTTCCTAATGTTTTAATAGAATCCGAATGCGTTTGGTCAGTTTTCCGTATGCTGGTTGTTGTTTTCACTTAAAATCATGTCCATTTCAAATAAAAGTGAGACACTTCGAGTGGTACTGGCCACATCGTGCCTCAGATTGAGGTGGGGTTGAAACTTACACATCACAAATGACCCATGGATACTTTTCTTAATGTATCAACAGAATCCAAATGTGTTTGGTCCATTTTCCGTATGTCAGTTGTTGTTTTTACTTAAACTGTTGTCCATTTCAAAGAAATGTGAGACACTATGAGTGGTGCTGGCCACACCGTGCCTCGGATAGAGGCGAGGATGACTCGTAAACATCACAAATGACCCATGGATCATTTTCCTAAAGTATAAACACAATACTAATTTGTTTGGTCTATTTTCTGTATGTCATTTATTTTACTTAAAAGCGCATCCATTTTAAACAAAAGAAGGACACTTTGAGTAGTTCTGACCACACCGCGCCTCGGATTGAGGCGGGGTTAACTCTTACATGTCACATAAGACCCATGGATCGTTTTCCTAATGTTTCAATAGAATCCGAATGAGTTGTTCTATTTTTCATATGTCATTTATTTTACTTAAAAGCGCATCCATTTAAAAAAAAGACACTTTGAGCAGTTCCATCCACACCGCACCTCGGATTGAGGTTGGGTTGACTCTTACATGTCACATATGACCCATGGATCGTTTTCCTAAAGTTTCAATAGTATCCGAATGCATTTGGTTGGTTTTCCGTATGCTGGTAGTTGTTTTCACTTAAAATCCTGTCCATTTCAAACAAAAATGAGACAGTTTGAGTGGTACCAGCAACATCATGCCTCATATTGAGGCGAGGTTGATGTGTACATGTCACAAATGACCCATGGATACTTTTTCTAAAGTATCAATAGAATCCAAATGTGTTTGGTCCGTTTTCCGTCTGTCAGTTGTTTTTTTGACTTAAACTATTGTCCATTTCAAAGAAAAGTGAGACACTTTGAGTGGCATCGGCCATACCGTGCCCCGGATTGAGGCGGGGTTGACTCGTACACGTCACAAATGACGCATGGTTCGTTTTCCTAATGTATCAACACAATCTGAATGCGTTTGGTCAGTTTCCCGTATGTCGTTTCTTTTACTGAAAAGCGCATCTAGTTTAAACAAAATAAAGACACATTGAGTGGTAACAGCCAAACTAGCCCTTGGATTGAGGCGGGGTTGACTCTTAAACTTCACAAATGACCCATGGAAACTTTTCCTGAAGTATAAACAGAATATGAATGCGTTTGGTCAGTTTTCCGTATGTTGTTTGTTGTTTTCACTTAAAATCGTGTCCATTTCAAATAAAAGTGAGACAGTTTGAGTGGTACTGGCCACACCATGCCTCAGATTGAGGCAGGGTTGACTCTTACACATCAAAAATGTTCCATGGATACTTGTCCTAATGTATCAACAGAATCTGAATGCATTTGTTGTTTTCCGTATGTCAGTTGTTGTTTTGACTTAAATTATTGTCCATTTCAAAGAAAAGTGAGACACTTTGAGTTGTTCCAGCCACACCACACCTCATATTGATGCAGGGTTGACTCGTACATGTCACAAATGACCCATGGATCATTTTACTAATGTATAAACACAATCCGAATCCGTTTGGTCAGTTTTTTGTATGTCGTTAATTTTACTTAAAAGCGCAAACATTTTAAACAAAAGAAAGACACTTTGAGCGGTGCCGTCCACACCACGCCTCATATTGAGGCGGGGTTGACTCGTACATGTCACATATGACCCATGGATTGTTTAAATAATGTTTCAATAGAATCTGAATGCGTTTTGTCAGTTTTCCGTATGCCAGTTTTTGTTTTCACTTAAATTCATGTCCATTTCAAATAAAAGTGAGACACTTAGAGTGGTACCGGACACACCATGCCTTATATTGAGACAGGGTTGACTCGTACACATCATAAATGACCCATGAAAACTTGTCCTAAAGTATCAATAGAATCCGAATGCGTTTGGTCCATTTTCCGTATGGCAGTTGTTGTTTTGACTTAAACTGTTGTCCATTACAAAGAAAAGTGAGACACTTTGAGTGATGTCGGCCACACCAGGCCCCAGATTGAGGCAGAGTTGACTCGTACACGTCACAAATGACCCATGGATCGTTTTACTAATGTATCAACACAATCCGAATGCGTTTGGGCAGTTTTCCATATGTCATTTATTTTACTTAAAAGCGCATCCATTTTAAACAAAAGAAAGACAATTTGAGAACCAAATGCATCCGCAATGAAGACACCCTCCCTAAAGGTCTGTTTTAATATGACATCATGAATGATCAATATTATGCACCTTATAACAATATTACTTTCCAACCAAGGAGAATTTTTTATAATGTGTTTAAAACTCACAAGTTGGCCCAAATGAGAATCCACTTCAGCAATAACCATTTTGTGATGACTTCATATCATAAATCCCAGCAAAAGAGACCTGTCCTTTTCTTTAAGAGAAGACCCATCACAAAAGACACATTGAAATTCATAATAATCAAACTATTGATTTCCCTGAATAATTTTCCACCACGCATCTGTACAGCTAAGCAACAGTAGAAAGCATAAATTATATTGGAACATGATTTCAGAATTTATTCTCAACAAATTGAAATAGTAATCCTGAAGTAACATACATTTAAAATAATAAAAAGAAACAAAATCAATGAAACATGCAGCACCTCCCCCTCCCACCTCAGAACCCCCCCTGCGTAGCCCATTCCCCCAGCAGCACATCCCCTGCCCCTCTCCTCCCCTCCCCCCTGCCCAACCTTTTCCCCCAGTAGCCCCTCCCTCATGCCATCACCCAACCCCTACCCTCCCCTCCCCTCCAATAAATACCCACACTTGTTACATATATAATCTTGAATTTATTCAAGAAAACACTTCCCTTTACATTTATGTTCTTTTCAAGTTTAGAGATTTAGAGAATTAAGACAAAACATTCATAACATTACACATTGTTACATAGTGGATACCATAAAATCTGTTTCCATTTTCCTTAGAATATAGAACATTAAAACTTAAAACAAGACTCCTTGACAATTCTTCAACATTTAACATGTCTTCCTTCCTTGTATTACTCATCAATTAACCTTTGAAAAACCATTTAAAAACATGGGATGAGCACAAAATCTCAGTAAGGTATGAAAAAGAAGGAAAAATCACATTAGTACATGAATACGCATGACGTATGAAAACATTTTCAAAAGACATGATTTCCACCCATAAATACTTACTTCGTGTAACCTACTATTTAAAAAAGATCCATACAAACATAAATTTAATCATAGAGGTATCTTGGGGCATTACTTACATAATCTTGTAACCATCTTGGCTACCTTAAAATTTGCAACCCTCACGACTACCTTACCTTGTGTAACCATCACAGTTACACTTGGAGTAACCATACGACCGACCTCCAACATACTCATACCCAATGCATTGGAGGGAAATATAGGTCCCACCCTTCATGATAAACAATTCCCAATAACCAAAACATAATCATACAACATAAATAATAGCATAAGAACATTGCTTTTGAATATTGCAAAACAGAATTTAAAAAAAGGATTTTAGAAGAAAAGTCCCTTATAAACATCATATACTTGAAGTGAGATTTAATATAGTGTATGGAATAGTTATATACTCTGCAAATACACATAGTGGAACATAATATAAATATAACCCATCACACAAAAAATTTAAATATCACATAAATAATAAAGTAGAAGGTTAACCCAATGAATGGAAATCGGGTTAAGAATTCCCTTACCTTAGGCTTGTCTTACTTTAGAATTTTTTAAACCTCCTGTATAATGGTTAAAAGAGTGTTATTATTATTTTATAGAAACATGTTCATGTTTATAACTTCTTATATGGTCATTTCATAACCTCATTTCACCCCTTAATTGTTAGTATTTTGTTCCTTGCATTATTTTGGGTGAGTTCTTTTGTGATTTTCACGATCGGTTCATGATGAATCGTTCTTGTTGATTTGAAGTGAAACTCCAGAATTGGAATGGAGTAGTATTTACATATTTCCATTACCATAATTTATACCATTTATCACCTTGATTATTTATATGATAATGACTTATAAGTTAAAACATTAATTATGTTCGTTTAGATCATTTAAGTGGTTCTTTGATAATAACAACCTCATTTAGTCTTATAAATTATAACCATGAGTACAAAAGAATTACAGAACCATATATGAGTTATAAAACATATATTATAACCTGTTTCAACCATATAAATGGTTTCATGACCAGAAATGAAAGAATTAATGTAACAGCCCAAGATTTTATTAAGAAATATTCTTTTTAATTTTATTAATGTCATGTGTTGTACGCTACACCAAAAGGAGCTTGCACAACACGCATCCTTGTATTGCCTTGCATTACACGCAATCACGACCTTCCTCGATAGCGTGTGTAATACGCAATACCGAGTTTCACTAAACAACGATGTGCTATTAAAATATTATTAAAACTAGCCGTTATGAATAGTAATAACCACTTTTTAAAATTCTGTAAATCTTATTTTTCAAAATGAACTTCATTCTTGGATTCGGAGTATCGAATTTAGCCTAAGGTGAAATTTTGGTACTTTTCGGATAACTTTCATATTCTGATGAATAGTGAAAAATTACTAAATTATAATTAAAAACAACTTTTTTAATCGAAATAATTAATAGTGATAAATCATTAATTTGAGTGGTTTTAAAGTATATTTAGAATATATTTTTACAATTTAATACAATGTTGGTCATTGGATGTAATTTCACATTTAAACTAGACATAAACAAGTGTCAATCTTTTGATAGATATTGTTTCTTAAAAACAAGCTATTTGTTTTAACAGCGGGATTTAATTATAAAATTAATTAATGCAACTTTTATGTTATGAATTTGGTAAAATAGACTTCATTTTTGAATTCGGAATATGAAATATAGCTTGGGATGAAATTTTGGCATTGTTCTGAAAAACATCAATTTTTGATGAATAGTGAAACTACTAAGTGGTAGGTTAAAAACTGAATTTTTGCATAAAACTTAATTTTACCGCTTCTGTGAATGGAATTTCGAAAATCCGAGAGACACGGTTAATATCAAGGACTAAAATGTGGTTCAATGAGATGAAAAATAATTTTTTGGTGAATAGTAACTTTTTACTTTTTTTTACCGCGGTTAATAGTAAATAGGGTAACTAATGGTAAATATGATATTACTATTACCCTAACACATGTCCTAATTCTATTGGACAAGTGTAATTCGACCAAAAACAAACTTAGGAATAAAATATGACCATTTAGGCCCACTTGGATTAGATTAGGACATTTATTATTAATTTATTTAAAGAAGGGTTAAAATAGTTAAAATCAAAGTTTAATAAGTAAATCATTTTTAATATGGGGTTATACATAAGATAAATTCAATTTTAAATATTCATTAGAAAGCTAAAAATATTTCCTACATGATGATATTTTATTTGTAATTTTTAGACATTAAATAATTTAATTTATTTATGACATAATGATGATGCAGTAATTATCTTATTAATGAAATATTGACATAATTGATGTTATAAACACCAAAATAAATATAATTTGAGACTTTTTATGAATTCCACTAATTTTCTAGGTTACTATGATATATTAGTATTGATGTAATCAACTTGGTTCGAACATATAATTCTGTTATGACTTTGACAAAAATCATATATCAAATAGTGTCAAAATTGACACAAAATAGTTTTTAAATCAAATATTATATTATTAATTGTTATTTTATTCCTAAAAATCTAAGGTTCGGCCAAATGACTTAGATAAGGATATATATATTAATAATAAACAATTTGGGGTTCGTTTGGCATGTTATAGTAAGTGTATTAACCATATAGTGAAAGAAAACAAAAAGACATGGTAAAAGTTAAATTATTTAACTTAGAGTTAAATCTAATTGATAAGGTTAAAATAATATCCTAAACTTGTCTAAATTCTATTGGTTGATAGGATTTCGACCCATCCCCACTTTAGCTTCGAAATAAGACCCTTTGGAACCATTATAAACCGATTTTGACTTTAATATAAAATAATATTTTGAGATATTCCTAAGGTGCCCCTCTCCTCCCTTATAAAAGGGAACCTCCTCCCCCTCCTCCTCACACCAATTTGAGCACTCAAGCTCGGCCAACCCCTGCCATTTTCCCTTCTCCACTTCCCTAGAATAATCCTAGAGGTCCTGGTCTTCTCCAAAGACCAATCTTAGTTCCTTAAGTGGAGGATTCAAAAAGGCGTTCCAAAGAAGAGGTAATATCCATTACCGATCTTTTCAATTTCTTTCTTCTTCAACTTCTTCTTCTTTAGTTGTTTCATGATAAAGTAATAACATCAGTATTACTTACATACTGATATGTTATTATAAATATGAAACAACCCTAATTCACCTTCTATCCATCCTACGGAAAAATGAAATCACCGCGCGTGCGTACGTACGGAATACCGTCTCCACGCCGTGGTGTAATCTATTTTCCACCATCACCTTACAAGGATGGGTATAATGGTGTAATGAGTAACTATATATGATTATTATTAAGTAATATTGATACTGAAATAATATATATATATATACTCCAATACAATTCCACGATCATAGGAACGATATCATCACTCGTGCGTACGTACGGAATACCGTCTCCACGATGTGATGCGACTCGTTCTACATGATCTTCATTTCATAATGATTGTATAAATGAATTGAATGAATGAATATGGTATATACTACACTAATACCATTCTGGAAATGAATTATCTATAACCTAAATATAAGAATAAGAATTTATTCGACAAAACACGCATAAGAACAAAAAGTTATAAAGACCCGAGTAACAAGTAACAATGAAATATTACTAACAAGAAGCTAATAATATGACCATATATGATCTCATATCAATATGTATGATTCTGGAATAAGTCAATAACATTATTTAAACCATTATACAGGAGCTTCGGACACGTACAAAGCTAATCGGACCTAAGGTAAGGGAAATATCACAATCTCATTTTTATCCGAGATTGTTTATTCGTAAGTATTTTCTGGGGTGTATTTTATCATCCACATCCATGTTCCTTCAATATGTAATATTGTTTCCATCCACTTACAATAGTTTAAATCCAATTTTACTCTTCGGTGAGTTTTTAGTAAAGAATATGAAAGGAATCTTTTGTCGTTTTTCCGTACGAGGTACTTTTTTGACTTTTCCGACAAAAGTACGAGAAGAATGTTTTTTTTAACTTATACGGCACGAACGGATTTTTACGGTTTTATAAAGCCTTATTTTCATGAACCTTCCTCCAAAATATTTCATGACTATTTTCAATAAAATCTCTTTCTTTTAAAATTGCATGATGTTTTGTGAAAAGAAATTGATTTTGAAGAAGAAAGGATATTTTCCTCAAGAATTCAATTCAAGTGTTTTATCAAAATTATTTTCCATCTAAGATAATAAAGGGTTCTGTTTCTATCCATATTTTTACATTGATTTTACTATGTTGTGATGGAATTATGTTTATGAATTCCTTTATCTTATATGAATGGTTTTATGATGTCATGTTGTTTAAGAATCCCATTTTTATTACATGGGTTATGCAATGATGTATGGTTTATGATTTTGTGGCACACATAAGAATGGTATCATTATGAGATGGGTGGGACCTATATCTCCCTCCAATGCATTGGGTAAAGATTTTATATCTCATGAGATAGACATGGCTGGAATGGTAGGTTATACCGGTTCAGTGAAACAGGACTGAAACGAGGATTACTCGATTCAGAAAGGGACTTTGTCCACTAAGATAGTCTTGGCAATGAGTCTTGACTAACAAGAAATGATTCTCTATGATTATGTGTGTATGCCACAATGAGTAATGTTTTAAAGTTATGATTTCATTTCACTACTATGATTTATCCCATGTTATGAAATTATGCTCTCTTTTGCAGGTTAAGATTTCCAAAAATGTTATGTTCTTATGAAAATTATGTGATTGATATTTCCTTTGTTTACCCTTACTGAGCATTTGAGATCACCCTTTTATGTTTTCTTTTCCCCAGGATATAAAGAAAGGTTTTAGGTAAAAAAAAAGGAAGATCTTTATGGGAGATGTTGAAGATCTTTCCCCACGATTAGAAGATTATACTCCGAGTTTCCAAAGACACTAAACTATTACGATCCTTGTGTGTGTATTTTTGTTATATACTAAGTATTCCGCAAAAGTAATGTAATGTCCATGTACGTCAAGCTTCGGGTCTCTACAGTTGGTATCAGAGGAAAGGTTTAGTCAACCTTTGGAAACTAGGATGCAAAAACGTTAGTGAGATCCCTAGAGATATTTCTAAGGTATGTCTAGGGATGTCCCTAAGGTTAAGTATACGTATAGGTTATAGTACTAGAACTACGCTAACGATCATAGAATTAAACCTAAGATGTTAGATGTTCAAGGTACTCCCCCTTTATTATGTTGTTTTCCCTAGCATGATTTTTGCCACTCAGGCTATTCTTTTTGGGTTTTAGAAAATGGCTGGAAATAAGGTGATTCACGATAATGGAGGAAATGATGGACAATGGAATGATATTCTTTATGAGAAACCAAATAAAATGGGATTTGGAAGTCCAAACATCATTATTATGCCGAATCAGCAATCTCATAATATGATCAATAAAGTAAAATTTGGTAAGTTTCCTGACTCGGCTAATAAGAGAAAGATGGAGTTTCATGATGATCATAGAGGAAAGATAGTTCAATTTCCCCTATGTAAATCATGTGGGGAGAGGCATCAAGGAGAATGTTTCAAAGGAACTGGAAGATGCTTTGGGTGTGGAAAAGAAGGACACAAAGCCAGTAAGTGCAAAGGAAAAGGTTCAGTTAATACCAGGGATGAGGATAATGGTATTGCTACGACATCAAAAATGGTTAAGTGTTTTAAATGTGGAATGTATGGGCATTATGAAAACAAATGCCCTAAGGGAAAGACTCATGATGAGAATCAGTATGGTCATATGGGAAGTATTTATGTGGATGATGATGAATAGACTACCAATGGTATGTGAGATAAAAGAATTTTTGAAGCTCGGTCAATGGTTTAAGAATGTAGTGGAATGATTACATGTTTATCATGTGTAATGTTGTATAAGTAATCTCATGGTACTATGGAATAAAGAGACATGTAAGGATTGTAACATTGTTGTCTGATTAATGTTACCAGTATCCATGAAAGGTTATTCAGATATTTTTGGAATGAAGATGATATGCGCATAATGAAGGGATAAGGGGAAAATGAAATGTTTGACAGTATTCATGAGCTCATGATTGATATAAGGACTAAGTGATATCATGGTTTGAGTATATAGAATTTTGAGGATTTTGGTATGTGAAAAGTGTTAACTTTTAACTGCATTCAAGTTTTCACTAAGGTTCAATGGGTATTCAAGAGAGTACAAGATTAAGGCCTTTAAATGTTTGGAATGTGACCAACAAGATATATCTTATGATATATGGGGATCAACGATGGTATTAAATCTCTGGTAATCATTTTCACTATGTTATGAGAATGGACTGCAGTATTATGAGCCTAATGATTGGGATGAATTATGTTGGACATAAGTTAGTATAGAAGTTTTTTTTCGATATTATTGATGGGATGTTATAGTAATATAGTTTTAGAAAAAGGACAACATGCAGGACGGGCGACAGCCCATCGCTTCGGACAAGGCTGTGGGAATCGAACCCACAACCGAAGTGCGACTGGCCTTTATCGCCTACCACTGACCTACAGGAAGTCCCTGTTTAGTAGAAACTAGTTTTATTATATTAAGCAGTATGATATATGAAGTATAAGTCCATTTTAGGAACCATATGTGATTAATCTCACTATAGATCGACTTATGTATATAATTTTTTGCTAACCTTTTGTTTGAGACAGATGGAATGACCCGTCATTCTATCACATGATCTGCTAACACTTCACGAATAACAAATTCAACTTCATTTATTTAAGAGATGAAGTGGAAATTATTAAAGGCACGAACAACAGTGAGATTGTACCAAAATAAAGTAAGTATTTATTCAAATTCAAATTCTTTAACTTTAGGGAAATGATCTTGAAAACCAAAAATGTTGTCCTAGTTCTCTTATACTTGATGAATCAGATGGTACCTTAGATCGTCACAAATTTATGGATTTGTGATTACTGGCTTTTCCATAGGCATGTTCTCTACCACTCTCCATCAGAACATGATGGTTAGATTTCTCTTCCATATCCATATTTTCACCTATGTGGAAACCCAGTGATTAGTTTATTTGGGTAATCGTTACATTTCATACTTTAGTTTTTAAAGCCAAGTTTTGGTATTCCCTTTTACGATGTGGGTTTCTATTAAAGAAACTTTCGAATAGTAAACCATTTATAACCCCGACGAATTTCGAGGGCGAAATTCATTTTAAGGGGGGTAGAATGTAACAGCCCAAGATTTTATAAAAAAATATTCTTTTTAATTTTATTAATGTCATGTGTTGTACGCTACACCAAAAGGAGCTTGCACAACACGCATCCTTGTATTGCCTTGCATTACACGCAATCACGACCTTCCTCGATAGCGTGTGTAATACGCAATACCGAGTTTCACTAAACAACGATGTGCTATTAAAATATTATTAAAACTAGCCGTTATGAATAGTAATAACCACTTTTTAAAATTCTGTAAATCTTATTTTTCAAAATGAACTTCATTCTTGGATTCGGAGTATCGAATTTAGCCTAAGGTGAAATTTTGGTACTTTTCGGATAACTTTCATATTCTGATGAATAGTGAAAAATTACTAAATTATAATTAAAAACAACTTTTTTAATCGAAATAATTAATAGTGATAAATCATTAATTTGAGTGGTTTTAAAGTATATTTAGAATATATTTTTACAATTTAATACAATGTTGGTCATTGGATGTAATTTCACATTTAAACTAGACATAAACAAGTGTCAATCTTTTGATAGATATTGTTTCTTAAAAACACGCTATTTGTTTTAACAGCGGGATTTAATTATAAAATTAATTAATGCAACTTTTATGTTATGAATTTGGTAAAATAGACTTCATTTTTGAATTCGGAATATGAAATATAGCTTGGGATGAAATTTTGGCATTGTTCTGAAAAACATAAATTTTTGATGAATAGTGAAACTACTAAGTGGTAGGTTAAAAACTGAATTTTTGCATAAAACATAATTTTACCGCTTCTGTGAATGGAATTTCGAAAATCCGAGAGACACGGTTAATATCAAGGACTAAAATGTGGTTCAATGAGATGAAAATAATTTTTTGGTGAATAGTAACTTTTTACTTTTTTTACCGCGGTTAATAGTAAATAGGGTAACTAATGGTAAATATGATATTACTATTACCCTAACACATGTCCTAATTCTATTGGACAAGTGTAATTCGACCAAAAACAAACTTAGGAATAAAATATGACCATTTAGGCCCACTTGGATTAGATTAGGACATTTATTATTAATTTATTTAAAGAAGGGTTAAAATAGTTAAAATCAAAGTTTAATAAGTAAATCATTTTTAATATGGGGTTATACATAAGATAAATTCAATTGTAAATATTCATTAGAAAGCTAAAAAGATTTCCTGCATGATGATATTTTATTTGTAATTTTTAGACATTAAATAATTTAATTTATTTATGACATAATGATGATGCAGTAATTATCTTATTAATGAAATATTGACATAATTGATGTTATAAACACCAAAATAAATATAATTTGAGACTTTTTATGAATTCCACTAATTTTCTAGGTTACTATGATATATTAGTATTGATTTAATCAACATGGTTCGAACATATAATTCTGTTATGACTTTGACAAAAATCATATATCAAATAGTGTCAAAATTGACACAAAATAGTTTTTAAATCAAATATTATATTATTAATTGTTATTTTATTCCTAAAAATCTAAGGTTCGGCCAAATGACTTAGATAAAGATATATATATTAATAATAAACAATTTGGGGTTCGTTTGGCATGTTATAGTAAGTGTATTAACCATATAGTGAAAGAAAACAAAAAGACATGGTAAAAGTTAAATTATTTAACTTAGAGTTAAATCTAATTGATAAGGTTAAAATAATATCCTAAACTTGTCTAAATTCTATTGGTTGATAGGATTTCGACCCATCCCCACTTTAGCTTCGAAATAAGACCCTTTGGAACCATTATAAACCGATTTTGACTTTAATATAAAATAATATTTTCAGATATTCCTAAGGTGCCCCTCTCCTCCCTTATAAAAGGGAACCTCCTCCCCCTCCTCCTCACACCAATTTGAGCACTCAAGCTCGGCCAACCCCTGCCATTTTCCCTTCTCCACTTCCCTAGAATAATCCTAGAGGTCCTGGTCTTCTCCAAAGACCAATCTTAGTTCCTTAAGTGGAGGATTCAAAAAGGCGTTCCAAAGAAGAGGTAATATCCATTACCGATCTTTTCAATTTCTTTCTTCTTCAACTTCTTCTTCTTTAGTTGTTTCATGATAAAGTAATAACATCAGTATTACTTACATACTGATATGTTATTATAAATATGAAACAACCCTAATTCACGTTCTATCCATCCTACGGAAAAATGAAATCACCGCGTGTGCGTACGTACGGAATACCGTCTCCACGCCTTGGTGTAATCTATTTTCCACCATCACCTTACAAGGATGGGTATAATGGTGTAATGAGTAACTATATATGATTATTATTAAGTAATATTGATACTGAAATAATATATATATATATACTCCAATACAATTCCACGATCATAGGAACGATATCATCACTCGTGCGTACGTACGGAATACCGTCTCCACGATGTGATGCGACTCGTTCTACATGATCTTCATTTCATAATGATTGTATAAATGAATTGAATGAATGAATATGGTATATACTACACTAATACCATTCTGGAAATGAATTATCTATAACCTAAATATAAGAATAAGAATTTATTCGACAAAACACGCATAAGAACAAAAAGTTATAAAGACCCGAGTAACAAGTAACAATGAAATATTACTAACAAGAAGCTAATAATATGACCATATATGATCTCATATCAATATGTATGATTCTGGAATAAGTCAATAACATTATTTAAACCATTATACAGGAGCTTCGGACACGTACAAAGCTAATCGAACCTAAGGTAAGGGAAATATCACAATCTCATTTTTATCCGAGATTGTTTATTCGTAAGTATTTACTGGGGTGTATTTTATCATCCACATCCATGTTCCTTCAATATGTAATATTGTTTCCATCCACTTACAATAGTTTAAATCCAATTTTACTCTTCGGTGAGTTTTTAGTAAAGAATATGAAAGGAATCTTTTGTCGTTTTTCCGTACGAGGTACTTTTTTGACTTTTCCGACAAAAGTACGAGAAGAATGTTTTTTTTAACTTATACGGCACGAACGGATTTTTACGGTTTTATAAAGCCTTATATTCATGAACCTTCCTCCAAAATATTTCATGACTATTTTCAATAAAATCTCTTTCTTTTAAAATTGCATGATGTTTTGTGAAAAGAAATTGATTTTGAAGAAGAAAGGATATTTTCCTCAAAAATTCAATTCAAGTGTTTTATCAAAATTATTTTCCATCTAAGATAATAAAGGGTTCTGTTTCTATCCATATTTTTACATTGATTTGACTATGTTGTGATGGAATTATGTTTATGAATTCCTTTATCTTATATGAATGGTTTTATGATGTCATGTTGTTTAAGAATCCCATTTTTATTACATGGGTTATGCAATGATGTATGGTTTATGATTTTGTGGCACACATAAGAATGGTATCATTATGAGATGGGTGGGACCTATATCTCCCTGCAATGCATTGGGTAAAGATTTTATATCTCATGAGATAGACATGGCTGGAATGGTAGGTTATACCGGTTCAGTGAAACAGGACTGAAACGAGGATTACTCGATTCAGAAAGGGACTTTGTCCACTAAGATAGTCTTGGCAATGAGTCTTGACTAACAAGAAATGATTCTCTATGATTATGTGTGTATGCCACAATGAGTAATGTTTTAAAGTTATGATTTCATTTCACTACTATGATTTATCCCATGTTATGAAATTATGCTCTCTTTTGCAGGTTAAGATTTCCAAAAATGTTATGTTCTTATGAAAATTATGTGATTGATATTTCCTTTGTTTACCCTTACTGAGCATTTGAGCTCACCCTTTTATGTTTTCTTTTCCCCAGGATATAAAGAAAGGTTTTAGGTAAAAAAAAAGGAAGATCTTTATGGGAGATGTTGAAGATCTTTCCCCACGATTAGAAGATTATACTCCGAGTTTCCAAAGACACTAAACTATTACGATCCTTGTGTGTGTATTTTTGTTATATACTAAGTATTCCGCAAAATTAATGTAATGTCCATGTATGTCAAGCTTCGGGTCTCTACAATTAATGGAAAGTGAAATTACATCGTCCACGATGTCAGTAATTCGACACATCACAGACAATGTTTTTCTTCCTTAAATAAGTGAGAGAGGAGAGGAATAATGATTTGTAATTTTCCATAAACATGAAAACATCCAGAATATACATTATTCTGGAGATTTCATGCCTCTTGGATAAGAGGGGGTGAAGAAAGAAGAGAAAGGAATCATGAAATAAAGAAAACATGAGAAATTTCTTACGAAAATTCCGCAGCCTAACGGTGTCTCTTAAAATTTCATAAAAACAAGGTTGATGAGAGGAATGGAATATCTCATCATTCATACAAAATTTGGATAGTAAGGGGAAATATTTAATGAAATATTCCAACAAAAGACAAAGGGAAAGGAATAGAATAACATAAAATGGAAGAAAAGAATGAAAATGAAAGAGGATGTTTACCTCTTGATCTCTTCTCCTTGAGATCCTTCTTAAGGGTTTTGATTTTGGTCTTTTGGTGAGACCAGTATCTCTAGGACATGGGGAAGAATATTGGGGAGGGAATTTGGAAAAAATTAGACAATTCTCAGGGATTGAGAGGTGTGGGAGGAAGAGGGGAGTGAGGGTGATATTTATAGTGGAGGAGGGGAGGTATTTTAGATTATTTTAATTATTATTATAATATTTTTATCAAGACTATGAATAATATCAAATCAAGTGGCCTTAAATAGTGAAAATATCAAGTGAGTTCGAAGCAAGTGGCCTTGCATCACTTATGATGTCATTAATAGTGCATTTGTTCTGATAAATTGATTATACGATATTTTATCGTATTTCACTATTCACTGAAAATTCAAGAGTTTCAGAAAAATACCAAAAATTTACCCCAACCATTTTTCAAAAATAATTTTCTAAATATTATTAATTTAATTTTTAAATAAGGTCACAGTTAATTAGAAAATTAACATTATTGAAGTGCAATTAGTTTTATGTGGCATTGGAAAATTAATTAAGATCCCATTATACTATTACCATGGGAAAATAAAATAATATTATTATTTACTATTCATGAGGTCATATTACAATTCATATTACTATTCATAAGGGAATGTTACAATTCACCAAAAAAACATGTTTGTTTCATCAGACTCTAAATAACATACTGAACACAATTGTAGATGACAGTTTCTTGAAATTCAAAACATAGAAGAAATAAAATTATGTTTAAAGGATACTTATAAATATATACCTTAAACAAAATTTCAAGCATTTTCAATTTATTTTTAGAAAACCTTGGGATGTTACATTATCCCCGCCTTCTTGAAATTGCGTCCTCGCAATTTTTATTTACTTATTAAACAACTGTGGGTATTTTTCCCTCATAGCATTTTCAGACTCCCATGTTGCTTCTTCACCATTTGGTTTCTCCACAAAACCTTTACCTGTTGGATTACCTTATTCCGCAATACCTGTTCTCTTCGATCAAGAATCTGAACCGGTTTTTCTTCATAAGAAAGGTTCTCTACCAGCTGAAATGCTTCCGGCCTCAAGACATGTGATGAATCTGGAACATACTTTCTCAACATCGAAACATGAAAAACATTGTGTACCTGAAATAATCTCAGAGGCAAAGCTACGCGGTATGCGACTGTTCCAACTTTATCCAATATTTCAAAGGGACCGATGAACCGTGGACTTAGTTTCCCTTTCTTACTGAAATGCATCACACTTGTCCAAGGAGATATTTTAAGGAAAACATGGTCACCTACCTCGAAAGAGAAGTCTTTCCTTCTATTATATGCATAACATTTCTTCCTGCTCTGAGCTGTCTTCATGTGTTGTTTGATCATCCTCACAATCTTATCCACTTCTTCTACTAATTCTGGCCCCATCAACGTTCTTTCGCCGACTTCATCCCAAAACGCAGGAGTCCGACACCACTTTCCATACAAGGCCTCAAAAGGTTCCATCTAAATACTGGAATGGAAACTGTTATTATAAGAAAACTCAACTAATGAAAGATGCTGATCCCAACTTCCCTGATAGTCCATTGAACAAGCTCGAAGCATATCCTCCAAAATTTGAATCGTTCGTTCTGACTGCCCATCTGATTGAGGATGAAAAGCTATACTGAAATTCAACTCTATGCCCAAGGACTTCTGAAGTCCCTTCCAAAATTTAGAAGTGAACATGAGATCTCGGTCAGACATAATGGAAAGAGGAACTCCATGTAACCTGACAATCTCCTTGAGGTACAATCGAGAAAGCTGATCTAATGTCATTGTATCTCGAATAGAAAGAAAATGAGCAGACTTTGTTAGCCGATCAACAATAAACCATATCACATTGTTACCTCGAGAAGTCTTTGGTAGTCCCACCACAAAATCCATGATATATTCTCCCATATCCATTCTGGCACTGGCGAAGGATGAAGCATCCCCTTCGGTAACTGCCACTCTGCTTTAACCTGCTGACATGTCAATCATTTCATTGTAAAATCAACAATATCTCTTTTCATCCCATTCCACCAGTAATACTCTCTATGGTCTCTGTACATCTTAGTACTTCCAGGATGAACAAAAAATGGAGAACTATGAGCTTCACACAATAATTCTTTCTTCAGCTGGGAATCACAAGGCACACACAACCTTTTTCTAAATCTTAAAACACAATCGTTATCAAGATTAAATTATGGAAACTTACCCATTTTAACCAATTCTACCTTTTTCTGTAGCTCACGGTCTTCCCTCTGCGCTTTCATAATTATTTCTGACAACGAAGGCTGCACTGAAACCAGAAACAAAACAGATATATTCCCTGCACCAACAACTTCTAAGCCAAAATTCATCAAATAATTAATCAAGGGATCATGTTCCAAACGTAGCATGGTTAATGATGCATGGTGTTTCTGACTTAAGGCATCCTCTACTTTGTTTGATTTTCCAGGATGGTAATTGATCGTGCAGTCATAATCCTTTATCAGTTCTAGCCATCTTCTCTGCCTCATGTTTAATTCCTTATGAGTGAATATATACTAAAGACTTTTATGGTTAGTATATATTTGGCATTTGGTTCTGTATAGATGATGCCTCCATATTTTCAAAGTAAAAACCAGAGATGCCAACTCCAAATCATGTGTGGGATAATTTAGCTCATTAGGTTTAAGTTTTCTCGAAGCATAGGCAATTACCTGATCATTCTACATCAGAACACAACCAAGTCCCTTCAAAGAAGCATCACTGTAGATGAAAAACTCACCATTCCGGGAAGGTAAGGCCAAAACTGGATCATTCACCAATCTCTTCTTTAGTTGCTGAAAACAAACATCACATTCCTCTGTCCAAACAAATTTAACCCCTTTCCGTGTTAACATAGTTTTTGGGCTAGATAATCGTGCAATGTTATTAACAAACCGTCAGTAATAAATTGATAAGACCAGAAAACTACGAATCTCTGTAACATTTGTGGGTCTTGGACATTCATCAACTACATTTGTTTTGACAGGACCAACTATTATTCCATCCTTATTTACAATGTGCCCATGAGAAGAAATCTTTTGCAACCAAAAATCACACTTGCTGAATTTTCCATATAGTTTCTTTTCTTTTAATGTTTGTAAAACAACCCTTAGATGTTTTTCCTGCTCCTCTTTATTTTTAGAAAAAACCAGAATGTCATCAACAAATATAGCCACAAACTTATCCAAGGACTCATGAAATACTCTATTAATAAGATTCATGAATACATCTGGTGCATTAGATAACCCAAATAACATAACAACAAATTCATAATGCCCATATCTAGTACGAAAGGCTATTTTTGGGATTTCATCCTCGTTCACCTTCAGATGATGGTATCCGGATCTCAAGTCAATCTTGGAAAAGTACTGAGCTCCCTGGAGCTGAACAATCAAGTCATCAATATGAGGCAAAGGATACTTGTTTTTAATAGTGATGTTATTCAAAGCTCTATAATCAATGAAAATTCTCATGGAAACATCTTTCTTTTTAACAAACAAAACAGGGGCTCCCCATGCTGAAGTACTGGGATGAATGAAGCCTTTGAAAAGCAAATCCTGCAACTAATTTTTCAATTCAAGAAGTTCTATTGGAGCCATACGATATAAGGGTTTTGAAATTGGCTTAGCATCAGGAACTAAATCAATTGTGAATTCGACTTATCGTTCAGGTATGACACTGGGTAACTCCTCAGAAAAAACATCAAGGTATTCATTTACCACTGGCACATCATTAATTTAAATAGTTCCCTTGTTTTCAACAATATGAGCAAGATAACTTTCACTTCCATCTTTCAGTAGTTTCCCAGCTTCCTGACATATTATCAATTTTATGGGTTCATTATTGTATACAAACTGAAACTCTTTCTGAAAAAACAACTTCTTTAGATCCACAATCAATCTTAGCATGATAATCAGAAAGCCAATCCATCCCCAGAATAACATCAAACTCGACTAAGGGTAAAACAACAAGGTTTGCAGGTAAAGTCTTTCCACATACCACAATAGAAATATTCTTATAATTCCTCTTTGCTATAACATTTCCCCCAAGTGTTTTAACAACAAGTTCAGGTCTCATTTGTTGAGGTGATATTTCCAATTTACTATAAAATTTCTCAGAGATGAAGGAATGTGTAGACCCTATATCAAACAAAACTTTAGAAAAATCTGAGTGAACAAACAAAGTACCTGATACAACTTCATTGAATGGCCCAACATCTGCTGACGTAGTCTCAAAGGATCTCACTACACCTTTATGCTTATAGTCTAGCTTCTTTGCATCATTTGGATCCCTCTTTGGACATGCATTTGCATAGTGACCCATCTCACCACATTTAAAACACTTTACAGTTTTCTTATCAGGATTATTCTTTGGATCATTTTCATTGCATTCTCGGGCCATATGTCCAAACTTACCACATTTAAAACACTTCCCAGTTTTGATAAGACATTCCCCAGGGTGATTCTTGCCACACTTTTCACAAACTGGAAACTGGATTTTCTTACCATCAGATTTATTTGGTTGATTCTTACCCATTTCTTTCCAACGGGACCTCTTCTTCTCTTGGTTTCCAAAATGCATGTGATCATCAAAAAACTCCATCTCTACCCTCTCAGCACATCAGAAAAGTTTCCCATAACTTTTGTATTCTCGGGAAGCCAACGACCTTCGATACCTTGGATTCAATCCTGAGTAAAAGAGGTTGATTTCTCAATCGATATCCAGAATAAGATTTGGAGCATACCTCGCCAGTCGGGTGAATTTTGCTTCATACACAGCCACTGAATCTTCTTCCTTTTGTTTTAATTCAAGGAATTGCTTCTCCATTCTATGTCGCACCACCTTAGAAAAATATTTGTCAAGAAAAATACTTTTAAATTCATCCCACACTAAGGCATCAAAATCTACTCTACCCCTGATATTCCTTACCATTGACCACAACTGATCAGCTTCCCCTTCAAAACGATAAATGTGAAGACTTACCTTTTGATTGTCCGAACATCCCATAACATCAAATATCTTTTCAAGGGATTTAATCCATCTTTCTGCTTCCACTGGATTAGAGGATCCATTGAATGAATGAGGATGTTGTCTCATAAAATGTTCCACCACTGTCATGTTCAGTTGGGGTACCTATATTGGTTCTCTTGCATGGATGCCACCACCATTTATAGCCTACGTTAGCTGAGCCATTACTGTCACAAACTGCTCGGTTCCAATCCCTACCATTACAGGTTGTAGATCAGGAAGGATGTCATTCTGTAGGTGCCTCTCCTCTTCAGCATCAATGTTCCTTTTGCGGACAACCATTCTAAACAAATATTTCTTAGATGAAGCAACACAGTGATATTTAAATTCTATAACAAATTAAACATCGAGTGAAAATTATTTATGGTATTCTATTCGCATCACCTTAACCCCTAAAGTTATCTAAACCATCCTATGATACCAACTATAAAGACCCGCACTTGTTACATACATAATATTGAATTTAATCAAGAAAACACTTCCTTTTACATTGAAATTCTTTTCATGTTTAGATCTTTATAGAATTAAGACAAAACATTCATAACATTACACATTGTTACATAGTGGATACCATAAAATCAGTTTCCATTTTCCCTAGAATATAAAACATTAAAACTTAAATCAAGACTCCTTGACAATTATTCAACATTTGACATGTCTTCCTTCCTTGTATTACTCATCCATTAACCTGTGAAAAACCATTTAAAAACGTGGGATGAGCACAAAATCTCAGTAAGGTATGAAAAAGAAGGAAAAATCACATTAGTCTATGAATACGCATGATGTATGAAAACATTTTCAAAAGACATGCTTTCAAACCATAAATACTTACTTTGTGTAACATGCTATTTACATAAGATCCACAAAAACATAAATATAATAATAGAGGTATCTTGGGGGCATTACTTACATAATATTGTAACCATCTTGGCTACCTTAAAATTTGTAACCCTCACGACTACCTTACCTTGTGTAACCATCACAGTTACACGTGGAGTTACCATACGGCTGACCTCCAACATACTCATAACCAATGCATTAGAGGGAAATATAGGTCCCACCCTTCATCATAAAAAATGCCCAGTAACCAAAACAATATGATACAACATAAATAATAGCATAAGAACATTGCTTTTGAATATTTCAAAACAGAATTTTAAAAAAGGATTTTAGAAGAAAAGTCCCTCATAAACATTATATAATTGAAGTGATACTTAATAGAGTGTATAGAATAGGTATATACTCTGTAAATACACATAATGAAACATAATATAAATAGAACCCATCACACAAACAATTTAAATAGCAAATAAATAATAAAGTAGAAGGTTAACCCAATGAATGGAAATCGGGTTAAGAATTCCCTTACCTTAGGCTTGTCTTACTTAAAAATTGATTAAACCTCCTGTATAATGGTTAAAAGAGTGTTATTAGTATTTTACAGAAACATTTTCATGTTTATAACATCTTATATGGTAATTTCATAACCTCATTTAACCCCTTAATTGTTATAATTTATTTCCTTGCATTATTTTGGGTGAGTTCTTTTGTGATTTTCATGATCGGTTTATGATGAATCGTTCTTTTTGATTGAAGTGAAACTCCAGAATTGGAATGGAGTAGTATTTACATATTTCCAGTACCATAATTTATACCATTTTTCACATTGATTCTTTATATGATAATGACTTATAAGTTAAAACATTAATTATGTTCGTTTAGATCATTTAAGTGGTTCTTTGATAATAACAGCCTCATTTAGTCTTATAAATTAGAACCATGAGTAAAAAAGAATTACAAAACCTTATATGAGTTATAAAACATATATTATAACCTGGTTCAACCATATAAATGGTTTCATGAGAAGACTTGAATGAATTAATGGAAAGTGAAATTACATCGTCCACGATGTCGGTAATTCGACACATCCCGGACAATGTTTTTATTCCATAAATAATTGAGAGAGGAGAGGAATAATGATTTTTAATTTTCCATAAACATGGAAACATCCAGAATATACATGATTCTAGAGATTTCATGCCTCTTGGATAAGAGGGGGTGAAGAACGAAGAGAAAACAATCATGAAATAAAGAAAACATGAGAAATTTCTTACGCAAATTCAACAGCCTAACGACGTCTCTTAAAATTTCATAAAAACAAGGTTGATGAGAGGAATGGAATATATCATCATTCATACAAAATTTGGACAGTAAAGGGAAATATTTAAGGAAATATCCCAACAAAAGACAAAGGGAAAGGAAGAGAATAACATAAAATGGAACAAAAGAATGAAAATGAAAGAGGATGTTTACCTCTTGATCTCTTCTCCTTGAGATCCTTCTTAGGGGATTTGATTTTGGTCTTTTGGTGAGACCAGCAGCTCTAGGACGTGGGGATGAAGATTGGGGAGGGAATTTGGCAGAAATTAGACAATGCTCAAGGCTTGAGAGGTATGGGAGGAAGAGGGGAGTGAGGGTGATATTTATAGTGGAGGAGGGGAGGTATTTTAGATTATTTTAATTATTATTATAATATTTTTATTAAGACTATGAATAATCTCAAATAAAATGGCCTTAAATAGTGAAAATATCAAGTGAGTTCGTAGAAAGTGGCCTTGCATCACTTATGATGTCATAAATAGTGCATTTTTACTGATAAATTGATTATATGGTATTTTATTGTATTTCACTATTCACCGAAAATTCAAGAGTTTCAGAAAAATACCAAAAATTTACCCCAACCATTTTTCAAAAAGAATTTTCTAAATATTATTAATTTAATTTTTAAATAAGGTAACAGTTAATTCGAAAAATAACAATATTGAGGTGCAATTAGTTTTATGTCGCATTGGAAAATTATTTAAGATCTCATTATCCTATTGCCATGGGAAAATAAAATAATAATATTATTTACTATTCATGAGGTCATATTACTATTCATATTACTATTCGTAAGGGCATGTTACTATTCACCAAAAAACAAGTTTGTTTCATCATACTCTAAATAACATACTGAACACAATTGTAGATGACGGTTTCTTGAAATTCAAAACATAGAAGAAATAAAATTATGTTTAAAGGATACTTATAAATATATACCTTAAACAAAATTTCAAGCATTTTCAATTTTTTTTAGAAATCCTTGGGATGTTACACCTCCCCTCCCCTACCCTACCCTCCCCTCCAACCTACCTAGCCCCAGCCCCTCCCCTCCCCTCCCCCATACCCCTCCCCCTTGCCCCTCCCCTCCTACCCACCCTTTTCACCCAGCAGCCCCCTCCCCTCCCCTCCCCCTCCCCTTCCCCCTCCTTCCCACCCTTTTCATCCCGTAGCCCCCTCCCCACCACTCCCCCCTCCCCTTCCCTCCCCTCCCCTCCCCCCTTTCCAACCCTTTTCCTCCAGCAGCCCCCTGCCCCTCCCCTCCCCCCTGCCCACCCTTTTCCACCAACATCCCCCTCCCCCTGCCCATCCTTTTCCCCCAACAGCCCTCTCCCTCTTTCCATCACCCATCCCCTCCCCTCCCCTCCCCCCTGCCCACCCTTTTCCTCCAGTTGCCCCCTGCCCCTCCCCTTCTGCCCACCCTTTTCACCTATCAGCCTCCTCCCCTCCCCTACCCCCTTCCCTTCCCTTCCCTCCCCTCCCCCCTGCCCACCCTTTTCCTCCAGAATCCCCTACCCCTCCCCTCCTTCCCACCCTTTTCACCCAGCATCCCCCTCCTCTCACCCCCTTCCCAACCTCTTTCCCCATAAGATCTACTATTACTAAAACAAAAATCATCCCCTGAACAGAATGGAAATTCAAAAACAGCACGATTCACTTCAAAAACAAAAAAATAAGAACATAATCAATAATATACAATTACTACTAGAAAACGCACATTTATTTGCATGTTATTATTCCATGCATGTTACTATCAGGAATAATACTATCAACCATAAATGACATAAAATGTAGTTCTACGAGAAAATGACATAAACATGAAATACATGGCTATCTAAGAAAGATAAGTAATACAAAATAGAGAAATGGGTAACACAGTACCAAGGAATACTAAAGGTCTAGGTGGTAGACTAATCATACAATAAGAATCAAGTGAAAAAAGAGATATGATAACAACATCCCTATGAAGCAGAGGAAAACCACAGAGTGGAAAACCAAGTTCAAAAATATAGAGTTATACAGAATTCAAAAATGTAATGGATCTATCTGCCCCTAATCACCATCACCATCACCACTATCATCATCTGTCTCATCCTTGCCACCATATTTAGCCTCATTGTCATCCTCGTCATCGTCCCCATGCTCATCGCCGGCCCTCTCCTCGTCCTCGGCCCCATCCTCGCCCTCAGCCCCATCCTCGCCCTCGACCCCATCCTCACCCTCGTCCTCATCCTCATCCTCCCCTCGTCCTATTCAGCATCCTCATCATCACCAGGAACATCATCATCTCGACCGCCACTAGAGATGACACCTGGTGCATTGGATAATGCACCAATCGACGACATAAATGTCTAACAAGCCGTGCTAGCCTCTGGTGGAAGTGATGAAGATAAAGCTTTCATCAGTTTCATAAATTCTTTGTCCATCGTTTAAACTTGTACTTCCAACTCTATGACCCTTTTATCAGACCTTCTTGCATGCTCCTTGACCTTCTCCAACTCGGTGGTACTATAATGGATACCTGGAGAGGACCAATATCACGTCGGGACTATATTCTTACCAGGTCGGCAGCGTACTCGACCAGAGTGCTCCTCTACCAAAACCAGATATAAATGATCGTGTGGCCCAAAATTGTCAGGATCCTGGGCATCAAGATCCTCTAAAGAATCATGTTAAAAATATTAATAGATTAATAAATTTGAAAATAGTTATTAAACTTTGAAATAAACAAATAAAAACTTACAATCTTTTCTGGGGTTGATTCATTTACCGCAGTTCCATCTCTTTTTCTTCTACTCGAACAAAACAATTTTTCTCGAGGGATACATCCTTAAATATTCAACTTGTGCTTCTGTAATGACATTGAAACAATATAAAGTGCAAGTATAATCGTATATTCAATATTCAATAAATCACATAATTTTAGTAGGAAACAATAAAAAGGGAAAGTCCTAAAACAAATTATAAACGTCTATATCGTACCAGCTTCCTCTCATGATCTGACATAGTTGTGCGCACCAAAGTGTGGAGGTATTGCTTTGAGTCAATGTTTGTTTTTCAGAAGATTCCTAAATAATTGTTAATAATAAATATTATTATATTAATACAAAATATGAAAACTCTCATTTAAATAACTCATATGAGATTAATATCTTAAATTTGGTAGTCGCCCAATGGGTAATCATTTGGCGATATTGCTCTATCGGGAAGTCATCCATGATAGGTAGTGTCTCTAACTCTGTGCCCACTCTATCACACCAGCCAAAATACAGGTCATTCTTATAAGCTCTCCAAATCTCTCTTAACATTTTTAAACGCGCTGGTCATGCACCTTCGCCATCAGGGAAGTTAAACCGAAGCTGAAACCCAATAGATTAGTTCATATAAATACAAAAAATACTACATTAAATACATTATATTTTTTACCCATATTTGTGCCCACGCATTATCTTTGACTTCGTGTGGTAGATGTCTCCAAGAGAGAGGGATGAATGAAATGATATCAGAGTATTTTTCTAGCGTCGCCAAAAAACCCTGACATTCTTGCTCAGATTTCTCAATCATTTGTCCATCAACATTGTATTCAACCATTAACTGTGTCTAGCGGTTCCATATCGCACGCAAGCGAGTACGCCCCTCCCCCGCCCCCTATGTGTAGATGAATCTGTTATTAAAGAAAAATAATATCATTACAATTTATAATAAAATAAATTTTGGTATAAAAATTTGATAGAGTTATATAAATATACCTGTGGTAGTCGGATCAATGGGCGTCATTGGATGTGCAGAAGCTGAAGGAATATCCTATACAGGTGGAGTGTCACTCAGTGTATTCCCCCAGCCACATACTGTGTCGCAGTAGGAGTCGAATAAGGTGGAATATAATATCTCAGAGATAATGAACCAGAAGAAAAAGATGATGGCCTAGACGTCTGACCAACTGGTAGTGTAAACATCAGAGGTCTAAATATCCCGTGTGTCCCTGAAGACACGCTAGGATCAAAATGGGGCGAAGAAGATACATCTGTGGCAGTGGATCATCTAACTCTCACCCCACGAGCCCTTGTACCATCGGCCTCAGAAACGAGACCACTAGATTATTGTCCATATCTGACACCACCCCCCTCCTACCACAGGCCTCTCGACTGGGAGAAATATCAGGCTCCTCATCAGATATCTCTCGTCTAGGGTGTGGATCTTGAAAAAAAGTTTAACAAAAAATTAAACACATGATATTATATGTTATTGAAATATTTATATTTGAAATAAAATACTCACAATAGGGATGAGTGGAGGAACACCCATCTATATCAAGCGACGATTATTATCTGCCATCTTTTTCTATCACATCTCTTCAATGGGTGTCATTTCCTGCAATGAAAACAAATATAGAAGTAATTAGAAATATATAACTAATGTGTAACACAAAAAAATATAGAAAAACCCATTCTGATAAAAAAACATAAAGTAAAATAACATTTATGGTGGTTTGAAGGTAAGTACTATGATACACACTATAAATGATGTAGGGTAAACATGTAGGTGAGAACACGACTATATGATTCTATATATTTCCCACCACAACTTCGGGTTCACAATCAACTCTGACAATTGAGCTATTGGCGCCGTCATAAGTAATAAACGGATTTCTTCCAATTATAGTAGGGATAGTGTCAACTACATCATCACTGTCATCAAAAAATTGTCTAGGATTTACTTCAATAATTACACCGAATTTATGATGACAATGATCATTGACATAAAAAATTTGTTTAACCATTGATGCCAATACATATGGTTCATCGGTGGAAAGAGTGTGAGTCATGTCAATAACTCAAAATACACAATCATCAATAAGGGTTCCTTGACTCGTCATTGAATCAAACCATTGACATTTCATCATTGTGACTCAACCATGCGAGTAATAATCCAAAATTATTATTTTCTCCACGACTCCATAATAAGAAACATGTTCAGAACGAGGTATAGTATCCTATGAACTGGCATAAAAGTCTGTTGCAGCAGTTAGCATAACACCATTATACTGTGTTCTCATGTTTCTTTCTTGTTCAGTGATAATAAATTTGTATCCATTGATCACAAGTGATTTAAAAGCACGAACCATGGTATTAGGACCAAAAGCCAAAGCTCTTATTTCCTCAGAAAAAGAGTCTGCAGGAAAACTCGATACTTGAAATATAAACAAATAGTAATGTTAATTAAATATTATCTTTATTTAGTTATTACAAAAAAAAAATTTACCTTCAATTTCAACCAAGCAGAAAACCCTTTTCTATGCAATGTCTTTTTCCTTCTCAAAGATAAAGAATGATTTTTTCTATATATCAATTCTTTATGTTCCCTGTAGATAAAAATAATAATAGTTTAACAAATATTTAAAATTACAAGATATAATATAAGATATACATGTACAATTTACTTACTTGATATACTCATCGAAAAAATCACAATTGAACAACACTGTGCGATGTGCCATCTCTCGCTCTTCAAGGATTAATGTTGTCAATGTATATGATCCTGGAATTCCTCTTGTCTGAGGAAGTGATGGAAAACTGGGTTCAATTTTCCCATATTGTTCTTCTATATTTCTCATTGGTCTGTTTATTCTCGCAGTAAGATCAGAAAAATACAATGTGTAGAAATCCATACATTCTTGAGCCAAGTAACCATTCACAATAGAACCTTCGGGATAATTCCTGTTCCGAACATATTATTTCAATGTGCACATGTTTCTTTCAGTTGGATACATCCAACGGAAAGCAAAAGGTCCTCCATGAAGTATTTCGTTCGAAACATGGACAGTCAGAAGCAACATGCATGTAAAAAATGATGGAGGGAATATTCTCTCTAACTCACACAAAATTAATGGTGTCTCTGCCAACAGTTTTTTCAAGAAGGATTTGGACAACCTCTTAGCACAAAGATCCCTAAAAAAATAGCACAACCGAATAAATGAGACTCTAACATTATTGGACAAGAGATGACAGATTTCTATTGGAATCAACTCATGCAAAAGGAAGTGATAATCACGAGTCTTCAAATATTTCAGCTTCAACTCTTTTCTGTTGACCCATTTTGATATATTTCGTTAATATCCATAAGGAACTTTAATAGTCTCTAGAACTTCCAGAAATTGATTTTTTTCAGCAGGTGTCATCACATAAGAAGAACATGAAACTTTCCATTTATTTTCACTGATATAGACATGATGCAATTCTGGTCTGATCCCCCAATCTACCAAGTCACGCCGAGATTGTAAATTATATTTTGTCTTCCCCTTGACATTTAGAAGAATCAAAAGCAACATTTCAAATATATTCTTTTCAATGTGCATTATGTCTAAGAAATGACGTAACATGTTGGTTGAACAATATGACAACTCAAAGAATATACTCTTCTTCTTCCAATTGTAACAGGTATCATTGGAAACATTTTTCCTCTTTCTAGATTTCATTACACCCTTCCCAAATGAATAACTGAAATCTTTCAATTCATTATGCACAGCAGTTCCAGACATACGCTGAGGTGGATCGTCATTCTCCAAGGTATTGTCTAATCTTCGATGATTGTTTCTATATGGATGGTTCATTGGAAATAATCGTCGATGTCCCATAAAACTAAAACTATGACTATATTTCAGTCTTATCTATCGAGTATTCTTCATACAAACAGGACATGAAAATTTTCATTTTGTGCTCCATCCAGACATCATTGCATAAGCAAGAAAATCATTGATCATCCACATAAGCACAATATAACGACCCGTACGTTACATACATTGTTAATACTTCAAAATTGAAGCATACTTATTACAACATATTACAAAACCACGAAAGGACCGTATAGGTATAGTGTCTTTAGAAACTGGGAAACATAAACAACTGGTTCATAAAGCGTCTACACTGTCTCCCATTTATTTCATCATATCTATAGTCCCTTTTGGCATATCTTACTTAATAACCTTCTTCCTGACCTGGGGAAATAAAACATACGAAAGGGTGAGCTCAATTGCTCAGTAAGTGTAAACAAAATAAATATCAATCACATCGTATACACAAGCACATAACTTTTGGAAATCTTAACCTGCAAAAGAGATCATAATTTCATAACATGGGATAAAACATGGCAGTGAAATGTAATCACAATAATCATAACATAAAACATGAAACTTTGTAGCATACATACATAATCATAGATAATCATATCTTGTTAGTCAAGACTCATTACCAAGACTATCTTAGTGGACAAAGTCCCTTTCTGAACCGAGTCACCCTCGTTTCAGTCCTGTTTCACTGAATCGGTATAACCTACCGTTCCAGCCATGTCTATCTAATGAGATATAAAATCTTTACCCAATGCATTGGAGGGAGATATAGGTCCCACCCATCTCATAATGATACCATTCTTATGTGTGCCACAAAATCATAAATCATACATCATTGCATAACCCATGTAATAAAAATGGGAATCTTAAACATCATGACATCATAAAACAATTCATATAAGATAAAGGAATTCATAAAAATATAATTACATCACAACATAATCAAATCAATTTAATAATAGGGATAAAAACAGAACCCTTTATTATCTTATATGGAAAATAATTTTGATAAAACTCTTGAACTCCATTCTTGAGGAAAATATCCTTTCTCCTTCAAAAAAACACTTTTCCTTTCTTAACATGTCATACAATTATAAACTAAAAGAATTTTATTAAAAATAAACTTTTAAAGGATGATTATTGGAAATAATGTTTTAAAAATCCATTCAATCCGTATAAGTTAAAAAAACATTCTTCCCGTACTTTTGACGGAAAAGTCAAAAAGTACCTCGTACGAAAAATGACAAAAGATTCCTATCATATCTTTTACTAAAAACTCACCGAAGGGTAAAATAGGATTTAAAAAATTTTAGGTGGATGGAAATAATATTACATATTGAGGAAACATGGATGTGGATGATAAAATACACCCCAGTAAATACTAAATTATAAACAATCTCGGATAAAAAAATGAGATTGTGATATTTTCCCTTAACATAGGCCCGACTTGGTTTGTAAGTGTCCGAACCTCCTGTATAATGATTTAAATAATGTTATTGACTTAATCCATAATCATAATTATTTTTATGATATCATATATGGTCATATTCTTAGCTTCTTAGTAGTAATATTTCATTGCAACTTGTTATTCGGGTGTTTATAACTTTTTATTCTTATGCGTGTTTTGTCGAATAAATTCTTATTATTTTCTTTAGGTTATAGATACCTCATTTCCATAATGGTATTAGTGTAATATATATCATATTAATTCATTCAATTCATTTATATAATCATTATGAAATTAAGATCATGTAGAACGAGTTGCATCACATCGTGGAGACGGTATTCCGTATGTACGCACGAGTGATGATATCGTTCCTATGATCGTGGAATTGTATTGGAGTATATGTATACTATTTCAGAATCAATATCACTTTATAATAGTCATATATAGTCATTATTTACACCATTATACCCATCCAAGTAAGGTGGTTGTGGAAAATAGATTACACAACGGCGTGGAGACGGTATTCCGTACGTACACACGCGGAGTGATTTCTTTTTCCATAGGATGGATAGATGGTGAAATAGGGTTGTTTCATAATTATAATAACATATCAGTATATGAGTGATACTTATGTTATTACTTCATAATGAAACAACTAAATAAGAAGAATTGGAAGAAGAAATAAAGATGAATGAATCAGTAACGGACATTACCTCTTCTTTGAAGTGCTTCTTTGAGACCTTCTTTTAGGGCACTAAAATTGGTCTTTGAAGAAGACCAGGAACTCTAGGATGTCTCTAGGTAAGTGGATAGGAGAAAGTGGCAGGTTTTGGCCGATATTGAAGGCTCGAAATGGTGTGAGGAAGAGGGGGAGGAGGTTTCCTTTTATAAGGGAGGAGAGGGGCACCTTTGGAATAACTAAAACTATTATTTTATTATAAAGTCATGTTCGGTTTTAAATAGCTCCAAATTGATATATTTTGAAGCTAAGGTGGGGATGGGTCGAAATCCTCTCATCCAATATAATTTATACAAGTTTAGGTTCCTATTTTAACCTTATCATTTAGATTTAACATTAAGTTAAATAATTTTACTTTTACCATGTCTTCTTGTGTTCTTATACTATAATGTTAATAAACTTACTATAAGCAGCCAAACGAACACCAAGTTGTATATTATTAATATATATAACCTTATCTAATTCATTTTTCTGAACCTTAGATTTTTAGGAATAAAATAACAATTAATAACATAATATTTGTTTTAAAAACTATTTTATGTCAATTTTGACACTATTTAGTAATTGATTTTTGTGGAAATCATAAAAGAATTATGAGTTCGAACCAAGTTAATTAAATCAATACTAACATGTAATATTACCTAGAATATTAGTGGGATTCATAAAAAGTCTCAAATAACATTTATTTTGGTGTTTATAACATCAATTATGTCAATATATCATTAATAAGATAATTACTGTATCATCATTGTGTCATAAATAAATTAAATTATATAATGTCTAAAAATTATAAATAAAATACCATTATGTAGGAAATATTTTTATCTTTCTACTGAATATTTATAGTCGAATTTATCTTATGTATAACCCCATATTAAAAATTATTTACTTATTAAACATTGATTTTAACTATTTTAACCCTTCTTTAAATAAATTAATAATCAATGTCCTAATCTAATCCATGTGGGCCTAAATGGTCATATTTTATTCCTATGTTTGTTTTTGGTCGAATTACACTTGTCCAATAGAATTAGGACATGTGTTAGGGTAATAATAATATCATCTTTACCCTTAATTACCCTATTTACTTTTAACTGTGGTAAAAAAAGTAAAAAATTACTATTCACCAAAAAATTATTTTTATCTCATTGACCCACATTTTACATACTGATATCAACTGTGTCTGTCGGATTTTTGAATTTCATTCACAGAAGCGGTAAAATTATGTTTTATGCAAAATTCAGTTTTTAACCTACCACTTAGTGGTTTCACTATTTATCAAAATTTGAAAGTTTTCAGAAAAATACCAAAATTTCACCCTTTGCTAATTACGGTATTCCGAATCCAAAAATGAATTCCATTTTGAAAAATAAAATTCAAAAAATTTCAAAAAGTGGTTATTACTATTCATAACGGCTAGTTTTAATAATATTTTAATAGCATATCGTTGTTTAGTGAAACTCGGTATTGCGTACGACGCAAGCTATTGAGGAAGGTCGCGATTTCGTGTAAAGAAAGCCAAGCAAGTGTTGTGTAGAAAAAGATTCCTTTGATGATTTATATAACATAAATGTATCGGGTGTAACATTCTACCCCCATTAAAATGAATTTCACCCTTGAAATTCGTCACATTGTAACAAACAGATGAGGATAACTCTCCCTCATCGTATCCTCAAGCTCCCATGTAGCTTCCTCTAATTGGTGGTTCCTCCATAAAACATTCACCAATCGAGTGGTCTTGTTTCGTAGGACTTTTTCGCTATGATCCAGAATCTCTATTAGTTGTTCTTCATAAGAAAGATCTTGCTCCAGCGGTACAACTTCTGAGCTGAGTACATGTGAAGGATCAGGTATGTACTTTCTCAGGAGAGATACATGGAACACATCGTGAACTTGAGAGAGATTCGGTGGAAGCGCCAATCGGTAAGCTACCTTCCCAACACGATCCAATATTTTGAAAGGACCGATATATCTAGGGCTCAACTTCCCCTTCATTCCAAATCTCATAACCCTCTTCAGGGAGATATTCGTATGAACACTTTATCACCCACTTCAAACTCTAGGTCTTTTCTTCGGTTCTCAGAATAACTTTTCTGTCGACTCTGAGCTGCTCTTATGTGTTGTTGAATAGATATGACCTTTTCTGCCATTTCATCAATTAGATCAGGTCCTAATAGCTTTCTTTCCCCAACTTCATCCCATCAAGTTGGAGTCCTGCATGTCTTTCCATAGAGAGCTTCATAAGGAGCCATCTTAATACTGGAGTGAAAGATATTATTATAAGAAAATTCCACCAAAGGTAGGTGTTGATCCCAACCTTCTTTGAAATCCATATAGCATGCTCTCAATATATCTTCTAGGGTTTTAATTGTTCTCTCAGACTGACCGTCTGTCTGAGGATGGTAAGCAGTGCTGAAACTCAACACTATATCCAGATTATGCTAAAGACTTCGCCAGAACTTCGAGGTAAATCTCGGATCCCGATCAGATATAATAGAATGTGGTACTCCATGAAATCTTACCACTTCCTTTACATATATCCTGGAAAGCTGATCCAGAGAGAAATCCTCTCTAATAGCAATGAAGTGTGCAGACTTTGTAAGACGATCAACTATGACCCAGATAGCATTATTGCCTTTGGATGTTTTAGGATGTCCTGTGACAAAGTCCATAGTGATGTTTTCCCATTTCCATTTGGGTATGGGTAATGGTTGTAACATCCCCTTAGACTTCTGTCTCTCAGTTTTAACTTGTTGAAAAACCAAGCATCGAGATACATATTCAGCAATATCTCTTTTCATGCCATCCCACCAGAAGTACTCTTTCAGGTCCCTATACATCTTCGTGCTTCCAGGATGAATAGAGAATGAAGAACTATGAGCTTCATCCATCAGCTCCATCTTTAATTCGGGGATGGGAGGAACACAAACCTGATTCTTGAACTTTATTATCCCATCACAATCAAGGTTGAACTCAGGAAAATTTCTCACCTTCTTTTGAAACTTGACATCTTCTTTTTGTGCCTCTTTAATCTTCACATGTATTGATGGTTGAACATTCATTTGAGAAAGATAAGATTTTTCCCCTTCCATTATAATTCCAAGATCCATCCTTTGTAAATCCATAAATATTGGATCTTTAGTGATCCTCATCATGGATAAACTGGCATGGTCTTGTCGACTTAATGCATCTGCCACCTTGTTTTCTTTCCCATGGTGGTAATGGATTGAGCAGTCGTAATAGTTAATCAGCTCCAACCATCTTCTTTGACACATATTCAGCTCCTTTTGTGTGAAAATATACTTTAAACTTTTATGATCAGTATAAATATCACACCTTTCATCATAAAGGTAATGCCTCCAAATCTTAAATGCAATGATTACCGCAGCTAACTCCAAATCATGTGTCGGGTAATTTTGCTCATGGATTTTCAACTGTCATGAGGCATAATCTATCACCATATCATTTTGCATAAGAACACACCCAAATCCATTCTTGGATGCATCACTATAGATCACAAACCTTTCTCCACTACAAGGTAGTGTGAGCACAGGTGCACTAGATAACCTTATTTTCAACTCCTTGAAATTTTCTTCACATTCTTCCGTCCAGAAAAACATAACTCCTTTCCGAGTCAACTTGGTGAGTGGATTAGATAATCGTGAAAAATATTTCACAAAACGTCGATAATATCCAGCCAAACCAAGAAAACATCGGATCTCAGTTACTGTTGTTGGTCTCGACCATCTTTCGATATCCTCTGTTTTTGCTGGATCCACAGATATCCCCTCTTTTGAGATTATGTGACACAAAAATTCAACTTTTTGAAGCCAAAATTCACACTTGGTAAATTTGGCATAAAGCTTATTCTTCCTCAGGGTCTTCAATATAATTCTCAAGTGATCTTCATGTTCTTACTTTCTCTTTGAATAGACAAGAATATCGTCTATAAAGACTACCACAAATTGATCAAGGTAGTCTCTAAAGACTCTATTCATCAGATCCATGAAGATAGCAGGGGCATTAGTAAGACCAAATGGCATCACTATAAATTCATAGTGTCCATTACTTGTACGGAAAGCCGCCTTTGGTATATCCTCCCTTTTGACACTTAATTGATGATACCCTGAACGGAGATCAATCTTGGAAAAGTATTGAGCTCTGCGTAGTTGGTCAAATAGGTCATCAATGCGTGGGAGAGGATATTTGTTCTTGATATTGATCTTGTTAAGTTCTCGATAATCAATGCAGAGTCTCATTGATCCATCTTTCTTCTTAACAAATAGAACAGGAGCTCCCCAAGGTGACACACTAGGGCGTATGAATCCCTTATCAAGATTCTCTTGGAGTTTCTTCTTGAATTCCTGCAAATCTATTGGGGCCATTCTATAAGGTGTGTTTGAAATAGGAAAACCACCCGGTACGAGTTCTATTGAAAACTCAACTTCACGATTTGGTGGAAGACCCGGTAATTCCTCCGGAAAGACATCATCAAACTCCCGTACAATGGGCATAATTTTAATCGTGAGTTTCTCACCAACCATTTGAGATAAATAACCTTCATTTAGTGGAATCAATACCCATAAAATGGAAGAAATTTCCACTGGAAGGTTATGTTCATCCTTGCATTGATAGACAATCATAGATTGATCTGGAATATGAAATGTGACTTCCCTTCTTTGGCAATTGATATGAGCTCCATATAAAGAAATCCAATCCATGCCAAGAATCACATCAAATTCCACTATAGGAAGGATCACAAGATTTGCAGGAAGCACTTTCCCACAAACTTCGATCGGAGAAGAATTATAAACTTTTGATGCGACTGTTGTTCCATTAGGTGTTGTCACAGCTAACTCAACATCTAATTGTTGAGGTAATATAGTGATACCCTTATAAAATTCATCAGAAATAAAAGAGTGGGTGGATCCAGAATCAAATAAAACATTTTCTTCTTTAGAGTGGATGGTAAGTGTACCTTTCACCAAATCGTTATCTTACTCTACATCGCTGATAGAAATTGCATGTGACTTTCCTTTGTCTTTAGCCTTGAGAGTTTGTTGACGTCGACCATCATCATCAACCCTTGGATTAGGGCATTTATTTTCGTAATGCCCCATCTCCTTGCACTTGAAACATTGAAGTGTAGTAGGTTCATTCTGCGTATCCCTTCCTTTGTTTGCATCATTAGACATCTTTTTCCCATCATCGCGGCATTAAAATGCCCGATGACCATCCTTTCCACATTTGAAACATTTACTTGTCCCATTAAGACAACTCCCTCCATGTTTCTTTCCACACATTGAGCATAAGGGAAAGCTCATCTTCTTTTTCAGTGTGCTCTATAGATTTTCCTTTGAATTCCATTTTCCTCTTCTAATCAAACCCATATGACTGATGGGTTACTCCAATCTCCATCTCGACTTTGAGAGCACATCGAACGATTTCCTCGTAGCTATTGAAGTCCCTTATGGCTAACGCCCTTCGAAGACTTGGTTTTAAGCCACTAAAGAATCAATCGATCTTACTCTCAGGTTGGATAATAATACCATAAGTGTACCTTGAAAGTCTTGTAAAATTTGCTTCATAGGTACCAACAGATTCATCATCATTTTTCTTTAGTTCAAGAAACTCTTTATCCATCTTTGTTCATAGAATACGAGGGAAGTACTTATTGAAAAATAAGTTCTTGAACTCGTCCCATTCCATGGACTCAATTTCATCCCTTTTCCACGTATTCTTAATAAGATTCCAACATTGATCAACATCTCCTTCCAAACGTTACACTGCTGGGATGACTTTATCATGTTCAGAACATTGAATAACTGAAAATATCTTTTCAGTAGTACTAATCCATTGTTCAGCAACTAATGGATCAGTAGACCCGCTGAAAGAAGGTGGACGCTGCCTCATGAAGGATTCAATAGAATGTTGCTCCTTCCTTTGCTCGTTTGGAAGTCCTGCATGATTCATAGCTTGAGAAAGTTGTGTGATCATGGAAACAAGATTTTTTATTCTAGCTCCCATAACGTTTGGTTGCTCAGGGGGACAATCATTGCATTTCCTGTCGCATTCCGCATTAACACGGTTCCTTTGGGTTCCAGCCATTGACTAAAACCAAGAAGAATAGTGTGAGCAACACAAATTATAATAGGAAAACCACATAATCAAGAATAAAATTTTACACTTAAGGTCTTATCCTAGGTTATTCATGGCCATTTCTAGAACACTAATATTGTGTTCTATGCTTAGACTTATCCTTAGGGTTCTTACTAAGGCTTTCACATCCTAGTTTCCAAAGGTTGACTATACCTTTCCTCTGATACCAACTATAACGAACCGTAAATTACATACATTGTTAATACATCAAAATTGAAGCATACTTATTACAACATATAACAAAACCACTAAAGGACCGTATAGGTATAGTGTCTTTAGAAATTGGGAAACATAAACAACTGGTTCATAAAGAGTCTACACTGTCTCCCATTTATTTCATCATATCTATAGTCCCTTTTGGCATATCATACTTAATAACCTTCTTACTGACCTGGGGAAAGAAAACATACGAAAGGGTGAGCTCAAATTCTCAGTAAGGGTAAACAAAATAAATATCAATCACATCATATACACAAACACATAACTTTTGGAAATCGTAACCTGCAAAAGAGATCATAATTTCATAACATGGGATAAATCATGGCAGTGAAATGTAATCACAATAATCATAACATAAAACATGAAACTTTGTGGCATACACACATAATCATAGAGAATCATATTTGGTTAGTCAAGACTCATTGCCAAGACTATCTTAGTGGACAAAGTCCCTTTCTGAACCGAGTCACCCACGTTTCAGTCCTGTTTCACTGAACCGGTATAACCTGCCGTTCCAGCCATGTCAATCTCATGAGATATAAAATCATTACGCAATGAATTGTATGGAGATATAAGTCCCACCCATCTCATAATTATACCATTTTTATGTGTGCCACAAAATCATAAATCATACATCATTGCATAACCCATGTAATACAAATGGGAATCTTAAACATCATGACATCATAAAACAATTCATATAAGATAAAGGAATTCATAAAAATATAATTCTATCACAACCGAATCAAATCAATGTAATAATAGGGATAAAAACAGAACCCTTTATTATCTTATATGGAAAATAATTTTGATAAAACTCTTGAACTCCATTCTTGTGGAAAATATCCTTTCTGCTTCAAAAAAACACTTTTCCTTTCTTAACATGTCGTAAAATTATAAACTAATAGAAGTTGATTACAGATAACCTTGTAAAGGATGATTCTTGGAAATAATGTTTTAAAAAACCATTCATGCCGTATAAGTTATAAAAAAACATTCTCTCCGTTCTTTTGTCGGAAAAGTCAAAAAGTACCTCATACGAAAAACGACAAAAGATTCCTTTGAAATCTTTTACTAAAAACTCACCGAAGGGTAAAATAGGATTTAAAAAATTGTAGGTGGATGGAAATAATATAACATATTGAGGAAACATGGATGTGGATGATAAAATACACCCCAGTAAATAATAAAGTATAAACAATCTCGGATAAAAAATGAGATTGTGATATTTTCCCTTACCTTAGGTCCGACTTTCTTTGTAAGTGTCCGAACCTCCTGTATAATGATTTAAATAATGTTATTGACTTAATCCAGAATCATAATTATTTTTATGATATCATATATGGTCCTATTCTCAGCTTCTTAGTAGTAATATTTCATTGCTACTTGTTATTCGGGTGTTTATAACTTTTTGTTCTTATGCGTGTTTTGTCGAATAAATTCTTATTCTTTTCTTTAGGTTATAGATACCTCATTTCCAGAATGGTATTAGTGTAATATATATCTTATTCATTCATTCAATTCATTTAAATAATCATTATGAAATGAAGATCATGTAGAACGAGTCGCATCACATCATGGAGACGGTATTCCGTACGTACACACGAGTGATGATATCGTTCCTATGATTGTGGAATTGTATTGGAGTATATGTAAACTATTTCAGAATCAATATCAATTAATAATAGTCTTATATATTAATTATTTACACCATTATACCTATCCAAGTATGGTGGTGGTGGAAAATATATTACACCACGTCGTGGATACGGTATTCCATACGTACGCACGCGCGGTGATTTCTTTTTTCATAGGATGGATAGATGGTGAAATAGGGTTGTTTCATACTTATAATAACATATCAGTATATGAGTGATAATGATGTTATTATTTCATAATGAAACAACTAAAGAAGAATAAGTGGAAGAAGAAATAATGATGAAATAATCGGTAAGAGACATTACCTCTCCTTTGAAGTGATTCTTTGAGACCTTCTTTTAGGGCACTAAAATTGGTCTTTGAAGAAGACCAGGACCTCTAGGATATCTCTAGGGAAGTGGAGAGGAGAAAGTGACAGGGTTTGGCCGGGCATGAAGGCTCAATGTGGTGTGAGGAAGAGGGGGAGGAGGTGTCCTTTTATAAGGGAGGAGAGGGGCACCTTTGGAATAACTAAAACTATTATTTTATTATAAAGTCATGTTCGGTTTTAAATAGCTCCAAATTAATATATTTCTAAGCTAAGGTGGGGATGGGTCGAAATTCTCTCATCCAATAGAATTTAGACAAGGTTAGGTTACTATTTTAACCTTATCATTTAGATTTAACATTAAGTTAAATAATTTTACTTTTACCATGTCTTCTTGTGTTCTTATACTATAATGTTAATAAACATACTATAATCAGCAAAACGAACCCCAAGTTGTTTATTATTAATATATATAACCTTATCTAAGTCATTTGGCCGAACCTTATATTTTTAGGAATAAAATAACAATTAATAATATAATATTTGTTTTAAAAACTATTTTATGTCAATTTTGACACTATTTAGTAATTGATTTTGCTGAAAATCATAACAGAATTATGAGTCCGGACCATGTTAATTAAATCAATACTAACATGTCATTTTAACCTAGAAAATTAGTTGGATTCATAAAAAGTCTCAAATTACATTTATTTTGGTGTTTATAACATCAATTATGTCAACATTTCATTAATAAGATAATTACTGTATCATCATTGTGTCATAAATAAATTAAACTATTTAATGTCTAAAAATTACAAATAAAATACCATTATGTTGGAAATCGTTTTATATTTCTAATGAATATTTATAGTCGAATTTATCTTATGTATAACCCCATATTAAAAATTATTTACTTATTGAACTTTTATTTTAACTATTTTAACCCTTCTTTAAATAAATTAATAATCAATGTCCTAATCTAATCCAAGTGGGCCTAAATGGTCATATTTTATTCCTATGTTTGTTTTTGGTCGAATTACACTTGTCCAATAGAATTAGGACATGTGTTAGTGTAATAATAATATTATCTTCACCCTTAATTACCCTATTTACTTTTAACCGTGGTAAAAAAAGTAAAAAGTTACTATTCACCAAAAAATTATTTTTATCTCATTGAAAAACATTTTACTTACTGATATCAACCGTGTCTTTTGGATTTTTGAAATTCCATTCACAGAAGCGGTAAAATTATGTTTTATGCAAAATTCAGTATTTAACCTACCACTTAGTGGTTTCACTATTCATCAAAAATTGAAAGTTTTCAGAAAAATACCAAAATTTCACCCTAGGCTATTTTCATTATTCCGAATCCAAAAATGAAATCCATTTTGAAAAATAAAATTTACAAAATTTGAAAAAGTGGTTATTACTATTCATAATGGCTAGTTTTAATAATATTTTAATATCATATCGTTGTTTAGTGAAACTCGGTATTGCGTACGACGCAAGCTATCGAGGAAGGTCGTGATTCCTTGTAAAGCAAGCCAAGAAAGTGTTGTGTAGAAAAAGATTCCTTTGATGATTTATATAACATAAACGTCTCGGGTGTTACACACAACACGCATCTGAAATATTTCTTTCGAACATGCATCGTATGTGGGCACACCCACATCCCAAAGAAGTTTCAACTCTTTTATTAAAGGTTTCATGTATACATCTATATCATTTTCAGGATCAGAAGGGACATATATCAGTATACTCAAGAAAGTGTAATGTTTTTTCATACACTACCAAGGGGGATGGTTACAAATGTGTATGAAAATCGGCCATGTGCTGTGCGGAGTAAGCATCTGCCCAAATGGATTAAAACCGTCACATGAAAGACCCAGTCACACATTATGCATGTCAGCTGCAAATTCAAGATATCGAGAATCAAATATCTGCCATGAAAATCCATATGGAGGGTGAACCAACTCTTCATTATTCTTTTTTCTCTCGGTGTCATGCCATCACATTTTTACGGATATTTCATCAGACATGAAAAGGTTCTATAATTTCGGGATCAATGGAAAGTGTCACATTGCTTTTTGTGGTACATGAGATGGTGTTCCATCATCTTTTGGATTCCATCGGGAGGTTCCACTTTTGATACAATCATTTCTTTCAGCAGTTTCCTCCCAAAATAAGCTGCAATCATTCAGGCAAGCATTAATTTTTTTTGAGAATCCAAGTTCATCAACTAACTTCCATGCCATATAGTGGTTTGAGGGAATATCTGCATCATCAGGAAGTAAGTCCTTCAAGAAGGTAGGGATGTAATCAATTACAGTATTTGAAATCCCATACGTAGTTTTCCAATGAAGTAATCAGATTAAAAATTCCAACTTTTTCATTTTACCACATTGTCGATATACTGGAGTCGTTGCAACATCATTCAATTTTTTCACCCTATCAACATCATAATTTTCATTGGACGCATCATGAGTGCTTTTTTCCAAATCTTGTTGGCTGGACATCCTTTCCTTCTCATGATGACGAATAAATGGAAACCGATCATATATAACAATATCCAATTCATTTTTATCATTTGGATCATCAACATTTTGAGATTCCATTTTCTCTCCATTGTGATACCACACATAATAGTTTGTTTGGAAACCATATTTGGTTATATGATAGATAACTGCTTCACAACTCAACCAAGGTCTTCCAACAAAATTAAAACATGGGCAGTGTATGCAACCACTATCTGAAGCCTTGTCAAATGAAAAATCTAGAAAGCTGTTCAAATTATTTTGAAAATCTGTTGAAATCCGATCAGTTTCGTACATCCAAATTCTGTCCATTCTATAAAAAAATTGCAATAATTCACTTCAAAGAAATTCAATAATGTTGAAGTTTAATCAAAAAAATATTTAGGTAAATGAAATTTTTTTACTTTATATAAAAGCATAACTGACACATCACTCTAAATGAGAATCATATTTAGAAATACAAAAAAATAAAGTGTATATAAGAAAATAAGATACAGAATTTATAATACCTATATTCAAGGATTTCACAGTAATATTTTGGAAGTGGATCAAGGAATACATAATCCTTAAGGATCTTGTTGGGAGTACATGAGTTTTATACTTGAACTTCTTCAGGGAGATCAGGATGAGGAGTAGGATGAGGATCAGTGGAGTGGCAGGACTGTCCAGGGGGTGCGGGGTGTTCAGGGGGGTGCGGGGTGTCTAGGGGGGTGGTGGGGCCATCTGGGGGGTCGGAGGTGTCCAGGGGATGGGGGCTGTCTAGGGGGGTCAGGGTGTCTAGGTGGGCGGGCTGTTCGCGGGGGTGGTTAGGCTGCCCAAGGAGGTAGGGGGAGTCTAGGGAGTGGGCGGGCTGTCCAAGGAGGTGAGTGGGGTGTCCAGGGGGTGGGTGGGGTTGTTCGGGGGGTACGGGGTGTCCAGGGGGTGGGAGGGATACCCATGGAGGTGGTGGGGCGGTCCAGGGGGTCTGGGGTGTCCAGGGGGGTGGGCGGGCTGTCCAGGGTGGTGGGCGGGCTGTCCAAGGGGGTGGTCGGGCTGGCCACGAGGGTGGTGGTGCTGTCCAATGGGGTTGGGGGTGTTAAGGGGGTGGGTGGGAGGGGCATTTCAAAGGGGTGGGGCGTCCGGGGGGATGGGGGTGTCCGGGGGGTGGTGGGTGGGTGTCCGGGGGTGGGGTGGGCGGGCTTTCAACAAGGGTGTGGGGTTGTCCAGGGGGGTACATGTTGTCCATGGGGAATTTTCAAACCTTTGATAGATGAGTTCTTTTGAAATTGCATAGATTCTCCTACTGGCATGTCAGCATTAACCAAACATAATTTCCTACTACCACAGAACACTATGATAAATCTAGATAAATCAGGTAATTCAATCCTAATTATTGAATTATTTTTAATTTTTTAAGTATCTTGATATTAAAACATTATAATTAATTTATAGTAATGAAATGCCTCAGAATTATTATTACCTATAGGTCTATCACACACTCAAATCCTTAGAATATTTTTGGGGATCAATGACAACCTATAAACAGGTTTTATCATCATCATTGTCTGAATGAATATGATTCCTAACTGATATCATCACAAGCTATAATAAAAGGTTTTAACCATGTTCTATTGATTTTTTTGGTTATGATACCTCAAATGAAAGGATTCACTAGTAAACATTCTATAGAACATTCTCTATATTATAAGTGACTTGTTCTTCATTTACTAGGGAGGATAACTCATCCCAATGAGCACACTCAACCCACTATTGATGATGAGTTGCAGATGTAGCCAAAAAATACATTTACCATGCACCAAAATGAATATAGAGGAGAATGAAACAACATGAAATTATGTTAAAATAGATTTACACTAGATGTATGTGTGATGATCTCTCTAGTCACAGTCACACACTTCATTGGAAATAGTAATATTATCTAAAAAAAATTAATTATTGGTGTTAAATGACATGGTCCTTTTGTAATGTAATCCCCCCCCATACAAGAAAAAATATGTACTATCTATAAATTTAGGCCATTATAAATTATAAATAACCAATGAATGTCATTTTACATCTCACATATAAAAAAATTCAACCAAATAAATATAATTCATTTCAATAGTTTAACAGCATGATAGGTTCCACATGAACAAAAGTGTTCTAGCTCTATATTTCACTATCATAGTTTCACACTAATTAGTACATTCTATTGGATCATTATCCCTATGAAGCCAAGTATATAATATCCTATACAAGAAATTTTCTCTAGAGTTTGATTAACTCTTATGACTCTTAATCTAGATATTGACTTCTTGATTCATCGATCAATGATTAATAATAAGGTTCATGTAACATTCTATGTTTTCAAACATTCCCTAGGAATGTATAACTCACAAAATCAAGTAATTCCATGAAGCTATAACCCTTATGTAGTTTCAATTTATAAAATGAGGACCCATAAATCATTGGTTTCATTTTAGAAAAAATAACTCCAACATGGTATGAATGGTATCATAATGACACATATATGTTGAAAATATTCATATAGAATTAGAAATAATTTTATGTTATTAGGTTGATAAATATACCTATAGAATAATTTAATCATACCTTAAATGAAGGTCAAAACAAAGAACGCCACGTTATGGTTTTATTTAATACATTACTCAAACTCTACATTTACTTATACACAACTCAAAGAAATTTGTTAAAAACATCAATTTCCAAATATTAGTCCTTGATTCACTATCAAATATTGTGAATCTTAAATTTTTTTAAAATCCCTAAAATAGGAAAAAATGACGCGATATTTCGAGATATTGAAATAAATGTGGAAATCGGAGGAAGAGAGCTTGAATTTGGGAAGAGGTTTAAATAATCGAACCTGGATGATGGAGTTTCAGTCAATCAGATGAATGAAATCGGGTTAGGGTTCACTGGGTGCCGCGACTTCTGCAAATTGGGGAATGCTGTGTCATGCGGGGGGCCTCTGGAATTGGATGTATTTGAGGAGAACTTTCCCAACGGTTTGTAAAAAACGTTGGGATATATGAATTGTCCAAACGGTTTGTAATAAACGTTGTGAAAAGATAAAAAAAATTAGTCTTTCCCAATGGTTTCTTCAAACCGTTGGGAAAGCCTTCAAAAAACCATTGTTTACCAACGGTTTGTTGAAACCGTTGGTAAAAAACACATATACCAACGGTTCTGGAGAACCGTTGTTATATAAGTGTTGGGAAAAACCTGTTTTCTAGTAGTGTGCATATAGCACAAGATAATCTTGTTGTATCATAAAACACATGACATAAATTATATTAAAAAGAATGCTTTCATAAAATACCGGGTTGTTACATTCTACCCCCCCTTAAAATGAATTTCACCCTCGAAATTCGTCGTGGATATACATGGTTTTATAATTGAAAGTTTCTTTAATTGAAACCCACATTGTAAAATGAAATACCAAAATGTAACATTAAAAACTAAAGTATGTAACGTAACGGTTACCCAAATTAACTAATTACTGGGTTTCCACATAAGAGAAAATAGGTGAAAATATGGATATGGAAGAGAAATATAACCATCATTTTCTGATGGAGAGTGGTAGAGAACATGGCTATGAAAAAGCCAACAATCACAAAGCCATAGATTTGTGATGATCTAAGGTACCATCTGATTCATCAGATATAAGGGCACTAGGAAAACATTTTTCATTTTTAAGATCATTTCCCTAAAGTTGATGAATTAAAATAAATACTTACATGATTTTGGTACAATATCTCTATTGTTCTTGAATTGAACAATTTCAACTTCATCCCTTAATGAAATGAAGTTTAATTTGTTATTCGTGATGTGTTATCAGATCATGTGATAGAATGATGGGTCATTCCATCTGTTTCAAACAAAAGGATAGAAAAAGTTATAAGTCCATCTTATGGTTAGATTAATCATATATAGTTCCAAAAATGAACTTATACTTCATATATCATACCACTTAATAAAATAAAACTAGTTTCTACTAACCAGAGACTTCTTGTAGGCCAGTGATAGGCAATAAAGGCCAGTCACACTTCGGTTGTGGGTTCGATTCCCATAGCCTTGTCCGACGCGACAGGTTGTCACCCATCCTGCAAGTTGTCCTTTTTCTAAAATTACATCATTATAAAATTCCATCGATAATATCGAAAACAGTTCTAGCCTTAAACTAACTTATTTTCAACATAATCCATTTCAAATCTTTAGGCTTATCCAAAATACTTTTGTCCAAGATTATAGTATAAAGAAAACAATTACTAGAAAAGTCATCTACTGATCATGTGAATACCATCATTTATCCCCGATACATCTTGTTGATCACATTCCAATCATGTGAACACCTTAATCAGTTATTCTCTTGAAAAATGATTACCCATTCAACCTTAGTGAAAATAAGAATGCTGTCAAAAGTTAACTCATTCCACATACAAAAATCCCAAAATTTCTATATACTCAAACCATGATTTCACTTTTTCCTTATTTTAGTCATGAGCTCATGATTACTATCATATTATTTTATCCTTATCCCTTCAATATGCGCATTTCATCTGCTTTCCTAAAATATTTCAATCACTTTTTCATGGTTACTAGTACCATATAATAATTGAAAACCAGTACATAGATATTCCAAAATTCCACAATACCATAAATGAGATTCCATGATACTATTTTGAAATCCCATTACATAAACACTTAATTATTAAACCACATCATTTTCATACTCAACATCACAAATAGTGATCGCATGAGACTTCCCTTTATCCTTTGCTTTAAGAGGTTTCTCACATTGATCATCATTAACCCGTGTATTATGAAATTTAGTAGCATAATTCCACATTTCCTTGCACTTGAAGCATTGACGTGTTGGTGGAGAGTTCTCTGTAGTCTTTTCTCTATTCACATCATTAGAAACCTTTTTCCCATTACTTCGACAATCAATAGCTCGATGACCTTCTTTTCCACACTTAAAGCATTTTCTAGTACCTTTTAGGCAATCTCTACCATGGTTCTTTCCACACATTGAGCATATAGAATCATTCATCTTCTTTTCACCATTGTTATGAGATTTATCCTTGAACTCCATATTTCGTTTCTTATCAAAAACATGAGATGGATATGTTACACCAACTTCCAGTTCTACATTGATAGCACAAAACAAAATTTCTTCATAGCTACTGAAGTCTCTTATAGCTAATGCCCTTCGAAGACTTGGTTTTAAGCCACTGAAAAATTGATCAACATTACTTTCAGGTTGGATGATGAAGCCAGATGTATACCTTGCAAGAATTGTAAAATTCACTTCGTATATACCAACAGATTCATCATCCTTTGATTAAGCTCAAGAAACTCCTTTTCCATATTTTTTTGAAGAATACAAGGGAAGTAATTACTAAAAAACAAGTTCTTGAACTCGTCCCATTCCATGGACTCGATTTCATCTCTTTGCCTCGTATTCTTGATAAGATTCCACCATTGATCAGCATCATCTTCCGAACGATATACCGCTAAGATGACTTTATCATGCTCAGAACATTGTTGAACTGAAAATATCTTTTCAGTGGTATTGATCCATTGTTCATCTACTAAGGGATTAGAAGACCCACTGAATGATGGTGGACGCTGCCTCATGAAGGATTCAACAGAATGTTTCTCCTTTCTCTGCTCATTTTGATGTACAGAATGATTCATAGCTTGTGTAAGTACAGAAATAATATTGTGCACTCCATCTCCCATGACACTGGTTTGGTCAAGAGGACAATCATTACATTGTCTATTACATTGATCAAAACGGTTCCTTCAGGTTCCAGCAATCGCCTAAATGCCAAAAATAATATTGTGAGAGGAAAATACCATTCTAGGAAAAACAACATAATAAAGGTGGAGTACCATCAATATCTAACATCTTAGTTTTAATTCTAAGATCGTTACCATAAATCTAGGATTATAAACTATACGTGTACTTAACCTTAGGGACATCCCTATACATACCTTAGAAATATCTCTAGGGATCTCACTAAAGTTCTCGCATCCTAGTTTCCAAAGGTTGACTAAACCTTTCCTCTAATACCAACTATAGAGACCTGAAGCATGATGTACATGGACATTACATTAATTTTTCGGAATACTTAATACATAACAAAAACAGACACACAAGGACCGTAATAGTTTAGTGTCTTTGGAAACTCGAAATATAAACTTCTAATCAGGTTGATATTTCTTCAACAACTTCCATAACAATCTTCGCCTTTTTGTTTCATAACCTAAAACCTTTTGTTATTTCCTATGGAAAATAAAACATAAAAAGGGTGAGCTCAAATTCTCAGTAAGGGAAAACATATAGAACATAAAAAAATCCATAAACATTAGAAAGAAAAAACTTTAACATGAAATTTTTAGATCAAAATCTTGAGAAAAGACATAAATCGTGGAAGTACGTAAGACATATATCAAAATGGAACATCAACCATGATAAAATATAATGGGAATAAAAAATGTAATTGTGGAAACCATTCAGCACATGTTATGATTTCCATAGTAGCCAAGTCATTGCTTCCACGATCATGTTAGTGTATAAAGTCCCTTTCTAAATCAAGTTCACTCCTCGTTTCAGTCCTGTAACACTGAACCTGATTAACATACTATTCCATCCATGTCTATCTCATGAGATATAAATCTTTACCCAATGCATTGGAGGCAGATATAGGTCCCACCCATCTCATAATGAAATCATTCTTACTTGTGCCACAAAATAAACATACATCATTCATAATAACCCAATAAATAAAATGGGTTTCATTAACATCATCTCATCATCACATAATCCATATAAATGAAATGGATATCATTTCACAATAAGAAAAGGTAAACCATGTAAATCATAGAGACATGATACTTGAAACATACACATAAGAAATAATGTCATCTTAGATGGAAAATGGTTTTTATAAAACACTTGAAATGAATTCTTGAGGAAAATATCCTTTCTTTTTCAAAATCAATTTCTTTTCACAAAACGTCATGAAATTTTAAAAGAAATATATTTTGTTGAAAATAGTCATGAAATATTTTGGAGTAAGATTCATGAAAATAAGGCTTTATAAAACCGTAAAAATCCGTTTGTTCCATATAATTTAAAAAAACATTCTTCTCATACTTTTGCTGGAAAAGTCAAAAATTACCTCGTAAAAGAAAGATTCCAAACATACCATGTAGTAAAAGTCAAAAATGGGTAAAAGGGACATTAACCATACATAAAAATAGTTTTAGAAAACATGTACATGGATGATAATAATAACTCTAGTAAATACTTACGTATAAGCAATCTCGGATAAAAATGAGATTTGCAAAATTATCCCTTACCTTAGTTTCGATATGCTTTGTACGTATCCAAACCTCCTGTATAATGATTTAAATAATGACATTGACTTATTAAATAATCATATTCATTTTTATTATATCACATATGGTTCACTTATGACTTTATATTACCTTTTCTTTTATAAATTCATGTTAAAATAGCGTTTTGGGTAAAATCATTACATTTGTCGTTCGTGTTTTAACTTGTAATTATTCATATGATTTCTTAGATCATGATTACTTACATCTAGAATGTAAAACATTATTTATATATAATATATTTTCAGAATATACATATATATATAATAGATCGATAAATGGAAAGAAATACACCGTTCATGGAGACGGTTGGCCGTACGTACGCATGAAGGCAGTTTTCGTTTCCTTATTGAATTGAATGGAATTAGGTAGATGACATACATATATATATAAATAAATCCAGTAGAATTATTATGTCATATATTTCATGATTTATTATTATACATACTTTATAATCATTCTTGAATGGTTAACATGGAGAGTGAATCTCATCGCGTCGTGGAGACGGTAGTCCGTACGTACGCACGAGCGATGATATCGTTCCCATAATTATTGAATAGAATTGGAGTGGATGGAATAATATATCATAATTAGTATGATCTTATAATAACCATATATAGTTATTATTTACACCATTATACCCATCCATTTAAGGTGTTTATGGAAAAACAGATTACACCACGGCGTGGAGATGGTATTCCGTACATACACACGCGCAATGATTTCATTTTCCATAGGATAGATAAAAGGAGAAATGGGGTTGTTTCATATTTATAATAACATATCAGTATATTAGGGATACTGATGTTATTACTTAATAATGAAACAACTAAATAAGAGGAAGTTTTAGAAGAAATAAAATTGAAAGAATCCGTAACGGATATTACCTCTTCTTTGACACGCCTCTTTGAAACCTCCTCTTAGGGTACTAAAATTGGTCTTTGAAGAAGCCTCGGACCTCTTGAATTTTTATAGGGAAGTTTATAAGGGAAATGGGAAATGTTTTTCCAAGATTCAAGGCTCCAAATTGTTTGAGGAGAAGAGGGAGGAGATGCCCTTTTATAAGGGAGGAGAGGGGCACCTTTGGAAATATAAGAAATATTAGTTTATATTAAATCCCAACCCCACTTAAAATATTCCAAAATGACTCATATCCTAATATTAGATGATATAAGGTTGTAATACCATCAACAAATAAAATTTAGACATGTTATGAATTTATTTTAAACATTATCAACTTGAATTATTCTTATTTAATAAATTTAATTTTATTTGTGGTAATAACATTCTAAATTTTAAATTATAACAAATAATTACATATTTGATGTGAATTTTCCATAATTAGATAATTTATAACATTATAGACAATATAAATATAAATTTATAATTTTTAAATATTTTTGGGATTTTTAAACAATTTTATAATATGTTATTTTTATAAAATAACAATAGTGTCAATTTTGAAACTATTCATTAATTTGAATTTAAATAAAATATATACAGAATATATGTTCAAAATAAAATCTTTAATATATTCATAAAAGGTCATATGTATCTAGAAAATTAGTGGAGCACATTAAATAGTTCATATAATATTTATTTTATTATTTTTAATCCCATCCTTTTGGTTTATCTCTTAATAAAATAATTACTACAATATTTTTTATAATTATTTAATATACTTATTTGTTTCATAAAAATTAAAAATAAAATCCTATGATGAATATAAATCTATTAAATTTCACAATAATACTTTTACTCGAATTTATCATCTTAAAATCACAATATTTAAATTGTTATATTTATTAAATTATGAAGGTGACAACTTTGACATCATTTAAAATAAAATAATATAAGTGTCATAATCAATTTTATAAGGACCCAAATGGTAAAATATTAGACCATTTGATGATTATGGTTTAAATTTACATGACCAATAAGTTTTGGTCCGGGTTTTGGGCCTTTTATGGCCACTATTAGTTTAATAAAAACTATATTCTTGATTTTTCACTAGATAAACAATTTCTGCATCACTATTGTGTCACAATTAATGATAATTATTTAATCGCTAAAAATTATAAATAAATTCAGATGATGTAGATAATTTTATTATATTTCTGGATACTATTCATGTTTGAAGTTTCATGAAGTTTATCACTAAATTAAAATTAATATAATTATAAGATTTAAGAGAGTGACATGTTGTCACTTTTTTTGGTATTAATAATAATTAAATTATTTTTATTTTCAAAAGTCCATCAAATGAATCTAATCCGGCCCTTAGGTGATATGGGTCGACTTTTAGCCATCCAATAGAATTTTGGCAGGTGTTAGGTTAATTTTATAATCATACATTTACCCTTAATTACCCGATTTATCTTTAACTATGGTAAATAAAATTTACCATAGTTACTATTAATAATACCAAAAAATAAAAAGTATCTTATTAACATAATTTGGACCCAATGATTCCAAATATGGAATCCATTTTTACATATTCAATACAAAAAAGTTGCAGAAATTAAATTAAAACTAATCCCGTTGTCGAAAGAAAACGAGTTTTTATTTAAAACATTGCAAAAGATTGAATTGATTTAACCTAAGAATTCAAGGTAAAATCAATGATAATTACATACCTTATATTAAATTGTAAAAATATATTCTATTTATACTTTAAAACCATTCAATATTAAAATTTAACCATATAAATTATTATGATGAAAAAAATTGTTTTTATTTATAATATAGCGTGTTTTTAATATTCATTAAAAAATGAAAGTTATCAGAAAAATATCAAAACGTTATCCAAATTAAATTTTTATATCCTGAATCCAAGGATGAATTTTATTTTTTCAAATTTCACTTAATAAATGTCAAAAACTAGATTTAAAGTGGGTGCGCCATCAAAAGGCGGCAAAACTGCATTTTTTGAAAAATAATTATTTTACCCGAAAATTTATTTTGTTCTCATACCATGTTCTAGAAAATATGTTAGATGAATAATAATGTTATAAAATTCAAAATTTAGTTAATAATATTCATAACAGCTAGTTCATAAAAATATTATAACAATATATCGTTGTTTTGTGAAACCTGATATTGCGTACTACACACGCTATCGAGGATGGTCGCGATTGCGTGTAATGAAATCCAAGTTAGGGTTTCATGTTGCGAAAGACTCCTTTGTTGTTTAATATAACAGAATCCAACCATATTTCATTTATACATTGAATATATATATATATATATACACTCAATGTTGCGTAGAATGACTATTATCAAACGAACTTGAAATTGTGTGTAACACAATCTAAGAATAGTGTTGTGTATACTGCAAGCTAATACGGTGTTGCATATAGAACAAGGTAATCTTGTTTTAGCATAAAACACATGACATAAAATAAATTAAAAAGAATACTTATCATAAAATATCGGGTTGTTACATCTACCATCAAGAACTTTCACATGAACATTCAAAAATATGGGTAGAAACCCATTTAATGCTAGATTACTAATTTATCTCTTGATACTTATTAATTCATGAAGGTGATATATAATTCTATTCCCCAACCCATTACAACATGTCCCAAGACTTCTTCATATATTGAGTAATCTATTTAACTCATGAATCTATACTCATTATCATCAAATATCCATACTGAGTAAAGAATATGAATTTGCCAATATTTAGATAGAAAATAATATAAATATCAATTAAAAACTATATATAAAAATGGTATATGTTTTAATAAATGATCACATCCATCATAAAAATGATATGTATATTTAAGATAAATGTAATGTCTAATGAAAAATGATCCGTAGAAAGTGGATGTCTCAATTTAAAGTTAACAATCACAAAATTTTATAAGAAATGAAAGTTGGACATCAGTTAATTAAAAATATATATTTTTGAAATAAAATAATAAATAAATATGAATTTATGTTGAATTAATCAAATGGTAATTATATACATGTCATAAAATTGAACTAGTTTATATTAACAATTATGTGTCAATGAAATGGAAATTGATACGAAATCCCTTACAATGATCGTACCGTTGAAGTGAGGATTAATCAATTGATTGAGTATGATTATAAAATTTAAATACACATAAAAGTAATAAGGAAAACAATATAAAATAATTAAAATTAATCACACACACAATATTATAATATCAAAGTCAATAGAGAAGTAATATAATCCAATGAAAAAAATTGATTTGTGAAATTCCTTCCCACTGGGTAACTTTAAAGTAAATTACAGTTGGATAAAATAATTAAAAATTAAATATAAAATTACATTAAATTATTATTTAATAATAAAATAACATGTAAAATTGGTAGTATATATTACATATAAATATAAATAGGCACATAATTTTAAATAAGTCATAATAGAGTTGGAATTGAGATAAAATCCCTTACCTATAGATTTGATTTAATTTAAAATAATTTAAAATAAAGTACAATGGTTTTAAACATGATATTAATTTATAATAGAAGAATATTAATGTTAATTATACCATGTATGATCCTATTATGACATTTTTATCACTCATTCGTTAATAATATTTTATTATTATTGTTTCATGTGTTAATTTCCTTTTTTTCTCATGTGTGTTTTGTCATTAAAGTTACTATTATTATGAAAATTATATATATAAACCATATATAGAAATATATTAATGTTATAAATATCATATTTTATCATTAAATACTTTTTTATAACCGTTCATTAATGTTATACATGGAAAATAAACTGTATCGCTTTTTGGAGATGGTAAGATGTATGTACGCACGAGCGATGATATCATTCCATTAACATATGGATGGGTAAGGAAGTGGGTGATTTATTAATTTTTAAGAATAAATATAATTTCATATATATGAAATAATTTTATTAAATTTATCCTTTTTACCTTCCATGCAAAGTGTAAGTAAAAAATGAATCCCATCGCTCTACGAGGTAGTGGTCTCCTTTAAAAATGAGCGAAGTTATTTTATTTTAAATAGAATGGAATGTAAGAAATTATATGTGATATTATAATTCAACAAGTATAATTATATCATAAATAATATATATATATATATATATTAAATCCATCATTATATCCAACAGTGAAAACTGTTAATGGAAAACGAGTTATATCGGTCACGAGGCGGCAGTCTACTGTATGCACAATTGGTGATTTTGTTTCCAATTTTATGGAATACAAGATAGATAAATATTATGAAATAAATATAATAATATCTTATTATATTATTGATATTGGTTATATTATATTTGATCGGTTAATACATAATTGAAGGTTGTAAAAAAAGAAATAAAAATAATGATTTTCGTTAAGATGATTACTTTATATTAGAGAAACCTCATTTTTATACCTTCTTAATGACCTTAGGGTTATAATTTATAGAAGATAAGAACCAATATAATGTGTATAAGGATTTTGGGGAAATATTTGGGTAGGTTTTGGTTGAGAAAAATGGATTGAGAGGTGTGAATTAGTGCAGGGAGAGTGTACACTTTTATAATTGAGGTGGAGTGACATTCTTGTAAATATCTAAAACTATTTAATAATGGGAAGTCAATATCACTCCAAGTGCCTATGGAATTGCTAAATATAGGATTTTATGTATTTTATGGTCTAAAAACACCTCCAACACAAAAAGAACATAGATGTTTTAAACATGTGGTTCTTTAACTTTTATGTTTTCTTACTTTTGCTATTTTAGTTTTCACCACGGTAACTAGTCTCGTTTTATTTACCTAGGTAATTTATCCTTCATGAATAAAATTATAATTATACATATAAAATATTTGGACCCACTAATTATAAATATTAAATCCAATTTTTTAAATAAATATCCTATATGAGTTTAAAATTAATTTTAACATAAGCGCATGTAATGTACAAAAATTCTTTTACGATAACAATGATGTTTTTACTATTTAGAGGTGAATATAATTATTATAAAAGGAAAATTGGTCCATGAATGAAATAATTTTTATATATTTAAAAATATACCAATAGAATTTCATATGATAGGTTTTTACTGAATTTTAAACCATTTAATAAACCATTATTTATTATAAGACAATATTAATGTCTATTTTAACATTATTCATTTAATTTGACTTTAAAAACGTCCAGAAAAATGGGAAAATATAATAAATTATTTCAAAAATTTATTTCATATTATATTTATAAAAAAATTCATGTAATATAATAACTAATTAAATATATGTTACTTTCAATAATTTTAGCATTGTTTATTTTATTTTTCTATTAATTAAAAAATTACTACACTGGAGTTGCGTAAACATTTAAAGTAATTATATAATTAATAAAAATTTAAAGTAAATTCCCATAATAAATTAATTTCATTATTTTCAAAATTACAATAAATAATCATTCAGATATTTATTTTATTCTAATGTGAACACATAATTGAAATTTAAAAGCAAGAGGGTGATGTTTTGTCTTTTTCTTTACATAAATTATTATATCAACCAATTTTTTTTGATAATGTGTTCCAAAATCACATAAAAATATATAATAAGATAACAAGGGTCTAAATATTTCCATAAAATAGAATGTAGAAACCTATTTGTTAAATTTTAACACTTATCATTTTAGTTTAACCCATCGGTAAACCTATCATAACCTTAATTGTGATAATTGATTTGGTTTTTTTACTATTAATTATGATAAAAAATTATGTTTACCTTATTACATTATATTTATTATTAGGATTGTAAATATGGATTTAATTTCTAAAAATTAAATTCATATAAGTGGAAAATTTTAATTTAAAGTGAAACCCACTTTCTGTAACATCCAAAAAATTATAAAGCTTTGCTTCTTTTTAAAAATATTTTATTAAATGAATTAATAAAATAATATGAGATTTAAATAAGAATTATTTCTTTAAATAACTTAAATTAGACATTAATTCAAAATCATTAATAATAATAAAACTCATAAATTAAAACTTATAAAATTTTTATATTTTGAAATCATAAAACTTACTTATTTAACCACATAATTGATTATTTTTTTATAATTGAAGTTATGATGATATAAAAACTAAAATAATTGTTAAATAATATTTTTAATTACTATAATTACATTTCAAAACATAAAAATTTATTTATAACTTAAAAATACTTAAATTTATATAAATTTAATATAATAAGTAAATTTAAAAATATTTATAAATGATGTTTTTATTAAAAGATAAACTGTATAAAAATAATAATAATAACAATATTTTAAAAGGGTAAGAAATACTATTATATGAAATTATAATAATTAAGAAATTATTAAAAATGATTTTTTATTTTATATTAACACATTCTAAAATTTAAAACAAACTAAAATATATATATTATTTTATTATATATATATTGAAATGATTTATAATACCTAAAAAATCCAATAAATTAATTTATATTTTAGATTATGAATTAAGGATATGAGACTATAAATTATAAATTTCTATTTATAAAAAATGATACAATTAAGATTATAATTATTAAATAAAAATTATGATAAACATAAATAAAATAAATTATGAGATAAGTTGAAATTAATAAAATTGTTATGGGGGGGAAAGGGTATTTGAGAAGTTTTGAGAGCTGTAGAATTGAGATCTGGAGGGGGAGGGGGTGGAATGCGGTTAGAGAATAAAATGATAACAAGGTTTGAAAATAGAGTCCAAAGGACGTCGTGAGTGAGATAGAAGTTTGAGTGTACATGGATTTATCTTCAGAGTAGCCATAACCAACTACAGACAATGTTCTATGCATCAAAGGACTTATTGAACCTCGATTAAGGGCTTGAGCGTGGATCTATTGTAACACCCCAGGTAAATAAAGAGTATGACATTTTCACATTTATCCATATTTGTGAATAAAATATTAATAGTACTTTAAATGGAATGCTATGCTCAATGGCGTACCCAATATGCAACAACAAGTTTCATTGAAATCATAAGTTGCACTCTAATAGTAAAATAATATTATTTTAAATGGTAGTTAACGCCTAGCCATTGTAATGGAGGGAATAAACATAACTATCTACAAAATTATTATATATGGTTGTCAAGTTTTTTTATTTTTTTAATAAATGTTAGGGGATTAAAAATGCAAATGAATCCAGTTTTTAAGCGTAAACATTCCAATATTCTTTAAAAGGTCGATTAACCGCCTTTTAATGGAGAAACACTTTTAAATCCACTTTTTGAGAATTTTATAAGATCTATTTTTTAAAATAAACATATTATTTATGATTGGGACATTGAAATTTACCTTGGGTTAATTTTTGGTATTTTTCTGACAATGTTCATTTTTCACTGAATAGTGAAAAATACCGCATTTTACATCAAAACTGATTTTTCATATAATTTAATTATATGGTTATATTATCTTTTTAATTTTTTTAAAGTGTAATTAGAATATATTTTTACCATGTAATTCAATGATGGTCATTGGGATTAATTTCACTATGGAATTAGGCATAAACAAGTGCCAAACTTTTCATAAATATTGTTTCTAAAAAAACCTGCTATTTGTTTTGACAACGGGAAGTTTTTTTAAAATTAATTATTGAAATTTATGTGTATCGAATTTGGTAAGATGGATGACATATTTGGAATCATAAGGTCCAAATTATGAAATTAAGACTCTTTTGTTTTTGGACATTATGAATAGTAACGACGATAATTATCTTTAATTATCTTGATTAATGAGTAATCAGGTAGTTAAAGATAATAAGACAATATCATAACAATAAAAAATGACCACAAAATGTGTCCTAAGGCTACTGGTTGTCTAATGTCCGACCATGGGATGCCTTGTTCCAAACTTGGGGGCCCCATGGAATCACTTTTGTGAGAAAGTGTCTTTTTATCTTTTTATTTTTAACGAATGTTAAATGTGACAAAGAATGTATCACCTAAGTAAAATATTTTTAATTTTGTCTACATAAATGATCTTTTAAACTATAAATATTCATTAGAAATATAAAAAGATTTCATACAACAGGATAATTTTTTTTATAATTTTTAGACATTAAAATTATTAAATTATTTATGACATCATGATGATGCAGTGATTACCTCATTAATAAAGGATTTAAATAAAATGAAATGATAATGTGAAATATATGACCTACACATGTCCAAAATCTATTTTATGGGTGGATTTATAACCATTAACACCTTACCCTTGAATTATATCAATGTGGGACCTTTTGAATCCGAAAATCATTTTCAAATAAAGTAATATTTCATTACTTTCCAAGAGTGCCCCTCCTCTCCTCTTATAGAAGGCCCCCAGCTCTACCTCCTTACCCACACTCCCAAAGCCTTTGGATCGGCCAACCCCTGCCCATTTTGTCTCTCCACATCCCTCTCTTACTCCTTGATGCCTAAATTTGGGCATAAGGCTTCCCAAGGAAGCCTCTGAGCTCAAACCAAAGGGAGTTACCCGACTTTAAGGTAATGTCTTCACTTGAGTCCTTTTGTTTTATTTTTATTCTCCAACCCCCTAAACTATTTTTATTAATTTGATTTGTAACAAATCCAGTATCTTCAATATACTATGATTTTGTTATAAGAAGTATTAGATCAACACTTACACACACCTTCGTCTAATGGTTAAAGAACATACTGTTTCTGTGGTTGGCGATTTTCTGCCTCACGAAACGATGATTGTTCAATATTCTTTTAACACCATTAAAGGTGGCCATTATGATGTCACTGTATTTTATATAAGATATATATGGTATTTATGTTTACTTTATGATTCTATATTTTATATTTAAACCATAACATTATTCTTTTCATGCTGTGTAAATGCGATAATTTCATATGAGGAAGTGCGGACTACCACCCCCTCTAGTGATGTGACTCGTACATGCAATACATGGAATGAATAAAGAATGAAATTAATGAACATATGTGACCTATATAACATATATATTATACTGTAATTAATATATATATATATATATATCATTTATTTTTAATTCCATTAATATGAAAAAGAAAAAAAATGAAATTAGCGTTCATGCGTACGTACGGTCTACCGTCTCCATGAACGGTGCTTTTCGTTTTTTTTCTCCAAATGATATAGAATAGTATAAAATGAATATTTACTGGATATATATGATATATATGATATATACATCATGATTATAACTCTGGATATAATATATACATGAACAACATGTAATTATAAAGAGCATATTTTGACTCAAGTACTAATGATCGTTTAAACGACCGTTAGTAACAAAAATAATTACATAGTGTTCATGACATGGTAATAAGTGATATAAAAGGAAGAATGAACTTGAAAAAGGTTCTTAAGGATTTAGAAATTAACTCAAGTTTGTTATTCAGGAGATTAAAGAACGATCGAGTCAAGTCGGACCTAAGATAAGGGTTCCTACTCTTCTCTTTCTTTTTAAGTACACTCTTTTATGTCATTCATTTTAAAGATCATATTTATTGTTATTGGGATGTTATTTTATATTAATATTACTGTAATTTTATTGTTCATGTGATGAGAGACCCTATTCTCTCTCATGAATCAACTTTGGAAGTTTTGAGTGGCGCCGTTAGGCTGCCGAATTTTCGTAAGAGATCTAACCTCTCTCTTTCTTTTTAAGTACTCTCCTTTGTGTCACTTATTTTAAGATCCTCTTTGTTATGATAGGGGATGTTATTTTATATTCCTATTGATGTACATTTTATTGTAATATGATGAGAGACCCTATTTGATCTCATCAATCCATTTTTGGAAGTTTTAAGTGGCGCCGTTAGGCTGCCGAGTTTTCGAAAGTGATTTTTCATCTCACATTTATTCCCGTGAAATTTATGCTACATTTGCCACAATTTCCTTTGAGTGGTGTATTTAATATCCATTATTCTACTCTTTGTGTAATATACTTTCGTTTATGATTATTTACATCAATTTTGTATTGTCCTTCTTTCACGGGGCGTATGTTTCGAAAGATACCCATGTCGGTAAGGGAACCTTTCACCCTCCTCTTTTTAAAAGACTTATTTTGTTATGTCTTTTAATTCACATAATATTATGTTGGGATATGTTCATCTATAGCCTTATTGATTTAAATTTTATGTCCATGTGATGAGATACCCTTTTTATCTCTCATCAACACATTTTCTGAATTTTGAAGTGATGTCGTTAGGCTGTCGAATTTTACCATGGGAACTTTTTAACCCAATTTCGATTTCTTTGGGTTCAACATGTAGTTATTGAATATGTCCTCATTTGAATATGTGCGAATGAACTTGGAGTGTTTTAAAATTAATATTCACTTATATTTGGTGTATTTATATTTGTCACACATAATTATGAGATTAATTTATCCTTAATTTAAGGGTACCTTCTTTACAGGGGATTTCATCTCATTTTACATTTCTATTGAGACTTAATTGTTGTTATGCACCAATTCACTCTTATATAGTGTATATAATGTCCTTTGTTATGTTATATCATGAATTCCTTTATTCTCATGATATTATAAAGTTCTGATTAAATGTTATTCCTCAATTATTGTGCCTCTCATTTTGTTAAAAACACTTTAAATAAAATATCGTTCTAAATGTTTTTATGATTTATTCTTATAAATGGTTTCCATTAATATCCATGTTTTCAAAATGGTTATAAGGATTTATTTATATGGATATTAATTGTTTAAAATGTTAAAATCTTCAAGGTGGTATGGAACACTTTGATTCAAAAATCTCTTTATTAAATGTTTTAAATGGTTTTGAAAATGGTTTCTTTTTGATTGGATTCATTATTTCAATATACTAAAATGTTATATTGTGATTGAAATGTGGAAATTTTATGTTTCCTTTATGCATGTTTTATGTGATACATTTATGTTATGGTTCTTGGGCATTGTTATGGAAACGGGCGGTTCCGTGATAAACTAAGGGCGAGTGAGCCCGATATAGCTCTCCAATGCACTGGGTAACGCGAAAGAGTGAAACTTTAAGGTTTCTCCGAAGAGATTTAGGGAATATACTATGGTGGGTATTCCAAACATAACCAATAGGGTTACTCCCAATGTAATAATGTTATGAATGCCACAAGTTACCTTTTATGTCTTATGATTTCTATGATTTATTCATGATTTTATGAGGTATGTTGAAGTGATTATGTTTTATGGGTAAAGTATGATTTCATTCTTATGTATACATGTACTCATGTTTCCTTTCCATATTTTTATAGCCCTTACTGAGCTTTTTATACTCATCCCATGTATTTGAAATGTTTTTCACAGGTCAAGGGAAGGGTACATGATATGATGATAGTGTCAAGGAAGTGTCAAGAAAGAATCCATGTTTTATTTTAAATATGCTTTCATTGATTGGAAAATGAATACTATCTTTCATGTAACCACTTTTTTTAAATGTGGAATGTAATGCAAGTTTTATGATCTAATTCTATAAAATGCTAAACTTGAAAAGATCATCAATGTGTAATCTTGTAATAACTCAAGATTAAGTAAGGTTTAAGGCTGGGGAATTATAGTTGGTATCATAGGTCAGTTTAGATAACTTTACAGGTTAGGGTATTCTTTAAGCATAAGTGAAATTACCATAATTGTTAGTATTTCAGAATGAGTCCTAGTTTTAGATAAAGTGAATGAGTAAGTATATCTTAGTGTTTATCTTCCTCATTAATACATGATGGTTTTGTTGATATACTCACACTGACCTTTTTGGTTTTAGTAAATGGTTGGATCTAGCAGGCACCAAAGTAACAGTGGATGTGAAGGAAACTGTGACAGTTTTTTGAGCAAGAAACCGAATAATATGGGAGCTGCAATGAGAACTCTTGTGATTATCCTCAACCAACTATCTGGAGTCATGATTGACAACTTAAACCTTGGTGATTTCTCTAAGGCATCATATATGTGAGAAACAAATCCCTACGGAACTACATGTAATAATCATAAAGGTAAGTGTGTTCAAAAACTTATGTGTCAAAAATGTGGAAAGAAACACCTAGGAAAATGTTTCAAAGGGACAGAAATATGCTATAGATGTGGAAATGAAGGTCATAAATCAAGAACCTGCCATGGAAAAAGGAAGTATCCAGTAGACTCGAGGAAAGGGAAAGAAGTTCTTTCTGAGGGATCAATTTAATGTTTTAAATGTGGTGTGCATGGTCATTATGAAAACACATGTCCTATGAAGAAGTTTCGTGAATGGGATCACCAAGATCGTACAAATGTTTGTTTACCAATACCTAATGCCATTCCAATTGGGGATTAAGAAACTTAAAATGACAAATCAAAGGTATGGATTATTTCATGACTATTTTTTTCCTATTTTGGAATCTTAGGATATGATTCATGATTTTGTTTGTAGGAAAGAAGTATTTTAGAATAAGTTGGAAATGAATGGTTAATGGATCATGAAGAATGTTTAATGAGTAAGATGTCAACATATAAGGGCTTCAAGAGTTATGGTGAAATTCTTAAGAGTATTAAGTCTCTTTTGATGATGGGGTTACATTAGAAGACTTTTTATATTATGTGTAACCCTGATGTTTAATATATGAAAATTTTATTCGAGGAATAGTTATCTGTTCTTTTGTGGACATAGTTATAAAGAACCATTTGGGTTTATATGATCCTTATATTTGAGGTAATTACGGGTTACTATATGTTATGATGGAAGTGAAAGGCATGAGATAAAATTGAGGTTAAAACATGTTAGTTTTATTTTTGGAGTTTTATAAAAAGGACAACATGCAGACCGTGTGACAACCCGTCACGTCGGACAAAGATGCGGGAATCGAACCCACAACCAAAGTGCGACTGGTATTTACCACCTACCACTGGACTACGTGAAGTCCCTGGTTAGTTTGACAGATTCCTTTTAGTTAGATGATTTTATGAATTAAGAGTATGTTTATTTTGGGTTATCTATAGAAATTTATTAACCTATCATGGAGGATATGTGATTAGGTTAATTACATTTCAATATGAGACTTTAGGAGCAACTGATGTTGTTTGGAGATAAATGTTACGATTTAACATGGAAGACTATGTGACTAAATCCTTCAAATATTTGGGTTTCAATCTTAGTTTTGTTTACTTTGAATAATTTTATGGAAATATTGTTTATCGAATGGTCCTTGTTGAACCTCGGGTTCTGTTGAAAAAATTTTGGAGATTAAGAATAGATTTTATTTTTATAAAGGGTTATCCTTTTCTGGATTATCTGATCTTGTACTAACCTTTTTGGTTTTGGTTTTGGTTAAATTCTAAAGACATGGGAATTATATAGTTCTCTTTTTTGGATTAGGTGATTCTCATGAAGTTGATTATAGTAATATTAATGCGAACAAGTCTTCCTAAATACTCATCTTTTGGAGAAAATATGAGTTTGATTAAGGAATCTAGTAACAGTTGAAAGTCTACATGACAAGTATGTTTCATTATGATTTAGTTAAGCTCAAAAATAAATTCCTCAATAAAAATTAACTTAAAACAAAAAATTTTTCTGTTAACTTTTCCTACTAGAGAATCGAATACCGTTTAACCCATCACATGTTTGGGATTTTCTTATGGTTAACTTTCTCCTAGACATGTTTACTATCACTCTCCATCAGAACATGACCCTTTGTTTTTTCCTCCATGTCCATATTTTCATACATGGAATCCTAGTATGTGTTAACTCGGGTGACCTTTTTTCTTCCATTTCATTCTTTTAAACTGATTGTTTAATTTACTCCTTTTTCGATGTGGGACTTTCAATGGAGTTTTCAAACCCAATTTTAAAATTGTGAGGACGCAATTCCCAAAAGGGGGGAAGGATGTAACACCCCAGGTAAATAAAGAGTATGACATTTTCACATTTATCCATATTTGTGAATAAAATATTAATAGTACTTTAAAGGGAATGCTATGCTCAATTGCATACCCAATATGCAACAACAAGTTTCTTTGAAATCTTAAGTTGCACTCTTATAGTAAAATAATATTATTTTAAATGGTAGTTATCGCCTAGCCATTGTAATGGTGGGAATGAATAGAACTAACTACAAAATTATTATATATGTTTGTCAAATATTTTTTATTTTTTTCAATAAATGTTAGGGGATTAAAAATGAAAATGAATCCAGTTTTTAAGCATAAACATTCCAATATTCTTTAAAAGGTCGATTAACCGCCTTTTAATGATGAACCTCTTTTAAATCCACTTTTTGACAATTTTACAAGCTCTATTTTTCAAAATAAACATATTATTTATGATTGGGACATTGAAATATTATCTTGGGTTAATTTTTGGTATTTTTCTGACAATATTCATTTTTCAATGAATAGTGAAAAATACTGCATTTTACATCAAAACTACTTTTCATATAATTTAATTATATGGTTATATTATCTTTTTAATTTGTTTTAAAGTATAATTATAATAAAATTTTACCATTTAATTCAATTATGGTCATTGGGATTAATTTAACTTTGGAATTAGGCATAAACAAGTGCCAAACTTTTCATAAATATTGTTTCTAAAAAAACCCGCTATTTGTTTTGACAACGGGAAGTTTTTTTTAAATTAATTATTGCAATTTGTGTGTTCAGAATTTGTTAAAATGGATGAAATATTTGGAATCAGAAGGTCCAAATTATTCAATTAATACTCTTTTTTTTGGACATTATGAATAGTAACGACGGTAATTATCTTTAATTATCTTGATTAATGAGTAATCGGGTAGTTAAAGATAATAAGATAATATCAAAATAATAAAAAATGACCACAAAATGTGTCCTAAGGCTACTGGTTGTCTCATGGACGACCATGGGATGCCTTGTGCCAAACTTGGGGGCCCCATGGAATCACTTTTGTGAGAAAGTGACTTTTTATCTTTTTATTTTTAAAGAATGTTAAATGTGACAAAGAATGTATCACATAAGTAAAATATTTTTAATTTTGTCTAAATAAATGATCTTTTGGACTATAAATATTAATTAGAAAGATAAAAAGATTTCCTACATCATGATAATTTTTTTTATAATTTTTAGACATTAAATTTCTTAAATTATTTTTGACATCATGATGATGGAGAAATTACCTCATTAATAAAGGATTTAAATAAAACGAAATGATAATGTGAAATATATGACCTACACATGTCAAAAACCTATTGTATGGGTGGATTTCGAACCCTTATCACCTTAACCTCTAATTATTTCAATGTGTGACCTTTTGAATCCGAAAATCAATTTCAAATAAAGTAACATTTCTTTACATTCCAAAAGTGCCTCTCCTCTCCGCTTATAAAACGCCCCCACCTCTACCTCCTTACCCACACTCCCAAAGCCTTTGGCTCGGCCAAACCATACCAATTTTGTCTCTCAACACCCCTCTATTACTTCTTGAAGCCTCACTTTGGGCAGAAGTCTTCCCAAGGAAGCCTTTGAGCTCAAACCAAAGGGAGTTACCCGATTTTAAGGTAATGCCTTCACTTGAGTCCTTTTGTTTTATTTTGCTTCTCCAACCCCCTAAACTCTTTTTATTCATTTAATTTGTAACAAATCCAGAATCTTCAATATAAGGATGTTGTTATAAGAAGTATTCGATCTACACTTACACACACCTTCGTCTAATTGTTAAAGAACATACTGTTTCTGTGGTTGGCAATTTTCTGCCTCACGAAACGATGATTGTTCAATATTCTTTTAACACCTTTAAAGGTGGACATTATGATGTCACTGTATTTTATATAAGATATATATGGTATTTATGTTTACTTTATGCTTATTTATTTTATATTTAAACCATAACATTATTCTTTTCATGTTGTGTAAATGCGATAATTTCATATGAGGAAGTGCGGACTACTGCCCCCTCAAGTGATGTGACTCGTACATGCAATACATGGAATTTATAAATAATGAAATTAATGAACATATGTGACCTATATAACATATATATTATACTGGAATTATAATATATATATATGTATATATCATTTATTTTTAATTCCATTAATATGAAAAAGAAAAAAATGAAAGTAGCTTTCATGCGTACGTACAACCTACCGTCTCCATGAACGGTGCTTTTCATTTTTTATCTCCAAATTATATGGAATAGTATAAAATAAATATTTACTGGATATATATGATATATATGATATATAAATCATTATTATAACTCTGTATATAATAGATACATGAACAAATTTTAATTATAAAGAGCATATTTTGACTCAAGTACCAATGATCGTTTAAACGACCGTTATTAACTAAAATAATTACATAGTGTTAATGACATGGTAATAAGTGATATAAAAGGAATAATGAACTTTAAAAAGGTTCTTAAGGATGTATAAATTAACTCAAGTTTATTATTCAGGAGAGTAAAGAATGATCGAGTCAAGTCGGACCCGAGGTAAGGGATCCTACTCCTCTCTTTCTTTTTAAGTACACTCTTTTATGTCATTCCTTTTAAAGATCATATTTCTTGTTATTGGGATGTTATTTTATGTTAGTATTACTGTAATTTTTATGTTCATGTGATGAGAGACCCTATTCTCTCTCATAAATCCATTTTGGATGTTTTTAGTGGCGCCGTTAGGCTTCCGAATTTTCGTAAGAGATCTAACCTCTCTCTTTCTTTTTAAGTACTCTCCTTTATGTCACTTCTTTTAAGCTCCTCTTTGTTATGATGGGGGTTGTTCTTTTATATTCTTATTTCTGTACATTTTATTGTAATATTATGAGAGACCCTGTTTGATCTCATCATTCCATTTTTGGATGTTTTAAGTGGCGCCTTTAGGCTGCCGAGTTTTTGTAAGGGATTTTTCATCTCACTTTTATTCCCGTGAGATTTATGATACATTTTCCACAATTTCCTTTGAGTGGTGTATTTACTATACATTATTCTAATCTCTGTGTAATATAATTTCTTTTATGATTATTTACATCAATGTTGTATTGTCCTTCTTTCACGGGGCGTATGTTTCGAATGATACCCATGTCGGTAAGGGAACCTTTCACCCTCCTCTTTTTAAAAGACTTCTTTTGTTATGTCATTTAATTCACATAATATTATGTTGGGATATGTTCTATTATATCATTATTGATTTAAATATTATGTCCAAGTGATGAGATACCCTTTTTATCTCTCATCAACTCATTTTCTGAAATTTGAAGTGATGTCGTTAGGCTGTCGAATTTTACCAAGGGAACTTTTTAACCCAATTTCAATTTCATTGGGTTCAACATGTAGTTATTGAATATGTCCTCATTTGAATATGTGTGAATGAACTTTGAGTGTTTTACACTTAATATCCACCTATATTAGGTGTATTTATATTTGTCACACATAATTATGAGATTGATTTATCCTTAATTTAAGAGTACCTTCTTTACAGGGGATTTCATCTCATTTTACATTTCTATTTATACTTCATTGTTGTTATGCACCAATTAACTCTTATATGTTGTATATACTGTCCTTTGGAATATTATATCATGAATTCCTTTATTCTCATGATATTATAATGTTCTAATTAAATGTTATTCCTCAATTATTGTGTCTCTCATTTTGTTAAAAAGACATTAAATAAAATATCATTTTAAATGTTTTAATGATTTATTCTTATAAATGGTTCCCATTAATATCCATGTTTTCAAAATAGTTATAAGGATTTATTTATATGGATATTAATGGTTTAAAATGTTAAAATCTTCAAGGTGGTATGAGACACTTTGATTCAAATATCTCTCTATTTAATGTTTTAAATGGTTTTGGAAATGGTTTCTTTTTGAATAGATTCATTATTTCAATATACTAAAATGTTATATTGTGATTGAAATGTGGAAATGTTATGTTTCCTTTATTCATGTTTTATGTGATATGTTTATGTTATGGTTCTTGGGAATTTTTATGGAAACAGGTGGTTCCGTGATAAACTAAGGGCGGGTGAGCCCGATATAGCTCTCCAATGCATTGGGTAACGCGAAGGAGTGAAACGTTATGGTTTCTTCGAAGAGATTTAGGGAATATACCGTGGTGGGTATTCCAAACGTAACCAAGAGGGTTACTGCCTATGTAAGAATGTTATGAATGCATCAAGTTACCTTTTATGTCTTACGATTTCTATGATTTATTCATGATTTTAGGAGGTATGTTAAAGTGCTTATGTTTTATGGGTAAAGTATGATTTCATTCTTATGTATACAAGTACTCATGTTTCCTTTACATATTTTTATATCCCTTACTGAGCTTTTTATGCTCATCCCATGTTTTTGAAATTTTTTTCACAGGTCAAGGGAAGGGTACATGATATGGTGATAGTGTCAAGGAAGTGTCAAGAAAGAATCCATGTTTTATTTTAAATATGTTTCCGTTGATGGGAAAAATTAATAATATCTTTCATGTAACCACTTTGTTTAAATGTGGAATGTAATGCAAGTTTTATGATATAATTCTCTAACACTCTAAACCTGAAAAGATCCTCAATGTGTAATCTTGTAATAACTTAATATTAAGTAATGTTTAAGGCTGGGGCCTTATATCTATGGTTCTAGGGTGGTCTGTTTTTCCTCTTCGATGTCTAAATCTTCCTATTATTTGATTTTATGGATCTATAAGTATGTATTTGTTTTGTGACTGAATATGTTTCAAATTAGCTTAACATCACCTGATTTTTGATTTCATCCACTTTCTTCTTTCATCGACATCTGCTAGTTTTGTGGGATTTTTGAATTTCATAAACTCAATGTTAGTGTTTCTCACAGTTTTAAAATTTTCAAATGTGTGAAATAATTTGGCAGTGTTTTCAGATAATACTGTCAACATTTACGAACTCTTTTGGATTGTTTATTGTATGGTTATGGATTGATGATTAATAAAGAATAATTACTATTCACAATCAATATATGCTTTTACTTTTTGATTTTTCATCAACAGTTCTATCTTGTAATGATCAACCATATATAAACATATATAAACAAAACACACACACGCAGACCCACACACACACACACATATAAATTCAGCATGCTCAACAAGCATCACCTGTGAATAAATAAATTTGATAATGAGATCCTTCTCAATATGATTATCTAATGGATATATATGGCTAATGATAAACTTGATAAATATATGCATTTATTTATTTTTATAAATAGTATTTGAAACTGCTATATAAGTAGTGCCTAAATGTTCATTTTAGGCTGAGGAAGTCACATAGAGAGAGAATTAACCTTTGTTCTACAAGGAATAAATCTTCTTCCTCTCCTATTTAGAATTATATAGCATCAGATGAATGCCTCATAGGTTTGGTTTAGATCCGAAAGTCAACTGATTTAGCTCAATTTTAAGGTATGATAAATTATTTTTCATTTTTTTGGTAATGTTTATTTTTTTATTAATTTCAAATTATATCAATACACTTCAAATGTTCAAAAATTAGTAAGGGTGATTATCTATTTTATCAATGTTTCCAAAAATTATTTTCATTAAGTTCAATTTATATTTAAAATAATTATTTATTTATTTATTTATTTAAATCACATTTATTTTTTATATAAGGGTGATTATCTGTTTTTAAATAAATATTTAAAAATTATTATTATGTTTAACTCTAAGTGTATGTGATTTACTTATTTGTATTTTCCAATATTAATATAAACATTTAATTTAAATTGGGAAGGGAAATAAATATTTTTAAATTATTTAATTATTCTTAATAAAATTTATTTGTTCTATTTTTATTTAAGATCTTCCATTTTATAAATTTCAAATGAATAATCATATATGTTATTTTTATTTTCAAAGAAAACCTTAGGTGTTTTAGTTTTTTTATGATTCAGAAAGTATTACTTTCAAAATTATTTTAATAAAATGTCATGATTTTATTTATTTATATAGAACATAATAAAGTTATCATTTTATTTATATTTTCATATCTACAACAAGATTTTTAGGGTTATTATTTTATGCTCTTGAGACAAAATAAAATTTAATTCTTAAAGATATTATTTAATGTTTATTATTTATAGTACGTTTTAAATAATAAAATACATAATTTTATGTGTGAAAGTACATTTACAACCACGAATGATCTTAGGGTTCATTATAGATTTACAATCATGACCTTTCATACGATAGATTAAAACTATTGGTAGAAACACATTTAATTTTAGTTTTCTTATTTTTTACATGATACCTATTAATGTATGAAGGGGATATATAATTATAAGCCCTAACCATCACTAAATGTCCAAATAATTCCTCATATACCAAATTATAGATTTACTTCTTGAATCAATATGCCTTATCCTTAAATATCCCTACTGAGTAAAGAATAAAATTTTTCAATATTTGCCGAGTAAATTTATCAAATTTCAAAGTAAACAATATATGTAAAAATTATATATAGTTTATGAAATAATAATATCCATTATATAATAAATATGTATATTTAATATAAATATAATGTCCAAAAAAATTACCACAAGAAAGTGGTTATCTCAAGAGAATATTAATAATCATAAAATTTAACAATAAATGTGTTGTGACCATCGGTTCATCAAGAATATTTGTTTTTAAAATAAAATAACGAATAAATAGGTATTCATGTAAAATACATAAAAGGGGAAGTATATAAACCACATAAAAGTGAATAGGTTCACATTGACAAATATTTCTCAGTGAAATGTATATTGAGTTGAAATCCCATACAATGATCATACCATTAAAGTGATGATTATTCAATTGATTGATTATGTGTTTAAAACATAAATACACATAAAATTTTGAATAAATGATATAAAATAATCAAAATAAATTACACACATAATATTATATTATTAATGACAATGGAGAATTAATATAACCCAATGGAAATAAATCGAGCTATTAAATTCCTTACCACTCAGTAACTCTCAATTCAATTCCATTTGGATAAAATAATTCAAAACTAAAACTCAAATTACCATGAATTATGAATTATTGTTGATATTACATATAAAATATGTATTATATACACTATATAAAAATAAATTGGTCCATAATTTCAAATAATACCTATTGGGGTGGAAATTGAGATGAAATTCATTAACTTAAGCTTTCCATTAATGTAAAGTTATTTAAAATATTCTATAATGGTTTTAAAAATGTTATTAATTTATAGCATAACCATACTAATATTTATAATATCATATATGATCATTTTAAAACTTCTTATCACTCATTCATTGACAATATTTTATTATTATTTTTATTATTTTGGGTGTTAGTTTCCTTGTTTTATCATACATATTTTTTTCATTAAAGGTTAATTTTATTATTAATATGATATATTTATTTCATATATATAACTATATTAGTCTTATAAATATCATATTTAATCATTAAATACATTTTTATAACCATTCGTTAAATTTGATCATAAAAAATGAATCACATTGCTTCATGGAGATGATAAACCATACATATGCACGTGCGAAGAAATCATTCCATTAATGGGTTTAAGGGTAAATAAGTATGTGATATATTAAATTTAAAAATTCAATATTATTTCATATGTATAAAATATTTTTACTAGATATATCCTATTTACCTTTTATGTAAATATTTTGTGAAAAAAGAATCACATTGCTTCATATGGTGGTAGTCCTCCGTACACACGAGCAACGTTATCATATTTTAAACGTAATGGAAGGTAAGAAGTTATAAGTTATATTAATACTACAAAAGTTTAATTTTATAATAAATATTATATATATAACTTAAATCTATCATTATATCTAATTGTGAGACGTGTTTATGGAAAATGAGTTACATCGTGTTCTGAGGCAGTAGTCTGCCGTACACCTATTTATAGATTTCGTTTCCCATTTGATAGAGAAGAAGACAAATAAACATTATTAAAAAACAGAATAAAATTTAATTATATGTTAGATACAGGTGTTATTATATGTTAAGTGTTAATATATAAGTGTTGTATGGAAAAGAATATTGAAAAAGAAAGATCTTCGTTAAGATGATTACCTATTCTTAGAGAAACCTCCATTAGATCTATTATTAAAGATCCCAGGGTTGGTATTTTTGGAAGAAAAAACCTCTATTATGTATATAAGGTTATTTCTTAGAGAGATTGTTAGGTTTTGGTTGATCCAAATGGATTTATATGTATAAAAAAGTGATGGGAGAGAGTTCCCTTTTGTAATTAAGGAGGAGTGAAGTTATTGGAAATACACAAAACTATTCAATAATGAGACGTAAATATTCCTATTGGTGCCTAGAAAATAAATAAATAAATAATTTTATGTATTATATGTTCAATACCCACCTAATAAAAAAAATTAAAACATTTTGTTCCCTAACTTCAATGTTTCCTTACTTTTATCATTTTAGTTTTCACCACGACAAGTAGCCTCTTTTTATTTACCTAGGTAATTTATCTTTTAAGATTAAAATTAAAATGATAATTATTATGTAATTTGGGCCCACTTATTCTACATATAAAATACAATTTATTAAATTAATATCTTATGCGTGTTTACAAATAATTTTAAAACATGTGAGTGTAATGCGTAAAATTCCGTTTAGCCTTGGCAACAATGTTTTTTACTATTGTTCTTAAATATAATTATTATAAGATAATCATTCAAAAATTAATGTATTACGGTTAATATATATAAAACTATATCAATAAATTGGTATATTATAGGAATTATTTTGTAATTTTAAATATTTTAATAAATTATTATTTCTTATATAATAATATTAATGTCAATTTTGACACAATTTATTTAATTTGAATTTATAAACCTCAAGACAAAGGTGAAATTAGAATATAGAATCTTAAAACCTATATATAATTTTATATTTATTTAAAAAAATTATGTAACATAATAATTCATTCAATTTATATTACTTTTAATATATTTAGTGTCATTTATTTAATTTTTATATTAATAAAATAATTACTATGTTCACTTTTCTTAACCATTTAAAGTAATAATATAATTATAAAAAAATAAAAAAAAATCAAACTCATGGTATTAGTTTCATTATTATCTAAATTACCTTAAATGTTCATTCAAATATTTATTTTTTCTCAATGTTAACAGATAATTTTAATTTAAATGCAATGGAGCGACATTTGTGTATTTTTTTGTACATAAATTATTATACTTCTAAATATCATGAAATAGTCTCTCAAGAGCACGTAAAAATATATCCTAAGGTTATGAGGGTCGAAATATGGCCATAAAGTAGTATCCAAACATGTATTTTGTCCATTTTAATTCTTATTATTTTAGTTTAACCTACTAAAATACCTATTTTAACCTTAATGACGATAAATAATTTTGGTTTTTTTACTATTAATTATGAAAAAAATTAATTTCAACTTATCATATAATATTAATTATGATTATTATAAATATTTAATCAATTTTTCTAAATCCCATTCACATAGGTAGAAAAATTTAATTTAAATTCAAACCTACCGACGTGATGAAAAAGCAGTTTTCCAGTGAAAAAATTCTTCTAAGTATTGAAATTTTTAATATAAAAAATCAAAACAAATTTGAATAAAATGATCTAAATTTATTTTATTATAGTATTTTTTAACTAATTTTCCATTAATTTTTTTAATTACAATGAATCCTTTAAATTCATTAAACAGAAATAAAATTTTCAATAAAAACTAGTATTTCTCTCTACTTAGAAAAAAATTATATTTTCAGAAAATTCTCAAAAAATCACTATAAGATAATTTTTACCAGATAATTTCAAAAATTAAGTTCATATTTAAAAATAAATTTTCTAAAAGTGGTAAAAATCAATTTTAAATTATGTACACAAAGTGAAACGAACCCGCCTTTTATAAAAAATAGAGTTTTTATAAAAATATTTATTTTTCATTCAAATGATTACAATTTTATTTCTAATAAATATATAGCCATTGAATTTTTTTACAGAATTTTATTAATTCAATTAGTTCTATTCATACCCACCGATTTGATGAATTTTTTATAAGATTATATTATATTAACAGTAATTTAATCTCTGTTTTGTGTGTCGCATATGCCATTAGGTGAAATGTTCTTCTTTTAGTATTTCATGTTTTAAAAAATATTTAAAAGGAATGTGATAATGTAGTATAAAATTCAAATATGATAAATATAATAAGATTCATAGAGTTAGATGAATTTTAAAAATAAATTTATTTCTCTTCCAGATGTGGTTGAAATTTTTTATCTAGAAGAGAAACTAGTATACCAATCTCTATCAGAGGTGAAGGGATATATGTATATTAAAATAATTTTTTTGATGAATAATCTATCGAATGTTCTGAATGAATCATGTGGAAATTTATATTATATACTTTATGATTGTATAATAAATATCAAATAACAAGATGAAGGAGACAAACACAATGTATACATCAATTATGAGAATGATTAAATAATGTTGTGGATTATTTATTTTGATGAATTAATATTCAGAGTATTGGAAAAATAATTATAAATAATATTTCATATTTCAAGAGTTATAGGTTTTAAATTTCAATGATTTCTTAGTTGATATTTTTCCTTGGTTTTTAGGCGGCACAAGGAAAGCATAGTGAAACTATTTCTCAATCCCAATATTCCAAGTAGGCTCTGTAGAGTTTTGAAATAGAGGATTCTAAGGTAAGTAAAAAAATTGATTCTACCCAAAAAAGTTTTTATTGTAAAATTATGTAAAAAAGTTTAACATCCTATATTATAGGAAAATCATTAGATGTCTACTATACAAAACCAGAAAACACCTCAATTTTTTCTTGTATGTCATGATATAAGGTACCAAAGAAATACCAAAGAAATAAACATCCATGAATGGAAGAGAATATAATGGTATATAAAAAGGATGGTTATTTTCATTTTTTATTATGATATACAACATTTGGAACTTTTTAGATCCATGAATGTGAATTTGGTTATTTCAGTGGATAATCATAATTCAATAATAGAAAATGTTTTTTTCTTAGAGATTTATGTATTTCTTAGTTGTTTGATAAGTAATATTACTTCTCACTGATTTTTTTATATGATTTATACCTTACAAATACTGAATATTGTACCGAACTTCTATAAATGAAGCAAGATATTAAGGATTATGAAGTTGGTGTGATATTTCCTATAAAAAAGAATCATGATAACTGAATTTCTAAATATTATTGAAAAAATAATATCCATCATTCATGGATAAGGTATATAGAGATAAAATATCTCTTTATTAAGGACTAATTAGAGAAAGGTTTTGTAAGGTTAGACTATGTGCCTACAAAAAATCATGTTTGGGATCTCAAAATTTTGGAACTATCGAAAGAGAAGTTTGAGATGAATTATTTGGATCTATGATTCCAACTATATCCATCCATGTAGGTGATATGGATAAGTAAACACAATCTCTTAAAGAGTTTACCATTATAAAATTGGAGTTTCCTTATTCCACTCAATATTTTTTTACATCAAGTGAATTGTGTAAAGGTGTAATTTTCCTTATAATATTTTTTGGCTAATATTTTTCTTTTGGTAACCCTTAAATAATTAATATTTGGGTTCACTGATAAACATGGAGATATATATTCAATTTTATCAAGGGGATAAATATTTATTTAAAGGGATATCATAGGATATATATTTAATATTATTTTTTTATATAATTTTTTTTATGTATAATATTAGTAATATATCAAATAGTGTAAAGATGATTTTTATTTAATTTTCAAAATAATTAGTGACAAATAGTATAAGGATCAATAAAGTGTTGTTAGGAGGAAATTTTCATTCGACCCTTGTTTCTCACACTGAGTTTCACACATGTGATATTAGAGTGTATGATTTAAAAATAAATGATAAACTATATGATAAATAATTGAAGTTTTTATAATATTAAGAACAAAAAAATTATTTTCTTTCTTATTAAAGAAGTTAGTGATGTTTTTTCAACCATCCAAAAGGTTGATATTATTAGAAAAAAAATTTATAATTTATTTTAAAGAGTATGGTGGGAGTCATAAAAACAATAATTTCACATATTTTCATCTTTTTAAGCATATGGGGCTTTGGAGGAAGGTTGAGAAAAAAGATTTTTCAACCAAGGAATTTATTGTTGGATTGTTAACAATTAATTTTGATGTTTTTTGTAATTGTTGGTGGTGATTTTTGAGTAAAGTATAAAGGTAGAAATAAATATAAGGACATGTAGATATTGTGATATGATGATGTATAAATATTTTAAGAATGATCATAATTTTTTTATGGAAGAGATATGTTTATAATTTTAGAAACCATATGTTTTATGAAAAATAAATTTCATTATAGTATATGAAATTTATGTTGAGGATGAAAATAGAAAAAATTAATGGAGTTTTAGAATATTTTTGTGGTAAAAAGATGATTAAAATTGATGAACACAAATTTTGAATATTAAGAATTAAAAATAAAAGGATAAATTTAGATTTAGATTTAAAACGTAGAACAAATGGATGTTTAATGGGGATTTAAGTTATTATTCAAGAATATTATAGTTTAATTTTTTTCCTCTAGGGAATATTTTGGTGATTAATAGGATAAATTTAGTATGCGAATAACTCACCACATCATGTTGAGACATTATGTACCATGTATGATCAATAAAATGTGATATGAAGAATTTGTGGGGTTTCAAAAGACATTTATATCTATAGGAATCTCAATTTTACATGAAACAAATATCTAAACCATTGTCAAATTAATTTCATCGAAGTAAAAAAACCATAATAGAATTATTTTCAATGGAAGTATCTATTTTGGTGGTTGGAAATATTATTTACATTTAAATATATGAAAACAACTATTTGGATATTGTGAAAGGTATTTTAGAGGTCTTGGTGGTTGTTGGATCTATTAAAGCTGGGAGATATTTTACAGTACACAATAGAAAATTGCATTTTATAATGGAAAAATCCATATAAAAATGGGTAGGCCTATAATAGGTACTATAGAATCCATTTTGGTCCGTGATTAAGATTAAATGGTATCTGCATTAGAATAAATAAAATAGTAGAGTAAGTATGAATGTATAGTGAAAATGAGTAATTGGAGGATCACCATGCCATAGTGAAAGTCATTTTTTTATATGGAATTCTTGAGTTGAAGAATAAATTGGAGGATAATAATAGAGTAATCTATGTTGAAGGGATATGTTTTATGACGAAGTACTGTTCCTTTGTGATTATTGTACCATTCCATGGTCGGTCTTAATGTAGGCATAAAATGAGTGCTTCCAATAGAGTACATAGTGTAGAGGTTTGAAAACTAAATTTTATTATGAGATTTTATGAGTTGGAATTTTTAACTACTTGGATGATATTACACTAACTTTATCAATATAAATAGTCTTTAATAGTAGAGATTTAATTGTAGATGATACAAGGGATGAAGTTCAAGAACTGTAAATTCAAGATAGTTAATTTATTGTATTTTAATTTCAAATACATTAACATGGAATGGAGGTAGATTAAGGGAATAAAAAATGTGAACTATTCTTGATATTAAAAATAATATAGGAAAACACCAAGATATAAGTGGAAGATTGAGAGGAAAATATGAAGCATCCCTATAATGATAATAATTGATAGATATGAATTTGTTATGAAGGAATTGCTCATTATTTCTGATGTAATATATTTTATATATGATAAACTATTAATGAATATGATATAATATATAATATCTATTATAAATTATAGGGTGAACTCAAGAGATTGATCATTATTTTTTTATTTGATTTTTATTAGGGAACAAGACTCACAGTTTATGGATAATCAAGAATACATCTACATTTTTGGAGTAAAAAAGACATAATTAATTGTAGATAAATTTTTCCACTAGAATTATTCTATATAGATAATATTATTTACTAATATGGATAATTTGTATTAGAAGAAAACATTTTAACTCTTATTATATAGACTTGATATAACCTGGTTTGAATATCGGAGAAAAAACATAGAACTCAACGTTACATCACATTTGAATTTATGATGAAATTTATATCTTGTACACATACTGATCATTGAGTGAAATTCATGTCAATGAATTGATAAGTGAAGTATAATTATATACACTAATTTATTTTGTATTTGTTCATATATAATTATAAGGGATTAACCCATGGATGGCTGTGCATTATTTTAAATATTTTTCAAAGGAAGAGATCCTTGGTGCACATCCACCGCAACTGAACTTTTATCCATTTAAAATATTGAGTTTTTAATGTTATTTGGTACACCAACACGACAATAAGTTCATGGTCCTTAGATAAATCATATATGGGATAAATAAGTAAAAATTGTTATATCATTTCATGTCTTATTTTTATAAATATGTTCAGGATATTTGGTAAAGGCACATTTTTGAAAGAGATAGACTTTTTATTCCTAATTTTTATAAGGGAATAATACTTTTAGGGAAATGGAAATTTTTAAAGAGTAAAGTTTGTATCAAAATTATTCCCCAACCCATCTCACTATACCTCGGGTTATAATAAGTGGTATCAAATAATACATGATATGTTTTTTGGAGTTCAATAATGAAGATCTATTATCAACATTTTATGGATCCTTCATCTTAAAAGAACAGTATGATGGTTCAATATGATAATAAACCATAGGGTGATTTATATCACGAAGTAGATATAGAGGTTGATATTGAATAATTAGATATTCAACCAAATAAGATCCGGAATATTAGACAATTTTTGAACGTTTTCAATGATTATATTGAAATAATTGTGGATGAATATTCATTGTATGAACAAGAAGTTATATAATTTTATGCAAATAATGATGAATCAAAGTAACATATTGATTTAATTCAAAGAAATAAGAATAGGAAAATGTCGAATAAAATACATATACTTTTATTGAATAATTAAATGTGAAAATTGAATCTATGAAGGAATAAGTTGTTATGCTTTTAAAAAGGAATTTTGAAGATCTCTCAGAAGATGAATTATTTAAAATAAGGGTTTTTAGGTATTTAGTAAATAAAATGATTCACATATGTATAATTAGAGTAATAATATATAACAGATGACTATAGATTCAATAAAGTATCCTATGTAAGAGATCCAAAATAATAAGAAATATTTTGAGAAACTATTGAATGAGTTTTATGATACTATAACAAGGCCATCAAAGGATCTCACTTAGAAATAAGTTCAAATAAAATTTATCCTTAATCTATTAATATCTAATGTGATTGGATTTAGAGATAAATTATTGATCAATAGTCTTAAAGAGAATTTTATTATAGTTTAATGAGCTTTAAAATTAGGTATTCCAATTAAATATACCCAGTTTTATATAAAGGGAAAAATAATTAAATAGATTTAATGTTCCTTAGTCTCTTTATAAGAAGTAAATAAAGATCAAGTGAAGCCTCTAAAAATGGAATATTGAGAAAATGTAAAATATTTTTTAGTTTAAATAGATCAAATAAACTCTACATGCTTTGGTATGAGGGGTAAGTCAAAAAATAACAAGGAATAGATTGTAGAAAATCAGTATATTTTGTTTAGAATTTTAAAAGAATCAATAAATCTTGAGTAGTATCTTAAATTCAAAAGACCAACTATTATAGGAAAAATGGATTTTCAGTTTGATATATAATTATCCAAAGAAATTAAGAAACATTTAGTTAATTAAAAATGTAAATATAAAAAGTTCATGAAGTTACGTCGGTAAATTAAAATCAGAAAGTAACGAAAGTGATTGAATCAATTTAGTGGATTCAATAGGATAAATAAGAAAACATGTGTTATTTTTATGAAATTCCTGGTCATACAATAAGTTAAAAAAGTATTTTCTTGGGATGATTTAATTTTTTGAAAGGAAATGACTATGAAATCAATACATTCCACAAATGAGTAGGTATAACTCTTATAGTTATGATTTTTATTCCTCTAAATGTGGTGTTAGTGAATTGAAACATCAATAAAAATATGGAATACATGTTATTACTTGATAAAGAAATTAAATCAACACCTTTGGAGGTAATTTATTTTGTTTTGGACAATAAATTCACTTGAATAATGAGTAAAAAATAGTATTTGTGGGTAGGAATTATTGGATGCGAAGAATAATTTTTTATCATCATAGTGGAATATATTATTAATATGGATACAAATTGCATAATTCAAGGTATTTAAATATGAGATGAATAGAATAAATGATGAGGATTATCATTTCTAATATAAACACTAAAAACAAAGCTGGTATAGAAAGAAAAACTATTATATTAAAGAAAAACATCCACTTCTTCAAGGAATATTAGAAGGGTTAACAAAGGGAACTGTAGTGGTTTTTATAGTATAAACACCTTCATGGAAAGAACGTAATAAATTCTTTAAATATTATATGAAATTTAAATCTATGATAGATGATATTAAGAAGAAATCTTACACAATTGAGATCATTTTAAAGGTCACCATATAGGAAATAAATTTGAAACAAAAGGAGATGGAGAGTTTTGGAAATACAAATTTAGGATAATTAATTTAAAAATGGTATCATTGAAAGATAAATAATTAAGAAGTATTTCAATAAATATGAATGAAATGGTGTTTTTAAATAATCACATTCATCTACATACATGTGTTATAAATAACCACTTTCCCCTTATAAGACATTGTTTATAATTTTTAATAGTGTAATACTGGTTTAAGGAGAAGATACGATTTATGGAGTGAATTCATTAAAAGTATATGAATTCATATTAATAGAGTAAATTTATTGATAAGGGATTATTACATTGAGAGAAGATAAAATGCAACAAGTGGTTTTATAATTAGTAAATATAAATTACAAATATGTGTCTATATATTCAAATGGAGATAATATAAACATGGTCAAAATGTTTTATCATTCCATACCAATAATTATCTAAACCAAAATAAAAGATATTAAAAATTAAATATTATTTAACAAAACACATGGAGAAATTTTTGTGCTATATATTCTTATTTTAAAAAATATATTCTTTGATGGGATTTAGGATATAAGAAGCTACTAAATAGTGAATTTCAAGATAAAGAACAATTATTTCTTTAATTATTGAGTCTAAAGTTTCATCATCAAGTGGAATAATATTTTTTTGAAGATTAAATAAATGCTATGGCTCAAAAATAATGTGATTTATTAATTATTCAATATTATTTTATGTGATATTGTGATTTAGACTACATGACGCTTTCTAAATGTGTTTAATGTTTAAGGTGTATAATATTATGAAAAATAAATGAGTGACTTGGAATACATTGCAGTTTTTGATATGTTTTCTTATCTTATATATCGAGTATTGAATCACTTGGATTTAGAGAATATGTTAATAGATCTTTTCTAAGTGGTAATCTACTCATTATTTTTAAAAAAAAATTCCTACTTGGTAATGATTATCATTTAGGATAAATATTAATTTTTTTATTATGTGGTGAAAATGATAAATATATTTTTTAAGAATGGTATTTACATATGAAAATTAAATTTCTACTCATTCATAGATAAAGGGGTATAATAGAATATGGAAGAAATTATGCCTGGTGTTTTTAAAATTAAGGGAGAGACCTGTGGTTATTGAAGACTGATTTGAAATAAACAAGTGGTATCTATCCCCTTGACATATTTGAATATAAGTTAAAATTAATATGGTGATAGTGTTTTCTTGGAATATATAGAGAATAAAAACATAGAGTTTTATTTTAAAAAAGGAGAATAGAAATTTGTGAATGTATCTGATTTATGGTTTCAAAGATGTACATTACTACATTTAGAGATAATACATTGTTTAATGAATAGTATTAACAAAATCAATAGTGTGTATTTTGAAACCAATGTATAGTTTTTTTGGATTTATTGACGGTTAGTGATGATGTTTATTGATCCATGATTATGTTTATTTATGGGCGATTTACAAGGCTATAATTAAATAGAAGGGAATGAAGATCCATGGATTTTTTAATGTTTGAAGATGAGAATAATGACCATAAAACACTTGATGTTATAGAGATGATACATGGATTCATGGAGAAATTTTAACAAAATCCATAGGGTGATAATGTTGAAATAATAGAATTGGTTATTTTGTTTTTTAAACATTAATCGTGATGTTTTTTTATCATTGATGGTTTTGATTCAGCAGAAAATCACAATGGTAGAAATAAGTTTAAGGATACAACTATATATTGAGATGATGATGTATGATGAATAGTAGAATAATCAAGAAACACATGGATTTATGGATGAGATATGTTTATAATCCTAGAAACCATAGTTTTTATGAATAATTTATGTCACTATAATATATGAAATCGATGTTTGAGGGTGGATGTAAAATATTATAATTTGAATTCTTAAAGATTTGAAAGTATAATATTGATTAAAATTAATATATATATATATATATATATTTATATGGGAAATGAAGAATTAAAAATAGCATATTGATCTTTATGTGTTATAATAAATATGACCATGGTGTATGTTTAATGGTAAATAATTTGTTTATTTAATCATATTATAGTTTTATAAAGAGTTTAATAATGAAAGTAAATATCATGAGATGATTAGAAGTAGATCCAAGAATGAAGAACTTAAAAAATTATAACGAGAGTTGTTATGTCATAATAGATTATAAAATTATGAGTATGGAGGATATTTGATAGTTTTATAATTCATTTCTATCCGGGGAATTTTCGTTGAAAACCGAAAGGCTATCTACACTATTGTCAACGGAATTTCAATGAAGTTAAATGATTCTAATTGAAGTCCTTTAAATGGACCAAGGTGTTCTGACAGACATGGATGTAATAGAGACTTAAAGATGTTGAAAATTCATTTGATAATTGTACATTCAGTTTATAAGGTTTTGTGATTATAGAATTAACAAAAATGGTGGTCAATTTTACACAACAACATGGAACATAGAGTTTTGTGATTAAAAATACCTATGAAATATGGAGGTCTATAACGGGTGTTTTGGAATATATTTTGGACCACAAATTTGAATAAATAGTCTATATGAAAGAATAAAAAATGGTGGAATAGTTACACAAGGTTAGTAAAAGTGAGAAAATAGAGGATAACTATTCCATGGTGAATGTAATTTTGATTATCAAATTTTCTTGAGTTGAAGTGGAAACAGTTAGGAAGGCATGGAATGAGGCATTTTAAACGGAATTTTCCAAGATAAGTACCATTTCATGCTAATTATTTTTCCATGTTGTGTTTACTCATGATTTGATCATGAAACAATGTTTAAAATGTAGGTCTTGATATAGAGGAATGATGACTAAAGGTTATGACTTGATTTGACGAGTTGACACTTTCTAAAAGCTCAGTGATTATGAAATGAACTTCATCAACCTAAATTAAGTTCATTAGTGGAGATATAGTTGATGATTATTCAATTGAAAAATTTTAAGAAGACGAAGATCAAGGTAGTTAATTTATTGAATTGGAATTTGAATTTAAAATCTCTTGATTTTAAATAATGGGATGTGCCTAGAACAAAAATAGGAATAATATTATTTCTAGTATAGAGAATAGAGAGACGCATAAAGAGTTAATAGGAATATTAAGAGCAAATGATGAATGAGCCTCATGTAGAGCATGGTTGATAGATATTATTTTTTATGGAGGAAGGGATCATTATTATTGATGTAGTATTTTTATATTTGAGGTGATATTGAATAAGAATAAGAGAGAATATTGAATAATTGTCTAAAGGAGATGTTGAACTTAACTGATTGATCAATCATGATATATCCAGTATTCAGTATGGAAGAAGTCCCAAGGTATGTGAATTTTCATTTATATATTCATATTTTTAGATTAAGGGATGTAAAATATATTAAAAATAATTCCTACATTATAATTATTCTCTCTAGAGAATATTTTTTTTACTACTATGAAGATTTTATATTGGAAGAAAAAATGTTAAATATATTATACAATGTTGATATAATCAAGATTGGAGAAAATATAAGTCACTTAGAACTAAAAATGACATCACATATGGAATTATGATGGATTTTACATCCTATATAAAATATTAAATTGAAGAAACCTTCATATTGATAATTTTAGAAGATATCTACAAGTATATAAACTCATTTATCATATATTAGAGTATAAAGAATGATAAGGGAGTGACCCTTGGGTGGTTGTGCACTATCCAATTTTTTTAAATAAAATTATCCTTAGTGTGGCGTAACTAGTGATGAAATTGTATCCATAATAAATACCATGTTTATATTGTACTTTTGGGACTTTGGGAAATAACGAGTGTATTCTCCTTGGATGTATATTTGTTGTGGGTGAACCAAGTAAAAATCTTAATATCATATCATTTTTTATGTTTATAAATATGTTAAAGATATTTTTTGTGGGAATATTTGATTAAGATATAGATTAAATAATGTTCCTTCTTATAAAGGATAAATATTCTAAGGTAAAGGGCAAGGCTAAATGATTTTAAATTTTTTTTCACTATAGATTACCCCTACATTTGGGTGTATCTAGTTACAATAAGTGGAATTAGGTACTAAATGTCTATTTTTTAGAGTTCTGTCTTGAATTTTTTATCAAAACATTGGGGATATTAAGGGAATGATGATGTTTTAATATTATAATGAAACATAGAGTGTTTTTAACGTTAAAGTAGATATTTTTTTGCTATTAAAGAATTTGATATTCAAAAAACTGAGAACTAGAATATTGTTGGATTGTTAAAATATTTTTATGAGCATGTTCAATAACTACAAAATTAACTTTACATGATTTAATAAGTTGTATAGGATGTATATGTAACTCAAAAATAATCATAATCAGGTATTTATTTTAATTAAAAGTAATAAGAACATGCCTAGTTGACTAAAAATATAATTTTACCTACTGAATATCGAAATGATTAAATTGATTTTTTCAAGAAATAAGTATTTGTGTTTTAAATAATTATCTTCAAGGATATATTATAATACAATTAATCTAAAGGAAAAGGTATTGGGGACTTTAGTAAATATAAAATGTGAAAAATGTTTGTTGCAAGTACTATAAAAGAACAGGTAACCATGTTTTCAATAAAGGGATGTTTGGAATATCCATAAAAAATAAATGAATATCAATAGAAACTATTAGAAGAGTTTTATGATACCATAAAAAGTATCTATAAGTATATATTTGAGAAATAATTTCAAATAATATGTATTCTTGATCAAAAAATGGCTCAGAAGATTGGAGTTAGAGATAAATTCTCGATCAAGAATCTTGAAGAAAAATTGAATGCAGTGAAATGATTGTTAAAATTAGGTATAAAAGTTATGTATGATAAATTATATTTCAAGGTAAAAATGATTGAATATATTGAATTTTTTACTATCTTTATAAGGAGGAAATTATGATTAATTTATGCCTCTCAAAAGTGAATATAATGAAAATATAAAATCTTTTTAAGGTTAAAGTGATCGATTCAACTTCAGTACTTTTCTATGGAGGTTGAAATATAAAGTTTAACAAACTCGGTTACTGAAAATTTGAAAATTTAGTTTAGATTTTTCAAGTAATTGAGAAATATTCTTAAAGTATGAAGGCCAACAATAATGGAAAAGGTTTGTTTTGGGTTTTATGTATCATCATAAAAAAATAACTTTTTATTTAATTATAACACTAAAAAATATTCTTATGAAGGTAAATACAGAAATAAAAAAAATGAAAAATGTATTTGAGTCAAATATGTGGATTCAATATTATAAATTTGGAATTTTTTTACTATTATTGAATGAATTTTTATATGGTCTGTTTCTGTAAATATTATATTCGATTGATTTTTGATTTTTGGATATAATGGAATATAAAATACAATAATTTAAAAAGATTTATGGTATAAATATTATTGTTCTAATTATCATTTTTTTAATTGTGGTATTATTATGCTGAATAATAGATAAAAATATAGAATAAGGTTTTCTCCCAAATAAAGCTATTTAAACAACTAGTTTTTGGGTATTTAATTTGATGTGGAAAAAAATATCATAAGAATAATAATTTCATAATGGAGTTTGTTGGATGGAATATATAGATGAGAATGAGATGTAGAGATCATTACATTGGAATATGTTATTAATGTAGCTATATAAGAAATATTTCAAGGTATTTTCTTATGATAAAAATAGATGGAATGATAAAGAAGATCAATACCCCTTTGACTATTATAAAATAAGTTGATTTTACAATAAATTATATTCCTTTAAATAAAATCTTGACATTATTAAATAAATATGAGATTTAATGTCAAAGGGATGTGTGTCAGACACATATGGTTGTTATAGTTTGACATATTTCATGTAATTAACAGAAGTTTTTTGAAAAAATAAGATGAAATATGAATCTATACTCAATATATAATGATGGAAGTTTGAAAAATCAAGATAATTGAAAAGGATAACACATAGGAAACAAAAATAAGGAAAAAGGATAAAAAGTCCAAGTAAATAGAAACTTCTGAGAAATAATGTATCATTGTTATCATTAAAAGAAATATCACTAAGAAGCATTGAATGAAATATTAAATAAATTAGTTGCTTCAATGAGAACAATAAAATTTATTTAATTAAGTATATTGGAAAAAAACTTTATCCCCATTGATATTATTATTTCTTTGTTTTGATGGAGTGGTGGTCGATTAAGGGGGAGATATGATCCATGAGGTGTATTAATTAAATTAACATGAATATGTAGTAATTGGGTTAATGCATTGAGATGGATTAAATGGAAACAAATATTTTCAGAAGAAACCAATATAAATATCAATTTTATATTTTTATTTTCAAATATAGAAAATCCAAAGAATATCAAAAAGTGATTCCATGCTATATGAAATATTATGTAACCATGAAGAAAAAAGAAGATAGATTAAATATAAAGAAACAAATCTCTTAGAGGACTTAATGTGTTATATATTTGTTTTCTAAAAAAATAGTAAAATAAACTAGTTTTTAGGATACTAGAATATGATTAGTGGATAGTTCCATGATAAAAAACAATTTTTACATCAATGCTAGATTATAAAGCTATATCATCAAGTTGAATCATATTTTTTCTCTTGAATAACCATCAAGTGGTATGGATCACAAATATCATGGTTTAATAATTATTCTATGTCATCCCTATGATATATTTTGATTGATACCACAAGATTATTTCATTAGGATTTTAATGTTCAAGGTTCATACTATTATGAAATATAAATGAGTGTAGTGGAAAATATTATAGTTTTTAATATATTCATTTTTTTCTACACTGAGAACATAATCATGATTGTTCCGAAAGTGTTTTATTGAAATTACATTAAATATATCAATATGTATTTGGTGAAGTATTATTATGGTTATTATTGGAGGATTGTTTTGGATTACATCCTCAAAATTTAATTATGATGATTTTTTCACTAATCATATAGAAAAAGTCAAGTGTACATTAGTCAAAAAAAAGTGTGTACAACATTTAATGTAAGTTTAAAGTCCATGGGGTTAATTAATGAAGACATATGATGAATTTGAGTTGAATTTGATAATTTTTTAAAGGTAAACAACATATTAAAAATCTATGTAAAGGTAGCCCCTATTTTCTACAATTGTTATAAAGGTTACTAAATATACCAGACAATATGAAAAGGTCATATGGAAGTTGCATTACCCTTGTAATGGTAGTATAAAAACTATGTAAAGGTAATTTTAATTAATAAAGTACTATGTAAGGGTAACAAGAAATTTATGAAAGCTACTAATGGGTAATCTACAAGCTCCGTAATGGTATTTTCAGTTTCTATAATTTATTTCTGATGAGATATTAATTGAGATGATGTTACCCCAAGATTCAATAATTTAAATTCCATGATAACTTTTATTATTTTTTATGGTTCAATAACAAATTAATTTAATAGTGAAAAATAAGATGAATTATAATTATTTTGGTTTTTGACTAGATCACAATTCTTTGAGAAGAAACATATGACTTTTGTTGGATCATAAGACTTCACTCTTTGTATGAATATGATGATGACATTACTCTGCATAATTTGTCTTTGGATAGTAAACATTTAGATCATATGAATTTGTGATAATAATAAGTCTTTGAGGGAGTGTATGAATTTGGATGTTATGACTTGATCATATGACTTTAAAGTCAGATAAAATGGAAAACCTGAAATGCTGAGATAAGATTTACACTATATAAGAACAAATCCATGCCATAGTGAATGTATTTATGTGTTTGGAGTTTTTAAAGGAAATTTGAAGGTACATATTTCATCATAACTAAATATGAAATATTTTTATCACATAAATAATATGGAAAATTTTCAATTCTTTAATTAATTAAAATGAATGAATTAACTATGTATTTTTAATGAGAAATATATCAGATATGTTTTGACCGATTTAAATGGGAATATCCTGTAGAAATTTTCAAGGAGTTTCTAAAAATATTATTTTGGAAATAATTAAAAATTATTATTCAAAATATTTTGTGAATATAAAGACGTGTTGGTATATAATAAGAAGGATGAGATTGAGTCTCATAAATATCACGTGAGTACAAAATTATGTGAACCCGATAATGCATAGTGTTGAAGATAGGGGAGTTAATGCTGTGTTATATTTAAAGAATAAGACCATAAGAACATAATTATTCATAAAGGGCGAGGAAGATCTATATCTATCAAGATATGGGGTGAGTTTTTTCCCAAATGAACTATTTCAAGTGAATTTTGATTATTTTAAAGCTATATACAAGAAAAATTGATCCTATGGGATCATAAAAGAAGATGATATTTGGTGATGGAAAAAAAACTATTATATATTGTAGATCTATATACCTTTGGATCAAAATTGAAGATAATTTTCATTATGGTGTATAAGAAATCAAAGATAATATTTGGTGGCCAGGGTGTATAACTAATCATGGAAGAAGATTTAGTGTCTTGGGTGTATAATTAGACACAATTGGAGGATCTACTACTAGATTGTATAAGAAATTACTTCAAAAGATTGGTGATTGTGGAGTATAAACAATAATGATTCTATGTAACATAGAAGAAAAATATAACTTATAAAAATGTTATTATGGTGAAACAATAGGTCTAGATATAAAACCAACTATAATAAAGATTATGATTTTATGCTGAACCCTATAATTAACATGTGATTCCCTCTATCTCTATGTTGTTATTTTTGTACATGAAATGTGGATGTGATTATATACTGAGTAGAATGAGGAGAATAATAAGTTTGAGTGGTTTAATTAAATTGAGGAATTTATAAAAATAGACACTTGATTCACCCCCTCTTAGTGGTCCATCATCCATGTTCATCTCAATTGGCATCAGAGCTAATTCAGGTTATATTTGAAAAGATCCTAGATTTCCCCATTATTTTTGAATATCTTTAATGGAGTAAAAATTTTCGGAAGTGTTTGAGATTCCTTATAGAAATAGGAAGAAAATTTGGATGGTATAAATCTGGATATTCTATCCAAGAATTATAATAATAGAAGGAAAATAAAGGAAAATAAGATGAGGGAGATTCAATAAGTAAAGTGAAAAGCATCCCTAAATAAGGGTAATTACAGTGGTATCCGTTATAATATTTATTTTGATTATGATTCTTCTAATGTGTCTTGTTTAATTTTCAATTATTGTGTATCACATAGTGATATTTTATTGAGATTAAAAATTATCATAAAAATTTACTCAAAGAAGTTGTCACATGTATATTTTATCTATTTAAGAGACATCTTAAATAAAAAAATATATTGAAGAAGAAGTTGAGTAAATGTAGAATTCAATTTTTAAGAGGGATATAAAGTTAATTTCTCTCATAGACCTAGTAGATGAAATGAATAAATCGAAACAAATTTTCAATAAAAATGCCTCTATGATGGAAATAAAATTTAAATTATTATTTGAGAGAAACTATAATATAATATAATATTCAAATAAACATTCCATACAGTTAAAACATTTCAAAAAACCTCTATTGGTGTTAAAAATGATCAATTGCAAGTTAAAGAAAAAAATAATAATTTTTTTTATATTTCATTACAATAATTAATAAAATTGAATGATTAAAATATAAATAATATTAAAGATGATAGATAAGAAACCAAAGATCTATTTTGGATGACTTGAAACCCATGAAAATAGAATTCCTTAAGATATAATCACAACATAGAAATTTATAATCCATACAATATGGTCATTTTCTATTTATTGAGAATAAATATGTTTCCACACAAATTTCTTTTGAGATTAACAGTTCCAAGAAGAATCAAATGAATAATAATAAGTTCATTATGTCATTAAATTATAAATTAATAAAATAGGTATAATCTATATCAAAATATATAAATTCGACTAAATAAATATTTTTAGAAAAATTCATGAGTTAAATAAAAAACTATATAATTTTGAATAATGATTAATATTGAGAAGTATAACATTATGTATATGGTGTATAAAGAATTTTTATAAAGTCCAATTCACCAAAATGGACCCAAATAGATGATAAGAGTGACCCAAAATAGAAATATATTAAATCTAGATGGTATAAAATTTAGAGAAAAAGATTATTTTTTTGGGGAATTATTGGTCTGGTTATAGGTTTGGATACACAACAATGTAATTTTGGAATAACATAGAAATTAATTAAAATCTTAGTATCCCATAGGAAAGGGGGAGAGAAGATAAAGAAATAAAATAACCTATTTAGAAAAATAATAAGGTGAATAAAAAAGGAACATGAGTATGATTTGAGGAGAAAATAAAAGATTAATATTACAAAAACTAATCATAATAAGTTAAAGAAAAAGGTTGAATAAGATATCATAATCCCAAATGAAATGGTGGATACATATCCAATCATGGAAATTTTATCTCTGTTTAGTGTGTATCTATATGGTACAAGATACTGGTACATTCATCTAAAAAATTATTGACATAACTATATGGATATTTAGATCCATTTAAGGAAAAATTGAAATCACTTAACGTCTCTTATGATCTAGTGGAAAAAGTGGAAATGGGATTTTTAGAAAATATAAATAATTAGGTGTAGAAATATATTCTACATAAATAAGAAGATCAAGGGATTTAGGGTTAAAACTAATATTTTGAGACTAAAAAAATGATGAAATAAATCTTCCCATGGTGATTTTGGAGGAAAGTGTATCCTATATTGAGAGGGATCCCTCAATATAAATACCAATTATAATGAAGCAAAGAGGTCCCTCTTAATTTCCCATTCTTATTGTTTATTTATACTAATTTGTAGGGACTTTAAGGAGAAAAATTGAGGGTGTAATGGATTGAAAATACTGTTAAGATTATTTCACGGGGCTACTTTGAAAAAAATCAACTAAGATGAGGAATAGATTGAGTGCATCCCTATATGGGGATAAAAAAAAGTTGAAGCGGTGATGCAGTGAACATGAATATTCTAGAAAGCTATGAAAAAATAGAGGAAATGATATGAAAATAACAATTTCAACCATTATTTTTTATTATATTTAATATATTTACAAAGGGGGAGTGTTGGTTGATAAAAAAATTAGAAAATGGGATAATTTTTAAACGATCACTTGGAAAATTTAATGTGTTTATTGAGGTGTGTATAGGAATAAGTTTATATTATTAAATCTATTTTTGAGTAGTTCTGAAAATGAAAAATTTTGTGCATGGTATCACATGTATGGAAATTTATAGAGAACATAAATAATCCTAGTTATATCCCTCTTGTTTTCTATATTGGTATTTTCCTTGCAGACTTGGAGTAGGATAACTATAGTCTCTTTATATATGAAATCACGGGGCATCATACTTCTCTTAGGAAGAACATCCTATTATTTTATATATTAAAATAGAGAAGATAAAGGTGTTTTTAGAAGTCTGATAAGAGAGATGGAAATATAAGAAGATCCACACATATTATTTTTATTTATTTTCAACGTGGGTGATATTTTAAAATTCATATAGATGTACATATTGACATTGGTGATTATTAGTATTGATAACAATTTGAAATACTGATATCTTTATACCCAAAATGTTTGATTACATTTATAGTCAACATGTCAATATGTTTTTGGTGAAATATTCTAATGGTGATTCATAGATAATATTTATGTACGAAATCCTCAGGATTTAATTATAAAAATTTGTTTCACTAATATTTACGAAACAACAAGTGTTTATTGATGATGAAACATTTTCTACAAAATTTTAATGAAGTTATAGAGCCTCGAGATAGATTAATTAATCCAAAAGATGATTTTGAGTTGAATTTTCCACTTGTGTAAAGTTAAACTATTCATTAAACTATCTACATAAATGTATCTCCATGTTTCCACTATCTACATAATGTTAACTGGATATATCAGGCACTGCATTAAGGTCAACTAGAGGTCGCATTACTAACATAAACGTAATTAGGGGGCTATATAAATGTAGCTTATATTAACTAGAACCTATATTCGAGTAATGTGAAAATTCTAAAGGCTATTTAAGGATAATATTAAAGCCACATAAATGTATTTTGAGTTTTCATAATTAATTTTTGATGAGTTATTAATCCAGATGATGGTAAAAAAATCTTCAATGGTAAAAATTACAATATGTTTTTATATTTTGATATGGTTCTACTAGAAATGATTTTGAAAGTGAATATGAATATGAAGTTAAAGTAATATAGTTTTTCATCCAAATAATAAGTCTTAGAATAATCACATCAATTTTTCCATATTGTAAGACTTCACAATTCATATGAATCAAATGATCTTGTGACTTTTAATTATATGTATTTTCATCATAAGTTTTCATATTTTATGATTTATATATCACTGTAATACTTTGAGTGAGTTTAAAAATTCTTCTTGTATTAATTTAAAGTCACATAAAATGAAAAATCAAAAATGATGATATATGTTATATGCTAAAAAATAAAAATTACATTTTACAGTTCATGAATTCATGAATTAGGAGTTTTTAAAAAAATCAAAGATGTAGATTTCATGGGAATTAAGGATGTGATATTTTTACCATAAGATGAATATGGAAATATTTTTGAGTCAAGATGGAATTAATAAGAGTTTTTTATCAACAAATAAATCATATATTTGTTGAAAAATTTAAATGATGATATCCTATAGAATGTATTATAGAGTTTCCATAAATAATATCTTTGAAATAATATTTAGTTTTTATTCAAGAAATTATATTAATATAAATATGTGTAAGTATAGGAGGAGAAGGATAAAATTGAGTCTCAAAAATATCATATGAGTAAGAATTATGATATCATGATACTTGAAAATATTTAAGAGAGATAAGTAGTCAATGTCAGAAAAACATATATGGAGATCAAAGAAACAAAAGTGCTAATAAAGTCTAAGGAAGACCTATATCCAACAAGATAGGGAGTGAGTTTTGTGACCAAAATAACTATTTCAATTTTTTAAATAATGAAGTTTTAAATGACAATAAAAGATCATATATGCCCATGGTATTAGATTTTATTAATAATTGTTGAGAAAACCATGAGATATTAAAGATTTTATACCTTTAGAATAACATTGACGACAAACATGAATTGAGTATATGAACAATATAAGTTAATAGTTATTATTTTGGGTGTTTAATCAATTATGGATGAGTATTTTTGGATGTGGTGTATAACCAGACACAACTATAGGATCTAATATTTGGGTATATGACCAGTTTTTGTTGATGTCTAGTGTTTGGGGAATATATATAATCTTTCTTCTGTGTAACTCTGGTCCACACTATAATTGATTACATGCTTATATTGGAAAAACCATAGGTTGGAGTTTCTAACCGTCTATAATAAGAAGTATAAATTTTTTTCAAAATATTTTAATTAATGTCTGTTTATTGACCTCTTACTATTTATTCACATGGTGGGAGGTGGTTAGTATTTACTGAGTGGATAAAAAACACAAACAAGTTATATATGTTAAATTAAAAAGGGTAGTTCATAAAAATATACCACTGAGTCACCCCATTATTGGTCTATCAATCCTGGGAATCTCACCCCTATTAGCTTATAGAATATGTTAATAGATCTTTTATAAGTGGTTATTTACTAAATAAAAATTTATGAGAAATTATAACCTAATTTGAATTGATAATCATTATATAGAAACATTAAATTTCTATTGGTAAAGTGACAATGAAGAAAGATATTTTCATTAATAATGGTATTAACGTAAGAAAATTTAAATTCTTCTAATTATCAGGGAAAGGTGTAGAATATGATATGTATAAAATTCATCCTAATTTTTTGATAATAAAGGGGAGACAAATATTTATTAAATATGGATTTAATGAAATAAAAGTGGTATTAAATCACTTTAAAAAGCGAGGGAGATGCTAAAAAATATATGGTGATGAGCATTTCTATGAATACGTGGAAAATTAATACTTTTTATTTTATAGAAAAAGAATGATAAAATAAATCCTAGAATTTATATACTTTATAGAGTTATAGAAATACATAATTAATATTATTGATGATATATATTCATGAATATTTGTCTAAAAAATCCAATGGTGGATAATATTTTAACCAATGAATTTATTTTTAGATTGGTTAACAATTAATTATGATATTTCATTGATGGTGATGATTTATGAGAAATGAAATACATGGAGTTATTGAGGAGATGTAGTTATTATCCATGAAACCATATTTATAAAGAAGAATTAATTTCATTTTGTGAATGGAATTTATGGGTAAGAATGGAAATATAATTCCATGACATGACTTTTTATATATTTGGTGGAATAAAGATGAGTAGCATTGATGTATACGGATTTAAGAGACCAATAATTTAAATTAAAATTAGTAGTTTTATGAAAGATGTAAAATTTGGATCCAAATGATGTTTGATGGTGATTTATATTATTATTCAAGAATATCATAGTTTTATAAATATTTTTAACTCATTAAGAAAAAATAAATATATGAATAAATGACGTTTCCTGATAGAATAACTCACCACACTGTGGTGGACTTTTTATGTTATGTCTGATTAGTACATAATGAGAATTTATGAGATTTAGATGTTTTATAATCCATTAAATATATATTCATTTTTATTGGAAAATAGAAATATATATAATCCATGTAAAACATAATTAAAATGACTAAAAACACTATAATAGAATCCATTTTAATGGTATGAGGTATTTTGGAAGATGGGAAAATTTTGAAGATGTGAATATTTGAAAATAGAAATTGTGTTGGGTGTTTTGGAAATCATGGTGGTTATAGGATACACTAATATTATAAGTTTTTTCAATACATTCTAGAAAACATGGTTTTTAGTTGAAAATAATAGTACAAATAATGATCACCATGCCGTAATGAAAGTCAATTTTTTATTAGGTTTTCTAGAGTTGAAGAAGAAATGGGTAGAAAAGCTTGGAGTAAACCATTTTGAGAGGAATTTTTCCAAGAGAAGGACTATTAATTGGTTATTTCTGTACCCCATCATGGTTATTTCTAATGTGATCATGAAATAATAATTTAAAATATAGTATATGATTTATAGGATTGAAAACTTTGGTCAATAAAAATATTTGATGTGTTGTCACATTTAAATTTATTGGAGATTATTCCACAAACTTCATTAACATAGTTAAATTTAAATGGAATTGATTTAATTGAAAATGGTACAGTGGTTTTATTTGGAGTATAGAAATATAAAAGTAGTTAATTTCTTGAATTTAAAGAATGACTCTAAGTATTTTTTCTAGAAATGGAGGTATTTTGATTGAATAAAAAGAGGAGAAATGTTTTTGATGTAATAGATAATGTAGAGACACTAAAATAGTTTAGAGGAAGATAATGAGGAAAATATAAAGGATCTATGTATAGATGAGATATAATAGATTTGAAATTGTTACAGAGGAATGGATTGATATTACTAATTTAATAATGTTCATATTCTATATCTTATTAAAGAAGAATAGACAATACATAAGATCTATTCTAAAAAAGAGGGTAAAAATGGGAGATTCATCATCATTATTTTTATCTAGTTTTGGGTGGAGAAGAATACATTAGGATTATGAATGATCATGTATATATAAAACTTATTAAAGTAAGAAAGAAAAATAAATTTTAAGATAATTCCTATACTGTAATTATTCTATCTGGATAATATTGTTTACTAATATAGAGTATTTATATCTTAATAAAACATTTTGAATCTTCTTATATATACATAATATAATCTTGTTTGGAGAAAGGTGGTGATTGGAACTCGACATTACACCATATAATGTATTATGATATAGTTTACATCCTATATAAATACTATTACTATATTGAAATTCATGTTAATAAAATGAGAATATACCTATAAGTATATAAACTAATTTATTATAGATTAGTGTATATAATAGGAAAAGGGAGTGACCATGGATTGGAAATGTATCATCCAAACTATTTTATATGATTTTATCCTTAAAAATGAGTGACCAAGAAAGAACTTTTATCTAGAGAATATTATGAGTTTATCATTGATTTTAGGTACCAAAACATAATAATTAGTGTATAATCCATGGATGTATCCCATTGTGGATGAACCATGTGAAAACCCATGCATCCTTAAATGTTTTATTGTTTCCTAATATGTGTATGATATTCATTATAGGGACATTTTATAAAGATGTATAATGAACTATGTTTATTCCAATAAGGGATAAATATTTGAAGGAAATGTCTCTATTTAGAAAGATTGAATTCCATGTCACCCTAATTCAACCCCTATAAGGGTATCTCATGTTACACTAAAAGATAATTGAATTTTTTATTGGTGTTTACTTAGAAAATAATGAACAAGGAGAACTATTCCATGGTTAATAGTGTTTCCATTTTTTATTTTCTTATGTGAAATGGGAAGGGAAAAGGGATCATAGTTTTGGTTGTAATGATGATGAAAAAATGATTATCGAAGGGAAAAAACGAGGATAGTGAATATACCAAGCATAGAGGAAGTTCTGGTTGAGCCCATTACCATATTGGGTTTTCTTAGATATAATGAAAAATCCAAATATACACGAGGAAGGTTCATCGTGTCTAATGAATGTGCCCATATAAATTAGACAAATAATCCTAGAACTAATATAGATGATATTTTATGTAAAATTTATAATTAATTGAGTATCAAGAATTACCCTGGTCTTGAGATTTTTTATTTTATGATGATATTTATCATTTGATCACTTTATTATATTTTCATTATTGTTTTTATAAGAGGATCCAAAATTGAATTCCTATAGTAGTGATTCACAAGTGATCCAAAATAGTCAAACAATACTGATGGAACTTTGGGTGCTAGAATAAATTATCCACATATCCAACACTATTTTTCATTATCACAACATAATTCTTTAGGCTTGATGGGTTTTCTCTTATTATCTTGATATCGAGTGGGAGGTGGGAGGTAGAATCTTCTCTAATTATGGATAGAAAACCAAAAGATGTTCTACTTAAATATGGATAGAAATATCTAGAAAGGAAATTTTTGTGTACAATCACTAATAAAATGATTTAATATATGAATATATAGAGCCATGGTTTAATACTGATATTTAAAAAAATCCCTTAATAAAAAATTAAACCTAATATATTACCTATTCCAATAATAATAATAATAGTATAATGATGTGTTCTATGTTGAATAGATTAATATGATTTTTATAAATTTAATAATCCCTTATTTATTTATATTATATTTAATATTATAACATTTCCATTACTGAGACCTTAACATAGCCCACACACTTTTATCTACATATACCGAATATTAAATAATATTAATTTTTCATTTGATATATAAATTAGTATTATATTCATAGCCTTGAAAATAAATAAATATTTTAATATTCCAATAACTGAATTCATATTTATATAAAATTTAATACAATTTATAACCTTTTGAATAAACCAAGAGAAAAATATATTTTCTATTTTTTATCTTGAAAATAAATATTTATTTTATACTCAACTCACATAAATATTTTTACTTGAATATAATAAATGGTTGAATAATTTTGATTATCATTTTTTGAATAAATATTATTCCTTATTCATGGGATTTTCTTTCTAAATGTTAAATTATAATAGAATTTAGTATAGATCGATGGATATATGAAATGTGTGGGCCTTTAGGATTCTTTATTAGTGCACTTAGGTGGGATTCCATAATGTCTATGATCATAGTATGGAAATATTTCATGGGACTCATAAAGAAACAAATTAACATTTTAATTAATACAACCACATAAAAATTATTATAGTGTAATATAATCCATTTCTTATGATATATAAAATCATAGAGGTTCCATACCCATGTCATCAAAAACATTGCTCAATATATCTTTCTTTGACTTCCTTAAATTAACCCATCAATCACCGTGGCCATAGAAGTTTAATTTGATAGTTTTATTCCAGTCAAAGGGCCTTATATATCATTTTCTATAAATGAATGAGATAGATCATCTATTGAATTAATTATTAATTATATATTACTCATGATGAACCCATTGTATCATATTTCATTGTGACTATAGGTTGTCTCAGTTTTAGGAAATACATAAAAGTTCACAAATAATGATATGCATTAATAATAATACTATGTTTATAGATCATTATACATGTTTTCATATAAAAATACTCATTGAAGCATAAATGTTAGGAATTAATATAGGATTTTTTTGTTATCATATCCTCATAAATTAGAATTTATCAACTAAAAACTCCATAAGTTTATGTTTCATCATCGTATGAGAATCAATAAAATGGTGGACCATCATACTATGTGTATTTTCAGAGAATGTTATTACAACATAAAATAATTTTTTAGGATTACTTTCCTAGTACATCATGTTTCTCATCATAACATGTAACTGTTATAACCTTCTCAATGTGAAAAATACTGCTAAGACATTATCACATTAAATTTATATAAAATAATAATTATTATGTGTCATGAAATTTAATTAATATAATATTCTTTACTAAATTCTGGTAAGCTTTAATACAAAAAACAATTGGTTCTAGGTTATCAACTCTAACAATGTCCCAATTTCACATGATCCGACTAATAACTTACTATTTTGTTCTCACATGTTCAAAAATTTTCTTCTGAGTATGGGTATAAATTTTAGGAATAACACATTTTTTTTGGTAGGGTTGGTCTTGAAACACATATTTTTTTTAAATATTCTTAAGGTGATCTCACTACATTGAGATAATACCTCGTGTAGTGATATTCGGAAGTATTCACTTCTTGTTCCATTATTATAAATATGAAATATTGGATAATACCATAGTGAAATATTATCATAAAAATGATAATATTATTAATATTATAGTATAACCTAAAATTGAAAAATTCATTCATAAACTGATTTTTAATCTACATAAGAATCCATAACATACTCAGTTATTTTAGATATTATAACCAATTAATAAAATAGACTATTCTTATATATTATGTTTTCCCAATTGTGATGCTGTATCAAATTTATCTGTAATAAGTCTGGGGTTATATCCTCTATCTCCTAGTATTCTTATTTAATTATTTAATAAGAAATCATTCAATTATAATATATCAATTACTATCATATGGTTTTAACTAGAAGTCTGTGTAGTTCTCCTGGTTCTATTTAATATTTAACTGTCATGCACCATGAATAAGTAACATCAAACTTTAGTATATTCTATTGTATAATAGATATATTTCCATCAATTTATCATAAGAAATTATACACATGAAAATAACATCATTTTTTCCCTCACACAATATATTGGAGATTTTATAGACCATGTTACTTATGAAATAATTTGGTATGGAATTATTCTATTCTACAGTTTCAATGCATGGTTAATATATGAACTACGAATAAATTTAATAACCAATAGATATATTTCTCTATATCTTATCCCCTTGAACATTAGATGATATTTTTAACCATTATTAGATAAATTCAATCCTTTTATTAGAAAACTGGTAAGACAAATATTAGTTTTGCATATATTATCAACATATCTGTCATGAACACCAATAACACTCCAACTAAATCCTTGTAGATACATGGAACTAAATTATTTTAAATTTAAATTCTATGATCACCATTATCTATTATAACCATAAATAGAGATACATAATTTTAATATATTATTGGAATTCAATGGTGTCACAAACCCTTATGGTTGTATCCTAAAAACATGTTACATATGGTATTTATTTAGGAAACTACCCTTGACATCCAAAATCTAAATATAATAGTCAAAAAATATTACTATGACATGCAGGATTCAAATTTATTTTAGTATGAGGATTGATATAAATGATTTATTATTGACTATGCCTAGAAATTAATTAAACATTTAAATAATCAACAAATCATTATTAATATTTAAATGTACCATCCATGTACGATTTCATTCGAATAGCCACTATAGTATCTAGTCTAGAAACATATGAAGTATAGATCCCATCAATTTGGGTACATAGAATCAATTATTTAATTCATACATACTTGTAAATCTTGTCATTTTTACATTTGCATATTTCTTATAGGAATTATTACAGTCAATTTATAATAAATAATTCATGAGGGTGAATATAAAACCACATACTCAGAATTAACTTCCTATATAATATGTGTTTGAAGAAAACATCCTCCCAATAATCTTAGTGGAGACTATGTTCCAATATGAAATTTTTTGCATCCGGATTCTAGAATTTATTAAATTCCACCCTACTCCCCCAATCTAAAAATAAAAATGTTTCCCTCTTAATAGAAAGAAAGTTTAGATTAAATAATACCATTATATTATGGGGATGTTAATATCATGAGTATCGATAAATTAATTAATAAAAATTCACTTATAGTTTCATTGATGTTCATTTATAGATAAATAAATATTTTAACCATTTTTTTATCATCATTAGATAAAAGTTTCACCTAATGGATTCTTGACAATATTTTAATTAAATTAATATCAATTAGTCAATATAGTTGGATTATGGTTAGATATTGTACAACTATTTGTTAAGAAAGTCATGGAATAAATTATTGTCTCTTTTTAATATATATAATACAATCCATTAATCCTAATTTTCTACCATCAAATATTTGATGAATAAGATAATGGTATTTTTAGATTACCTTAACTCCATATATTGATGATTGATGAATACTTGGTTATGATACACTCTAACTAGCTATCCTAGTGGATCCTATATCCTTTAACAAATGTATTCATCGCTTCATTGAGAATTCCTAAAATCTATTAATGCAATCCAGTTAATTATATAAACTTACCCCTAGATTCAATTATATAATAGTTAACATGTTTTTACCAAACTAAATCTAGTATCATTGTTTCATACCTTTATTTAACAGAGGATTATTCTACAATAAGTTGATAGAAATTTTGATAATATAAATAGTATATTAGCTAAAAAGAGAGTTTAAAGGATTGTTTTGGATATAAACTTGTCAAATACTATCATTTTTTCATAGAAAATATTTACCTTTCGTGATTTTGGAATTCTGGGTCTTATATTTATATTCATCATTAACTTCTAATTATAGATGTCTAGGATTTAAGAATTAAAAAACTATTAGATAAATATGAAATACCATAATTCCAATCATGAAATTTTTTATTATTGTGTCTAATTATAAACTAAGAAAAATTCCTTGAAAATAATCAATATAAAATAATAGTTTAACATGAATCTTTCTAGAAATTATGAAGTTATTCAGTTCTGTCCATTGATATTTGAATCATCATTCTCTAGTTTCTTAGAGAATGTACTTTACTTTTTGTAATCATCTATACTATTTTAATCCTAGTAATCAAATACATATATAGAAAAAATATTTTATTCTATTACCTAGTACATTAAAAAATTTATTACACCAACTAATTCTTTTTTATTTTTCAGAAAATCCACTTTTTGAGTTTTAGTGGGAATGTTCACAAAAACACTCAACACAAAATATCATACATGAAATTGAAAATTCCCAAATACAGAGACAACTATTACAAGCCAAAAAATAGATCAACAAATAAAAAGAAACACTAACCAAATTCAGCATCATTCATGAGCAGTGGTAGATGATACCACAGTCCAAGACTCGAAGTCGAAGGGAAAAGGAATAAAATTATAAAAAAAAATATTTAGGTCGATACATCCCAGAAAGGTCAGGGATATCATGATCCAAATGAATATAATATACATTAATGTTTCTCATTAATCTTTGAGCTAGATTTTTCACTATTATATTTCAAGAATAAGTCGCTTATATCCTTTTCTGGATAAATCTACATACCCTCATCAATGTTGGTGGTGATAAGATTCAAAACAACCTAATAATAAGCTATAGAAAATTTTTCGTGATCAATATCCCAAAAAATGTAATTAATATGTGAATCAAACCACTTCTTTAAAGGTTCGTCAAGTCTCTGAGGATGTCTCTCCTCAAATAATCTTGTTCACTCTTCCATATTCAGATTTATGGTGGTATGGGTTTTAGTGTATTACTCAAATGTAGATCTACCAAATTTTAGGTAAGAATACTACATTTTCATAGAGAAATTATAGAGAAATGAGTTATCCCCTTGTTCCAGATTTCCTAGGTCCTCATTAATAGTTTTTGTACTAGGGATCTTCTATTATAGCCTCAATTTTATTTCCAATACTAGATCTTTAAGGAATTAAAGGACAATTTTTATAGTGATGATTAGACATAAAAAAAATTTATCTGATTAATTTTTCATTAGTTCATTAAATTTCCTCTTCAAGTGTCCTTTCATATCACAAGAGAATAAAATAAACACATATTCAATATTATCCATTGGAATAATTTTCTTGTTAACAGGTAATTTTAATGGTAAAATTATTTTTAAGAATATATTGGTTTTACCAGCCCATTCCATTACTCTTCTCATCATAAAGAATGTGGAAACATGTTTTAAAAAATGCTTATTTGTTTAATGAAACTTAGTCAAAATATATTTTAGTATCTTATTCATATTGGTCATCCTGTAATATTTGACAAATAAAGGTAAACATTGGTTATAAGGGTGATGAAATGAGATTAATGAATATTTTATTATCCAAATGGAATCCTTAATTACAAACTATTCAATATAATTCATCTTGTTTAAGGAATGATCACTATGTTGGTTACCATATTCCAGTTTACTCTAATATAATGCAAAGAAACACCCATTTACCTTAAGACACGCCTTCTCTTATTCAAGATTAAAGAGATTTGTTTTCATGGATTAAGAATCCATGTGTTTATATTTAATCATAAAGTATTTGGAAATAAATAATGTTATGATGTAGTGGACATAAGAGGAATTCTCCATAAATATCATATAACCACCCCTTTCACCTTTTCTCACTTAGTGAGAAGGTTGATCTGGTATTGGGTTTTCAAACACATAGAATTTTTTTATATAGAAGTACAATTTGTACAAAGTTGTAAAACCCAGGGAAATTTTTGTTAGGGAGGACAAACCCATAATTAAAAATGTTATCAGGGTTACCATGGTTTCACATTTCATTTTTCTACAATAAATAAATCACGTTATTATCACATTATATTTATTACCAAAATAAATGAGATAAAAAAAATTTAACTATCATTTATTGGTTTTAATTAGATATAACACATATATAATATGGGGGGGGGTGTAACAACCCATGATTTTGTGAATTATTATTTTTAGAATAAATTTAACATTTGCGATATTTTACATTTCATGTAACACTGATAATAGTTAATTTTATATCAAAGAAATTTTTTTGGATTGCGTTGTATTAAAAATACATTAATCATACACCAAAAAAACATAAATTATAGATTGAATAAAGAGAAAAATGAGGTTATATTTTTACTTTATGTACATTACACACAACACCAACTTTGTGTACACAACATGCAACACCGACTTGGCGTACGTTACACGCAACATTGAGTTTCTACGAAACATATTTTTATTGTTATGATTATTTAAATGATAAAATTATAATCCATTTTTTAAAATTAGTAATATAAATAGTGATAACTACTTTTAAAATATTTTTTAGAATGGTTTTATATAAATAAAACATATTTATGGTGAATTAAATACTTTTTGGTAAAGTCCTTATATGTTTAAAAATACTATTTTCTCAATTGAACTGCTTTTAAAGAACATCTATGAAAAATAAGAAAATTAATGTTATACAAATATATTAATTTAATTGGATAAAATTAAATTCATTTTTGAATTTATAATGTGGAAATTATCTTAGGGGTAATTTTTGAGATTTTTATGAGAAACATCAGTTTTGGATGAATAGTTAAAAATACAAGATCTTAATTAAAAACAATTATTTCATATAATTTATTTATAAGTTTTAATTATATTGTAAATTTCTTAAAAATTTTAATTGGATAATCTGTTTATCATGTAATCCAATTTAGGTCATTGGAATCATTTTAACTTTGAAATGGGGTACAAGATCATAGAAAAAGATTAGATGTTTTTACTAAAAAAAATCTGCAGTGTCGCCCTATCAATAGGATTAAATTTAAATTAATATTTTCTAATTATTTGATTATAATTTAGAAAAATTGATTTCATATATTTAATCATAATAATTTATAATTCATAACAATTTTTACTTTTTGTTTGGAAAAAAATATTAGTTAAAGTTATTAAAATTTATTTCAACGGTTAAGAGAAAAATTATGTTAATAAAGTACAAAACCTTAAATTTAAGACCCAAAACGAATTATAAAATTTTCAAACACCCATTTAATGGACATTATTATTCCATTAATCTTGTATTATTTAGGTTTTTTTGGTTCAGTATGACTATTGTTATATAAAAACAAAGGTATAACTAACTTGTTTAAAAATATTCCAAGTGTGTCCTTTTCATTCCATAAAAAATACCACCACCTATTTATCTTATTTACACCTCTCAAACCACTTGGGTTTAGAAAATATATACCCAATACAATTACCAATATCTCTACCTTATTCCTTAAATATTCCCTTTTGGTAGAAATAAATCCTAGGAATCCTTTTGGCACAAACCATAAGGAGTTACCTAATTAAGAGGCAATGTCTTCCCTCAATATCCTTTATTTTATTTTATTTATCCACACATCCAATATTATTATTACATTATTTTATAAAAAACCAGTATCCTAAATATACTAGTATTTATTTTTTCTAATTATTTTTCCTACACTTATACACACCTCCATCTAATGGGTAATTAACATACTGTTTACGTGTACGACGAACTACCACCTTACTAAACAATGATTTTTCATTATTCATTTACCACCTATCATGTGGTACATTATGATGGAAAATATTTTTGTATAGGTTATATATTGTATTTATTATGTCTTTAATATTCTGTAATTATTTTACATCACATATTTTTATACTTTCTATTTTGTGTTATTATAGTAATTTCGTTTGAGGAAGTTTGGACAACTGCACCCTTAAAATGATGTGATTCGTTCATACACTATATGGAGTCTATTAAAGATGTATTTAGTGAATATATATGACAAATATGATATAATAAAGTTAATTTAATAGATATATATACATATATATACATATATGTCTTTTACTTTCTTTCTTTCAACACGACAATTGAACAAAAATAGCGTTCATGCATACGTACAACATACCGTCTCCATGAACAGTGAATTCTATTTTATAATTCTATATCCTATGTATTATAAAAATACAAATATAATTAATATATATTTTATTTAAATCATGGTGTGCATAATGTAAATAATTAAATAAATATAAGGACAAAATATATAACAGATTAAGACAATTCGAAAAACAAAGCGAATATTAACCCAAGTGAAACCATAACATATAATTGTTAACAATTGGGTAATATAAAGACATAATAAAAAATATATGGTAATATCGGAAAAAATATGATTATTTGATAGATTTATAATAAATTAATATTAATTATATAGGAGGTTTGAATGAGTACGATGAGAGTCAAGACACAAAGTAAAGAGATTTGATCTCACTTTTTTTTCTGTGAGATACATACTTTATTAACCACCCATTACTCTTGTGTGGCGTGTATAATAAACATTGATTTAATAAATTCTTTATAGTAAAATTTATGGGTATTTACTTATACATTATATGACCTTTATTTCAATGGGTTTAAGTTTCAAAAGTTACCAAATTAGTAAAATTATTTTGTCTCAATTTTCCTTCTTTGAGACTCATGTTTTGTTATGTGCCAAAATTAGTTTTTAAGTGTATATAATTCAATTTTATTTGATATATCATTAATCTACATATTTTCATGATATTATATGCTTAATTTAATTTTTTTCCTTACATGGAGAGTATGATCCCATGTTACTAATTGAGAGATGTTTATTGAAACAATCTCGCCGCTTTTCAAGATTTTTTATGTTATGTTTCCATTTATGAAATATTATAACCCATATCTCTAGAGAAATCATGAATTTTATACTCCTATGATTATTCATGATATATTCATGTATTTATAGCATCTTTATACTCTTTAGTACATAATATAGTTAAGAAAGTGTTTCTAAGAATGCCTGAATTTACCCTCTCTTTAGTCGGGAATTTTTGTTCCATCAAAAACATGTTTTATAAAATGGGTTTCAAATAATATTATATTAATATCCTATGATAATTACCCTTCTTGTCATTTTCCAATTATTTTAAAGGAATATTCTGATCTCTTTCTGAATGATAAATTTTTCTATCATTTTTACCCTGTAAAAAGAATGTTTTTTTACCTCGTACTACATGTACAGATTTACCAACCATTATTTATTTAAAGCTTACTTTTCATTTTTAAAAGCCTAATTTTTAAGAAAATGTTTTTAAAAGTAATTTTCAAGGAAAATTGTTTTCAAAACATTTTCAAGCTTCTTTTTTATGTTTTCAAGGAATACTTTTTTCAAAATTATTTCAAGCCTTATTTATAATTTTCAAAGTATTATCAAAGAAATGCATTCCAAAAAAAATTCAAGCTTCTTTTATATGTTTTCAAATAAAAATGTTTTCTAAAATATTCAATATTTATTTATTAAAAATTTATGTGGTTTAAAAGATAAATTTTTTTAAAATATTTTGAATCTTAGGTTAAATGTTTTCAAGGAAAAATATTTTAAAAAAATATATTAAATCTTTTTTATTTGAATTAAAGGTATTTTATAATATAATTATTTGATATTGTTTTTATGTATTAAAAATCTTTTTTTTTCAAGAAGAAATGATATTTTCCTTGAGAATTTTTTTGAAATATATTTCAAAATTATTTTCCATCTAAGATGACATTTCTTGATGTTACTCATTCATTTCTAGGAAATGATATAAAGTTTCAATTCATATTATTTATATGAATAGGTTATTCTTAATGTCATGGTCTTTATGAAACCCGTTTCTCCTTCACAGGTTATTTTTTTATGAAATTCATTTCTCTTTCACGAGTTATGATTTTGATGAGATTATTATGAAACCTATATCTTTTTACATAGGTTGTGATATGTTTATATGTTTACGATACACATTTCATTTCTTGGATTAAGATATAATTGTTTATGATTTTGTATATTATGTATGTATGATTTAATTATGATATGGGTGGGACCTATATCTTCATCCAATACATTGGGTAATGATTTATATCTCAATATATAGACATTGATAGAATGAGAAATGAACACCATTTAGTATTACAGGGCTAAAATGAGAAATTGACTTGGTTTAGTAATACAGTACTGGAATGAAGAGTGAAATCGGTTTAGTAATACAGGGATGAAATAAATATTGAACTCAGTTAAGAAATATAGGGTAGGAATGGGGTGAGAATATAGTTTAGTAAATGAATTTTTCTACTAATAAGGCATTGGAAGTGATACCTTGACTACTATGGAAATAATTACGTATTCTTATGTGCCTTCCACAATTCCTGTTTTTATTACTATGTTATTTTATCATAGATTATGTTCCTTATTTCTTTATTATTCATGTCTTGTGAACTGTCAAGATTTCTTCCATGATTCATGTATGTGATATTTGATATGTAGTGTGTGATATTATATTTTCATGATCATGTTCTCATACCCTTATTCTCATTATTATTCTTACAAATCTAACTTTTTTTTACCCTTATTGAGTATTTGAGCTCACACCTTTTAAGGTTTCCTCCCCCAGGTTATGAAGATATGTATTATTTTTAATGTGTCTAAGAAGGGTTCTAGTTGAGAAGAACCTAGTGGGAGATAATGTAGCACATATATGTACCATTGTTTTTGTTTCCATATTTCCAAAGGCACTAGACTAGTATTGTCTTTGAGTGTCTATTTGTATAATGTTTTATGTATTCCTTAAAATTTATGTAATTTATATGTATGAAAATCAATGGTCATTATAATTGGTATCATATAAAATGTTTTTATATCCTTGGGAAGCAAGGATGAAAAAACATAGTGATAACCCTAAAGAAATGTGTAAGTATAAGGATAAGGATAAGGAAAACCATAGGGAAATGTCCTTGAATTCTGGTAAAGGATAGAGTGAGTGTTTTCTTATAAATACATCATTGTGTAGATAATACATGTATATGTGGATCTAGAACATATATACATAGGTGTAACAAATCTAAAAATATGTTATAGGCCGGAATCGGGGTAATATGGTATATGAAAATTGGCCTTAATGCATATCTAGTTTGGCACTCCCGGGGGATATGATTTGGGAATTCATAAACTATTCATGATCCATCATAAACTATTTAAATATATGTTTTTTTGAATAACCTAGGATAAATCTACGGTGTCATAGATTAAGGATGGTGTCATTATTTAGACAACCTATAAGTAATTATTTTAATGACTATGTGGTTTTATACTATGATATGTAATGCTCACACTATGTTTCCGGTTTCTTTCAATGGAGGGAGCTATAAGAAACTGGATTAAAGTTGAAAATGATGGGAGAGTTTATAATAATAAGTTAAGTGGGATAATCACTGGAGCGAAAGTTGTTGTGATCAAGCCTAATCATTTTTCATGGAATATGATTAACAACATATACCTTAACCAAATCTTAGACTCATCATGGAAGAGGAAGAAGGAGTTCACTGAGTGTACGGGTGTTGGAGACCATGGAGGAAAAAGAGATTCGGTTTCCATTGTGTCCAGAATGCGGAAAGAATCCCCTAGGATAAGGTATTAGAGGAACAAGAATAAGTTTTGAATTTGGAAAAGAAGGACCCAAAGCAAGTGGATTCAAGGAAAAAACTGTGAGTTCAGTCTATGAAATGCCTGAGAGTATTGGCCTCCCTAAGGAATCATTGAAGTCTAAGTGCTTTAAGTGTGGAATAAAGAGTCAATATGCAACCGAATTTCACAAGAGTAAATATCACAAATAGGATCCTCAAGGTGGTACAAGTAATGGTTATATTCCTAATTATGATGAGACTACATATGAAATATGAAGAGAATATGGTATTGTATAATAGGATGAGGTATGCTTGTTAATGGAATGAGGATTATGTGAAATAATAAATGTTTTTATTTATCTAGATTCAAGATGTATGTTATATGAATGGCGAAATATATAAGGACTATTCAGTTTGTGTGTTTTATATAGATTTACAGGAACACATTGAATAGATCTAATAGAATAGAAAAGTGATACAATGGAAAGCTAATATCTATATAAAAAACATGATTAAGGGAAATTTAACCTTTAATATGCTCCTTATGTTATGATATTGTTTTTTGGATAAAGATATATGGGATATGAATAAGTAAATTGGATTGTACTAATTACCTTGGAACTAATTAAGGACATATTTACAAGTAGTTCATGATATCATAGATGAAGTTTACAACTTCTTGGATTTATGGAATATATCTAGTAATCTATGTAATAATGAAGAATACATGTTTTACAAAAGAATTTATTGTAATTCAGGTTGTTACAATGTTCTAAAAGAATTTACCATGAGGGTATTCACATGTTTGGAATGTGACAACCAAGAGATACTTTGTGATATATGGGGGATCAATGTTAAGCTGATTTCATGACTTTCTTTCAATTTTTTTTGATTTTAATCTTTCAGAGGGATTATAAGGTTAACCATTCATGGAAAGTTAATGTTAAACATCTATGGAAGTATTTATATGTTGATATTGTGTTTAAAACCTTGGTTAAAATGCTATTCAGTGATTATACTTATTTCAAGGTTGTCTATATATTTTGGAAATTAGATTAGTGTGGTTTCAAAGAAAGATATCATGTGTGTTGGGTGACAGCCAATCAATTCTGGTAAGGATGCGGGTAGTGAACCCATGATTGAAGGACGATAAAGGATTCACACCTAATAAATACCTACATAATGTCTTGTCTATTGTATAGTTAATTTTGATGAATAATTATTTATGATGAAAAAATAGTGTTACATTTTATGTTTAGAGATTAATTAAATAACTATATTGATATTTAATAATAGTTATAGATAAATAGTTATAATTTTAATTATTTTATGGGCCTAAATATATGATAAATTTTTATTTTAGTGCTTCAGGCTTCAAAGTTAATTTCTGTACACCCATTTATTGAAGTAATGGATGAATTAGATATAGTTAAAAGTTAAACCAAATAATGAAATTTTGTTTATAGAAATATAAAAAGTTAGTATATTTCCTTATATTCTTGGTCAATAATAGAATTAGTCAAATTTAGGATAATGATAAAAAAATATTTGTGTTAATACCTTAATCTCTGGTGAAATGATGGAATTATAAATCATTACAGATTTATGACTTAGAAGCCCTCAACATTTCTTTGATTATTCAATTATTTTTGACTAATGACCTTAAAGAATTCCAATAAATATTTACACTTTTCATACATGTCCAATATTGACTCCCAACCTATGTTCTCTTATGTGGAACCCTAGTTATATGTTAATTTGTGTAACCCTTATGGTTCTAAATTTTCCTTTTCAAGGAATGTTTTAGTATCCATTTTTACGATTTGGGGATTCGATGAATAATAATTTAAGCTATTGAACCTTTGATAACACAAAAGAATTTTTAGTGAAAAATAAATTTTATGGATTGTAGAATGTAACACCACAATATTTTTTGATTTTTTTTCTCTAATAATCTAACCTTTTCTATAATTTTCATTTCATGTAAGACTAAAAATAGTTTATTTTATATTAAATCACTATATTTAGCTTGTGTTATATGCAACACAAAGTTAATCTTGAACTACACAGAACATATATTTTAGCTTGAATACACTGCACACTAAGGTTATATTGATACTTGGTATACATTACATGCAACACTGACATGGAATATGCAACATGCAACATTGAATTTGTATACATTACACACAACACTGAGTTTCTACGAAACTTCTTTTTGTTATTATAATTATTTATATGATATAATTATAATATAGCTATTAAATGTTTTAATATTAATAGTGATAACTACTTTTAAAATATTTTTTATAATGTTTTTATATAAATAAAACATATTTATGATGAAAGACATAATTTCTTGTAAATTCCTTATATGTTTATAAATATTATTTTCTCAAATGAACTCGTTTTAATGACATTATGTGAAAAATAATAAATTAATTTTACACACATTAGAAAATTAAATTTGATAAAATAAACTTCATTTTGGAATTTAGAATCTCGAAATTAGCTTACGGTGAAATTTTGTGAATTTTCTGAGAAACATAATTTCTGGATGAATAGTGAAAAATAAGAGATCTTAATTGGTAATTTATTTATCATCTAACTTATTTATATAGTTAAATTATATATTATATTTATTTAAAATTTTAATAGGATAGTATTGGTATCAATTAATCCAATTTAGGTAATTCTAATCAATTTCACTTTTAAATTGGGTATAAAAACATAACAAATGTTTGGACATTTTTACTTTATAAACCCAAAGTCTCATCCCCTTAGTGGGATGAAATTGAATTTAAGTTTTTCCACTAAAATGAATATAATTTAAAAAAATGTATTCCATATTTTTAATCATAGTAATTATAATTTCTAATAAGGTTAAATTTGTTTTTGACCCAAATTATTAGTGAAAGTAAAAAAAATTAATTACAATAGTTACGAAACAAATTAGGTTAATAATGTACCAAACCATAAATTTAGGACCCAAATATAATTAGACACTTTTTAAAAAAACATTTTATGGAAATTATTCGTCAATTAAACTACAATTATTGTGTTTTTCGGTTATTATATATTTTTTTATGTAAAAATATCAGTACACCAAACTTGTTTTGAAAAATTCTAGGTGGGACCTTTATTTTCCCTATAAAAGGCCACAATTTCTCCATAAATTTAAAACCACCCAAACCACTTAGGTACGGGCAAGATCTTCCCAATACACTTAAAAAAATATATCCCTTTCTCCTTTAATTATCCATTTGGAAATAAATCAATATGAGGAAGCATTTTGGTACAAACCAGATGGAGTTACCCGATTAAGAGGTAACGTCTTCTATGAAGATCCTTTAAGTTATTTTCTTTCCCCACCCCTCCAATATCTTTGTTACATTATTGTGTAAAAAAATTATCCTAAATATACAACTATTTTTTATACTAAGGGTTTTAAATACAATTAATCACACATCCAATTAATGGATAATGAACATAATGTTTACATGTACAAAAAACTACTACCTCACCAAATGATGATTGTTCATTTTTCCTTTACATCCTATCATGGTAGAAACTATAATGAATAATATATTTATATATTTTATGTATTATATTTATTATTTCCTTAAGCTTATTTAACCATTTTACAACACATATATTTATAATTTCCCTTTTGTGTTAATACAATAATTTTGTTTTAGGAAGTGCAGACTACCACCCCCTCAATGCAATGTGATTCGTTTGTGCAATACATGGAATGTTTTAAGGATGGATTTAGTTAATATTTATGACATATATGACATAATAAATGTAATTTAAAAATTATATAAATATATATATCTTTAAGTTTCATTCATTCAACACGATAATTAAATTGAAATAGTAATCATGTGAACGTACAGCTTACCATCTCCTTAAATGGTGTATTCTGTTTAATAATTCCAAATAATATAGATTATTATAATAAAAACATAATAAATATAAATTATATTTAAATCATGGATTAAATTATAGAAATAATGTTATAAATATAAGGACCAAAGGTATAACCAATTAAGACACTTGTGAAAAACATAGTAGATATTACCCGAAGTGAAACCTTGACATATAATTAATATTAAGGGGTAATATAAATCCATAATCAAAAAATATATGGTATTATAAGTAATAATATGGTTCTGTTATAGATTAATAATAAATTTATATTTATTACAAATGAGGTTTGAATGAGTATGATTAGATTCAATACACAAGATAAGGGGATTTCATCTCAGTTTTTATTTCCATGAGATACATTCTTTATTCACCACCCAATAATATTATGTGGTGTGTATGATTCCCATGGAGGTAATAAATGATTATTATATTTAAATTTATGGCCATTTAAATATCCATTCTATGAACTTTATTTTATGGGGTTTAATTTTCAAAAGTTACCAAATTAGAAAAATAGTTTTGTCTAAATTGACTTCTTTGAGACTCGTGTTTTGTTATTCAACAAAATTAGTTTTGAGGTGTGTACTATTAAATTTTATATAATATATCATGATTCTAAATAATTTAATGATATTATATGCTTCCTATAATTTCCTTTTATTACATGTAGATTATGATTGCAAGTTACAATGTGATATGAGTCTATTGAAACAACCTCATCACCTCTTAAGATTGTTTATGTTTATGCTTCATTTGATGAAATATTAAAACCTATATCTCAAAAATATTCATGAATTTTATTCTTATATAGTTATTTATGATATATTTTGTTATTTTTACCATTTTTATACTATTTGGTACCTAATATAGTTAAGGAATTGTTTTTAAGAAAACATTACCTTACTCTCTCTTCGGTTACAAATCCATGTTGCTTTAAAACCATGTTTTTAAAAAGGGTTTCCAAGAATATTATACTAATCGCCTATGATCATTAAAATTAAGTTTTAATATTTTTTATTTTAATATTATTTTAAAGTAATCATATTTTCTAATTCCAAATGAAGAAATTTTTCTTACATTTTTAACCTGAAAAATGAATTTTCTTTTGACCTCATACAAAATTAATAGATTTACTCATCATTATTTATATAAATCATCATTTGAATTTTTAAAAGGTTATTTTTAAGAAATTTCTTTAAATGTAATTTTCATGGAAAACTATTTTCAAATCATTTTCAATCTTCTTTAATAGATTTTCATGGAAAATTGTTTTTAAACTGTTTTCAATCCTCATTTATACGTTTTCAAAGTATTTTCAATAACATGGTTTAAAAAAATATATCTTCTTTCATATGGTTTCTAGTAAAAATGATTTCAAAACATTTTCTAGAATTATTTATATGTTTTTATATTATTTTCAAATATAAAGGTTTTTAAAATATTTTTAAGATTGTTTTATATGATTTCAAGTATTCTTCATAATATTTAAATGTATTTTCTAAGAAAATTATTTTCAAATGGTTTAATGTATTAAAAATCCTTTTTCAAAAAAGAAATGATATTTTTCACAATTTTTTTGAAATATATTTCAAAATCATTTTCCATCCAAGATGACATCCATTGATGTTACTCATTATCTTATAGGAAATAATCTAAAGGTTACATTCATATTATTTCTTTGAATGGTTTATGTCTAATGTCATGGTCTTTATGAAATCCATTTCTATTTCATGAGTTATATGTTTATGAAATCTATTTCTCTTTCATGGGTTATTATTTTGATGAAATGATTATGAAACCTATATATTTTTCCATAGGTTATGATATGTTTATATGTTAATGATAAACATTTCATTTCATGGTTTAAGATATTATTGTTTATGATTTTGTGACACATGTATGTATGAATTAATTATGAGTTGGGTGGAACCTATATATCCCTCTAATGGATTGGGTAAAGATTAATATCTCATGCTATAGAAATGGATGGAATGATAAATGAATTTAGTTCAGTATTAAAGGGATGTAATAAGAAATTAACTCGGTTAACTAATACATAGATGGAACTAGGAGTGAACTTGGTTCAATAATACAGGTCTAGAATGAGGAGTGAACTTGGTTCAGTAAAACTTGGTTGGAATGAGGTGTGAACCTGGTTTAGTAAAGGACTTTTTTCTACTAATATGGTCTTAGATGTGATTCCTTAATTAATATGGAAATAATTTAATATGATTATGTGTCTTACACAATTTCACATTTTATTCCTATGTCATGATTTCATGGATTATGTTCTTTATTTCCTTATAATTCATGTGTTATGAACTTTCAAGATTTATTCCATGATTCATGTACATGATCTTTGATATGAGTTGTAACACCCCAGGTAAATAAAGAATATGACATTTTTATATTTATCCATATTTTTGAAAAAAATATTAATATTACTTTAAAGGTAACGCTATGCTCGATGGCGTACCCAATACACAACAACCAGTTCCTTTGAAAACTTATGTTGCACTCTAATAATAAAATAATATTATTTTAAATGGTAGTTAACGCCTAGCCGTTGTAATGGAGAGAATGAAAATAACTAACTAAAAAATGATTATATATGTTTGTCAAATATTTTTACTTTTTACAATAAATGTTAGAGGATTAAAAATTCGAATGAATCCAATTTTAAGCGTAAACATTCTAATATTCTTTAAAAGGTCGATTAACCGCCTTTTTATGGAGAACCTCTTTTAAATCCACTTTTTGAAACTTTTATGTGTTATATTTGACAAAATAAAATTCTTCTTTAGAATCGGGACATCAAAATTTACTTCGGGTAAATTTTTGGTATCTTTCCGATAAAGTTCATTTTTTAATAAATAGTGTAAAATGTTGTATTTTAATTCAAAACCTCTTTTTAATCTAAGTTATTTATATGATTAGATTATATTTTTAATTGGTTTTAAAGTTGAATTATAATATATTTTTACCATTAAATCCAATATTGGTCGTTGGAATTAATTTCACTTTGAAATCAGACTTAAACTAGTGTCAATCTTTTGATACTTATTGTTTAATAAAAAACACGCTATTTGCTCTGACCGCGGGAATTAATTATTAAATTAATTAATGTGACTTATATGTTTATAATTTTGTAAAATAGACTTCAATTTTGAATTCGGAATATCAAATATAGCTTAGGGTGAATTTTTGGGATTTTTCTGAAAAACTTCAATTTTTGATGAATAGTGAATCCACTAAGTGGTACTTATAAAAACTGATTTTTTGTTTAAATAAAATTTTACCAATTATGTGTTTTGAATTTCAAAAATATGACATACATGGTTTTCATTGAGAATGAAAATGTGGTTCAATGGGATAAAAATAATTTTTTGGTGAATAGTAACTTATTAAGTTTTTTATCGCGATTATAGGTAATTAGTGTAGTTTAAGGTAAGAATAATGTTTTAATAAAATGAAATGACCTAAAAACATGTCATACCCTAATTGGATGTGTCCTGGCCGACCAAGACAACCCATGGGTCAACTTGGGGACCCCATGGATCCACTTTGGTTGGAAAAAGACCTAAATACCTTTTTATTTAATGTTAAAGTAAAAATGACACAAACATGAAATGTTTTACTAAAACAATTTTTACATGGGGTTATACAAGTAATATTTTTGACTATAAATAGTCATTGGAAAGATAAAGAGATTTACTACTTCATTGTACTGTTTTTATAATTTTTAGACATTAAATAAATTAAATTATTTATGACATCATAATGATGCAGCGATGACCTCATTATTTAACGATTTAAATAAAATGGAAGGATAATGTAATATCTAAGACCTACACATGTCCAAAACCAATAGGATTTGTGGATTTCTAACCCTTATCACCTTATACTAGAAATACATCAATTTGGGGCTTTTAAAATCCGAAACACTTTTGAAAATAAAGTAACATTTTGTATCTTTACAAGAGTGCCCCTCCTCTCCTCTTATAAAAGGCACCCACCTCTACCTCCTTACCCACACTCCCAAATCCATTGGCTCGGCCAACCTCTTCCCATTTTGTCTCTACACTTCCTTCTCTTACTCTTTTAAGCCTCACTTTAGGCATAAGTATTCCCAAGGAAGCCTTTGAGCTCAAACCAAAGGGAGTTACCCGATTTTAAGGTAATGTCTTCACTTGAGTCCTTTTATTTTATTTTGCCTCTCCAACCACATAAACTCTTTTTATTTATTTATTTTGTAACAAATACAGTATATTAGATATACTAGGATGTTTTTATAAAAATTATTCGAGCTACACTTACACACACCTACATCTAATGGTTAAAGAACTTACTGTTTCCGTGGATGGTGAATTTCTGCCTCACGAAAAGATGATTGTTCAACACTCATATAACACCTTCAAAGGTGGCCATTAAGATGTCACTATATTTATATATAATATATAATATGTTTATGTTTTACTTAACCTTCTGTTTTTTTCATTTGTGTCTTACGATTATGGCTTCCATTATGGGTATACTCGATATCTTCATTTTAGAAAGTGCGGACTACCGCCCCCTCAAAATGATTTGATTCGTTAATGCCATATATGGGACGTATAATGGATGGATTTAAAGTTATTATATATGATGTTATACTGGAATTATAATATACCTATATATCATTATTATTTATTTCCATTAATTTATTATATAGAAATGAAAGTAGCGTTAATGCATACGTACGGCTTACCGTCTCCATGAACGGTGCATTTCATTTCTTATCCCCAAATGTAATGTACTATTATAAGTAAATGTATATAATGGATATATACGATGAATGATATATCTAAACGATGAATATAATTCTCGAATTAAAATATACATACCTCTCATTTAGTTTTAATTCCATTAATATGACAAGGAAATGAAAGTAGCGTTCATGCGTACGTACGGCTTACCGTCTCCATGAACGGTGCATTTCATTTCTTACCTCTAAATGATTATTTAATATTATAAATAAATGTATATGCTGGATATATATGGTATGTATGATATCCAAATCATGAATATCATTCTGGATATAATGAAACATTGACCACATGGACAAGATGTAATTGTAAGAAGTTCACATTCGACTTAAGAACCAAATATCGACAAAACAAACACTATTAACTTAAATGACTACATAATGTTTATAAAATGTAAATAATTGATATAAAAGGAATAATGAACTTGAAAAAGGTTCTTAAGAAAATATAAATTAACTCATGTTTATTATTCAGGATGTTAAAGAATGATTGAGTGAAGTCGGACCCGAGGTAAGGGATCATACTCCCCTCTTTCTTTTTAAGTACACTCTTTTATGGCATTTCATCTAAGCTCATCTTTCTTGGTATTGGGATGGTATTTTATATTACTCTAACTATAATTTTTATGTTCATATGATGAGAGACCCTATTCTCTCTCATCAATCTATTTTGAACGTTTTCAGTGGCGCCGTTAGGCTGCCGAATTTTCGTAAGAGATCTAACCTCTCTCTTTCTCTTTAAGTACTCTCCTTTATGTCACTTCTTTTATGCTCCTCTTTGTTATGATGGGGGATGTTCATTTATATTCATCTTTATGTACATTTTATTGTAATGTGATTAGATACCCTATTTGATATCATCAATCCATTTTTGGAAGTTTTAAGTGGCGTCGTTAGACTGCTGAGTTTTCGTAAGGGATTTTTCATCTCACTTTTATTCCCGTGAGATTTATGCTACATTTGCCACAATTTCCTTTGAGTGGTGTTTTTAATGCCCATTATTATACTATATGTGTAATATAATTTCATTTATGGGTACTTACATATTCATTTTATGACCCTTCTTCAATGGGTTGTACGTTCCCAAAGTTACCCAACTCGGTAAGGGGACCTTTCACCCTCCTTTTTTTTTAAAGACTTATTTTGTTATGTCTTTTAATTCACAAACTATTATGTTGGGATATGTTCTTCTATATCCTTATTTATGTAAATTTTATGACCAAGTGACGAGATCCCCGTTATCTCTCTCATCATCCCGTTTTGTAAAATTTTTTGTAATGCCATTAGGCTATTGAATTTTACCAAGGGAACTTCTTAACCCAATTTTGATTTCTTTTGGTTCAACATGTTGTTATTGAATATGTCATCCATTGAATATGTGTGAATAACATTTGATTGTTTTACACTTAATATCCACTTATATTGGGTGTATTTATATTTTTCACACATAATTATGAGATTGATTTATCCTTAATTTAAGGATACCTTCTTTATAATGGATTTCATCTCATTTTACATTTCTTTTGAGACTTCATTGTTTTTATGCACCAATTCAATCTTATAAGGTGTGTATACTGCCCTTTGACATATTATATCATGAATACCTTTATTCTCATGATATAATAAAGTTCATATTAAATGTTATTCCGCTATTATTTGTATTCACGAGTCTCTCGTTTTGTTAAAAACTATTTAACTAAAATATCGTTTTAAATGTTTTGAAGATTTATTATTCTAAATATTATCTTTAATGTTCATGTTTTCAAAATGGTTTTTAGTATTTATTTATATGGAAATTAATGTTTTAAAATTATAATCCCATTAAAATCTTCAAAGTGGCATGGGACACTTTGATTCAAAAATCTCTTTCAAATTTTTTTTGAAAATGGATTGATTAATTCAATATCTGGGAATTAATTATTGTGATTTCAAATGAAATGTTGTTATTGAAATGTTTATATTTTCAATATTTTATGTTTAATGATGGTACTTGGACATTTTACGGGTGGTTACGTGATAAACCATATGACGGTTGGTGCCGTGAATACCAGGACGGGTGGTTACGTTATAACCTCCAATGCATTGGGTATGGAAGTTGGTCATATGGCTATTCCATTAAGTATGTATGGAAGTCGCCCGAATGGCTATTCCATTAAGTGATATGTGTGGAATTAGACCTTATGGTTATTCCACTGAAGTATGTTTATGTCCCAAGTTACCTTTATATGTTATGTGATCTTTATATGGGTTTTATGGTAATCGTTTGGTTACAGAAGGGTAATTAATGAACATTTATTCAGTGAAGAGTTTATAATACTTCTAAAAGGTGAAAAGTATTACTTTGATAAAGTATACATGGTTTACTTGTTGTTTTGAAAAACTAACAGTTTTCATTCTTTGTGTATCCCTTACTGAGCTTTTTATGCTCATCCCACGTTTTTGAAATGAATTTCACAGGACTTAGCATGGAACAGGGTCAAGGATGGGTTCAAGGGAAAGTCATGATACCTAAAACATGGAACTATAAATGTTTCTTTTTAACTGTTTTTATTTTATGGAAATTTTATAGAAGTGACTACTTTGTAATTTTTTGAGATGTAATAGTTATGTCCTAATTCTCTAAAACTCTAAACCTGAAAAGATCCTCAATGTGAATTACTCATTTAATTCAATATTAAGTAAGGTTTAAGTCTGGGGCCTTATAGTTGGTATCAAAGGTCGTTTTAGATAACTTTATAGGTTAGTCTATCCTCTAAGAATATGTGACATTACTATAATGGTTATGATTTTAGAAAGAGTCCTGGTTTTAGATAAAGTGAATGCGTAAGTATATCTTAGTGTTTACATTCCTCATTAGTAAATGATGGATTTGTTGATATACTCACACTAACATTTCTATTTTTAGTGAATGGATGGATCTAGCAGGCACCAAAGAGACAACAGGTTTAAAGGAAACTGTGGTGGTTCTCTGATTAAGATACTAGATAAAATGGAGGATTCAATGAGGAAACTCGTGTATGTTCTAAACCAACTATCAAGGAGTCATGATCAACCACTTGAACCTTGGTATGTTCTGTAATGCATCATGTACGAGATGACCAATCTATGTGGAAGTTTAGGTAATAATTATATAGTTAACCATTAGAGTTTATATGATCCTTACTTTTGAGGTAATTATGGGTTACTATATGATATGATGGAAAATGAAAGGCATGAGATACACATGTGGTTAAAATATTTTATTATTTTTTTGAAGATTTTATCTCATTTTGGGGTATGTTTTAAGAGTTATATAGTTTTGGAAAAATGAAAACACGCAGACCGTGTGACAACCCGTCGCGTCGGACAAAGCTGCGGGAATTGAACCCACAACCAAAGTGTGACTGGTATTTATCGCCTACCACTGGACTACGTGAAGTCCCTGGTTAGTTTGACTGATTCTTTTTAGTTAGATGATTTTAGGAATCAATAGTATGTTTATTTTGGGTTATCTAAGGAAATTTATTAACCTATCATGGAGGATATGTGATTAGGTTAATTACTTTTAAATACGAGACTTTAAGAGCAACTGATGTTGTTTCGAGATAAATGTTACAATTTAACTTGGAAGACTATGAGACTAAATCCTTCAAATATTTGGGTTTCAATCAAAGTTTGGTTTACTTTAAATAATTTTATGGACCAATTGTTTATCGAATGGTCCTCGTTGATATTTGGGTTTTTTGGACAAATTTTGGAGATTAAGAATAGATTTTCTTTTTATAAAGGGTTATCCTTTTCTGGATTATCTGATCTTGTACTAACATTTTTGGTTTTGGGTTTGGTTTTGGATAAGGTGTAAAGACATGGAAAGTACATAGTTCTCTTTTGTGGATTAGGTGATTCTCAGGAAGTTGATTATAGTACTCTTAATGCGAACAAGTCTTCCTAAAAACTCATCTTTTGGAGAAAATATGAGTTTGATTAAGGAATCTAGTAAAAGTTGAAAGTCTACGTGACAAGTAAGTATGTTTCATTATGATTTAGTTAAGCTCAAAAAATAAATTCCTCAATGAAGAGTAACTTAAAACAAAAATTTTGTCTGTTAACGTTTCCTACCGGGGAATCGAATACCGTTTAACCCATCACAAGTTTGTGATTTTCTTGTGGTTAACTTTCTCCTAGACATGTTTAATATCACTCTCAATCAGAACATGAACCTTTGTTTTCTCCTCCATATCCATATTTTCATACTTTGAATCCTAGTATTGGTTAACTCAGGTGACATTTTTACTTATCTCCCATTATTTTAAAGTGATTGTTTTACCGACTCTTGTTCTGATATGGGACTTTCAAGGTTGTTTCCAAGCCCAATTTTAAAATTGCGAGGACGCAATTCCCAAAAGGGGGGAAGGATGTAACACCCCAGGTAAATAAAGAATATGTAAATTTTATATATATCCATATTTGTGAAAAAAATATTAATATTACTTTAAAGGGAACACTATGCTCGATGGTGTACCCAATACACAACAACGAGTTCCTTTGAAATCTTACATTGCACTCTAATAATAAAATAATATTATTTTAAATGGTAGTTAACGCCTAGCCGTTGTAATGGAGAGAATGAACAGATCTAACTAAAAAATGATTATATATGTTTGTCAAATATTTTTACTTTTTACAATAAATGTTAGAGGATTAAAAATGCGAATGAATCCAATTTTAAGCGTAAACATTCTAATAATCATTAAAAGGTCGATTAACCGCCTTTTGATGATGAACCTCTTTTAAGTCCACTTTTTGACAATTTTATGTGTTATATTTGACAAAATAAAATTCTTCTTTATAATCGGGACATCAAAATTTACTTTGTGTAAATTTTTGGTATCTTTCCGATAAAGTTCATTTTTTAATGAATAGTGTAAAATGTTGTATTTTAATTCAAAGCCTCTTTTTAATCTAATTTATTTATATGATTATATTATCTTTTTAATTGGTTTTAAAGTGAAATTAGAATATAGTTTTACCATTAAATCCAATAGTGTTCGTTGGAATTAATTTCACTTTGAAATCATACTTAAACTAGTGTCAATCTTTTGATACTTATTGTTTCATAAAAAAATGCTATTTGCTCTGACCACAGGAATTAATTATTAAATTAATTAATCTGACTTATATTTTTTGAATTTTGTTAAATAGACTTCATTTTTGAATTCATAATATCAAATATATCTTAGGGCGAATATTTGGGATTTTTCTGAAAAACATCAATTTTTGATGAAGAGTGAAACCACTAAGTGGTACTTATAAAAACTTATTTTTCATTTAAATGAAATTTTACCTCTTCTGTGTTTCGAATTTCAAAAATCCGACATACATGGTTGTCATTAAGAAGGAAAATGTGGTTCAATTGGATAAAAATAATTTTTTGGTGAATTGTAACTTATTAAGTTTTTAATCGCGATTAGAGGTAATTAGTGTAGTTTAAGGTAAGAATAATGTTTTAATAAAATGAAATGACCTAGACACATGGCCTACCCTAATAGGATGTGTAATGGCCGACAAAGACAACCCATGGGTCAACTTGGGGACCCCATGGATCCACTTTGGTTGGAAAAAGACATAAATACCTTTTTATTTAATGTTAATGTAAAAATGACACAAACATGAAATGTTTTACTAAAAAAAATTCCATGGGGTTATACAAGTAATATTTTTGACTATAAATATTCATTCGAAAGCTAAAAATATTTCCTACATCATAGTATTTTTTTAAAATTTTTATACATTAAATAAATTAAATTATTTATGACATCATAATGATGCAGCGATGACCTCATTATTTAACGATTTAAATAAAATGGAAGGATAATGTAATATCTAAGACCTAAACATGTACAAAACCTATTGGATGAGTGGATTTATAACCCTTATCACCTTATCCTCGAAATAAATCAATGTGGGACCTTTAAAATCCGAAACTCTTTTGAAAATAAAGTAACATTTTGTAACGTTGCAAAAGTGCCCCTCCTCTCCTTTTATAAAAGGCCCCCACCTCTACCTCCTTACCCACACTCCCAAAGCCTTTGGATCGGCCAACCTCTGCCCATTTTGTCTCTCCACTTTCTTATATTACTCCTTGAAGCCTCAACTTGGGCATAAGTCTTCCCAAGGAATCCATTGAGCTCAAACCAAAGGGAGTTACCCGATTTTAAGGTAATGTCTTCACTTGAGTCTTTTGTTTTATTTTGACTCTCCAACCCCCTAAACTCTTTTTATTAATTTATTTTGTAACAAATATAGTATATTAAATATACTAGGATTTTTTTATAATAAGGATTCGAGCTACACTTACACACACCTACATCTAATGCTTAATGAACATACTGTTTCCGTGGATGGCGAATTTCTGCCTCACGAAACGATGATTGTTCAACACTCATATAAAACCTTCAAAGGTGGCCATTAATATTTAACTATATTTATATATGATATATAATATGTTTATGTTTTACTTAAGCTTCTGTATTTTTCATTTGTGTCTTAACTTTATGGCTTCCATTATGGGTATACGCGATATCTTCATTTTAGAAAGTGCGGACTACCGCCCCCTCAAGGTGATTTGATTCGTTAATGCCATATATGGGACGTATAAAGGATGGATTTAAAGTTATTATATATGATTTTATACTGGAATTATAATATACCTATATATAATTATTATTTATTTCCATTAAAGTATGAGATAGAAATGAAAGTAGCGTTCATGCGTACGTACGGCTTACCGTCTCCATGAACGGTGCATTTCATTTATTATCCCCAAATGTAATGTACTATTATATGTACATGTATATAATGGATATATATGATGAATGATACATCTAAATGATGAATATAATTCTGTAATTAAAATATACATACCTCTCATTTAGTTTTAATTCCATTAATATGACAAATAAATGATAGTCGCGTTCATGCGTACGTACGACTTACTGTCTCCATGAACGGTGCATTTTATTTATTACCTCTGAATGATTATGTAATATTATAAATACATGTATATTATGGATATATATTATATCCAAATCATGAATATCATTCTGGATATAATGAACCATTGACCACATGGAGAAGATGTAATTGTAAGAAGTTCACTTTCGACTTAAGAACCAAATATCGACAAAACAAACATTATTAACTTAAATGATTAAATAATGTTTATAAAATGTAAATAATTGATATAAAAGGAATAATGAAATTGAAAAAGGTTCTTAATAAAATATAAATTAACTCATGTTTATTATTCAGAATGTTAAAGAATGATTGAGTCAAGTCGGACCCGAGGTAAGGGATCCTACTCCTCTCTTTCTTTTTAAGTACACTCTTTTATGGCATTTCTTCTAAGCTCATCTTTCTTGTGATTGGGATGTTCTTCTATATTACTCTAATTGTAATTTTTATGTTCATATGATGAGAGACCCTATTCTCTCTCCTCAATCCATTTTGGAAGTTTTGAGTGGCGCCGTTAGGCTGCTGAATTTTCGTAAGAGATCTAACCTCTCTCTTTCTCATTAAGTACTCTCCTTTATGTCACTTCTTTTAAGCTCCTCTTTGTTATTATGGGGGATGTTCGTTTATATTACTATTTCTGTACATTTTATTTTAATGTGATGAGATACCCTATTTGATCTCATCAATCCATTTTTGGAAGTTTTAAGTGGCGCTGTTAGGCTGCCGAGTTTTCATAAGGGATTTTTCATCTCACTTTTATTCCCGTGAGATTTATGCTACATTTTCCACAATTTCCTTTGAGTGGTGTATGTACAACCAATTATTATACTCTTTGTGTAATATAATTTCATTTATGGGTACATACATATTCATTGTATGACCCTTCATCAATGGGGTGTGCGTTTCGAAAGTTACCCAACTCGGTAAGGGGACCTTTCACCCTCCTTTTTTTAAAGACTTCTTTTGTTATGTATTTTAATTCACATAATATTATGTTGGGATATGTTCTTATATATCCTCATTTAAGTAAATTTTATGACCATGTTATGAGATCCCCTTTATCTCTCTCATCAACCCTTTTTGTAAAATTTTATGTAATGCCATTAGGCTGTCGAATTTTACCAAGGGAACTTCTTAACCCAATTTCGATTTCTTTGGGTTCAACATGTAGTTATTGAATATGTCATCCCTTGAATATGTGTGAATAATATTTTATACATTTACACTTAATATCCACTTATATTGGGTGTATTTATATTTGTCACACATAATTATGAGATTGATTTATCCTTAATTTAAGGATACCTTCTTTATAATGGATTTCATATCATTTTACATTTCTTTTGAGACTTCATTGTTGTTATGCACCAATTAACTCTTATATGGTGTGTATAATGTCCTTTGACATATTATATCATTAATCCCTTTATTCTTATGATATAATAAAGTTCAGATTAAATGTTATTCTGCTATTATTTGTATTCATGAGTCTCTCATTTTGTTAAAACTATTTAACAAAAATATCGTTTTAAATGTTTTAAAGATTTATTATTCTAAATATTTTTCTATAATGTCCATGTTTTCAAAATGGTTTTCAGTATTTATTTATATGGACATTAATGTTTTAAAATTATAATTTCATTAAAAGCATAAAAGTGGTATGGGAAACTTTGATTCAAAAATCTCTTTTAAATGGTTTTTGAAAATGGATTGATTAATTCAATATCTGGGAATTACTTATTGTCATTGAAAATGAAATCTTGTTATTGAAATGATTATATTTTCAATATTTTATGTGTAATGATGGTACTTGGACATTTTATGGGTGGTTACGTGATAAACCATATGACGGGTGGTGCCGTGAATACCAGGACGAGTGGTTACATTATAACCTCCAATTCATTGGGTATGGAAGTCGGTCGTATGGCTATTCCATTAAGTATGTATGGAAGTCAGCCGAATGGCTATTCCATAAGTGATATCTGTGGAAGTAGACCTTATGGTTATTCCACTTATGTATGTTTATGTCCCATGTTACCTTTATATGTTATATGATCTTTATATTGGTTTTATGGTAATCATTTGGTTACAGAAGGGTAAGTAATGAAATTTTATTCAGTGAAGAGTTTATACTACTTCGAATAGGTGAAAAGTATTACTTTGATAAAGTATACATGGTTTAGTTGTTGTTTTGAAAAACTAACAGTTTCCATTCTTTGTGTATCCCTTACTGAGCTTTTTATGCTCATCCCAAGTTTTTGAAATGTATTTCACAGGACATAGCATGGAATAGGGTCAAGGATGGGTTCAAGGGAAAGTCATGATACCTAAAACATGGAACTATACATGTTTCTTTTTAAGAGTTTTTATTTTATGTAAATTTTAGTAGAAGCGACTACTTTGTAATATTTTGAGATGTAATAGTTATGTCTTAATTCTCTAAAACTCTAAACCTAAAAAGATCCTCAATGTGAATTACTCATTTAATTCAATATTAAGTAAGGTTTAAGGCTGGGGACTTATATGAGTGGTTGCAATCTTATATTTTCAGGATCATGATATCATACCCTTATTCTCATGATAATGATTATATATCTCTTTTTTTACCCTTACAGTGTATTTTAGCTCACCCCTTTTTTGGTTTCTTTCACCAGTTTATATAGATATGTATTAATATTGATGTGTTTAAAAAGAGTTCTTTTCAAGAAGAACCTAGTTGTAGATATTTTATCTCATATATATACCATTGTTCATGTTTCCATGTTTTCAAAGGCACTAGATTAGTTTGAACTTTGGGAGTCTATTTGTATACTATTTTAAGTATTCTTTAAAAGTTATGTAATTTATATTTTTGAAAAATGAGGGACACTATAAGGCGAATTTCATTTTTTAAAACAATTGAAATATTTAACCAATCATATTAATAGATAAAAACAATAATTGATAAATCAAACTTCCAGAATGAGTCTATTCAAATAAAAATAGTGATCTTATCCCAATAAAAGTATAAAAAGACTAACTAAATTATGTATATAAAAAAACTTATGCACATTGGAAAATAAAACATATATAAATGATAGGGGTGAGCTGAACCTAAAAGATGAAACTTACAACACCTCAACAGAGTGAAGAATTATTCTTAACCTAAATCTTTAAGGAAGTTTATTGACCTAACATTATGTATCCATAATATTAAACCTATTAATATTTATATTTTCCAAAACCCTATAATCCCTTGATATTAGTGATGAGACAAACCCTTATCTTATATTTGGAATCCCTCAATATCACATAATCGAAACAACCTATTTATTCCTTAAAGAATCCTCTAATATCATAGATCAGATTAAAAAATCAACAGATATTAAGGATTAGTAGAGAACCTCACACACAAATTATTTTAAAAAACCTATAATATGATTACAAATAGAAGAAATTGAGGAAACAAGAAGTTTTGGGATTTGAAATATAAGAAACCTTTTGATTGTTTTTCATGAAGTATAATTCTTGACCTTGATCTCATGATTATATTTATAGAAATATTCCATAAATTAATCAAATGTTCCAATTTCTTGATTCATAGGTTTGGTGAGAATTACCTAGAAATCATCAGTTCCACCTTACAATGAATTTACTATTACCTGAATTGCTGATGTTTTATAGTTCCACTATAAAACATCCTCTATAAAAAATACAAAGAAAATTCTCTAAAAATATTATTGTTATGAAAAAAATCAGAACATACTTATACCTTTATTTGGTAAACTTACACATGGAAAGGCTCTTTAGATTAAGGTAAATTATATTAGAAATAATATTCATAAGAAATTGAAATACCACAAAACATCTACTTGAAAACAATATTAAGATAAAAGGAAAGAAAAAAATTCATTTATTTAGATTTTGAAAATTTTATTTGGAAGAATTATTTCAACCTAACAATCTCCCCCTTTTTAAAAATCACATGACATGAGCATAAAGAGAAAATATAAACAATTAATCTTAATATTTTCATTCAAACATGTATTAGAAAGATATCCCTTTTTCTCACACCTACATTATAAAAAATATGTTCTTTACTTTTATCCCACTTTTTTTAAAAAAAATAACACAAAAATATGAATGAAAAAGTTATTTCATAATTATTTTTAAGAATAGTAACCGGAAACATTATGTGGAAGTAAAACATATAGAAATAAATTCATCCACATGTCAATGAAATTTATAGATTTAAAAATTTGATTGTACAAAATATATTAATAATTTTTAGAAAATTTACTTTCAATATACATTAACTTCTTCTATTCCATCCCCATTATGTAAAACATGGAATCGTTAAACAATTGATTCTTTTCAAGATATATTAACTCTTAAAAATCTTGGTTTGACATGGTTATAAAATTTCTCGTAAAAGTATCCAGATTTTTTAGAGCTAATTGCAGTTCTTTTGACCTATCCTAACATTTTATTTTTATAGATCCAAGATGTTCTTCCAAATATTCCTTAAGAGATTTATCAAAAAATTACTTTTAAGAAATATCACAAGAAAACATAATTTTTGAAACAATTTATTCTCCAAATATAGATTCTTTTTTTCTATATAAAGGTGATATATTTTTTTTATCTTATATATAGTAATAAACATAATAACTATGGTGGTATGAAACCTTATGTAAGGAAAGAACATTAGCTTAAAAACCCTAGATCATTTTTAATTAAACTCTTGATAAACTGAAAATGGTTAAACATACCCACATTGAACAAGATTTATAAGATATACATATATTATATCATGATATTACACATATTTTCTTTTCATGGATTAATGAAGGTCACATGTTTTATAACAACAATAATATATTTTGAGGTAGGTGCTTCATTTTATGAACCTTTTCTTTTTTCCATAATCAATGTTTCTTCCACATTAACTTTGAAAAATGTCCCTATAACATTTGGTAACATATAAGAAACAAAAATTGATTCCCATTATATTATTTAACTAACTAGATCAGGTATTTTCCTTATATAAACTCTATAATATTTTTTAAATAATTTGACTGAAACATTTTATACACCATCAACATTATTTAAATTATCACTATTGTACAATTATTTGAAAATAGATGAATAATACAATACAAAATTTACTTTAGTAAATAAATCAATCACACCCTCAAAAAATATAAAATACTTCTAAAAATAATATATTTTTCAAACCAAAATCTATTAATGAGTCTCTATTTAAGGATTTCTCATTTTAAAATATTACTTCAAGATTCCATAAATAAATAATTTGACAATCAGAAGAACATGGAAATATTTTGAAGGGAAAAAATCCTAGAAATGATATAATTTTATAACCAATTTAAATAACATATAATAACTTAACTCAATTACACCATATAGGATAATATATAGGTATCATTTGACTTATAGAATAACTAATGATAAATTTTTAATCTCCATTCAAATAATGAGTGCATAAATTGATTTTATGATTTTTTTAAAAAATAGACATCTAAAATTCATTAATATGTAACAAAATACATTATAAAATAAAAAAACAACATAAATTATATAAAATTAAAAAAATATATTTTTAAAAGTTATAAATTTCTTTAAAACCTTTATTCAAGTAGAAAAACAAAAAATAGAATCGATGGGCCAAAAAAACAGATTCCACCAAATTTTTGAGGAGTTTCATTGTATAATCATCTATAAAAGAAGAATTATATTAAAGATAACATTATATTAAAGAAGCCTAAATTTTTAGTAATATATTAAAATATTCTTGATGAATATGATTTGTAAAAGTATCAAGAAGTTGTTCTGGAAGTATGATGAATTGAAAATTAATATCTTCCTTTTGTGTGTTATCATGAAGAAAACAATTTGTTATATCTATTTTATTTACTTATGTGTGATGTTTGATGATTTACAGAAAGCTATAAACCTGGTGTTGTTAAAAATATTTGGATTCTTAATGAATCATAGGCCAAAATAAATGTGTGTGTCTTGTATCCACACCATTTTAGCGTAACAACTTCGAGATACTATATATTAAGAATTAGTAGTGTAATGGGTTTTAAAATTTTTCTTATTTCATGAACATGGCACTAATGATTCACTTCAAAATGACATGTTCACGATTTATGTTTTCTTTCCACTTTACATCCACCAAATTTAAAAAATTATGGCCTCGCATGTTTAAAATAACTTCTAGAGGAATAAGATAGTCAATGATTAGATGTTTCTTTAAGATAAAAAATTCTATTTAATGTCTTTAAGAGAAATTAATTTTGATTAGATTGAAATATCACAGACAAGAACACATAAACCATAAATTCATGCTAAATATATTGCATATAAAAAATTCCAATTTTCCTTCTAAAATGTTTTTGATAAAAAGGCTTCCACGATTCATCAGGATCAAGAGTTTTATGTATTTTGAATAGTGTTCTTATACTCTTAGCATTGTCAGAACCAAAATATTTGAATAAGTATTTAGTGTAATTTTTTGAGATAAAATGGATCCATGTGGATTATTAATAATTTTAAAACCATGTAAAACACTAGGTTCACCCATCATTATCATTTACAACACAGATTTCATAAGTTCTGAAAAAGTTACAGAAAAATACATTTCAGTTGATCCAAAAAGAATGTCACTGATATAAAATGATTAGTTTAGCTACCCCTTAGTAAAATTATTTTGTAATAATAATCTAGAAATTCTATAATACTAGGTTTTATAGTTTTTTATGTCCAGATGTTCTTTAGTGAGCTTATATATATTTGTGAATTTTTTTATTTTTTCAAAACTAATTGGATTTTTGAAATAAACATCCTCTTGAATATATCTATTAATAAAATAAAATTTCACATCCATTTGATAAAATATAAAATTTAAATTATCTACAATGTATTGAATCATTCAAATAGATTTAGGTCTTACTATTGGTAAACAAGTTTCTTTATAATATATGTATTCTTGTTGAATGTAATCTTTAACCAAAATCCTTGAATTATTCCTAAAAATAATTCAATTTTTATCACATTTAATTCAAAAAACCATCTTAACTCCAATTATCAAAATATCTTTAGGTCATTATCCCAAAGTGCAAACCTTGATCAATTAAAATTCATTGAGTTCATCTTTAATTTCCCTTATTCGATTGCCATCTCCTAATGCTTTATCTGGTGTTTTTGGTTAAATGTAATATAATAATGCACAATTATCAAATTTATTTATTAAAGAATTATTTTTTTAATGGTTCATGTAAACTTATAATGATATTATTAGTGTGTTGATTCCATTATATATATTGATTTCTTATAAAATAAAAACATTTTTATTCAACAACAGATTGATCTTATTCTGATGAAGTAAATCCTATAATTCAAAAATAAAATTTTCTTACACATTCGGAATTTATCAATTTGGATTGAAAATCAGTTTCCAGATTTGAAAAACGGGAGTTTTAAAAACACTATCTAAATAATTTACTTCCAAATGTTTGAAAAAGAAGGATCTATTTCATAAAATTTAACATGCACTATTTCTTCAACTATGTTTATTCATTTGTAGAAAATTAAATACAACTTACTAGTTATTTAATAATCTAGGAATAATATATCACCATATTTTGGATCAAATTTGTGTAAATGGACTTTTTTTATTTTGAATGAACACTTTATATCCAAAATATCTAAAGTAAGAAAGCTTTTTCTTTCTTCTAGTCCACAACTTAGAAGAAATTTTATTTAAAAATGAAAAAAGAAAATAATAAAATTCTATTGTATAATTAAGAAATAACATGGTCAGATATTATTATTTTTAAATTTATTATTCACTCAACACACTTCAATCAATTTATTGAATAATTATACTTCTGCACTTAACCACACTATTTTTCTAAGGGGTTATTTATTATGAAAATATTTGATCAATGCCTTGTTTTCAAAAAAATGAATCAAAATTAGAAATTTTAAAACCGATCTTCAATTTATATAGAAATAAAAGTTAGATTTGTGTCATTATTAAGAAGAGAAATAAAACTCTTAAAAAAGTGCTTCTGGATTATTTTCAAGAAAATAAACAAATATATATCTTGTGGAATTATAAACATGTCATACACATAGTTATTGTCTTCGAAACATAGAATTTTTATAATAATAAATAAATACATGTACACAAACTATAAATATTTAGAAATTGATGTTCTGCTAATATATTTAAAACATGACTTGTGTTTCTTACCATACTGACAATGATCAAAGACTCTTGATGAATAAATACTAAGCTCTAATAAACCCCTTAAAATCCCTTTATTAGAAATATTAGTAAAATTATCAATATTAGAGTGTCCTAAATTTCAATACCAGAAACAATAATGATATTCCAATGCACTTAAACATGTAATATCATAGTTATTATGGTACTCCAGGTCGAAGCTGTAGACATTCTAGTGCCTATAAATAGAAATAATAAAAATACCTTCTGATATTTGAATAATACATTTATCATTCCCAAAGTTGACAAGATATCCTTTAACAATAATGATATTCCGAATATTTCTCCTTGAGAATTATCACTAAACGTCACATTTCCACCTTTGAGATCTTGAGAACTTCATAATAATTTTTTATCATAATGTGTCTTGAATACTTTCTATCTATGTAACAAATATTTCAGCTACAAGTTCCCATCTTTCCTAAATCAAAATTTGAAAACTATGGTTTTAGTACCCTAAATTCATTGGGTGGAGAAGTAATAATATAGAAAACTTTAGGAATACAAATTTTTGAAAACTCTTTTATGTTTTAATTATACTTATTATTTATAAATATTATCTTTATGATAACCAAAATATTTAACATGACTTATGTAACATTATTTTATATAATGACATGCCCTTTGATATCTTGTATAAAAAATTGAACATTTAAGAATAAAATTATATAACATGAAATTTGAATTATCTAAAGATAATCATATTTTATAATAACTTCTACATGGTTTCAAATATCAATAAAATTTATCCAAATTTACTATCCCACAAGTAAAAATATATAATTTTTTATACTAAGAATTTTAAAATTAAGTTTCATTAAATAATTATGATCATTATGAGTTGGACTACAACTAGATATCTTTTCTAATTCCATTGCAATTCTTGAAATTTTGGAAGTATTATTTCAAATTATACTTGTAACAATGGTGTCCTGGTGACAACACAGACACCCTGCCTTAACATGGTCGTCGGGTCTTGGCCCCCAGGTATGAGCAGTTACTCCACAAATGTGTGGTCCCCAACCTGGGGCCCACCCACGTGCCCAAACGGGTCATATAACTTATGAAAGTCCCCATAGGCCATTAAATGTTCTTTTCAGTGTGATTTGTCCTCAATCACACACAACCTAGGAAAAATCCTAAAAGGTCACCCTTCCTGATCACTATTCGAGGCCAAGAACACTTAACTATGGAGTTCTAATCAGGTAGGCTCATGAAAAGGAAGGTGCACCTTGTTGACATGAGACTTATCATTAGTCCCTTTAACCTTTTATCATTCATGGATGTTATAATCACCTCCCTTTAGAGTACAATGTCTTCATTGTGGGCCCTACATCTCAACCCAGGAAGTGCACCACACATTAGGTTGGGTACCACCTCTAATATGAAATGTGGGAACTAGGTCCCAGTAATGGAACAAACACCCACCATAAACATTGATATCGGGTCATGGACCACAAGGTACCACCAGTTTCCTTGTAGACACGTGGTCTCCACCCTGGGGCCCACCCGCATGCCCGAACGGGTCATCTGACAAATGATAGTCCCCACAGGCCAACACATGCCCTTTCCAGTGTGATTTTTCCTCACTCACACACACACTGAGAGACTTTTTAGAAGGACACCCATCTTGATCACTACTCCCTATAAAGAATGCTTAACTATGGAGTTCTAATTAGGTAGGCTCGCGAAAAGGAAGGTGCACCTTGTTGACATGAGTCTTATGATTAATCCATTTAACCCTTTATTTTTCGGAAGTTTTACAGTCACTAATGCTTTAGAGAAACATTCCCTTGTTGTGGGCCCTACATCTCAACCTAGGTAGTGCACCACACTTAAGGCTATGTTCCAGCTTCGATACAAAATGTGACAATTGGGTCCTGATGATAGCACAAACACCCCGCCTTAAACATTACCATTGTGTCCTTTCCCACTAAGTACCAGTAGTTTCCCCACAGACACATGGTCCCCACATAGGGTCCAATCAATGTTCCCAAACGGATCATCTGACTAATGACAGTCTCCACAGGCCAACACATGTCCTTTCCAATGTTCTTTTTCCTCACTCACACACACCCTGGGAAACTTCCCAGAAGTTCACCCTTCCTAATCACCACTCCGGGCCAAGAACGCTTAAATGTGGAGTTCAAATCAAGTAATCTCTCGAAAAGGAAGCCACACATTGTTGACATGAGTCTTATCATTAATCCATCTAACCCTTTATCATTCTGGGGTGTTACAATACTATTGTATTTATAAATACACCCCTTATCATAATCATTGTTCTTTATGACTTTATAATTATTTTTTTCAAGAAGAGTCACATATATTTTAATTTACATAAATAAGGCTAAACAGTCCTCACAATGTAATTAAATAAAAGTTTCTCCTTCTAAATAAGTTGAACTAAATTAATTATTAGAAGTACATAATTTGTTAGTCTTTTAAATTCCAATATATAAATCAATAACCTTTTGAATATCACCACTTCCATATGAATAACTGTGTCATGAAGTATCTCCAGAATTCACACTCCCAGTGTCTATATATTTCCTTATTTTATTTATATTTTATTTATAATATGCCTTATAAATTCATTACATTTCTTTTAATCATGGTCAATTAGGTCTAATATGGTCTAATTGCTTATATCCATAACAAATGAATTCCGAATTTTATTTCTTCTCCTAATTTTTCTGGTTTATTCTATTTCTTTATATACATGTAATGAAAATATTTATTTTCAAAAATATTATTCAGCTATTTCAAAATCAGATATAATTCATTATGACATTTCTAAAAATAACTGCAACTTGACCCGTATTTAAATTTTCTTTTAGGCTTTGGACATTTTGAAAAAATTTCACGAGCCTTATCTTTGTCTAATTGTAAATTCCTTATAATTTGATAAAAAATCTACCCAATTTTTTTATTTTATTTTTACATCATCTATATTAAAACTGATTTCATATCATGTAAAATTTAAATAAAATCCTCAAGACCTAGATTAGTTACAATTTTAATGTAATTTTTATTGGTTCTCTTCGATTCTTATTCTTTAGGAGTCGTATCAATGACCTTATCAATTAGTTATTCCTATAATAATACCATATCTTTAAGTGACTATATTATTTTCAAAATGATTAATAACCTCTAATTCATTTGTAAAAAAGATTCACCAGGTAATAAATCCAAATATTGATAATCAACATGAATCATGACATTTTGGTTTCTAAAAACTTATTTGTTCCAAAATGTGTTACTTCTGACTATATACATATATTAATTTGTATTTAAGAAGAATTTATTTTACTATTGATATTTTTCATCATTGAGCATAAAAGAGTATTCCAGACTCTATAGTTTAACTGACACTCAGTTTTTATATCACTAGTATGTTTTTCATATTCTTTATTAGGAATTTTATAATTTTTAGTCTTCAGAATATTGTTATCAAAACCATTTTTAATCATAAAAGTCTTCATTAATTCCCTACAATACTCATTGAAATCTCTATCAAATATTGGTGGTATACTAAGATTTATATTTTCAAATATTGTAATCAATAAATGTACAAAAACAAAAACTATTTTACTTACCATATATTTAGTTTAAAAATCAATTAAAAATGTATATTATGATAAAAAAATTTACCTCAAGAAATATGATTGATATAATATAAGTGGGGTTTGGATTATCAATTTTCATGCTATTGGACAATTAAATATCTCTTATTAATTATTAAAGGAAATAATAGTTAAAAAAACATTCATAACGAAGCTATTCTGACAAACAAAATGATATTCTTCAAATAGAAGTAAAAATTAAATAACTAAGAAACTATAAATATATAAAAACTTATTCAAAATAGAAACAAACTTATTTAAAAGAAAAATATGAAATGAAAATAAATGATACAACTTATAATAACACAACTGAGGGAGGTATTATCTTTAATCCAAAGTGACAAGGATGTTTATTGAACCTAATTTAGGGATCCCAAATTATAAACCTATTAATAGGTCTAACCTCCAAAACATTGGAAGCCTCAAATTAGTCTGGTCAGAAAAACTTCTTTCTTCCTTCTAGAACCACATGATATCACATGATAGAAAAAACATCCAACTTCCTTATAGAGGCTTTCAATCTCATGAATCAATATAAAATAAAATGAAGAGTATCTATAAGATAACCCCTCACATGTATTATCTTAAGAAAAAATGTGTATAAAAATATTAGAAAAAATATTTGTTGAGGTAATAAGATTTTACATACTTAAAAATGTAATAAACATTCATATAAATTTTCATCATGTCTACTTATTCACTTCATAAATTATATGCTATTTATATACATAGGTTGTAACTAACTCCATCATCTGAATCTTACAATTATCGAGTTTCATTTCAATAACATAAGTAGAATCTGTGCCACTTTTTAATGAATTTATAATTATTTTCTTTCTACCAGTGAAGTTGTACAGTTGAACATATTTACAATTTAGGTAAAACACAAAAAAATCTTGTAAAATATTTTTTACTAAAATAAAATAGAATTACTTAAAACTTTCCATCTGGAAAACATACTGTTGCAACCAAGTATTGATTGGTTAGATTTGGTGACAACATATAGTATTCTTGGATAATGGATGTTGAGGCTATTTTTTTTAAATACTTGAGGTTTATAGATTAATAGAATATATCAGCTTCATATAAGTGGTTAATTCATGAAAATGGTTATATATATTTAATGAGAATGTGTTCTTGATCATTTTTATAGATGAAAACTTATAATACACTTAGACATTAACTTTTTTTTAATCCCAATATATACTAAGTGTTGGAGGTTATATTTTTCTATGTTTGGTTAGGAAATATTTAAGAAATATCTCAATCATATTGCATGTTAAGAAGTGATTGTGTGAACTAGAGTAAGTCAGTACTAGTGCATGTAAAGAAGAGTGATTCCTGGTTGGTGTGTGTATAAATGCAGTACGACTAGGTCCATATCACATTAAGTTTTTTATTTCTAAATTTTTTATTCTATGTCATCATATATTAGTTCATGTTTTAAGTCAATGTGGAATAAATCCAAAATAAAATAACTATTCATATGCACTATAAAAAATCAACCAAACTTTCATATCTTGAAATGACATCACTGAGGGTCATATTCAACCTTTATTAAAAGTTCTTGCAAATTTTAGGAATCAGTCATGGATGAATGGTATGTAGATCTACTAGGAGTGATTTGACAAAATTCATGGAACCTACTAATGTAAGGAGTGATCAACCACATGTATAACGAAAAAATACCATATCTGGGATTGATCATAATATATTTTAGGATAACACATGATGAGTATAACTGATTGTATGCATGAAATGAATGAACCACAAGGTGTTAAATAACTTTATAAGTAAGGTTTTATCATCTATGAAACTATTACCAACAATATGATGTCATCAATTATGGTCCAATGTAAGAGAGAACCTGTACAGTAGTGATATAAATTGAATGAAGTGAGGTGTATCCTACTATGAGATTCTATCATACCATATGGCCTGATTGATCAACCGTGAATGAAGTTTGAGTGATCGACCACCTTAGAAGGTGAAGCTACTATGAAAAAACTACCATGAAGCAGAGGTATTAACCATATTAATCAATCAAGTGACCACATGATAAAATTAACATAATATTAATCTAAAGTGCATACCATGAAATAAAATTATAGTGAAGTAGTGATTGTATGCATGGATCTACCACAATCATGGACTGAAATTGTACATGGTGTGATATATAGTCACAAATGTGGGTTATGTATTACAGAACATAATGAATTCACATTATAGAAGGCCTCATAGTGTTTTTATCATGATAATAGTAGGGAACTATTTTTAGTGATGCATGGATATATCTTGAAACATTGATCCCACAATATTCAAAAGAATTAAAATGGTGAACATATCATGTAAGATTTTATAGAGGTTTGAAATCCTAGATTCTAATAGAGAATAATAAAGGAGAACTTAAACTAATTACCTCGACATTAATTAGTGGATTCAAGGCACATGAGTTGCATATAATTCTATTAAAGTAGTCATACACTATTTTTAATTATGCATGAAATTTGAAATGTTAAATCCTGAAAATCATGGGATATAAAATAGTGGTTTATTCTCCATATTAATTCTGGGCATTTACATTTTCTAAAAAATGGATATATCACACATGAAAACGTGAAGTTTCCAAATCAAATAATGGAGAATTTTTTTATTCAAAAGTTGTATAGAGATAAATATAGAGAATAATTAATATATTATTGGAATTTGAGAAAGTAGGAGATATATATTTTAATACTGAAAGGTTGACTGCATTAAATAACAAAGAATTGATTTTTTTTTGAAATTAAGTCTTAGAGTCATAAAGATTCATCTGAAGTGAATAATTGAATTTAAATTTGATATTTTTGTAAAATGATAGTAAAGTAAGGTATGATTCACAGAACTCATTAAAAATGCATAGAATCAATCATTCATGGATTAATAATGCTTGTGTAATCCATGATAAAGTAAGTGGAGACCCTGTTTCTTATTTTGAATATCTTGAAAATAAAAAGATCCTAAATATAATTTCATATCTTTTTTATAAGATAATATGATGTATATCCACTGTAAGACATCATTGAGACATCTAGTGCAGATAATAAGAGAGTTGTAAGATAATTTTACTTTGGAATTATCAAAATCCAAAGAAGTGATGTGATTCTACTATGGAAGATAAGAGTTATCTTCACAAAATTGGAATGTCTCTTTTTGAATTTGAAGAAATGTCATAATAATGAAATCCTAGGAAATATTTAGTCTCATCTTGACCTAATGAAAAGATGAGTAGAAATGGAGGATCATAACAGATCATCTACCTGAGATAAAATCATAAGAGGAGTCTCACGATGGGTGGTTGTAGAAAAACATTTCATTAAATTGGTGAAGCAACTATAAAAGTATCTAAATTGACCATCCCTTACTTAAATAATACAAGATAGTGGAAAAGACGATTTATGTTTGGAATTGACTGTATTTCCTTAAACAAATCCCATGTAATAACCATACAAAGAGTGTTATACCCCCAGGGACAGTAAAACCTTATTGGTCTACCCTCATTGGACTACCCCTTTAGGGTAAAATAAGTAAAAACTTGGTTTCCCATTGTGCTTTACATTTCTCATATCTGCATTTTTTGTAGTGTAGATTCATTCTAAAGAAATAATAATTTTAATAAATGTTCTTGAAAACTCATGGAAAATATCATAAATGTAAAATTTAAAAACATCGTGTCTCCCTGATTCACCCCTACCCTTTTAGCATGAATTTGATACCAATAAATGGTATTATAGGTAGGTTAAAGGTTATGTTTTTTTTCAACCTGATATGTACTGTGTGTGAAATATATTGTGATAAATATGGATGTAACAATAAAGGTTCATATATTTGATGGAAATCAATTATAAATATGTAATATGTATATTTTTTAAATTAAAATATTATATTGGAATACACTTTCTTTTTTTATTAGATGGTATTTTAATAACAAGTTAGTATAGTAGAGTTGTTGATTCTGATAAAATAAATCTAAAAATTGAAATGTGTGCTAAGAATTATTTAGGATAATCACTGTATAAAGATTTTCATAAGAGGTCTAATCATTGTAATCTTTTGAATGATATGTGAATGAATATAGATGACTTATACAGTGAAAAATATATTTTGAAGGAATAAATTCAAAATTTCTCATGTGATGAATATAAATTAGTTAGTGATGTAGATGTGAAAATCATTAAGTAATGATAAAACATATCAAGAAGTCAAAAGAATAAGATCGTAAATAAATCCACTATGAATATCTATATTCCTATCAAGGTAAAAAGCATGAATCCTTGTGAAAATTTGATTCAAAAAATGCATAGAATACAATATCTATATCTTCTGGAAATGTTAAAGATTAATTAAAAACATAATTTGGTAAATTAATAAAGTGTTGGTGTATACCAAAAAAGTAAATTCTATACTTGAAAATTAAGTTTATCTCTTGAAGGTTGAAGGTGAATGATATTGTACTCACATAGAAGATTTGAAGGAAATAAATATAAAAATGAATAAGGAAGTAGTGGATTTTGAGGAATCCAAGAAAAGAATGAAAAAGAATATGAAATAACAATGTGATATGACTAAGTCACTTGTTTGAGAAATAAATACAATCATTTAAAAAGAAAACTATATTAATCTACCCTAATAGTACTTTAGGAACTATATGATGAATAGACAAAGGAGTCATCTAATAAAATAAATTTTCACTTCTAGAATATAGAAGTGTAATTGAAGGAGAATAATATAATGTTTTAGGATATTAAGGAATATTTACATGTAGTGTATAAATAAAACTATAATCATAAGTATCATGGAAATCACATTAAAGGCTATCAAATGATTTTTTTATTTGAGGATAAGTAAGTGCGGATCCACCATCACCGATGTAAAATGTTTTTGGGACAATATATGATTGTTGTGTTATTATTTTCATAATATTAGATCATCCATGATTATGTGTAAGTATAATGGAGTATTAAAAAAATAAAGGAACATAATCTACATAGATAGTTCAACCAAAATAGCAACATTTTATGTGGTATGGTTTTTATAGGAGATGTTTCATTTGGCCTAATCTTGGTCATTTGGAAAGGAATAATAGAAAAAGTTAGGATCTAAGGAAGACATTAGTAAATACTAATTTCATATGAAATATAAAGAGAATATTTTTCAAAGATAAATATCTACCATATAGGTTTATAAAAAAAGAAAATGAATAAATTCCCCTCATGGAAATTATGGATGAAAAAATAGAGGTGTGCATGAGAGGGTTTAATCATTCTAGTACAAAACATGAATGAAAAACTGGTGGAACAAATATTAAATGAAATTATAATCTTGAAAATTCTAGATAAAATAATTGTTATCTAATGGTGTAAGTTTTCACCAGTGGAACGAGTCTCAATCAAAAAAAATCATAAGCCAAATATTTATATAAGATCAAAGAAAAAATATTGTTGGTTTTTTATAAGATGTGTAATATCAAAGTACACCACTAAACAATCTTGGAAGTTAACTAGAATAAATTATAGATATACCAATACTAAATGCACTTCCGAATTTTAGGATAATGGAGTTACCCCTATCCTCTTTTATTTCATTATAAAAACTTACGAGCAACGTGTTGTGGGATAAAATGGGTAGATACAATCCATGGTGAGTAGGTAAAATGTTTAAATTAAATATTTTAGCTTAAAAAATATGGGACTTCTTACAAAAATTATGTTTCATGTAAAAAATAATTATACATAAATATGAATGTGTTTGGGAATTTCTATGGATAATTCTATCATCTTGAAATACTTGAGCTAGATCATGTACATTCATTCTAAAATCTACTCATTCTTGCTGGATGCTGTTTTCTTATGATTAAGTAAAAAAATAGTGGATATCCTTAATAATTTGAGGTGATCAATGTGTCAAAAAAGAAGTACCCAGATTTATCAATAGTGTTGAGACATGAACGAAGGTTTTTAAAAGTTATTTCTGAACCTATCTAATAATGGGAGCCTCAAAATGAATGGATGAACTATTTTTTAAAGTTTCATTATTCAATATGTCATGTTCTATTTGTTATGTGATAACCCAATGGTGTAATCGATGTATTTTTTACGATATCCATAAAACTTATAGGAGAATATATAATGTCTATTGATATGTATTTATAAAGAGAAATTACTTCAATAAATAGTGTCTAGAGGTTCACACATTTAAGGGGAGTTAGAGTTATGGTCATGAAATCTAGTTAGCATACTTGGAAGATAATGAATATGTTGTAGTAATATTTTAAAAGCTTGGTTTCAATAAGTATCACTTATTTGATACTATAAATTGGTACCAGGTTGCATTGAAAGTGGATCTATACTTAATTATATTTCATTATGAATAATAATATTTACTAAGGATTATGTATAACATGGATATTATTAACAGTTATATTGTTTCCGACATCAATCCTTATATTACTAGGCTTATCAGTTTGTTAGTAAAATGATTATATACAGTGATTAACACCATGAAAATTAATTGGGGATTTGAAACTTTTATATAAAGGAATCTTGGAAATTGATAATTCAATTCATGAATAAATTGAAGTTATAGTTGTTGGTGGTTTCGAAAATGAATATACATGGAATGCGAAAGAAAGTATTAAGGTGGAGAATCATATTTAAACTCAATAATTCTTGAGGAATTAATAGATTAGTTGATTTTTATTGAATAAATTGATGAAAAATGGTATTTTCATAAAAAAGAAGTTAAATTTTAAAGTAACATTCAAATATAATGTCTTTATTCTCCTAAATTAGGTCCAATGAGCCACTATTTTTTTTTACCAAAGTGGGAGAAAGAAGAGATGAATTGGAAAATTAGGGAAATTGTCAACAAAATTCATATAGAGAGATTATTGAATGTAAATCTTTATTGGTTGTATTTGATAAAAATATATGTTTTTCTTGTTTAAAGGATGTTGATACCAGTTTTTTGACAATACACGAGTTATATGGAATAATATGATATATGAGTTTCATGGAAGTGGTTAATTAATAATGATGGTTGAACTATTTAATGATAAAGTGTGCATGAAGATTTCTATGGATGAAAAATAAATAAAAATTTGGTGTTGCTTTTTTTATTGGGATATGATACTTATTGTAGAGTCTATATTGGTTTGGTGTAACATCCTAGAATTCTATAAATGTAATTACCTATTCGATTTTTCATATTTACTAAATAACAAACACTATAAGAGAAAACCAACTATATTTTATTATATTAATATGAAAAGTAAATTTAGAGAATAAAAATGTCCATAATAATTGAAATTATTAAATTCATACAGTGAATATAAATCATTATTATAATAATAGGAAATATTTTATATTCCCGTTCCCCCAGAAAAATCGTACTAATAAACAACACTTTTGAAATAAAGTAGGATGTTAGTAATTCTATTCTAATTTTTAAAATCGAAAAAGATACAACCTTGAGATAAAATATAAGTGAATAAATAATTAATCAAATTATTGGTATTTTTAGAAATTAGGGATCATATTGGACCGTTACAAATATGACCATTGGAATAGTAATCTGATCATTTGAATTGTTACCTGACCATTGGAATAACAATCCAATTGTTCGGAATAGTAATATAACTGTTTGAATAATATCCTCATATGTGAGTGTAAAATTTTATAATTTTTTATTTTATAAAAAATAAAATATGATATATTTAAATCATGGTATAAGTAAATAAGAGTTTTTAAAATAATAAAGCGTTTTTATTTTTATAAAAAATAAATATTATAATCTTTTTTTTAATAAATATAACTAATTAAAAAGACCTATTTTTATAAAATGTAATTTTAAATTATTTTTATATTTCATTATAACCATAATATTATTTTATGATACCTTAATATATTTTCAAAGGGTCAGAAATTGATTATAATATTAAAATTGTATTTTTTTCAAACAAATGAGGTTCTTATTTGAAAATTAAATATATTATATTTATAAAATTATTTTAATAAAATTGATTAAATTTTATGAATTTATCATGTATAAATATATTTAATGCAATTTTTTTGGTATTTTTCTCAAATTGATGAATTTTTGGTGAATAGTGAAATACAATAAAATATGACATTTAACATTATAAGCTATATATATGAATTTTTTTGCTTTTTATAATGTAGGAAACCATTAGGTTAAAATCACATGCACCATTTAATATATATAGTCACATGAATCAATACTATTGGTAGTGTTGAGAGAAACTAATAAACTAATTAATATAATATTAAAAAACACCCCTCTAATCACCTTATAAATACAACCCCTCACAATGCCTTCTCTTCAAAAATTACAAACCTTAAATATTTACAAACCTATACCTAATTCCATTAAAAATTATTTTTCCACACAAAATATATCTTCTTTTATCACCAAAAGACCAATTCCAAGTTCCTTAAGAAGTATTTCAAGGATACAACATTTAAGAGGTAATATTCTAAATTTACCTCTTCTAAATCTATTTCTTATTCTATATTCTAATCTAATACCTCATATTACATGATATAATGAATCTAGTATCATAAATATACTATTTTTTTAATTTGGTATTCATACTCTACCCTCCATTCTTTTTTTTCTTAGTTGAAAGCATTATTTACAATATGTCTGGTTCACCACATCCCTGTACAATGCACTTATTCTTTCACTACCACTTTCAAGGATGATTATAAGAATATTATTAGTGTTAAATATTGTTATAATAAATATAATATAAATTAATTTAATATATATAATTTTTTAATAATCATATAATCAAATAAAATGCATCTATTTCACGATGATCAATAGAATGACCTAAACGATCTAACCACATAAAGTTAACTTGTTAATAAGTGAATAATCCCTATATCATAAAAAATGATATTTGAGTCCATTTAAATTTTTGTAAGTATATGAAAAACATTTCATTTTAGTTTTAGAGTTATAGTCCCATTAGAAATAGACAAAAATAATTATCCATAAGTGACCCGACCATGGAACCATGAAACGAACACCACCAAAACAATAAGATTTAACATTATATCTCATTGGAATGGTTATAAATGAACATAATAAATTTATAATAAATAAAATATATATTTTAGAGTTTCTGTATAATTTATTTAACAAATCTAATTTGATTATGTTATATGTTAAGTGTAAGTGTAGAACAGATCTATACATAAGTTGAGGGATCTTTCCAAACCACCCTTTTTTAGTTGGGTTATGAGATTTATTTATCTGAATAAATTTATCTCTCTTTTTATTGTTTTGGAACGCCCCAATATTTTTCATATTTTTATCTTACATATATTACTATCTTATTATCCCTTCTTTTTTTGGGACAATACATTCCTTATGTTCCTTTCTCAAAATGCCTTCTTTAAAATCAATCCCGGTTAAGGGGTAGTTTTCTATACATAAATCACAATGTCACTTTTTTTAGAAGAACACCGTATTTAGATACCTATAATATTTTCTATATAAATATTAATATTAAAATTGTTTAACTAATTTTTTTCTATATAATATTCATGAAATACCATTGATTTAAGATATGAGTTAAGATTATGCAACCCATTTCATTCTCTGGATAATTCTTATATTTATGCCTTTTGATTAATTTCCTTTTATGAAAACATAAGCTTATAAATATTATGATTGGTGCTCCCACATATAAATCCAATTAATTGGGTATTTTTTTCTCATAATAGTTTATGCATGATATTAAGGAGTGAGCATAATCTGTAGGAGGACTCTGTCCACAACATGATGTTGTCTTGGTAGTTAGCCTTCCCTTATTCTTATGCCATGAGTCATATTTTTTCCACATACCTATATCTCCATGGTATTGAGTTTACATGTTATTTTTGTTATTCCTATATATGATTATTCTCAAGACTTTTCTTTTATTATATCACTGTACTCCTTTTGACCCATATGTTATACATCCTTACCATGTTTATTACCTTACTTTGATTCATAGATCACCTATTTATTATATGTATTCCCTATAATATACTTTGTTGTTTTATGAGATAAAATGGATTTAAGAGATCATTAAGAATAATAAAATAATATTTTTATTTTTTATTTTCTTTTTTATTTATTATGAACCTAGTCTTCGAAATACACTAGGCCTCAGGATCTTTGGGTTGTATTTATTGTATATTTATGTCAAAAACCATGTAATAATATATTTAAAAGGATTGAGTTTATATATGTGGTATAATATTATGGTATAGTTATTTTTGGGTATTGGGACGAGAATACTTTCGTTAGAACCCAAGACAAAAGTATATACATAGTAAACATGTCAGAGAATTTTAGTAAAGTATGGAGTAAGTTATTTCAATAAAAATACATCCATGTCTAGATACTATATGTGGACATGGTTTTTTATCAGATGATTATAGGATTAATAACCCTAAAATAATTTTGTGGGTATATATCAATCCTCATCCTTGTGAATGGTTAATGCAACCTTATTATACACCAAGTTTTATACTCCCAAGGAATATGATTTGAAAAATTCACCAAATCAGTACGAAGCATTATATAAGACATAAATAGATTATCATGATAGAAAAATTAACAAAAGAAATCCCCTTGGATAAACTAGTATTAAACATTGAGACTCAAAATATATGATTTAAAAGTCATTTTTAGGTTATTATTTCTATGTTAATAATTTCTCTTTTATATATTTACTATTTAAAGTATTATCAACCCATTTTTCATTAATTTTAGTTAATGGTGGGATATTAGAGGAATCATGCCAACAAACAATGTGACAACAAATGTGATGATTACACCAATGATATATGTAACCTTATGTGAATGGTATATAGGAACATCATGGTGGTACCAGCTCATTATACATTTTCAATGAATTATAACTCGAATCATAGGGAACACTCTCCTCCTCCTAAGTAAAATATATTTTCGGTAGTTTCCTTTATAAGATATAGGCCTCCTACCTTTAGTGGATCTTAGGATCAATTAATTTTGTAAAAATGGATTAACTCAATTGAAAATATATCCTTTATCCTATAATTATTAGAATAAGAAAAAATTATGTTGGTTATCTATTATTTTTTTGGGAAGCTGATACTCGGTGGAAACTAACGAAGGATACAAAGTCCAAAGATAAAATTGATACAATGGAACGAGAAGGATTCAAGAATTTTGTTTAATAAATATTTTACCCAAACACTCCATCTTAAAATATGGAGTTAGTTCTATATACTGAAGAAAATGTAAGATGAGTCTATCGAGGTATATGAGGTAAAATTTTCCAGGCTTGCATGGTAAAACTTTGTCTTTTTCATCAACAACAAAAGTAAGGTGGACCATTTATTTAGTGGCCTAAATTTGAAACTCTAAAAAGAGTTAATTATTTGAGATATTGATAGTTGGGAATAGATTTTAATTTGTACAATTAATTTCAGGATGGATATGGGTGACTCTCAATGGTCTTAGGGGCTGGGAGAAAAAAATAGTAAAATGGAGTTCTATTTAAGAGGATCAATTATAAGTATCATGGATGAATGAAAAACCATTGTACCATATTTCAAAAATGTTGGAAGAAGCATCCCATTAACAATTTTAAGGGAACTAGATGATGATTCCAATTTCGAAAAGAGGGGAATTAGGATATTCAATTCCAAATATAGATGTAGAAAACTACTCATGTAATGTAATAGAATAAGGTTTAGATCAATACTCAAAATATAGTAAAATATTTCAACTATAAAGAATACATGAATTTTGAAAAACAATCCCCTAAGCCAAGGGAATTCCTAGAAAATAAACAACATACATTGAGGCCTAGATAGAAAAGAAGGGTATATTCTATCACTACAACTGAGGTGGATCCCAAATTTTTTTTGGTTCTAGGTACACTTGTTATTAATACAAAAATCGAGATCATACATTTTGATTCTATTTCTACATATTCTTTTATATCATTAATTTTTATTATAAATTTTCAAACATGATAGCAATGATTTGTCGTTGAGCTATGTGTATGAACAAAAAATGGATAAATTATTTCATCGCAAGAATAAAAATCCTTCTTGATCAATTTTTATAGACTAAACCTCCAATAAAATATTTTACTACTACCTTTCATGATGTTTTATGTTATATTGAGCTTGAAATGGATATCATTTTATAAATCTATCACCAATCCTTAGGGGAAAGAGATCACACTACATATCTTGATTCATCCTCTAATTCTGTATAAGTGTAAGATGGAGAATGAATATACTATGGAATCTTCATCTCATGTGTGGAAATTATTTCATAATGAGAAAGCATATCTAGCTCAAATTATTGAAAAACAAGAGAATCATTCTTGAATATATTCCCATTTGGAGGGATTATAATAATGTATTCCCATTAGAGTTCCATATACTTCCTCTTGATCCAGAGGGTTGGTTATTAATTAACCTTATACCTGCATATAATATTGGGAAGTGTAGTAATGAAAAATGAAAATGTGGGAAAATTTTCGTGGTATATAACGATGCTTCAAATATGGGATTGGGAACTGTAGTAATGAAAAATGAAAAGGTGATAGCATGTGCCTAAAGGTAGTCAACTAAAAATGTGTAAAACTATCTGACACATGATATGGATTTGGCTTCTGTGATCTTCTTATTAAAAATATTGAGAAATTATCTCTATGGAGAGTAGTGTGAAATATATATGGGTTATAAGAGAATCAGATATAAATTAACTTATAAGGAGATTAGTATTTAATAACAAAGATTCTTATAGGTAATCACGTATTATAACTTCTCAATACACTACCATCTGAGGAAAGAAAATAAAGTGGAAGGTGATCATAGTTGAAAATATCTAAAAACATTATCAATGATTAGAATTAATAAGGATATAATATTATTAGACTTGAAATATATTTATTTAGAGATTATAAAGTAAGAACCATGATCATTACTTTCTAAATTTTTTCTGAACAATACCTTATGGATGAGAAAATGTATTCTCAAATATATGATTTGAAAATAAAGAAGAATGTGGAGTATACAAGAAAAGGGAAATCCCAAAAGTTTAAAATTGATGAATAATGATTTTTTGAAATTTGGTTCATGGGTATGTATACCATCAAATACTATAATAAAGAAGGATATATTTAATGATTCACATAGATCAACCACCTCCATCCTACCAAGGAGAAAAAAGAAATATAACGATCTTGAATAGTACTATTTGTGGGAAAATATGAAGGAGATCAAAAAATATACATCAAAGTGATTTGTGTGTCAGCAAGTGAAGGTTGAGAGGAAAAGGTCTAGGGGTATGATGTAACCATCACCCATACCTATACTGAAATGAGAAAACATCACCATGAAAATTTTTCACTAGTATTACGATGAAATTAAGAAGAAATAATACGATATGGGTTGTGGTGTTCTATCTTACAGAGTCTTATAATTTCATTGAAATTCAAAATGAATTATCACTCCATAAACTTTCAAGGATAAACATTAGGGAAGTGTTGAGGCTGCATAGAACACCATTATCAGCTGTATAAGTAATTATATTTACCTCAATGTCTTTGAAGAGTATCAATCATTTTATAAACACAAAGTTGACCATCAGTATAACTTATCACCACTAAAATAATTTCCAATGTGGGATAACTATCTAGATAGTTGAGTAGATTCTGAGAGATTTATCAATGTAATTTAAAGGATGATGGTATCAACATCTTACTTTGGTCAGGTTCTCATATAATAATAACTTTAACTCATGAATCCAAATGGTTCCATATGAATCCCATTATGGGATGTGATGTAGAAAACCTATGTTAGGGGATGAATTTGGTGAACACAGGTTTTCAAGACCTAATTTTTTGGAGGAAATTAAAAAAATGTTCAAGACCATTCATTATTACACCAGGGATACCCAAAGTCAATAGAAGAAACATGATGGTAATTATCAATGGGACATAGAGGTTGAAGTTAGAGATAAAGTGTTCCTCATTGTATTTCCATGGAAAAGATTCATGATATTTTGGAAGAAGGGAAAACTATGTCACATGAACATCAACACCTTTGAGATTATCAATTGTATCAGAGCTTTGGCCCATTTCTAACACCCCTATCATCCCTTTCTCAAGTATATGACAATGTATCCCTATTGAGGAAGGTACTACTATAATCCTTAGATGTACTTAATTCACAGTTGGTACAACTAAAAAATGATCTCTCTTATGAGGAGCATCTGTTAAATATCTTGGACTGTAAAGATAATGTTATATACAATAAGACGACTCACCTAGAAAAATTATTATAGATAACCCATAAGTGTGAGGAGGAGACATAAGAACTAAAGGAATCCATGAAGCTAAAGTACCCAAAACGTTTTTCACCTTTGTATGTATAAATAAAATTCATGGTTGAAATTTATTAAGGGTTGAATAATGAAATGACTTAGAATTATATCAATTAAATTTCCCTTCTAATGTGTTATATTTAGTAAATCACACACACCATAGGATAATTCCAACCATGTTTTATTATGTTAATTTAAATATTAAATTTAGAGAAAAAATGGGAATAATGATTAAAATTATTGCAACGAGATGAAAAAAAAGAAAATAAACAATAATAATAGGAAAATATGGATTTTCTTGATCCCCCTTAATAATCGCACTCAAGAGAAACAATATAGAAACAATGAAGAATGTTAGTAATGAAATATTCATTTTTAAAATAAAAATACACATATAACAATGAGATAAAAAAAAATTGAATGAAGGATGAATAAAATGAGAGGTATTTATAAAATGTAGCAATCCCATATGACCATTACAGATCTAATCAATGGAATAGTAATATGATCATTTGTATAATAACATGACTATGAGAATAGTAATATGATTGTTAAGAATAGTAACATAACCAATTTAATATTATTATCACCTATGGAAGTGTAAAATAATATTTATATATCTTATAAAATGAAAATTTGGTATATTAATATCGTGGTGCAAGTAAATAAATGTTTTAAAAATAATAAATTAAGTGTGTTTATTTTTATAAAACATTAATGTCTTAATTAAACTTTTATAATAAAAATAATAATTTAGAATAAATAATATTTTTATAAAATATATTTTTAAATTTTTATTATGTTTTATTATAATGATAATATACTTTTATGATACCATAAATGTTTTTTAAAGGGTCCGAAAATTAATCATAATACTAAAATTGATTTTTTTTAAATAAATGTGGATTTTATTTAAAAATTAAATTTTTATTTTTTTATTTTTTTTCTTAAAATGGATTTTATTTTATGAATATTCATGTTAGGAAATACAATAAAATAGTTGAATTCATGTTATGACTATTTATTTTATGAATATTTATTTTATGAATATTCATGTTATGGTGAATTCTCTTGTATACTACTAAAATAGTTGAATTTTTGGTGAATAGTGAAATACAATAAAATACGACATTTAACATTATAAGCTATATACATGCATTTTTGAGTCATGGATGATGTAATAAACCATTAATGCAACTTACATGTAACATTTAATATATATAGTCATAAGAATCAATACTGTTGGTATTCTTGATCTAGAATTTTAAAATAATGAATATAATAGTAAAAAATAAACCAATCCTCCCCTTATAAATACAATCCTCACAACCTGTTCTCCTCACAACTTATAATCCTCAAATATTTGTTAATATATACCCAATTCACTTTAAAATATTTTCCCCCACATCCTAGTACTATTATTTTCATTAGAATACCAATTCTATGTTCTTTAAGGAGTATTTCAAGGAGACAACATTAAAGAGGAAAATTCTTAGTTTAACTCTTGTAAATTATTTTCAACTTCAAGATTATCCCCACCTATATCAAACAACATGAAATAATGAATCCAATATCATAAATATGTTTTGGTTTTATTGTGTTAATGGTATATTCATCTTACACCCCCTTCTTTTGTTTCTTAAATGAATGTGTTGTTTACAATAAAGTTGGTTCACCACCTCCATGAACAGCATACTTAGTTTTTAACTTCCACCTATAAGGATTGTTATAAAAATGTTAATATGGTTATATGTGATTAGAATAATTTTTTATAACTTATTTCATGTCATATAATGTTTTAATAATAATATAATTAAATAAAACAAATATTTTCCTTGACGGTTGGTAAAACCACTTAAATGAGCTAACCAAACAATGATAAATTTTTTATTATGTGAGTCATACCTATGTTGGAATAAAAAAAGATATTTGGGACTATTTAAAATTTTTTAATGACATGAAAACCATTTCAACTATCTTCTAAATATGTAGTACCATTTTAAAAGGATATGAATAATTATTCATAAGTGATCCTGCCTTCGAACCATGAAATGAACACTCGATAAACAATAAAATTAAACATCATATATCATTAAAATAGTTATAAAAAAAATTATAGTAAATAAAAAGTTTATGGAAAAAGCTGTATATAAAGTAATCAGTGGCTCTAATTTTATTATCTAGAATGTTAAGTTTAAATATTGAACATATCTATATGTAAGGTAAGGGATCTCTCTTAACCAATCGTAATCATTGGGTTATGGACTTTATTTCCCTAAATAACTTAATTAATCTCATTTATGTTTTATAAAGCCTTTAAATTCTATATATATGTCTCTGACATACATAACTATCTTATTCTCCCATTATTTTTTGGGGAAATATGTGCCTTAAATTAATTTCCCAAAACACCTTATTTAAAATCATACATGATTAGGGGGAACTTTTTTATCTCTTAATAATGGTGTTTCTACAAATCAAAACCATATTTTGAGACCTAGAATTATTTTCTATTATATGAACTACAAAAATATTTAATTCATTCTTCCCATTGGAATCATTCTAAAATATTATGTATTTATTATATGAGCCAAGATTATGAAACCACTTTCTTTACATGGTTAATTCTTATGTTTATGCATTATGATAGATATAATTTTTTTTCACACATAAACATGTGCATGTTATGACAGGTGAGACTAGATATCACTCCAGAGAATTGGGTATTTTTTTTGTCTCGTGAGATGTTATTAATGAGATTAGGGAGTGAATCCATGATGGGACTCTTTCCACCATGTGATATCGTCTTAGAAATTAGCCATGAATTATGCTTATGTCACGTCTCATGTTATTTAAGAACCCCTAGATTACTATGAAATTATGAGTCCATGTTATTTTAGTTATGGATGTATATGATTATTCATGAGACTTGTCTTTTATGATATCATGTTATACCTTCTGACTCATATCTTATTCTTCATTACCATGATTCTTCTATTACTATGAATTATAGTTGACCCCTTTGTTTTATGTATTCCACATTTACCATGTGAAGTTTTAGGAGTTTTAATGGATTTAATAGATCAGTAATGAGAATAAATTTTTTTGCTACATTTTAGTTTTTTTGATGTAATTTGAACATATTCTTCCAAATAAACTAGGACTCCGGATCTTTGGTTTGGTTTTATTAGAAATTTATATTATAAATCATTTTTTAGTATGTGTAAATGTATTGGGTCATTATATATTGTATTTTATAAAAACAATATAGAAATATATAAAGTTTAGTACCTATGAAGGAGTGAAGGTGCACACGAGTGTGGGTCTACACCAATGTGTATGAAGGAGTGTGACCATGGGATGAAGTGTTTATTCAGGAACCAGAGAACATGTCGGCACCAAAGTGATTATTTTATTTCCATAATGTAGATTTGATGTCATCTATTATTAATTTATTGAGTTTCTATAGACAAATATGTTCTGAGATGACTCAATAATAGATTCATTGTTCATTTATAGAATAAAATATCGGACACACACACACATCACAGAAATTACATTACTAAGGGTCTTCTGAGACCTTTCATCTAAGCTCTTTCATATTTGATAATCATGTCATGGCATTATGGCATTTATATATAAAATAATTCATTTGAACACATGAATGAAACCAACTAATGTGAAGGGTGATTAACCAAATATATAACCAGAAGCTACTATATTGGGAATTAACCATAAGTTATTTTAAGATACCACATGTTGAGGTAAACTGATAAAATGCATGAAATGGATAAATTGTGAGGTGTCAAAAAATGATATGAAGAAGGATTTATTGAACATTAATATGCAACTATCCCCATGGGGTTTTCAAGAGAGTTCAACTGTAAGTGAGAACCTTTACAAAAGTTGGATCAAATGCATGAGTAGAGGTGTTCCCTACAATGAGATTCTAATATTTCATAAGGTCTAATTGATCAAACATGAATTATTTTTGAGTGATTGACCATATAAGAAGGTGAAGTCACCATGAAACATCTACATACCATGAAGTAGATGTATCAACCACATGAATAAATTGAGTGATCACATAAACAATGTAACCTACAGTGATGCTGAGTCACATACCCCAAATTAAGATGACCATGAAGTAGTTGTTGCACGCATGAAGCCACCACGAACTTGGAATAATCACAAAATTCGAGTGAACATATGGTTATATATGTGGGATTTCAATTAATACATTTTATAGAGACATGTTTTAGAAATTTTACATTGTATATTTTTCATGAGAAAAGTGTGGAGTTATTCTAGAGTGATTCATGGAGATATTTGGAAATATCAATCCCATGATATTCAAAGGGATAAAAATGGTGAATATATTAGGGGAAATTTTATGATGGTTTCTAATCATGGATTTGAATAAATAATAATGAGAGGAGAAATCAAAATGGGGAATCATGACATTCATGATTGGATCCAGTAAATGTATTCTATGCTTGATGGTTCTAATGAATTCATACATTATTTTTGAGAATTTGTGTAAGAACTCGGATCTTCGTTTTTAGGTATGTCTTTCTTTTCCTGGAGTTTTTGAGAAAAGATGAAAATATTGAAAATTTTCAAGTACACGCGGTGTACTTTCTGAGAACACGCCATGTACTCCCTTGTCATGACAGGCCACATGTTAGCCATGTCCGGGCCACACACATGGTGTGTAGGGGTGATGTGGAGTCCACTAAAGGAAGAGTACGAAAAAACTGAGTACACGCCATGTACCCCAGTAGTACACGCCGTGTACTTTATATTTTTCACTAAACGCACTGGGGTCATGCCTAATCACAGAACGACCTTCTTCTAGGTTTCGTTCGGTTGAGAGCACTAGTACGGCTGTGATTCTTCCCCAAGCTCCGAGCCTCCGTCTGTTATCCGTTTCAGCCACCTTTGATTATGTTTCGATCACCTCAGTAAGCTCTCTCTTTTGCTTTAGCCTTGTTCCATGATTCCTCCTCTTTCTCAAGATATCATGGGTTGAGTGTTTTTGATCTTTTATCATATCCTTGATGTTCTAAGGGGAATAAATCATCGAGGTTCACTTATATCAATCTCTAAGCATAGAGGTAGGTGGTTTGTTCCTTTATGTAGAAAGTATTTCAGTATTTGCGCAAATTCCACAAATACCCTTGAACGGGGTATTGCGTGTTTCCTATTTTTGCCTTGTTGTTTTCCTTCTTTGCTTGATTTCTTTAGTATAGATAATTGCTTGTGATTAGGGTAGTTTTTACTATACTCTGAATGTTTTCCATGCTTTTTTTTCTTGTCAGGCATTTTTCCAGTTACCATGCCTAATTGTAGGATAGTGGAACTGTAGTACTGTTATGCTGATGTGCCTTATAATGATATCCAAGTAATTCATGAGGTTTACGTGGGCCGATACGCACACTAGGCATGTTTGTTTTACACAGGGCTGTGAGAACCTAGTGTTGTGGACCATAGGGAGAATGGACATAAGGGATTTTCTATAGTGTCTTTAATTTACAATGCATGACCATAGGGGGAATTGACGTTGAGTGCTTCCTCAGAGAGTCTGTAGTTCCTCGACGCGGGCCACAAGGGGAATTGACGTTGAGTGCTTCCCTAGAGAGCCTTTAGTACGATACGAGACTATAGGGGGAATTGACGGTGAGTGCTTCTTCAGAGAGTCTATTCTTTAGCTGAACCAGAGGGGTGAGACTGTGTGTGCCTCACAGAGGGTTGCTAGTACTTGTAGGTTGAACCATAGGAGGTAGACTGTGAGAACTACCCAGAGGTTACCTTTTTGTTCTACTTGCTTGAGTGGATGTTCTTTTTTGTAGATTATAAGCTAGAAACTGTGGATTGTTACTGCTATGTATTATCCTATTTACTGCTTACTGTATACTGCTTGCTGTACTTTACCTGCCATATATTCACTGACTGTTAGGCATAGATCATCGGGTGGATGCCTATTGGTACTTTGTCCCACACCCTGTTTGGGTCATGCTTTTGGGCCCAAATAGACCATGTTGTTGCAGGTATAGATAAGGGTAACCCCCTTCCACTTCAGGTACTTGACTTGTTGTGGAGCTGGTGAGCATGGGACCAAGCTATGGCTTGCGATGCGGAGGAGTTTACCTGTTTTTCTTTTGCACTTTAGTTTTGAATTGTAATAAACACTGTGAATTGTTGGGATGATTTCCTAGACATATGTATCTTGCATCATTATATATATATGTGTGTGTGTGCTCCAGTTGTTTTCTGTTCATCTTCCGCTGTTTATCGATTACTCTTGCATGGATGGTTATGGTTTCCACTATTACCTATTTGTTTTTCTTCCACTATTTACTCTGCCAATGAGGGCATATTTTCCCTCTATCACACCCAAGGCCCTCACTGCTAGTCGGCAGCCTCTCGCGTTCGGGTAAATGTGCTTGAGGCCATGTGACCAATCCGGTACAAGGCACCTCTGGGTTGCTTCCAGAACTAGGAAATTACAATGTGGTATCAGAGGAGTTTTATTTTCTCTTGATTTACTATTTGGAGCCTTTATCCCGGGGTAGGAAGGATTAGGTACTTGGTATTAAGCTGTGCTTAGTAGTATCTAACCCGTGTACAGGGGTAATCCATACTACCTCGTTATTGCAGTTTTCTGGTTTTGAGATTTTACAGTTGATTTGATTTCACCTAGAGTGATTCACATGACTTGTTTTGTTATTGTTGTTGCTATTGTGGTTCTATTTCTATCGCAACCCGATGAGATAAGGGTATTCTATCTCATGCATCTTATAGGAACTGTTTATAAATCACATTCCATGCATTATTACCATGCCATATGGGGTGAATTAGCAATATCATGTTGTTGTGATAGATGTTTTGTATATTATTCATGATGTTGTGATAGATTCTTTGATATAATCTCTGTTGTTTGATAGAGAATTGTTTGTTTTGTACCTTGCTTAAATGAATGCCAAATTTTCGTGCTTGAGGTGTTATGGGCCCTCTTGAATCAGAAATTGGTGAATCATTGACATGTTTTCCTTATATATGGCTGTATTGGTTTCCAAGCTTTGATTCGTGGGGAGTATGGGCCCTCACATATCAGAATTTGGCACATATCTGCTCGTTTTTTAGGGTTTTATGGGATTCGATGCAATTCCAGAGCTACTACCTAGAAAAACCCAGAATACACGGCGTTTACATTATATATACACGCCGTGTAGTTTGTAAAACTGTGTCACTGGCCATGTGAGAAGAAACATGGGTTGTGAAAAATCGCTAGGAACATGCTATGTATGGTAGGGACATGTTGTGTAGTAGTATGCTATGTACCCAGCCGTGTCACTAACAACACGGGTCGGGGAAGCTCATGTCATACACACCGTTTTTTGTATAAACACTTCGTGTATCCTTGTCCTCAGTACCTGGCCGTGTCACGAACAACACAGGACGATGTTCTATCCTCCTATTCACGCCGTGTTTGTTCGGAACACACCGTGTAAGGTTCAACTGTGTACTTGGCCGTTTCACCAGCATCACAGGTCGAAAAAATCATCATGTACATGCCGTGTTTGTTTAGTACATGCCATGTAGTCTCAACCATGTGACTAGCCGTGTAACTAACAACACCGGTCGTGAAACCTTGTCTACTACACGCCGTGTCCGCAGGGAACGTGCCGTGTAGTCTCAATTTAAGAAGACAGTGTGGGTTATCCGTGCAAGGAGACACGGTCAGGGGAATAGAGTTATGTACATGCTGTGTAGATCTTATACACGCCGTGTATTCATGTTTTGTAAAACATGAGTGTTTTATTCTCCTATTCCAGTGTTGTATTCCTTTGTTCTCTATCCTTGTTTCATAATCTAAGGTATGCTTTTGATCTTTCAGGGATATTCCCCTGAGACATCCTTCGGTTATACGTTAGTTTTAAGATAGTGATCAGACGCCAGATATGGCAGATCAGGGACTTTCTGCCGATTTTCCAGTCAGGCCAGCCTTGGCACATACTGCCATACGAGTGGCAGGCGCTCATGCGTAGTTCAAGGAAGGATTTACGAGGATGATGAAGAACTTTCAAGGGGAATCGACTCCTTCCACGACCATAGAAGACATGATGCAGGTTTTCTAGCAGCAGCATCCTCCCACTTTCTTGGGGGAAGGAGGACCATAGGCTGTAGAGTCATGGAAGGAAGCCATGCTGACTATCTTTGACAATCTGAAAACAACTCCAGAGAGTCGGGTCAATCTCGCTACCTATATGATACGATACTCCGCCAAGAGGTGGTGGGATGTGATATCACAGGCGGGTAATTAGGAGGTTATGGTTTGGGAGGAGTTCCAACATGTGTTTTATGACTACTTCTACATGGAGACCCTGAGGGCCGATCGAGCCTGTGAGTTTATGAGTCTAGAGCATGGTACTCTTTCTGTCATGAAGTATTCCTCTCTTTTCACTGAGCTGCAGTGTTTCACACCCCTCCGAGATGGATGTGGGGTGTTCTTAGGAAGGATGTTTGAGGATGGTCTCAGGAGGGAGATCTGCTCGTAGGTGAATATCTTCTAGTTGACTTCCATCACTTCCATCGTCAACCAGACACTGATTTCAGAGCGTAATCTGAGAGACTCCGGAGCTTCGAGCCAGGGCAGTTCTGCTTCCAGAGCTAGTGTTCCATCAGTTGATAGCAGGAAGCGCCGTAGGGAGTCTACGCACGATGATTTGAGGAGATGAGAGAAATATTCAGGTAGCCATGTAGTATGCTACCAATGTGTAAGGGAAGGTTACACTAGGCCGCAGTGTCAGAGAGACCCAGTGGAGTGCCGATCTTGTGGCAAGATATGTCACCTTCAGCGTTTCTTCCAGGTTTTCTAACCGGTAGCGAGTGACGGGGGTTCTTCCATGACTCCTTGTTTAGGAGCAGCACCACCAGTTTCTCCCTAGTTGGGGAACTGGAGTTCTTCTGACCATTCGGTCCGAGGTGGAGGTCGAGGCCATGGAAGTCAGTCACTATTCCTTCAGCGCCAGTAGGGAGGATTTTCTTAGAGTGGTCAGGCCGGGTCACAGGGCTGCGGGGCAGGCCAGACTTTTGCGGTGGATCAGACCTATCAAGAGTAGGACCCCAGACCTTCTACAGTTCGAGGTCCAATTTTATTAGCCTTGGTTTTATCTTCAGCTCTTTTTGATATTGGTTCTACGCATAGCTTTATCTCTGTTACTGTTGTGGAGAGCCTTGGGCTCGGTATCTTTTCTTCAGCCGACTTGTTGACACTAGACACACATTTGGGGATGAGGACTTCTAGTGTACATCAGTGTAGACAGTGACCTCTCGAGGTTGCATGGTATCATTTCTTATGGGATCTCTATGTCCTAGAGATGACATGCTATGATGACATTCTTGGGATGGACTGGTTGGTTCCCTTCTAGGCAGTCATCGACTATTATCGCCGCAGGGTGAGTTTGATCTCACTAGAGGGTGAGTCTTTTCTTTATAGAGGCGAATGAGATATTTGGACGAGTCGATCAGGACTCGAGCGTCATGGGCTAGGAGGGGTGACGAACCAGATTGTTAGCCTTTATCGGGATGACTAGGGGAATTCACATTTTTAATTTCCTCTTGTGGTGGATCGTTTCAAAGATGTCTTTCTAGAGGACATTTCAGGTTTGCCTCCGGAGCGTGAGGTAGACTTCTCTATCGAGCTCATTCCAGGAGCAGCACAGGTGTCCATTCCTCCATATAGGATCGATACACCTATGTTGAAGGAGCTCAAGAAGCAGTTGGAGGAGTTGCAGGAAAAGGGTTTCATCCGACCCAGTACATCTCCTTGGGGTTCACCTATCCTGTTTGTGAAGAAGCCAAACAATACTCGTTGGCTCTATGTTGATTGTCGGATGCTAAACCAGTTGATGGTGAAGAACTGATATCCCTTTCCGAGGATTGATGATCTCTTCTATCATCTTTGAGGAGCTTGTGTATTCTCGAAGATCGATTTGAGGTCCAGTTATCATCAGTTGCGTGTTCGGCAATCATATGAATTCCGACAGATTTCATGAGAAGATATGGTCTCTATGAGTATACGGTTATGCCATTCGGCCTCACAAATGCGCCAACAATTTTCATGGCACTGATGAACCGAGTGTTCCATCCTTACTTGGATTCCATCACTGTGGTCTTCATGGACGATATCTTTGTGTACTCTCACACTCGAAATGGCCATGCTACCCACCTAGAGATCATTCTGAGTACACTAAGAGAGCATTGAATTTATGATGAACTCTCAAAGTGCCACTTTTGGATGGATTAGATTCACTTCTTGGGTCACGTCATCTCAGAAGGCTTAGTCCTACAGAAGAGTGTGTCAGGAGGGGACCCTCTTCCAAGATTGAAAGTGGGCAAGGATAATAAATTACATTTCTAGGCACACGTATGGGTGCCAGCAGACATACGCGAGGAGCTGATGCAGGATTTTCATTCCTCTATTTGGGAAGTTCATCCTGACGTCACCCACATGTATCAGGATCTTCATCGCCAATACTGGTGGCCAGGTATGAAGAGAGATGTTTCTAGTTTCGTCTTGTAGTGTTCTACTTGTCAATAGGTGAAGGCGGAGCATCAATGACCAGTAGGACTTTTACAACAGTTACCCATTCTGGAGTGGAAGTGGGATGATGTCGTGATGGACTTCGTGACAGGATTTCCGAGGTCGCCTTGAGGGAAGGATGTTGTTTGGGTTGTCGTTGATAGGCATACGAATGTTGCTCATTTGTTACCGATGAAGGATCTCTTCAATGTTGAATATATGGGAAAACATTAAATCTGGGAGATTGTGCATCTGCATGGAGTTCCCCACTCCATTGTTTTAGACAGGGATGCGTGCTTTACTTCTCAGCTCTGGAAGGGACTTCAGAAGGCTTTGGGTACACATGTACTTTTGAGTACATAATATCATCCCCAGATAGATGGCCAATCCGAGTGTACGATCCATGTGCTTGAGGATATATTCCGATCATGCATTGTAGACTTTGGCGGTTATTGGGAGAAGCATATCTCTCTGGTGGAGTTCGCCTAAAACAACAGTTTTCAAGTGACTTTTCAGATGTCACCTTACGAGGCTTTGTACGGTAGGCTATTCTGATCACCATTATGCTGGCTAGAGGCAGGAGAGGCATCTTTACTGGGACCTCATTTTATTCAGGAGACCTCAGAGCAGATAGAGTTGATTCGGAAGAGGATGGCTACAACACAGTCTCGATAGAAGTCTTATGCTGATCAGCCAAGAAGCCCTCTAAAGTTCAAGGCCGGGGATCAGGTTTTCCTGCGTGTCACACCGAGATTGGTACACAAGAGGATTCAGAGATAGGGTAATCTTTCACCATGGTACATCAGGCCGTTTGAGGTATTGGAGAGAGTTGGGCCAGTTGCCTATCACTTGCAGTTACCACAGAGGTACCGAGCCATGCACGACGTCTTCCACGTCTCTCAACTCCGACGTTACTTTTCAGACCTGTCTCATGTATTTCAGCCCGAGGAAGTTGAGCACAAAGCGGATGCATAATTTGAGGAGCATCCTATCCGGATTGTCGATCGCAGTACGAAGGTTCTCCGTGGGTGGTCTGTTCCTCTAGTATGGGTGCTATGGCAGCACAGGCAAGTACAAGACGAGAACTTGGAGAGGGAGGCCGATGTACGATCGTAGTGGCCGGAGCTGTTCGGGGTTTCTTCTTCTACGCATCACTAGGGAAATTTAGGGACAAATTTATTTAATGGGGGAAGTTTGTAAGAACCCGGATCTTTGTATTCAGGTATGTCTTTATTTTTCTGGAGTTTTTGATAAAAGAGGAAAATCTGGAAAATTTTGAAGTACACGCCCTGTACTCCCTTGCCACGCCAGGCCATCTGTTGGCTGTTTCCGGGCCACACACATGGTGTGTAGGGATGATGTGGATGTCGTTTAAGGTGGAGTACAAAAAAAACGAGTACACGCCTTGTACCCCATAATTACACACAATGTACTTTATTTTTTTTTCACTAAACGCGTTGGGGTCACGTCTATTCTTCAGAATAACCTTCTTCTAGGTTTCGTTCGGCCGAGAGCTCATGTACGACCGCATTCTTCCCCGATCTCTAGAGCCTCTATCTGTTATGCATTTTAGCCACCGTTGATTACGTTGGGATCGCCTCAGTAATCTCTCTCTTCTGCTTTATCCTTATGCCATGACTCCTCCTCTTTCTCATGATATCTTGGGTTGAATGTTTTTGACATTTTCTCAGATCCTTGATGTCTTAAGGAGAATTAATCATCTAGGTTCACTTATATTGATCTCCTAGCATCGAGGTAGGTTGTTTGTGCCTTTCTATAGAAATTATTTGAGTATTTGTGCAAATTCCACCAATACCATTGAATGGGGTATTGCTTGTTTCCTTGTTTTTCCCTTGCTTTTTTTCTACTTTGCTTGATTGCTTGAGTAGAGGTAACTTCTTGTGAATAGGGTTGTTTTTACTGTACTCTGTATGTATGCCATGCTTTTTTTGCTTGTTTACAGTTTTTCTAGTTTCCATGCCTAGTTGTAGGATAGTGGAACTGTTGTACTGTTATGTTGTCATGATTTAGAATGATAGACAAGTATTTATAGAGGATTACTTGGGCCGATATGCGTGCTATGCATGTTTGTTTTACACAGGGCTGTTAGGACCTAGTGTAGTGGACCATAGGGAGAATGGACGTAAGGGCTTCTTCAGAGTGTCTTTAATTTATGATGTGAGACCACATGGGGAATTGAGGTTCAGTGCTTCCTCAGAGAGTCTGTAGTTCCTCGATGCGGGAAACAATGGGAATTTACATTGAGTGCTTCCCCAGAGAGCCTTTATTATGATACGAGACTGTATGGGGAATTGACGGTGAGTACTTCCTCAGAGAGTCTATTCTTTAGCTGAACTAGAGGGGTGAGACTGTGCGTGACTCCCAGAGGGTTTCTAGTAATTGTAGGTTGAACCCTAGGAGGTATACTGTGAGAACTACCTATAGGTTACCTTTTTGTTCTACTTGCTTGAGTGTCTGTTCTTGTTTGTAGATTATATGCTAGATACTGTGGATTGTTACTACTGTGTATTATCCTGTTTACTACTTACTATTTACTGCTTACTGTACTTTACCTGCCATATATTCACTGACTGTTAGGCACAGATCTTTTGGTGGTTGCCTATTGGGACTTTGTCTCACACCCTGTTTGGGTCATGCTTTTGGGCCCAAAGAGACTATGTTGTTGCAGGTATAAATAAGGGCACTCGCCCTTCTACATGAGGTACTTGAATTGCTGGGGAGTTGGGGAGCATGGGACCAAGCTATGGCTTGTGATGATGAGGATTTTACATGTTTTTCTTTTTCACTTTGGTTTAACATTGTATTCAGCATTGTGACTTGTTGTGCTGCTTTCCTATACATATGTATCTTGCATCATTTTATATATATGTGTGTGTTCATTAGTAGTTTACTGTTCATCTTCCGCTGTTTATCGTTTTCTCTTGAATCGGTGGTTATGGTTTCCGATGTTACCTATTTTTTTCTTCCTCTATGTACTCTACTAATGAGGGCATAGTTTCCCCACTATCACACCCAAGGCCCTCGCTGCTATTCGGCAGCCTCTGGCATTCAGGGAAATCTTCTTGAGGCCATGTGACAAACTAGGTACGGGGCACCTCTATGTGGCTTCTGGAATAGGGACGTTACAATTTGTGAATTATGAAAGGTTAAATATCAATGACCATATAGATTTAATGATTTTTGGTTATTACATAATTTAATTATGGTAAATTACATGATAAAAAACATGGAAATATCACAAATGGAAACCTGATGATGGAATGTCTATGTATCAGGGATACTAATATTCAAAAGTTAAATGAAGAATAATGTAGACTTGAATAAGGAAATGATTTAGTTATAATAAAATGGGATATCTATATTTAAAATATGAAAAGGTTGATGGAATTAAATAGAAAACTAAAATATTTTAAAATAAAGGCTAATGATCATGTATATTCATCCAAATTGAATAATTGAATTTAAATCAATGATAGGTGATAATGATAATGAAATTATGGATGATCTAAAATGTTCATGGAAGATTTATGGATGTAGTCATGAATGCATAAATACTTCCTAGGGTATCCATGAGAAATCAAGAAAATACACTGACACTTTTATTGAATATATATGAAAGGGAAGACTATGTATACATGTTTTTCTGAAATAAAAGAATAAGTGGATCCATTTAAGAACATAATTGACATATATATTGTGGATAAGAATAAGGTAAAAATAATTATAGTTTGGAATTATCCTTAACTAGAGAAGATAAGTGACGTGACTGGGGAAAATAGAGTTTTCATCTTGCAAGTGGATTCTCTCATCTTGAATTTGAAGATGAATGTGAAAGAATGAACTCGTTGAAAGGATTTAGTCTTATCTAGAACTAATGAAAATGATAAAAACAAAGTAATAATATAATAGAGACTATAATTATAAATATACATTCAACTAAATTATCATAAGTTATGGAGGTAGATCAACTTGTAATTAAACTAGTGAAAAGACCCTTAATAATATAAATTAATGATCCCTCACTCGAGAAGTTTAAATGATTGAAGATGAGAAATTAAACATTGGTTCAATGATGATTCTTTTCGGAAGACCTCACATTATCCCTACTATGAGTCTTACAACCACAAACATACCAACACATTATTTGTAAATTATCATTGGAATAGCTCATTATGGTGAAATAATTAAAACCCTAGTGTCCCTCAGTGATTTACATTTTTCATATCTAAATTTCATGTGGATTAGATGCATTAAAAATAAATAATAGGTTGAATAAATGTTCCAAATAACATAAGGACTAGATCTTAAAAGTAAAAGATAAAAATTTAGTGTCACTCTGATTCACCCCATCCCTCTCAGGGTGACTTTGGTTCCAAAAAATACACATAGCATTTTTCTTATGATGAAGGTAAAGTAGATCCGAATTATTTTCAAAATAACCAAAAATAATATAAAACATTAATTTGATAAATATAAAAATATAAAACAAAAACAAAAAATATGTGTTTTTTAATTTTAAAAAGTAGTGTAAGAAGAATTCTTTGAACCAAACATTAATCTTACACTATTTTATCAAGTTCTATTAGACATACTAATTTTACTCAAAATGTACCATTTCATGGAAATTATTGTGGAAATGATCCAAATTTACTTATCATAACCCATATAAGGTCTTGGTCATTAACTCAGAGGTATTTAGGTAGAAGGCCATGAAAACTGCTAGCTTGCATCTGCTTGATTCATTGAGAAGACTCCATAATACTAAAATATTGATTCTAATTTCCATAACATTTACCTCCATGTTATTTCTTGTATTATAAGAGATACTCCTATTCATTCCATCTTGGTCAGGTCAACATAAAACCATCATTAGAACCATCTGATATGAAATATTATTCTAAAAAGTTCCAGAAAATCACTTAGTATTATGGTTCCTTTATAAACCTAGTAATGGATGGATTTTTTACATTATATTTATTTAAAGTATTTTTTATTATACTTAAATATACTTATAGTATCCATTATATATCTTTTTAATATTGTGTGGAATTCACAAAATCAAATAATGATATATTTTATAAAATAATTTATCTATAATACATTTATTTTACCTTTTCATTCTTATAATTTAATCATATTTTATCTGACCATGTTACACATCACACAAACACACATCCCATAAAAGAAAACCATTTTCTTTGAAAAAATAAAATAAATAAATTTACTTTATCATGATATTTATAATTATTACATTATTGATTGGATGATAAAAAAATCTATGACCTTAGGGGAAAATAATCCTCATCTAATATAGGCTCATGTTATAGTACTCCACCATCGATAATTATATCTTCTTGGTTTGTTTCACCACATAAAATATTTTTAAGCACCTCATATACCTATAATTCCATCATTTAGATTTTTTTTTATCATACATAGTTACAGAGAACCAAGGAAATGTGGTATTGAAAATAAACCATGGACACTGTGGTCCTATTTTTTAAAGGTTGGATGGATGACCCATAGATCATCATATTTAATTTAAAAAAAATTCACCTAAAAAACATGATGTACTTTTAAATTGAACTGAAACCCAAAAAATACATTGGCTAATCAAGATCACGATAAATCACATTCATGTAATAAAATCACGTTCATACATGATAACATTCATTGCAAATAGAAATTTTAATTAAGATAAATTAATCTTGATGTAATTATTAATGGTATTAAAAATTAATTAATTATTTTTCATAATTTTTAATCAAATAAGTCTTATAAATACATATGATTCCTATCCAATGTAATTTTTAAATACATTAATTAAATTATATTTTTTGAAATTATTAAAGTACATGATGTGTACATGGAAGAAACATGGTGTGTAATCACCCAAACTATCTGGAGACTATGTATGGTCCTTTTAATATACCATATATTCAAATGACATTTAGTATACATGAAGTATCATGTAATTATTTGGTATGTAGTTCAACAGGTCCAGCAGAGTATTCATCAAGTCATGTATAACTCATGAAAAACTTTAGTCAATGAGGAGTTAACCGGTATTAATTAATTTGTGATGTACATGGCTTGAATGATGGCCACACATGATTTTTAGTTCTGAAATTTACATAGAATTTAATTAGGAATTTAATATTATGTCAACTTTGTAACATGACAAGTATTCTAACACACAAAGTGTATTTTGCTTCGGTGTCATAATTATTTTTCATTCCAAATAACTAATTTACAATGTTTATAGTCTTGATTGACATGTACCCTATGTAAATGTATATGAATTACACGATGTGTATGTTGACTCTATATAATATAATTAACTTTTCCCATCTCTCATTACATGACTAAGGATATGAAATATAATATGTCTGGAACAATACCATATTACATGAAATGTACGTCATATACATTGCATTAAAACATGGATGGATCATGTCGCTTAGCTAGAAGTCAAGACATGATATGGGTATTAATATCCCACTTTTTTGACCATATGAACACCATGTCATGTGGAGTTACATTATGTGTACTCTAGATTCATGTCATATAACTCTTCAAACCTTGTTCCACCATGGCAGAAAATGCGTTGTGTAATTACATTCCATGTAATGACCCCACATATAATTCCCTGATTTATGGAACCACATAGGATTGTGGTAGACCAATACTGCATGATGATCAATTAGGTCACATCCCTATAATCTAGTCATAAAACCATAATATCTTGTACCTATAGATGGATTTTTTTTACTTTTTTCATATGATCTTAGAATGTTATTTATCATATGATAGTAAAATAACTCTTTACCTCAACATAATGGATTAAAAATGAAAATAAAAATGAAAACATACCAGAAGAATGATTATATAGGTAAACAAAATTAAATTATTATAAAATTGAATTTGTATTATATGATACCACTTGATGGTTTTTGGAATAATTTAAGTGGTAGTTAAGATCATTACCAACCTAGATTTTATTGGATTAAATGACTAATTCACAAGAATTTGTTGGATAATCAACATGTTTAATGAATGTACAAAGAGAAATTAGACGGTGAATCCTAGAACAAAGATAGATGATATTATATACTAAATTTATAATTATTTTAATAACATGAATTTCTTTATACATGTGATTCTTTATTTGATGATGATTTTTATCATTAAAACCCTTAGTTTGAGTTGTAATATCATTCAACTAAGAGGATACATAATATAATACATTAATAGGTGATCCAACAATGCTTCAAATTCTTATAATGACACTAATGGATCTTTGAGTGATAGTATTGATTATCCACAGATGAAGTATTATCTTTTGTGATCAGAATATAATCCTTCAAGAAATATGGATTGTTTTAATTGTTCTTGAGATACTGGGAGGGTATAATGTGGTGGAATATTTTCTCAGTATATATATAAATATAGATATGTTCTTCTTTAGACTTTAGAAAAATCTCCAAAGTGGGATATCATTGTACAAAACCACCAATTAAACACTATATTATGGGAATTTTATGAACCTAGGTTTAATATTGATAATTTCACAAAGTACCACAATAAAATATTAAACCTATTATATTTCCCATTCCAATAATGAAAATGTAATGTACCACCCTATCTTACATAAATACATATATTTTTTATAAAATAAATAATTCTTTATTAATCTTAAAGATAATTAGGATTATATAATTTCTATTACCAGTCCCTTAGTTCTGTATTTCTACCTTCCTTAGAATTTATCTAACCTAAAATAATAAATATTATATATTTTATAAGTAAATAAACTTTATATTCATAGGTATCAGAATAAATATTTATGTTAATATTCAATTACCTAATATACATTTATATAATAATAAAAATTATGTACTAACTTTTGCATAAAATAAGAGATAAATAAATATTCAATTTGATGTTATTGTGAATGAATATTTATTTAAAATCAAACTCACATAAACATTCTGAATGGAATATAATTGGTGATTGAATAATTTTGATTGAAAAATAATAAATAAATATGATTCCTCTATTTTTAAAATATCATATATTTAAATTTTAAAATTTTAAAATTGTTTAACAGAGATTGATTGATACACTAGGAATGTAACCCTTTTATCCACTTTCTCACTGGCCTAAGGTGGGATTCCCCAAATGTTATGATCATTGTTTCACAACACAGTAAGGGACCCATAGAAAAATAAATTAACGTTGTAATGAAAAAATTATATATCAATGATTATAGTGTAATATAATACATTTTTCATTATATCTCATGAAAATTATGTTTTATAATCATTTCATCAACCAAGGTTCTCAATGTATGTTTCTTTGAATTCCTTAAAAAAAATTAATCAATAACAATGTTCATGTAATTTTAATTTTAAAATTTTATTCCATTCATAGGTCTTGAGATATTATCTTCCAAAAATAGAAGGGACAAATGATCTCCAGAGTTATTCTTTAAAACGCCTAATCAAATCTTGAGCATCAAACACAACATAGACAAGAATAATTTGTGTCACACTAGAGAATTTTATCTAACCATAGAACACGTATTTTGGAATATTTTCATAGAAATTGAACAATCTCCTCACATTAAGGATGTTATATATTTTTTTGTGAAATAAAAATTCCTAGAAGATTTCCACATACATTTTATGTAGAAGAATACTAATTATGTGGTAAAAATTAAATTAAAATACTATTATTAGTGTATTTTGGTAATTAATAAAAAATATTCAGATCTTGAGAACCAAATCCATTAGATAGTGTGTAGTGGCTATAGTTCTTAGCATTTCATGTTATAGAAATTAGGATTTTGAAAATTGGTTTCCCATAATAGTTGTGGTTTATGCCATTTTGGTCTTTGAGAAAGGTAGTTAAAATTATAAGACACAGTAGTCATGGATGGTAGGAAATTGTTTTTATTATTTTGGTATTATAGATATGTGGTTAAGACATTACATGATTTATTACATAGGGAATATAATTTCAAAGTAGGATGATATCATTCAAATAATAGTTTTTTCAAAAATTTGAGGATTCTAGTGTTGAAAAATTCCTATTTCAAGGTAGGCTATAACATAGTGGATGTTTTTGTGAAATGACATACCATTTGAAAAGGGTGTGAGTTTTAGAGGGGATAATATATCAAAATATTGATATTTTAGGTGATATGAGGTCAGTGGAGAAGTCAAATTAGTTGTGTAAATATTGAATTATAATTTTTTCTAATATAATATTTTTCAATGTGATTTAAATAATTAATTTATTCATTACTTTTTATTTAAAAAGGAGAATCCATCAATTTTTGGTAATGGAAGTGAAAAGGTTGTGCATGTATTTGGGTTATCGATAATGAAGTTGGGTACTCAATGAGAAACCCATATTATATAGGGTGATTAAAGAGATGATCACAATTTGAAAGAAATGTACCAAAGTGGTTGTTGAAGTGTATTTACTAGGTATATATTGTGTGTCCATCCACCATTATTTCCTAGCTATCATGTTACTGCTTGCTTTAGGGTGTCCCACCCCTAATGATTTTATCATAAGGTAATTTATCACTCCTTCCATGGGAAAAGGACTCCTAATAGAGATGTAGTCACACCATTATTTTTAGGCAACCATGGACCCACCCACATCCCAATATAGGAATAATTTCTTGATAACAAGATCACCCTAGAAGGATGATGGTTAGTCCCACGTCACAAAAAACCTTTGGGGGTTCTGAAAAACCATAGGTTTAAAACTCCCCATTTTCACTACTATAGGGGTGTTCAAACCCACCTCTAGCTATGATACCCGATACAGATCATTTGTTCATCAACCAGTAATTTCATAGATATCATGATTCTATCCAATATGGGGTGTACAACCCCTCTTGGTTTTCTACCAAGTGATTCAAATCCTCTTTCCAAGGGAAAATGCCTCATCATATAGAGGAACTCATACCCTTATTATAATAAATTTTTCAACCTCCCCATTATCCAATGTGAGACTCAGGACTTTCTAATAGGCACACACTAGGAGGAGGAATGTTTGGTCCATGTCATGAACACCCTAGGGGAGTGAAAAAAACTATGGGTTCAATAGATGGATAATTTTGTGTTCAAACACCTATTTTAGAAGGTTCTATTCCATGCTAGATGATCTATAATAAAATATCAAGTGTGAACTTCATATATTTCAAGAGATATTTGATTACTCAAAAAAGAAGTTTGTGGTTTGAAATTGACAGATATTTTTTGGATTAAATTAATCTAAACTGAATTGAATTAAAAGAATTTAATTATGGGTAATATGAATATTCTTTCATTTCTTGGATAGATATATTTTTCATCATAAAGTGAATGAAAAAGGGGTGACATTGGATGAGTAGAGAGATCTGAAGAGAAGTGGGAATTCAAGAATCTTTTCTCGATGGGAAAGGAGATCATTATACCCCATTGAGATGTAATTTAATTATTTTTTCATAGAGATCATGATAGTTAAAAATCGATTATAGTGTATTATTTATTATGTGGAGAACAATGAGTTCAATTTTCTTTTGTGAGGATTGTAAACCGGGAGATTCAGTGAATCACACATAATAAATTTAGTACATCAACACATTATTTTTATGTGCTACTTGGCCATAGATGAGTGCAAGTAAACTAAGAGAAAATTACCTGTATCTATTTGATTATTTTCATTATTGGTTTTTTATTTTATCATGAAGGATAAAAGAGTTCCTATTAATTTTGGAAACATATTATTGAGAATGGTCCTTATAAATTGATATACCTTAATTCACCTCACTCTATTTGTATTATCTTTTTTTGAGGCCACAAATATTCATTAAAAAGTTGAAAACATCATGTTTCATAAAATTTCAATAGTCCTAGAAAACAATTTCATGCAATACATCTTGATTTTTCTCTTTTGTGTGATTTATTATTTAAATAGTTATATTAAGTAAAAACTCCAAAAATTGTTTCTATAAATATCCAATAATTTTTTTAGAAACTAATTTTGGAAGACATATTATAATTTATTCATCCACCTAAAAAGAATAAATACAAAAATCTTTAAAATTTAGTAATAACATTCCCAGTGGATATTGTCTCTGTCACCAAATAATTTTAATCATTCAATAATTTAATAATATGGTTTCCCCTTCATTTTAGATAATGTCTACAAAAGAATTATGTATATAATCCAAACAATTAAACTTATTCATACATTTTGATGATTCCAACATGCTTTTTTATTTTGAAATATATCATCTTGTATGACTTCTAAATTCTGGATTTCTATGCCGCCCTTTTAAATCCATCTTTTATTATAATGTTAATGAAGTCATTGATAAAAACTATTAACATCTCCTTCACTATAACATTTACTACAATTACTCTAATGTAAAATATCATCAATATTTTTTCTATGTTTATCATTAATTGAGATTTAATAACCAATAATCTAAGATCACCATACAACATTATCAGATTCAAGATCCTTAAGCCAGTATATTTCAAAAAAATCTCATATTTGACCACTACTACAAATCATCCATATTAGAAATAAAGAGAATATATTAATGATTAGATTTATTTAAAAGAATATTTTATTCTTTAAAATGTGAAAAATATAATAAAAAAAATTAATACTGAATTAACGTTCCAATATTATTCAAGTACAGGTAGTTTGATCCCTCCATGAAAACCATATAAAGCAAGACCCACAAAAATTTTGGCCATGAAGAGAAAATTTGTAAATAACCTTCCAAAATTCACCAGTTTCTCATTGATCATGAACAACACCTGTAACGCCCCGACCCCAGTTACCCAGAGTCAGTGCATTATTACATAACATTGGCATGATCACAAGAAAGATCAAGTCTCGAAAGACTGATTGGTTTAGTAGCCTTGGAAACACTAGATATATTCATTATGTTTTACATTACATAATAAAGTGAAAAACTACTACAACAACATTTTGTCTCCATAGTCCACACTCTTATCCCCTCAAACTATCCCTATATGTCATTCATAAATTAATTCTTCAAATTCTGGGAAAAATAAAACATAGAAATGGGTGAGCTCAAACGCTCTGTATGGGTAATCAATACAACGGAAACTTTAATAAATATGCATAAACATTTAAGGCAATGTATAACTAAAAAAATCCTTTTAAAATTAAAATTTAACATTGTATGGAAAAAATAAAATGAAACAATGCCATTTACATATTCCCATGGATATTCTATTAATCTAATAATCACATGCAATATCAATAACCACTTTCATAATGATGGAATTCATAATTCCAGACTATCATAACCACATATCCAAGGCCTCGTGCCAAGAATACAAATTAGATTTTGTCAAGGCCTTGTTCCAAGACACTAGTTTGTCTCATGAAACCTACCAATGCATCGAAGAGCTATAGCGGGCTCCACCCGTCACATATTAAGTCCAATGCATTCCCATATGAAAAGGTTTAAACAAAACATAAACATTCGTATTAAAACTAGCATACGAAATTTAAATACTTCATCCATAAACCATTTATGGTATAAAAATAACACATCCACAGTAAAACATATCACAAAACCTTAAATACAATATAGAATTTTTGTATCATAATAAATCAAGTTCAAATAAGCGTAAAATCCATCAAAAGATGTTGACATGGATGAAATTAAAACTCTTTTTAGAGGAAATATTTCTTTCTATTTTGAAATTATTTAAGAGTCATATATTTATAAAATAAAACATTTTCTTTGAAAATATTCTTATAAGCTTGTAAGGTAAGTTTCGAAGATTTTATAACGGTGGAAAATTGCCGCACCCACCAAATAAGTTAAAAATCATTCTTACCTTAATTCTGTCGAAAAGGTTAAAAAGGACCTTGTTTGGAAAACAACGGAAAGATTCCTTTATAAACCACTTATAAAAGTCAAAAATGGTATAAATTAATTTATACCATAGTCTCTAAAATAGAATGAATGATTTGAAATACATTTTTAAGAAACATGGATGTGGATGATAAGTAGGTCCCAGTAGATAATCACGTATATACAACCTCGGATAATGAAGAGATTGCGAAATAAACCCTTACCTTGTACTTTTCCTTGGTTGGGGGTAGTTTAACCTCCTGTATAATGGTAAAATAATTGTTATTAAATTCTAAAAGAATCATATACATTAATATTATATCATATATGATCTTTTAACATTGATTTGTTAATAATATCTTAGTATTATCGTTGTTTCAGGTGTTAACTTACTCATTTTGTTTTATATGTTTTGTTACATAAGTCATGTTTAAAATGGTTAGGTTGTATCTTATTCATATAAAAAATGATATCATGTCCTTAAACATTATTTTTAAATCATAAAATGATAATTATACGTGAATGGATTCGATGGAGAATGAATCTCATCGCGTTTGTGGAGACAGTAGTCCGTACGTACGCACGAGCGACAATATCATTATTTTGATATTAGAATAATATATAATTGGATGGTATATCATATATACAGAATTATTATCATGTTATATTTATTATTTACATGAATTATAAATCAATATTATACCCATCCAAATAATAATTTATTGAATAACAATTACACCACGACGTGGAGACGGTAAGTCGTACGTACGCACGTATGGTGACATGTTATTAAAATGATGGATAGAATACTGAATATGGTTGTACCATATTTATAATAATATGACAGTATATATATGATATTGTAGTTATTATTTTATAATGGTAATAACAAAGGGAGAAGAAGTGGAAGAAGAAAGGAACTTGGAAAAGGATGGTGAAATCATTACCTCTTCTTCAGGTTCTTCCTTTTGATTTGATCAAAGGGGCTCTTACGTTGGCTTTATGATCACACAAAGGCCTCTACGTTGTAGTGAGGGAAGGTGAGAGAGTATTTGGGTAGTTTTTGGCCGAGACAAAAGGTTTTAAAGGTGGTAATTAATGAGAAGGGGGAGTGCCCTTTTATAAGACGGGTGAGGGGCACGTTTGGAAAATCTAGAAATATTATTTTATAATAATTTCATATTCGGTTTCTAATGGCTAAAAGTTGGATTATTTAAAGGTTAATGTGGTGATAGGTAGAAACCCACTCAACCAATAGGATTTAGACAGGTTTGGGTTACTATATTAACCTTATCATTAAGTATTAACTATTAGTTAATTAGTTTTACTTTTACAATGTCTCTTTGTATTTTTATATTATATGGTTAATAAAATTACTATATACATACAAGATACCCCAAAGTGGTCCATTAATGATACAAATATCATGATATAAGTCTCTTGGCCGAAACATAAATTTTTAGGAATTTATTATCAATTAATAATATACTATTTGTTTTAAAAACTCTTTTATGTTAATTTTGACACTATTCAATAATTGTTTTTTTCTAAAAATCATAAAATAATTATTACTTCAAATAAAGTTAATTAAATCAATCCTAAAATTTCATATTAACATATAAAATTATTTTTATTTATAAAAAGCTTCAAATTATATTTATTTGGGTATTTATAATATCAATTATTCTCATTTTTCATTAATTAGGTAATTACTGTATCACCATTGTGTCATAAATAAATTATATTATTTAATGTCTAAAAATTATAAATAAAATACCATTATGTAGGAAATATATTTATCTTTATAATTAATATTTATAGTTGAAAATCCAACATATATAACCCTATGTAAAAAGTTTTTTTCTAAAAGATATATGCTTATGTCATTTTTGTATTTATTTGAACTTAATTAATATAAAGTGCCATTATCACTTACAAGTGGCTCCATTGGGTCCCAAAATCGACCAAAGATGAACATGGTCGGAAATGTATCCAAAAATAAGGTTAGGACACGTTTTAGGGTAATTTATTATTATTATAATATTATTTTTAACACTTAATTACCGGATTTACCTTTTAACTATGGTAAAAAAAATATTTACCAAAGTAATTATTCAAAATGTCTAAAAATAAAAGTTACCTATTTAAAAAATTTGGACATCCTGATTTCAAATATGGAATCCAGTTTTGCAAATTCAAAACACAGAAGTGGCGGATATTAATTTAAAATTAATTACCGCTGTCAAAACAAAAAGCGCGTGTTTATGCTATAATAACTATCAAAAGATTGATACTTGTTTATGTTCGGTTTAATTGTGAAATTATGTCCAATGACCAAAATTGTATTAAAAGATAAAAATATATTCTAAATATACTTTAGAACCACTCAATAGTATAATTTATCACTATAAATTATTTTGATTAAAAAAGTTTTCTTTAAGTATTTTCACTATTCATAAAAATTGGATGTTCTCAGAAAAATACCAAAAATTCAAATTAGGATAATGTCGATATTCCGTATCCAAAAATGAAGTCTATTTTTAAATATAAAATATATATAATTTCAAAAATTAGGTATTACTATTCATAACGGCTATATTGATTGGTTGTGGTGTGTGTTAGAACTCGAAGTTGCGTATAACACACGCTACTGTATTATTCAACGAAAAGTGTACCCTGGAAGCTTTGGATGTTTCATTGTAAATTTTTGATGTCCCCATTCTAAAAAGTAAATTTATTTAGTCAAATTGAATATATAAAAGTTTAAAATATTGGATTTAAAAAGGGTTCACTATTAAAAGTTGGTAAAAGTGCAATACTAAAAATTAATTTGTTCTTACATTATGTCTAAGAAACTCATAATATGGATACTAAAATTATAAGGATTATATAAAGTTTAAAATTTTGTTAATACTATTCATAACCTCTTTTTAATGGCTTGTTTGGTAAGTCATGGTGCGCTTGAACTCGGTATTGCGTGTAGTGCATGTTATTGAATTATTTTGAAGAAATAACACACTATGAAATCATGGGGTGTTACAACACCACCAAATTTTTAGAAAGAATCTATGATCTTATTTAAATCGACACCGAAAAGAATAGGTGTTTGAACTTGTAATTATATCCCTTTAATTTGTTCCAATGTTTTATACTTCTCATCATTATGCGATCACCCTTATATGTTGATAAATTTCTTAACTATTCTACCATTGCCAGGAATTTGACCAGGAGTGTTATTATAAAAATAATTAGAAGTTATTTTCTTGTTTTAATTGAAAAAATTTTGTAAGAAAAATATAAAAATATTTTTATTGAATTAAAAAGTAAAAATTGAGAAGCATTAGTGGGAGCATCATCAATCCCCCCAAAAACAACCAAACGAGAGGAATAGCAGGAAATAGATTTTGAAATATTATTAATAAATTTTATTGATAAAATAATTCTTATGAAATTGAATATTCAAACTCTAAAAAATAATGTTGTTAATCATAATTCAAAAATAATTTAGATAGGAAGACTATATAGATAACACTAAAAAACCTATAAAAAGTAAGAATAAAAATAAAATGAGTCCGACCATTATATTTCTCTATAATAATCTCATAATAAATAACCTAATCATCTACATTTGGGACACTCCAAATAGTATATAAAACCTTAACTCAATCAAAAAATAACATCACAATGATATGTTTTTAAAAGAAAATAATTAATTACCTGAAACTCAATCAAAATTAGTGAATAAAAATTAATAATAAACTTGGGGTCCATTGGCGATACACATTTTAAAGTATAATATATAAAATACCACCATACATTAGGATTTATTATTATTCTCTATGAATGAAAAATTGAATATGATTATTTTTTATTGAATTAATAATGTTATTATTCTTCAAAAATTATTACTTTGATTATTATTTGGAACCCATGGAATATGTATTTATTTATTTATTTATTATTCATGAAGAACTAATTATGTCATTTTATTGGTATAGGGATTATGTGAAGGAAAATAGAATTCTTCTTGTTGAAATACATTAATAATTAGTTTTTATAATTTTTGATGGAAGGATTTTTAATGGGTAGTTATAATCTAATTTTGAATCATTTATGATTAATTTATTAGGCTGATGTTGGAAATTGATCATTAAATAATGATGGAATTTATAGTTGTTCTTTGTAATTTATCCACACTTTTTCTCTTATCGTTATATTCCATCATTTGTCTATTAATATATCTCTCTCTTTCTATAAATTACTGTTTTTAATTATGAGGTTTCAATATTATTGTGTAGTAGTGTGGAATAGTAGTCCTTGATGAAGTCTTATCATATTATTGTTGGGAATTATAAGGGAATATAATTAATTTTTAGATTTAACATATTATTGATTAGTATGCTTTGTTATATATATATTTTCATTTAAAATTTTCAGCATGTCCTTATTCAAGTATTGAGTTTTTAAAGAAATAATGAGAAGTTATAAAGGTTTCATTTGATGTTGGGGTCAAATTTATTATTTTATATATTATTTTGGAATAAAGAATGATGTTTTGAAAATTCCACATGATGTTATTCCACTTTCTCTCATTTATATTATTTTAACTGATCTATCCCATTATTCTTATTTAGTGACATGAACTTGTGTTGTGCCAAATAGAAAGTGGATCATGACACTTATAATGAATAATGAAATAATATTCATAGTTATTAAAGGTGTTTCATTATATATGTGAATAATGGAATGATAAATTTATTTTATGGTATGAAATATTCTATTTTACTTATTATTCCCTTATATATGTAAAAAAGTATAGAAACAACATGAGGGTGATGTGTAACATCTTGAACCGACTGAACACTTATACTATGGCCAGATCAGTGGCTCACATGGCATTAAGTGCACCTCCCAATATGCCAGAGGATGCTAACTTGTATTGTGGGTCTATAGAGGTGATAACAGAGAGACTATACCATCTTATTAGAGTATCACAATGGTATATACAAAATAAATTCCATACAATAGCACAATTAATAATTAAAGAAATATAGAGCCATAGAAGAATAACATAAACTGAAAATAATAGATAAACAATGAAAATATACAATATATATATGGATGTCTATATGATAATACATTACTGAATACATGGTACATACAACATATTACGAGATAATGTATAGTAAAAAGTAAATAAGAAATGAAAATTCCCAAGGAGGATCTCCACGAGCATCCAAAGCTCTAACTCAGTCTTGTCCTCCCAACTTATTGGTATAAGTAGAAAAACTCAAGCAATCATCTGTGGTTCTGCGAACATCAGGTCTACTTGGGTACCCCAGGGCAATGGAATCCCAATTTGGGTGTGATATATAAATCCTAGTAGGTTACCACCAACAATGTCTACAGATAAATCCAAATTGAAGTAGTGAAGTTAATATGAATAAATAAATAGTATTGAAATAAATAAATAACAGCCTGCTTTGGTTCCTAAAGGACACCTAGAGGCTCTACCTGGTTCATATCACAACTAGAATAAGTGTCTGAATTATAATCATATGTATATAGTATTGATATATAAATAATATAATTATTTATTTCATCCACCTATATGACCAACGTTTGTGTGGATGTAAGTGTCCATATACATAGAATACTAGTTTCTAGGTATACCGGGCGTAACTCAGTAATATGTAACTAGTATGAATGATCCAATAATATAAAGAAATTGGCTTAATTACCTAAATCCCAATAGATTGTGATACATCATGAATGGAACTTAGGATGGTGAGTGAGCCATCATGTTATTACACTAAATTGGGAGTGTGTTGACTCAGTCTAATGTCTTACATAGTATCAACAGTGTGATACGTCATGAACTCAACTCCTGATGTAAGGGTGCATGATTTTCTTCCATACTCAAAATATCCCTTAACAACTTTCCACATCCTATATCAAGTAATAATAATATGATAATAAAAAATAATAACTAGTTCCATGTGGAATTACATATCATGCACTACATTTAATTAATCCCAAATATCTATATGGGCATCACATTATAATTATATCATGTATTAAGAATGTATGAGTGGTGTGGTCTTTCCACAATTTTCATTTCATTTCACATAAAAAATTTAATTAATTAAAGGCATGAAAACCATCATAAATCATGTTTTTCATTATAATCAAGCCATATTATTCAAAACATTTAGAATCATTTAAAGAAGTAATTCCATCAGGACAATCCATTCTAGTTATTGTAGGCATTTTTATTAAACGAAACATGGAAATCCATTTGTTAAGTATCATAGAGACACTTTGAAGGTTTCATTATAAATTGTGAATATACCATCTTCGGAAAATCCCATTTATACAGAAATATAGGCCCTTAGGAGGAGCATGGTCTACTAGTCATTTAGATAGAAGTGGTTGAAGCCCATTAATTTATATAACGAACCATCACATAAAAGTTTCTTTGCCTCATTAAATTTTTATATGTAAAAGGATGGATGATCCCTTTAAAAACATCAAAAGGGAATTATAATAACTTTTCACATATCCAACACTATCACAAAGGCTTATACAAAACTCAATCCATAAGACAAGAATTATATGAATAACAAATCACTAATTTTTAATTTAGAAGACAACTCACCTCATTCGAGGGGTTTTTTTTATAAAATCATGAAAATGCTCATCAAATAATTAATTTATTCATATTTAAGCAACAAACATAGGATTAATAACTCAATTCACTAAAATATTAATTTTAAAAAAAACACACATACATGGAAATTCAATTCATAAATTTCACAATTACATTTAGAAAGTGACATTATCCTTTAATCTGATCCCAAATAAGGAAAATTTTATTATAAATCCAAGTCGAACACTTTGATAATGTTCCATGAATTGATTCAATTAATTATAATTGGGAAATATGAGCAAGAATACACAAGGGATGTCCGTCATTGCGGTCAACCTACTAAAAAAATATAATATGGATCATAATAAGAATATCCAGGAGAATTGATCAAATTAATATAAAGAACTCAAAAAAATGGCGATGCTCAACAAAGTACGACATGTGACATTATGAAAACATTCATATTTGAATAGAAATTTAGGGAAAAATCAACAGACCACCTCCCTTATTCTTAATATGTATCACTCATCCAATATCAAGCTATGATTCGGTCAGGTTTGTAAGAAATCAATGAAAAAAATACACCCTAAAAAACAGGGTAAATGAGCTTGCAATGAAATAGAACAATATATCAGATGATAAACATAGAATGGATTCAAGAGTAATTGTGATGCTACTGATGCAGATCTATAGAGATCGATGATTTTTGATTAAGTAAACCAGAGGAGGAGATCTATCCATGTATAGAAGTTAGGGTTTGAGAAACTCATAGAGGAGAGGATCTTCACATATATTCCAGGAGAATTAGAATAATGTAATGAGATTTAAACCCCATTAAGGTAAAAATGGTCATTTTAGCACCAGAATCAAGGTGACACAGTTTGTCCACATGTATTATGAAAACTGTGCACCAACCGTGTAGCTTACCCTACCTAGGAAACCTACCTTAAATGGTTGTGCTGCACGATTTGCCTTACCCTGTGCCAAACATGTGATTGTTAGTGTGAGGGTGCTACCTAAATGGTGCTAACCATGAAAGATAGGCACATATTCTAGGAAAACAGTGCATAGACAATGAGAACCAGTACTTTTCACCTAGTTTAGGCTGCAATATTTTTTTCCCTGGGCCACACAGCTTCAGAGAAATGTTGTTCCCTATTAAGAGCACCAAAACATTTTATTTTTGGGGTCCAATTCTCTCGAAACTCAAAAGGGGGCCCGAGAAACTTCTTGAAAATTTACCCAATTCTAAAAAGAACAAATCTATGTGTTTCAACTCTTGTAATTGCATTCCAACTCTCAGTTCAATAACAACAAGTTTGATAAATGGAAAAATTCAAATTTCCTTGGAATTTTTTCATGACTCAAAACATGGGTCGTTACGTCCTCCCCAACAAAAAAATTGTCAACCCCAAGAAACCTTTAGGAAAAATAAGAACATTACCCAAACTAAAAGAATTATGAAGTCTCATTCAAGTTGTTGTGTTGCATTTCTAAATGCCTAACACACCTCCAATAATTACTTAAGAACACGAAGTATAGGCCATTAAAACCTGATCCAACACTCGATAAAAAAACCCAAAATAGAGCTTACATGAGCATCATTATATAAATACATACTCACTACATAATATAATTAAAAATATGGCCAAATGTGCTCCCCACCTTAGGATTAATGTTAGAAGGGTTCAATTCAGAGCCATAATACCTCCACTGTCATAATTTCCTATGATGCTTGACCAAATCATTCCAACGATTCTCTCAGTGTGATCTCTTTAATGAGTCAAAACATATTACAAAAAATTCCATAAAAAACTCAACATAAATAAAACACACTTATCTTATCTAGATTATGTACTTTAAAATTATTCCTTTAGACCGTAGAAATTGAATAATAGGAATAACAGATCGAGCCACCTCTAACTGACCATTCTCTAGATGCTCGGCTTAGACGACCAGTGTATTATAATCCGAACTACAATGAATTCTTCGAAGGTATTCCACATTTACAAAAATCAAATTCACCAAGTCCCATGACTGACTTCCAGGGATTATACTTGGTCAAACCATCACCTGACCAATTAATCCATCGTTTCTCTTCTTGAACAATGCTGTAAATGAAATTAAAGACACTGGAGTCATTACCCTTAAAATTTTACCTCTAATCCTATAAAAAAATCTGTTTCAACCTCAGATTAATTTAATTGTAGTTCAGGTAACTAACCCAATGTATTCTATAATCCATGTCTACAAAATATACATTGGTACAAATCCATGACATCCACTTAAAACATTTACTGATCCCAGAGAAAAATCCACCTGGAGGTCATGTAAAATTAGAATGACTGGTGTACAAGATTCCATCTAAGGGGTTCCTATATGGGAACCCAAGTATCACTTAGGAAAAATAATTACTATATAAGAACCACACATTATCGTAGAATACTAATAAAGTCACTAAAATAACACCAACCACTTTTAATGATTTAGTGTGGCATAAGACTGATGCTCACATATTGCATTATAGACGTTGTCAAGATAGTGGGAATGATTTTCTCCCAAAAAAGTTTACACCAATAATAATACAACAAAACCTCAAATAAGATTAGTCAAATGACTACTTGTCATCTTCTTGAAATAAAATCTGCCTCACCCACCGATGCATCACCATTAACTGATCACAAGCCTTTACCACCTGAGGAATCTCGTAATCATTCATGATTTAACCATGAAAGTCCATCCAAGTCCATCATTGCTTCTAAGAGGTTTTAAAAAAAACCGACCTTACAAACATCATTCTACTATGAAAGAAGTGAAACGATTCAAAACATGCAAGACTCAATGGCTTTCAAGAAAGATAGACTATCTCTATATGGTCCGCATTACTTGCATTCCTTATACTTGGAAGGACGCATTTTCTCCAAAACTAATGTGACACTCCCCACTTTAGGAGTTCCCTAGACTTCCAAAGAGATATTGACTTTCTACTCACAACCATGTTTGATCAAAACAACCTTAAATGTAAATGATTAAGCATTTTACTTAAGGGATAAAACCAACCTGACTAGCATGCAAAAACACCTGATCCTCTAGTAAGTTCATCCCACATAATAGGATGAACATGATTAATTTTAACACCCAGTTATTTTTAATATGGTGATAACCTACGAACATACTCAACCACACAAGGCTCTTGGATTTCGTTGAACTCAACGGGTTCATTAATCCATTTAACAACACGACTAGTACCATATATTTCAATGCATATGACCCTAAAGTTTAGAAGAAAACATCACAACCTCGATACTATACATAGGTTTTAATCCCTATGAATTCAAGTATTAGATGGTACATATAATATAACTACCTTAAAGTATCATTTTCCCATATGATTATAAAATAGATTGAAAGTATTTTGAGTTTCCCATGGGAAAAGGGGGGGGGGGTAACAAGGCATACTTAGTAGCTGAAAATTCCATAGACATTCCTATTTATAAAAATGAGAATTAATTGACGATTATTCCAATAATAAATGTTATGTATATGATTAACACTTGTCCGAACTAGGGGGTCATTCAGAATATAAGAGTCCTATTATGGACAACGTCACCTGAATGACACCATTCAATAGAAATATAACAGCATTTTCAAGATATTTATGCTCTAAGAGTGATACCTACCCCATGTTATCCCCTTATAGAAGCATAAAGTGTTGATCTATAATAAGGTCAAGCATACTAAAAGTCACTAGGCTTAAAAGCCAATCATTTAATCCAATTCTATAAAAATAAGACAACTAAAAAAATGCTTACAGTTCTGTTCCAAGGTGACTGAAAGGAAAGGTTTAATATACCCTTACATGAGGGTTTAAACAAAGGAAACAAACTAAGGTTCCAATTTATTCCATTGCATTAATTAAAAACCAATCTTTAAAAATTAAAATATTTTACTTGGAACATCACGTGCCATTTATAAAAAAACAACCAAGTACATTCATTAATTAATTCTATAATGAAAAATAGATAATTAATATCATCATCATTCTTAAACATAAAACATATTTTGAAATCCCATCATAAATTAGGAAATTTGTTATATAAATTCTTTTTTAATAGAAAAGGTGACTTATAAGTGTCCCGTTAATCCAAAATTTGTTCTTCAGAATGCAACCCAAATAGAATCTATTTGTTTATTTAAATTTCATAACACACATTGAGGGTTTTCATATAAGAATAACTCCCCAACTGATCTACCTGGGTCAATTTGTGAATTTTTAAAGTTAATCACATGATATAAATGTACCTATAATAGTGTCTAAACCCATATTATAGGCAATAAATTCATTTTATATCAAAATTAAACAAGGCAATCATTCATAACTCTTTCAAAATATAACATGGTCATATATAATGATTCTGTTCTATGGGTGGCCATCTACCAATACATAAATAACCCATACACTTTATAGTTTGGAATATGGTTACCATTAATAAAAACCAATTCACTTTATAATTTTACATTTTAAAATTTTTTCATTTTAACAAAAAATTTCTAGATATGTATATACCAAGCCCCAAAAGATGGTTTTAGTAAACGGGTTACCTTTCCCCAATTATAATGCCCCCATACACCTTATAATTGAAGACTAGATCACATTTAATCAAACGTAATTAACTTTTAAAATTCAAACTCATGGATCCTTTTCATTTTAAAAATGGTCTTTAGAGACGTCAAAATCTGAAGGATGGTTCGAGTATATGAGTTACCATTCCCAATCATAAGGTGCCCATACACCAAAAAAATTAAATACTAGTTCACATTTTATCAAAACCAATAAATATATCCCATAAAACAATATATATATATATCAAAATATAATTAGCATTCTATAAAAATAAATAAACACAAATATTCATGCTATAAACATATAGGCAGTGAAACATAGGCATGAAATGATAATAAATAGGAAGCATATCATATAATCACCTAAGCAAGGAAAGATATCAAAATGAAAAATAAATAACTAAAGAATGTTATCTAAACTTCTATTACAAAAAAACAAAGGCATGAAATAACATTCAAGGCACACAATCCAAAAATATGAAACCTATAAATGAAAGTACATGACATGGCATATACATGGCATGTGAATATCAATATGCCTATAATGATGCATGTAATTATTATTCCATTCCATAAAAGGTCAAGAAAAAAATACCAGAATCTCATAAATCAACAAGCACCATAATGTACACCATTCATTCATGGTGAAATCAAAATCAACTATAACAACAAAAAACATAAAAAAGTCCCATCCCTGACCACTTGTAATTTTCCTCATGGGTGGGTTGTTCAGTACTAGAAATGTGTACTTACTAATCCAAAACACATTATTAATTTCATATCTACAAATTCCATGTAAATTAATTTGAAGGAAACAAAAAGCATTGATACCACATTGTATCATCCTGACCTCACTCACCACTAAGACTGTGGCCGGACTAGTGGGTCACATAGACTCATGCATTGCTCCCTGTAAACCAGAGGCTGCTGACATGTAGTGAGGTTCTATAGAGATGATAATTGGGAGAATATACCCTCATATCTATGTAGTAAATTAGTGTATCGAAAATAAATATCATAAAATATGATAAGTAATAAAGTAAAGACACTGCAGTAGAAGAATAATATAAATTGAATATAAAATATGGCTAACACCAATATACAATAGATGCATTCTTGTACAGGTGTTGATACATAACTCAAAACGTGATACATAAAAAATGTTACATGAGGCATTACAATACAAAGTATGTAATACAAGAAAATACCTAAGGGTGATCTACACAAGAATTCTATGCTCTAGCTTGTTCCAATGCTCCTAAATCTGCGGTAAAAGTATAACTACCCAAGAAATCATCCATGGTCTAATGAACATATGGTCTACTCTGGTACTCTGATGCAATGGATTCCCAAGAAGGGTGTGATATACCAATCTGGGTATCTTACCACCCATAGTGTCTATAGATAAATCTAGTCTATATATAAAGTAAAGTTTTGTAGGTAATATGAATAAATAAATGGTACTGAAATGAATAAACAACAGCCTCCTCAGGTTTATAAAGGACACATAGTGTATCTACCTTCTTTGACTCATGGATGAAATATGTGTCTGAACTATAACAATATGTATATAGTAATATAATACATATAGTATAATTATATATTTCATCCACCTATATAAACCAGTTACATACAGATGTAAGTGGCCATATACCTCGAATACTAGTTACTAGCTAGACCCGGAATAACTCATTCATCCATGACCAGTCTGAATGAACCTATAAGCTCAAGAATAAGGGTATATGACCTATATCCCAATAGTTTGTGAGATGACATGAATGACACTCAGGATGGCGAGTGATCCATCTTTTCTCACTCTAAATAGAGAGTAGGGTGCCTCAAACCAACATCCTACATAGTATCAATAGTGTAAGACTTCATGAACTCAACACCTGATGTAAGGGAGCATGATTTTCCCCTATGCTCAATAGACCCCTAACCATTTTTAATCATCTTATATCATGGTGTAATCATATAATGATAAAAAATAATAGCCAGATCCATGAATCATTACCTCTCATTTTCTATATTTAACTAATACAAAATATCTATAAGGGAATCACATTATAATTATAGAATATACTGAGAATTTATGAATGGTGTACCTTTCTAGACATTACATTTCATTTCACATAAAAAATTTAATTCATTAAATACATGAAAACCACCATAAATCATGTTATTTATTATAATCATGTCATATTATTAGAAAACTTTAGAGTCATTTAAGGAAGTAATTCCACCATGAAAATCTATTCCATTTAATATGTTCCATTTAATTAAAAGAAACATGGAAAATAATTTATTAAGGCTTAGAGAGACTATTAAGAGGTATCATTGAACTTTAGGAATTTACCTACTTAGGAAAGTCCCATTTATAAATCAATCCAATCCCTTAGGTGGATCTTGGTAAATTAATCATTTAGATAGGTGTGGGTCAGGGCCTTTAATTTTTATGGAGACCAAACACTTAGAAGGTGAATTGGATCATTAAACATTTATATATAAAATGTTGTATGATCTCTTTAAGAACACAAAGTGTCCATGTACTGACATTCCACATATCAAACACTATCACAAAGACATATAATAAAATAAAGCCATAAGACAAGCACAATATGAATAAAAAACAACAACTTTGTAATTTAGAAGACAATACACCTAATTCAAAGGGGTATTATTAAAAAATCATGACACTGATCCTAAACGAATTAATTTATTCATATTTAAGAATCAAAAACATAAATCATAACAAAATTAACCAAAATATTTATTTTAAATAAAACAACGAAACATGGAAATTCAATTCATAAATTTCCAAATGGGATTTTCGAGTTTCCATAATCATTTAAAAAATTCACCTATAAGGGAAATTCTATTATCTATCCAAGAATAATGCATTGATATCATTCTAGAAATTTATTCAATTAATTATAATAGGGAAATATGAGCCATCACAACTAATGGGTGTCCATAACCAAGGTTTACATCATCAAATAATATAACAATCATCATAATAAGCATATCTAGTTGCGTTGATCAATTTGATATGAATAACTCAAAAAAGGGTGACGCTCGACAAAGGAAAACATGCAGCACAACGACAAAATTCACATTTAAATGGGAATTTTGGAGAAAATTCATAGATTACCTACCTAATTCTTAAAACGTATCAATTTTACAATATCAAACACTATTTCTGTTTGGTTTGGATGAAATTGATGGAATATACATTTTCCCTCAAAATAGAGAAAATAATCTCACACTAAAATAGTGAAATTGATCAAAAGATATACTTAGAAAGGATTCAAGAGTAATCAAGAGATTACTAAAGTCGATCCTAAGCAACAAATGATGTTTGATTTGAAAAACCAAAATAGGAGATCTGTCACTGTCTAGATTAGGAAGGAGTAGAAACCCACATAAGATAGGGGATCTACATGGGTTCCAAGAGAAGAAGAATAAAGAAATTATGTTTAACCCGCATTAAGGAAACAATGGTCATTTTACCCTCCAAAACTAAGTCTCATGGTATGGTTGTACAACATGGAAAAATTGTGCACCAACAATGTAGATTCCCCTTCCATGGAAACCCACCTTTCACAGTTTTTCCACACGGTTCACCTAACCCTGAGCCAACTATGTATTGAATAGTGTGAGGGTATTTCCTATGTGGAACTACACTTGTGGGTAGGTGCACTATTTTTGAAAACCATGTAATGACCATGTGCCCCACATTTGTCCACCTACTATTGGTTTCATGATTTTCTACTTGGGGACACCCAGTTTTAGACAAATCTTACACCCAGTTCAGTGCTCCAACACCATTTATTTACATGGCCCAATACTCCCAAAACTCAACAAGACAACCAAAAAAATTATCGGGCCTTTACCCAAGTCTAAAAACAACACATAAATGTGTTTTGAATCCCATAATTGTTGAATGGATCTCAGTTCGAGGAACTAACCATCCATTAAATTTCAAATTTCAAATTCCCTTAAAATTTTACCTTGACTCAAAACAATGATTTTCACATGGTGTGACTTACTGACATGAAATACCAGGAATTCTATTTAGATATATTGAATTCCTTGAAATTGTTTTATGGATTTAACAAAGGATCAAATGAATTAATTGGTGAAGGGATTTTTATGATGATGATGATGGATTTGGGTATGAAACAATTATAATAGGTAACTATGAAATAATGAAAAGTAATGTAATATGATTAATTTGATTATAATTCCATGCATTTTCATGTATTATATGACTTTGGATAAGGAGGATAAATACAATTATTCTCAAATGACCTTGTGAAATATTAATTGTTGATATTTTACAATGGTTGCTGATGTTATTGATATTTTGACTTAGCATAGACCAGTTACCAAGGATTATCCATCATAAGGTTTTCTAATCGGGTTGGTGGAATAATCTCGGATTTAGGCCCATGTTTGATAATTCAATTGAGGTTTGTATTTTTAACTGGTATTTTTATTTAACAACATCTTTATGGGGTTTTAATGAGTTTGTGATATTTATACCATAATTGTTTTAGAAAAATAGATATTCTAATTTTTGAAACAATGATATTGGAACAATTGTGGTAAAGGGAATGGTTATGGAAGGTTAATTGTTATTATATTTAGACATTATTAAGGTGTCACTAATATTTCTATGTAGATATATTTCATGATTTGGTTATTTCAAACTTTTATGGGTTATTATTATCTTCATAATGAAACTATTATGTTTGTATAAAATAATCCTACTATGTATATTATAGTCACCCACTTACATTTGTTTTTAAGTTTAACAATATGATAGATTTAATTTTTTATAGATTTTATTTTATGAATATGGATAAGAGTTATATAGGTTCAATAGTATTTGAGGAAGTTGTTTTGATGTACTTTTTACTCAAATGGTGTTCTTTTATGGTTTTTTTGGTGCACCAGATATTTTTCCTCAGGTCCAGTGCTACAAAATATACATTATGCATAGGCTTCTTACCAAGTTATATAACCACATATATTCATATATTTATGTTAAAACTCTTCTATATGTTATGTATTAAATATAAAAAATTATCACATAATCTAATGAACAAAAGTTTTAGAGTCTTTGAGGAAAATTTTTATAAAAAACATATTTTATAATATTTGTGAAGATTTATCCATAATCAAACCACACTAGAATACCATTAATACTTCTAATAAGTTAAATTAAACCTCCAAATATATATAATGGAAACATAAGAAATGGGTGATCTCAAATTCTTAGTAATTCAAAACTTTTCAACATTTTATCAAGGGTTAGATCATATGTAAATGAGAAAATATGATCATGGGAGAAATATACAATTAAATGGAACATGAAACAACAATGTATGTCTATAAGTAATGATAGAAGAACATAAAATATCAATTGATAAAACATGCACCATGGAATAAAAGTGTGAGATAATATACATGATTCATGGAGTATAATAATAAGCACATGAAATTAACACGTGTGATGTTATGGAAAATAGCATAACAAGGTACCATAGAACCAAAATAATGATAAGAAAATATTTCATAGTGGTTCATTAATAAATATTATATTACCCATTAAAAAGTAGAATAAGACTTACTTTTTGATATCCATTATTTACATATCATAATTCATGGTGTAATATTGAATCAAGTATTACAACTCATGGTCCATTATTTACTCAAGTATCACAACTGGGTGTCTCTTTTTATCTAATGCGATATGAAACCACAAGTAATGAATTTAAGGATGATATAAAACACTACCCATTAATCATCCATAAATACATGTGACAATTAAAACAAATCATTCATCATATCATAAACAACCCATAAAATAAAATGGGTTTTGTAACATTTATTAAATGGTATCACATAAGATTATTTCAAGAATTAGATTAGTTCGTACAAAAAATATTAAATCACCTAAAATTGTATTTAATAAGTTATTCAGAGGGTGATTTGTGAAAAATAACTTTTGGAGGAGATAATTTAATTTTATACTAATAAGATAATGGATGAAAATCCATAAGATTTTTTTGGAATTTTTTTTAACATTTTCATAACAGATGAAGTCAGAGACCAATTTAAAATTAATTTTAAAAAATTTGAGGTACAAAACTTTTGAAAACATTAAATTTTAAAAAGAATCATCAATAGTGGATCCTTGAAAATGAAATAAATGTTATCTTGAGACAATGAAATGTGGTAGATAAAATTTTTGATATGGGAGTTAAAAAATTTCAATCATGTTAAAAATAACTTTATTGAAAACCACATTGTAAAAAGTGTTATAAATCCTTGTTTTAATAAGAGGTAATACCTAATTTTAATATAATTAGAAATAATATATCTTAGTGTTTCAAAATAAAAAATCCAAACATAAGTGGGAAGAGTGAATATGGATATGAAAGAAAAATATCCCATTTAGGGAGGATCAAAATTAATATAGACATCAACAAATTTTATAAAAAAAATAATCCCTTCATTATAATTATCTTTAAAGTAAGGATGAAATTTGTTATAATTTCATTATAGGAAAGAATGAAACCATCTTCTAAAAAAATAGTCAAAAGGTAATCATAATGACTCAAGAACAGAGGTTGAGTAAGGAAAACCACTTATAAAAAACTTATTTTGGGAGGAATAATAATTGTAATGGGTTTTATAAGAGATAGATTTATATCAATTTATAAAATAGTGAATAAATCATAATAAAATTATAGGCTAGTATTTACTGAAGATGTTTTAATTACATTAAAGATGAAGAATTATAACTCAATGAAAGGATAATAATTTATGAAACACCCTTAAAGTTTACTCTAATTTACGTAAAATATTTTAACCTTATGCCTGATAAATAAAAACATATTAATAGACTATTTAATATCATTATTCATATCAATCACTATATAAAATTTTAATTTATAATCATTTATTAGTTAATTATGTTTTATTTTCATCATTGGTTGTTTGTGATTTTGATTGTTTCACCATGCTTCAGAAGTATTGATATCAATAAATTTTATTTTATAAAAAGTTATTTATTATTATATTTTTAATATACTATACTATATATGTTCCATACTTATGTATAAATCTCTAAATTTACCCACTGAGATATTTAATAATGATTTTTGAGGATGAAATATATGATGAATTAGTTTGAGTAATTTTTTTAAAAAATGATGGGTGGTATATTAGTGAAGGAATTAAATATTAAACATACCTTAACAAAAAATACACAAAACATTATTTATATAATTATATCATATTTATTCATTAATTATATTTTTAGAACTTTCCTTATTGGGCGGTGAAGAAAATAAACCATGTTGCTCTAAGGAGGAAGTAGTCCAGACATATACATGGATGAATTTTCAATTTTCAAACGATGAGAGAAAGGTTGGAAATGGTTTATCATATTAATATTTTAAAAATATAATAATTAACATATTGGATTATTAAATAATCCTTTTAAAACATTAAATGTAATTCATTTATGAAAAACCAAATGCGTCACATTGCGGTGGCGGTATTTTGCACATACGAATTAATGACATTCTAATTTTTCTAAGATATAGGAAATGGTATATAATTTCATAACATTAAAATATTAATAATTTATTATATAAAAAATAATTAATTAAGTATCTTATAATGGGAAAAATATATTTTGATTAGAAAGATTCAAAATATGAATGCTATGAAGTGATTAGTACTCACACTGAGAGATTAAACATCCTCTTCAAGTATATCATGGAAATAGAGGATTTAACGATTTTACTAGGATCAAGGGGATATTAAAATTTGTTATGAATCTTAGGTAACTATAAAAGAGTATAATTTGAATAGTTATTTTAAATTTTGAGTGCCCTTGAAGGGGTGGTGGAAGTCCCTATTATTAAGTGGAGGGAATGGAATCTTTGTATATATCTGTTCTTAATATAATGGGAACACATTTTTCATAAGGAAAGTCCACTCTATGGTAGAAAATAATGGATGTCAGATATGTTTTGGTATATTAAAATCTCAAAAATTCATTTAAATCACGTTTTTATCATTTTTAGGTGTTTTCCACTTAGTTAAAGCCTTTTACGTTTTTTACTTTTACTCTGGAAACTAATTTTAATGAAAAAAAATTAAGTTGCACCTTTAAAAAAAATTAATTTTTTTTAAATATAATTTTTTTTAAATATAAAATTTCTTATTGTAAGAAAAATAATTTTTATAGTAGCACACATTATTCTAAGATCTATTTTAAGAAAAAGTACATCTCTATGAATAAAAATAATGTTAAAGATAAAATTATCAATGTTTTTGATTTTTCAAACATTAATTAGTTTATTAATCAACAAATAAGAGCTACTTGTATTCCAAATCAATCCAAACCAAAATAAAATATGTGAATATTTAGTTAAAAGAAAAGTTAAAAAATAGTTTTTATTTGAATGTAATTTTACATGAGTTCCCAAATGTTAAACATAGGTTTTATAAATTAAAAATAATATTTTAAATATACTATTTTACTTATTAAATATATATTTCATTATTAATAAGGTTTTAATAATTTTTTTGGGTTTTTTATATTTTAATTATGTCATAAATGTCACAGTATTTGTGAAAACAATATTTTTCACTATTCAACAAAAATATAAATCTTTTCAAGAAAAAAAAATTATCATAAGATAATTTATTGAAAGATTATAAAATGAGATTAAAATATTTACAAATTAAACTCTAAAATTTCCGAATTTAACATTTAGATAGAGATATAAAATACAATAAAAAATATTTTTAATTGGAAAATGACTTTTTAGATATTAACTATTGTTATTATTATTTCTTATCAATTACTAATTAAATTAGTGTTATTCTATTATTCATATAAATAATATATTTTTTCATCATTAAACCGTAATATATAAAAATACATAGTGACAACAGATTTTTTGTAAGAAAATACATTTTAAGTCATAAAATAATATATTTTTGTTAATTATCTATACTAATTTAATATTATTAGTGTATTAATATTAAGAATGAAAAATTCATTAAATTTTATATGTAGATTTAAAATTATGTCTAAATTTTGTTATATTATCCAACTTAATTGCTACATTATGATGTTTATATTTACTACTTATAATTTTTTTAATTAAATGTATCACAATTTTTATATTTCAATATTTAGTGTAAAGAACGTTATCTAATAAAATAGAGATATAAAAAATAGTAAACTTTTGTGGAATTGAATTCTCCCCTTTAACTAAATTATATCATTTTAATATTAATTACTATTCAATATTGAAATAGTCAAGGGTGTCCATAATATTGAAATGACTCTTTATTTGATTTTCAATGTAGTATTAAACTTAGTAACCTAGGTAAGACTAAGAGATTCATGTATTCTTTTATAATAGGGATTTCTCAATATTGAGATTCACTGAAACTATTTGACATAAATATTCATCATGTTTGGGTGTTAAGACATATATAATGGAATTAATTTTCCTAGAGAGTTCATTATGATCCTTATATTTAAAGGTGATAAACATTTTATTTGGAATATGAAATATGATTTAAATATTTTTTAAATATGTAATCTATGTGGAGATATCTATTTCATTTAAAAAATAACATCAAATGCCTCATAAATTGTAATTACAAAGTACATTCTCATAAACTCCAAGATGAGATATAATAATAATTGATGTTTTCCATGATAATATCAAATCATGAGGGTGGTGACTTTTTTCTATTAGATTTCATAAGAGTTATAATAGATTTTCAATACCAAAATCCAATATGATATTTAGAAATTTTATGTGGAGTATATATGTAACATTCACCACTTAATTATCATTATCTACTTTAATAATTGCCATTTCAAAGGATTTTCCATATTATCCTGGATTAAAAAGTTGATATGGATTATTATCTATTTTATACTTTAGATTAGGGATTTAATTTACACAATGGTTAAACTATTTATATTTTAGTGATTAGAAATTGTTATCCACTATTGCATTGATCAAAATTTGCACCGTAGTTCGACAATCATGATCTTTATGACCAATCCTTCCACACTTGAACATTTTATTGTAAATATAAGATATTCCGTGGGGTATTTCTTTCCACATTACTGACCCGTAAGAAGTATAATCTTATTTAGTTCACCATCTTCATCACTTGATGTTATTTGAGTCTCTATAATTATATTATTTGGTGTATTTTTATGTTTGGTAAGGAAAAATTTGTTAATCAGAACTCAAGATAGTTGGGAGAGCATAACATCATAACTATAATTACATAATTGTATCCCATTTGGTTTCTCATTAAGAAAATTACTGTTTTTTCCTATAACATCTATTATTAACTCAATTTATCTTTTATCTAGTAATGATTTAAATAAAGGTATTTTTAAGTTGAGAATAATTAATTTGAAGATATTATTAAAAGTAAACACATTAACTTAAAAGGAATAAATCATAAATGACATATGTACCTTAACTTATAAATTTTTTGTTTCATTATAAGTTATTCATTATGTATTTATTATCACATTTTCTGACCTAAATATATATAAATCCATCATAATTTCTCATAAATTACTTGTTAATATCCACTGGGAGTGTAAAACGAGGTGTGAAATTAGACATCTTTTTTATTGACCATGTGAATATTTAGTTAATACCCAACCAAGACTTTTTATAATCATTATTCCTCGGTGTATCTGGTTTAGATCCTGCATCGACTTATAGTACCAATACATGGATTTTATTGCAAGTTATATCCAATACTAAATAATTTAACAAAATTTAATGACATTAACATAAAATTAAAGTCAATCATAGGGGTTTCACAAAATTTATCTCACCCTAATATCCAAAAAATAACCAATGTAATCTATAAAAATAACTTAACCATTCTATGATACAAATTGAGGTACTCTAGACTAGCACTCTAAGATCTGATTCTAAAAACAGATACTTTACACATAATTCTATATCATGTTAGATAACCCAAACTATACATATCTTTATTTTATATCATTTACTTAACATTAACATTATATCTCATAAATAATCACATAATACAATGAACTAATGGTTTAGTATCTGGGAGGATCACTTTCATAAGAAACATATTTTCTGATACTTGTAAACATTTATCTAGAATCAAATCACAGGAGACCCCCTTCTAGAATTCTCATAAGTTAAACGTATCCTCATAACCTATAAAATGGAAACCTAAGAAATGGGTGTGATCAAAACATCAAATAAGGGAGAGATTATCTACAAGACATCAATGGTTATATCATAACCATTCGTGAAAAAAATGAACATGGTGGTAATAAATTATTAAAAATAACCTAGAATAATTAGCGTTTTACATAAGTAATGATTGAAGGAAATGTAATCTCAAATAAAAATTAATTTACTATGAATAAAGAGTGTGAGATATTATTCATGATTCATGGATAATAATAATAATCATATAAAATCGACACTTCTCTAATCATGGAAACATTGAATAACAATGTATTATGAAAAAACATAATCATATGAAAACATTAAATAGTGGTTCAAGCATCAAAATTCTGCAACCCAACACATTGTTGATCAGAAATTACTTTTTGTGATCCATTACTTACTCGAACATCATAATCATGGCCAATTGTTTACTCAAGTATCATTACTAAATTAAATTTATTTACTAGAGCGTCACAACTCATTATCTTCATTGAATATATAATCACAACTCAAGGTCAATTCTTGAATTGAGAATCACAACTCTCAATCCATTTTTATGTCATGAGATATAAAACATTAACTTATTAATTTGAGGGTGACACAGGACCCTAAACTTCAATCTTCCATAAATATGTGATCCACTTAAAATCAATCTGTCATCATATTATTAAGGACCCATGGAATTTATATGAGTTTTGTATCATTTTTTAAATGGTATCAGTTCAAAATACTTCAAAAATTATATAGGTTTGTAACAAAAAAATTGAAATCACCTAAAAGTTGATGTTATAACAAATTTATAATGTGATTCAGGAATAATAACTTTCCCTAGAGGTAATTCTCTTTGATATGAAAATTAATATTAAAGTAAAACTATAAAAAAGTTTTTTCTTGGGAAATGTTATTAGCATTTTTTAATATAATAAAATTACTGGATAATTTAAAATTAAATTTCTAAAAGGTGAATTGAACACTTTTGAAAACATTTAGTTTTAAAAATATTCTACAATAACATGGCCTTCAAAATGATGTAAATGTTATCTATAGGAAATGTGGAGTGGAAGATAAAATATACCACTAGAAAATGAACTTTTTCAATCATTTAAAGAAATACGTTTATTGAAACACGCATTATAAAAAGACTAATAGATATTTCATTTAAAAATAGGTAATAATAAATTTTAAGATCACCCAAAATTAAAATAAATTTATATTTCAAAATAAAAAATTAAATCATTGGAGGGATGAGTGAAAAATGATATAGAAGAAAAAAAAGAACTTTTGGAAAGGATGGGAATTATTCTTAACATCACCATATTTTTTAAAGAAAGAAATTCATAAATGTAATTCCCTTGAAAATAAAGATTAAAGGAATTATAATATAATTACAGGGTATAATAAAACAATCTTTTATAACCATAGTCAAAAGATGATCATGATGAGTCAAGAGAAAAGGTTGAGAAAATAAAACCCTTAAAAACATGATATTTTGGATGTAATAATAATTTTATAGTTGTTTTATAAAAATTAATGTATCTAACTAGAAAAAATTTAGGAATATATAAGAATACAATCATTGTTAATACTTTTATATACATATAATAATTAAGTTCAAGACAAAGCATTATAACTCAATATAAGGATACTATGTTAAGAAACACCCTTACCTTTTACACATACTACCATGAATGATCTATAAAATCTAATATAATAAACATAAAAACATTAAAAAAATATTTTTTGACCTTATTCATATAAATTACCATATATAATATCAATTTATAATCATTAATTATATATTTATTATCTAGTTATTGTTTAATTTCATCATCAGATGTTATAGATTTTGATTGTTTCACACATGATTTAAAGTGATTGTATTATTCCCTATTATGTTATACAATGTTCATCATTCCTAGATTATTTAATGTAGTAGAATATATGTTTTATAAATAATTTTATTGTATTTTTTTACCCCCATTACGTTTTTAGTTATGATTTGTGAGGATGAAATCAGTGACGAGTTAGTTTCAATAATATTTTTAACAAACGAAAGGTTGTATCTTAATTAATGAATAAAATTTAAAACATAACTTTTTAGATTAAAATATAATTATTGACATAATAATTTAATATTTACTAATTAATTATATTCTTAAAACCATCTAATTTGGGTGGTTATGTAAAAATAACAACATTTCTCAAATAATATAGTAGTTTGCACATACACACAAGGGACATTTTCATTTTTCCTAAAATGAAAGAAAGATAGGAACTATTAATTTTTTTTGAATATTTAAATATTTATAAATAATATATTTATTCATTAAATACTGATTTTAGAACATTATATGTATAGAGGTTATAAAAAATTAAATATGCCTCTTTATGGAGGTAGTATTCCACAGTTACACATTAATAATGTTCACATTTTTCAAAAAATGATAAGGGGTAGACAATGATTATAACATTAAAAAATGATAATTAATTAATTTAATAATAATTATTTCATTCTATTATAGTGAAAAAAATATTTTTATGGGAACCATAATGAATAAAAAAGTTTATAACTTATCTGTACTCAATTTGAGAGTTTGAACCTCTTCTTAGGGATCCTCTTGAAAATAGAGTATATAAGGATTTTACTTGGATGAAGGGGATAAAAAAGTAGTAGTGGGATATAAGTGAAGTTAAGAGGGTAGAGGTTCTATAGGAATTATAATTTTTGTGGTCTCTTGGAGGGGCAGTGGAAAGTCCCATTTAGAAGTGGACGGAATGACCTTGTTGTAAATATCACTTCCTAATATAAATGGGGAACATGTTTCACATAGAAACTGGAATGCAATGTGTACAACAATGAATTGGTGATATGTTTTTCTTGAGAAAAACATAAGACATACATTTAAGAAATTTTTTGCAATTAGTTTTATATATTTCCCAAATAGTAAAACACTTTTTACCTTATTTTGAATTTTACCAAAGTAACTAATTTTTAAATTTGGTAATAAATTTTAATGGAAATATATTATATTGGAATAATAATAAAATTTGAATATTATGATTTAAAATATGAAAAAATATTTTTAAATAAAATTTCTATTTGTAAGAAAAAGTAATTTCTATATTGCTGGACATTTTATGTTGAATTTTTTTTTAAAGTGTATTTTTAAGCATAAAAATAACTTTTAGGATACTATAAAAAGTATTTTTTATTTTCATAAAATTTGTTGGTTTATTATTACAAAATAATATTTATGTGTCTTTAAAAGAAATAAAATAATAAATTCCACCACCTGAAAAGTTCACTAAAAGAAATAAATAATAATAATTTTAATTGGAATAAAATATTACTTGAGTTCTAAAATGTTAAACATAGGTTTTATAAATTTAAAATAATATATAAAATTTAATTATTTTAGTTATTAAATAAATATTTTTTTTAGAATAAGTCATTAATAAAATATTTATGTTCTACTTATACCATAATAATGTTATAAATGTAATGGTATTTTTGAAAACTGTATTTTCACCATTCACCTAAATATTAGTCTTTTTAGAAAAATATTAAAAATTATTCTAAAGATAATATTGTCGTGATGAATCAAAGAATGTTTATATCTAATAATGGGGGAAATGAAAGGAATATAGATAGATTATATGTTAGGATACATCAATAAAACAACTTAGCAGGTAGATTGAATAGAAAATGGGAACTCACACAAATGAAGTAACATCAAAATAAAATAAGGAATATTTCAAAACTATTACTCATTAATATTTAATAAAATAGGATAACATATACTTATGACTACCCAATTAATAGTTTCAATTAGTCTACATGAATATCTGATAATCTAAATCATATATTTCATATGAGTATTTAGTGAACTAATTCATAGAGTCCAATTGAATTACCAATTAATGTTTTCAACAACTAGACACAACTATTTTATCACCCATGTAAACGAGTGTTAATGTATTTTTAGTAAACTAAGTACTATAGTCCATGTGACTATCCAAATAACTATGTCAACTTATTAGAATAACTATTTTATCTCTCTATTACAATATAAACCTATACCTTGTTAGAAAAATATTGGAATATAAGAATTATATTATATATCTTAGGTTAATAAATTGAGCAAGTTAGGGTTATGAGTCATAAATGAAGTCTGATACAGGCGTTTGATTTTGGTTTTTATCAGTATATATGGGAAATATCTTAATAAAATAAAAAACAACAAAAACACAGATAGTGTGGATCTTTCATATTTAATTTATAATTAATATAAAAAAATAATTACCTTTAATGTACTAATCCACTAGATCAATTATTATTGCCTCCCAATTTTCATTATTTCCTAAAGTGGATAATCTAAGTGAAATTTCATCTAAATATTTCCATACATCCTGTATAAATCTCCAAATTATGTTCCTTAAATTCTGGGTGCTAAAACAGTATCATCTAGTTCTTTAAACCATTTTTCATTAATCACAAAAATATCTTTTGTTATTTCTATATTCTTGAAAATGAGGGAAGTAAAATTTTCTCTCTAGGTTGGATATAATTTTAGAGAGTATTTCATTGTTCACAAAACATTTCCCCACTCCTAAGAATAATATAACTTGGAATTTATACATAAGATAAAAAATTATAATTTAATAACATACATTTGTTAATTTATTTATTCTAACTAATCCCCATATCAAATAGTAAAAATATTATCAATATTTAAATGATGATTTATTATTTAAATATCATTTCATAGATAAATAAATTCATATCAATATCAATTATATTTTATAAAACTACATTATTTCCATCAAGCCATTAAATTGACTCCCTAATCCTCTATGAAAATTATTGAACCATTATAAATAAATTATTTGTCCAAATAAATATTATTTATTCAGTAAATAATTAAATATTATTTTCAATGGAAATATATCTTTTTTGATTTTATTATTCATGTAACTATATAATTTCTTTCTACTCAATTCACTAAACTCTTGAATAAATAAATATTAATTTATTACCTCAAGAATACATAATAAAGAAGTAAACTCAAATTATATATTTTATAATCAAATATCACATGATTAAATAAATTCATTCAAATTTACTTGTATAATTATTAATCTATAAATTTATAATAATATTTATTCTTAATATTTAATTCATTAGCATTTAGTGAGGTCATACATACACCTATCGTGTTATCCTCTAGTCTTATCTCTAGATGGAATTATGAAAACTTACCTAAAGTCAGGGATCAACATCTATAAACACCCCAACGAACATATAGAGAAATAAGTTAATTTTTCAAGAAAAATATCCTTCTAATGAATTCTACAATGTAATATAATCAACTTATATTGATATCTCATCAAGCATGATACATACTTATGTCATCACCAAATATATTTGATCTACCAGTATTTGAATTTATGAATTGAACTCATCTATAATCTACAATAAACTTGGTTATTTATATTGGTATTTTTAAATCAATGTTCTTGAAATATATTCCCTATCAACTCCAAAGTAAATATCCTTTATTGAGTTATTCAATTAATTTAGTATGACATAAGAAACACAAAACACATGATGCATCTATGTGAGAATATATTTCCATAGTTTTCCCCATATAACAAATCATGAAGATCATGATATACGTAATAATAATTTCATGTCTAAGGACCAATACACATATTCTATGATAGAAAAAATAGAATGACCCCAAAAATGTGGAATTATTATTGGAAGGCCTTATGTAAGGACTCGCATTCATGGAGATAACCATTTAAGAAATTCGTGATAATAATTTCCAATTTATTATGTAACAACTTTTTTTTTAATTTTACACTTTAAAAATTTAAGATAATATTTTATGATCTATTAGTAGAGTTGGGGTTGAGTTTCAGGTATCATATAGTCCTGATGTAGATATATTAAATATATTAAATCTATTAACTCACGCACATGCATAATTTCAAAAATAATGGATTTTTTAAACTTGGTCTAAGATAGGGAAAATAAGGTCAACATTGAATATATAATGTGTGTTTTACACAGGTCATGGAATAATTTTTCATTGTATTAGGCCCTATGTTAGGGAAAAATCACGGGGTGATTAAATAAATAAATTAAATAACTAAATTAAAATTAGTTAATTGGGTGAGATACTAAAGATAATATTATTTAAACATTCATTGATGACTCCTCTAGGGCCTCCCATATAATATATATGGATAGTTAATAAGAGACTACATAGTTTAGAGAAATGTAGGGTGATCTTGGGATTGGGGATTAATTAATAATGCATCCAAGATTACCCATATCCATTAATGATAAGGATGTAAGTTTATTCTTCCAAAGAGATCTATCCATTTATGAGTTAAGGTATCTATTATAGGGATTTTTCCTTTTTATTGAAATCATAGTGATCATAGATCAATTCTTCAAGAATGGAATCCCTCGAAACATTTTCATGCCCTTGTTGATTTATTATTTTCATTAGTAACTATGAACCTGATAACTATAACTTCATATATTGACTATTTTTCATTTTTACATCTTCATTTTACATACCATAATCATTGGATTAATTTTATATGGTCATTGTGGTTTATTCACATTTTTTAATATATTTAACCCACATGTTCTTTGTGTATTCATCTCCAACAATGATTTTGATAGAGATTTGAAAAGTGGAGGTCTCATTGGAATCATTATCATACGTAGATCTAAAATTTGATCATGGCTATGATTAATGATAAGGAACTATAGGTTTGTGAAATCATGATTAGATGAGGGATATTACAACTAGTGATGTTCGGGAATATCTACTCTTGAGTGAGGTGTTCACAACAACATGAGAGATGGTGGATATTATTTTGTATGATGAATGGTGGGGAAAATTTGGTCTATGTGTGGGTATTGATCCCATTCAAAACATTTTGTGGGTATTTCAGTGGTTATCTTGTAGAAGGTGGTGAAAAAATGGATCTTTTAGATGAATAACTTGTTTTTTAGAAAACCCAAACTATATAGTGTTTAGTTCAAATGAACATACATTATGTGTTTTTGGTGATATTGTGAAAGGGTTTCCATTCTGGGGAAAATATCACATGTTCTTATAGATAAAACCACACATAGTGTGATAAAAAATTACCTATTTGACATGGAAAATGGGGAAAGCCTAGAAAATCGTGTGGTCTTAAATCCCATATAGATAGGACTCGTGTTGTGTGACCTAGATTTAACATGAATCGATTAGGGAAGTACACAAAGTGTACTAGACCAAGAACCATATGTTGTGTGACTCAACTGAGATGTTGTGCAGTTTTTTTTCATAATAATATTAGTTCGGAACAAGACCATGTTGTCAACTTGGGGTGAAATCTTTCATACCCACATAGACATATCTTCTACTTCTTTGACATGGATTTGGACTGTCAAGTGGTCCTTTATAAGTATCGACCAGTGTTGGAAGAAATTGTATAGCCTCAAATCCCCTATGATAGGGTACAATATCCAAATCCATTACATAGGTTGTGTGATCCCTTATCTATAGGTTTATTTTTGTTTGGATCAGGTTTCCCCCCTTTTCCCATGGTTGAAATTTTCTATTCCATTTTATATATAGGATTAGGTATCCTATTACATTCATCCAGGAATGTAAATACCTAATATGAGACACTGTAGAGGGAGTAAGATATCCCCATGTGTCCTATAGTGAAATACTCTATTTGTGTGTTGAATTCCATCATATTAGGTGTCTTCAAGTGTTGTGTGTCTTACCTTTGGGTTCTTCATGATTGGTCTTACAAATTTATTTTCAATGGTATGAATTTTTGGAGATAAATTTAGAAAGATAATAATTTAGTAGGTTGTGAGGTATAAGACCTTATTGGATGACTTATTTTCTTATATAAGAATATACGGGTTCTCCTTTAATTACACTCTTGATTACAGTTTTGAGATGAATCACTTTTTATGCATTACTTCTTGGTGATTTTAGTGTGTCATGATGGATATGTGTAGTCACTCCTATATGGGCTCTAAAGTACATGTATTTTCTTATATAGATGACATGAAATATGATGGAGACCTAGGTGGAATTGGTTCAGGTTCTCTATAGTGGTTCTTATTGGTTGTTGTAAAAGTACCATGGGAAGAAATTAGATGGTTTGTGCTCAGATAATATCCTCACTTGTTTTTAGGTTGGACCCACTTCTTGGTTTTTAGGATTTCATTTCCCCCTTTTTTACATTGGTTATGTACTTTGACACCCTATTATGTTTTGTTAGATGTTAATAATGTAGTTAAAATTCAATTTGACACTTTTTTTCATTATCATTGGATGTAAAAAGTTGTGTGTCTATATATAGGTACATTAGGAGAAGTCCCCCATGTGTATGATATGCCAACTTAGTGGTAGTCACTATCCCCTGTTTTATTGAAAGTAGGTTTAGGGTGGAACTCTATACTTATCATTGTCCCATGTGAGACCCAAATGGGTCTGTTCTTGTTAGATTGGTATCAGGGAGAGGTTTTCATAGGATGGAGTTTGGATATATAATAGTTATGATGATTGGTTTGGGATTTAGGGAAATTATGTTATAATGTATCAAATTTGGATTAGATGATGTGGAATTTAGTAATGGTGAGATGACTGATGTATCCATACACTAGGTCTTCGATAACCCACTTGTAGACTCAGTACATAGATACACCGATTATATGGAGTATAATTCTATATTCAAGATGACTAACTCTCTAATTACACTCTTTTAACCATGTTACATCGTTATTATTGTTGGATGCCTCCACATAGATTTATAGTGAGAATGATATTGAAATATCATGATGAATAACATATTACATATGTGACCATAGATTATATGCATTACATGAGTTTAAAATACAATGGTATTCCATGTTCAAGGGTGATTCATACCCACTAGATGCAAAAAAATAGCTTAAGTCAATGGTTTCAGTTTTTTGTCTTGTTCATACACCCACCAACAAGATTGTTGGTATTGCAGATAGTTTCCTACATGCTGCAATAAGAATTTGATGGAACTCAGTGACTCAGATGAATGATGGGATGAATTTTCCTTATAATAATCATGACCACCATTTTTGGGAGGCATATTTCCATGTGAATCTCTATATGGTGTATATACAAATTCTCCTCGAGTTTGAGTAGTGAAACATGTTTGGGGATGAGTACACATCGAGGTTCAATGAACTCAACCAAAACTCTCTAAACATGGTTTGTGATGGGTACTTATGAGAATGTATGTTTGAGAGTTGGATTTATAGGATTGTTTACACTAGAGTTTTATGTCTTTTTACTACGAGCTATAATGGGGTGCTTGAGTGTTCCATTGTGGTGAATAATTTTTAACATATTATCTGAATTAATTATGTGTAGCAGTGGTCACCATGGTGAAAAGACCTTAGTAGTATATGGAAAGTAGTGGAATTTGTGACATAGACATATAAGAATATCTTAGGTGTAGTCTTATACTAAAGGGACAATTTTCTAGAGTTCACAAAGCGGATCTAGTCAACCAATAAAATATAATTAATTTTCTTATGATGGGAAACGTCGTATTACTTAGAACTACATGACCCACCATATTGTAGCATGAGGAAAATAAGTAGAAGACCCACCATGTCATAGGAAGTGCTATAATCACATACCTCTCATGGGTGGTTAGAGAGGTTTTCATAGAGGTAATCATAGAATATGATTTGTACACAAGTTAAAAAAGGCTATATCTATAGGCTATTCCCATAGATAGAGCCCAATTTCCATAACTATAACCTATAGACATGATTATTGATCCTATGGATTCTATTGGCATGGATATAGCCTGAAACATTTGTCCAAGGGAATTTACTATGGGTATATTTTGGATAGTACACATAGAATCCATCTCCACATAGAAACACCTATTCCCATGGTCATTTTGACTCTGGCTACATGGAATTTTAAGAATTACACATTCTTGTGGGTTATTGAACTGAACCTCCTACTAGTATCCCAGGGTGTACACCCCTTTACTAAAAAGTGTTTTATTTATTTATATATACATGGATATATATATATTTATATTTATATTAGTATTTTTTTAAATAAATTTATCTATGAGTTTCAATACCAGGATAATATTGTATTGTCTATCTCTTTACACCACTTTAAAACTTCTTACATTCTTTACCTTAATATAAACACACACACACATAATAGTCTGTGAAATTTTATGTAGTGGAGTTTCGAACATTATCTTCTTAGTTCCAACCTATGAACTCATCCAATATACTATTTTTTTCAAATATTTATTTAGAAAACCACACACACACACACATATATATATGTTTATAAATTGATTTTTTGAAAAATATTTCATTATATCATGTTTTGAACAGGGGATTACTCATCTCAATCAACTAAATACTACTAATCTAATGCATCATCTTTTATTTCATTCTTATGTAATCAATATTTATATAAATATATATGTAAATGGAATATAAAATTAAACAAGGTTGTGATTTGAACCATGAACTCATGAAAATCCATGGAATGAATATACCACTCTTCTAGAATAACATACATCACTTTATATATATATATATATACATACAGATATAATTTTTTATTTATGGGGATACAATGACCTACATTTTTTTGTGGTTATAGGCAGGCGTTATAGCCACATGGAAAAAATGCCTCTGGGTATAGGTACTTCCCACCATAATAACCATTTCCTAGATTTTTCAAAACTAAATTAATGTTCCTATATAAAATTATTGGAATGGTAATAGAGCCCATGGATACATTTATCCTATTTTAATGGGGTTAGAGCCACATGTGGGTGCCTATGGCTATATGTATTTTTTAGTAGTGGGAGGATCTTTAGGTGGTGGTTGATGTTATGACGTAATACAACTAACAATACCTCTAGGTGATCCACATTAGGGTTATGGAGTAGTATGGTAGGGGAACATTCTATTTTAGTTAGATAAGGATTATCACTGAGAGGATTCGAATACGATTCAGGGTAATATCTATGTATTTTCCACCATAACCTATGTTTTGGTAGCCACATGTGTGAGCCATTCCTCTATGGAGTTATCCATTGTTCATTAAATAGAGATTCTAATAGAGTCTCTAACCTAACCTCTAAAGATGGATACTCCTACTAAAGAGGATACTGTAATCAGACATTTTCATTAGTAGTGTAACTTTTCTATTAGGGAGGATAAATTCTCAATGGATCTCTTCATAGCTCTGATGAGACTGTATGACTTCAATATCAGTATGGAAAGGTTATATATTTTCCATGCCCCAAATTATTATTTTATATGTAGGATTAAATGTACCCAAGTTAATGTGTCATGATTATCCTTCACAGTAAATAATTAATCCTTGTTAGTGTAAGTTGGACTATTACACATAAGATTTCAGCTGATCTTGCATCAGTTGGCTAGTATAACCCATGGAGTAGTAGAAATTTTTTTGTTATCGGTTTTATAAAGAGACAGAGAAGTACTCAAATTTATTCCCCAAAGAAGTACATGTTTTAATACTCTATTAAGAGGTCAAAGTTTTTATTGGATTTCATCTTGGGGCTATTATGATATATTTATAAGCAAATCATATGTCCCTTGCTGATCTTCAATAGTTTAGGGTGGCATTAGAGGTTCTTTAGAGGAAAGGATTTATCATTCATAATATTCCTCCCTAGGTCGTTCCCCTATTGTTTGTTAAATATTTAGAGTAAAGCATACAGATATGCATTGAATACTATCACCAAATATTAGAGACCATCAATAATAAGTACCCATTACCTATAATCGAAATGAAGATGGTAATGTTGTTTTTGAAGGTTTTAATTTTATTATTATATCATCACATTCATGTATCTGAGGAGGATACAAAAATGATGACATTTCGATGTCATTAAGGTCTTTATGAGTACATGGTGATTCCATTGGGCATGACTTCTTCCAAAAAAGTATTTATAGGACTCATGAAATGAATCTTTTATCCTTTTTGAGATCTATTTATGGTTGTATTTATCGAAAAAATTATCATTTGCTCTACATTCTAGGTTGAACATCTAAATAATCTGAAGATGGTCTTGTAAATACTTTTAGAGAATCATATTTATGAGAAAATCTTAAAGTGTCAGTTTTTCATCATAGATGTCCACATCTAGGGACTTGTTATCTTAGAGGTGAGAGTATCTATGGAAAAAATAAAGATAGATGAAGTGGAATATTGGGAGCTACCAAAGTGTATGATAGTGGTGGAGTATTCCTTGGGATGATAGTCAATTATCAAATATTCATTCTAGATTTATACTAGATTTTTTATCACTTGATTACTTTAACCAGAAAAAGGAAGCCATTCATCTAATCAGTAAGGTTCTAGAAGGCCTTTGAAGAGTTGTAGTAGAGGTTAAAAAATGACCCATTATGGATGTTTATAGAATAGGGGTTGAGTTCATGGTGTTCTATGATACCTCTAGAAATAGGTGCAGGTGTGTGTTGATGCTGATGTAGGTTGTGGTTTCTTATAAATCCCATCAGTTGAAACCGAATTCAAAAAACTATGAAACCCATGATTAAGAGCTAGAAGATATGGTGATCTCCCAGAAACCATACTAATACTACCCTCTTGATGAGAATTTTATTGTCTCTTACGACTATAATAGTACAAGTTACATATTCACTAAATGGGATCTCCACATGAGATAGAGGTGATGTCTAGAGTTCATAGGGAACTTTGACTTCATGATATTATATAATCATGATAAAGGGTATATAATAGTAGACACACTAAAAAAGTATATTTCTTATTTTTTAGGACAAGTGTTGGATTGGTTAGCCTCATTATAGTATTCCTAGGTGAATAATGGAGTAGAATCATATATTCAATTGATGGTTATGACCCCTTGACATTATCAATGTGAGAGGAAGGAATGACATTGAGATATTGACTATGAGGTCATACAAAACGAAATATTCACATGAAATTATCTTGAAGGATTCATTAAATGTGGGGAGAACATCATTATCATTAAGGGATAAACAATGGATCCATTTGTGCTTTGAGAATATGTTCTAAGGTAGTTCCATACATCATAGATAGTGGTATTATCTAAAGTGGAAATGATGTTCCATTTTCTTAGAGAGTAGTTAGGGTGGATATTTATGAAGAAGATTATTAAAATTCCCATATATCGATACTTTACCTCTTTTTATGTGAAATATGAGAATAAATTTCCAATTAGTTTTGATTTACCCCTTGGGGTATCAAAATGTAAGTGGGATGGTAAATACATGGAATTAGTGATTGTATTTATATAAAAAATTATAATCCACAATATTATTTGGGTGATATGAGATCAACTCAAAAAGTAAACCCACTTCCTCTCTACTAGGTAGGATTTTTTTTAGAAAAGTTGGGATGCTTGAATTTGTAAGAGATCATCTAGATTTATGATGTCCCCTAAATGATTTTTTAGACCATGAATCTCATTTTACATATTGGTTATTGAGAGGTTTACAAGAGGATTTTAGGCCTAGTTGTGGATGAGCATGAAATTCCACCCCCAAACAGACGAATAGAACATATACACCATTCGAGTCATATAGTACATACTGTGATCTTTAAGTTTTTACTTTAGATAATTATTGAAGGATTACAAAAATTTAGTGGAGTTTTCATACAATAAAATCTATTAAAAACTATTGATATTCTTTCTTTTGAGACTCTATATGAGAAACGATGCAAGTCACCACTATGATAATTAGAGCTAGGGGAATCATTACTTATAGGGATGAAGTTTGTACGAGTGAGGATAGAGAAACATTAGATTATCTAATAGTAGATATGGATATATTAATGGAATCAAAGGTCCTACACAAACTGAAGAAACATTACATAAGATTTATGTCTGGGAGACCCTGTGTTCCAGAAGGTCTCACCTCATCATGGTTTGTAAAAATTTGTTAGGGGTAACAAGATATATACAAGGTTAATCAGCCCATTTAAAATTAAATAATGGATATGTGATGTTTCAAACCACCTATATTTACTACCATAGTCAGAGTACTTTTATGGTTCCTTCCATGTTTCACAACTGAAGAGATATTGAATATTCCATCACATGTTATTTACTAGGGTGACTAGAACATCAATGATGGAGTGACCTATTTAGAGTACATGATGGTTTTCAAGGATCAACTGTAGAATACCCTTCAGGGGAAAACAATTCATCTTCTCTTTGTTATTAGGGAGCATGGGAATATTTAGTGGAGCTCATGGGAGTGATAGAATTTGATATGATCTCAGTACCCTTTCTTGTTTGAGTAGGCCATAATTTTGGTGATAAATATCCCTAAAGGAATGGAGTCTATAATGGCTATATTTTCTAATATTGGGTAACTTGAAAATTTTAAAAACTAATTTTTGTTTGAGACATGGTGTTGGAATGGTTTTTTCATCTTCAAATATCTATTATGATGATATATTAAAAAAGTAAATATATGAAGTCACATGCATGAATAATTTTGGAAGTATTGTATTTTTTCTATTCAAATATATATGGGGAAATTGAGGCCATCATAGAATAAATAAATGGGTTTTACACTTGTAATGAAATATTTTTTTCTTGAATCGGTCCTATGTTAGGGAACATTCATGGGTTGAATAAATGAAATAATTAAATAATTAATTTTTCATTATTTAATTTAGAAAAATACATATGATCACTTTATTTAAACTCCCATTGGGTAATCCTATATGGTTATCCACATAACTTTGTGGGAGACCTGAGAGGACACCCTATGGTGGAGAACGTCCGTGGATGATCTTGGGACTGTGGATCAATAACGAATGCAATAGAGATCACCCCCACCATCGACGAAAATGATATAAATTTATTCATTATTATCGATCGATCAATTTATGTGGTTTGGTTTTTGTTTTATGTATTTATCACAATATTTTTTGAAATCATTGGGATCAAGGATCAATTCCCAAAAAATTTAATCCATGATGAATTCACCATGGCCATATTGATTTATTATTTTTCATTTGGAATTAATAACATGATAACTATCATTCATGGTATGATTATCTATTTCTATTAGTTCTCCATTTTACATCCCATGATAATTTGAAAAAATATATATGGTCATTTTGGATCATTCACTTTTATTTCATATAGATTAATCTCACTCATTCTTTGTGTATTTATTGTCCAACATGATTTGGATAGTGATTCCACAAATTTAACTCCATGTTGAATGATTAACAATATTTTTTCTATTTTTGTTTGTGGGTCTGATTAACAAATAGGAATTACTAGAATGTTAGACATCATCAAATAATGGATATTAAAACTAGAGATGTTTTGAAATATCCATTACCAATAAAGGCATGCATAACAACACAAGATATGGAGAACAATCAATTTTATAATCAATATTGGTTAGAATATGGTCATTGGAATGGTATTGATATGGATCAACACATTTTGTTTGTATTTCAATAGTAACCAGGGTGATGGTGGTGAAAACAATGGATATATTGAGAGAGGATGGAGTTTCTAATAATAACTCAACTACATGACATGTAATGTGAATAAACACATGGTGTGTATTATGAGTGATAGAACATAGTGAATTTTTAAAAATATCACATTGCCATGTTTTCAGGCCCATTAACTGTGTGGCCTTATATGAATATCCTGGAAAGTAAATAAGTCTCATTCCTTGGAAACAGAGTGGTCATTCATGTAGTGTGTAGGGTATAAACATTATTTGACCTTTATAGAACATGAATAAGGAAGCAAGGTACACACTGATTACTGAAGCCTTATCCACATGCCATTAGACTTGCCTTTTATGTCATATAGATCATTATTTACATTCCATACTATGTTGAAGCATATGAATAGGTTTTCAACTTGGTTTTACACCTCATTTACCCCTTTATACATGTTCTTTTCCATCCTTCAACTTATATTAGGACCATCATGTGTTCCTTTATAAGAAGGGGTCTGTGTGGGATGCATTGATAGAGTATATAATCCTCCTAGAAAAGGTTATGTATCCTACCCTTCTACATAGGTTTTGTGATCCCTTTTCTATGGTTTGATTATGGGAAGGGTTAAGTATCCCCCAAAGACATGGGGTTTCAATCCTCTATCCCCTATCCTAGCTAGGGTTTTGTATCCTGTTACCTTTATTAAGGAATGTTATTCCCTTACATGAGATAGTATATATGGAGGTAGGTATCCCTATGTGGTCTACGATGCGATATTTTTTTCTTGAGTTGAATCCTCTCATCTGTGGTGTCTTCTATAGAGGTTTATATCATGTGTTTTTATAGGTGATGAAGATATATTTCTAATGGTATATCTTTGTGGTTTTTCATGAAGAAATATATTAGTTTGATTAACTATGAGGTATGAGTAGTTATGTAATGGATTGTGTCCGTATATGATCATATAACGGTTCTCATTTTCTTACTCTAATGATTATGGTTTTGAAATGACTCACTTTTTATTCTTTACATCTTGGTGATTTTGGTTTATTATACTTGGTATGTTTATAATCACCCCTATATGGGATCTACCCGCACATGTCATGTTTTATGTAGATGACATGTTATTCCACAAATACCTAGGTGGTCTTAGTGCATGTGGTGTGTAATGTTTCACGGTGGTTATGGTTGTACGGAGATTTTCAAAATATATAGGTTTCATGATGGATTATTATCTTCACTACTGTTCAGGTTAACCCACTTCCTAGATATTAGGCCTATATTTTCCACCTTTTTTACTTTGGTTTTATACTATCATATTCTAATCTAGTTTTTAAAAGGTTATAAATAAATTTTTAAATCTCATTGTCTCTACTTTGAATTATATTTGGATGTATTAAGATGTGTGTATGTGGACATGTGTGTGTATAGTTACCTTATACTAATGCCTCCCATTAATTTCATATGCCAACTTGTTACTATTTTGCAACCTCTTGACTATTGGAGGTGGTATTGGGGAAGTATTCTTGATTATAACTAGCCCACATGGCCTTATAGTGGGTTAGTTCATGTCATGTTATAAGAAACCCACACCTGATAGTAAAACATCATCAATTTCCCATCACATATATGTAATATTGACAATATGAGAATTATTTAAGATTATTTTATAACATCACTATGTTATCATTATAATTGGGGACTGTTATAACCTTTTGATGCCAAAATATACTCTAATTACAATACCATATTAATGTTGTATAGAAGAATAATTATTATGAGGTAAAATATTTCTTAATATAACGGTAATAAATCAAAAAAATTTAGTTAGTTATATAGAACCAACTCCAATAGTAATAAATACTAGAGAACCAATGGTTCTGATGCTTCTTTTTTGTGGTGTCATTTATGTTTTTTTGGTCTCATGAAACTCAATCACTTACTAATGGTTACTTTCCTCTCAATCACCTAGGGTTGTGATTATGGGACCTTTTATAATAAAAGGTAATGGGAGGTCAAATCATCCATAAGGTGTCTCTTTTCATTATCCTAGACTCTCTTATTGATGTAACTCATGTCTATGAAATAATTTCTAGTAACAATCCAGTTACCATTTATTAAATTTCATTTACTGAACACATAAATAAAATAGGAAACTACACATGGTGATTATACTATATCTCATTTGATCCAAGACTTTGGTTTCAATATTTATAAAATATATATAGGTTGGTAATCTAGAATTTTTCCATCATGATAAGCATTGAGATCCAATGAAAGAAGGAAATTGAATTTTTATAGTTTGTATTAGGTCAATGAAAGAGGCTCTTTGAGTATACCCATGACCTGAATTAGTACACATGTATTTCAACTCCATTTAATAAGGAACATCTTACCCTTTAATGTCATGTGATAAGGACGAACCTGTTTCCTTTTAATGAAGTGTAACCATGAATAGTTTTAAGAAATTTTAAAATCATATAGAGTGGACTACTAGGTGAAAGGTACCTAAAAATAGGTTGGTGTTGGACTTATATTAAGGGGGGAATTTTTGGTTCACTCTAGAATATTATCTAGGTGAATGGATTTTTTCACACCAAGAGGAGTATCCATGCCCATGGAATGTTGAAAAGCTAAGAAAATAGTCATTACTTGAGAATATTTTAAATATGAAGAGGATAATCCTGAATCAAGATTTTTTGAAAACTAAGGGGAGTTTATTAAATAAAGTAATTAAAGAAAAAATAGGACTATCTTAACTCAAGGAATATTTCAGAAAGCGAGAGGTGGATCTCAACTCAATGTATCCATAGGATCAATGTGGGGAGGGGGTAGGTATAGTGACCATAATCATATCTAAATTGACCCAAAAATTTCACAGTGTGAATCTTCATATTTTATAGGGGCCATTGATGAAAATGGAGGTATCAGTACAATGGTACAAGTTTGAACTCATCATTGATCTTAAGGGGGTGATAGGTTGAAGCCCTCATGGAATAGACCTTGTGAACCCAGGTATGTGTCATTGGGATATGGGTTCTAAAGTAGGTGACCATAGTAATGGGGGTATCTATATTAGCTATCTGGGTTAATGGGTGACATGGTATTACTTTATAGGCTGGGTGTGGTTAGATTTGAATTGTACTATGCACTATTAGGGATAGGTGTGAATCTATTTTAAATATTGATAATTTCCTGAATAATCTACCTTTATGAGCCCTTGCTGTAACACCCGAGACTTTTATGTTATATAAATCATCAAAGGAATCTTTTTCTACACAACACTTTCTTGGATTTCTTTACACGAAATCGCGACCTTCCTCGATAGCTTGCGTCATACGCAATACCGAGTTTCACTAAACAACGATATGCTATTAAAATATTATTAAAACTAGCCGTTATGAATAGTAATAACCACTTTTTGAATTTTTTAGAATTTTATTTTTCAAAATTTAATTGATTTTTGGATTCGGAATACCGAAATTAGCCTAGGGTGAAATTTTGGTATTTTTCTGAAAACTTTCAATTTTTGATGAATTGTGAAACCACTAAGTGGTAGGTTAAAAACTGAATTTTGCATAAAACTTAATTTTACCACATCTGTGAATGGAATTTCGAAAATCTGACAGACACGGTTGATATCAGTAAGTAAAATGTGGTTCAATGCGATAAAAATAATTTTTTGGTGAATAGTATCTTTTTACTTTTTTTACCACGGTTAAAAGTAAATAGGGTAAATAAGGGTAAGGATGATATTATTATTACCCTAAAACATGTCCTAATTCTATTGGACAAGTGTAATTCGACCAAAAACAAACTTAGGAATAAAATATGACCATTTAGGCCCACTTGGATTAGATTAGGACATTGATTATTAATTTATTTAAAGAAGGGTTAAAATAGTTAAAATCAAAGTTTAATAAGTAAGTAATTTTTAATATGGGGTTATACATAAGATAAATTCGACTATAAATATTCATTAGAAATATAAAAATATTTCCAACATAATGGTATTTTATTTGTAATTTTTATACATTATATAATTTAATTTATTTATGACACAATGATGATGCAGTAATTATCTTATCAATGAAATATTGACATAATTGATGTTATAAACACGAAAATAAATGTAATTTGAGACTTTTTATGAATCCCACTAATTTTCTAGTTTAATATGACATGTTAGTATTGATTTAATTAACTTGGTTCGAACTCATAATTATGTTATGATTTTCACAAAAATCACTTATTAAATAGTGTCAAAATTGACATTAAATAGTTTTTAAAACAAATATTATATTATTAATTGTTATTTTATTCCTAAAAATATAAGGTTCGGAAAAATGACTTAGATAAGGTTATATATATTAATAATAAACAACTTGGGGTTCGTTTGTCTGCTTATAGTAAGTTTATTAACATTATAGTATAAGAACACAAGAAGACATGGTAAAAGTAAAATTATTTAACTTAATGTTAAATCTAAATGATAAGGTTAAAATAGGAACCTAAACTTGTCTAAATTCTATTGTTTGAGAGTATTTCGACCCATACCCACCTTATCTTCTAAATATATCAATTTGGAGCTATTTAAAACCGAACATGACTTTATAATAAAATAATAGTTTTAGTTATTCCAAAGGTGCCCCTCTCCTCCCTTATAAAAGGACACCTCCTCCCCCTCTTCCTCACACCACGTTGAGCCTTCATGCTTGGCCAAACCCTGAAACGTTCTCCTCTCCACTTCCCTAGAGACATCCTATACATCCTGGTCTTTTTCAAAGACCAATTTTAGTGCCCTAAAAGAATGTCTCAAAGAAGCACTTCAAAGAAGAGGTAATGTCCGTTACCGATTCTTTCATCTTTATTTCTTCTTCCACTTCTTCATCTTTAGTTGTTTCATTATGAAGTAATAACATCAGTATCACTCATATATTGATATGTTATTATAAGTATGAAACAACCATATTTCACCATCTATCCATCCTACGGAAAAAGAAATCACCGCGCGTGCGTACGTACAGAATACCGTCTCCACGCCGTGGTGTAATCTATTTTCCACCACCACCATACTTGGATGGGTATAATGGTGTAAATAATGACTATATATGACTATTATAAAGTGATATTGATTCTGAAATAGTATACATATACTCCAATACAATTCCACGATCAGAGGAATGATATCATCACTCGTGCGTACGTACGGAATATCGTCTCCACGATGTGATGCGACTCATTCTACATGATATTCATTTCATAATGATTATATAAATGAATTGAATGAATGAATATGATATATATTACACTAATACCATTCTGGAAATGAGGTATCTATAACCTAAATAAAAGAATAAGAATTTATTCGACAAAACACGCATAAGAACAAAACGTTATAAACACCCGAATAACAAGTAGCAATGAAATATTACTACTAAGAAGCTAAGAATATGACCATATATGATATCATAAAAATAAGTATGATTCTTATATTAAGTCAATAACATTAATTAAATCATTATACAGGAGGTTCGGACACTTACAAAGCATGTCAGACATAAGGTAAGGGAAAATATCACAATCTCATTTTTATCCGAGATTGTTTTTACATTGGAATTTACTGGGGTGTATTTTATCATACACATCCATGTTCCCTCAATATGTAATATTGTTTCCATCTACTTACAATATTTGAAATCCAATTTTACCCTTCAGTGAGTTTTTAGTAAATAATATGAAAGGAATCTTTTGTCATTTTTCGTACGAGGTAATTTTTGACTTTTCCGACAAAAGTACGAGAAGAATGTTTTCTTTTAACTTATACGACATGAATGGATTTTTAAAACATTATTTCCAAGAAGCTTCCCTTACAAGTTTTCAATTTTATTTTTAATCAACTTATTTTAGTTTAAAATTTTAAAACATGTTAAAGAAAGGAATGTGTTTTTGAAGTATAAAGGATATTTTCCTCAAGAATAGAGTTCAAGTGTTTTATAAAAATTATTTTCCATCTACGAAAATAAAGGGTTTTGTTTCTATCCCTATTTTGACATTGATTTGACTATGTTGTGATGGAATTATTTTTATTAATTACTTTATCGTATATGAATTGTTTTATGATGTCACGATGTTTAAGATTCCCATTTTTATTACATGGATTATTGTATGATGTATGGTTTATGATTTTGTGGCACACATAATAATGGTATCATTATGAGATGGGTGGGACCTATATCTCCCTCCAATTGATTGGGTAATGATTTTATATCTCATGAGATAGACATGGCTAGAACGGTAGGTTATACCGGTTCAGTGAAACAGGACTGAAACAAGGGTGACTCGGTTCAGAAAGGGACTTTGTCCACTAAGATAGTCTTGGAAATGAGTCTTGACTAACAAGAAATGATTCTCGATGATTATGTGTGTATGCCACAAAGTTTCATGTTTTACTTTATGATTATTGTGATTACATTTCACTACCATGATTTATCCCATGTTATGAAATTATGATCTCTTTTGTAGGTTAAGATTTCCAAAAGTTATGTGCTTGTGTATACGATGTGATTGATATTTCTTTTTTTTACCCTTACTGAGCATTTGAGCCCACCCTTTCGTATGTTTTATTTCCCCAGGTCAGGAAGAAGGTTATTAAGTAAGATATGCCAAAAGATACTGTAGATATGATGAAATAAATGGGATACAGTGTAGAAGCTTTATTAACCAGTTGTTTATGTTTCCCAGTATCTAAAGACACTATAACTATACGATCCTTTCATGGTTTTGTTATATTTTGTAATAAGTATGCTTCAATTTTTAGGTATTAACAATGTATGTAAAGTACGGGTCGTTATTGTTGGTATTAGAGGAAAGGTATAGTCAACCATTGGAAACTAGGATGTGAAAGTCTTAGTAAGAACCCTAAGGATAAGTCTAAGAATAGAACACAATATTAGTGTTTTAGAAATGTCCATGAATAACCTAGGATAAGACCTTAAGTGTGAAATTTTATTCTTGATTATGTGGTTTTCCTATTATAATTTTTGTTGCTCACACTATTCGTCTTGGTTTTAGTCAATGGCTGGAACCCGAAGGAACCGTGTTAATGCGGAATGCGACCGACAATTCAATGATTGTCCCCCTGAGCAACCAAACATTATGGGAGCTGGAATGAAAAATCTTGTAGCCATTTTCACACAACTTTCTCAAGCTATGAATCATGCAGGAATTCCAAACGAGCAAAGGAAGGAGCAACATTCTGTTGAATCCTTCATCAGGCAGCGTCCACCTTCTTTCAGCGGGTCTACTGATCCATTAGTTGCTGAACAATGGATTATAACTACTGAAAAGATATTTTCAGTTCTTCAATGTTATGAACATGATAAATTCATCCTAGCAGGTATCGTTTGGAAGGATATGCTGATCAATGGTGGAATCTTATTAAGATTATGAGGCAAAGGGATGAAATTGAGTCCATGGAATGGGACGAGTTCAAGAACTTATTTTTCAATAAGTACTTCCCTCGTATTCTCCAAACAAATATGGAGAAAGAGTTTCTTTAACTAAAGAAAAAGGATGATGGATCTATTGGTACCTATGAAGCAAATTTTACAAGACTTGCAAGGTACGCTTCTGGTATTTTTATCCAACCTGAGAGTAAGATCGATCGATTCATTAGTGTCTTGAAACCAAGTCTTTGAAGGGCGTTAGCCATAAGGGACTTCAATAGCTACGAAGAAATCGTTCGATGTGCTCTCAAAGTCAAGATGGAGATTGGAGTAACCCATCAGGCATATGGGATTGATAAGAAGAGGGAAATGGAATTCAAAGGAGAATCTAAAGAGCACACTGAAAAGAAGATAAGCTTTCCCTTATGATCAAAGTGTGGAAAGAAACATGGAGGGAGTTGTCTTAAAGGGACAAGTAAATGTTTCAAATGTGGAAAGGACGGTCATCAGGCATTTGAATGCCGCGATGATGGGAAAAAGATGTCTAATGATGCAAATAAAGGAAGGGATACACAGAATGAACCTACTACACTTCAATGTTTCAAGTGCAAGGAGATGGGGCATTATGCCAATAAATGCCCTAATCCAAGGGTTTATGATGATGGTCGACTTCAACAAACTCTCAAGGTTAAAGGCAATGGAAAGCCACATGCAATTTCTATCAGCGATGTGGAGTATGATAACGATGTGGTGAAAGGTACACTTACCATCCACTCTAAAGAAGCAAATGTTTTATTTGATTCTGGATCCACCCACTCTTTTATTTCTGAAGAATTTTTTAAGGGTATCACGGTATTACCTCAACAATTAGATGTTGAGTTAGCTGTGACAACTCCTAATGGAACAACAGTCGCATCAAAAGTTTATAATTCTTCTCGATCGAAGTTTATGGGAAAGTGCTTCATGTAAATCTTGTGATCCTTCCTATAGTGGAATTTGATGTGATTATTGGCATGGATTGGATTTCTTTATATGGAGCTCATATCAATTGCCAAAGAAGGGAAGTCACATTTCATATTCCAGATCAATCTATGATCTTCTATCAATGCAAGGATGAACATAACCTTCCAGTGGAAATTTCTTCCATTTTATGGGTATTGATTCCACTAAATGAAGGTTATTTATCTCAAATGGTTGGTGAGAAACTCACGATTAAGAATATGCCCATTGTACGGGAGTTTTATGATGTCTTTCCGGAGGAATTACCGGGTCTTCCACCAAATCGTGAAGTTGAGTTTTCAATAGAACTCGTACCGGGTGCTTTGCCTATTTTAAAGACACCTTATTGAATGGCCCCAATTGAGTTGCAGGAATTGAAGAAGCAACTCCAAGAGAATCTTGATAAGGGATTCATACGCCCTAGTGCATCACCTTGGGGAGCTCCTGTTCTATTTGTTAAGAAGAAAGATGGATCAATGAGACTCTGCATTGATTATCGAGAACATAACAAGATCACTATCAAGAACAAATATCCTCTCCCACGCATTGATGACCTATTTGACCAACTAAGAGGAGCTCAATACTTTTCCATGATTGATCTTCATTCAGGGTATCATCAATTAAGGATCAAAAGGGAGGATATACCAAAGACGGCTTTCTGTACAAGGTATGGACACTATGAATTTTTAGTGATGCCATTTGGTATTACTAATGCCCCTTCTAGCTTCATGGATCTGATTAATAGAGACTTTAGAGACTATCTTGATCAATTTGTGGTGGTCTTTATAGACGATATTCTTGTCCATTCGAAGAGCAAGGAAGAACATGAAGATCACTTGAGAATTATATTGAATACCCTGAGAAAGGAGAAGCTTTATGCCAATTTTACCAAGTGTGAATTTTGGCTTCAAAAAGTTTCATTTTTGGGTCACATAATCTCAAATGAGGGGATATCTGTGGATCCAGCAAAAACAGAGGTTATCGAAAGATGGTCGAGACCAACAACAGTAACTGAGATCCGAAGATTTCTTGGTTTGGCTGGATATTATCGATGTTTTGTGAAAGATTTTTCACGATTATCTAATCCACTCACAAAGTTGACTTGGAAAGGAGTTAAGTTTGTCTAGATGGAAGAATGTGAAGAAAATTTCAAGGAGTTGAATAAAGGTTATCCAGTGCACCTGTGCTCACACTGCCTTGTAGTGGAGAAAGGTTTGTGATCTATAGTGATGCATCCAAGAAGGGATTAGGGTGTGTTATTATGCAAAATGATATGGTGATAGCTTATGCCTCACGACAGTTGAAAATCCATGAGCAAAATTACCCAACACATGATTTGGAGTTAGCTGCGGTAATCTTTGCATTAAAGATTTGGAGGCATTACCTTTATGGTGAAAGGTGTGAAATTTATACTGTTCATAAAAGTTTAAAGTATATTTTCACACAAAAGGAGATGAATATGCGACAAAGAAGATGGATAGAGCTGATTAAGGATTACGACTGCTCAATCCATTACCACCCTGGGAAAGAAAACAAGGTGGCAGATGCATTAAGTCGACAAGACCATGCCAGTTTATCCATGATGAGGATCACAAAATATCCAATATTTATGGATTTACAAAGGATGGATCTTGTAATTATAATGGAAGGGGAAAATTCTTATCTTTCTCAAATGAATGTTCAACCATAAATACATGTGAAGATTAAAGAGGCACAGAAAGAAGATGTAGAGTTACAAAAGAAGGTGAGAAATGTTCCTGAGTTCAACCTTGATTGTGATGGGATAATAATGTTCAGGAATCGGGGTTGTGTTGCTCCCTTCCCCAAATTAAAGAAGGAGATGCTGGATGAAGCTCATAGTTCTTCATTCTCTATTCATCCTGGAAGCACGAAGATGTATAGGGACCTGAAAGAGTACTTCTGGTGGGATGGCATGAAAAGAGATGTTGCTGAATATGTCTCTTGATGCTTGGTTTGTCAACAAGTTAAAGCTGAGAGACAGAAGTCTAAGGGGATGTTACAACCATTACCCATACCCGAATGGAAATGGGAAAACATTACTATGGACGTTGTCACAGGACAACCTAAAACATCCAAAGGAAATAATGCTATCTGTGTCATAGTTGATCGTCTTACAATGTCTACACACTTCATTACTACTAGAGAGGATTTCTCTCTGGATCATCTTGCCAGGATATATGTAAAGGAAGTTGTAAGATTGCATGGAGTACCACATTCTATTATATCTAACCGGTATCCGAGATTTACCTCGATGTTCTGGCGAAGTCTTCAGCATACTCTGGATACAGAGTTGAGTTTCACCACTGCTTACCATCCTCAGACAGACGGTCAGTCTGAGAGAACAATTCAAATCCTAGAAGATATGTTGAGAGCATGCTCTATGGATTTCAAAGGAGGTTGGGATCAACACCTACCTTTGGTGGAAATTTCTTATAATAATAGCTTTCACTCCTGTATTCAGATGGCTCTTTATGAAGCTCTCTATGGAAAGAAATGCAGGACTCCAACTTGATGGGATGAAGTTGGGGAAAGAAAGCTATTAGGACCTGATCTCGTTGATGAAATGGCAGAAAAGGTCAGATCTATTCAACAACACATAAGAGCAGCTCAGAGTCGACAGAAAAGTTATGCCGACAACCGAAGAAAAGACCTAGAGTTTGAAGTGGGTGATAAAGTGTTCTTACGAATATCTCCCTGGAAGAGGGTTATGAGATTTGGAAAGAAGGGGAAGTTGAGCCTTAAATATATCGGTCCTTTCGAAATACTGGATCGTGTTGGGAAGGTAGCTTACCGATTGGCGCTTCCACCGAATCTCTCTCAAGTTCATGATGTGTTCCATGTATCTCTCCTAATAAAGTACATACCTGATCCTTCACATGTACTCAGCTCAGATGTTGTACTGCTGGAGCAAGATCTTTCTTATAAAGAACAACCGATAGAGATTCTGGATCGTAGCAAAAAAATCCTACGAAACAAGACCACTTGATTGGTGAAAGTTTTATGGAGGAACCACCAATTAGAAGAATCTACATGGGAGCTTGAGGATATGATGAGGGAGAGGTATCCTCATCTGTTTATTACAAAGTGATGAATTTCGAGGGTGAAATTCATTTTAAGGGGGGTAGAATGTAACACCCGATACTTTTATGTTATATAAATCATCAAAGGAATCTTTTTATACACAACACTTTCTTGTCTTGCTTTACATGAAATCACGACCTTCCTCGATAGCTTGCGTCGTACGCAATACCGAGTTACACTAAACAACGATATACTATTAAAATATTATTAAAACTAGCCGTTATGAATAGTAATAACCACTTTTTGAAATTTTGTGAATTTTATTTTTCAAAATGGAATTCATTTTTGGATTCGGAATACCGAAATTAGACTAGGGTAAAATTTTGGTATTTTTCTGAAAACTTTCAATTTTTGATGAATAGTGAAACCACTAAGTGGTAGGTTAAAAACTGAATTTTGCATAAAACGTAATTTTACCGCTTCTGTGAATGGAATTTCGAAAATCTGACAGACACAGTTGATATCAGTATGTAAAATGTGGTTCAATGAGAGAAAAATAATTTGTTGGTGAATAGTATTTTTTTACTTTTTTTACCACGGTTAAAAGTAAATAGGGTAATTAAGGGTAAAGATGATATTATTATTACCACAACACATGTCCTAATTCTATTGGACAAGTTTAATTCGACCAAAAACAAACTTAGGAATAAAATATGACCATTTAGGCCCACTTGGATTAGATTAGGACATTGATTATTAATTTATTTAAAGAAGGGTTAAAATAGTTAAAATCAAAGTTTAATAAGTAAATAATTTTTAATATGGGGTTATACATAAGATAAATTCGACTATAAATATTCATTATAAATCTACAAATATTTCCTACATAATCGTGTTTTATTTTTAATTTTTAGATATTAAAAAATTTAATTTATTTATGACACAATGATGATGCAGTAATTATCTTATTAATGATGTATTGACATAATTGATGTTATAAACGCCAAAATAAATTTAATTTGAGACTTTTTATGAATCTCAATAATTTTATAGGTTAATATGACATGTTATTATTGATTTAATTAACATGTTTCGAACTCATAATTCTGTTATGAGTTTACAAAAATCAATTACTAAATAGTGTCAAAATTGACATAAAATAGTTTTTAAAACAAATATTATATTATTAATTGTTATTTTATTCCTAAAAATATAAGGTTCGTCTAAATGAATTAGATAAGGTTATATATATTAATTATAAACAACTTGGTGGTTCTTTTGGATTCTTATAGTATGTTTATTAACATTATAATATAAGAACACAAGAAGACATGGTAAAAGTAAAATTATTTAACTTAATGTTAAATCTAAATGATAAGGTTAAAATAGGAACTTATACTTGTCTAAATTCTATTGGATGAGAGGCTTTCGACCCATCCCCACTTTAGCTTCGAAATATATCAATTTGGAGCTATTTAAAACCGAACATGACTTTATAATAAAATAATATTTTTAGTTATTCCAATGGTGCCCGTCTCCTCCGTTATAAAAGCACACCTCCTCCCCCTCTTCCTCACACCACTTTGAGCCTTCAAGCTCGGCCAAACCCTGCCACTTTCTCCTCTCCACTTCCCTAGAGACATCCCAGAGGTCCTGGTATTCTTCAATGACCAATTGTAGTGCCCTAAATTAAGGTCTCAAAGAACCACTTCAAAGAAGAGGTAATGTCCGTTACCGAATCTTTCATCTTTATTTCTTCTTCCACTTCTTCTTATTTAGTTGTTTCATTATGAAGTAATAACATCAGTATCACTCATATACTGATATGTTATTATAAGTATGAAAAAACCTATTTCACCATCTATCCATCCTACGGAAAAAGAAATCACCGCGCGTGCGTACGTACAGAATACTGTCTCCACGCCGTGGTGTAATCTATTTTCCACCACCACCTTACTTGGATGGGTATAATGGTGTAAATAATGACTATGTATGAATATTATAAAGTTATATTGATTCTGAAATAGTATACATATAATCCAATACAATTCCACGATCATAGGAACGATATCATCACTCGTGCGTACGTACGGAATACCGTCTCCACGATGTGATGTGACTCGTTCTACATGATCTTCATTTCATAATGATTATATAAATGAATTGAATGAATGAATGTGATATATATTACACTAATACCATTCTGGAAATGAGGTATCTATAACCTAAATAAAAGAATAAGAATTTATTCGACAAAACACGCATAAGAACAAAAAGTTATAAACACCCGAATTACAAGTAGCAATGAAATATTACTACTAAGAAGCTAAGAATATGACCATATATGATATCATAAAAATAATTATGATTCTGGATTAAGTCAATAACATTATTTAAATCATTATACATGAGGTTAGGACACTTACAAAGCAAGTTGGACTTAAGATAAGGGAAAATATCACAATCTCATTTTTATCCGAGATTGTTTTTACTTTTTCATTCACTGGGATGTATTTTATCATCCACATCCATGTTCCCTCAATATGTAATATCGTTTCCATCTAAATACAATAGTTTAAATCCAATTTTACCCTTCGGTGAGTTTTTAGTAACGAATATGAAAGGAATCTTTTGTCTTTTTTCGTACGAGGTACTTTTTGACTTTTCCGACAAAAGTACGAGAAGAAAGTTTTCTTTTAACTTATACGACATGAATGGATTTTTAAAACATTATTTCCAAGAAGCTTCCCTAACAATTTTTCAATTTTATTTTTAATCAACTTCTTTTAGTTTAAAATTTTATAACATGTTAAAGAAAGAAACGTGTTTTTTAAGTAGAAAGGATATTTTCCTCATGAATAGAGGTCAAGTGTTTTATCAAAATTATTTTACATCTAAGAAAATAAAGGGTTCTGCTTCTATCCCTATTTTTACATTGATTTGACTATGTTGTGATGGAATTATTTTTATGAATTCCTTTATCTTATATGAATTGTTTTATGATGTCATGATGTTTAAGATTCCAATTTTTATTACATTGGTTATGCTATGATGTATTGTTTATGATTTTTTGGCACACATAAGAATGGTATCATTATGAGATGGGTGGGACCTATATCTCCCTACAATGCATTGTGTAAATATTTTATATCTCATGAGATAGAAATGGCTGGAACGGTAGGTTATACTGGTTCAGTGAAACAGGACTGAAACGCGGGTGACTCGGTTCAGAAAGGGACTTTGTCCACTAAGATAGTCGTGGAAATGAGTCTTGACTAACAAGAAATGATTCTCTATGATTATGTGTGTATTCCACAAAGTTTCATGTTTTATGTTATGATTATTTTGATTACATTTCACTGCCATGATTTATCCCATGTTATGAAATTATGATCTCTTTTGCAGGTTAATATTTCCAAAAGTTATGTGCTTGTGTATACGATGTGATTGAAATTTCTTTTGTTTACCCTTACTGAGCATTTGAGCTCACCCTTTAGTAGGTTTTCTTTCCCCGGGTCAGGAAGATGGTTATTAAGTAAGATATGCCAAAAGGGACTATATATATGATCAAATAAATGGGAGACAGTGTAGATGCTTTATGAACCAGTTGTTTATGTTTCCCAGTTTCTAATGACACTATACCTATACGGTCCTTTAGTGGTTTTGTTATATGTTGTAATAAGTATGCTTCAATTATGAAGTATTAACAATGTATGTAAAGTACGGGTCGTTATACTTGTGGTCTAGGAAAGGATTGATTTTGAAGGGGGACCTAAGTTCAATTCCACTTTTTGGGGACCTTGGTTCCATAGCGTTTCATTAATTTTAGCCTTCCCACTCCCTTAATACTTGATTCAAAAATTACCCATGGGAATCTATAGAAGACTTGGGAATGTATGAGGGACATCTGTGAACACATTTTCTCTCATTATGACTCCCATTGTGGTTTATGTCAAAATGGGAGGCCAAGGGTGGTCCTTGTATTAGACAAACCTAGCATAGGCATATGGTATTATATAGAAACCTCACCATAACGACTTTTTTCCATCTGCATGTAGTTGTAGGTGCATGGTCATAGAACCTGTTCCAGGTGCATGAAAACATGGTATAAAAGAATATGCCACGATCCATTTGATCACAAAACCATGCATGATGAAAAGGCCACATGATAGCAGGGAAAATGTGGAAACTCTGGAAAGGCATGATAAAGAAGTGTCATAAAGCAAGGAAAGTGTGAAAAATTCAACTGGGCATGGGTGTTGAATTTAGAAAAACTATTCCATAATATATCAACATTAAATAACTATTATTTTTGTTGAATGTCTATTTTTGAATCATTTACTAATAAATCATAGCCTGTGAAACATGTGACATAACCTAATGTTGATTTTAACCATACCATATTTTTTAATATGATAAAATATGTAAAAAAAATCTCTAAAAATATAAATAAATACTAGAGAAACTGTTTCTCAGAAAACATATGAAATCAAAGGCTTAATCCAAGTGAGAGGATCACACCCCCATGCCACCAAACTGGGAAAAATTTTAATCATCTCCTCTACTCAGTGTGTGAGAAGTCATTTGACACATAGACATTCCATTTTTGTCTTCTTAATTATGCATGCCACCCATTCATTTTAATCGTAACTCATGTCATCTATGTGAGGCTCATATTACTATCATTACAACATGTTATGTGCTACATTTTTATATTCCAACAACCATAAATCTTATACTAGAGAAATATATCCACCAAAATAAAAATTGAAACTGGTATATTGAATCACAAAGAAAAAATATTAACTATGAATGAATCATAACCCTAATTTAACCATAATATAATTTCTTGTTCTCAAGGGAATAATAAAATTACACCTCATTTTTTATTGCGACTATAATTTATGGTGGTAATAACATACAAAAACTAACATAAAATTTACCACTTAGAAGCTATCTTCATTTCTAGTGCACTAAATCACTATGTGGAGCGAACCAATCTGACATAATCATGAAAAAGAGATATGGTGTAATCCTATAATTTTTCTTATGCATAAAAATCAAACATAAAGTCCTATATAATTAAATATTAAAACAATTTTCCAAAATGTTTATGTTATATAGGAAATTATCATCAGTATGTCATAGGTGGAAAAAAATTATATGGGTTATTTACAAGAATAATTTAGAAAATTGAATGAGAAATAAATAGGTCTCTATATCATTATATATATATATTTATTTATTTATTTAATAAGGTTATGGGGATTAAGGAATTATTTGGTAAGTAGGGGAAATAGATTTTACCCATGTCAATCCCAGGACAAGAATCCAGCCAAACCAAATCATACTCTCTAACATTTCATTATAGGATATGATTTTATATCTCTATATCCCATTATAGTCTTCTAATATATTAATAACCCACTAGTATTGAATGAGGAAACCAATAAACAATCATAACCCATGGTATTTTTTTCGTTGGTCTGTTATGGGAATCTGATCAAAGAATCTGGAATTCCTAGATCGACTCTACTATTTCCATATGTTTCTCATTCTCTTAGATGTAACCTTTCCATCTTTCACCAATCACCTCTAATATTTATAGACTCCACCTCCAATGACCTCCATCTCATCAACCAACCTTTATCTTACTTATTTTATAATGAAAATCCCAGATCTAGTCTCATATTTTTACAATTCCACCTATATCAAGAAGATATTATTTATCAAATCATTGAAAACTAGAAAAGTGAGAAACAATTATATATTAAAAAATCTAATATAATAAAATTTATTTTATACTTAAAAAAATTCCCATCATGTTCTATCCATACAAGAATAATAAGATCAGTAATATATTTAAAATAAAAAAACCACCTGCATGAATGATGCTGAAATAATGTAATATTGGGAAGAAAATGATCATGTTGAGCATTGAATAAAGTCTTTGTATTGATATCTAGAAATTGTGAAGAAGTAAAATTATGGGATAGTGAAATTCGTTATCGTTGAATTATTTCCTATAAAAAATGAATATCATTGTATTTATGTTTAGATATATCCTGAAAAACAAGGTTTTAGAAATATAAATCATTGATTGATTATCGTATTTGAGTAGAAGAAGAGTAATTTTATAAACAAAAATCTTGTCTAAAATGTAAAAAAATATTAAAAATTAAGTGGTGACCCTGTAAATGGATCTAAATTCACCTTCTATAGATGATAAATAAATAGTGATTTTCTTCTTCAACTTCCATGATAACGGAATTCCACAAGTAACATAAACAATCCCACTAAAAATGTCTTCAAAATTGGGTCAGTTTCGTATTAATGGCCACAGTAATCACTAAAAGTTATATATGGGGTTGTATTCATCCATATACCAAAAATTGGATGATTATTTAGATATTTAAAAATATTTATAACATCATATATATGATATGAGCATGTGTTTTGATTAAGAAATCTAAGATAATGAATAATATAAATAATTTCAGGTGTTATATATAAAATAAAAATAAGCTTTCTAATAATGTTTCTATATTCATGGGGATTTAAAATATTGTAATCATCATTACCCATGGGGTTGGTATGTGATGAAAATAGAGAAAAAACCCCATTAATTGATGAAATAGTATATTAATTACATAAATCCTCTATGTACATTCATCAAAGAATAAGAAAACCATATTGAAAATGAAAAACTGATGTATATAGAAACAATTAAGAGTACAAAAAACATTTATCTGAAATAGGTTACGAAGAATAGAATTTATCAAATAATATTCATTAAAATCATCTACAATAACCATAAATTCATCATATTATATAGAAAAAATAATTGTTGAAGTGTCATACATTTTAATGAAATTAGAATGATCATGTGGGTAATAAATACAACCTATAAAATGTAAATTTTATGAAACCCTTTCATTCTATTTATGGGAAGATTTTTTATTGTCATAAAAATATTTTTGAAGCTGAAAAAATTAGAAATATAGAAAATAATAATCTAAGAGGAGGTTTTGTATATATCTATATATATACATATATATCCCCATGTAAAAAAAAGAATTATTATCATTCAACTAAAATAACAGAATTTTTTCTTTTTCACAACAATAATAAGATCTCTTATTACGTTAAATTTTACTAAAGGTGATATTTTTACTCAAAAAAAATATTCTTTTTTATTAAATCCATATAAAATTAAATAATCATTGAACATTTCAATAGACCAATCTAGCTGAAACTCAATATTATAAAAATACTAACAACTTATAGGTCACTTTCCTTTAGGTAATTTAACAATATATAAATTTTTATTTTATTTAAAATAAAAAATATATGTATTCATGGAATATATTCATATTAAATTATTAGATAATTGTGAATATTACTTTGGTTCAAAATCTTGAATTACATATTGAAAAAAATTTATATCTCTTTCGGAGAGATAACTAATGAAGAAAATACTATAGGGAACTACAATCATCAGTAGAGGTATGAGGACATGAAGTTAAAACAAATTCACTATAGTCATTAGTCAAAGGGACTGAAACCAATTTTTTTTAGTTGTGTAATAGGTTTTATTGACATGTTAAACCTTCCACGAGTTGGCAATGAGTGCCAAAAAATGCGTATTGTGGGTGCTGAAGATGAAGTATGAGATGAAAAGATGAATATGGACTAGGTGAAGAAAGATGATGAATTTTTTTAAAAATTGGTAATTGAAGAGGGATATAAGAATAATTCAAATAAAGTGAATGAAAATTAAATATTTTCACATAAATGATAACATTATAAGGAATTATTCTGTGATTATTGGGTGGATTTTTAAAATTTTAAGCATATTTTATTGAATGGAAACAAGGTAATAAACCTAGATTATTAAAAGAGTTTATTTTATCCGTGTTGCTAAATGAGGTGGAAAATGTAAATAAACACTTAAAGGGACTTATATATTTAAGAGAAATGGTTATGTTAATGAAAATATGATAAGTTTATTTATAATATAATTGGATAAAATTTGGTTTAGGCGATAAATAGAATATAATTTTTTTTACTCAGATAGGTTTTTAGTTGGTCATATTGGAAAAATAAGTGTATTAATTTTGTAAAAAAATTTCATTGCATGAATTTAATAACTAAATTTTACTCTAGAGTATATGGTTTAGAAATTTTATGAATGATGTTAAAAGAATAGTATTTTTTTTACATCATTATATGAGCTCAGTTAAAGTGAATTATCAAATCTATTGACTTTTATAGTAGAGGATAACAATGCATGAACTATAAGGATGAATGATTTTAACGCCTAAAAGGCTTATGATTTCTTGGAAAGAATATTTTTCTAGGTTGTAGTAAAAAAACAATTAAATTGGGTTGTGAAATAATGATGACCTAAAATTGAATTTGTTTTTTATGGTTTCTATAAATCATCAAGGATAAAATAAAATCAATGATTCGTATGAGAAATAATGTTTGGAAAATATATTTTAGAATATCTAAACTAAAAAAAGATTTAAGGAAAAATTTCAGCAATTTTATTGATATTTTGAGATTTTATTGGTAAATGGACCGACCTATAAGGAGTACAAGAGAACAAAAAATAATATTTATTTACAATTTCATTACAAGTAGACGAAAAAAAAAGAATAATTTTTACAAGGTAAATCAGTATTAAAAGAATAAGAAGTATGAGAAAGTATATAATGGTCGAAGATTAACAATCATCCTTCCCAATTACAAATGAGAAATTGAATCCTTAGAGAATGGGAATTGAGGGAAAATGGAATAAGTGGAAGAAGTTCTCCCATGAAATTGATAAATCAATTTAGAAATAGTCAAAAATTGAATGTTAATGGATAGACATAAAAAATAATTCTCATGGAAAGAGAATCAGACAATCTCATATATACAACTTCTATAACACTAACTGAAATACAATTATGAATTAAAAAAAAATTCTTAGTAAAAATATCTAGGTCAATAAAATAATGCTATGTAAAACACATATGACCATAATTTACACTTTAAATAATCTAGATTGAATTATGTACTTTAAAATAATCTATAACAAGATTAGTAGAAAAATTTCCATCGGTCGTAATAGATATAGGGAAATCCAATGGTTTTAAATTTGAGAGTAAATTAATGAGTTTTGAATAATAATCAGGTGATATCTGAAAGAGAAAACATTGATAAAAAATTATAATCGTTATTCTCAACTATTTTAGATACATGTTGTAACATCCCAAACTTCTACGGTACGCTTCTCTTTGAATAATGTGATAGCGTGTGTTGTACGCAACACCGAGTTCTAACACACCATAACCAATTAAACTAGCCGTTATGAATGGTAATACCTAATTTTTGAAGTTATATATATTTTATATTTCAAAATGGACTTCATTTTTGGATTCGGAATATCGAATTTAGCCTAAGGTGAAATTTTGGTAATTTTTGGATAACTTTAATATTTTGATGAATAGTGAAAATTACTAAATTTTAATTAAAAACAAATTTTTTAATCAAAATAATTAATAGTGATAAATTATAAATTTAAGTTGTTTTAAAGTATATTTAGAATATATTTTTACCATTTAATATAATTTTGGTCATTGGACATAATTTTACAATTAAACCGAACATAAACAAGTGTCAATCTTTTGATAGTTATTATCTCTTAAAAACACGCTTTTTGTTTTGACAGTGGGAATTAATTTTAAATTAATTTTTGCCACTTATGTGTTTTGAATTTAGAAAGATGGATTCCATATTTGGAATCGGAATGTTCAAATTGTGTAAATAGGTATCTTTTTTTTTAGACATTTTGAATAATTACTGCGGTAAATATTTTATTTACCATGGTTAAGGGTAAATCCGGTAAATGAGGGTTAAAAATTAATATTATAATAATACTAAATTACCTTAAAATGTGTCCTAGACTTATTTTTTGATACATTTTCGACCATAGGCATATTTGGGTCGATTTTGGGACCCCATGGTGTCACTTGTAGATGATAGGGACACTTTATTTTAATTAAGTTAAAATGAATACAAATATGACACAAGCATATATCTTTTAGAAAAAAAATTTTTACATAGGGTTATATATGTTGGATTTTATATTATAAATATTAATTATAAAGATAAAAAGATTTCCTACATAATTATATTTTATTTATAATTTTTAGACATTAAATAATTTAATTTATAAATGACACAATGATGATGAAGTAATTACTATAATAGTGAAAAATTAAAATAATTGATATTATAAATACCCAAATAAATATAATATGAAACTTTTAATGAATTAAACTAATTTTCTAGGATAATAAGATATATTATAATTGATTTAATTGACTTTTTTCGAAGTAATCAATCTGTTATGAGTTTCAAAAAAATCAACTATTGAATAGTGTCAGAATTGACATAAAAGAGTTCTTAAAACAAATATTATATTATTAATTGATATTAAATTCCTAAAAATCTATGGTTCGTCCAAGAGACTTATATCATGATTGTTTCATCATTAATGGACCACTTGGGGGTCTCTTGGACGTATATAGTAAGTTTATTAACCATACAATATAAAAATACAAAGAGACATTTTAAAAGTGAAACTAATTAACTTAGAGTTAATAATTAAAGATATGGTTAATATAAGTACCCAAACCTGTCTAAATTATATTGGTTGAGTAGTTTTCGACAAATCCCCACCTTAAAATTTAAATAATCAACTTTGGAACCATTAGAAACCGAATATGAATTTATTATAAATTAATATTTCTAGCTTTTCCAAAGGTTCCCCTCACCCCTCTTATAAAAGGGAACTCCTCCTTCCCATTTTTCACACCTTCAAAGCCTTTGGGTTCGGCCAAAATCTAACCAAATACTCTCCCAACTTCCCTCTCTACAACCTAGAGGCCTTAGTTTGATCAAAAAGCCAACCTAAGGAGCCCTTTTGATCAAATCAAATGAAAGAACCCGAAGAAGAGGTAATGTTTTCACCACCCCTTTTCAAGTTCCTTTCTTCTTCCACATCTTCTTTCTTTGTTATTACCATTATAAAATAATAACTCCAGTATATTATATATAATGTGATGTTATTATAAATATGGTACAAACATATTCAGTATTCTATCAACCCTTTGAATAACATGTAACCATACGTGCGTACGTACGGCTTACTGTCTCCACGTCGTGGTGTAATTGTTATTCAATGTATTATTATTTGGATGGGTATAATAATGATGTGTAACTCATGTAAATAATAAATATAACATGTTAATGAATCTGTATATATGATATACCATCCATTTATATATTATTTTAATATCAAAAGAATGATATTGTCGCTCGTGCGTACGTACGGACTACCGTCTCCACAAACGCGATGAGATTCATTCTCCATCATATCCATTAAAGTATAATTATCATTTGATGATTTAAAAATGATGTTTAAGGACTTGATATAATTCTGTATATGAAAAATATACAACCTATCCTGTCACAAACATGGCTTATGTAACAAAACATATAAAAGAAAATGAGTAAGTTAACACTCAAAACGACGATAATTCAAAGATATTATTAACAAATCAATGTTAAAAGATCATATATGATATCATATTAATATATATGATTCCTGTATAATTTAATAACAATTATTTAACCATTATACAGGAGGTTAACCTACCCTAACCAAGGAAAAGTACAAGGTAAGGGTTATTTCACAATCTTTTCATTATCCGAGGTTGTTTATACGTAATAATCTACTGCGATCTCTTTATCATCCACATCCATGTTTCTTAAAAAATGTATTTCAAAACATTTTTACTATTTACAAGAATATGGGGTAAAGTCATTTATACCCTTGTTTGACTTTTTATAAGAGGTTTATAAAGGAATCATTACGTCGTTTTCCAAACAAGGTGCTTTTTAACCTTTTCGACAAAATTAAGGTAAGAATGTTTTTTAACTTATACGGCGGGTGTGGCTATTTTCCACCGTTATAAAATCGTCAAAGCTCCCCTTACAATCTTATAAGAATATTTTCAAAGAAATTTTTTTTTATAAATATATGACTCTTAAATGATTTCGAAAATAGAAAGAGATATTTCTCTAAAATGACTTCTGATTTCATCTATGACAACATCCTTTGATAGATTTTACGCTTATTTGAAGTTGATTTATTATGATAAAAAACTTCTATATTGTATTGAAGGTTTTGTGACATGTTTGACTGTGGATGTGCTATTTTTATACCATTCATAGTTTATGGTGAAAGTATTGACATTTCGTATGCTAGTTTTAATATGAATGTTTATGATATGTTTAAACCTTTTCATATGGGAATGCATTGGACATAATATGTGACGGGTGGAGCCCGCTATTGCTCCTCGATGCATCGGTAGGTCTCATGAAAAAAACTAGTGACTTGCCACAAGTCCTTGGCAAAATCTTATTTAGAGTCTTGACACGAGGCCTTGGCTATGTGGTTATGATAGTCTGGCATTATGCATTCCATCATTATGAAAGTGGTTATTGATTTTGCATTAGATTATTCGATTAGTAGAATATCCATGTGAATAAGTAAATGGCATTATTTCATTTTATTTATGCCATACTATGTTGAAAGATCAAGTTTGAAAGGCTTTTGTTTTAGTTATACATTTTCTTAAATGTTTATTCTTATTTATGAAAGTTTCTGTTATATTGTTATCCTTCCTGGGCATTTGAGCTCACCCCTTTTCTATGTTTTATTTTTTCCAGGAAGTGAAGAAGTAAATTATGAATGACCTGTAGGGATATTATGTGGGGATATGAGTATGGATTATGGAGACAATATTTTTTTGTAGTAGTTTTTCATTTTATGATGTAATGTAAGACTTATGAATATATCTAGTGTTTCCAAGGCTACTAAACAAATCGGTCATTCGAGATTTGATCTTTGTTTTGATCATGCCAATATTATGTAATAATGCACCGACTCTAGGTAACTAGGGTCGGGGCGTTACAGTTGGTATCAGAGGAAGTTTAGTACAAGCCTTGGAAGCTAGATTTAGATAAACTCTGACTAGAGCACGTAGACCTAAGATGAACTTTGAGGATTAGTATAGAAGAACTTACTAGAATTTTGGTATAGTAGAGATTTTGTGAGTTTTCCCAGAAATACATCCCTGTCTGGATACGAGCAGGTAGAGGCGGCTCTGAAACTGATGTACCTTGGGGTAAAACCTGAAAACACCCCTTTGAGCTAGACTCGAACGGGAACTGGTGCACGACAACGGGCCTTGCTGCACTCTTGGTTACGACACTCCCGGGGGATATGCTTAGGATAACTCTCATTTTCTTTACAAATCATTATGAAGGGTTTATGAGTATATACTTCCTCAAAGAAAACATTTTTATGATTATGGATTATATCCAAAAATAGTTCAATTTATGTTAAGTGTTTTATAAGTATGGGATTATGTATTTTGATTCATAAACTGATCTAGTTTATGCCATTGTTTAGAAATGGCGCCTAGTTGAAGAAATGGAAACTGTATCAATGCACGCACTCCATGTAGGGATCGCCCTCCTGCTCAAGATAATTATAGTGGAGCTGGTGATGCAACTAGTGCCGATCAGCTAATCACCATACTGGGACAACTCACTCAGGTTATGAATAATAACCTTACTCGTATGGAGCATCCTGATCCACAGCGTGGAGGATCAATGTTAGATCGATTCATGAGGCAACAACCAACAAAGTTCAATGAGAGTACAAATCCCTTAGTAGCTGAGCAATGGATATATTCCCTAGAGAAAATATTTGAGGCTTTGGGGAGCAGTGAAAGGGAAAAGGTTATCATGGCAGTTTACCGCCTCACTGGAGATGCTGATCAATGGTGGTCAATGATTCAAAACATGAACGAAGATGATAAAGTATCAAATACGGAATGGAGGGAGTTCAAAGATCTGTTTTTAGAAAAATACATTCCTCGCGACCATCGAGAAGATATGGAAAGGCAATTTCTGAGTCTGAGACAGAAGGAGGATGAGAATGTCGCAAAGTATGAGGCTAATTTTACAAGGTTAGCAAGGTATGCAGGAGATTATATATGTAACCCAAGAAGTAATATTGATCGTTTCGTTGATGGGTTAAAACCATTTCTTCGTCGAGCATTAGTCTCACAATCCTTTTCGTCATACGAAGACATTGTCTCATGTGCTATCAAGACTAAAAAGGAATTCTCTAAGTCTTATGACTTTAAAGCAAAGCAAGAGAAGAAGATACCTACTGATCAATCTGGGAATGGAAATAAGGGGAATAAGGGAAAGGTTGAATATCCATCCTGTGGTAAATGCAGGAAGAAACATCCTGGTACTTGCTTGAAGGGAATGGGAGTCTGTTACAAGTGTGGTGAAAAAGGCCACCAAGCTTGTGATTGCAAGGGGAAGAAGGAAGCTACCAATGTTCAGTGCTACAATTGCAGGGAGATGGGGCATTATGCAAATGAATTTCCTAAGCGTCAAGAGAACTTACCTCATAAAAGGACAAGGGATCAAGGTCAGGCTTATGCTATCACTACTGCTGATGTAGAAGCTCCAAAAGACGTGGTGGCAGGTAATTTAATGGTTTCCTCATGTTTAGAAAATTCATTATTTGATTCTGGATCATCGCAATGTTTCATATCTTCCCAGTTTTCTAAGAAAATTAGATATTTACAATTTGATTTAATACGGGAGGTGTCAGTTAAAACCCCTAAGGGAAGTATCATTGCAACAACGTTTTGTGAATCAGTCCACATTAGAGCACATAAATGTTCTTTATCTGCTAATCTCATCGTCATACCTATGATTGAGTTTGATATAATCCTCGGTATGGACTGGCTATCGGACTATGATGCAATGATTTATTGTAAGAAGAAAGGGGTTACGATACTTGATGATAATGATAAGGAACACCTTATCTTTAGAGCATAATCGTCACCACCTAATTCTTATTTAGATCCACCCCCAGTAGCTCAACTTAATTCAATTATTGGGGAGGAAGAGAATGAAATGACTTTGGGTGAGGAAAGGAATGTTCAAATAGAGGATGTACCAGTTGTGAAAGAATTTGTAGATGTATTTCCAGAAGATTTACCTGGACATCCTCCAGAATGAGAAGTTGAGTTTTCCATTGATTTAATTCCTGGATCAAGGACTATATTGAAGACCCCTTATAGAATGGCCACTGTAGAGTTAGTCGAACTAAATAAACAACTAGAGGAGTTGAGTAATAAAGGATTTATTCACCCTAGTGTTTCCCCATGGGGAGCCCAAGTTCTTTTTGTTAAAAAGAAAGATGGATCTTTGAGGTTATGTATCGACTACAGGGAGATCAATGCTATAACGATAAAGAACAAGTATCCCCTACCATGCATTGATGATTTATTTGACCAACTGCATGGAGCTCAATTCTTTTCAAAGATTGACCTTCGATCTGGATTCCATCAGTTGTGTGTGAAGAAGGAAGACATTCTGAAGACAGCATTTCGAACCAGGTACGGGCATTACGAGTTTACTGTAATGCCTTTTGGATTGACTAATGCACCCTCTGTATTCATGGATCTGATGAATAGAGTTTTCAAGGAGTATCTCGATGAATTTGTGGTGGTATTTATTGATGATATCTTGGTATACTCCAAAATCTACGAAGATCATGAAAATCACTTGCGCATTATGTTGAAGACTCTGAGAAGTCATGAATTATATGGAAAGTTTAGTAAGTGTGAATTCTGGCTTCATGAGATTTCTTTTCTTGGCCATATTGTCTCTAAATATGGAATCTATGTTGATCCTTTTAAGACCAAGGCAATCCAAGAATGGCCAGCACCTACGAGTATAACTGAGGTACGTAGTTTTATTGGTTTAGTAGGTTATTATCGGCGTTTCGTCCATAATTTTTCCCGATTGGCTAACCCATTAACGAAGCTCACACGTAAATGGGTTAAATTTTTTTGGCCAAAAGAGTGTGAAGAATGATTCGAAGAACTGAAGAGAAGATTAGTCAATGCTCTTATATTGACTCTACCATCGAGGAATGATGGGTTCCTTATTTACAGTGATGCATCAAAGAAAGGACTTGGATGTGTCCTTATGCAGAATGATAGAGTTATTGCCTATACATCACGACAGTTGAAAATTCATGATCAAAACTATCCTACTCATGATCTCGAGTTAGCAGCTGTGATCTTTTCTTTGAAGATATGGAGGCACTAACTCTATGGTGAAAAATGTGAGATTTATACCGATCACAAGAGTTTGAAGTATATCTTCTCACAAAAAGAACTCAACATGAGGAAAAGGAGATGGCTTGAATTACTCAAGGATTATGATTGTACGATACACTACCACCCGGGGAAAGCAAACAAGGTGACATATTCTTTGAGCAGAAAAGACCATGGAGTTTTGAACATGATGAGAATTGAAAGGGATCGAATTTTCACGGATCTAGTAAAGATGGACATGGGTATAACCAGGGAAGGTGAAAAATCAATTCTTTTTCAAATGGTTGTCAAACCATCTTTACTAGAATGGATTAAGTGTTCTCAGACCGATGATGAAGAATTCCAAAAGAATATTAAAGCTGTGAATGATGGGAGATTGAGAGACTTTGTGTATGAAGATGGAATTTTGAAATTCGGGAAGAGACTATGTGTTCCCGATTTACCTGATCTAAAAAGGGAATTGCTGGATGATGCTCATAGTTCCAATTTCTCTATACACCCTGGGAGCACCAAAATGTATAGAGATCTGAGGGAACATTTTTGGTGGGACAACATGAAGAGGGAGATTGCTGATTTTGTGTCAAAATGTATGGTTTGTCAGCAAGTTAAAGCTGGAAGGCAACAGCCAGGAGGAGTCATGCAACCTCTTCCCATACCGGAGTAGAAATGGGAAATTATTACGATAGACTTTGTCATGGGGCTACCAATGACTCCTAGAAGGAACGATGCAATATGGGTTATTGTTGATCGTCTTACCAAGTCAGCATATTTTCTTGCTATAAGAGATTATCTACCCCTGGAACATCTAGCAAGAATATATATTAATGAAGTTGTGAGACTTCATCGAGTACCCCTATCGATTGTTTCTGATCGTGATCCCCATTTTACTTCATGATTTTGGAAAAGTCTTCAGAAATCCCTGGAAACTGAACTTCATTTGAGCACTGCTTACCACCCTCAGACAGACGGACAATCAGAACGGACTATTCAGACCTTAGAAGACATGTTGACATCTTGCTCACTTGACTTTCAGGGTATGTGGGATCAATATTTACCTCTGGTAGAATTTTCCTATAACAATAGCTTCCATTCGAGTATTCCGATGGCACCATATTAAGCGTTATACAGAAAGAGATGTCGTACACCAACCTGTTGGGATGATGTTGGTGAAAGAAAACATGTAGGCCCAGAACTGGTGGAGGAAACGGTGGAAAAGGTGAAGGTAATCCAAAATCACATCAAAGTAGCTCAAAGTAGGCAGAAGAGCTAGGCCGATAATCGAAGGAAGGATTTGGAATTTCAAGTCGATGATCATGTTTTCCTGAAGGTATCTCCATGGAAGGGAGTCATACGTTTTGGTAAGAAAGGTAAATTGAGTCCCAGGTACATCGGACCCTTCAAAATTCTAGAACAAATTGGGGTTGTAGCTTACCGACTGGCAATGCCGCCAAGTCTCTCTAAAGTTCACGATGTGTTCCACGTATCTCTGTTGAGGAAATACATGCCTGAACCAACGTATGTACTCACCCATGAAGAATTAGAACTAGAACCTGGTCTGTCTTATTGTGAAGAGCCCGTCAGGATTATTGATATGAGAGAACATGTGCTGAGAAACCGGACGACGCGTCTAGTAAATGTTTTGTAGAGAAACCATAAGATGGAAGAGGCAACGTGGGAACCCGAGGAACTTATGATAAAGAACCACCCGAGTCTTTTCATGTGATAAGTATTCTAGAAATTTTGAGGATGAAATTATTTGAAGGAGGGTAGAATGTAACACCTCAAGCTTCTACGGTACTCTTCTCTTTGAATAATGTGATAGCGTGTGTTGTACGCAACACCGAGTTCTAACACACCATAACCAATTAAAGTAGCCGTTATGAATGGTAATACTTAATTTTTTAAGTTATATATATTTTATATTTCAAAATTGACTTCATTTTTGGATTTGGAATATCGAATTTAGCCTAAGGTGAAATTTTGGTACTTTTTGGATAACTTTAATATTTTGATGAATAGTGAAAATTACTAAATTTTAATTAAAAACAACTTTTTAATCAAAATAATTAATAGTGATAAATTATGAATATAAGTGGTTTTAAAGTATATTTAGAATATATTTTTACTATTTAATATAATTTTGGTCATTGGACATAATTTTAAAATTAAACCGAAAATAAATAAGTGTCCATCTTTTGATAGTTATTATCTCTTAAAAACACGCTTTTTATTTTGACAGCGGTGATTAATTTTAAATTAATTTCTGCCACTTCTGTGTTTTGAATTTAGAAAAATGGATTCCATATTTGGAATCAAAATTTTCAAATTGTGTAAATAGGTATCTTTTTTTTTAGACATTTTGTATAATTACTGCAGTAAATATTTTATTTACCATGGTTAAGGGTAAATCCGGTAAATGAGGGTTAAAATATAATATTATAATAATACTAAATTACCCTAAAACGTGTCCTAGACTTATTAGTTGATACCTGTTCGACAATAGGCATATTTGGGTCGATTTTGGGACCCCATGGTGCCACTTGTAGGTGATAGGGACACTTTATTTTAATTAAGTTAAAATGAATACAAAAATGACACAAGCATATATCGTTAAGAAAAACAATTTTTACATAGGGTTATGTATGTTGGATTTTATATTATGAATATTCATTAGAAAGATTCAAAGATTTCCTACATAGTTATATTTTATTTATAATTTTTAGACATGAAATAATTTAATTTATTTATGACACAATGATGATGAAGTAATTACTATAATAGTGAAAAATTAAAATAATTGATATAATAAATACCCAAATAAATATAATATGAAACTTTTAATGAATTAAACTAATTTTATAGGATAATATGATATATTATTATTGATATAATTGACTTTGTTTGAAGTAATCAATCTATTATGAGTTTCAAAAAAATCACCTATTGAATAGTGTCAAAATTGACATAAAAGAGTTATAAAAATAAATATTATATTATTAATTGATATTAAATTGTTAAAAATCTATGGTTCGGCCAAGAGACTTATATCATGATAGGTTCATCATTAATGGACCACTTGGGGGTATCTTTGATGTATATAGTATGTTTATTAACCATAATATATAAAAATACAAAGAGACATTTTAAAAGTGAAACTAATTAACTTTGAGTTAATACTTAAAGATAAGGTTAATATAAGTACCCAAACCTGTCTAATTTATATTGGTTGAGTTTTTTTCGACCAATACCTACCATAACATTTAAATAATCAACTTTGGAGCCATTGGAAACCAAATATGAATTTATTATAAATTAATATTTCTTGCTTTTCCAAAGGTGCCCCTCACCCCTCTTATAAAAGGGAAGTCCTCCTTCCCGTTTCTTCACACCTTCAAAGCCTTTTGGTTCGGACAAACTCTACCCAAATACTCTCCCAACTTCCCTCTCTACAACCTAGAGGCCTTATTTTGATCATAAAGCTAACCAAAGGAGCCCTTTTGATCAAATCAAAAGGAAGAACCCGAAGAAGAGGTAATGTTTTCACCACCCCTTTTCAAGTTCCATTCTACTTCCACTTCTTCATTCTTTGTTATTACCATTCTTAAATAATAACTACAGTATCATATATATACTGTGATGTTATTATAAATATGTTACAAACATATTCAGTATTCTATCCACCCTTTGAATAACATGTCACCATACGTGCGTACGTACGGCTTACCTTCTCCACGTCGTGGTGTAATTGTTATTCAATATATTATTATTTGGATGGGTATAATAATGATGTGTAACTCATGTAAATAATAAATATAACATGTTAATGATTCTTTATATATGATATACCATCCATTTATATATTATTTTAATATCAAAAGAATGATATTGTCGCTCGTGCGTACGTACGGACTACCGTCTCCACGAACGCGATGAGATTCATTCTCCATCGTATCCATTAAAGTATAATTATCATTAGATGATTTAAAAATGATGTTTAAGGACTTGATATAATTCTTTATATGAAAAATATACAACCTATCCATTAAAAACATGTCTTATGTAACAAAACATATAAAAGAAAATGAGTAAGTTAACACCCGAAACGATGATAATTCAAATATATTATTAACAAATCAATGTTAAAAGATCATATATGATATCATATTAATATATATGATTCCTGTATAATTTAATAACAATTTTTTCACCATTATACAGGAGGTTAATCTACCCCAACCAAGGAAAAGTACAAGGTAAGGGTTATTTCACAATCTCTTCATTATCTGATGTTGTTTATACGTAATAATCTACTGCGATCTCTTTATCATCCACATCCATGTTTCTTAAAAAATGTATTTCAAAACATTTTTACTATTTACAAGAATATGGGGTAAAGTCATTTATACCCTTGTTTGACTTTTTATAAGAGGTTTATAAAGGAATCATTACGTTGTTTTCCAAACAAGGTGCTTTTTAACCTTTTCGACAAAATTAAGGTAAGAATGTTTTTTAACTTATACGGCGGGTGTGGCTATTTTCCGCCGTTATAAAATCGTCAAAGCTCCCCTTACAATCTTATAAGAATATTTTCAAAGAAAATGTTTTTTTATAAATATATGACTCTTAAATGATTTCGAAAATAGAAAGAGATATTTCTCTAAAAAGAGTTTTGATTTCATCTATGTCAACATCCTTTGATGGATTTTACGCTTATTTGAAGTTGATTTATTATGATACAAAAATTCTATATTGTATTGAAGGTTTTGTGATATGTTTGACTATGGATGTGCTATTTTTATACCATTCATAGTTTATGGTGAAATTATTGACATTTCGTATGCTAGTTTTAATACGAATGTTTATGTTATGTTTAAACCTTTTCATATGGAAATGCATTGGACTTAATATGTGACGGGTGGAGCCCGCTATAGCTCCTCGATGCATCGGTAGGTCTCATGAGAGAAACTAGTGTCTTGGCACAAGGCCTTGGCAAAATCTTATTTATAGTCTTGGCACGAGGCCTTGCCTATGTGGTTATGATAGTCTGGCATTATGCATTCTATCATTATGAAAGTGGTTATTGATTTTGCATGTGATTATTCGATTAGTAGAATATCCATGTGAATAAGTAAATCGCGTTTTTTCATTTTATTTATGCCATACTATATTGAAAGATCATGTTTGAAAGGATTTTTTTTTAGTTATACATTTCCTTAAATGTTTATTCCTATTTATGAATGTTTCCGCTATATTGTTATCCTTACTGGGCATTTGAGCTCACCCCTTTTCTATGTTTTATTTTTCCCAGGTAGTGAAGAAGTAAATTATGAAGGACCTGCAGGGAAATTATGTGGGGATCTGAGTGTGGATTATGGAGACAATATGTTGTCGTAGTTTTTTTTCATTTTATGATGTAATGTAAGACTTATGAATATATCTAGTGTTTCCAAGGCTACTAAACCAATCGGTCTTTCGAGATTTGATCTTTATTTTGATCATGCCAATGTTATGTAATAACGCACTGACTCTGGGTAACTAGGGTCGGGGCGTTACACATGTTTAGGATTTTTGAATTTAAAATTAGAAAGAAAACATGAATATAATAGCATTTATGATTTATATAACCATGTATTTTTTTAAATAATTGAAAATGGTACACAATTTCCTTCCCTCTTATTTAAATTGAATAATAATTCTAGAAAAAATATACGGTAAGAGAAGAAACAAAACTATAGAAATTAATAATAACAGAATAATGTTACTTCTAGCTCTTATTGAACTAACATTAAATATTCCTGGTTAAAGAAATAGAGTGTAAAAAAAATGATAATATAACCTTGGATAATAGAAAAAGAATCATTTAAACCCATAATATGTTATAAAATCTATTTATGATCAATAATGTTTGCAATGTGATCAGTATAACAATAAGAGCATATAATTACTGATTGATACTCACTCAATTTTTCCCACAATAAGTTCATCTTGATAATATATATTGACATATAATCAGTACCTTATGAAATTTAATAGAATTATTTTTAGATTTGAAATACTTTTTTTTATGTTACTACTCAAATTTTTCAATGGGATCAATCTAGATTGAATGATATATGGTGAGATAAAGAACAATTTTCAAGATTTCCTTGTATAAAATTTAATAAGAAAACATATAGAAATATTATTACAATGATTCCAAATAGGTTGGAGGGAAGAAGATAATTTTGGTTGGGTATTATCATTATAAATTAATCTATTTTTTTTCTTGGTTTAATGTACGATTATCCTCATATACATCACGGAAGACAATCCATTTCCATTGAAAACCTATAAACCATCCACTTCACCAGGATTTCAAGAAGATCTAAGGAAAAATGGTTAAAAAGAATTAAGTACAATATCACAATGAATGAATTAGAGGAAGAAAATATTGATTTTGAGCCCACCATGTTTGGACCATTGGTTTTCCTAAATAATATGTTTCTCAGCACATAGAAAATCATAAAAATAGGAAAAAAATCTATATTGAGAAAGACACTTTACAAAAAAATGAATTTGTCCTTAATTAAACAAATGGAAAATAATAGTTACTTTTAATCTATGAAAGGATAAAACACCCAATAAAACATTTTAAATAATAATACATATACCATTGATGCTCCTAAAAAATTCCCTCATTATAGCCTCTCGTTATTATCATCATCATTGACACTCATTTAATGTTGGTGAACCCTAGATTCACCATTTTCACACAAAACTAACCAACTTTGGTCCTATCACCTTATATAAAATGTCATATTCCATTACAAACCACTAGGTTTACATACCTTGGGCCTCATCAAATCTATCAACTCACATGACTATTTCTAAAAACACGAGTGAATATGTGGACAGACTTTGAATAAAATCATTTTTTGGGAAAGTGGGACCAAAAACTATTATCATAGCAAAGAAAACCCATTGATATATTCCATGGGTAAAAGGGAAAGTATTTCCATATGTGTATATACAAAACTATTCATTAAGATAAAACTATTCCAAATATAATATTTATAAATTATGGTTTCAAAAAATAAACTATAATATCATTGTAACACCAATCAATTTGTTCCATGATAAAAAATTTATGAAGTAGTTTAGAATTTCATACAACATACAACTATTCATTTATCTAGTTCCTTAATTGAATTTTATAGGATGTCTTCAAATAAGAAATATTTGATTGAATTTTTAATAACCAGAGTTTTTGGAATGGGTCAAAATCCTAACCTAGTTTAAATTTTGACTTGTTTATGGGAAAACTGGGAAAATCTGGTATGTTTTGGAAATTGAGAGATTACACAGTATATACATTCTTGTACGCACCATCTATGGGTTAGGCGTATACCAGCAGCGTGCTTACCATGTACATTCCATGTGATTCCCATGTAAAAATTTTCTACTACACGGCGTATATCTTTTCTTCCATGTACAAGATGAGGCCTATCACTTTTTCAACCCATGTGGCACATCTAATCCATGTGGCTACCTATGCTTACGTCAGATTACGTACAAGGCTACTCCATGACATGTAATACTTTATACACACTGTGTATTTTTATATTTATTCGCTTAAATGAAAGAGCTTCACATCTTATTGTGGAAAACATCTTTTTCTTCACCAACTTTGGAACAGGTCTATTCTGATATTTGGAGGAATGTTTCCTACCCTAGAATCATAATCTGACGTCTGTTCTTCAATCTATTGGAGGTTGCAAGATTGCATCGGGAAGGCTAAACCCACAAACCCTTTTTCGTTCCAGTTTCCTTGCCTCGCACACCACAAATTCAATCCAAGTAGAGATGCCAGGATTTGATAGAATCATTGATCTACGAAGATCAGCTTCGAATTGGAACTCGATATCATATATGCCTATATCTACGAGTCTTAGGTAGGTGGTTTATATCTTCTTTTATGTATTCTCATACTTTTGTGTGACACGACATTTGTGGCATATTTGGGTATTTTGAGAAAGGCCCTATTTTATCTTATATTTCATATTAAACTGCTTATTAGACCAGTGGGATGCCTTTGGGTATGCCCATTTTCCTGTTTTTCTTGAGTGGGGCTGGGAGAGGGGTCGTTGCTCAATTGGGTCATTTTTTCTAGTTATGCCAAAATGTGTTAAAATTATTTATTTTTATTTAATAGTTGAGTTCAATTTGTTAAGTGATTATATGAATGGTTAGAGGCTTCCAAGACCATGATGATAGTATAAGACTACACATACCTAGTGAAATTCAACTATTTAGTTTGTTTTTCTAGTTTAATGTTTTTATTTTGATTACATATATGTGATGTGTGATATTGCATATTCTGGAACGTTCGAGTTGTATTGGGAATAGACTTTGTATTGTTTAGTGATACTGATCACAACTTGGGCTTGGCCCAAGTTACCTTGGGTTGTTCTGACCAAGGGATTGGGCATCATTGACGTCGGCTCGAGGAAGTGTGACTGTCAGGTTGGGCATGGCATAGGTTACTTGGATGGAGATGCCATCAGACTTGAGTGACATGGATGCAGGGGACTGAGGTGTCAGATATGTTATGGATTAGGAACATATTTTGGTGATTACCACTCACCCATAAATTAGAGTAGTGTTCATAAAAAAAGGCTCCATGGTGAGGTGGTTTTGACCACTCATGTTGGTATATGACCTCATTATTTTCTCTTTAGGTACTATTGGTTTGGGGGTGCTTGCTGTAGGAAGACACATGGAAGGTGAATAGACTTCAGGGGATAGCATTGAGACTATCTGGTTGGGGGTAGAGGCTAGCCGTGGTTTGAGGGCTCACATCAATGTCGCTCTGATTACTGATTAGAGGGAAGACATCGATGTACTTCCAGTTACTTTATTGAGTGTATAAATTGGTGTCCCTCTAGTTACTTATTTTAGGATGAGCATCATTATTCCTCCAAGTTACTATTTTTGTGCATTCCTTTAGGATGTTGGTACTTGAGACACAAAGTTCTAGGGGGAACATGGTGCCATGTTACATGACATAGATTTCGGCGTTGGTCGAAGCAGGTGACACTCTATAGTGGCTACTGAGAACTGGTGGAGTTTGTGTTTATTTTTGCGTCATACATGTTACTATTTTCCCTATAAATATAAGCCTGCTTAAACACATATATTTGGTACACACTGTTGGGTTGTATCCTACTGATATTTGTCTCACCCCCTGCACGTGCCCTTCAGGACATGTGTAGACACTATGGATTAATGTGTATGAAAGAGACCAGCATTAGGAGCTGGATTGTTTTAGCTATCGCATGGAGATGGTAGGGACCATGAGGTCTTTTTTAGATGGAGTTTACTTAGTTTTTCTTTCTTTCCTGTATCAGCATTCTTACCTTGAATATTGTAGCTATTGTTTTTTATCCATTAGAGCCCCTTTATATCTAGAATTTCTGTGGATGCATGACTTGTATGTTCATGTAATTTTACAAGAGTTTTATCATGTTGTTGTGTTTAATTTTCACTACTATTGTTTCTATTTTTCTTCTTCTATTTATATGCAAATGATTAGGGTTCCTCTCTATGGGTCTGGTTCGAGTCTGCTGAGTTGTTTTTTTCCGCTTCATGTTAAATATTATTGCTCAGACCAGTACCATTATTATCCCCAGAGAGGGTATAATCTCCCCACTATACCTATCAAACTCTCACATCTATTCACCAGCCTTTCACATTCAGGGAGGTGCAACTAAGGTAGTAACAGATGACCCTTATAGCACTGTTCAGGTAGATGATTGAGTCTGGGATGTTACAAAGTGTTATTAGAGGCGTTATTCAAATGGATTTAGTAGTAGTGTTTTTATGGATACTAATGAGATTGAGATTTATCTTTTTATTTATGCTAGTTTTACTATTTGGGATATAGTATACTGTAGATATGTTGCTATTGGATCTGGGTTTCTAGTTTTTGAATGGGTGCCTGCAACCCCATATACGAGGAATGGACCATGTTTCCATGGGTGGGAATTGCTCTTTTATTTTTCTCAGATTATAGTTTATATGATTTCCACCTCAGTGGATCACATGGTTTGTGATGTTATTGATTGTGATATGTAACCCTTGACCCTGTGCGGTATGGGAAAATTGGACCTTGGCCTATTATTGAAAGGTGTGATTTTTGGGTTTTTGATAGGTACATTTTTAGGGTATTTCAATTTCATAACTACATGTATGATTTGTGAAATGATAACACATGGTGAATAATGTAAATTTATATGATTTGTATTCTTTGAAATGTGAAAAGGTGAAATTCAGGATAAAATTGCTAGTTTATTGAAATGTACTATGGCATGCAAATTATATGTTGTGAATATCTTATGGAATGAGATTTTGGGCTTGACTCTTGTATGAGAAGGCTTGTACTTTAGTTGAGGGGATTTTGATCTCTAGGATTGTGCATCCTGGAAGGTTGTTTGAGGTAGTTTGACTGTCAGGATTGGGTGACTCAGTCATCAGTTTTTGGAAATGTTGGTTATCGGTACGGGCATAGACCGAGGTGCTTTTCAGACTTGGCTCTGTTGAGGGGCAGGTAAGGATGCCATGAGGCCAGGGTGCTAGGGGTGTGGGTTGCAGTGGGGGGGAGTAAGGGTAGTTGTTATATGCTTCCTTTTTCTGATTTTCCAATTTATGTGAATGTATTATAAATATATATGGGTTTTCTAACCATTTATGGTATTCATTGGGTTCATTTTGGATGACTCAGATGGAACGTCGGGCAGAAAATGGTACAATGTCATAGGATCTGGATCATGTTTAGGATCTGGTGCTGGTAGAGTAGGAGCTACAGGTACAAGATCAGGGACATGATTTTGTTCCAGATCCAGTGGAGGCAGGGTAGTAGTTGGGTTTGGAAACATTCAAGTCATGGCTTGACGAGAAGCTCCAAACTAGCCTGGTGCATGTCTTACAGGGAATCGATAAATGCACACAGGGTAAAGAGCCAACTATGGCATTTCTTACACAGGAGTTACTGTCACAACACCCACCACTTTTGTCAGGCTGACGATTGTCCAAAGGCTGATGAGAACTTGACAAAGAGATAGCAGATGATCTTCGAGAAGCTCGAGACACCTCTAGGGTGGAGGGTCAAGCTAGTGACGTACATACTGTAAAGACCAGAGAGGCATATGTGGGAAGTGCAGGTTCAGTCTCACAGAAACTATGGACCAGCATAGAAGGACTTCAATGATAGGTTCTTCAAGCACATTAACCTAGAGGCACTGAGGCCATAGAGAGTTCGAGAGTTATTGAGCCATTAGATGGGAGACATGTCCGTCATGGACTATGATACTACCTTCATTGAGATGTCTCTCTTTTCACCTAGTATAGTAACTGATGACTCGGCAATGTTGAGGCACTTCGTGGATGACTTACAACACACCATTTGGATACAGGTAAATATCTTCAAGTTGGGTTCTTTCTTAGGGGCAGTGAATCATGCACTCATAGTAGAGGGAAACCAGAGCGATATACCCTAGGTTGGCCATGAGATAACATTAAGAGATGGTTCAGATAGCAGGAAACGAGGAAGGGATGAGTTCCAGTAGGGAGGACAGACCAATGACTCCTCTATACCACCTCGTAGCAGTTCTTCAGTGGTTTTCTTTCAGTACAAATAGCCATGGAATGTTCGAACTCAGTATGATATGCCTCCAAAAGAGTTCTTGGCATGTGGACAGGTTGGGCATCTGGTGAGGTTCTACACACAGCCTTCCCAGATAGCTAACAGGCAGGGACCAGGATAGACTGTGGCATTTGGTTTTGGTTTAGGATCAGTAATAAGTGATCGTAACAGAGGTTCAGCTGCACACAGAGAATGTTATGGAGATATTAGGAACTAGCTGAGGGGTTAGTGTCCAGTGACTTGAACAACACCACATGGAGGTCACACATCAGAAATTTGTACATTAGGCCAGGTGCATGCCATGGATCTACCAGGGGCTGAGCATGCTAGTGAGCCGACTATAGTTAGAGGTACATAAATGGTGTGGCCGTGATATGTTTTGTTTTTACTTGTTTTGTAATGTCATTTTGGGGCTATTCCTCTTTGAGTGCACGAAGTGCACATGATTTATTTGGACTGACCAAATGCTGGCCAGTGGGATTGGTGCCATATCGGTTGCATGATATATTTATATATATGTAGGAGATGCATATCATCTGGGGAATCGAGGATTCAGGTTACTTGAGGTGCCACGGGAATTGGTTAATCGAAGATGTGGGTTACTTGAGGTGTTGTGGGCATCGATGAATTGAGGATGCATGTTACTTGAAGTTCTTTGTACCAGTTTTGTTTTGAGCATCCATGGAATGGAGGACCTCATGGAGGCAATCACTAATGTGGTGTGGGATATGTTTGAGGTGTCATAATGGACACATGAGCACCAGTGAGGCGCATGGGTGATGATGCATCATGAGAAGACCATGAGTCTAGAAATAGGCAAGTGATTCTTTTCTTTTTTTAGTTTTGTAGGGTTGATACCGAGTTAGGAAATTCTATGGTAGGGAGCCCCTTGTGGCATTTATCCAGATCCTTTGAGACTAAGTAACATTGATCTGGGTGGTATGTTTGATGCCATCTCTAGGTTTCATTTGATATCTTAAAGACAAGCTATGTTATGTTGGGGAGATTGTAAGAACCCTAGTTTTTGGAATGGGTCAAAATCCAATCCCTGTTTGAATTTTTACTTGTTTCTGTGAAAACTGGGAAAAACTAGGATGTTCTGGAAATTTCTAGATTACAAGTCATATACTCCAAAGTACATGTTGTGCATGGGATATGCATGTACCAACTGTGTGCGCAATAATTACATGTCATGTGATGATCATGTAAGAATTTCCTACTACATGGTGTAACATCCCAAGTAAGTAATGAATAATAGATATTTTTATTGATGTGTACTAATTAATTAGATAGTGTTTTAGAGGCATAAAATGATAATAAATCCAATCTTAAGCATGGAATAAACTAATATTTTTTAAAAAGATTGTTTTACTGCCTTTTGATGACAAACCTTTTTTAAATCAGACATTTGACAATTTTATAAGCTCTATTTTTCAAAATAAACTTATTATTTATGATTGGGACATTGAGATTTACATTGGATAATTTTTTGGTATTTTTCGGACAATGTTCATTTTTTAATGAATAGTGAAAAATACTGCATTTTACCTCAAAACTGCTTTTTCATCTAATTTAATTATATGGATAGATTATATTTTGAATAGGTTTTAAAGTTAAATTAGAATATATTTTTACCATTTAATCCAATAGTGGTCGTTGGAATTAATTTCACATTGAAATTGGACTTAAACTAGTGTCAATCTTTTGATACTTATTGTTTAATAAAAACACGCTATTTGCTCTGACAGTGAGAATTAATTATTAAATTAATTAATGTAACTTATATGTATTGAATTTTGTAAAATAGAAATCATTTTTGAATACGTAATATCAAATATATCTTAGGGTGATGTTTTGGTATTTTTCTGAAAAACCTCAATTTTTGATTAATAGTGAAACCACTAAGTGGTACTTAAAAAACTCATTTTCGTTTAAATGAAATTTTACCACCTCTATGTTTTGAATTTCAAAAATCTGACATACATGGTTTTCATTAAGAAGTAAAATTTGGTTCAATGGATTAAAATAATTTTTTGGTGAATAGTAACTTTTATGTTTTTAATCGCGATTAGAGGTAATTACTGTAATTTAAGGTATGAATAATGTTTTAATAATATGAAATGTACTTGACATATGTCCTACCCTAATTGGATGTGTCATGGCCGACCAATAAAATCCATGGGTCAACTTGGGGACCCCATGGAGCCACTTTGGAAGGAAAATTACATTAATATCTTTTTATTTAATGTTAAAGTAAAAATGTCACAAACATCAGTTGTTTTACAAAAACAATTTTTAAATGGGGTTATAAAAGTCATATTTTTTAATATAAATATTAATTAGAAATATAGAAATATTTTCTACATCATGATATATTTTTTATAATTTTTAGACATTAAATAAATTACATTATTTATTACACCATGATGATGCAGTAATGACCTCAATATTTAACTATTTAAATAAAATGAAAGGATAATGTAAACTCTAAGTCCTACACATGTCAAAAACCTATTGGATGGGTGGATTTATAAATATTATCACCTTAAACTAGAAATATATAATTTTGGGACCTTTTAAATCCGAAAAGCATTTTATAATAAAGTATCCTTGTATACCTTTCCAAGAGTGCCCCTCCTCTCCTCTTATAAAAGGCCCCCACCTCTACCATCTTAACCACACTTCCAAAGCCTTTTTCTCGGCCAAAACCTGCCCATTTTGTCTCTCCACATCCCTATATAACTCATAGAAGCCTCAATTTTGGAAGAAGTGTTCCCATAGAAGCCTTTTAGCTCAAATAAAAAAGAGTTACCTGATTTAAAGGCATTGTCTTCTATTGTGTTCTTATGTTTTATTTTGCTTCTCCAACCCCTTAACTCTTGTTATTAATTTCTTTTGTAAAAACACCAGTATCTTCCATATACTAGGATGTTGTTATAATAAGTATCCGAGCTACACTTACACACACCTACATCTAATGGTTAAAGAACATACTGTTTCCGTGGATGGCGACTTTCTGGCTCACGAAACGATGATTGTTCAATATTCTTTTAACACCATCAAAGGTGGCAATTAAGATGAAACTATATTTATATATGATATATAATATGTTTATGTTTTCCTTAAGCTTCTATATTTTTCATTTATGGAATACCTTTATGGCTTCCATTATGGGTATACGCGATATCTTCATTTTAGAAAGTGCGGACTACCGCCCCCACAAAGTGATTTGATTCGTTAATTCCAAATGTGGGACATATAAAGGATTTAATTAATGGTATTATATATAATATTATACTGCAATAATAATACACCTTTATATCATTATTATTCCATTCCATAAAATGTGAAATAGAAATGAAAGTAGCCTTCATGCGTACGTATGACTTACAGTCTCCATGAACGGTGCATTTCATTTCTTACCTATAAACATTATGTAATATTATAAATGCATGTATATACTGGATATATATGATATATACGATATCTACATCATGAGTATAACTCTGTATATAATGGATACATGGAAAACTTGTAATTATAAAGAGTTTATTTTTGACTCAAGTACCAATGATCATTAAAACGACCGTTATTAACTTAAATAATTACATAGTGTTCATGACATGGAAATAAGTGATGTAAAAGGAATAATTAACAAGAAAAATGTTCTTAAACAAGTATAAATTAACTCAATTTTATTATTCCAGAGATTAAATAAAGATCAAGTCAAGTCGGATATGAGGTAAGGGAACTTCTTAACCCAATTTCCGTTCTTTGGGTTAATCTCCTACTTTCAAATTATGTCATGATATTATTATTTCCTATCTTGTATTTGTACTTTATTTATGTTTACTTATGGTGAATACATATAATAGATTTATTTTATTTAAAAAATGATCTTTGTAAGGGACTTCGTCTCAATCTCCATTCACTGAGGCATATTTTGTTTTATACACAAATTTCTTTTATACGGTGTATTAACCCCTTTGACTTTTATGTTTATTCAAAAGGAATATTTTTTATACGAAGCATTTATTAAATGAAAAAAGGGAATGTTTTTGTCATACGTATGCGGCGAAAATGACTTCTCTGCCACCGTGACCATTATTTGAGTTTCATCTTCCTCTACAAGCCATACCTTTTTTTAAAGAAAAATAAATACCATTTTTTACATTTCTATTATTTTGGTATTGAAAATGGTTTTCATAATGTTTTTATATCAATGTATTGTATTGATATCTTGTGGTTGAAAAGTGGAAGTGTTATGTTTCTTGTATGCGTGTTTTATGTGATACAATTATGATACGGTTCTTGGGAATTATTATGAAGATGGGTGGTTCTATGATAAACTAAGGGCGGGTGAGCCCGATATAGCTCTCCAATGCATTGGGTAATGCGAAGGAGTTAAACATTACGTTTTCTCCGAAGAGATTTAGGGAATATACTGTTATGGGTATTCCAAACGTAACCAAGAGGGTTACTCCCTACGTAAGAATGTTATGAATTCCTCAAGTTACCTTTATGTCATAAGATTTCTCTGATTTATTCATGATTTGATATGGTATGTTAAAGTTCTTATGTTTTATAAGTAGAGTATGATTTCATTGATTCTTATGTATACATGTACTCATGTTTTCTTTCCATATTTTTATATCCTTTACTGAGCTTTTTATGATCATCCCATGTTTTTGAAATGTTTTCACATGTCAAGGGAAGGGTAAATGATATGATGATAGTGTCAAGAAAGAATCCATGTTTTATTTTAAATATGTTTCCGTTGATGAGAAAAAATGTATACTATCTTTTATTGTAACCCCTTTGTTTAAATGTGGGATGTAATGCATGTTTTATGATCTAATTCACTGAAACTATAAACCTTAAAAGATCCCCAGTGTGTAATCTTGTAATAAATCGATATTAAGTAAGGTTTAAGGTTGGGGACTTATAGTTGGTATCAGAGGTTGGTTTAGATAACTTTAGGAGTTAGAAAATTGTTAAATTATAAATTAATTTATGGTATTACTGAAATGATATAGCATTTAAAGATTACCATGTTGCTTCACCTAAGTTATTTCAGTGTTAATAATGGTTTTCGTAGAAGAAATAGAGAAGCTTTTTTGGGAAGGAATACAGAAGGAAATGACCTTCCGAATCAGCATCGTGATATGGTCAGAATCAGAATTGAGCAGTTTACTGTAGTGATGGCTCAGTTGAATCAGGTGATAAATGGTGGTTGTGTTATTGATGATATTTTGGTGTTTTCTAAATGTAAAGAGGAGCATGAAAGACATTTAAGGGTTATTTTTCAAACCTTAAAAGAAAAGAAATTGTATGGGAAATTCAGCAAGTGTGAGTTTTGGTTGCAACAAATTTTTTTCCTTGGTCGCATTGTTTCTAAAGATGGGATAACTGTTGATCCTACAAAAACAAAGGTTCTGGAAGAATGGCCAAGACCCACAAATGTAACTGATATTTGTAGTTTATTTTGTTTGGCAGGCTATTACTGAAGGTTTGTTATAAAGTTTTCCTGGTTAACTAGTCCAATGACTAAGCTAACTCGGAAGGGTGTTAAGTTTATCTGGATAAAAGAATGTGATGATTGTTTTCAGGAGTTGAAATGAAGATTGGTGAATGCTCCAGTTTTGGTACTACCTTCCAAGAATAGTGAGTTTGTTATCTACAGTGACGCTTCATTGAAAGGACTTGGTTGTGTCCTAATGCATAATGATCAGGTAATTGCTTATTCTTCACGTCCGTTGAAAGCTCATGAGATAAATTATCCTACACATGATTTGGAATTAACCGCTGTTGTTTTCTCTTTAAAAATTTGGAGGCATCGTTTGTATGGAGTAAAGTGTGAAATATATATTGATCATTAAAGTTTAAAGTATATATTCACTCAGAAGGAATTAAACATGAGACAGAGGAGATGGTTGGAATTAATCAAGGATTATTATTGTATAATTCATTACCATCCAGGAAAATCAAATAAAGTGGCTGATGCTTTGAGTCGAAAAAGTAATGATTCATTAACAATATTGCACTTGGAACGTGATCCTTTGGTTAAGGATTTGATGAACTTTGGCATAGAAGTTTTTGGTGCAGGATGTCCTTCTATTTTGTTTCATGTATTAGTGAAATCTTCTCTATCAGACAGAATGAAGCAAGCACATAAGCAAGACAGTGAATTGAAAAAACGGGTAGAGCTGGTTCAGAAGGGTAAGTTTCCTGAATTCAATATTGATAATGATTGTGTTTTGAGATTTGGGAAGCGATTGTGTGTGTTGTGTGATTCACAGTTGAAGATAGATTTGTTACGTGAAGCTCATAGTTCTCTGTTTTCAGTTCATACTAGCAGTACTAAGATGTATAGAGATCTTCGGGAGTATTACTAGTGGGACGAAATGAAATGGGATATTGCCGATTTTACTATGAAGTGTTTTACATGTCAACAGGTTAAAGCAGAGCGGCAATTACTGAAAGGGATGCTTCAGCCTTTACCAGTACCATAATGGAAATGGAAGAATATATCCATGTACTTTGCTGTGGGATTGCCGAAGACACCTCGAGGTAATATTACAATCTGGGTTATTGTTGATCGCTTGACTAAATCTGCTAATTTCCTTGTTATACGAGATACTTTTGACCTAGATCAAATTTCCTATTTGTATCTTAAAGAGATAGTTAGGTTACATGGAGTTCCTCTCTCCATTGTATCTGACCGTGATCCCAGGTTCACTTCTAACTTTTGGAAAGGCCTTCAGAAGTCGTTGGGTACTGAATAAAATTTTAGTACAGCTTTTCATCCTCAATCAGATGGGTAGTCAGAATGAACAATTTAGAATTTGGAAGATATGCTACATACTTGTTCGATGGATTATCAGGAAAGTTGGGACCAACATCTTTCTTTGTTTGAATTTTCATATAATAATAGTTTTCATTCTAGTATACAGATGGCACCATTTGAGGAGTTATATGGGAAGCAGTGTCGAACTCCAGATTTTTTGGATGAATTGGGTGAAAGAAAGGTGATGGGACCAGAATTGGTAGAAGAGATGGCAAAAAAAGTTTAGTTGATTCAGAAACACATGAGAACAGCTCAGAGTAGACAAAAGAGTTATACAGACAACAGGAGGAAGGATCTATATTTCGAGGTAGGTGATCATGTTTTTCTCAAAGTCTCGCCATGGAAAAGTTTGATGCGATTTGGTAAGAAAGGAAATATGAGTCCAAGGTTCATTGGACGATTTGAAATTCTGGAGAGATCTGGATCAGTTTCTTACCGAGTGGATTTACCTCCGAGTTTATCTCAGGTACACAATGTTTTTCATGTTTCAATGTTAATGAAGTACATTCTAGATCCATCTCATGTTTTGTGTCTAAAGGTAGTTCATCTGGAAGAGAACCTATCTTATGAGGAACAACCGGTCCAAATTCTTGACCACATGGAGCAAGTGTTACAGAATAAGTTGATTCATCAGGTAATGGTTTTGTGGAAAAACCACATGATTGAAGAGGAACATGGGAATCTGAAAATGAAATGAGGGCTAAATACCCCCACTTATTCGATAAGTAAATAAATTGCGGGGACGCAATTTTCTAAAGGGGGGAAGGATTTATCATCACAAGTAAGTAATGAAAAGTATATATTTTTATCTATGTCTAATAATGAATTAGATATTGTTTTAGAGGCTTAAAATGAGAATAAATCCAATCTTAAGCATGGAATACACTAATATTTTTAAAAGATTGTTTTACTGCCTTTTGATGGAAAACCATTTTTAAATAAAACTTTTGACAATTTTATAAGCTCTATTTGTCAAAATAAACTTATAATTTATGATTGGGACATTGAAATTTACATTGGATAATTTTTTGGTATTTTTCTGACAATATTCATTTTTTTATAAATAGTGAAAAATACTGCATTATACATCAAAACTGCTTTTTCATCTAATTTAATTATATGGATAGATTATATTATGAATCGGTTTTAAAGTTCAATTAGAATATATTTTTACCATTTAATCCAATAGTGGTCGTTGGAATTAATTTCACTTTGAAATTGGACTTAAACTAGTTTCAATCTTTTGATACTTATTGTTTCATAAAAACACAATATTTTCTCTGACAACGGGAATTAATTATTAAATTAATTAATGTAACTTATATGTTTTGAATTTTTTAAAATAGAAATCATTTTTGAATTCAGATTAAAAAATATATCTTAGGGTGAAGTTTTGGTATTTTTCTGAAAAACATCAATTTTTGATGAATAGTAAAACCACTAAGTGGTACTGAAAAAACTGAATTTTCGTTTAAATGAAATTTTACCACCTCTATGTTTTGAATTTCAAAAATACTACATACATGGTTGTCATTAAGAAGTAAAATTTGGTTCAATGGGATTAAAATAATTTTTTGGTGAATAGTAACTTTTATGTTTTTAATCGCGATTAGAGGTAATTGATGTAATTTAAGGTAAGAATAATGTTTTAATAATATGAAATGAACTTGACACATGTCCTACCCTTATTGGATGTGTCATGGCCGACCAAGAAAATCCATGTGTCAACATGGGGACCCCATGGAGCCACATTGGAAGGAAAATGACATTAATATCTTTTTATTTAATGTTAAAGTAAAAATGTCACAAACATGAGTTGTTTTACTAAAAAAAATTAAATGGGGTTATACAAGTCATATTTTTGACAATAAATATTCATTAGAAAGCTAAAAATATTTCCTACATTATGATATATTTTTTATAATTTTTATACATTAAATAAATTAAATTATTTATGACACTATGATGATGAAGCGATGACCTCATTATTTAACGATTTAAATAAAATGAAAAGATAATGTAAAATCTAAGATCTACGCATGTCAAAAACCTATTAGATGGATGTATTTCGAACTATTATGACCTTATCCTTGAAATAGATAATTTTGGGTCCTTTTAAATCCGAAAAACATTTTATAATAAAGTATCCTTTTATACCTTTCCAAGAGCGCCCCTCCTCTCCTCTTATAAAAGGCCCCCACCTCTACCACCTTACCCACACTTCCAAAGCCTTTTTCTCGGCCAACCCCTGCCCATGTTTTCTCTCCATATCCCTCTATAACTTCTAGAAGCATAAATTTGGGCAGAAGTTTTCCCAAGGAATATTTTGAGCTCAAATCAAAAAGAGTTACCCGATTTAACGGTAGTGTCTTCTATTGTGCTCTTATGTTTTATTTTGCTTCTCCAACCCCCTAAACACTTTTTATTAATTTCTTTTGTAACAAAATAAGTATCGTCAATATACTAGGATGTTTTTATAATAATGATTCGAGCTACACTGACACACACCTACATCTAATGGTTAAAGAACATACTGTTTCCGTGGATGAAAAATTTCTGCCTCACGAAACGATGATTGTTCAATATTCTTTTAACACATTCAAATGTGGACATTAAGATGAAACTATATTTATATATGATATATAATATGTTTATGTTTTACTTAAGCTTCTTTATTTTTCATTTATGGCATACCTTTATGGATTACATTATGGGTATGCCCAATATCTTCATTTTAGGAAGTGCGGACTACCGCCCCCTCAAAGTGATTTGATTCGTTAATGCCATATGTGGGATGTATAAAGGATGTAATTAATGGTAATATATATGATATTATACTGGAATTATAATATACCTTTATATCATTATGATTCCATTCCATAAAATACGAAATAGAAATGAAAGTAGCGTTCATGCGTACGTACGGCTTTCCGTCTCCATGAACGGTGCATTTCATTTCTTACCTCTAAACATTATGTAATATTATAAATAAATGTATATACTGTATATATATGATATATATTATATCTACATCATGATTATAACTCTGGATATTATGTATACATGAACAAATTGTAATTATAAAGAGTTTATTTTTGACTCAAGTACTAATGATCGTTAAAACGACCGTTATTAACTTAAATAATTACATAGTGTTCATGACATGGAAATAAGTGATATAAAAATATAATTAACTTGAAAAATGTTCTTAAACAAGTATAAATTAACTCAAGTTTATTATTCAGGAGATTAAGGAACGATCAAGTCAAGTCGGATACGAGGTAAGGGAACTTCTTAACCCAATTTCTGTTCTTTGGGTTATTCTCCTACTTTCAAATTATGTCATGATATTATTATGTCCTATCTTGTATTTTTACCTTATTTATGTGTAATTATGGTGAATATACATAATATATGTATTTTATTTAAAAAATTATCTTTGAAAGGGACTTCGTCTCAATCTCCATTCATTGAGGCATATTTTGTTTTATACACAACTCTCTTTTATACGGTGTATAAACCCCTTTCAATTTTACGTTTATTCAAAATGAGTCTTTTTTATATGAAGCATTTACTAAACGAAAAAAGGGAATGTTTTTGTCGTACATATGAGGAGACAACGACTTCTCTGTCGTCGTGACCATTATTAGAGTTTCGACTTCCTCTACAAGCCATATATTTTTTTAAAAGAAAAATAAATACCATGTTTTACTTCTATATTATTTTGGTATTGAAAATGGTTTTCATAATGTTTTTATATAAATGTGTTGTATTGATATCTTTTTATTGAAAACTGGAAGTGTTATGTTTCCTTTAGATGTGTTTTATGTGATATGATTATGATATGGTTCTTGGGAATTATTATGAAGACGGGTGGTTCCGTGATAAACTAAGGGTGGGTGAGCCCGATATAGCTCTCCAATTCATTGGTTAACGCGAAGGAGTTAAACGTTATGGTTTCTCCGAAGATATTTAGGGAATATACTGTGATGGGTATTGCAAACATAACCAAGAGGGTTACTCCCTAGGTAAAAATGTTATGAATTCCTCAAGTTACCTTTATGTCTTATGATTTTTATGATTTATTCATGATTTGATGAGGTATGTTAAAGTGCTTATGTTTTATGAGTAGAGTATGATTTCATTGATTCTTATGTATACATGTACTCATGTTTACTTTCCATATTTATATATCCCTTACTGAGCATTTTTTGCTCTTCCCAAGTTTTTGAAATGTTTTCACAGGTCAAGGGAAGGGTACATGATATGATGATAGTGTCAAAAGTGTCAAGAAAGAATCCATGTTTTATTTTAAATATGTTTCCGTTGATGGGAAAAAATGAATAGTATCTTTTATTGTAACCAATTTGTTTAAATGTGGGATATAATGCATGTTTTATGATCTAATTCTCTAAAACTCTAAACCTGAAAAGATCCTCAATGTGTAATCTTGTAATAACTCGAGATTAAGTAAGGTTTAAGGCTGGGGCCTTATACATGGCGTGTAGTGTTTCTTGAAACGCTGTGTGTTTTTCCTTCTACGTAATGGATGAGTTCTAGCCGTGTGTTGACCCGTGTGGTGCATCCAAGACTTGTGTCTTCCTCTACTTAAGTCGGATTGTGATTAAAGCTACTGAATGGTCTGTATCCCATTATACACACCGTGTATTTTTATTTTTATTCGCTTAAATGAAAGAGCATCACGTCTTATTTTAGAAAAAACCTTCTTCCTCCCCATCTTCAGAATATGTCGATTCGGAAATTCCAAAGAACATTTCCTACCCAAGAATCATTATCCAATGTCCATTATTCAATTCGTTGGTGGCTGCAAGACTGCATAGGGAGGTTTAAAACTACACATCCATATTCATTCTAGTTTCTTTTCCTCGCACACAGCAAATTCCATCCAGGAAGAGTTGTCCGGATTTGATGGAAATGTATATCTATGAAGATTTACTTCGAATAGGAACTCGATATAGAATGTTTCTACGTCTATGAGTCTCAGGTAGTTGGTGCATTTCTTCATTCGTGTTTTCACAGAATTTTGTGCGATGTGACATTTGGTGTATATTTAAGTATTTTGAGAAAGACCCTGGTTTATCTACTATTGAATATTAAAATTATTATTAGACCGGTGGTATGACTTTGTGTATGCCCTTTTTCCCATTTTTCTTGAGCGGGGCCGGTTGAGGGGTCATTGCTCAATTGGGGAATTTTGGCTTGTTTTTCCAAAATGAATTAAAATGAATTTTTTTGATTAAACTGCTTAGTTCAATTTGTTATGTGATGATATGAATGGTTAGAGGCTTCCCAGACCATGATGCAGGTATATGACAACACAGAGAATGTGAGATTCAACTGTTTAGTTGTTTTTCATGTTTAAAGTATTTCTTTTGATTACATATATGTTATGCGTGATATTGATAATGCTAGAAACTTCAGGTTGTGCTGGGCATGGGTTGGGTATTGTTGAGTGGTGCTGATCATAGGTTGGGATTGGCCCGGGTAACATTGGGTGGTTCTAACCATAGTATTGGGCGTCATGGATGTCATCTTGAGGCGGTGTGACTGTCAGGTTGGGCATGGCCCAGGTTACATGGATGGTGAGGCCATCATACTTGAGCCATTGGAATATAGGGGCACGAGGTGTCATAGATGTTGTGGCTTGGGAATTGTTTTTGGTGATTACCGCTCACCCAGAACATTGAGTAGTGTGTACACAAGAGACTCTCTGATGAGGTTTTTTTGACCACTCATGTGGTTAGAGGCCCCTGTTATTTGTGGTTTAGGTACTATTTGTTTGGGGGTGCTTTTCGTAGGAAGCCACATGGAAAGTGAGTAACCGCCATGGGTTTGAGTTTAGGGTATCTGGTTGGGGGGCATAAACTCGATGTGGTTTGAGGGCAGACATCGATGTCCCTCTAGTTACAGATTTTAGGGCAGACATTGTTATACCTCTGGTTACTTTATTAAGGGAAAACATCATTTCCACTATGGTTACATATTTGAGGACAGTCATCATTGTTACTTCATGTTACTACTTCTTGTGTGTGCCTTCAAGACATCTGTACTTGAGACATGCGGTGCTAGGGGAACATGGTGTTGGGTTACATGACAGAGATTCTGACATTGGCTGAAGTAGGTGACACTCCATTGTGGCTACTGAGCACCAGTGGAGTTTTTTTATCTTTTCATCTGACTGGTTACTATTTTCCTTATAAATGAATTATTTATTAGATACTTATATTAGGTATGCAGCGCTGGCTGGTATCCGACTGAGATTCATCTCACACCCTACACGGGCCCTTCAGGACACATGTAGACATTATGGATTTCCGTATAAGATAGGGACCATCTTCAAAAGTTGTATTGTTTTAGTTATTTCCTAGAGATCGTTGGAACTTTGAGGTCTTTTCATCATGGAGTTTACTTTGTTTTTCTTTCTTTCCTATATCATCTTTCTTACATTTTCTATTGTAGCTATAGTTGGTTAGACATTGGCACCCCTTTATATTAGGACTTTCTATGGATGCATGACATTTTTGTTCGATTAGCTGTTACAAGAGGTTCAAAATGCTATTGTGTTTACATTCCATTGATACTATTTCTTTTTTGTTTCCTCTATTTATATTCTAATGATTGTGCTTCCGCTCTGAGGGTCTGGTTCAAGTCTGCTGAGTCATTTTTTTCCATTTAATGTTATATATTATTTCTCAAAACAATACCATTATTATCCTATGAGAGGGTATAACCTCCCAACTATACCTATCAGACCCTTGCAGCTAGTCGACGACCATTGAATTTTGGTAAAGTGCGCTTAAGGTTGTAACACCCGACCCATTTAGCACTATTCGGGTGGCTAATCGTGTCCAGGATGTTACAGAATTCATTAGATGTTAATTATATTTTTAAGTGTGAAAATAAGATATTAAAAAAGTCTTATATTGGTCTTGGGGACCAAAATAAAATTATACCAGTGTTAAATAAAAACTATGTCATGATAGATAATATACTGTAAGTTTCTAATTCTGAAATTATATTTTAAGGTTCTTATTGTTTTTATTAGAAAAATAAAAAAATCCCATGCAAAATTTAATTTATTTAAATAATTTATAATAAATTTATCACAATTTAAAACCACTCCAATTCACATAAATCTTCTACCCCAAGGTAAAATCCACAATTTGAATTAAATAAAACCATAATAAAATTCTAGGGTTTCTTACTTATATTATAATACTATTTACCAATTTGGGTGAAAAATAACTAAAACATCCTTGAAATTTCTTTAAAATTAAAATTTCAGGTTTTGAGACTCTATATTGGGAACACCTTTAAATATTTTAAACCTTGGATATACCAACTGATCATAATCACCCCAAACCATAAATAAGTGAACTTTCAAATCCCTTCTATTGAACTTCCATAAAAGACAATCTTTCGAAGAGGATAAATCCATGATTATAGAAGGTAATAAATGAATATGGAAGGATTATTTATAGCATATATTTCAATTAATTATCTATAGATATCATCTTAACAATAGTTTCATCAAACAAAAAAAATTAAAAAATTTAAAAAAATTATAGTATTAAACCCCCATCCATGATTTCCAATCCTCTACACCTCTATATATTCATCAAACCTAAACTGAAGAAGAAAACATATATATATATATATATCCCTATATGACCTATGGTTTATGTTCCCATGGTATTTTGATTCATCACACTCAAACCCGGTCCTAGATATAGGGGGTCCCCAAACCCTGATGAAAATTTACTCAATCACCAAACCTTTAATTTATATTTGGAGAAAAATAGTCAATACTATCCAAAATTACAATTAAAAAACATACACAATTTATAACATAGTGAAATGAAAACACAACAATACTAAATTCATAATACCAAAATACATTAAAAAACGCCCCATTTGAGTAAAATAGTCCATAATTTAAATTCTACACAAGTAGAAAAATTAAATATCATCATATTCATTTTTCTTAAATTTATCACTTAATATCATCATCGTATGTTATAGTTATAACCACAATAGATATCCTTCGAACTGATGAAAGATATTATTTTTTACCTTTGTAATGGAATTGATGAATAATTTGGGTATGAATGCAGGTAATGTTATTTAGTGTACCCAAATTTATAAAATGGAATTTTGAAAAATTCATTGATTTTAAATGATGAATATTAATAAAATAATAAATAACAATGACAAAAACTATTTAAACACTATAATATTACCCCATGGTAATGAAATTTTTTGTTTTAGGGATTATCAATTGATTCTAGCAATGTAATATTTCTCATCAATAATATTAACTTAACATTTATCCCTAATATCCCATGATGTATTCTTTGTAACTTTATATATATCTTCGTAACACCAGATTACACCACCATGACTTGTTATTATCTATAATTTCATCTAGTCCCATGATACCACAACTAAAATTTTTATCTATGAGTTATATGGAGTCATGGAATAATTAAATGTATTTATAATTTTATTCTCACCACACTAGCCATATAATTTACCATTTAAAATTAACGTCGATCAGTCTCCCATTTTGTATGCACCATCAATTGCAAATCTATTACCCACTACCTTGCAATCATATAATGTCTCACTCAACGATTTTTTGGGACTAAAATATATAAGTAGTTTTGAAAAAACCATAACCAAAATAAATATTAAACTCATGAAGGTAACTATAGAAGAAATATTTAAAATGATAAAAATGATCTTTACAATGTTTTTAATACATTTAAACACATAGGTTAATTAAGATCCATAAAAATAAAATAAAAAGTGAATATATTATTCTCACTATAATGGACCAATTTATTTTTACTCAAACCATAATAAGGAACTATATTGAGACAATGAATCTAATCAAGAATAAATAAATCAACCGTGAATTCAATGCCTCAAAATGGAAACAACACTATTAATAAAATCAAGGTAAACATCTATCCAAAATCGCTAGTGTTTATCTATTATGAACTTATAATAATTTCAATTTTATATATTGTAATATTAGTAGATTAAAACGTTTACATTTAAATATTAGGTCATAAACCTTTTATACTGATTAAATTAAAATTTTCATCTAAATAATGCATGGTGATGAAATAGATCAAATAAAATTACTTCTTTAAACAATTATTCTTATATATAATCAAATAATGGTATGGGTTTCAAATAATCTAATAATAGTTATTTAACATAATAGAGAACATTATAAACCACATTTCCAATTACCAAAAAGATATAAAAATTTGAAACTATTTATAAATAGAATAAAGAACTTATAAATGAAATTTATGTTAGACACTAGTACCATCTTCAAACACAATGGATAATAAATACCATGAAGGAACAACCAAAGGAAATTTCACACAAAGGTGCATCCATGGGTTGATCTGATTAATCAAACACTTGGGCGGGATACTCCATAAAAACTATGGTATAATAGTGCTTCCTGGTGAAAAAAGCATAAAGAATTAGAGAGCATCTAGGGAGAGATATAATTAATATAATGAAATGATATTCTCTAATAGACACTATATCAGTAGCTTTTCCAGTTTATACATCCCTTGGGTATCCTCTTAAATTATATATGAATTTTATTGAAGGGTTTGAAATGTTTGAGTAACGCCTTCAGTTACAAAACATGTAACCAAGGGTCGATCCAAAATTCCAAAATTTTCATCTTATGGAAAATTTAATCAATGATATATATTTATATATAACAATTATTTTAGAACTAATTATTACTTATCCACTTCCTTTTATAATAATTAAATATCATTCATGTATATCAATGCATTATGATATCAACATATCCTATGGAATTCTATAACAAATGTATTGGTTATATGATATCCTATATCAAATCCAATGATATATCCTAGAGGACTATGATATTCATTTTGTGACATAGATATCATAAAATATGATACAACTATATCATATAATATGATATATCTATAACATGTCATCTACATAAAGGCTTAAGGTAACATCTCCATCAATCTTCATCTTTCAAAAAATCTATATATACATTTTTATATATTACTCTTATATTATATCATATAGATCAACAAGTGCAATCACATTTGAAAATTATTTTTTATATTTCCAAAAAACATTTTGAATGATATAATAAAATTGACCATATATCAAATAATATGTAGAACCTTGTGATTATCCATATAAAAAACCATTTTAATAAACTCTAAAAACAATTATATTAGATCTATGAGTTTTATTAAACTAATTCATCATTTAGCATACTATAATGTGTGAACCCATAGGCCTTAGTAGTGTTGAAACAAAATATGAATTCCTAAATTCATAAATTTATGCAAAAAGCACCATCTAAAAAACATCAGTGCTACTCAATATAGAATGTGATTAGAAATGATCTCTATTGAACACATGTATCTCTAGATATATTATCACTAGATGTATAATATACAAGAATGTGTTGATAAAATTTTTTGTTAGTTTTAGTTATTATTACAAGAATATTAACATTACAGACATGCGGTCGAATAACATAGATGTTGTGAAGAAGTTTCCAAGAATTGTATCTCTTTATATTATGTAAATTGATATTCGAAGATCAATCTAGGATATGTTATTTGCAATTTCTTTTCATATTTTATGTGATAAATAGAGTACTTGGCATGGTTGACATGGAAATTGGATTAATACCAATGGTTGTGTAAATAGCTTGAGTTCCATATAGATTGAAATTCATAATAAAGTCATTTATATATGTCTTTTTTTGAAGGACTTTATAAAGGAATTCTATAAATATTGTATATGATAAAATATATATGGATGAATTTTGTGAATGTAACAACCCAAAATTTCAATATTTTTGATCGTTAGATAAATGATATATAATATAGTGTGTTTTACACAATATATGAAATTAAAATTAAATAAAAAAACCTGATATATTTTTAATACTAAATATAACCATTAAAACATAACCATTGACATAGAACGTATAAATGGAAGAAATAAAATCAAAAGATAAATAAAAAAATTTGGGATTAATTGAATCGATATGTTGGATTCTTCCAAACAAAGAACATTTTTATGCTCACAAGGGAGGTTGATTCACTAGGGTCTTCCCTGGATAAACCCCAAGTCGAACTCAGGAAATTATGACTTATGAAAAATCAATTATGAGAAAATATTAATATTGTAGAACTCATTATGAAATCCATGTTAGCAAGATTAACTTATTCGACTTACACTACCAGTTATATTGTCCTTACTTATTATTCATTGGGTATAATTTTTTTTGATTATAAATTGGAATGATAACAATATGAAGAATTTATCTATAGAATCAAATGGGAATATCAATATAAAAAATATTTTAAGTATAAAATGTTTTTTTATATTAATATTTTAAAATGAACCTATATCACCATTAAATATGAATATTCATTAAATATAATTATAATAATCCATTTAATATATATATAGTCAATAATAATAAGTAAGAATAATGAATAGTTATCTTTTCTAAAAGCAATTTATCAATATGAATAGTTTTTCTTTGTATTTTGGGATTTTATTTAAATATTGAATTATCAAATTCTAGAAATTTAATTTGAAAAAATTTAAACCATTTCTTGATTTATCATGGTCATATTATCTTAATATTAATTTGGGGAATTTTCTTAAATAATTATTTTTTGTATATAGTAAAAATATAGTTTTTGGAAATATGATGGGTTTTATAACAACACATAGATATATGCATAACTTGAAACTGAAAATAACATTTCCTTGAAAAAAATCGACTTTTAATTAACATCATATATTTCAAGATATCATATTTGAATTATAAACCTATATTTGATATTTTATAACATGAGTAATATTTTCTCAAAAATTGTTTTAAATACATTAAGATTAGTACTCTAAAATTAGTTTTTTATGAATTTAATAAAATTTAATGGATTTCAAATTAAAAATATTTTTTCCAAATAATATATTATGGTTCATTTTATTTTCAATCATAAATATTATGTTACCTTGGGTAAGTATTTGTTACCCAGGTAAAAGTAATTTTTTCTAAGAATAATAATTTTCAAAATACAACATATTCTTAAAATTAAATGAATAAATTTTAAAAAAACAATAATATATTTTTTGAACCTATATAAAAATTAATTAATACATATTTAATGGGTAATCATTTTCAAATAATTATAATAATAAATTATGATTAAAAAAATATTTTTATAGAAATACAAGTTTTAACAACATTATCTGTTTTGATTTTGAAGTAATTTTATCCTATTTAGAAACTTAATTTAGTGAAATGAGCCCAAATTCTTATTTATCACGTTAAAAGTTTGTGATAATTGCGTACTTATAGTTTGATTAAAAATATTCACGATTAATATTTAATTTTGAATACTATGTGTTTAAATGAATAATCTAAGGTGGATTAAATTTTCTTAAATGTACACTACCATTAGAAATTTTATAATATTTTTTTTAATTTTAATATATTACCAAAATGTCTACAAACATTACATCACATAAATATCACAACTTGCATGCCTTTCTACACATACTACTTACCATTCCTTTCCATAGAAAAGTCTCTCTTCCTCACTTATAAAATGTGGATCACTTACAATCTTTCAATACAACTATATTATTTTAAAATTTCATGTAATACCAATCCAAATATATTATCATTGAATTAATTTACAAATAAAACTTCGCTTGGTCGTTTTAAATTATCCCAAGTCCCTTAAATATAAGGCCTTCATCAAGAGGAAGTTCAAGGTCTCAACATAGGCATCACATCTTTATTATCTTTATTTTATTATGCTTTCCCTTATAAATCAACCATATATATAGTATCAAAACAAAATAAAAATAATTAGTGTGTTTATATATTTTTAATATAATGGTACACAATTATTTATTCTCATCCAAATACTAATAAAAACAACAATGGTCGTTAGTGATTGTGTGTGAATTACGACCAGTATGAAGTGATGCTTTTTGTTTTTAATCAATGATCATGGTGGATGGTATTACTGATGGTATTTATGAAAAATAAAATTTATATAATGTAATTATGATTATTATATTATGACTTAATATCCAACTTCACCCATATCATTCATTGAGTAATAGAAACAAAAATCGTGTGTTTTGTGGACTACAACCCCCGTGAAGAATCGATTTTTCATTTTTCATATAGTTTTTTAGTATTTATAAAAATATAATAATATATAGAACATAGTCATAAAAATATAAAATTAATATCATTATTATTATATTATAATGAAATTATTTAAATATAAACATCTCATTAACAATAATCACCAATTGAGTTAATTCATTTTCAATATTGGGTATATTTTACCACCTACTTGAATAATGACATCAAATTACATGATGGATTATTATGAAAAATTAATACTTTATATAATATAAGAGAAATTTTAAAATAATTTTTTTCTTATTTTTGGAAAGTATACATAAATATTTAACTGTTTAATTAATAAGAAACCATTCAAAAGACAAAAATAACCGAAAAAATGTTCATTATCGATTTCATCTTCTAGGATAAAGACTAAAGTATTAATGAAAAAAATTAAACATAATAAATCATTATAATTCTAAAATTATATTAACATTAATTAATTGTTAACGAAAAAATTTTCATGAATAATGAATACCAAAACCACTCTTATGAACCTACTATGAATGATCAAAACTATAAACACCCAATGTTGGAAAATAGACAAAAAAACTAATATACATAATGATAATGATTTGAAACGAAATATATAAATAGTATTATGTCTGAATATGGAATTTAAATATTATATTAAAGTAGTTATGTTTTTATAAGAGGATAGAGTGCATTCGACTAAGAAGGGAAATGAGGTATGGGGTTTTTATCTCAAATCTGAATCCACTAAGACCTGTTTATTTTATACAAAAAGTTTCATATTGGATGGGGTAAATAATACCCCATTCTCATTTTTATCATGATATCATTATATTTCATGATTTATAGTGTTTTATTCCATGGTCATTTTGTCTTGGGGTTTTGATTCAAAACATATAATGGTTATAACGGTTCATCTCAAAACATCCTTCTTTGAGCCACATGTTATTTTATGTATCAAAATTTTCATAAATGGTTTTTATACATCCATTTAGATATTAATTATCATATTTTATCCTTGTTCATGGTATTTTAACTTAAAACTCATGACGTATCTTTAAATCCATTTTTATTAAGTTGTTTCTTAAGTCATAATGGTTATCAACTAAAATTTCTCTCATTGAAAAAATGTAATGTATTAGGAATCTAATTCCATTAATGTGGGTCATATTAAAAAAAATTTAGATATTAAATAACAAAATGCATTTTATTCCTGGTAGGTTATGTTCAATTTAAATCTCTCTTATCAAGAGGATTTTATTTGAATACATTTCATGTTGTAAGTGGTTTCATGGCTAAATTCTCTTTATTAGGCCATAATCGCTCATTTTTATATATTATATCTCACAATTGATATATTATAAACTATAATGAATGTTCAATTTATTTGAACAATTTTTTCAATGGAAATAATTTTTCAAAAAAAAAAGTTTTCTTCCTTGTTGATTGTAATGTTTCACTGAGATTCCTTTTTTTTAATAATAACTTTTATAACATCAAATTTATTTTTCTACCATGTCCATATTATTTCTTCCAAAAAATATTCTATTTGTAGAAACTAAATTTTTTCTCAATATAACTTATTTTTGTCCAATTACTTCATTTTAAACTAATGATTTTTTATCCTTTTAATGATGTGAGTTTTTGTCTAGGTTATTACAAAAAGATCGAACGTTTTTTATATCCTTACAAAATAACATGTTTTATTATCCAATTAACATTTAAATTTGATAAAATTTATTTATTTTTCACGTTTTTATTAATATGAATTATTTTTTAAAGTTAAATTCGTCAAATAATTTCAACTAATTTTATTTAAGACATTATGTATTTCCTATGTTTCTATTATTAAATACAAATTTAAAAGTAAAATATTACAAACAATTTTCACTTTATTTGGTTTTTCCAACCATTACATATCTCCAAGAACACTTATTTGTAGAATTTATATTGATTCTTGAGAAGTATTCTTTTCTCCTTCACAAAAATCTTTTTGAAAGCAATTTTTTTACTTTAATGTTTTAAACTGTTTTCTGATTTTTTCTATTTTTATATCTTTCTACCCTCCAAGGTTTATCTTTCATGATGTATGGTTTTTATCAATATATATATATATGTTATTATGAAATGAATAATTTTGGAAAATGATATTATTATTTATTATTATTTATAATGTTTATTTTTTTTGATGTTTTTAGAGGGTTTACAAAACCTATTCTTTTTCTACGAGTTATTTAGGATATGGTTAATTTTTAGTGGTACACATATGTGTGGATAATGATGGGTGGGATCCTATATCACCATAAAATGAATTTATTTAAGATTATATCTCATGTTTTATTCAGGAATAGATATAATGATGTTTATAATATAGGGATGGAAATGATAGGTTTTCTAGTATTTTAAGTTGTGAACATAGTTCGTGTGTTCTCATATTTGTGGGCATAATGGTGTTTCTCTCAATTGTTTTCTTATAATTTTATTTGTGATACATTTTCATGTTATTATCAAGTTATTCCACCCTTACAATGTATAACTCATGTTATTCATTGTTTTTGAGATGTATTTTGTTTACATAAATGCCATGTTTTCAATATTATGTTTTATTACTAAATTATTCTGCACTTTTATTCTATGATAAAATGTTATATGACTATAGAGATGTGTTCTGAGCTAGTTCATATAATTTATTATTCCTTAATTATATTTTTATGATAATATATTACTCTAACTTGTTTCATGATAATTATATATGGTATTTTGTCCTTTTTTATGATATCTATGTCTTTGTCATGTTTTCCATCATGTTATGTTATGATTTACCCTTACGAAGTGTCTAAGATCACCCATTTTTTATCATTAATATACCCTAGGATATGAAGATGATTATATCATGTTAGATATCTAGAAAAGAATCTATATGAGCCTTGTTATTGAGAAATTTTCTCAAGTATAGTAATATAAGATGTTTATGTAGCTAATTTCCATTACACTAAACCTTTTAGTACTTGGTTTGTTTGTCTATTGTGAGATTTATTATTTATAACATGATCTTATTATATTATTTAAGTCATATTTAGATTTTTTTTCACTTAATTGATGTTTTATGCTGTGTTTTTATGTTGGATATTCAAGTAAACATAAGATGAATCAATACAGACCACATGAATTGATAATTCATGATCAGTAAACTGAATTCATAAAGGAGATGAGTTATCATGAGTTTGAAAAAGAAGTTGAGGCTACCATGAGAAAGTGACTACATGAAGAGACTATGGTAAGACCTGGTTTTTTTGAAAGCTAATGTAACGCCCCGACCCTAGTTACCCAGAGTCGGTGCATTATTACATAACATTGGCATGATCACAAGAAAGATAAAATCTCGAAAGACCGATTGGTTTAGTATCCTTGGAAACACTAGATATATTCATAAGTTTTACATTACATCATAAAATGAAAAACAAATACAACAACATAATGTTTCCACAGTCCACACTATAATCCCCTCATAATATCCCTGCAGGTCATTCATAACTTACATCTTCACTTCCTGGGAAAAATAAAACATAGAAAAGGGGTGAGCTCAAATGCCCAGTAAGGATAACAATATAGCGGAAACTTTCATCAATAAGAATAAACATTTAAGGCAATGTATAACTAAAACAAAAGCCTTTTAAACATGAACTTTCAACATGGTATGGCATAAATAAAATGAAATAATGCCATTTACTTATTCACATGGATATTCTACTAATCGAATAATCACATGCAAAAATCAATAACCACTTTCATAATGTTGGAATGCATAATGCCAGACTATCATAACCACATAGCCAAGGCCTCGTGCCAAGACTACAAATAAGATTTTTTCAAGGCCTTGTGCCAAGACACTAGTTTGTCTCATGATACCTACCGATGCATCGAGGAGCTATAGCGGGCTCCACACGTCACTTATTAAGTCCAATGCATTCCCATATGAAAAGGTTTAAACATAACATAAACATTCGTATTAAAACTAGCATACGAAATGTCAATAATTTCACCATAAACTATGAATGGTATAAAAATAGCACATCCATAGTCAAACATATCACAAAACCTTCAATACAATATAGAAGTTTTGTATCATAATAAATCAACTTCAAATAATCTTAAAATCCATCAAAGGATGTTGACATAGATGAAATCAAAATTCTTTTTAAAGAAATATCTCCTTTTATTTTGAAATCATTTAAGATCCATATAAAATAAAACATTTTCTTTGAAAATATTCTTATGAGCTTGTAAGGAAATCTTTGAAGATTTTATAACGGCGTAAAATAACCGCACCCGCCGTATATGTTAAAAAAACATTCTTACCTCAATTCTGTCGAAAAGGTTAAAAAGGACCTTGTTTTGAAAACGACGGAAAGATTCCTTTATAAACCTCTTATAAAAAGTCAAACAAGTGTATAAATGACTTTAACCCATAATCTTGTAAATAGTAAAAATGTTTTGAAATACATTTTTAAGAAACATGGATGTGGATGATAAAGATATCCCAGTAGATTATTACGTATAAACAACCTCGGATAATGAAGAGATTGTGAAATAACCCTTACCTTGTACTTTTCCTTGGTTGGGGTAGGTTAACCTCCTGTATAATGGTGAAATAGTTGTTATTAAATTATACAAGAATCATATATATTAATATGATATCATATATGATCTTTTAACATTGATTTGTTAATAATATCTTAGAATTATCGTTGTTTCGGGAGTTAACTTACTCATTTTATTTTATATGTTTTGTTACATAAGCCATGGTTGTTGTATCTTATTCATATCCATAATTATATCCAGTCCATAAACATCATTTTTAAATCATCAAATGATAATTATACTTCAATGGATACGATGGAGAATTAATCTCATCGCGTTCGTGGAGACGGTAGTCCGTACGTACGCACGAGCGACAATATCATTATTTTGATATTAAAATAATATATAAATGGATGTTATATCATATATACAGAATCATTAACATGTTATATTTATTATTTACATGAGTTACACATCATTATTATACCCATCCAAATAATATTATATTGAATAACAATTACACCACGACGTGGAGACGGTAAGCCGTACGTACGCACGTATGGTGACATGTTATTCAAAGGGTGGATAGAATACTGAATATGGTTGTACCATACTTATAATAACATCAAAGTATATGTGAGATACTGGAGTTATTATTTTAGAATGGTAAGAACAAAGAAAGAGGAAGTGGAAGAAGAAAGGAACTTAGAAAAGGGTGGTGAAATCATTACCTCTTCTTCGGGTTCTTCCTTTTGATTTGATCAAAAGGGCTCCTTAGGTTGGCTTTCTGATCATAATAAGGCCTCTAGGTTGTAGTGAGGGATGTTGGGAGAGTATTTGGGCAGATTTTGGCAGAACCGAAAGGCTTTGAAGGTGTGCAGAAATGAGAAGGAGGAGTGCCCTTTTATAAGAGGGGTGAGGGGCACCTTTGGAAAAGCTAGAAATATTAATTTATAATAAATTCATATTCGGTTTCTAAGGGCTACAAAGTTGATTATTCAAAGGTTAAGGTGGGGATAGGTCGAAAACCACTCAACCAATAGAATTTAGACAGGTTTGGGTACTTATATTAACCTTATCTTTAAGTATTAACTCTAAGTTAATTAGTTTCACTTTTACAATGTCTCTTTGTATTTTTATATAATATGGTTAATAAACTTACTATATACCTCCAAGAGACCCCCAAGTGGTCCATTAATGATTAACCTATCATGATATAAGTCTCTTGGCCGAACCTTAGATTTTTAGAAATTTAATATCAGTTAATAATATAATATTTGTTTTAAGAACTCTTTTATGTCAATTTTGACACTATTCAATAGTTGATTTTTTTGAAACTCATAACAGATTGATTACTTCGAAAAAAGTAAATCAAATCAATCCTAATATATCATAATATCCTAGAAAATTATTTTAATTCATTAAAAGTTTCATATTATATTTATTTGGGTATTTATAATATCAATTATTTAAATTTTTCACTATTATAGTAATTACTGCATCATCATTGTGTCATAAATAAAATAAATTATTTAATGTCTAAAAATTATAAATAAAATATCATTATGTAGGAAATATTTTTATCTTTCTAATTAATATTTATAATCCAAAATCCAACTTATATAACCCTATGTAACAATTGTTTTTCTAAAAGATATATGCTTGTGTCATTTTTGTATTCATTTTGACTTAATTAAAATAATGTGTCATTATCACTTAAAAGTGGATCCATGGGGTCCCAAAATCGACCCAAATATGCCCATGGTCGGCCATGTATCAACAAATAGGGTTAAGACACGTTTTAGGGTAATTTAGTATTATTATAATATTATTTTTTAACCCTTATTTACCGGATTTACCCTTAACCATGGTAAATAAAATATTTACCGCAGTAATTATTCAAAATGTATAAAAATAAAAGTTACCTATTTACACAATTTGAACATCCTGATTCCAAATATGGAATCAATTTTCCTAAATTTAAATCACAGAAGTGGCAGAAATTAATTTAAAATTAATTCCCGCTATCAAAACAAAAAGCGTGTTTTTAAGAGATAATAACTATCAAAAGATTGACACTTGTTTATGTTCGGTTTAATTGTAAAATTATGTCCAATGACCAACATTATATTAAATGGTAAAAATATATTCTAAATATACTTTAAAACCACTCAAATTCATAATTTATCACCATTAATTATTTTGATTAAAAAAGTTGTTTTTAATTAAAATTTAGTAATTTTCACTATTCATCAAAATATGAAAGTTATCCGAAAAGTACCAAAATTTCACCTTAGGCTAAATTCATTATTCCGAATCCAAAAATGAAGTCCATTTTAAAATATAAAATATATATAATTTCAAAAATTAGGTATTACTATTCATAACGGCTAGTTTGATTGGTTGTGGTGTGTGTTAAAACTCAAGGTTGCGTACAACACACGCTACTGTATTATTCAAAGAAAGTGTACCGTGGAAGCTTGGGATGTTTCATTTTAAATTTTTTATGTCCCCATTTAGTCAAAAAGTTTAAAATATTGTATTTAAAAAGGGTTCACTTTTAAAAGTTGATAAAAGTGCAATACTGAAAATGAATTTGTTCTTGCATTATATCTCATAATATGGATTCTAAAACTATAAGGATTATATAAAGTTTAAAATTTAGATAATACTATTCATAACATATTTTGAATGGATTTTTTTTTGTAAGTCATGGTGTGATTGAACTCGGTGTTGCGTGTAGTGCAAGTTATTGAATTATTTGAAGAAATAACACACTATGAAATCTTGGGGTGTTACATTCTCCCCTCCTTCAATAAATTGCGTCCTCGCAATTTGAAATTGTTCTTCGAAAATAAAAGGTTGAAAATAAAAAATATCTTTGTGGGAAAACCCACATCGGAAATTGGGTTACTAAAATTTATTCTTAATATGAGGAAAAGAGAAATGAAAGGGTCACCACCAAATTATGATCTCGATTAGGAGAAAATTGGTGGCATTTAGAGACATATAATTGGAGGAAAAACGTAAATATTTATAGGTAGTGATTGAGGTCATCAATCACAAACAAGTATAAAATTGAGGTCCTTAAATTCATCAATCTATGATGATTTAAAATACCATCGGTTCAACAAAACATAGGGTATTAGGATAACACATTTTTGACATTTCAAAATATCTTAGTTGAAATCCCACATCGAAAAATGAATTAACGAGGCCTCTATTTAAAATAAAGAGTGGAAAGTATGAAGATTACCGAAAAGAACACATACTAGGGTTCCATGTAGTAAAATATGGATATGGAAGAAAAATCTAACCATCAATTATCTGATGGAGAGTGGTAGAGAACATGGCTATGAAAAGGCTAACAATCCCAAAGCCATAAATTAGTGATGATTTAAGGTACCATCTAGGAAAACATTTTTGTTCTAATTTTCTTTTCCTAATATTGAGGAATTTATTTATGAGATTGGCTAAGATCATAAGGAGATATACTTACTTTATAATTAGAGTTTTATCCATTAATAAATTTCTACCACAAACTCATCTTTCACTCTAAAAGATAATAGAATGTAAAAAAATTCTATTTACACTATTCGTATAGGGTTCCAAAATAAATGAATTTATAATTCATCTACATGACCTTTTAATAAATACTACATTATTTAATCCAGGACATCTCATGGGCTAGTGGTAGGTGATACTCCCTTGTCGCCCTTCGGTTGTGGGTTCAAGTCTCGCAGCCTTGCCGGACGCGACGGGTTGCCGCCCGACCTCCGGTTTGTCCTTTTATGGCAATCCAAAATAATCCAAACTAGAACTATCCAAAATATTTCTGTCCAAACTCACAGTCTAACATTTATAAGTAAGGTAAACATAATATAGATCCTTTTTACCCCATAATATCATATGAATACCTTCATCATGTATTACCATATTCCTTATTGATTACATTCATGCTCCCTTATTCCATATAGAATGCTGGATATACTTCATTAATCCAAAAATGTTTTAAACCCCAACAATGATGGAATATAAAAATCATTAATCAGTTCCAAGGTAGTCAAGAATATCCAATATAATTTATCCAAAACAATCACATATTATTCCAAAATCACTACCTCAGTATCAGAACTATATTATGATTTATTATTAACCATATATTTTCCAAAAATTTATCCTACTATTGAGTCACTTTTCTTTGTTCCACACAATCTCAAGTCCTTAATGAAATAGTACTGCAGTACAATCCTTATATACTCCATGATTATTGTAACAAGTACATTGTTGATACAACACTCAATTGACATAATCAACATAAGAACTCTAATCATTCCTCTTCAACTCTGGTAGTATCATAACTTGATTATTATCCAATAGCATCATTTGCGGCATAGTCTGATGACTGGGACATAGGTTCGCGTAGTGTCCAAACTCCTTGAAAATGAAGCATTGTACATTTGAAACCATTTTCTTACCCTTGCAGTCATGTACTTTGCGCCCTTTTCCTCCACACTTATAACAAACTCCCATTCCTTTCAGGCAAGTTCCAGGGTGTTTCTTTCCACAGTTACCACATATGAGAAAATTCTTCTTTTCCCTCTTCCCTTTATCCATCTTTCTCTCTTCTATCCTTTTCTTCTCTTGCTTCCCTTCAAAGCCATAGGACTCAGTAAACTCTTTACTTATCTTATCAACACATGATATTATTTCTTCATATGATGATAATAAATGGGAGACTATTTCTCTTATCAATTCTAGCTTAAGACCATGAAAGATATGATCCTTCCTTCTCTTTGGATCATGTGCATTTCTGGAGTTCTCATTCCTTCTACTGGGCGCCATTTCTAAACAATGGCATAAACTAGATCAGTTTATGAATCAAAATACATAATCCCATACTTATAAAACACTTAACATAAATTGAACTATTTATGGATATAATCCATAATCATAAGAATGTTTTCTTTGAGGAAGTATATACTCATAATCCCTTCAAAATGATTGGTAATGAAAATGAGAGTTATCCTAAGTATATCCCCCGGGAGTGTCGTAACCAAGAGTGCAGCAAGGCCCATTGTCGTGCACTAGTTCCCGTCCGAGTCTAGCTCAAAGCGGTGTTTTCGGGTTTTACCCCTAGGTACATCTATGCCAGAGCCGCCTCTACCTGCTCGTATCCAGACAGGGATGTATTGCTCGGAAAACTCACAAAATCTCTACAATACCAAATTTCTAGGAAGTTCTTCTGTACTAATCCTCAAAGTTCATCTTAGGTCTACGTGCTCTAATCAGAGTTTATCTAAATCTAGTTTCCAAGGTTTGTACTAAACTTCCTCTAATACCAACTGTAACGCCCCGACCCTAGTTACCCAGAGTCGGTGCATTATTACATAACATTGGCATGATCACAAGAAAGATAAAATCTCGAAAGACCGATTGGTTTAGTAGCCTTGGAAACACTAGATATATTCATAAGTTTTACATTACATCATAAAATGAAAAAAAAATACAACAACATAATGTTTCCACAGTCCACACTATAATCCCCTCATAATATCCCTGCAGGTCATTCATAACTTACATCTTCACTTCCTGGGAAAAATAAAACATAGAAAAGGGGTGAGCTCAAATGCCCAGTAAGGATAACAATATAGCGGAAACTTTCATCAATAAGAATAAACATTTAAGGCAATGTATAACTAAAACAAAAGCCTTTTAAACACGAACTTTCAACATGGTATGGCATAAATAAAATGAAATAATGCCATTTACTTATTCACATGGATATTCTACTAATCGAATAATCACATGCAAAAATCAATAACCACTTTCATAATGTTGGAATGCATAATGCCAGACTATCATAACCACATAGCCAAGGCCTCGTGCCAAGACTACAAATAAGATTTTTTCAAGGCCTTGTGCCAAGACACTAGTTTGTCTCATGATACCTACCGATGCATCGAGGAGCTATAGCGGGCTCCACCCGTCACTTATTAAGTCCAATGCATTCCCATATGAAAAGGTTTAAACATAACATAAACATTCGTATTAAAACTAGCATACGAAATGTCAATAATTTCACCATAAACTATGAATGGTATAAAAATAGCACATCCATAGTAAAACATATCACAAAACCTTCAATACAATATAGAAGTTTTGTATCATAATAAATCAACTTCAAATAATCTTAAAATCCATCAAAGGATGTTGACATAGATGAAATTAAAATTCTTTTTAAAGAAATATCTCCTTTTATTTTGAAATAATTTAAGATCCATATAAAATAAAACATTTTCTTTGAAAATATACTTATGAGCTTGTAAGGAAAGCTTTGATGATTTTATAACGGCGTAAAATAACCGCACCCGCCGTATAAGTTAAAAAAACATTCTTACCTCAATTCTGTCGAAAAGGTTAAAATGGACCTTGTTTTGAAAACGACGGAAAGAATCCTTTATAAACCTCTTATAAAAAGTCAAACAAGGGTATAAATGACTTTAACCCATAATCTTGTAAATAGTAAAAATGTTTTGAAATACATTTTTAAGAAACATGGATGTGGATGATAAAGATATCCCAGTAGATTATTACGTATAAACAACCTCGGATAATGAAGAGATTGTGAAATAACCCTTACCTTGTACTTTTCCTTGGTTGGGGTAGGTTAACCTCCTGTATAATGGTGAAATAGTTGTTATTAAATTATACAAGAATCATATATATTAATATGATATCATATATGATCTTTTAACATTGATTTGTTAATAATATCTTAGAATTATCGTCATTTCGGGAGTTAACTTACTCATTTTCTTTTATATGTTTTGTTACATAAGACATGGTTGTTGTATATTAATCATATCCAGAATGATATCCAGTCCTTAAACATCATTTTTAAATCATCAAATGATAATTACACTTGAATGGATATGATGGAGAATGAATCTCATCGCGTTCGTGGAGACAGTAGTCCGTACGTACGCACGAGCGACAATATCAGTCTTTTGATATTAAAATAATATATAAATGGATGGTATATCATATATACAGAATCATTAACATGTTATATTTATTATTTACATGAGTTACACATCATTATTATACCCATCCAAATAATATTATATTTAATAACAATTACACCACGACGTGGAGACGGTAAGCCGTACGTACGCACGTATGGTGACATGTTATTCAAAGGGTGGATAGAATACTGAATATGGTTGTACCATACTTATAATAACATCAAAGTATATGTGAGATACTGTAGTTATTATTTTAGAATGGTAAGAACAAAGAAAGAGGAAGTGGAAGAAGAAAGGAACTTAGAAAAGGGTGGTGAAATCATTACCTCTTCTTCGGGTTCTTCCTTTTGATTTGATCAAAATGGCTCCATAGGTTGGCTTTCTGATCAAACTAAGGCCTCTAGGTTGTATTGAGGGATGTTGGGAGAGTATTTGGGCAGAGTTTGGCAGAACCAAAAGGCTTTGAAGGTGTGAAGAAATGAGAAGGAGGAGTGCCCTTTTATAAGAGGGGTGAGGGGCACCTTTGGAAAAGCTAGAAATATTAATTTATAATAAATTCATATTCGGTTTCTAAGGGCTCCAAAGTTGATTATTCAAAGGTTAAGGTGGGGATAGGTCGAAAACTACTCAACCAATAGAATTTAGACAGGTTTGGGTACTTATATTAACCTTATCTTTAAGTATTAACTCTAAGTTAATTAGTTTCACTTTTACAATGTCTCTTTGTATTTTTATATAATATGGTTAATAAACATACTATATACATCCAAGAGACCCCCAAGTGGTCCATTAATGATTAACCTATCATGATATAAGTCTCTTGGCCGAACCGTAGATTTTTAGGAATTTAATATCAATTAATAATATAATATTTGTTTTAAGAACTCTTTTATGTCAATTTTGACACTATTCAATAGTTGATTTTTTTGAAACTCATAAAAGATTGATTACTTCAAACAAAGTCAATCCAATCAATCCTAATATATCATATTATCCTAGAAAATTAGTTTAATTCATTAAAAGTTTCATATTATATTTATTTGGGTATTTATAATATCAATTATTTTAATTTTTTACTATTATAGTAATTACTGCATCATCATTGTGTCATAAATAAAATAAATTATTTAATGTCTAAAAATTATAAATAAAATATCATTATGTAGGAAATATTTTTACCTTTCTAATTAATATTTATAATCTAAAATCCAACTTATATAACCCTATGTAACAATTGTTTTTCTAAAAGATATATGCTTGTGTCATTTTTGTATTCATTTTGACTTAATTAAAATAATGTGTCATTATCACTTACAAGTGGATCCATGGGGTCCCAAAATCGACCCAAAGATGCCCATGGTCGGCCATGTATCAAAAAATAGGGTTAAGAAACGTTTTAGGGTAATTTAGTATTATTATAATATTATTTTTTAACCCTTATTTACCGGATTTACCCTTAACCATGGTAAATAAAATATTTACCGCAGTAATTATTCAAAATGTCTAAAAATAAAAGTTACCTATTTACACAATTTGAACATCCTGATTCCAAATATGGAATCCATTTTCCTAAATTGAAATCACAGAAGTGGCAGAAATTAATTTAAAATTAATTCCCGCTATCAAAACAAAAAGCGTGTTTTTAAGAGATAATAACTATCAAAAGATTGACACTTGTTTATGTTCGGTTTAATTGTAAAATTATGTCCAATGACCAACATTATATTAAATGGTAAAAATATATTCTAAATATACTGTAAAACCACTCAAATTCATAATTTATCACCATTAATTATTTTGATTAAAAAAGTTGTTTTTAATTAAAATTTAGTAATTTTCACTATTCATCAAAATATGAAAGTTATCCGAAAAGTACCAAAATTTCACCTTAGGCTAAATTCAATATTCCAAATGCAAAAATGAAGTCCATTTTAAAATATAAAATATATATAATTTCAAAAATTAGGTATTACTATTCATAACGGCTAGTTTGATTGGTTGTGGTGTGTGTTAAAACTCAAGGTTGTGTACAACACACGCTACTGTATTATTCAAAGAAAGTGTACCGTGGAAGCTTGGGATGTTTCATTTTAAATTTTTGATGTCCCCATTTAGTCAAAAAGTTTAAAATATTTTATTTAAAAAGGGTTCACTATTAAAAGTTGATAAAAGTGCAATACTGAAAATGAATTTGTTCTTGCATTATATCTCATAATATGGATTCTAAAACTATAAGGATTATATAAAGTTTAAAATTTAGATAATACTATTCATAACATCTTTTGAATGGATTTTTTTTGTAAGTCATGGTGTGATTGAACTCGGTGTTGCGTGTAGTGCAAGTTATTGAATTATTTGAAGAAATAACACACTATGAAATCTTGGGGTGTTACAGCTAATATAAATATAAATTAAGACCTACTACATGAACGATTGTAGACCTACCACAGGAATAAATATCGATTTACTACACGAATAAGATAATAAAATATGTGGAAAATAGTTGATCAAGTGACCATGAAATGAAAAAATTGTCTTATTGAAAACATGAACAACCATATATACAATCATCTAGTTGATGACCTGATTCATCTAAAATCTCAGTACAAAGAGAGTGAAATGAAATTTCCACTATATTTTATAAACTAATCTGTGGAAAAGAAGAAATTTGTTTCATATGAGGTTTGGTAAGGATCTTGTGTTGATATTTATTAATTAAACATCACAATGATATTTTTATTTAAGCAAGGATACTAATGAAAAATGGATTTTGAGTGAAAAACATCACATCATAGACGATTATCTTAAGTAAATAAAGTTTTTTTATATATGATTTGGAGAATATGAGTTCAATTTGATCAGATGACTCCCATGTCGAGTGTAAGTATTCATGAGAACATGACTTCAATGGGTTTAAGGGAATTATAAAGGCATGTGTTTAATCATTTTTATAGGAATATTATTTCTACATAATTATTTAAGACTTAGATAATTTGATATGTCTACAATTTTATGGGTTTTAAAAGAAATAATTCCAAGATTAATCAAGGGAGAAGAATTTTATTGGAGACAAAGAAGGAATTTTTAAGGAATTAATTAAATTTATATATGAGTTAAATATACATATATCATGGAATAAAAATAAAAAACCATAACATAGTCTTTAATGAATGGTTTAAGATTTTAACAACATAATACCAATGAACACAGAAGGTTTAAATAAAATTTATTTAAAATAAGTTTCCATGATTTTTGAATTAATAAAATATTGGTTATTCAAAAAATTGAATCACATGGTATTGTGAATATAAATGTGAGAGAATAAGGGGAAGTTGATGCTGTAAAATAATTTTTTTCTATCATGGAAAAAATTAATGTTAAGGATTAAAAAAATGTGAAGAAGATATAATTAAATATTATTGATCTTTTTGAAATTTATAGAGAACAATATCTATGTCTTTTTAATTATCAATAATCTTGTATATTTAATATATTAAATTCAATTGGTATTTTTAATGATAAACTATGAGAAGAATGTGGGAGAACATGGAAAAAATTTAAACTATTTATCATCAATTATATTATTAAAGATCAAAAAACTAGGTGTTTAAAATAGTTTTTGAAATATTATTCAAGATAGAATAATTTTATATGATAAGGAGAAGAAGATACAAAACACTATTCTCTTCTAAAGAAATATTGTGTGTTGAATTTGAAAGAGAAGAGAATATCTATGTGTATATTTATTTTCATAGGAGTAAGAAGGAATTAAGCTGAGTTAGTTATGGGGTTCAAAATAAGAATAAAGTGTTGTGTTTTCCATGTTTCAAAGATATATGATAGAACTTATATCCAATATAAATGATGAATAATAGGAGAAGAAGAGGAATTAATCCTTTGAATGAAAATAAAAATTCTATTCTTGTGTTTTGAAGAGGAAATTTTTTTTGTTCACTAATTTAAATTTAAGGAATGAATAATAGGGGTTTCCTACAAGATATTGTAAAATTCATAGAAGAAGAAGACGAAAATTAAGTGAAATGACATTCAACATAAACCTCAAATGGTGTAGAACATTCTTGGTGTTGTAAAGAAATTGAAGAAGTTGAAAACTGTCTATATATGCATTATAAAAATCAAATAGGAGTTTCATATGGACACGTCTATCACAAGTGTAGGAAATTGGGACTATCATATGTTCTACTCATAAAGTGTAGGGAAACCCACATTGTTTTCTAATTATATCAAGACAACCCACTTTAATTGTTACCTCATTATAGTGGAAAATATTTGTATCAGTAATCACTATACACAATAAGAACTAGCCACTTATTATGAGTTTTAAAAACTATAAAAATATCAACTAATACCCTCTACATATTTCATCTACTTTCATACGATAAGGAAGATAAAATGGGAGAATGAATTTCTTAACTAAAAAATAGGAAATGTTATAAAATATATAAACTGATAAAAAAAATTTATTGGCCCCTCTCAATGATGAGTATATCCCAAGTGGACCTATCAATTTTTATTAAAGGGGTGTTAAAATCTGATTGGATTCACTTTTTGAAGTATTTATCATTTTGAAAATTTTATTTTCCTTCCTATATTAATAATGAAGTGTAATTTTAGTGATGATTAATTTACTTTAGATCAGGACTTAATATCTACCAAGACCACATTTAATAGGGAAGAAAAGGAAAATGAAGATAAATATGGGATCTTTTTTTCTCTTAGTTAAATTACTCTTATCCAAGTTATAGATGAAGGAAATGATAGTTTAAAAAGATAAAAAAAAATTGGTTCATATTTCCACCAAGGATATAGAAAATTCATCCACCTCTAAGGATTCATATAATCATGTGATATATAGAAATCCATACACAAAGAATCCTATATAAGAAGAATAAAACATAATTGGGGATGTTGTTATATCTACCTGCTCTATTAAAATATCAATTATTAATTGAAATATATTCTACATTTTAGTCTCAAATAGACAATTTTCATTGTGTTTAGTGTCTTTAAAAGAATTCATGAAGAAAACATCCATCTTGATGATAGGTATATTATAAGGAAAATTATTTGCAAGATAATGTCATAGAATGCACAAATATCTCTATGAAGCTTATATCCATATGAATTTTGAATATAGAGATTGAAATAAATTCCTCAACATTTGAAAAAAAATAAATTATGTTAATGATAAGAATTGGGCTAGAAGAATAATTATGGGAAGATTCATGAACATGAAGAAAAGATATAAAATATCATGGATTTCAATGATGCTTAACTAGAGGAAAAATTAATGATGAATAATGCAATTTACAACTTATAATAAGAGAAGACCATAATGCAAGAATAAGAGACTAAAAATTTTAGTAATTGTTGTGAAAATATTTTTTTGTTTAAATATCAAAATAATATTCTCATTATAAATTTTATAGAATTGTAAATCAAACTAAATAATATAGATACGATAAATTCTATGATTTCACAACCAAATAATGAATAAGAAATTGTTTTCACTGAATTCTATTTGGAGGTTTCTATTGATAAAATACCTATAGCCTGTAAAAAAAAATTTGTGACATTAATTTTTAAGTTTCCAAAATAATATGTGGTGATTAATGTTCCATAAATTATTATCTCTAATAATTGATCTAAATTTTTATTTTTGTATAGTATAGGAAAAAATAATTCTGTACTTGTATAGATGAAATAAAGTGGTGATGATCCTGCCAACATGTCCAGGGTTTATGGAAGAATAATTATAGATGTTGATTCCCCAATAAGTACCAAAAAGTGGTGGAGAAGACCAAAAAATAGTATGCTTAATGTAAAGGAAATTCTGGATGTCCAAAAATAGATAAAATAAAAGCATGGTACGTGGGTCCATATTTGTTTTGGTATAGATTCAATTATTTGGAATGGATTATTGGTACATTACTCTAAATTATAAATCAAAAAGTAAGGAACTGTTAAGAGGAACAATTAAAATATTAAGAAACATCAACAAATGAAGAAGAATATGTTTATATCAAATATATTCAATATACATAAAGATATATGTGATTAATTAAGTAATGGTGGTCACACTAATGATGCATTATAATCTCAATATGTATCAGATACTAATGATAACATATGATGACATGAGAAAAATTAAGAATAAACCATGCCAAAGAAGCCTAAGATTGATGTGAACAAGTATTCACCCAAGAAGATTTCAAAGAATATAAGTGAGATATACATGGAAATCAATCTGTACAGAATATATAAAATAATATTAGAAATAGTTCATCATCTAAAAGGATTAATGTAATGAACGTAACTAATGAATTCATAAGTAAAGACTCCAAGAATTTTGTGCATTTTTCTAAAAATTTATTTAGTTGTGTAAAAAAATTATTGAGGGAAATAATGTTGGAGGAGGACTATGAAAAAGCTTGTACTAAATGATAAGAAGTTGGTTCACATGAAGATCTTTAATTTCATGAGTTATTGTCAAAAAAATAAATCTATTATGATAAATAAGTATTATTTTAAAGGTTAAACCTAGATGGACATACTCTTAGATATTTATATAAATTAGTTATAACAAAAGAAGAGATTCTAAATATGATGAAAGTTTCACAAGGTGATACAGGTTACATTAAGTATCTAGAGAATAGAAATCACACACTAAAAGAAATTAAAGAAGTGGTGAGATCCATGTTTCCAATATTTAAAATTTTTTTCAAAAATATTTGTGTAAGCATGAAGGATAAATTTAATAGAGAAATGAGGTTGATAAAATCCCTCAATATTTATATTCACATTAAGGAATGTAAAGATCCACCTTATTCCCTATTATATATATTTATATATTGTATTTGTGTTTTTAATATAGGTAATTGAAGGTTAATAATGACTTGAAGGGGAGAATATGATTATGATTGATAGTTTTCAATTTTATATTATCCAGATGAATATGTGATCATCTAATATTGATATCTCAATTGTTATTCTAGAAAATTTAAAGAGGATCACCATTGATAAAGTTGAAGAGTTGTTATTATCATAAATCTATATCTAAATTAATAAGTCTACATTTTGGGTTGATCCTTCAATTTTTATTTCAAATTATATCGTAACAAAATATTATCCTTTATGAAGATATAAAAATAGTAAAATCGGGATAGCCACATGAAAAAGATCCATTTTTCTACATTCCCACCTTGGATCATAAAACGATCTATTTACTGATGTGATTAACCATAATAAATATTGGTTTGAGTATTACCTTGAAAGAGAGATACCAAGATAATTTTTAAGAAACTATCTAAATTATCATTTCTTGAAAAAATAATTATTCTGGAATTTTTTTGAAGGAAATTACATAGACAAAGTATAGTTTTCTAAATCTCTCATCCTTTGTAATAATATTCCATCCTAAAATTAAGGGGTGGTGGGAGGGGTGGATATTAAATTAAACAAATGACATACAATTGGATGTTGTTAAGAAGGTCAATGGATTTATTAAATCTTTATATTTGTACTTAAATGCCTTTAACTAATGTGTTGATGTTATTTAAAGAAATATAGGTTAAAATTACCCATGATAATTGTGTATCTTAATTGGTATCATCAATGGTATCAGTCTAAAAGTATTTAATAGTCACTGATATAGGAAAATAATTCTCTTTTTTCATTTGGTATTAATTATTTTTTAATGGACAACTTAGTTATCTAAATCAAACCTTATTTTTTCTATAGTAGTCATGGATTAGTATACATAGAGTTGAATGATTCATTACACATTTATAATTCTAAATTTATACCACTATCACTAGAGATATGTATTTATTTTCAATAAGGTAGACAAAAAAGGAAATAACTAAAATGGAGATATAGAATTAAGAGTATATTGACATATAATTTTGTAGGTATTGAAAATAAATAAAAAGGGGTATATTGTTGAGACCAATTTATGTTAGTCATATTTCATGTCAAAATAATTTTAATACAATTTAAGTGAATAAGGATAAATTTGAGGTTTTTAATAATTTACCAATAATCATATCTCATTATATAAAGTAAATTGTGATTGATAGAAACATCATGGTTTTGGTTTTCAATTTTTCATGTCATATTTTATATAATATATGGAGTTCATAGAATGGTTATTTTAGAAATATAATTATCAAAAAAGGGGTTTCTATGAAATATATATATATAAATGAATATTGTGGAGGTTGATGAAGATTTTGTCTCATGTTTACCCAAGTTAACACAAAATTACTAGTATTGGACATAGTAAGTTCTAATTCATGGTCAATGTATCTACCACATGAAAGAGATGTAATAACATGATAATAACATAGTTGGAAAACATTACATGGAAAAGTGATTGAATGAAAATAATGTGACCACATGAAGATCCCATGGGAAAATAAGGTAGGTTGATGAAACTAATTCATGAAGAATGCGGTCCTACCATATAAAGAATTTTTGACCTACCACATGAAAAAATGATGATCATCCGCATAAAGAAGGTAATAAACCATTTGCATGAATGATAGGTGAATTGACCATGTGATAACACGATAGGTATATTGACCAAACCTTCATCCACATGGAAGATCAAGCAGTGGAAGATTTGATTCATCACGAATCATAGTATGAAGATAGTGATAGAATAGTGTCACTAAATTTTATGGAAAAATATATGTACAAGGAGATAGTTATGTCAGATGATTCTCTCAAGATGATATTCATTGATTAAGCATAGAAATGATATTATTATTTGATCATGTATGTTAAATAAAAATAGTTATTGTGTAAAATAAATCAAATAAAAGATGATTGAGTTAATAAGATCAAGTTGTTGTTGTAGGTGGGTAGGAGCATAAAACATTGAAGTTGATTGTTCAGATTTGATGTTGAGTATAAGCCTTATTTATTGTAAGGATTATGGAGTCTATTAAGTCACTGGAGATGAAGGTATTATAAATTCATGAGCATAATCCTTTATCTCAATGTATTAATTTTGTGTAAGCCTTCAAGACTTATATAACTTTAGACATCTACAGGTTTGATGTTATTTCGATAAATAATTTCATCATTAAAGAAGGGATAAGAATTCATTAGGTAATAAAGAATCCATATTTTGTGTATTGAATTAAATGGAATAGTGCAAGATATTTCTATATATCATGCACATAAAATAATAAAGAAGAACTACGTCTTCATAGAAATGATTAAGATATTAAAAACTAGAAACAAATGAATTTGGAAGTTTTCAATGGATAATCTTCATGATACGTTTTCATGTTTTTAAAAAATCCAAAAACATGTTCATTCAAATATATTGATTCATACGGTATTGTGACTATAAAAGAGAGAGATGGAGAGGAATGTTAAGTTGTGTGATAATTTTTATTAGCATGGTAGAAATTAATTCCAAGTCATCAAGAATTTTAAATGTGAAGAAAATAAGGATGATGGTAGTAGATATTATAGATGAATATGAATCCAAAGATCCAATTTTTTTGAATTATATATAATCTTGGTAATTCAAATTATTTCATTCAAATTTTATTTTGAATGAAAATAGAAGATAATAATTTTGGAGTAATTCAATAACACATCCACTCTTTAATATTATATATATGATTGTAGGTGAAAAAATAAAATTAATCAGAGAGGTTCAATACTATTATTCAAGATAAAATAATAATCTATTCCAAGTAGAAAAAAGTGATCTGACACCATTATTCCTGAAGAATTATTGTATATCAATGAATTAAGAGAATATATGATAATAGTGCATATTTTGATTCACATTATGTAAAAGAAGAGTTGGATGAGTTGACCATGTGGTTCACAAGAAGAAGTGGGTGCTATGAATTCCAAGTTGAGTAGATTAAAGAGGATTTCATTCATCCACTACAAGAGAAAAATAATATTATAAGAATATTTCTTATAAATATCGATGAAAATAATCATTCTAGACTATTTAAATTGAGTGTAAAAAGGTTGTTTCCCCAATTGTGCATACATGGGAATAAGAAGAGGAGTTTCTTGCATGTTGTTAGAAAAGAAAGAGAAGTGGAATATACAAGGGAATCACTATAAAATTCTACAATACTCATAACTGGTTGATTAATTTCTTAGTGACGTAAAGAAATTAAAGACATTGATGAATCTCTATATAGGAAATATAAAAACCAAACATGAGTTTCATGTGACCAGGATATCACTAGTCCAAGGAAGTAAGATTTTTTCTATAGCCCTATTAAAGAGTAGGTAACCAAACACCGGTTAAACATTGTTTCTAAACAAAACCATAGTAATTGGTATCTCATTAAAGTGGGAAATCTATTTACCAGTAATCACCATACATATAAAGGACTACCTACACTTTTTGAGTAGTGAACTGTAACGTCCCAAACTGGGTGCCACACAATGTTGCCCCAAACCAGTTGGTCACATGACCTCTAGCACACATCCCTATATTCATGAGGCTACTGACTAGTATCAAGGCTATGGTAAGTAGATCATGGGGATACTATACCCTATTTTACCATATTAAAACACCGATAGAAAATAAATAAGGAAATTGTGATGCATAGATAATCATAAATTGTAAAAATGTCACAAGATAACCAAAAAAAGAAATACAATAATCACCTTAATGGGAAACATTAAATACCAATGTATGTCTGAAAGTGTCAAAATTGAAACAGAAATCAAAGAAACTATAGACTCCCTACCGGGTCCTCAACCACATTCAGTTCCCTCATCCCTGATCCATCAGAAATCAATAATCTAATATAGGGAATTTTCCCTTAACCTATCCTACAACAACAATGTATATTCTAGTACCGGTCATTCATTCCAAATTGTGTGTTAGTATGACTATTTTGGCCACCACCAATGGTATCTAAAACAAATCCAGTCAATAAATGTGTATGAAATTGTAATAAGAATAAGTATAATGTACAACTAAATAGTTTATCACATATTAAATACTCTCTATTTAATCACATAAAAACCCTAGGTTCCAATAGATACCTGTACCTCAATACCTACCTTGGACCATGCCATAATCCAACCTTTCCCCAAGGTTTACCATGTATTTGAATGTATGTGTTACCATTCTTATTTCACAAATGAATGACCATGTTTACATTCATTTAAATCACACAATTTTAATGACCATTTTACAATTATTATTTCATAAATGAATGACCATGTTATCATTCATTTAAACACACAATTTGGATGATCCTATTACAATTATTTATAGTGGGATGAATGAGAAAGTTACCATTTAACATTTAGTAATAAAAAAATTAAATGAGCATGTTACCATTTATAATAGTTTTCTGAATGAGAATGTTACCGTTAAATATTTAGTAACATGTAATTGAATGAGAATGTAACCATTCATAATAGTTGGCCAAAAGATCATGTTACCATTCACCATTTAATAATACATAATTGAATGAGCATGTGACCATTCAATATAGATGGATGAATGAGGATGTTACCATTCAACATTTTACACATACCACATGTATCTCATTTATCAAGGTTAATCAACATTAACTACATTATCATATATAGCACATCATCACATCAATCATGATTAATTTACACTAAACCTATTACCCCAATATCACATTAATTTATAAATTAATTAATCATATCACCCTCATTTCTAATTAAACAATTATTCTTCAAATGAAACCATTTAATTAATTCCCCAAAAAATTAATCACATAAACCTCTTTAATTAACCCAACCATTAATTAATCACTTACTCATAATTAACTTAACAATTAATTATTTCAATTACAGAACTCAACATATCATAATCAGTTCATCAATTAATTATCTCAATAATAAATTAAATATTACATAATTAATTTCCACAATTAATTATCTCATTCAAAATCTCAAATCTTAAAATCAATTTCATGATTAATTATCCCAAATCCTTGAATTTTTTATTCAATCTAATCCTCCAATTTACCAATCAATCAATTGAACAGATTAATTTATTCAGCTTAGGAACTCCAATTTATATGTAACCCTATAAAATTTAAAATTGCATATATGTAAACAATGTTTGTGACTATAGGATTGGAATCATAGACCACCTAACTCAAGATCGCTGATGAATAAAACTAACCCAAAAATTCCCCTAATTGAGCATATTCAATAAATAATACATTAATGAACATGATTTAAATCTGAGTCCTCAAATGTGGAGGAAGCAGTGACATATTTCCTACATTTGAAATAGTAATCGGCTACTGGATTCTTGTCCATAATTACCAGATAATCTGTTAGAAAATGATCTAGAATAATATTAATAACCATAAGTTATAGCGTAAAAATCTAGATCTGAATATCCAAGATCCAATGCGAGATCACTTTTTGGTCGAAGATTGTAATGCGCGAAGACACATGCATAGGTTACACGAATCCAGTATTCGATTACTATCATAGAAAAAGAAAAACTTGCCTCTAGCTCGGTGTATAACTTATGGTTATGTGTAGAGGTTTACATATATTTGGAGACATGTTTTTCATTTTCTACATGTCATAATTACATGATGTGAATTACCATTTATATAATGTATCATTCGTTACATTTTTTCATTAAAATCCCATAAACCTCTTAAAAAATAATTACATATTACACTTAGTGAAATAGAATTACACATGGTGAAATATTATATGTGGTGAATGCTAATTTCACATGGTGAAATATTACTCACAGTGAATTCCAATTTCACGTGTTGAAAATGAACACATGGTGAAATATAATTACATGTGCTGAAATCTTATTTCATGACATGTTGACATGTGGTGAAATATAGCTACAGGGGGTGTAAATGTTTTAGGTTTTTATTTAATTTAAGCAGTGAATTAAATTCAAAACAACCCATCTTATTTAAAAATTTCAAATGATTCATACCTAAAAAAATAAAATATCTTAAAATACCACCAACTTATAACAACTCATCCTCGAGCTTCACTCCCAATCCTCTATAATATTTTGAGTCAAAAAATATTGGGCCACTGAGCCTGTATATCTAATCCCATTAAACATGTCTCCTCATAGACTCTGCCATGTTTCCACAAAACATGAACTATCAACACTATCTTACCCCTCAACACATCCTCACTGTGATCCGACACACATATTGGATGCAACTAAAAGTATGCATCTATATCAAGATCTAAATCAGCCACACTGATTACATGAGAAGGGTTGGGGTGATACTTATGAAGTTGTGATATATGGAAAACATCATTCATAACACTATATTTCTATTGAAGATCCAATCATTATGACACCGACTTCATTCTCTTCACAATTCCAATAGGTCCGAAAAAACATGGGTGCCAACTTTCCCTAATTCCAAATCTTACGATGACCCAACCCAGGTGACACCCAAAAGAAAACAAAATATAACTCCATAAACTCTAGGGTTTGAATCCATCTATTATCATATGAATTCTTCCTACTCTGAGTCATAACTATATGTTTCCGAATCAGCTAAACCTGCTCCGGCATATCCTTCTTGAGACTTATCCGAACAACTCAGACTCACTTGCCTCTATCAATTATATTGTTGATCTACATGACCTACCATAAATAGAATCATATGGTTTCATCGTCATAGTTTTCTGATAATTTTTATTTATGGAGAACTCTACAATATCATAATGTATCTTCCATGAACCATCATAGTCTATAACACATGCCCGTATAATATCTTCAAGAACCTATATAGTATTCTCCTACTTCCCATCTATCTGTTGGTGGAATGTTATACTCATTAATACCCGTGTTCCAAGAACCTCTTTTAATCCCTTCCAGAAGCGAAAAGTAAAGCTCATATCATTCTTTGATACTATATTCCTAGGCACCCTATGAAGAATAACTCTCTCCTGAACATATATTTCTTAAAACTGCTCTACTGTGAAGGTTTACCCTATTGGAATGAAATTTGCTACAATATTCAATCAATCCACAATAATCCATATAGCATCATTCTTCATAATAATATTCATAAGACCTACCATGGAGTACATGGTCACGTCATCCCACTTCTATTCCGAAATGGGAAATGGTTATAGAAAACTTCCTAATCTTTGATACTCTGCCTTCACCTACTAACAAGTGATGAATCGTGTCACAAACCCAAATATCTCATTTTTCATACCCATCCACCAAAACATTCATCGAAGGTCATAATAACGTTCGGACACATCTGGATCTATTTCCCACTTAGAGGCATTAAATTATCACATGATCTCCTCTTTCATGCTCGCAGACACAAAAACTATATTCTTTATATAGATGATATAGTCCTCATCTATCAACTAGTCCAAAGGTGCCTCACAACCTTCAATGATTTTCCTCAAGGATAAACTCTCTAGATCCTCATACTATCTGTCCCTAAGTTTCCTTGAAATTTCCGACACCACAGAAACTAATACGAGAGTCATCGTATCATGAATCTCATAACCCAAAACATGCATCTCATCTCGAAACATCATTATCTTCCACTCAGCACCATACTCTGGAACTACCTGAGTATGAGTTTTATTTCTCAAAACATTAGCCACACTATTTACATTCCCAAGTGTATTTTCTAGCTCAAAATCAAAAGGATGCATACACTGAACCCATATCTTCTACCAATGATTAAAATATAAATAGTAAAAGATATACCTATATCTCTTATGGTCAGTATAAATTTTAATCTTTTCACCAAAATGATAGTCTCTTCAACACTTCAGTGAATACACCTCTGCTAGTAGCTTCAGGCTATGCATAGGGTAGTTCTATTCATGTGGTCTCAACTGTCTAGGACTATATTCAACGATTCGATTTCTTTGAATCAACACAGCTCTAATTCCAATCCCAAAAATGTCAAAATACACATTGTATTCCTCAACTAAATCAGGTAGGATCAAAATTGTTTTTGATGTCAAATGATTATTTAACTCTTGGTAGGCCTTCTCACATGCATCCAACCATTCAAATATTATTCCCTTTTTGGTCATGCCAGAAAGTGGTGCTTCCAATTGGAAAAATTCTTGGATGAACCTCTTGTAATTTCCAGCTAATACCAACATGCTTTAGATATCCAAAGCATTCTTGGGATGATCGTGAGAAACCACTAGTTGAACCTTCTCTGGGTCCACTGAAACACATTCCTAAGAGATGATATTCCCCATGAAGTGTACCTAGTCAATCAAAAACTGACACATAGATTGCTTGGTTTATAGCCAATGATCTCTCAGTGTACTCATAAAGTGGTCAAGATTATGGGTATGATCATCATGAGTCTTTGAGTACACCAACATGTCATCCACGAACACCACAAAAAAACTAATCTAGGTATGGATAAAGGATTTTGTTCATCCAGGACATAAACACTGATGGTGGATTCGTCTTCCCAAAATGCATTTCAACAAACTCATATTGGATATACCTGCTTCTGAAAGAAGTCCTCAATATATTAGATGTCTGAACTCTCAACTAATGATACCCCGATATCAATTCAATCATTTAGAAAATGAAATCTCCTTTCGACTGGTCAAATAGATCATTGATACCTGGATGAGGATATTAGTTATTTACACTCATCTTATTCAACTTCTAGTAAATGACACACAGACATAAAATCCTATTATCCTTCTTTTTAAACAATCTAGGTGATCCCCAAGGCAAAGCACATGGATGGATAAATACCTTATCCTAAATCTTCTCAAGTGGAGTATTGATATCTTGAAGCAACATCAGTTCCATTCTGTAAGGTGGAATAGATAATAGATCAACCCATGCATGTGATCAATAGTTAATTACACATCTCTCCCAGGTGGAAACCCTACGAAGTCCTTAAGAAATAAATCCTGAAATTTTTTCACCAATGCTGGAAGGAAATATTTTCTAACACCCCCTACATTTAGCAATAGACTTGCAGCTTGAGCTATGAGCTATCCCAATTGCTATGTAATTGGCCTTACTCGTCCCTCCTAGATATCCCACTCTCTTTTATGAATGTAATGGTAACCCTTAGGAGACGTAAATGTAACTATCCTTTTGTAATATTCTATGTCGGATTGATATGTGACTAGGAATTTTATACCCAAAATTAAGTCAAATCTTGACATGTCACGAATATATAGATCCCACAAGAAAATGGTACTTCCCTATCTCAAGAGAACATCCCTTGCACATAAAGATGTCTCTAGACCGTACACCAAAATGTGTATCTATCTTCATAACCCAGCACAAAAACTCCACCACTAGACTCAAACCATTAATATTTTTTTGTAATTATAAAGGAATGAGAGGAATGAGTATCAAATAAAGCACTAACTGAAGTAAAATCTTAAAAATAATCTCGATCACTGTTTACAACCCATACTCACAATCCACAATTGTAGGCTACAATGCATGAAACTATCCTACCCTTCTTCCTTGTGATGTAGTTTGACTCTCCCGAGCTAACCCACTCTATTGATGTAAAAGATCTTTCTTATAAGAACCACATCTGCAACCTCTTCCACCTCGGCTAGTAGAAATCTAACTGCAGAAAAACATGGTCTAGAAGATCCCCTCCCCCCACCTTGGTTCTGTCTAGATCCCTAATTTGAAACTATATATCATGGGTTCCTAAAGAACCTTTGGAGAAGTTCAATATTTATTTAGGATCGACACTCCACTGGTGGTCAGGAAAATTTCTTAATATAATGTCTCGACCCACCACTCTAATGACATATCACTCTAGTACGGTCATGTGCAAAAAAACCTCCTATCTATGTACAATTATTCCCACCACTGTGGATAATGTTTTCATTACATTTCTTCCTACTCTCAGAAGTCACACCTTGTGAGCATCCAATAGCAACTATTTGTCTTGTACTCAATGCCTCCCTCAGGTTACCTTCAGCTATGAAATCCTGATCCACCACCTCAGCAAAAATATTTAATCTAAAGAGATTGAATTGGGACTTAATATCATTCCTAATTCCACCACGAAATAATTTCTTCATATCTACCTTATATCATGATAATGTTGGAGTAAATTTCTATATCTATGAACTATCAAACATAATTCATAACAGAGATGCTCTCATAAGTTTGCTATATGAACATTTCATATTTCTCCTCCCTGAGTGTCTTTGGATATAAGTTCTTCAATAATTTCTCCAAAGAGTCTTTCACTATAATTCCACTATTCTTTCCAGTACACATATGAATATCCCACAAGAACATCATTGATTCTCATAGATTATAAGTGGGCCACTTGACCCTATTCTTAGTAATATTCTGATGATGTTCAAGTATCATCTCAATGGACTCAATGCAAAACTCATCTCCCTTTGATCCACCCTCTCCAGTACAAATCAGTGGGTACAACAACTTAAATTCCCCTATCCAATTAGAGATGATTTTCTTATCCCACCATGGGTCTCTTTATCTCAATTGCATGAAACATTTTATGTTAACTTGTAACTTCTCTCATAATTCCTCCCCGAGAACTATCTCTGCATTAGCTTACACCACTAGAGAATCATCCACAGCCATGTCCCCTGGTCTTCCTCTCAATAAGTGCCTTCATGAAGGCATATCTCTATAAGACAGACACACACCTTAGAAAAAAGATAACATAGCTTTATTAAATTGATATTAGGGGAAAACTTAAACCAGAAACATTAATTCTTTTCCAAAACAATCTCCACACAATAAAAAATAAATCACTATTACTACCCTTAACCACCCCACACCTCAATTAGGTTAACAAGGGTAACCACATTATCATATTCATGTTTCATATCTAGAAACCCATTTATTCAAATAATTACATTATTTGGTACTTCAAAATTTTATATTAGGAACCATTTTCATTTCAATTTCCCAAGTAAGGAAAATAGTTTATGATCAACAAATTTCCCATATCCCATTTTCATGTGTGTGCCTAAATTGATGGATTTCATAAAATAATCCTAATTTCATAATATTATTCATGCAGACTCAAGTTCTATTCCATTCTGTGCTACGATTCAATCCCAACAAATCACAAAAACCATTATGACATAACACAACAGTGCATCACCCAAGGTGAAATAATATTCAACCGTAACAGAAAACAACAATTACAAAAATCCCACCCTGAGTACTTTGGTTCCCCCCATACATGGGTTTAAAACTCCCCAGAAAAAGCTTATTACCAAACCTCAAATCATCCTAGTATCCTGTCTACCTTTCTCAAATAGTAAGACAAATTAAGAAGAAAAAAACTAGGTCTCTGATGATAGTTTGTAATGTCCCATCTTGGGTTCCAGACAATGGTGCCCCAAACCGGCCAATCACGTGACCTCAAGCACACATAACTATATGATAAAGGTTTCCCACTAGAAAAAAGCATATTGTAAGTCGATAATGGAGAGACTATACCCTATTTTATCATAGTAAAACACTAGTGGAAAATAAATTAACATATGCAGAATCATATATAATCATAAACAATACTAGTAACCAAAATAAGAAATATAGTACTCAACTGAAAGGAACAAATTACATACCAAAGTAAGATCAAATGTTTCTAAAATGAAACAAAATTTAAAGACACTAATGGCTCCCATATGGGTCCTGAACCAATTCTGGTTCCCTCATCCAAGATCTATCCCCAATCAAAAATGTAAACCCAGGCCTTTACCTGTAACCTGTCTTGTAATAATAAATTATATTTGGGTATTGATCAGGTAGCCCAAATAGGTTCTGACTATGACTTTGTAGGCCACCACCAATGGTTTCTAATAACAATTCAGTCAACAACAATGTATGTAATTGTAATAAGAATAAATATAATGTATAAATAAACAATTTATCAAATTATTAAATATTTTTTATTTAATCACAAAGAAACCCTAGGTTCTTGGAGATAACAATACTTGTATACCTACCTCATACCGTGCCTGAATTTGATCTTTCCCCATGATTTACCATGTGATTGAATGTCATTGTTACCATTCATATTTCAGAAACAAACAACCATGTAAAAGATCATTTAAATCACACACATTGAATGACCATGTTACCATTCTTATTTCACAAATGAATGACTATGTTACCATTCATTTGAACAAAAAATTAGAAAAATCGTGTTACCATTCTTAATAGTTCGTTTAATTAATATGTTACAATTCACCATTTAATAATACATAATTAAATGAGCATGTTACCATTCATAACATTTGGATGAATGATCTTTTTACCATTCACCATTTAATAATACAAAATTGAATAAGCATGTTACCATTCATAATAGTTGACCGAATGATAATCTTACCATTCACAATATTTGGACGAATAAGCTTGTTACCATTCACCATTTTACACATATCACATGTATACCATTTATAATGGTTAATCAATATTAACCAGATTATCCAATATAGCACATCATCACACCAAGAAGGATTAATCAAAATTAAACCTCTTACCCCAATATCACATTAATTTATCAACTATTTAATCATCTCACCGTCATTCTTAATTCAAAAATTAGTCTACTCATAAAACCCATTAATTAATTCCCCAATTAATTAATCACATCAATATATTTAATTAACCAAACCATTAATTAACACTTACATATAATTATTAGTCAGTTAATTTCTCAATTACCAAACTCAACATCTCATAATTAATTCTTAAATTAATTATATATATCCATAATTTAATATTCCATAACTAATTTCCGTAATTAATTCTATCATTCACAATCTAAAATCTCATAATCAATTTCATGATTAATTATCCCAAATTATAGAATTCATTATTCAAACAAATCCTCAAATTTCACAATTAATCAATAGATAAAATTATTGAATTCTACTTAGGAACGCAAATTTCTAAGAAACCCTAGAAATTATATAATTACATATACCTATACAAATTTTGCAAATGTGGGATTTGAATCATCAAAAACCTAACTCAAGATCAGTTATGAAGAACCCTTTCCAAGGAATATCCCTAAATTGATGGTAATCAATATATAATGCATCAAGGAACATTATTTAGATCCGACTCCTCGAAAGCGGGAGAAGTGGTGACAAAATCCCTACATGTGTTAACAATTAGCTACTAAATTATTCTCAATAAGAACCAGATAATCCGTTAGTAATGGATCAAGAAGAATATTAATAACTAAATCGAATACCTGGAAAATCAAGATCCAGATATCCAAGATCTGATGTGAGTCTCTTCAATTCGAAGCAGACTCCCTGAAATTACTGGATGAAGACCTGCAAAATGGAGGGAGGTGTGTGGAGGGTCTTTGGTTGAAGAATGCATTATGATAATGTGTTTTGGTCGAAGGAATATGTGTGCAGGATGTATTCAGTGAAAGATAGGTGATTCATGGAGTGTTAGTGGTAATGAAAAATATGTATGGAGTATTATACAGAGCTAGAGATGTGTTTTTCATTTGTTTCACATCATAATTACACAACATGAACTCCCATTCCACATTATGTAACATTTTTTATATTTCCTATTGAAATAAAATCAAACCCTTTAAAAAATAAATTACATATTACATGATTTGAAAAATTTCACGCAGTGAAATCCAATTTTATGTGGAGAAATCTTAAACATGGTGAAATATTATTACACGTGGTGAAATAATATTTTGAGACATGTCTACACGTGGTGAAATACAGTTACATGGGGAGTAAATTTTAAAGGTTTTGAATTAATTTAATACATGAATTAAGTTCAAAACAAACCATCTTGATCAAAAATTTAAAATAATTCATACCTTTAAGAATGAGAGATCTTATATGAACATTTTAAAAATATCATATGCCTAACTCTACAAGATTTATCTTATTTTATATGACGAGGAAGATACAATGGGAGAATGAACATCTTATTCAGTCATAGTGGTAAAGGGATAAAAGATATAAATTGATACAAAACTACACCAAAAATAATTCAACCCCCTATTGGTGTTGATAATATAACATTTCATCCTACCACAATGCATTTCCATATGATTCCTTTGTCCATGAAATGGAGTAAGCATGGAAAATTATCACGAACCAAATATAGTCACCATCAAAAACGGCACCCGACCCAGCCCAAGACAAGCCCAAAGTGCGTTCCCAACCCCCATGGGCTGGGAAAAGTGCCTGGGAATCCTAAAATGATGTTTGGGAACAACTTACCTGAGTTTATAAACATTATACAACAAACAAACTCAATAAAACAAATCTGGAATTTTCATCTAAAACTGTATTTTAAAAAATTTCAGAACTGAATTACATAAGTTAAAAATATATTTATATTCCATTAAAAAGGTATAAAACCAAATAAGGATATCCCAATAACCATCACATGGTACGAGGCACCGACCTCAAGCCATCTCCACAACACTGCATCATGCCCTACCGGAAAAAACCCGAATTGTTGGCGCAAAAGTTGTACCTAAACCTGTGAGAACAAAATAACCAAGTCTACTAACACCCAAAAGTGTAAGTAACGTGTGAGCCAAATCCTAGTGGGATTCCACCACATAGATATTCCATGCAATAAAATTCAATGATGAAAAGCATGCAAGTTTTCAAAAACATGTAATTTCTAATTACAATTTCTAAAAAATGAAACTAAAAAAATTAGTTTTCAAGTGGGATAATTTAAAGAATCAACAATTTTAAATTAAATTCCAATGCTACAGAATTCTCCAGCCAAATATATCATATGCTGATAGTGAGTATAATGGATCTAATGAGAACACGCAATAGGAAATAACTCCAAGGCACTAGCTAGCTGTGGGTCCTAGGTACCTCGTATCACGGTGAGAGTAACCACAAAAAATATCCATTATCATGAACAAGCCACTAGTAGAGAACATAACCATAACCTATTTTTCCCCAATAATCATAATCAATGTTTAGTTAGAGTTGTAAGCATCCATATTTCTAAGTGAAACTAAGGCCGAACTCTACGAATTCACTAGTATACTAGTACACGTCCACCCACCTAGATACTCAGGTTTTACCTTTGTGCTCAAACAAGTTAAAAAAGTCAAAAAATATAATTTTCACATGAAAATATCATCTCCACATCCAATTTTTACCAAAAATACCCCATGTATACTACACAAGTCACAAAACTCCACTTTTCATTCAAATTGATTTTGAAATCCGACTGACACCAAAATAGCCCACAACACTTTTCACATTTCTTCAACACATACACAAATCCATTAAACAATTATATCAAACCAATCTAATATATTGAAACTCACATAAAATATCACTCAAAAGTTACATAATACCCTTTTCATAACCAGAATCCATTTTTGACATCACACTCACACAATACATCCCACATCACATTCGCATCTCTTACACACTTTAGTAAATCCATCAAACATTTTTGTAAAATATTTAAAAGATGGAACACATCACAAAACATCCCCTATCACATTTAAAATGTACCATTTCAGAATATACACACTCCAAAATAGTTTTCCAATATGGTTTCACCACTTATATGAATCATTAAATCATTCAAATCATTCATAAAATATTTCCAACGAGTTTACCCAATCTTTGCTCATAAAACCATTTTAAATACCATATTTCAAGGAAAAAACCACTCAAAAACACTACCAAAGTAGAATTTTCTTCCCTTTTTACATTTATAAAACCATTTTCAACTGTTATAAAATCACCTTGAATAATACCATGGAAGATTTAAATGAAAAAACCAATTTTCATAAAATTCTCTCAAGAAGTATAACAGTGTTTTACACACCAATCCTATTCCAAAAACCTCCCTTAAAAGGACCACATGACACCAAGATATATAAAAAATAGAATTTTTATCACCTTTGAACAACTAAAAAATCATTTTCATATTTTATAAAACTACCACAAAAGATACCACATGTGATACATTTGAAAAGTTCACAGATTCGAAAAGAATAAAATTATAAAATTAAATTCTTAACCAAATCCCAAAAAATGGTTTTCACACCACACAAAAAATATAGGGAACATGAAAAACCAGTAAAACAAGAAAATTAACTCATCAAGGAATGGATAACCATGGAATCACCTACAAAAAGTGTCGAATCCCTCAAACATTTGTGTGAAACACCAACTACACCACCACTGCAACACAAGGAAGTCAAATCCCGCCCTAGACCACAATATATGAACAAAAAGACACCAAATAGACCCATAGGTTCAAACTCTAACTTATGGACATTTTATAACATAATGGAAGAGGGAGGAAACCCAAAGGGAAAAGGATGAAATCAAGAAAGAATCACTTACCTTGAAAAATATCGAATAAATCACCCCAAATACACTAGTATCTGAATTTTCAAACATCCAAAAATTAAAGGGAGGTTATATAATGGATGAATAGATTGTGTAGGAACTAGAATGGGGGAAATAGAGTGGGAAATGAAGGATTTATGAAATAATCAATTTACCTCTTCAAATCTAGGCGATTTGAGATATTCAGAGAAGGTTTATCCAAATTCGTGATGAAACCGATCTCTAAAGAGGGGGAGGAGAGCATGATGTCGTGCCTTGGTTATGTGGGATCATGTGAGAGTTGGAATCACCAAATAAACGTAATACCTGTCGGAGATATTAAAGAATTAAAAATATTTTTAATGTAGAAAATGGGTTTTGGGCTGGCCCAATCCCTTAAATAAAAATCCCAATCCACCATGATTAAGGATTTATAGATGGTAGAAATTAATATGTCTGTGTTAATAGGTCAGGGTATTCCAATTATTAATTGGAATGGATGAAAAATGTTGAAAATTGAGGAGTTATAATGGAAACAATATTTATTTTTAAATCTGTAATTGGGCTCACAGTTTGCCTCAATTCATGAAATCTCACCCATTTCTCCATAAAAGCATGTGAAACCCCAAAAACAATGCATGAATGGTAATTAAATGAAATTTACCTTTAAAATAAGTCTTTCATGTGAAAATTATCCCTACCATGAAAAATGTCTGTCGCAGGAAAGCCACAGAAAGGCTAAATACAAAAACCAAACCCAACCGATAAACCAAGATGTACTTCTTTGCCAAGCTTCACCCCCAAAGTCCAAAACTCCTTCAGTGATCAATTAAGGAAAGAATTCTCTCAAAAAACCATTATTACACCACATTCATAAAACAATAAATCACATTTAGGATTTATCCCAAAGTAAAACTCCTCAAACAAAATCTGAACAATCTAAAGCAATTTACCCAAACAAACAATAACATCGATCAAGGCTAGAATTACCTTGATATAACTAAACCGTTGGGCACTATCCAATCCCAATGTTTACCCAAAGAAGATGAATGTAGTTAGATAGATCTTAATGAGACTAACCACTTCCAATCCATGACCAAGGTCAAAAGTTAGTTACTTGTATGAGGAGACCCAAATAGGCTCCCCACCATAGAAGAAAACATAAATTTTTCCCGAGACAGAATCAGGACACTAATAGGGGGAGGTCCGAACGGACTCCCTGGTAAAAGGGGTACACTTCCATTAGACATTTCCAAAAGAACATACATGGGACCCATGGTGGGTCTCCCCACCATAGGAACCAACCATAATAACCGGCCATTATGGGCTGACACAGGAAAACCCAAAACTCAAAGAGTTGAGACGACTGCATGGTTAGTCCGCATTGTTTTGGGAAACCATGTCATAACCATGTGGATCCTTATATCTTCATGGTTTTCTAAGGCACAATTACAACATACCATGTGAAAATCATGCTCTCAACCTGTCTATCCAAACTTCAAACCTTTCTCCATATACCCAGTCGAAACCAAAGGGGGGATGTATGAACTCATGATACAACATTAAAACGTGGACCTCCCACCTCTACCTCTAAACAGGAACAACTGAAACAAGATGACGACACCAGATGTTTAAAATCTTCCTATCATTCATACTGAGGATTGGAGTTTGTACAATGGTTTGAATAACCCTGGGATTTCCCCTGACTGTATGCCATCTTGTCTCTAGGACCTATTGCTGGAGCTCAAATGATTAAAGCATCTTCGACCACATAGTTAGGCTTTATAAACCACCTGAATAGAACTTCTTCTTCTGGTGATACAAAAAAACTACACTGCAACCCCTAATAAGTTTACCAAGAACAAACACATTCCAAACATACTTTACCCTAACCCAAAATTTCACTGAAACGAGGTCTTAGAAGATGCACACACATCACACATTGTTTCTTTGGGTGAGAAAAAACCAAAGGAAGGGACGTATATAAAAACCTTCCTTTGAAATAGATGATTTTGAGGTTTTTAAAAGGGATACATACTTCCAAAATAACAGATACTCTTAGAGGATTGCACATCCATCACCTTTATAGTCAAACGATCACCTGACATCACAAGGCGTCACTAAACATGACCATTGTGACTGATAGAAACAATACATGGAACGAGACCATATGCCAAGTCCCTAATCAACACACAAGTACAGAAAGTGTCCATAATATCCTCTCATGACTATATTCCCCAACTTATCGTTTAACATGAACTCCTACTTCAAATAAACTATGAAGAACCTATAGGCCCTCTTAGACACCATCAAAACAATCATCCACACTAACAACCCCAGACCACTTCCACCTTCGACGAATCTGGAAACATAAGAAACTAAGGTCTCTTTCAACCTTACACTATTAATATCCTACTACATGTGGATCCAAAAATAAAATAAAGGAATGGGTGTAGAATCAATCAGTAATGATCGAAAAAATATTCCTTTTATTTATCAACTGGAGGATTTTCCAATGGCGAAACAATCTATGTTATACTTCAGTTTTGTATTAACCCTTAATGGGGGGCTACCTTATCCAATGAGAGAACCCAATGACCCAACCAAGAGGGTCCATTGGTCAAAAAAAGCCACAAACTAGATCCATACACATTAAGGGAACCACCCTAAAGGTTTTCTGAAACATATCTCATAGAAGACTACTAACCGGTCCTTCTTCCCAGCATACCGACCAAAAAAAACCCAAAACAAGGTCCAAATATAATGACCCATACTTTACATACATTGTTAAAACTAAAAAATTGGAACACACTTATTACAACGTATAACAAAAGCATGAAAGGAACGTATAGGTATACTGTCTTTAGAAACTGGGAAACATAAACAACTGGTTCATAAAGCGTCTACATTGTCTCCCATTTATTTCATCATATCTGGAGTCCCTTTTGGCATATCCTACTTAATAACCTTCTTCCTGACCTAGGGGAATGAAAACATACAAAAGGGTGAGCTCAAATGCTCAGTAAGGGTAAACAAAAGAAATATCAATCACATCATATTCATAAGAACATAACATTTTGGAAATCTTACCCTGTAAAAGAGATCATAATTTCATAACATGGGATAAATCATGGTAGTGAAATGTAATAACAATAATCATAACATAAAACATGATGCTTTCTGTAATACACACATAATCATGGAGAATCATTTATTATTAGTCAAGACTCATCGCCAAGACTATCTTAGTGGACAAAGTCCATTTCTGAACCAAGTTCATTCCTCGTTTCTGTCCTATTTCACTGAACCGGTTAACCTGCCGTTCCATCCATGTCTATCTCATGAGATATAAAATCTTTACCCAATTAATTTGAGGGAGATATATGTCCCACCCATCTCATAATGATACCATTCTTATGTGTGCCACAGAATCAAAAATCATACATCATTGCATAACCCATGTAATAAAAATGGGAATCTTAAACAACATGCCATCATAATATAATCCATATAAGATAAAAGGACATCATAAAAATAATTCCATCATAACATAATCAAATCAATGTAAAAATAGGGATAGAAACAGAACCCTATATTATCTTAGATGGAAAATAATTTTGATAAAACACTTGAACTCTATTCTTGCGGAAAATATCCTTTCTACTTCAAAAACACTTTTCCTTTATTAACATGTCATACGATTCTAAACTAAAAAAAGTTGATTAAAAATAAACATGAAAACTTTTAAAGGAAACTTCTAGGAAATAATATTTTAAAAATCCATTCATACCGTATAAGTTCAAAAAACATTCTTCTCGTACTTCTGTCGGAAAAGTCAAAAAGTACCTCGTACGAAAAACAACAAAAGATTCCTTTCATATCTTTTACTAAAAACTCACGGAAGGGTAAAATTGGATATAAACTATCGTAGAAGGATATAAATATTACATATTGAGGAAAATGTATTTTTATGATAAATATTCCTCAGTAAATTCTGAAGTATAAACAATCTTAGATAAAAATTGAGATTGCGAGATTTTCCCTTACCTTAGGTCCGATTTTCTTTGTAATTGTCCAAAACTATTGTATGATGATTTAAATGATGTCATTGAATTATTCCATAATCATAATCATTGTTATTATATCATATATGTCCATATTATTAGCTTCTTATTAGTAATATTTCATTGTTACTTGTTATTCAGATGTTTATTTATTTTTGTTCTTATGCGTGTTTTGTTGAATAAATTCTTATTATTATTTTAGGTTATAGATACATAATTTACATAATGGTATTAGTGTAATATATATCATACTCATTCATTCAATTAATTTATATAATCATAATGAAATGAAGATCATGTAGAATGAGTCGCATCACATCGTGGAGACGGTAGGCCGTAGGTACGCATGAGCGATGATATCGTTCCCATGATCGTGGAATTGTATTGGAGTGTATGTATACTATTTCAGAATCAATATCACATTAAAATAATCATACATAGTCATTATTTACACCTTTATACCCATCCAAGTAAGGTGGTGGTGGAAAATAGATTACACCACAACGTGGAGATGGTATTTTGTACGTACGCACGCGCGGTGATTTCGTTTTCCGTAAGATGGATAGATGGTGAAATAGGGTTGTTTCATACTTATAATAACATATCAGTATATTAATGATACTGATGTTATTACTTCATAATGAAAAAACTAAAGAAGAAGAAGTGGAAGAAAAAATAAAGTTGAAAGAATCGGTAACGGACATTACCTCTTCTTTGAAGCACCTCTTTGAGACATCCTTTTAGGGCACTACAATTGGTCTTTGAAGAAGACCAGGACCTCTAAGATGTTTCTAGGGAAGTGGAGAAGAGAATTTGGCATGGGTTGGCCGAGCTTGAAGGCTCAAAGTGGTGTGAGGAAGAGAGGGAGGAGGTGCCCTTTTATAATGGAGGAGAGGGGAACCTTTGGAAAGACTAAATATATTATTTTATTATAAAGACATTTTCGGTTTTAAATAGCTAAAAAATGATTTATTTCGAATACAAGGTGGGGATGGGTCGAAATACTCTCATATAATAGAATTTTGACAAGTTTAGGTTCCTATTTTAACCTTATCATTTAGATTTAATTTTAAGTTAAATAATTTTTCTTTTACCGTGTCTTTTTGTGTTCTTACACTATAAGGTTAATAAACATTCTATAAAAAGACAAACGAAAACCAAGTTGTTTATTATTAATATATATAACCTTATCTATGTAATTTTTCCAAACCTTAGATTTTTAAGTATAAAATAACAATTAATAATATAATATTTGTTTTAAAAACTATTTTGTGTCAATTTTGATACTATTTGGTAATTGATTTTTGTGAAAATCATAACAAAATGATTAATTCTAAAAACGTTACTTAAATCAATACTAACATGTCATATTAACCTATAAAGATATTTTAATTCATTAAAAGTTTCAAATTACATTTATTTGGGTATTTATAACATCGTTTATGTCAATATTTCATTAATAAGATATTTCTTGCATCTTCTTTGTATCATAAATAAATTAAATTATTTAATGTCTAAAATTTATAAATAAAATACCATTATGTTGGAAATATTTTTATATTTCTAATTAATATTTATAGTCGAATTTATATTATGTATAAACATATATTAAAAATTATTTACTTATTAAACTTTGATTTTAACTATTTTAACCCTTGTTTAAATAAATTAATAATAAATGTCCTAATCTAATCCAAGTGGGCCTAAATGGTCATATTTTATTCCCAGGGTTGTTTTTGGTCGAATTACACTTATCCAATAGAATTAAGACATGTGTTAGGGTAATAATAATATCATTTTTACCCTTAATTACCCTATTTACTTTTAACCGTGGTAAATAAAAGTAAAAAGATACTATTCACCAAAAATTATTTTCATCTCATTGAACCACATTTTATTTACTGATATAAACCGTGTCTCTCGAATTTTTGAAATTCCACTCATAGAAGAGGTAAAATTATGTTTTATTTAAATTTGCAAATTGTCCTAGGAGGTGGGTAAAAGATGGTGAAAAGCTCAATAAAATTTTTATATATCAAAAATTATTTTAAAATTACTCCAATGAATTACATTGAACTTATATAGGTATTATGTATCAATTTTTACATTAAATAAATTTAAATAAAATAAAAAATTACTTTAATAAAAAGTCGGTTTTTAAATAGTATCCCAATGTTTTCACTATTCATCAAAAATTGAATGTTTCCAGAAAAATACCAAAATTTCACCCAAGGCTAAATTCGATATTCCGAATCCAAAAACGAAGTCCATTTAGATAAATAAAATTTCAAAAATTTCAAAAAGTGGTTATTACTATTCATAACACCCGAGACTTTTATAAGAAATATTTTGTTTTTATTTTATATAAACCATCAAAGGAATCTTTCACTACACACAACACTAGCTTTACTTTCTTTACAGGCAATCACAACCTTCCTTGATAGCTTGTGTCGTACGCAATACCGAGTTTTACTAAACAATGATACGCTATTAAAATATTATTAAAACTAGCCATTATGAATAGTAATAACCACTTTTTGAAATTTTGTAAGTTTTATTTTTCAAAATGGACTTCATTTTTTGATTCGGAATATCGAAATTATCCTAGGGTGAAATTTTGGTATTTTTCTGGAAACATTCAATTTTTGCTGAATAGTGAAAACACTGGGTTACTATTTAAAAACCGACTTTTTATTTAAATAATTATTTATTTTATTTAAATTTATTTATTGGCAAAATTTATATATAATGCCTATATAAGTTCAATGTAATTCATTGGAGTAAATTTATAATAATTTTAGATATATGAAAATTTTATTGAACTTTTCACCGTCTTTTACCCACCTCCTAGAAGAATTTGAAAATTTACATAAAACATAATTTTACCGATTCTGTGAGTGGAATTTAAAAAATCCAAGGGACACGTTTGATATCAGTAAGTGAAATTCGGTTCAATGAGATGAAAATAATTTTTGGGGAATAGTAACACTTTTCTTTTATTTACAACTGTTAAAAGTAAATAGGGTAATTAAGGGTAAAAATGATATTATTATAACCCTAACACATGTTCTAATTATATTGGATATGTTTAATTCGACCAAAACCAACCTTAGGAATAAAATATGACCATTTAGGCCCACTTGGATTAGATTAGGACATTTATTATTAATTTATTTAAAGAAGGGTTAAAATAGTTAAAATCAACGTTTAATAAGTAAATAATTTTTTATATCGGGTTATACATAAGATAAATTCAACAATAAGTATTCATTAGAAAGATAAAAATATTTCCTACATAATCGTATTTTATTTGTAATTTTTAGAAATTAAATAATTTAATTTATTTATGACACAATGATGATGTAGTAATTATCTTATTAATGAAATATTGACATAATTGATGTTATAAATACCAAAATAAATGTAATTTGAGACTTTTTATGAAATAAACTAATTTAATAGGTTAATATGACATGTTATTATTTATTTAATTTACTTTATTTGAATTAATCATTCTGTTATGATTTTCAAAAAAATCAATTACCAAATAGTATCAAAATTGAAATAAAATAGTTTTTAAAACAAATATTATATTATTAATTGTTATTTTATTCTTAAAAATCATAAGTTCGGCCAAATGACTTATATAATGTTATATATATTAATAATAAACAACTTGGGGTTTTTTTGGCTTGTTATAGTATGTTTATTAACCTTATAGTTTAAGAAAACAAAAAGACACGGTAAAAGTAAAATTTTTTAACTTAATGATAAATCTAAATGATAAGGTTAAAATGGGAACCTAAACTTGTCTTAATTCTATTGGATGAGAGTATTTCGACCCATCCCAACCTTATCTTCTAAATAAATCAATTTGGAGCTATTTATGACCGAATAGGACTTTATAATAAAATAATAGTTTTAGTCTTTCCAAAGATGCCCCTCTTCTCCCTTATAAAAGGTCACCTCCTCCCTCTCTTCCTCACACCACTTTGAGCCTTCAATCTCGGTCAAACCCTACCAAATTATCTTCTACACTTCGCCAGAAACATCCTAGTGGTCCCGGTCTTCTTCAAAGACCAATTTTTGTGCCCTAAAAGGAGGTCTCAAAGAGGCGCTTCAAAGAAGAGGTAATGTCCGTTACCGATTCCTTCAACATTATTTCTTCTTCCACTTATTCTTCATTAGTTGTTTCATTATGAATTAATAACATCAGTATCATTAATATACTGATATGTTATTATAAGTATTATACAACCCTATTTCACCATCTATCCATCCCACGGAAAACAAAATCACCGCCCGTGCGTACGTACGAAATACCGTCTCCACACAGTGGTGTAATCTATTTTCCACCACCACCTTACTTGGATGGGTATAATGGTGTAAATAAGGACTATATATGATTATTGTAAAGTGATATTGATTCTGAAATAGTATAAATACACTCCAATACAATTCCACGATCATGGGAATGATATCATCGCTCGTGCGTACATACGGTCTACCGTCTCCACGATGTGATGCAACTCGTTCTACATGATATTCATTGCATAATGATTATCGAAATAAAATGAATGAATTAATATGATATATATTACACTAATACCATTATGGAAATGAGTTATCTATAACCTAAAATAAGAATAAGAATTTATTCGACAAAACATGCATAAGAACAAAAAGCAATAAACACCCGAATAACATGTAACAATGAAATATTACTAATAAGAAGCTAAGAATATGACCATATATGATATCATAACAATGAGTATGATTCTGGAATAAGTTAATGACATTATTTAAATCATTATATAGGAGGTTCGGACACTTACAAAGCAAATCATACCTAAGGTAAGGGAAGATCTCGCAATCTCAATTTTTATCCGAGATTGTTTATACTTCAGAATTTACTGGGGAATATTTATCATCCACATCAATGTTTCCTCATTATGTAATATTTATATCCTTCTAAAATAGTTTATATCAAATTTTACCCTTCGGTGAGTTTTTAGTAAGAGATATGAAAGGAATCTTTTTTCGTTTTTTGTACGAGGTACTTTTTGACTTTTCCGACAGAAGTACGAGAAGAATGTTTGTTTTCAACTTATATGGCATGAATCGATTTTTAAAACATTATTTCCAAGAATCATCCTTTACAAGTTTTCAAGAATATTTTTAATCAACTTCTTTTAGTTTATAATCATATGACATTTTAAGAAAGGAAAAGTGTTTTTGAAGTAGAAAATATATTTTCCTCAAGAATGGAGTTCAAGTGATTTATCAAAATTATTTTCCATCTAAGATAATATAGGGTTCTGTTTTTATCCCTATTTTTACATTGATTTGATTATGTTATTATAGATTTATTTTTATGATGTCCTTTTATCTTATTTGGATTATGTTATGATGGCATGATGTTTAAGATTCCCATTTTTATTACATGGGTTATGCAATGATGTATGACTTTTGATTTTGTGGCACACATAATAATGGTATCATTATGAGATGTATGGGACCTATATCTCCCTCCAATGCATTGGGTAAATATTTTATATCTCATGAGATAGACATGGCTGGAACGGCAGGTTAAATTGGTTCAGTGAAACAGGACTGAAACGAGGAATGAACTCGGTTCAGAAATGGACATTGTCCACTAAGATAGTCTTGGCGATGAGTCTTGACTAATAAGAAATGATTCTCTATTATTATGTGTGTATTACAGAATGCTTCATGTTTTAAGTTATTATTATTGTGATTACATTTCACTACCATGATTTATCCCATGTTATGAAATAATGATCTCTTTTGCAGGGTAAGATTTCCAAAATGTTATGTTCTTATGAATATGATGTGATAGATATTTCTTTTTTTTACCCTTATGGAGAATTTGAGCTCACCCTTTGTATGTTTTCTTTTCCCCATGTCAGGAAGAAGGTTATTAAGTAGGATATGACAAAAGGGACTCTAGATATGATGAAATAAATGGAAGACAATGTAGACGCTTTATGAACCAGTTGTTTATGTTTCCCAGTTTTTAAAGACAGTATACCTATACGGTTCTTTCATGGTTTTGTTATATGTTGTAATAAGTGTGATTCAATTTTTAAGTATTAACAGGGTATGTAAATTTTGGGTCGTTATAGTTGTTATCAGAGGAAAGGTATAATCAACCTTTGGAAACTAGGATGTGAAAGCCTTAGTAAGAAACCTAAGGATATGTCTAAGCGTAGAACACAATCTTAGTATTTTAGAAATGGCCATGAATAACCTAGGATAAGGCCTTAAGTGTTAAATTTTATTATTGATTGTGTGGTTTGGCTATTATAATTAGTGTTTCTCACACTATTCTTCTTGGATTTAGTCAACGGCTGGAACCCGAAGGAACCGTGTTAATGCAGAATGCGATAGGAAATGCAATGATTGTCCCCCTGAGCAACCAAATGTTATGGGAAAGGGAATGAAAAATCTTGTAGCCATGATCACACAACTTTCTCAAGCTATAAATCATGCAGGACTTCGAAAAGAGTAAAGGAAGGAGCAACATTCTGTTGAATCCTTCATGAGACAGCGTCCCCCTTCATTCAGCAGGTCTATTGATCCACTAGTTACTGAACAATGGATCAGTACTACTGAAAAGATATTTTTATTTCTTCAATGTTCTGAACATGATAAAGTCATCTTAGCAGTGTATCGTTTGTAAGGTGATGCTAATCAATGGTAGAATCTTATCAAGAATACGATGCAAAGAGATGAAATTGAGTCCATGGAATGGGATGAGTTCAAGAACTTATTTTTCAAAAAGTACTTCACTCGTATTCTCTGAACAAAGATGGAGAAGGAGTTTCTTGAACTAAAGCAATAGGATGATGAATCTGTTGGTACCTATGAAGAAAATTTTACAAGACTTTCAAGGTATGCTTCTGGTATTATTATCCAACCTAAGAGTAAGATCGATCGATTATTTAGTGGCTTAAAACCAAGTCTTCAAAGGGCGTTAGCCATAAGGGACTTCAATAGCTACGAGGAAATCATTTGATGTGCTCTCAAAGTTGAGATGGAGATTGGAGTAACCCATCAGTCATATGGGTTTAATAAGAAGAGGAAAATGGAATTCAAAGGAAAATCAAAAGGGTACACTGAAAAGAATATGGGAATTCCCTTATGCTCAAAGTGTGGAAAGAAACATGGAGGGAGTTTTCTTAAAGGGACAAGTAAATGTTTCAAATGTGGAAAGGAAGGTCATCGGACATTTGAATTCCGCAATAATAGGATGAAGATGTCTAATGATGCAAACAAAGAGAGGGATACACAGAATGAACCTACTACACTTCAATGTTTCAAGTGGAAGGAAATGGGGGCATTATGCCAATCAATGCCCAAATCCAAGGGTTGATGATGATGGTCGACGTCAACAAACTCTTAAGGATAAAGACAAGGGAAGGTCACATGCAATTTCTATCAGCAGTGTGGAGTACGATAACGAAGTGGTGAAAGGTACACTTACCATCCACTCTAAAGTAGAAAATGTTTTATTTGATTCTGGAAACACCCACTCTTTTATTTCTGAAGAATTTTCTAAGGGTATCACCGTATTACCTCAACAATTAGATGTTGAGTTATCTATGACAACCCCTAATGGCACAAGAGTCGCATCAAAAGTTTATAATTCTTCTCCGATTGAAGTTTGTGGGAAAGTGCTTCCTTAAAATCTTGTGATCCTTCCTATAGTGGAATTTGATGTGATTCTTAGCTTGTATTGGCTTTCATTATATGGAGCTCATATCAATTTCCAAAGAAGGGAAGTCACATTTCATATTCCAGATCAATCTATGATTGCCTATCGATGCAAGGATCAACATAACCTTCCAGTGGAAATTTCTTCCATCTTATGGGTCTTGATTCCACTAAATGAAGGTTATTTATCTCAAATGGTTAGTGAGAAACTCACGATTAAGAATATGCCCATTGTACAGGAGTTTGACGTTGTCTTTCCGGAGGAATTACCGGGTCTTCCACCATATCGTGAAGTTGATTTTTCAACAGAACTCTTACCAGGTGCTTTACCTATTCCAAAGACACCTTATAGAATGACCCCAATTGAGTTGAAGGAATTGAATAAGCAACTCCAAGAGAATCTTGATAAGGGGTTTATACGCCCTAGTGCGTCACCTTGGGGAGATCCTGTTCTATTTTTTAAGAAGAAAGATGGATCCATTAGACTCTGCATTGATTATCAAGAACATAAAAAATCACTATCAAGAACAAATATCCTCTCCCGCACATTGATGACTTATTTGACTAACTACGCGGAGCTCAATAATTTTACAATATTGATCTTCGTTCAGGGTATCATCAATTAAGGGTGAAAATGGAGGATATACCAAAGACATCTTTCCGTACAAGGTATGGACACTATGATTTTATAATGATGCCATTTGGTATTACTAATTCCCCCGCTATCTTCATGGATCTGATGAATAGAGTCTTTAGAGACTATCTTGATCAGTTTGTGGTAGTCTTTATAGACGATATTCTGGTATATTCAAAGAGCAAGGAAGAACATGAAGGTCACTTGAGAATTATATTGAAGACCCTGAGAAAGGAGAATCTTTATGCCAAATTTACCAAGTGTGAGTTTTGGCTACAAAAAGTTTCATTTTTGGGACACATAATCTCAAAAGAGGGGATATCTGTGGATCCAGCAAAAAAAGAGGTTATCGAAAGATGTTCGAGACCAACAACAGTAACTGAGATCCGAAGTTTTCTTGGTTTGGATGGATATTACTGATGTTTTGTGTAATAGTTTTCATGACTATCTAATCCACTCACCATGTTGACTCGAAAAGGAGTTAAGTTAATGTGGACGGAAAAATGTGATGAGAATTTCAAGGAGTTGAAAAGTAGGTCATCCAGTGCACCTGTAATCACACTTACTTGTAGTGGATAAAGGTTTTTGATCTACAGTGATGCATCCAAGAAGGTATTGGGGTGTGTTATTATGAAAAATGATATGGTGATAGCTTATGCCTCAAGATAGTTGAAAATATATGAGCAAAATTACCCAACTCATGATTTGGAGTTAGCTGTAGTAATCTTTGCATTAAAGATTTGGAGGAATTATCTTTATTGTGAAATGTGTGATATTTATAATAATCATAAATGTTTAATGTATATTTTGACACAAAATGAGCTGAATATGCGGCAAAGAAGATGGTTGGAGCTAATTAAGGATTACAACTGCTCAATTCATTACCACCCTGGGAAAGCAAACAAGGTGGCAGATGCATTAATTCGACAAGACCATGCCAGTTTATCCATAATGAGGATCACAAAAGATCCAATATTTATGGATTTACAAAGGATTGATCTTGAAATTATAATGAAAGGGTAAAATCATATCTTTATCAAATGAATGTTCAACCATCTATACATGTGATGATTAAAGAGGCACAGAAAGAAGATGTAGAGTTACAAAAGAAAGTGAGAAATGTTCCTGAATTCAACCTTGATTCTGATGGGATAATAAAGTTAAAGAATTAGTTTTTTTCCCTCAAATCCCCAAATTAAAGAAGGAGGTACTGGATGAGGCTCATATTTCTTCATTCTCTATTCATCCTGGAATCACGAAGATGTATTGGGACCTGAAAGAGTACTTCTGGTGGGATGGCATGAAAAGAGATGTTGCTGAATATGTCTCTCGATGCTTGGTTTGTCCGCAAGTTAAAGCTGAGAGACAGAAGTCTAAGGGGATGTTACAACCATTACCCATACCCGAATGGAAATGGGAAAACATCACTATGGACATTGTCACACAACTTCCTAAAATATTCAAAGGCAATAATTCTATCTGGGTCATAGTTGATCGTCTTACAAAGTCTACACACTTCATTGCTATTAGAGAGGATTTCTCTCTGGATTATCTTGCCAGGATATATGTAAAGGAAGTGGTAAGATTGCATGGAGTACCAATTTCTATTATATCTGATCGGGATCCGAGGTTTAACTCAATGTTCTGGAGAAATATTCAGTATACTCTGGATACAGAGTTAAGTTTCATCACTGCTTATCATCCTCAGACAGACGGTCAGTCTGAGAGGACGATTCAAACTCTAGAAGATATGTTGAGAGCTTGCTCTATATATTTCATGGTGGTTGGGATCGACACCTACCTTTGGTGTAATTTTTTTATAATAATATCTTTCACTCCAGTATTTAGATGGCTCCTTATGAAGCTCTCTATGGAAAGAAATGCAGGACTCCAACTTGCTGGGATGAAGTTGGGGAATGAAAGATATTAGTACCTGATCTTGTTGATGAGATGGCAGAAAAGGTCCGATCTATTCAACAACACATTAGAGAAGCTCAGAGTCCACAAAAAAGTTATGCCGACAACCGAAGAAAAGACTTAGAGTTTGAAGTGGGTGATAAAGTGTTCTTACGAATACCTCCTTGGAAGAGAGTAATGAGAATTGGAAAGAAGGGATAGTTGAGCCCTAGATATATCGGTCCTTTCGAAATACTGGATCGTGTTGGGATGGTTGCTTACTAATTGGTGCTTCCACCAAATCTCTCTCAAGTTCATGATGTGTTCCATGTATCTCTCCTGAGAAAGCACATACATGATCCTTCACATGTACTCAGCTCAGAAGTTGTACCGCTGAATCAAGATCTTTCTTATGAAGAGTAACCGATAGAGATTCTGGATCGTAGCGAAAAAGTCCAACAGAACAAGACCAGTTACTTGGTGAAAGTTTTATGGAGGAACCACCAATTAGAAGAAGCTACATGGGATCTTGAGGATATGATGTGGGAGAGGTATCCTCATCAGTTTGTTACAAGTGACGAATTTTGAGGGCGAAATTCATTTTAAAGGGGGTAGAATGTAACACCTGAGACATTTATAAGAAATATTTTGTTTTCATTTAATATAAATCATCGAACGAATCTTTCACTACACACACCACTATCTTGGATTTCTTTACACGCAATCGCGACCTTCCTTGATAACTTGCGTCGTACGCATTACCGAGTTTCACTAAACAACGATGTGCTATTAAAATTTTATTAAAACTAGCCGTTATCAATAGTAATAACCACTTTTTTAAATTTTGTAAATTTTATTTTTCAAAATGGACTTCGTTTTTGGATTCAGAATATCGAAATTAGACTAGAGTGAAATTTTGGTATTTTTCTGGAAACTTTCAATTTTTGATGAATAGTGAAAACACTAGGTTAGTATTTAAAAACCGACTTTTTATTTAAATAATTATTTATTTTATTTAAATTTATTTAAGGTAAAAATTGATACATAATACCTATATAAGTTCAATGTAATTCATTGGAGTAATTTTAAAATAATTTTAGATATATAAAAATTTTATTGAACTTTTCACCGTCTTTTACCCACCTCCTAGGAGAATTTGCGAATTTACATAAAACATAATTTTACCGATTCTGTGAGTGGAATTTTAAAAATCCAAGAGACACGGTTGATGTCAATAAGTAAAATGCGGTTCAATGAGATGAAAATAATTTTTAGTGAATAGTAACTTTTTACTTTTATTTAACACAATTAAAAGTTAATAGGGTAATTAAGGGTAAAAATGATATTATTATTACCCTATCACATGTCCTAATTCTATTGGATAAGTGTAATTAGACTAAAAACAACCTTAGGAATAAAATATGACCATTTAGTCCCACTTGGATTAGATTAGGACATTTATTTTTAATTTTTTTAATGAAGGGTAAAAATAGTTAAAATCAAAGTTTAATAAGTAAATAATTTTTAATATAGGGTTATACATAGGATAAATTCAACTATAAATATTCATTAGAAAGATAAAATGATTTTCAACATAATGGTATTTTATTTTTAATTTGTAGACATTAAATAATTTAATTTATTTATGACACAATGATGATGTAGTAATTATTTTATTAATGAAATATTGACATAATTGATGTTATAAATACCCAAATAAATGTAATTTGAGACTTTTTATGAATTACACTAATTTTATAGGTTAATATGACATGTTATTATTTATCTAATTAACTTTTTTTTAATTAAAAATTCTGTTATGATTTTCACAAAAATAAATTACCAAATAGTATCAAAATTGACATAAAATAGTTTTTAAAACAAATATTATATTATTAATTGTTATTTTATTCCTAAAAATCTATGGTTAGGAAAAATGACTTAAATAAGGTTAACTATATTAATAATAAACAACTTGGACTTAGTTTGGCTTGTTATAGTGAGTTTATTAACCTTATTGTGTAAGAACACAAAAAGACACGGTAAAAGTAAAGTTATTAAACTTAAAGTTAAATCTAAATGATAAAGTTAAAATAGGAACCTAAACATGTCTAAATTCTATTGGATGAGAGGATTTCGACCCATCCCCACCTTAGATTTGAATCTATTTTGAGATATTTAAAACCGAATATGACTTTATAATAAAATAATATTTGTATTCTTTCTAAAGGTGCCCCTCTCCTCCCTTATAAAAGGGCACCTCCTACCTCTATTCCTCACACCACTTTGAGCCTTCAAGATCGGCCAACCCCGGCCAAATTCCTTTCTCCACTTCCCAAGAAAAATCATAGAGGTCCTGGTCTTCTTCAAAGACCAATTTTAGTGCCCTAAAAGGAGGTCTCAAAGAGGCGCTTCAAAGAAGAGGTAATGTCCGTTACCGATTCTTTCACCTTTATTTCATCTTCCACTTCTTCTTCTTTAGTTGTTTCATTATGAAGTAATAACATAAGTATCATTAATATACTGATAGGTTATTATAATTATGAACCAACCCTATTTAACCATCTATCCATCCCACGGAAAATGAAATCACCACGCGTGCGTACGTACGGAATACCGTCTCCACGCCGTGGTGTAATCTATTTTCCACCACCACCTTACTTGGATGGGTATAATGGTGTAAATAATCACTATATATGATTATTATAAAGTGATATTGATTCTAAAATAGTATACATACACTCCAATACAATTCCATGATCATAAGAACGATATCATCGCTCGTGCGTACGTACGGCCTACCGTCTCCACGATGTGATGCGACTCATTCTACATGATATTAATTGCATAATGATTATATAAATGAATTGAATGAATGAATATGATATATATTACTCTAATACCATTCTGTAAATGAGGTATCTATAACCTAAAAGAAGAATAAGATTTTATTCGACAAAACACGGATAAGAACAAACAGCAATAAACACCTGAATAACAAGTAACAATGAAATATTACTAATAAGAAGCTAAGAATATGACCATATATGATATCATAACAATTAGTATGATTATGGAATAATTAAGTGACATTATTTAAATCATTATACAGGAGGTTCAGACACTTACGAAGCAAATCGGACCTAAGGTAATGGAAAATCTCGCAATCTCAATTTTTATCCGAGATTGTTTATACTTCAGAATTTGCTGGGGAATATTTATCATCCACATACATGATTACTCAATATGTAATATTTATATCCTTCTAAAATAGTTTATATCCAATTTTACCCTTTGGTTAGTTTTTAGTAAAAGATATGAAAGGAATCTTTTGTCGTTTTTCGTACGAGGTACTTTTTGACTTTTCTGACAGAAGTACGAGAAGAATGTTTTATAATTATACGACATGAATGGATTTTTAAAACATTATTTCCAAGAAGATTCCTTTATAAGTTTTCAAATTTATTTTTAATCAAATTCTTTTAGTTGAGAATTTTATGACATGTTAAGAAAGGAAAAGTGTTTTTGAAGTAGAAAGGATATTTTCCTCAAGAATAGAGTTCAAGTGTTTTATCAAAATTATTTTCCATCTAAGATAATATAGGGTTATGTTTCTATCCCTATTTTTACATTGATTTTATTATGTTATGATGGAATTATTTTTATGATGTCCTTTTTTCTTATATGGATTATGTTATGATGGCATGATGTTTAAGATTCCCATTTTTATTACATGGGTTAAGCAATGATGTATGATTTTTGATTTTGTGGAACACATAAGAATGGTATCATTATGAGATGGGTGGGACCTATATCTCCCTCCAATGCATTGGGTAAAGATTTTATATCTCATGAGATAGACATGGCGGGAATGGCAGGTTAAACCGGTTCAGTGAAATAGGACTGAAATGACGAATGAACTCGGTTCAGAAATGGACTTTGTCCACTAAGATAGTCATGGCGATGAATCTTGACTAATAAGAAATGATTCTCTATGATTATGTGTGTATGCCACAAAGATTCATGTTTTAAGTTATGATTATTGTGATTACATTTCACAGCCATGATTTATCCCATGTTAATAAATTATGATCTCTTTTGCAGGGTAAGATTTCCAAAATGTTATGTTCTTATGAATATGATGTGATTGATATTTCTTTTGTTTACCCTTACTGAGCATTTGAGCTCACACTTTTGTATGTTTTCTTTCCCCCAGGTCGAGAAGAAGGTTATTAAGTATGATATGCCAAAAGGGACTCTAGATATGATGAAATAAATGGGAGACAATGTAGATGATTTATGAACTAGTTGTTTATATTTCCCAGTTTCTAAAGACACTATACCTATACGGTCCTTTCATGGTTTTGTTATATGTTGTAATAAGTGTGCTTCAATTTTGATGTATTAACAATGTATGTAAAGTATGGGTCATTATAGTTAATTAAATCAATACTAACATGTCTTATTAACCTAGAAAATTAGTTGAATTCATAAAAAGTCTCAAATTACATATATTTGGGTATTTATAACATCAATTATGTCAATATTTCATTAATAAGATAATTGCTGCATCATCTTTGTGTCATAAATAAATTAAATTATTTAATGTCTCAAAATTAAATATAAAATACCATTATGTAGGAAATATTTTTAGATTTCTAATGAATATTTATTGTTGAATTTATCTTATTTATTACGCTATATTAAAAATTATTTACTTATTAAACATTGATTTTAACTATTTTAAACCTTCTTTAAATAAATTAATAATAAATGTCCTAATCTTATCCAAGAGGGCCTAAATGGTCATATGTTATTCCTAAGGTTGTTTTTGGTCGAATTACATTTATCCAATAGAATTAGGACATGTGTTAGGGTAATAATAATATCGTTTTTACCCTTAATTACACTATCTACTTTTAACCGTGGTAAAAAAAAGTAAAAAGATACTATTCACCAAAAATTATTTTCATCTCATTGAACCACATTTTACTTACTGACATCAACCGTGTCTCTCAGATTTTTGAAATTTCACTCACAGAAGCAGTAAAATTATGTTTTATATAAATTTGCAAATTCTCCTAGGAGGTGGGTAAAAGACGGTGAAAAGTTCAATAAAATTTTTATATATCTAAAATTATTATAAAATTACTCCAATGAATTACATTGAACTTATATAAGTATTTTGTATCAATTTTAACCTTAAATAAATTTAAATAAAATAAATAATTATTTGAATAAAAAGTTGGCTTTTAAATAGTAACCTAGTGTTTTCACTATTCATCAAAAATTGAAGGTTTCCGGAAAAATACCAAAATTTCACCCTAAGATAATTTCGATATTCCAAATCCAAAAACGAAATCCATTTTGAAAAATAATATTTACAAAATTTCAAAAAGTGTTTATTACTATTCATAACGGCTAGTTTTAATAATATTTTAATAGCATATCGTTGTTTAGTGAAACTCTGTATTGCGTACGACACAAGCTATCAAGGAAGGTCACGATTACGTGTAAAGAAAGCCAAGCTAGTGTTGTGTGTAGTGAAAGATTCATTTTATGATTTATATAAAATAAAAACAAAATATTTCTTTTAAAAGTCTCGAGTGTTACATTCTACCCCCCTTAAAATGAATTTCGCCCTCGAAATTCGTCACTTGTAACAAACAGATGAGGATACCTATCCCTCATCGTATCCTGAAGCTCCCATGCAACTTCTTCTAATTAGTGGTTCCTCCATAAAACATTCACCAAGCGAGTGGTCTTTTTCCGTAGGAATTTTTCACTACGATCGAGAATCTCTATCGGCTGTTCTTCATAAGAAATATCTTGTTCCAGTGGTACAACATCTGAGCTGAGTATATGTGAAGGATCAGGTATGTACTTTATCAGGAGAGATACATGGAACACATTGCCAAGACTATCTTAGTAGACAAAGTCCATTTCTGAACCGAGTTCATTCCTCATTTCAGTCCTGTTTCACTGAACCAGTTTAACCTGCCATTCCAGACATGTCTATCTCATGAGATATAAAATATTTACCCAATGCATTGGTGGGAGATATAGGTCCCCCCCATCTCATAATGAAACCATTATTATGTGTGCCACAAAATCAAAAATCATACATCATTGCATAACCCATGTAATAAAAATGGGAATCTTAAACATCATGCCATCATAACATAATCCATATAAGATAAAAGGACATCATAAAAATAATTCCATCATAACATAATAAAATCAATGTAAAAATAGGGATTGAAACAGAACCCTATATTATCATAGAAGGAAAATAATTTTTATAAAACACTTGAACTCCATTCTTGAAGAAAATATCCTTTCTACTTCAAAAACACTTTTCCTTTCTTAACATGTCATACGATTCTAAACTAAAAGAAGTTGATTAAAAATAAACTTGAAAACTTGTAAAAGAAGCTTTTTGGAAATATTGTTTTAAAAATCCATTCATGTCGTATAAGTAAAAAAAACATTTTTCTCGTACTTCTGTCGGAAAAGTCAAAATGTACCTCGTACGAAAAACGACAAAATATTCCTTTCATATATTTTACTAAAAACTCACCAAAAGGTAGAATTGGATATAAACTATTGTATAAGGATATAAATATTAAATATTGAGGAAACATGGATTTGGAAGATAAATATTCTCTAGTAAATTATGATGTATAAACAATCTCGGATAAAAATTGAGATTGCGAGATTTTCCCTTACCTTAGGTCCGATTTTCTTCGTAAGTGTCCGAACCTCTTGTATAATGATTTAAATAATGTCATTGACTTATTCCAGAATCATACTCATTCTTATGATATCATATATGGTCATATTATTAGCTTCTTATTAGTAATATTTCATTGTTACTTGTTATTTAGGTGTTTATTGCTTTTTGTTCTTATGCGTGTTTTGTCGAATAAATTCTTATTTTTAATTTAGGTTATAGATACCTCATTTCCAGAATGGTATAAGTGTAATATATATCATATTCATTCATTCAATTCATTTATATAATCATTATGAAATGAGGATCATGTAGAACGAGTCGCATCACATCGTGGAGCCGGTAGGACGTACCTACGCATGAGCGATGATAAAGTTCCCATGATCATGAAATTTTATTGGAGTGTATGTATACTATTTCAGAATCAATATCACTTTACAATAATCATATATATTCACTATATACACCATTATACCCATCCAAGTAAGGTGGTGGTGGAAAATAGATTACACCACGGCGTGGAGACGGTATTCTGTACGTACGCACGCGCAGTGATTTCGTTTTCCGTAGGATGGATAGATGGTGAAATAGGGTTGTTTCATACTTATAATAAATTATCAGTATATTAATGATACTTATGTTATTACTTAATAATGAAATAACTAAATAAGAAAAAGTTGAAGAAGAAATAAAGGTGAATGAATCGTTAATGGATATTACCTCTTCTTTGAAGCGCCTCTTTGAGACCTCTTTTTAGGGCACTAAAATTGGTTTTTGAAGAATACCAGGACCTCTAGGTTGTTTCTAAGGAAGTTGAAGAGAGAATTTGGATGGGTTTGGCCGAGATTGAAGGTTCAAAGTGGTTTGAGGAAGAGAGGGAGGTGATGCCCTTTTATAAGGGAGGAGAGAGGCACCTTTGGAAAAACTAAAAATATTATTTTATTATAAAGTCATATTCGGTTTTAAATAGCTCCAAATTGATTTATTTTGAAGCTAAGGTGGGGATGGGTCGTAAAACGCTCATCCAATAGAATTTAGACAAGTTTAGGTTCCTATTTTAACCTTATCATTTAGATTTAACTTTAAGTTAAATAATTTTACTTTTACCGTGTCTTTTTGTGTTCTTACACTATATGGTTAATAAACTTACTATAACAAGCCAAACGAACCCCATGTTGTTTATTATTATTATATATAACCTTATATAAGTCATTTGGAATGACATTTGATTTTTAGGAATAAAATAAAAATTAATAATATAATATTTGATTTAAAAACTATTTTATGTAAATTTTGATACTATTTCGTAATTGATTTTTGAGAAAATCCTAACCGAATGATTAATTCGAAAAAAGTTAATTAAATAAATACTAACATGTAATATTAACCTAGAAAATTAGTGGAATTCATAAAAAGTCTAAAATTACATTTATTTGGGTATTTATAAGGTCAATTATGTCAGTATTTCATTAATAAGATAATTACTGCATCATCTTTGAGTCATAAATAAATTAAAATATTTAATGTCTAAAAACTAAAAATAAAATACCATTACGTAGGAAATATTTTTATATTTCTAATAAATATTTATAGTTGAATTTATCTTATGTATAACCCTATATTAAAAATTATATACTTATTGAAGTTTGATTTTAACTATTTTAACCCTTCTTTAAATAAATTAATAATAAATGTCCTAATCTAATCCAAGTGGGCCTAAATGGTCATATTTTATTCGTAAGGTTGGTTTTGGTCGAATTACACTTATCCAATATAATTAGGACGTGTTTTAGGGTAATAATAATATCATTTTTACCCTTAATTACCCTATTTACTTTTAACCGTGGTAAATAAAAGTAAAAAGTTACTATTCACCAAAAATTATTTTCATCTCATTGAACCAAATTTCACTTACTGATATCAACTGTGTATCATGGATTTTTTAAATTCCACTCACAGAATCTGTAAAATTATGTTTTATGTAAATTTGCAAATTCTTCTAGGAGGTGGGTAAAAGACGGGGAAAAGTTCATTAAAATTTTTATATATCTAAAATTATTATAAAATTACTCCAATGAATTACATTGAACTTATATAGGTATTATGTATCAATTTTGATATTAAATAAATTTAAATAAAATAAATAATTATTTAAATAAAAAGTCGGTTTTTAGATAGTAACCCAGTGTTTTCACTATTCATCAAAAACTGAATGTTTCTAGAAAAATTCCAAAATTTCACCCTAGGCTAATTTCGATATTACGAATCCAAAAACGAAGTCCATTTTGAAAAATAAAATTTACAAAATTTCAGAAAGTGGTTGTTACTGTTCATAACGTCTAGTTTTAATAATATTTTAATAGCATATCGTTGTTTAGTGAAACTTGGTATTGCGTACGCCGCAAGCTATCAAGGAAGGTCGTGATTGCATGTAAAGCTAGCCACGATAGTGTTGTGTGTAGTGAAAGATTTCTTTGATGATTTGTATAAAATAAAAACAAAATATTTCTTAAAAAATTCTCGGGTGTCATATTCTACCCCCCTTAAAATGAATTTCGCCCTCAAAATTCGTCACTTGTAACAAACAGATGAGGATACCTCTCCCTTATCATATCCTCAAGCTCCCATGTAACTTCTTCTAATTGGTGGTTCCTCCATAAAACATTCACGAAGAGAGTGGTCTTGTTCCGTAGGACTTTTTCACTACGATCGAGAATATCTATCTATTGTTCTTCATAAGAAAGATCTTATTCCAGCGGTAAAAATTCTGAGCTGAGTACATGTGAAGGATCAGGTATGTAATTTTTCAGGAGAGATACATGGAACAAATCTTGAAATTGAGAGAGATTTAGTGGAATCACCAATCGGTAAGCTACCTTCCCATCACGATCCAGTATTTTGAAAGTACCGATATACCTAGGGCTCAACTTTCCATTATTTCTAAATATCATTACTCTCTTCGAAGGAGATATTCGTATGAACACTTTATCACCCACTTCAAACTCTATGTCTTTTTTTCGATTGTCTGCATAACTTTCTTTCGACTCTGAGCTGCTCTTATGTGTTGTTGAATAGATCGGACCTTTTCTGCCATCTCATCAACAAGATCAGGTCCTAATAGCTTTCCTTCCCCAACTTCATCCCAGCAAGTTAGAGTCCTGCATTTCTTTCCATAAAAAGCTTCATAAGGAGCCATATGAATACTGGAGTGAAATATTTTATTATAAGAAAATTACACCAAAGTTAGGAGTTGATCCCAAACAAATTTGAAATCCACAGAGCAAGCTCTCAACATATCTTCTAGAGTTTGAATCGTCCTCTCAGAATGACCATCTGTCTGAGGATTATAAGCAGTTCTAAAACTCAACTATGTATCCAGAGTATACTGAAGACTTCACCAGAACTTTGAGGTAAACCTCCGATCCCGATTAGATATAATAGAAAGTGGTACTCCATGCAATCTTACCACTTTTTTACATATATCCTGGCAAGCTGATCCAGAGAGAAATCCTCTCTAATTACAATGAAGTGTGTAGACATTGTAAGACGATCAACTATGACCCAGATAAAATTATTGCCTTTGTATGTTTTAGGAAGTCCGGTGACAAAGTTCATAGTGATGTTTTCCCATTTCCATTCGGGTATGGGTAATGGTTGTAACATCCCCTTAGACTTCTGTCTCTCAGATTTAACTTGCTGACAAACCAAGCATCGAGAGACATATTCATCAACATCTCTTTTCATGCCATCCCACCAGAAGTACTCTTTCATGTTCTTATACATCTTCGTGCTTCCAGGATGAATAGAGCATGAAGAACTATGAGCCTCATCAAGCAGCTCCTTCTTTAATTCGGGGATGGGAGGAACACAAACCCGAATCCTGATCATTATTATCCCATCACAATCAAGGTTGAATTCAGGAACATTTCTCACCTTCATTTGTAACTCTACATCTTCTTTCTGTGCCTCTTTAATCTTCACATGTTTAGACGGTTGAACATTCATTTGAGAAAGATACAATTTTTCCCCTTTCATTATAATTCCAATATCTATCCTTTGTAAATCCATAAATATTGGATCTTCTGTGATCCTCATCATGGATAAACTGGCATGGTCTTGTCGACTTAATGCATCTTCCACCTTGTTTGCTTTCCCAGGGTGGTAATTAATTGAGCAGTTGTAATCCTTAATCAACTCCAAACATCTTCTTTGGTGCATATTCATCTACTTTTGTGTGAAAATATACTTTAGACTTTTATGATCAGTATAAATATCACATCTTTCTCCATAATGATAATTCCTTGAAATCTTTAATGCAAAGATTACCACAGCTAACTCCAAATCCTGAGTTGGGTAATTTTGCTCATGGATTTTCAACTATCGTGAGGCATAAGCTATCACCATATCATTTTGCATAAGAACACACCCCAATCGTTTCTTGGATGAATCACTGTAGATCACAAAATTTTCTTCACTACAAGGAAATGTCAGTACAGGTTCACTGGAAAACCTTCTTTTCATCTCCTTGAAATTCTCTTCACATTCCTCCATCCAAAAACACATAACTCCTTTCTGAGTCAACTTGGTGAGTGGATTAGATAATCGTGAGAAATATTTCACAAAACATCGATAATATCTAGCCAAACCAAGAAAATTTCAGATCTCAGTTGCTGTTGTTGGTCTCAACCGTCTTTCGATAACCTCTGTTTTTGCTAGATCCACAGATTTCCCCTCTTTTGAGATTATGTGACCCAAAAATGAATCTTTTTGAAGCCAAAACTCACACTTGGTAAATTTGGCATAAATCTTCTCCTTTCTCAGTGTCTTAAATATAATTCTCAAGTGATATTCATGTTCTTCCTTGATCTTTGAATATACCAGAATATCATCTATAAAGACTACCACAAACTGATCAAGATAGTCTCTAATGACTATATTCATCAGATCCATGAAGATAGCAGGGGCATTAGTAAGTCCAAATGGCATCACTATAAATTCATAATGTCCATACCTTTTATAGAAAGCCGTCTTTGGTATATCCTCCCTTTTGACCCTTAATTGATGATACCCTAAATGAAGATAAATCTTGGAAAATTATTGAGCTCCGCATAGTTGGTCAAATAAGTCATAAATCCGCGGGAGAGGATATTTGTTCTTTATAGTGATCTTGTTAAGTTCTTGATAATCAATGCAGAGTCACATTGATCCATCTTTCTTCTTAACAAACAGAACATGTGCTCCCCAAGGTGACACACTAGGGTGTATGAACCCCTTATCAAGATTCTCTTGGAGTTGATTCTTCAATTCCTTCAACTCAATTGGGGCCATTCTATAAGGTGTCTTTGAAATAGGTAAAGCACCCGGTACGAGTTCTATTGAAAAATCAACTTCACGATTTGGTGGAAGACCCGGTAATTCCTTCGGAAAGACATCGTCAAACTCTCGTACAATGGTCATATTCTTAATCGTGAGTTTATCACCAACCATTTGAGATAAATAACTTTCATTTAGTGGAATCAAGACCCATAATATGGAAGAAATTTCCACCAGAAGGTTATGTTCATCCTTGCATCAATAGACGATCATAGATTGATCTGGAATATGAAATATGACTTCCCTTTTTTGGAAATTGATATGAGCTCCATAGAAAGAAATCCAATCCATGCAAAGAATCACATCAAATTACACTATAGAAAGGATCACAAGATTTGCAGGAAGAACTTTCCAACAAACATCAATCAGAGAAGAATTATAAACTTTTGATGAGACTGTTGTGCCATTAGGGGTTGTCACAGCTAACTCAACATCTAATTATTGAGGTAATACGGTGACACCCTTAAAACATTCATCAGAAATAAAAGAGTAGGTGGATCCAGAATCAAATAAAACATTTTCTACTTTAGAGTGGATGGTAAGTGTACCTTTCACCACTTCGTTATCATACTCCACATCACTGATAGAAATTGCATGTGACTTTCCTTTGTCTTTAGCCTTAAGATTTTGTTGACGTTGACCATCATCATCAACCATTGGATTTGGGAATTGATTGGCATAATTCCCCATTTCCTTTCACTTGAAACATTGAAGTGTAGTAGGTTCATTCTGTGTATCCCTTCCATTATTTGCATCATTAGACATCTTATTCCCATCAATGCGGCATTCAAATGCTCGATGACCTTCCTTTCCACATTTGAAACATTTACTTGTCCCTTTAAGACAACTCCCTCCATGTTTCCTTCCACACATTGAGCATAAGGGAAAGATCATCTTATTTTCAGTGTGCTCTTTAGATTTTCCTTTGAATTCCATTTTCCTCTTCTTATCAAACCCATATGACTGATGGGTTACTCCAATATCCATCTCAACTTTTAGAGTACATCGAACGATTTCCTCGTAGCAATTGACATCCCTTATGGCTAATGCCCTTCAAAGACTTGGTTTTAAGACAATAAATAATCGATAGATCTTACTCTCAAGTTGGATATTAATACCAGAAGCGTACCTTGAAAGTCTTGTAAAACTTGCTTCATATATACCAACAGATTCATCATCCTTTTGATTTAGTTAAAGAAACTCCTTCTCCATCTTTGTTCGAAGAATACGAGGGAAGTACTAATTGAAAAATAAGTTCTTGTACTCGTCCCATTCCATGGACTCAATTTCATATCTTTGCCTCGTATTCTTGATAAGATTCTACCATTGATCATCATCACCTTCCAAACGATACATTGCTAAGATGACTTTATCATGTTCAAAACATTGAAGAAATGGAAATATCTTTTCAGTAGTACTAATCCATTATTCTAAAACTAATGGATCAGTAGACCCGCTGAATGATGGTGGACGCTGCCTCATGAAGGATTCAAAAGAATGTTGCTCCTTCCTTTGCTCGTTTGGAATTCTTGCATGATTCATAGCTTGAAAAATTTGTGTGAGCATGGCTACAAGATTTTGCATTCCAGCTCCCATAACATTTGGTTGCTCAGGAGGACAATCATTGCATTGCCCGTCGCATTCCGCATTAACACGGTTCCTTCGGGTTCCAGCCATTGATTAAAACCAAGAAGAATAGTGTGAGAAACACTAATTATAATAGGAAAACCACATAATAAAGAATAAAATTTCACACTTAAGGTCTTATCCCAGGTTATTCATGGCCATTTATAAAACACTAAGATTGTGTTCTATGTTTAGACTTATCCTTAGGATTCTTACTGAGGCTTTCACATCCTAGTTTCCAAAGGATGACTATACCTTTCCTCTGATACCAACTATAACGACCCATACATTACATACATTGTTAATAATTAAAAATTGAAGCACACTTATTTCAACATATAACAAAACCATTAAAGGACCGTATAGGTATAGTGTCTTTAGAAACTGGGAAACATACACAACTGGTTCATAAAGCGGCTACATTGTCTCTCATTTATTTCATCATATATAGAGTCCCTTTTGGAATATCCTACTTAATAACCTTCTTCCTAGCCTAGGGAAAATAAACCATACAAAACGGTGATCTCAAATGCTCAGTAATGGTAACCAAAAGAAATATCAATCACATCATATTCATAAGAACATAACATTTTGGAAATCTTACCCTGCAAAAGAGATCATAATTTCATAACATAAGATAAATCATGGTAGTGTAATATAATCACAATAATCATAACATAAAACATGAAGCTTTGTGTCATACACACATAATCATAGAGAATCATTTCTTATTAGTAAAGACTCATCACCAAGACTATCTTAGTGGACAAAGTCCATTTCGGAACCGAGTTCATTCCTCGTTTTAGTCCTGTTTCACTGAACCGGTTTAACCTGCCGTTCCAGCCATGTCTATCTCATGAGATATAAAATCATTACCCTATGCATTGGAGAGAGATATAGGTCCCACCCATCTCATAATGATACCAATATTATGTGTGCCACAAAATCAAAAATCATACATCATTGCATAACCCATGTAATAAAAATGGGAATCTTAAACATCATGCCATCATAACATAATCCATATAAGATAAAAGGACATCATAAAAATAATTCAATAATAACATAATCAAATCAATGTAAAAATAGGGATAGAAACAGAACCCTATATTATCTTAGATGGAAAATAATTTTGATAAAACACTTGAACTCCATTCTTGAGGAAAATATCTTTTCTACTTCAAAAACACTTTTCCTTTCTTAACAAGTCATACGATTCTAAACTAAAAGAAGTTGAATAAAAATAAACTTGAAAACTTGTAATGGAAGCTTCTTGGAAATAATGTTTTAAAAATCTATTCATGCCGTATAAGTTAAAAACAAACATTCTTCTCGTACTTCTGTCGGAAAAGTCAAAAAGTACCTCATATGAAAAACGACAAAAGATTCCTTTCATATCTTTTTCTAAAAACTCACCGAAGTGTAAAATTGGATATAAACTATTTTAGAAGGATATAAATATTACATATTGATGAAACATGGATGTGGATGATAAATATTCCTCAGTAAATTCTGAAGAATAAACAATCTCGGATAAAAATTGAGATTGCGAGATTTTCCCTAACCTTAGGTCCGATTTCTTCGTAAGTGTCTGAACCTCCTGTATAATGATTTAAATAATTTCATTTACTTATTCCAGAATCATACTTATTGTTATGATATCATATATGGTCATATTCTAAGCTTATTATTAGTAATGTTTCATTGTTACTTGTTATTCGGGTGTTTATTGCTTTTTGTTCTTATGCGTGTTTTGTCGAATAAATTCTTCTTCTTCTTTTAGGTTATAGATACCTCATTTACAGAATGGTATTAGTGTAATATATATCATATTAATTCATTCAATTCATTTATGTAATCATTATGCAATGGAGATCATGTAGAACGAGTCGAATCACATCGTGGAGACGGTAGGTCGTACGTACGCACGAGCGATGATATCGTTCCCATGATCGTGGAATTGTATTGGAGTGTATGTATACTATTTCAGAATTAATATCACTTTTCAGTAATCATATATAGTCATTATTTACACCATTATACCCATCCAAGTAAGGTGGTGGTGGAAAATAGATTACACCACTGCGTGGAGATGGTATTCTGTACGTACGCACGTGCGGTGATTTCGTTTTCCGTAGGATAGATAGATGGTGAAATAGGGTTGTTTCATACTTATAATTACATATCAGTATATTAATTATATTTATTTTTTTACTTCATAATGAAACAACTAAAGAATAATAAGTGGAAGAATAAATAATGTTGAATGAATCGGTAACAGACATTACCTCTTCTTTGAAACGCCTCTTTGAGACCTCCTTTTAGGGGACTAAAATTGGTCTTTGAAGAATACCAGGACCTCTAGTATTTATCTAGGGAAGTGGAGAAGAGAATTCGTCAGGGGTTAGCCGAGCTTGAAGTCCTAAAGTGGTGTGAGGAAGAGAGGGAGGAGGTGCCCTTTTATAAGGGAGGAGAAGGGCACCTTTAGAAAGACTAAAAATATTATTTTATTATAAAGTCATATTCGGTTTTAAATAGCTCCAAATTGATTTATTTCGAAGCTAAGGTGGGGATGGGTCGAATTCCTCTCATAAAATAGAATTTAGACAAATTTAGGTTCCTATTTTAACCTTATCATTTAGATTTAACTTTAAGTTAAATAATTTTACTTTTACCGTGTCTTTTTGTGTTCTTACACTATAAGGTTAATAAACTTACAATAACAAGCCATAAGAACCAAGAGATGGTTATTATTAATATATATAACCTTATATAAGTCATTTGTCCGAACCATAAATTTTTAGTAATAGAATAACAATTAATAATATAATAATTGTTTTAAATATTATTTTATGTCAATTTTGATACTATTTGGTAATTGATTTTTTTTGAAAATCATAATAGAATTATTAATTCGAAAAAAGTTAATTAAATCAATACTAACATGTCATGTTAACCTAGAAAATTATTTTAATTCATTAAAAGTCTCAAATTTCATTTATTTGGGTATTTATAACATCAATTATGTCAATATTTCATTAATAACATAATTATTGCATCATCTTTGTGTCATAAATAAATTAAATTATTTAGTGTCTAAAAAATTACAAATAAACTACCATTATATGGGAAATCTTTTATCTTTATAATGAATATTTATAGTCGAATTTATCTTATGTATAACCCTCTATTAAAAATAATTTACTTATTAAACTTTGATTTTAACTATTTTAACCCTTCTTTAAATAAATTAATAATAAATGTCCTAATCTAATCCACGTGGGCCTAAATGGTCATCTTTAATTCCGAAGGTTGTTTTTGGTCGAATTACACTTATCCAATAGAATTAGGACATGTTTTAGGGTAATAATAATATCATTTTTACCCTTAATTACCCTATTTACTTTTAACAATGGTAAATAAAAGTAAAAAAGTTAATATTCAACAAAAATTATATTAATCTCATTGAACCAAATTTTACTTACTGACATCAACCATGTCTCTCTGATTTTTGAAATTCCACTCACAGAAGCGGTAAAATTATGTTTTATGTAAATTTGCAAATTCTCTTAGCAAGTGGTTAAAGGACGGTGAAAAGTTCAATAACATTTTTATATATCAAAAATTATTATAAAATTACTCCAATGAATTACATTGAACTTATATAGGTATTATGTATCAATTTTGAAATTAAATAAATTTAAATAAAATAAATAATTATTTAAATAAAAAGTCGGTTTTTAAATAGTAACCTAGTGTTTTCACTATTTATCAAAAATTGAAGGTTTCTAGAAAAATACCAAAATTTCACCCTAGGCTAATTTCGATATTTCGAATCCAAAAACGAAGTCCATTTTGAAAAATAAAATTTAAAAAATTTCAAAAAGTGTTTATTACTATTCATAACGGCTAGTTGTAATACTATTTTAATAGCATATCGTTGTTTAGTGAAACTCGGTATTGCGTACGACACAAGCTATCAAGGAAGGTCATGATTTCATGTAAAGCACGCCAAGATAGTGTTGTGTGTAGTGAAATATTCCTTTGATGATTTATATAAAATAAAAACAAAATATTTCTTATAAAATTCTCGGGTGTTACATCGAACATGAGGGGTTCTTGGACTCAAAACATCCCACAACAACAAAATTTTCCAAAAACACATAATCTAAACCATCCAAATCAATAAATCAAGACATCATGTTTTTATTTAAAAACAATTCATTGAAAACAAATGGTTCAACGATTAGTGTATCCACCAATGGTACTCCATGGGCCCCACACATGCATGTTTCTATGCCACACTGGGAACCCTCCTCATATGCATCTCGAAACTCATCCATTCATGCCATCAACCATCCATAATCCCATATAACCCCATGCATGTGGTCGTTCATGGAAATACCAAAGGATAAAAAAAATATTTACACTTTTCAAAACAAAAACGGTCAACCAACACATCCTTTTTCTCAAAACCGCTAACCACGAGATCAAAATCCAAATTCACATCTTACAAAACATTTCATAAAGACATAAAAAATTAAAAAAGAACGCAATTTCAAGTTATTCACATCAATTTCAAATCATCTCATCCCATTAAAACACCTTTCAATATTTTAGACAACTCTATTGGAAACAGTGTTTGAAAACCAACTTTAACATACTTCTTAGTTTCAAAAGAGGCGTAAACACACCATTTTCCTAATTCAAAAATAAAAAAATATGAAATTGAAGTTCCACCATTTCAAAAAAACCCTTCCCTATTTATTTGAAAAACAATTTCACAAAAACCTTATGCTTCTTATAACCTTGTAAATTTTACTTTGAAACAGATCTTCAAAGATTTCAAAACTGAAAGACACAAGATAATGTAAGGGAAAACTATCTTTGGTCGGTGACTTGGACATATGGTTGGATGCCATACTCCAATAAATTCACCATCATAGAGAGGGTTCTAGGGAAATATCCCGAGCTTTACATGGCTTTCCATGCCCTATGAGCTCACTGAGACCATTACCCAACTCTCTTTTCATTTCCTCTAATAATCATCAAACCAAGAAAACCAAAGTACTCAGATAAATCCCATCTTCCCACGGTGAATCTAATACTATCATGAAGTTTGGTGATCAAGAACACTACCCATAACTGAAATACCAAGTCCCAAAAATCCTAACTCTAGACTTTCTTGACTGTTTCCCAAATAACGTGACCCAAATAGTTAACCAGAACCTCCTTCGATACCAATTTGTCACGAACCAAATCAGGTCTCCATCAAAACTAGCACCCAACCCAGCCTAAGACAAGATCAAAGGGATTTCCTTATCCCCACAGGCTAGAACAAGTTCCCAGGTATCATAAAATGAAGTTTGGGAATGATTTACCCAAGGTTATATACATTCAACAACAAACAAACTCAATAAAACAAATCTGGATTTTTCAACTAAAACTGTCTTTTAAAAACATTTCAGAACAGAATTAAACAAGTTAAAACTATGTTTAAAGAATATTAAAAATGTTCAAAAATAAATAAGGACATCCCAAGAACCCTCACATGGCATGAGGCACCACCCTCAAGTCATCTCCACAACACCGTATCACGAACGACCGGTAAAAACCCAAAATGTTGGCACAAAAGTTGTCCCCAAACCTGAGACAAAAAAATAACCAAGTCTAATTACACCCAATGGTGTAATTGGGGTGTGAACCAAATCCCATTATGATACCACCACCACGATATTTCATGCGATAAACTTTCAAAGACGAAAATCATGCATGTTTTCAAAAACATGTAATTTCTTGTTATAATTTCAAACAAATGAAACATAAAAAACATTATCAAGTGAGATAATTTAAAGAATAAACACTTTTAAAATAAATTCCATTGCTACTGAATTTTTCATCCAAATATATTGTAAGACGACAGTGAGTATAAAGCATCTAATGAGAACAAGCAATAGGAAATATCCCCTAGGAACTCGAAGTTGTGGGTCCCAGGTACCTCGTATCTCGGTGAGAGTTACAATCACAAATATATGTTATCATGAACGAACCACTAGTAGGGAACATAACCATAACCTAGTGGTCCCCAATCATCATCATCATTGTTTAGTTAGAGTTGAACGCATCAATCTTGCAATGTGAAACTAAGGCCAAACCCCACAGATTCACTAGCATACTAGTACTCGTCCACCCACCTAGAAACATGGGTTTTCCCCTTGTGCACAAAAAAGTTCAAAAAGTCAGGAAATATAATTTTCACATGAAAATATCATTTCCAAATCACAAATTTTCCAAACATCCCACATGTATACCACAAAAGTCACAAAACTCCACTTTTCATTAAAATTGATTTTGAAATCCGACTCACACCAAAATAGCCCACAACACTTTTCACATTTCTTCAACACTTCAAAAAATCCATTAAATTTTTTTATAAAAACAGTCCAAGATATTCAAACCTGAAAAACAGTCCACTCTCTTGTTACATAATACCCCTTTCATAACCAAAATCCATTTTTCACATCACACTCACACAAAACATCCCACATCACTTTCACATCTCGTACACACTTTAGAAAATCCTTAAAAAAATTCATAAAACATTTCCAAGGTGGAACAAATAAAAAAAACCCCTATCAAATTTAAAATTTACCATTTCAGAATATACACACTCCAAAATAGTTTTCTAATATGGTTTCACCACTTCCATAAATCATTAAATCATTCGAATCTTTCATAAAACAATTCCAAAGAGTATACCCAATATTTGCTCATAAAACCCATTTCAAGACCATATTTCAAGGAGAAAACCATGCCAAAACACTACCAAAGTAGAATTTTCATCCCTAGAGACATTTATAAAACCACTTTCAAGTGTTATAAAATCACCTTGAATAATACCACGAAAGATACAAATGAAAACACCGATTTTTATAAAATGATCTCAAGAAGTATAAAAAAGTTTTACACACCAAACCTATTCCAAAACCCGCCTATAAAGGCCCACATGACATTAAGGAATTAACAAAACAGAATTTTTATCCCCTTAAAACAACTAATAAATAAATTTCATATTTTATAAAACTACCACAAAAGATACCACATGCGTTACATTCGAAAAGTTCACAACTTCAACAAAAATGAAATTATAAAATTAAATGCTTCAAAAAATCCTTCAAAAGTGGGTTTGGAACCAGAAAACACATATGGGGAACATGAAAAACAATTAAAACAATAAAAATAGCTCATCAAGGAATGGGTAACCATGGAATCACCTACCGAAAGTGTGTAATCCCTCGAAACATGGTTCAAAACATCAACTGCACCATCACCGCACCACAAGGAAGATAAATCTTGCCCTAGAACACAATATTTTACCAAAAAGGCACCAAATAAAATCCTAGGTTCTAACTCTAACTTCTGGAAATTTTAGAAGATAATGGAAGAGGGAGGAAACCCTATGGGAAATGAAAGAAACCAAGAAAGAATGACTTATCTTGAAAACTATTTAAGAAATCACCCAAATATAGAGGTATCTGAATTTTCAAACATCCTAACATTCAAGGGAGGTTCTATCAAGGATGAAGAGACCATGTAGGGACTATAATGGGGGGAAAAGAGTGAGAAATAAAGGTGTTTTGAAATAATCAAATTATCTCTTCAAATCCTGGATATTTGAGAAATTCATAAATGTTTCATCCAAATGTGAGATGCAACCGAGCTCCAAATAGGGTAAGGAGAGAATGGGGGAGCTCCTTAGGAAACTGGGATTGGGTGAGAGTTTGAATAACCGAAAAAACGTAAAATGTGAAGGTGATATTAAAGAATGAAAAAATATTTTTAATGCATACAATGGGCTTTCAGGAAGGCCCAATCCCTTAAATAACAACACCAATCCACCATGATTATGGATTCCAAAATGGTCCTAATTAATATGGTGGTGTTAATAAGTCTTGGTATGCCATGTAGGAATAATAGTGGTTGAAATTGTTTTAAAAATGACGTGTTATAAAGGAATCAAAATTTATTTTTAAATCTGGAATTGGGCTCATGGTTTGGCCAAATTCATGAAAACTCACCAATTCCCGCATAAAAGCTTGGGAAACCCCCAAATAAATGCATGAATGGAAATTAAATGAAATTTTCCTTTAAAATAAGTAATATATTTTAAAATTATCACCAACATGATAAAATTCCATCCCTATAATGCCCCAGCAATCCCAAATAAAAAAACTAAACCCAACCGATAAACCAATATGTACTTCTTTTCCATGCTTCGCCCCTAAAGGCCAAAACACCTCCAAGGATCAATTAAAGAAGGAATACTCTCAAAAAACCATTAATACACCACTTTCCTAAAACAATAAATTAAATTCAGTATTTATCCCAAAGGAAAACTCCTCAAACACAATCCCAACAAGGCTCAAGAAATTTACCCAAACAAACAAAAACATCGACCAAGGTTACACTTACCTTGAAATAACTAAAGCATTGGGCACTATCCAATCCCAATGTTTACCCAAGGAAGATGTAGGTAGATAGATAGATCTGAACAAGACCACCCACATCAAATCCAAGACCACGGAAATAATTGATTTACTGTTATGATGAGACACAAATGGGCTCCCCACAATAAGAGACAACTTAAATTTTTCCCGAGACAGAATCCGGACACTAACATGGGGAGGCCCGAACGGACTCCTTGGTACAAGGGGTAGACTTCCATTAGATATTTCCAAATGAACATACATGAGACCCATGGTGGGTCGCCCCACCATAAGAACCAACCATCTTAACTGACCAGCATGGGCAGACACAGAAAAACCCCAAAACTCAAAGAGTTAGGATGACTTCAAAGTTAGTCCGCATAGTTTGGGAAACTATGTGCTAATCATGTGAGTCCTTGTATCTAAATGGTTTTCTGGGGCACGGTTACAAATAAACATGTGAAAACAATGCACTCAACCAGTCTAGACAAACTTCAAAACTTTCTCCAAATACCAAGTCGAAAACAAAGGGGGAAAGTATACACACATGATACAACATTGAAATGTGGTCCTCCCACCTCTACCACCAAATGGGAAGAACTGGAACATGATGATGCCAACAGATGTTTAAACTCTTTCTATCATTCATTCTAAGGATATGAACTTGTACACGGGTTTGAACAACCCTAGGATTTCACCTGACAACATTCCATCTTGTCTCTGGGACCTATGGATGGAGCTCAAATGATTGAAGCATCCTCAGCCACGTAGTTAGGGATTTATAAACCACCTAAACAGAACTTCTTGTTCTGGTGATACAAAAAAACCACCAAGTATTCCCCGATAAGTATACCAAGAACAAACACATTCCAAACTCACTTTACCCTAACCCAACATTTCACTGAAACAAGGTCTTATAATATGCACACACATCACACATTGTTTCTTGATGTGAGAAACAAAAGATGGAAAGGACACATAAAAAAACATCCTCTAAAATAGAGGATTTTGACGATTTTAGAAGGGATACAAACTTTGAACATAATAGAGACTCTTAATGGATTTACTAACCTTCACTTTTACTCTCAAATGATCACATGACATCACAAGGCATCACCGAACATGACCATTGTGACTGATAGAAACAATACATGGAATGCGACCTTATGCCAAGTCCCTAAACAACACACTTGTCCAGAAAGTGTCCATAAAATCCTCTCATGACAAGATTCCCAAAACTGGTTGTTTAACATGAAATTATACTTCAAAGAAACTATGAAGAACCCAGAGGCCCTCTTAGACACCATCAAGACACTCATCCACACTATCAACCGCAGACCACTTCCAGCTTCCATGAATCAGGAAACTTAAGATACTAAGGTCTCTTTCATCCTTCTTCAGGAACTCTCCCACTAAAAGAGGATACAAACATTACTGAAAGTAATGGGTGTAGACTCAATCAATAAATATTGATAAAATATTCCTCTTATTGATCGACTAAAGGATTTTCCAATGGCGAAACAATCTGAGTTCCACTTCAGTTCTCTATTAACCCTTAATGGGGGCGTACCTTATCCAATGAGAGAACCCAAGGACCAAAAAAAGATGGTCCATTGGTAAACAAAATGACACAAACTAGATACATACACATGAATGGAACCAACCTAAAGGTTTCCTGAAACATATCTCATAGGAGACTACTAACTGGTCCTTTTACCCAGCTTACCAACCAAAAAAAAACCCAAAACATAGTTCGAACATGAGGGGTTCTTGGACTGAAAACAACCCAAAACATCAACATTTTCAAAAAACACATAATATAAACCATCCCAAACAATTCATCAAGACAACATTTTTTTCGTTGAACACTTTTCTTTGAAAACAAACAGTTCATCGGATAGCGTATCCACCAATGGTACCCCATGGGACCTATACATGCATGTCTCTATTCCACAACGAGAACCCTCCTCATATCCATATCGAAACTCATCCAGTCATGCCAGAAACCATCCATCATCCCATATAACCCCATTCATGTGGTCTCTCATGGAAATAAAAAAGTTTAAAACCAAAATTCTTTACACTTTTCAAAACCAAAATAGTCAACCAACACATCCTTTTTTCTCCAAACCGCTAACCATGACATCAAAATCCCAATTCACATCTTACAAAACATTTTAGAAAGACACAAAATTTTAAAAGATAAATCAATTTCATGTTATTAACATCAATTTCAAAACTCCTCATCCCATTAAAAATTCTTTCAATAGTTTAGACAACTCTATTGGAATCACTTTTTCAAAACCAACTTTAACATAGTTCCTAGTTTCAAAAGTTGTGTAAACACACCATTTTTCTAATTCAAAAATAAAAATTATGAGATTTTAATTCAACCATTTCATAAAACAAAACTTTCCTTATTTATTTGAAAACAATTTCACAAAAACCTTATGCCTCTAAAAACGATGTCACTTTTACTTTTAAACCAATCTTCCATGATTTCAAAACTAAAAGACACAAGACAATGTGAGGGGGAACTAACTTTGGTGGGTGACTTGGACATATGGTTGGAGACCATACACCAATCAATCCACCATCACAATGAGTGTTCTAGGGAAATATCCCCGACCTCACTTAGCTTGCAAGGCCCTGTGAGCTCACTGAGAACATTTCCCAACTCTCTTTTCATTTCCCCTAATAATCATGAAACCAAGAAAACCAAAGGACTCAGATAAATCCCGACTTCCCCTCAAGACTAGAATCCCATCATGCGGTATAGTGATCAGGCACACTATCCATTCCTAAATACCATGTCTCGGCAATCCTAAATCCAGACTATCCCGACTATTTCCCAAATAATGTTACCCAAAGAGATAATCAGAACCTCCTTTGATACCATTTTTTCATGAACCAAATATGGTTGCCATCAATCCTGAAACTCGACCTAGCACAAGGCAAGGACCTAAGTGTGTTCCAGATCCCCACGGGCTGGCACAAGTTCCCGGGTATCATAAAATGTTGTTTGGGAATGATTTACCCATGTTTATAATCACTAAACAACATACAAACACAATAAAACCAATCTAAATTTTTAAACTAAAACTGTCTTTCACAAAATTTCATAACTGAATTATATAAGTTAAAAATATGTTTAAAGACCATTAAAAAGGTACAAAACCAAATAACGACAGCCCAAGAACCACCACATGGAAAGAGTAACCTCCCCCAAGCCACCACCACACCGCATCACGAACGACCGATAAAACCCTGAATTGATGGAACTAATGTAGTACCCAAACCTGTGACAACAAAATAACCAAGTATACTTACACCCCAAGGTTTATGTAAGGTGTGAGACAAATACCCATAGGATAAAACCACTAATATAATCCATGTGATAAAAATTCAATTATGAAAATCATGCAAGTATTCAAAAACAAGTAATTTCTAGTTATAATTTCTAAATAATGTAACTAAATAAAATAAATTTTCAAGTGGGATAATTTAAAGAATCAACACTTTAAAAAAATTCCAATGCTACTGAACATTCCAGACAAATATACCAAATGACTATGGTGAGTATAAAGGATCTAATGAGCACAAGAAATAAGAAATAACCACTAGGCACTAGCTAGTGGTGGGTCTAAGTACCTCGTATCTCGGTGAGAGTAACCATCACAAATATCTATTCTCGTGCACGAGCCACTGGTAGGGATCATACCCAAAACCTAGTGGTCCCCAATAATATTCATTATAAATGTTTATTTAGATTTTTATGCGTCTATCTTGCTAATTGAAACTGAGGCCAAACCCCACACATTCACTAACATAATAGTACTCGTCCACCCACCTAGATACCTGAGTTTTCCCCTTGTGCTCAAACAAGTTCACCAAGTCAAGAAATATACTTTTCACATGAAAATATCATTTAAACTTCACAAATTTTCCACATATACGACATTTATACCACACATTTTACAAAAGTTCACATTTCATTCAAATTGATTTTGAAATCTGACTCACACCAAAATAGCCCACAACACTTTTCACATTTCTTCAACTCTTCCACAAATCCATTAAACAATTTTATAAAACCAATCCAATGTATTCCAACTCACATAACAACCCACTCACATGTTACATAATACCATTTTCATAACCAAAATCCATTTTTCACATCACACTCACACAAAACATCCCACATCAATTTCACATCTCTTACACACTTTAGTAAATCCTCCAAACATTTTTGTAAAACATTTCCAAGATGTAAAACATCAAAAAACAGCTCCTCTCACATTTAAAATGTATGATTTCAGAATATATAAACTAATGTTTTTCCAATATCGTTTCCCCACTTACATAAATCATTAAATCATTCAAATCATTCATAAAACAATTCCAAAGAGTATACCCAGTCATTGCTCATAAAACCCAATTCAAAACCATATTTCAAGGAAAAAAACACACCAAAACACTACCAAAGTATATTTGGAATCCCTAGAGACATTTATAAAACCAATTTCAAGTGTTATGAAATCACCTTGAATAATACCAAGAAAGATACAAATGAAAACACCCATTTTCATAAAATTCTCTCTATAAATATAACAAAGTTTTACGCACCAAACATATTTTAAAAAACACACCTTCCAATGCCCAAATGACACTAAGGCATTAAAAAATATAATTTTCATCCCCTTTCAACAACTAATAAATCAATTTCATATTTTATAAAACTACCACAAAAGATACCATATGTGGTACATTAAAAAAGTTCACAACTTCAACAAAAATGATATTATAAAATTAAATGCTTAACCAAATCTCTAAAAAGTGGTTTTCACACCACACATAGCATACAGGTAACATTAAAAAGCAATAAAACAATAAACCAAACTCATCAAGCAATGGTTAACCTTAGAATCTCCTACCGAAAGTGTCGAATCCCTCAAAACATGGTACGAAACATCAAACGCACCACCGCTACACCAAAAGGAAGATAAATCCAACCCTAGAGAACAATATTTGACCAAAAAGTCATAAATAAAACCGTAGGTTCATACCCTAACATCTGGATATTTTATAGCATAATGGAAGATGGAGGAAACCCTAAGTGAAAAGGAAGAAAACAAGAAAGAATCACTTACCTTGAAAAATATTGAAGAACACGCCCCAAATACAATAGTATCTGAATTTTCAAACATCCAAGCATTCAAGGGAGGTTCTATCAAGAATTAAGAGATAATAAAGGAACTGGAATGGTGAAAAATAGTGAGAAATGAAGGAGTTATGAAATAATCAATTTACGTCTTCAAATATGACACATTTGTGAAATTCATAGAAATTTCATCCAAATTCGTTATGAAACTGAGCCCCAAAGAGGGGGAGGAGAGCACAGGTTCGCGGATTGGGTAAGTGGGACTGTGTTAGAGTTAGATTCACTGAAACACATAAATACTTAAGGAGATATTAAATAATTAAAAAATATTTTAATGCATAAAATGGGCTTTCGGGCAGGACCTATCCCTTAAAAAAACCCAAATCCACCATGTTTATGGATTCCTGAATGGTCCTAATTACTATGGTGGTGTTAATAGGTCAGAGGATGCCAATTAAAAATTAAAATTGGTGCAAAATGTTAAAAAATGAATGTGTTATATTGGAATCAAAATTTATTTTTAAATCTAGAATTTGGCTCACGGTTTGGCCCCATTCGTGAAATCTCACCCATTCCTCCATAAAAGCTTCAGAAACCCCCAAAAAATGCCTGAATGAAAAATAAATGAAATTTTCCTTTAAAATAAGTTATGTATTTGAAAAAATTGGAAAATATTAATCGCATATATCTTCTCTAATGACTTTTATTATATAAGTACATATTGATTAGGTCAATGAATACATCACATGTGACTTATCTAAGTAAAAGTGAAAATCTCATACCCCTCATCATGATTGATTAACACATCAAAATAAACATATCTAGGTATGGACATATTATTCTACGATCTATCTCAGTCGAGGGCTCATATGTCACACACATCATATGAGAAAAAAAATCGCATCTTGGTTTATCACCAACTAATGACACGATCAAAAACATAACCAAACATCCAATATTAACTCAACCTCAAGGACAACACAACAAAACTAACAAAGTGTAATAGTTCTCATTCTATGTTTAATTCCAGAAACTATTACATGGAAATCACAATATGAAACATGGCACCCTAGTATAGAAAATTCATAGTGCATGACACTCCATGTGGTATAATTATGGGCTATATTACATATAAAACTACTTTTATGTCCCATGATAATATTTTACATTTTTATATGAAATATTACCCATTAAAACCTTAAAATTTTATCAACCAATAATACTTAAAAACAAATATCTATTTGAGATAACTAAAATTCATACTTTGGGAGGTGAATTATCATTTTACATCATGAAAAATATGATTAAAATATAGAATAAATATAAATTAAAGATTAACTTATTTTAAAATGATAAATTTATTATTATTAAAATATATTAAAATTGGCCCCAAAATCATACATAATATCCCATCTAGTTATATCACATATGATAGACCACTGGTGAGACATTCTATTTACTGTTATTTTAGTGTTTTTTGAGGACTAATTACATATCAATATAATTTATTCCACCTATATGTGACCATATAATTAAAATCCTCCAACTAAATACTTTTAGTTATAATTTTTAATCTCTATGAACTCATAATTCAACCATATTAATTTTAAAACATCAAATACTATGTTTTTAATAACTTTTGTTTTATCTTTATATGTTTATCGTCATCATCATTCTTGGAAATTTCCTTCAAACTTTTCCCAGATATCATTTTGGTAAAAAAATATAAAAATTTACATTTTCGATTACCAAAAAATCTTATATCACTTTGAATTTAACTGGTTTTATAATTTATTTGTAACTCATTTTTCTTGCCCATATACAAATATACTCCCATTATCCTCTAATAAATATTTTTTTTCAAAATACCATGATGAGATACAAATATTCCATTTGTTTAAGAAATAATAGTTATTTATTCATAGGATAAATAATTAACAAATAAATAATTACATATGATATAGGGTATTATATGTGTTAAGAGCTTTATTATTATAATAAAATTTAATTATTTAAAATTTTTCACTAAAGGTGGTGGGAACTATTTCACTTTGATTTTGGAAAATATTTTTCAAAAAATATTTTAACCTAGATAAAACTATTTTTATTCTAAACTCATTTTCAAATATTATATAAATGTAATGAATTATATACTACATGTATTAAAACTATCATCTCTTATAGTTAACATAAACTCATTATTTACAAACTACTTATCTTATCAAATAATATATATGAGATAAAAAAATAAATCTTTTAATTAAATGAATCAATTCTATAAATTAGTATTTTTATTCAAAACCATGTTTCAAAAAGAATTTTCTTCACAATTTGAATAAAAAATGTAAGCTCTACTAATTAACAAATTTATTTTAATCTTCTATATGTTTATAAAATTTGAAAAATATTTTGTTTAATATAACTTTAAAAATAAATGAATTGATTCCATAAAACTAATATTTTTCATGGAATCCCTATGGAGATCCATAAGAGCCTTTAGGTATCCAGGACAATTCCATCACATTAAAATATTATCCTTTCCTCTCGATATCATCTAATATTTTTAAAGACCGAGGTATAATATTAGAGAAATAATGTCTTATTTTTAGGCTTAAAACTTCTATATATTACAATGTTGACATAATTCTTGAACCTACACATAAAATAACACGTTTTTAAATCATGAAAACATTTAGAAAATATGGAAAATTTTATTTGACTCATTGACATTGTCAACGAATTTCCCAAGGAGATAAAAATTTGAATAAGAAATATAGAAAATGTCATTAATAAAACCTGTAGTCTCTCCATGTCCGTAACATAATCATATTTAATTTAAAAACCTAGACTACAATTTATTTTTTTACCATAGATCTAATGATTTTGAAACCATTAATGATTTATTTCTTGATTACTATAAGCATCTAGATCCACTTGTGGAATAAAATAAATATTTGTTTACTTGGGAAATTTTTTTATCTAACATATATAAATTTCCCTTATCTTAAGAATAGTTCATGAATTTTGTACCATTCTAAGAGGTTGATTACCTTATTGTTTAACTTTATCTACAATTTTTCACAATGTCATTCTTAATGATGATGACCCCATTGGTATATAATAGAATAATTTATCATATGAGTATCATTCTTTATAATTAATTAAAAATTTATTTTAGTAAATGTTCTCCAAATAAAATGAAAACCAATTTTAAATTTGGTCATATATTTTATAAGTAAAAGATCCATATTTCACTAATAATTATATTTCATTAATGATTCATGCATCAATTACCTATTTAAGTAAAAAAAAAATAAAGTCCATAATATCATATATAAGTATGGGGTAGTTGAGAAAAACTATATAATTAATCCATCACATTGATTAACACAATATTATTCCTCCATAATGTTATTAAGGAAACCCATTAATTTCTTTCCTAACACAAGATAATGTATGGGAACATGAAATTATAATGACCTATCTACATGGATGATTGAGGTCTTGATAAGTTTTATATTTAAAAGGAATATCACAATTATTATATTTTAAATGGGATTTAATATTTCCAACTAATCCCATTTTATTCGATTTTATACATGCATGATCCTAAAATTTTAGTTTTTAATCCATATTCTTTCCAATAAATTAATTTTTTTAAATCATATTTTTGTGTGACTCTTTACATTGATCATGAACATGATAAATTCATTGTATAATTATTTAATCCAATTACCATACCTACTATGTGGTTTCTTAATTTCATGTATGATAATTTCAAGTAGTAGTTTAACACTTTAGACTAAAGAATACATAACAATTCATAATATAACATTTATATTCATGAATTAGGTTAGGGTTAAAATAAATAAATTATAAACTTATATATTTAAACATGGGAAAAAATTATGAAAAATTCATAAATAAAAAAATTATAAAAACCTGAAAATTCTATCATTCATTGTGGGAACACCACAATTAATATAAAATAAAAATTTTATATTTATTTCCAATATAAAATTCCTCATATTGACCTCTATATGAAATTTTACTTAAATGTATAATATCTAAAATATATACTTTATATATACAAAATATTAATATTTTATGAAAAAAATAAATAATTTAACACATTTAACATTATTTAATCCTTCATTGTACATATTATAAGAAATTATTTTGATATTATTTAATTAAAATTATCAATTAAGGAATTTAAATTTGAAAAATTAAAAGTTAATAATGATGGTTCGTCTATAATTTAATATAATCCTTTTTTCCTTATTTTTGAATTAATAATCATCTTATAAATCACCTTTATTATTACAATAAAAATATTTTATATCCAAATTATATGTCAACCGACATAAATCATAATGAATTTAATATTAATGATTTTTAGTTATGGAATATTCATTTTCTAAAAGTTTACCAAAAATTTAATAATTAATTATAATTATTTTGTAATTTATAAAAAAAATTTAAACCATATAAATCAGTTTTCAGTAAAAATTAAGGAAACCCACATTTCAATTTAATGAAATATTTAATGATATACAATAAATCCAAATTCATGATTCAGTTCAAAGTTGAATCATGTTTTAGGATTTGGTACCATGTTTTTTAATTGATAGTGGAGTGTCATAAATTGTATTATATGATCGATAACTGTGTCTTGTAATATTGAATTCAATGGATATTAGTTATAATTTTTTGTAATCATTGATATCACTAAGGTGATATGATGATCTATTTTATAGAATTAAAATCAGGTTATCATCGAATATAGTACAATATAATATAAATTATTTTATAATGAAATTTAAGGACTAATATTGAATCACCAATGACATTATCAAATATAAAATTAGGGGATCCTCCGACAACTTAAGATATTGAATATCATAAGACTAGCCAAAGTTCACATTTTGATATATATTTTTATGATACCAAATATGATATGAACAATGATATCAAACTTATTCATTTTTTGAACATCATTTATTGGATACAAAGTCATAGAAATATTTGATAACACTTGTGGGTTTCAAAAGATCAAATAATAGTTATTAAACACAAATGAGGACAATAGAAATTATATTTATCAAACTCACAATGCTAAGAATATATAAAACTATGTATAAATAGAATGATAAACATGTAACTTACAATGATATTGGAAACATATATTTTTTTAATCACCGGGGTTGATAAAAATTATTGAGGGATATCTAAATAAGTCTCCCCTATAAAGGGTATCCATGAGGTTATTTGAGTCACCAAATGATTTGGTTCTCCTAGTGTACAATAACACCTCTCAGTGGAAAAGGAGGAAGGAGGAAGAGGGATTCCCCTGAGATATAGAATTGGAAGAAGGAAATTACATGGTTGAATTAATAGAATATCAATGATTTTTCTTGTTTACATATCCCTTGAGGATACTCCCTAAGCATCCCTGAATTTACCAAAATATTACAAAACATTTTATTAATGGTATTCATAACAACACCTATATCATATGGATAAGATAACTCTCCCAATATTTCATCTTATAAGAAATTTAAGGAATGATAAATTATCTTAGAAAAGTGGATTGAAAATTATTGTTTAAAATTTAACTTCCTTTTATAATCATGAAATAACATTCATGCATATCAATGAACTATGAAATCAATATATCACATTCCATGATATGAAAAAGGCATAAATTATATGATATCATATAATTTATTGAAGGATAAACACTCAAGGTATTAAATAGTCTTCTCGAAACATGGATATCAGAAAATATGTTATCTCTTTATTGTATCATATGCTATAGAAAAAGTAAATCACAAGTAAAATGGCTTTATGAAATATATCTATCACACAGATCTCGAATGGTACCATATGATATGAAGAAAAAAATTATAGCATCAAATTTAAATTCGACACTACAATAAATCTTACCATATACAAAGGAGTTAGGATCACCACCTATACAGGAGAGATACTGGTTAATTATTTAAGGGAAGATATTCCTCCTATGTGATGTATCCAAATGGATTATGATAAAGAGTGTTTTATTTTTTTCACTGATATGGTAATTCGATGAAGAGTATATTAAATATGTGTTGAATAAAAATAGAAATATTAAATATTTAATAGAATGTGATTATTGATTTATACATATAATTACGGAAGAGAATGTGTTTCTATAAGTAATAGAGATGAGTAAAAATTGATGTTGAATTTAATCCTGATACTCTGTGGCGACAGTTATTTTATAAAGTTGTAATTTCTTATGATTTTTGATATATATATATTGATAATAAATGAAATTATATATCGTTTTGGGAATAATGACTTCTATATTTTATTAATAACGATTATAAGAATCCATCCTTATATTTATAAATAATTAAAGATGATGTTATATTTGAAATATAAGTGGATGATGTTGAAGGGGTTAAGTTAGTTAGATGAAAAATAATTAATAAATTTCACATCAAAGATAAAAGGTACCACCTTTGTAATGTTTAAGATTTTATTCCATGTGTTTAGAGTGAAGGTCTCGGGCTCATCGGAAGCTCGTGGGTGGATGTGCCCACATGGATTTTTGTCATTAGTTGTGATCAATCCGGGATGAATACGACGATAAACACCAGCCTCTATGGGTAAAATCACATAAGTAGTCAAAGAATAAGGATAGTCTAGGAACCAAAAATAAGGATCATCACAGGTTGATTATAATTAATTTAATTAATTGACAATAAGTACCATTTTGGTTGTTCTTTCTTCATTTATATTCTTGATCACGTTCCTATGTGATTCGTCATTGCATCATAGAAGCCAACGGTAGACATCCTCTATCGGTGATTCACACGTGCACCACGTATCTTTGGACGTCACCAAACAATTATCCAGGTGCTAGCGTGGAGAGACCTTTTCTTTTGTGGTCCACCTTAGATATTTTTGATCCGATGGAGGAGGATCTCTCTCGGTCTTCAGAGCGTTCTTGAAGGAATGAGTTCTCTCAACCATGAGTGAATTATCTATAATTTTTGTGCACAATGATTAAGGAAAAGTTTTGGGGTTTTGAGGATATTTATAATAAGTTTTGAGGTTATAGAGTTATGAAAATAAATAGATGCATTACATGTTTTATTTATTTCATTAACTCTTATTGAAAACCCCCCACATGTCGAATCATTAATTCCTTGACATGCGCCCACACTAATTATAATAAATATCATTTAATAAAACAATATTATTTCCTCAAAATCTCGGCTGGAAAAACTAAACGGTGGGTAATCATTAATACACAGTGTGTACATGTTTTTCATAAAACAACACGGCGTGTAATCATTAATACAAGGTGTGTACTTGTTTTTCATTTCCTTTCCAAAATAAAAACTACCCGGTGTGTAATCATTAATACACAGTGTGTATATCTTGTTTTCATTTTATTCTTCCTCCAACATTAAAACAATTTTGGCTTCCTTGAATAATTATTAACCCATGTATGGGAATTATCATTATTCTACTTGAGATACATGGATACACTTAGTGTTGGACCCTCAAGGCCTCTTTCTCGTTGGCATTAGGCGGGCTTGCCTAAAGTACAAGATTACTGTCTAGCAACGGGTCAAAGCACACAAGAGAAAGAAGTTTCTGCTGCATTGACGTATCACCTCATACAAACACTTATAGTGTAATTTAATCACTTTGTCTCAATATCTAATCAAGAAGGTTTGATGGTAGTTTAATAAACCTACATGTTTGATCTGTCTTTCTTTGACTTCAGAAATATACTCGTTGTTACACCATGGCCATGGAATTTGGGTGATAGTTCTATTTCAATCAAAGTTCCTCAGATATATAATTCCATAAATATGTAAGGGACAAATTATTCCTTGACTTATCCATTAAAAACTTCTCATTAGTGACACACCCAACGTACCCTACATCCCGCCGACTGTCTTCGTGACAGTTTTCGTCCGAAAATCTAAGTGCACGAGCCATGACACGAGTTGATGATAATCATCCAGTTTAAGGATCATTACACACGCTCGTAGAAAGTAATGTCTGATTACACCAAGACATGCTGAATTACAACTGGTGGATCCGTTCTCATAATCTCTGATCTTGGATATTACCAAGTGCGAACTCCAGGAGAGAGAATCTTGTCTTCTAACAAGTACTCGCACATGACAGTCTGTATATTGTGTGTCCTATCATAGTATGTCATCCAATATTAGAACATTATTTAAGAATATTGTTATAGCATTTCAAGGTTCTCATCATTGTGGGGATCTTCCATGAACTTATTAATGCAACAAATATTCCAGGACATTATTATATTATAGTCATGTGAAACAATGAACAATATATAATAAGTGTACATTCATGCAATCAAAGTGCAAATAGTTGGTTCATTGGACACAAACTCTAAAAAACTCCCACTTGTACAAGAGCCAACTGCCTATGACTTTTAGTCTGCTAGACCTCACATGATGATCATGTTTCTGCTGAGTCAAGGCTTTAGTCAATGGGTCTGCCACATTGTCTCCCGTGGAAATACTTCTCACTGCATCTTCACCTCTCTAAGAAAAATCCCTCAATAGATGATACTTCCAAAGTATGTCATTTGTCACATGATGCGACCTTGGATCTTTTTCAATTGCCACCGCTGTAGTATTATCACAATAGAGTGTTATAATATCTTTACTTCTAGGTACTAAATCCAAATCTTGTACTAATCTTCGCATCCATACTTCTTCTTTAGCTTCCTCAAAAGCTGTGATATACTCGGACTCTGCTGTTGAAACTACCACCACACCTTGCTTTGAGCTCTTCCATCTCACTGCACCTCCATTCAAACTGAAGATGTCTCCAGTCTGTGACTTCATGTTATCTTGATATGTCTAGAAACTAGCATTTACATTTCCTCTGATGACTAGTTCCCCATCTCTTCCATAAACTAGGAACATATTCTTAGTACACTTCAGATACTTAGGGATAGTCTTGACTTCCATCCAATGGAGGTCCCATGGATGAGCTTGATACTTGCCTACTGCACTTAATGCGTATGAAACATCTAGCCTTGTACATATAATATCATACATGATTGAACCAATCATGGATGCGTAAGGGATACTTACAATTTTTTACGTTCCTCATGTGACTGAGGATACATTTTCTTCGAAAGATGAATGCCATGTGACACTGGCAACAATCCCCTCTTGGATAGTTCCATACTGAATCTCTTCAGTATTTTGTTGATGTATGTACTTTGACTCAGTCCCATCATTCACTTGGATCTATCACGAGGGATATTGATCCCTATAACATATAATAACTCTCCCAATTATTTTATAGGGAAGAATTTATCCAACCATGACTTAACTGACTATAAGACAGGTACTTCATTTCAAATTAGTAATATGTCTTCAACATATACTATTAGGAAAAAAACTACACATACACAAAACCATTTTTATACATAAGGCTCACATTCATTATTATCAAATCCCAATTCCATTACGGCTTCATCAAAACAAATTTTCCATGACCATGATGCTTTCTTTAATCCATAAATGGATTTCTGCAACTTGAATTCCTTGTTGGCATCCTTTGGAGTCACAAAACCTTCAGGCTGTGTCATGTAGACATATTCTTAGAGATTCCCATTAAGGAATGATATTTTGACATCCATTTTACAAATTTCATAGTCATGTTATGTGAAAATGGCCAATAGGATTCTGATGGATTTCAGCATCTCAACCAATGAAGAGGTTTCATCATAGTCAATTCCTTGATGCTGTCTAAAACATTTTGCAACCAGTCGTGCCTTATAGGTGGTGACTTGTCCCTCCATGTCTAGTTTCTTCTTGAATACCATTTATTACCAATAGGCTTTAAATCAACTAGAGAATCTACCAAAATACAGACTTGGTTTTGGTACATGTATTCCATTTCAGAATCCATGGCTTCATTCTACTTGGCAACGTCTGTGCCTTCAATAACTTCCTTGTGGGTAAGAGGATCATCATTGCCAAAAAATAATGAGTCACCATCCTTGGTGACAAGAAAACCATATCGTTCTAGTTCTGTCACCTCTCTCGTGCTCCTACGTAGTTGTTGTTTCTCTGGAATAGATTGTTCTTCCATGGGGCTTTGTGGAATCTGTTCTTATACCAACTCTTTTATATCTTGAGCCTCGAATTCATTGAAGTCTATCTCACTCCCACTATATCTTTTAGAGATGTGATTCCTCTCATGAAATATGTTGTGTCTTGACACTATAACCTTTTTATCTGAGGGGTTGTATAGGTAATATCCCCTTGTTTCCTTGGGATATCCTATAAATATACAGTTTGGGCTTCAGGGTTAATGTTTGTCACCTGAAGATGCCTTAAGAAATGATTTTCTACCCCACACATGTAAATTTGATAACATGGATTTTCTTCCACTCCATAACTCATATGGAATACCATTTATCGATTTAGTTGGTACTTCGTTTAGTATGTGTGCTACTTTTTTTAATGCATATCCCTAAAAGGATAATGGAAGACTCCTACGACTCATCATTGATCTCACCATGTCCAACAAGGTGGGGTTACTCCTTTCACTTACACCATTTCACTGAGGCGTGTAAGGAAGAGGGAGTTGAGATAGAATCCCAAACTCCTGTAAGAAATCAAGGATTTCTTGATTAAGCTATTCTCCTCCTTTATCTGAGCGGAGTTTCTTAATCTTCTTACCAAACTGGTTCTCAACTTCATTCTTGTATTCATTGAACTGATCAAAAGAATCTTACTTATACCTCATTAAGTAAATATATTCTTATCTACTAAAATCATCTCTAAAAGTTATTAAGTACAAGATCCCACCCCTTTCTTCAACTGGAAACGGTCCACACACATATGTGTGAACTAATTCTAGATGATCTTTAGAACTATCACCTTTCCCACTAAATCGGGATTTGTTCATTTTACTTTGTAGACACGCATGTCATACACGAAGTGGTTTTAGTTTGAATGAATCTAAATACACATCATGATGTAATTTTTTCAAACATTTCTCATTGACATGACCTTGGTGGTGATGCCAAAGATGGGTGTGGTATGAGTCATGTGAATTAACATTGTCATCGATTGCCATTACTTGGTTTGTGTAGTCTAACACATAAAGGATGTTATATAAATGTGCCCTACCAAAACAAATGATATTTTTATAAAAGTAACAACATTAATTTCCTAACTTGAAGATGAATCCATTAGTATATAATATAGATACTGAAATAATGTTTTAGGTTATATAGGGTAAATAACAACATCCTTTTAAAACCAAGACCATCATAGTAGGCAATGTGAGGTAGTAGTCTTTGACAGCTACAAGCGAGTCAGGCTTCGTTGGCTGCTCGCAGATCCACCTCACCTCGATCAATCTTTCAGAATATACTTGGTTCCTATATTTGAATATAAATGTGAGAACCAAAATTAGTATCTAATACACAATTGGTAGAAACAGATAGATTTCATTTGATAACAATCGCACCTGAAGCTTCCCCCTTGCTTCCTTGTCTAGGTGAAATTTTTCTTGTAGTGGACCTTCTTGCCACATGCAAAACAGTCAACCTTCTGTTCTCTTGCCTCCCCTTTTATCTTCGTTTTCTTGGAAGTCATTGAAGAAGATTTGGGCTTAAATATCTTCACCTTCCCTTTCATTTTATTAACCATAAGGACAGATGGATTTTCACAATTCATATCATTGTCCACTAGGAAAATGAGGATAAAAAGTTCAGATAGAGACTTCTCAATGTTTTTCATATTGAAATTTTCAACAAAGCTAGAGAATCTCTGGGTATGTGATGTAAGAATGATATTGGTACCCCGTTCTTTGGGGTGTTTACACCCTGAAACCTCCAAGCGCTCAATGTAGCCAATGATCTTGACTACATGAGGCCCAGATGGGGCACCCTCTCCAAGCATTGTCTCGAATAGAGCCTTTAATATCTAAAACCTTTTTTTTTTCTTTCTCTCTCCTGGTATAGACCATGGAGGTGCTCGAGCATTGTATAGGTATCCACATCTTCATGAAACTTCATGAGCTCACTAGACATTGATGATAACATCAAACATTGCACGTCATGTGCATTGTTCAAATGTTGATCATAGACCAGTAAATCTTCGTCACTCTCCCCTTGGGTGGGAGAATCATGAAGTGAGGACTCCAGCATGTAAAACATTCATTCATGGTGTAGTATAACCCAAAGGCGCCTAAACCATTCCTGAAAGTTATTTTCAGTGGGGATGTTTTATTTATCTAGAATTGATCATAGAGAAAATGTGGTTGACGAGTTTTTCGTATTGATTCTAAAAATTAAAAGAGCATATTTATCAGTAGCTTTTGATTACATTTTGTGGAAATTAATAAATTAATTTATTAATTCTCTCACTATTTTATCAAGTCCCAATGGCCCTCACCATTTAACTCAGAATTTCTAGTTTCTATGACATTTTATTGGCAAGGATACATATTTCCCTTCACATAAACCCAACAAGGGTTGGTCAAGTTTTTTATAGGTATTTAGGTAGGAAGGTCTTTGCCAACTATGATCTTACAGTTACTTGATCTATTGAGTGGACTCCCCATTTTTGAAATCCTGAATTGGATTTCCTCAACACTTGCCTCCATTTTACAACAATTATAGCAAGGACTACTCCTCTTGATGTAAAATGATTAACTCAACCCAAAACCTTCATAAGAGATTCCATTATAAAATTAAGTGTTCCAACAAGGGTTGGTCAAACACATAGTTTTATTGAGTCATTCCCTTAATTATTTAACATAAGGCTTGGTATGACATAATAAGGTATTTGAGGGATTTAATTATTTTATGTGTAGTTTAGCATTATCACATGATTGTTAATATTAAGTGATTCTTGCTTAAGTAATTAACCATCAGTTGATAATGTTTACACATAACCTGATTTTTATTTTATTCCATCTTTTCATGCTTATTTATTTCATTAATTATGTGACCGTGACAACACATACAAAATAAATAAACCATGCAATCAGATAGAAATAAAATAATATGGCTTGATCATGAGATTTTATTGGTTAGATTATCTAGCAGTTTTGATAAGCTAACCCTGACATAGGGAAAAACACCTAGAACCTGATGGTTCATGTTTTACAGCTCACACATGTCCACCTTTGTATCTTCTTGGGTAGGTCTCACCTCACCTTCGAATTTTGAACCGTCTCCTCTGGCTTGGAAGATCTTTCATTACATGGGGTTTACATTAAAGAAACCATGGGATTGCAGGCCCTACATTTTATGGGAAGAAGGCCCACAGGCCAACGAATTTAAATAAATTAAAATAAAACCATACACACACAAAGGGTCTTTGGTCTAGCTCACGATCATCCATAGCATGCATTGAAATTTTCACATATTTAGAATTAAAATTAATTTAATCATTCTATTATTTAAGATATGACATGCTTGAATTAAATTAATAATAATATTATAATTAATCAATTATTTATCTAAAATTCCTTTCTGAATTTCGTTGATATTATTCTCACCCAAATTCCTTGTACAATGTCTTTGTACTTTTAGAGGAAACCTGGAAAAATTCCATTTCTGGAAAGTATACGGCATGTAGGATTTATTTACACGACGTGTATTTGTTTTCAACCTTTATCCAAAGTACACACTAGGGGATTTGGCGTGTTTTCTGTAGTCAGTAATTTTTTGAGTACACTACGTGTAGATTAATCTAACATAGCAAGTACTTATTTGTTACACAATTACCGGCATGGCAATCTCATGTACGCGGTACATGGATTATCCTTGTACATGGTTTCACATGGTCTGGATCAGACTACACGACGTGTTGATCCAACATACATGCCGTGTATTCTAGTTTCCACACACCGTTTAGTTCCGGTCAATATGGTGTTATAAATACTTAGGCATGCTCAATTCACACGGTGTGGTTTAGCAGACCAGTACAGGTTCGATGAACCTAAGTACATGTCATGTTGTTTTCACTACACGACGTGTATTATTGTGTAGTATAGACCGAAAGAGCAGCTCCTCTGGATGAGTTCCTCATTTTTATTTTAATCAAAATTGGAATTAAAAGGTCATTTATGTGATGTGAATCATGAAATGAATGCGGAAGAAAAGATCTCGATCATTCAGTTTTATAGAACAATTTATCTCGAATTGAATCAAATATAAATGTGTAATTTATAAACAAAATTAAGTTACTATAATCAACGTTATAAACTCCCTCTGATACCATTTTAAGGTCCTAAGAACATCAGAATCTCGTGGGTAGATGTTCCCACTTGGATTTTGTTTCATTAGTAGTGATCAATCCGGGATCAATACGATGATAAACTCCAGCCTCTACGGATCAAATCATAGAAATAGAGAAAGAAGAAGGATATTACCAGAACCACAAATGAGGATCATTACAGGTTGATTATAATTAATTTAATTAATTCACAAGAAGTACCTTTTTGGATGTTCATTATTCATTGAAATTCTTGATCACATACCGATGTGATTCGTCATTGCTTCGTAGAAGCCAAGGGTAGGATTCCTCTTGCAGTGATCCACACATGCACCACGTATCTTTGGACATCGACAAAGGATTCCCAATGTGCTAGTGTAGAGAAACCTTTTCTTGATTTGTCCTCCGTAGATCGTTTTGATCCGATGGAGGAGGGTCTCTCTCAGTCTTGAGAGCATTCCTAGAGGAAGGAGTTCTCTCGGCCTTGAGGGAATTCTTTAGAATTGTAGTTCACAACGATTTAGGAAAAGTGTTGATGTTGTGAGGATATTTATAATCTAGGTTGATGTTATAGAGTTATGACAATAAATAAATGAGTTACTCATTTTATTTATTTCATTAGCTCTTATTAAAAACCCCCACATGTCGAATCATTAATTCCTTGACATGCGCCCGCACTGATTATAATAAATATCATTTAATAAAACAATATTATTTCCTCAAAATCCCAACTAGAAAATCTACATGGCGTGTATATTTTTTCATAAAAATACATAGCGTGTAATCATTAATACACAGTGTGTACTTGTTTTTCATTTCCTTTCCAAAATGGAAACTACATTGCATGTAATCATTAATACACGACGTGTATATCTTGTTTAAATTTTATTATTCCTCCATCATTAAAATGATTTAGGCTTACTTGAATAATTTTGAAACCATGTACGAGAATAATCTTTATTCAACTTGAGATACTAGGATACACTTAGTGTGTGACCCACTAGGCCTCTTTCTCGTTGGCATTAGGTGGGCTTGCCGAAATTCCAAGATTAATGCCTAGCAATAGGTCAAGGCACCCAAGGGAAATATGTTCATGCCGCATTGATGTGTCACCTCATAGGAACTCTTACCATGTAATTTAATCTCTTTATCTCAATATCTCATCAAGCTAATTTCATGGTAGTGTCAATAACCTATATGAATGATCTGTCATTCTTCGACTTCCAGAAATAAACTCGTCATTACACCATGTCCATGGAATCTGGTTGACAGTTCTATTTCAATCAAAGGGCCTATGATATCTACTTCAATAAATATGGAAGGGAAAAATCCTTCCTTGGCTTATCCATTAACATCATGTCATTCTTGATGCACCCAACGTACCCTACTTCCCTCTAACGGTCTTCATGATGGTTTTTTGTCAGCAAATCAATGTGCGCGAGTGATGAAATGAGTTATTGAAAATCTTCCAATCTATGGACCATTACACATGCTCATAGATAGTAATGTCCAATGGCACCAAGAAATTCAGAATTACTACATGTAGGTTTGTTCTCATAATCTCCCATCTTGGAGATTACCAAGTGCAAACTCCATGAGAGAGAGTCTCTTCTTCATATGACTACTCGCACATGACGGTCTATATACTATGTGTGCTATAATAGCATGTCATCCAACAATTGAACTTTATTTAAGAATATTGTTATATCATTTCAAGGTTATCATCACAAAGGGGATCATCCACGAACTTATTAATCTAACAAATATTCTAGGACATTATTATATTATAGTCATGAAGAACAATGAAAAATATATATTATTTGTACATTCATGTAATAAAACTACAAACAGTTGGTTCTTAGGACACCAACTCTAACATAGAGCTCATTAGATACCTTTTTGTGATTTTCTATAGGGGTAATGCTGTTGGTGCAGGCTATAAGACCTTTATACAATAGAAAACACAAATTTAAGACATTAAGGTCTCACTGGGCAGAATCTGTAAAAAGGATGCCCCGACATAAAACCCTTTTACACTATAAATATCATTTACCCTATAAAATAGTCACTCGAGATAAATTATCCTAAGGTGAAATGGTTTTTGGTTGATATGAAATTAGAGGGATTTATTATGAGAATATTATATTCATGGTGTAAACCCATTATAGCCAACAATTTAAATTATGATTTATGTTATTAATCCCTCTAATTCATTTTTTAGTGAACTATCTCAATACATAGACCTCATCCATGCGATTTTGCGTGTCCCCTTCCCTCTCGGATAACTTTTATCGATGCTTGACCTCTATCTTGGTTGTTTCCCTTCTCATTAGGTAAGATGCCTTTCTGTTTCATTATTATAATCTATTGTAATTGTGGCGTTGGGGTCCTTTCATAGATTGTTTAATAATATGATGATGATTTTTGTTTGATACTTATAGATCTATTGGGATATATTCTTTCGGGGGCCAGTCCTTTTGTTTGGTTTTGGTGAAGTGGGTGTTTTTACCAAGTTATACGTGATCTAAACTCTCTTCTATATATTATTTTTTTAGGGATTTTGATTTTATGATATGGGTATCATTTTTTGGGACTCCATTATTTGGTATTTTTTTCTTATAGTTTTGGTGGATCTAATTGTGGGTAGCGTTCAACCCAAGTTTGAGGTTGGCTGTGTTGTCACTTTCTTAACATAGGTGAAATTTATAGCTATATTTTTATAAATTTATTTATAAATGAATTGAGATGATTTTGTGTGTGTGTGTAAATGGATTTGTGATAAAATATGGGGTTTTCCATATTTGGTAAAAGAAGAGTTTGTTTTCAAATCAGCGTGAAATGGATTGGGAAAAGGGGTTTAAAAGCATTTTTTGATAGAATAAAAGGGTTGTTTGGAATTGTTTATGAAATTTAGAACCATTTTTATATTATTTATGAATTTAAGCACATTAAAAACTTTGTTTACTTAGGTGAGACGATTATATTAGGTCCATCGTATCTTTTATTTTTAGGGGTTTCACTAATGGGTCATTCCTTTACTCCCTAGTCCTGTTGTTATATGGTATTTTTTCTAACTTTGTTGGGTGGTTCATGCATGGGATCTTTATCCACTCCATAGTCCTATGTTTTAAGGACACGGGTTCTCATAGATCATTAATTTGGGTATGAGTAGTGTGCTTCCAAGACCTATTGTGATCCTCAGAATATTCACCACTACACTAAGCTTTTTACTATTTTGGATTTGATATACATGCTTTGACTAATGATATGGTTATTTGAAATTTTTATTGAAGCTATTTTACCCTATTTGTTTTAGAACTATTGAAAATGATAAATATTTACCATTTCTATAATTGAAAATGTTTTACTTTTTATGTAAGAACCTGGAATTTGACATATCATATTCTAGTGACTCTAAACTTGAATTAACATTTTTTACAATCCTTGGGATCTATGTGGTTTAGGATTTTAGAAAATTTATAAAAAAACCTAAAAAGTAAAATCATAAATTTAAACTGTACACTAATACTCAGTATCAATTTTTCCCATAATAAAGTCCTTAAAATAAACCATGATCTTATCAATTTTCTTCTTGACATCATACTTGTCCCTACTCTCCCTCAAACCGTGTGAAAACATTTTAAAATGCGACATGATATCAAAAATCCCAATAAGGGACATAAATTAATGAAAACTGTTAGTCTAGTGAGATCCCATAAAATCATTTCCATAAAAACATAACTTTTTACCCTGAAAAAATGATTCATCTTTTGGTAAATATCATTATCTTACCTTTTGAAAATAAAAATATTTTCATGAAAAATTCTTTATAAGATTATAAAATTTAAGTTTGTAAATTGTGAAATAATTTTCAATATCACTATTACAAATTGAGTAATAAATATGGTTGACCTCCATATCTATAGAACCCAATGCATTGGTGGTTATAACATAATCACCCTTCCTTGCTTTATCACAAAACCACCCATTGTTGGTTAATAACATACCTCACATCCTCGGTTTATCATAGAACCACCCACCGTTTGATTATAATAGAACCACCCATAATTATTAACAATTACCAAGAACCATATCATAGTTATAAAACATGACTGATTCTAACATTAAAATATTCTCAAGGAAAACAACCTTTGAATTTTTAAATAAAATATTTTTAGAAAGGCTGCACACATACAAAGGGAAAAAATTACTTTGAAAATAATAACATAAAATTATAAATTAATATTCAATGAATTAATGAATCATTAAAGAAATAAAATCATATGATACTAAAATATTTAGAAAAACATTATTGTTACATTTATAAAATGAAACATATAAAGAGGTCTTCTAAAAGAATACCCCTTCCATAAAACCATTAAAATCCGATTTTATGAAAACATTTGAGAGAAATTAAAAAGTCCAATTATTTTAAAACATTCATTTTTATATAATAAAATTCAAAATTTGTTTAGTAAAAAATGTACACAAAGTTGAATTATTTATTTAATAAATATTTCAAACAGTTAAAATGAGGGTTTCAGTTAAAGAGACCCATACATTGAGTCCAAATCATCATGTACATTATTTATCTTACTGAATTATAAAAATAGGATAATTATTTACTTGTTTTAGAACCTTTTTCATTTTTATTATTACAATTTTATTATTACTTTTATGTTAATAATTTCAATATTATATACAATTACTTAATCATTTATGTTCATATAGAACGTTTTGATGATATTCAGTACCTATGTTGAAATTGGAATCAGCAATTCAACTATGGTTAAAATGTTCATAATTATATCATATTTGGAATAATATTGTTGAAACAATTATAATTTTTACACTTCAATTATACTTTTAAATGAAACCATTTAATATAGTTATGAAAAATGAACTACGTGATAATCATGGAGACATTAGGTCGTACAAACACATGAGTAATATCTCCATTTTTCAACGATCATTAAAGAATAAAGGTAGGTATAATTTTGTCATTAAATAATTATAATAATAAAGTAAATATAATATTAATTATTTAAATATAATTATATATATAATTCATGTGGTGTGGTGATGAAAAATGAATGACATAACTTCATGGAGGTGGTAGTCCACCCATACACCCAAACAACATTTTCATTTTTCTATGCACGAAAATTTATGAAATTAAATGGTATATTATATTTTGAAATTGATAAATATGTAATGAAAATCATAAATTAACACTCATTCCATAATTATAACTAGTCTTGAGTGATGAGTATGGAAAATTAATTACATCGATTCGTGTGGCAGTAATCTTCCATACACAAAAATGATTAATTATTTTACCATTTGACAGACATTGAGATGGATAAAGGTCATGAAACTATCATACTAAAATATAAGTATATTTTTTATAATGATTTTTTTTATTATGGTTTAATAAATTTTCAAGTAGTTGGATGATGAAAAAAAACTACAAAGGAGGATAAAACTATACCTCTTATTTGGAAATCCTCCTTTGATTGACACCTCAAATCACTAAGGAAAATGTTATGCCAAAAACTAAGCCCAATATAATAATGTTATGGATTATAGTAAGGTATTTTATCAGATATTTTTTTTAAAAATGTTTTTTATATGTTTTGAAATGTTAAGAAGAGTTTCCCTTTTATAGGAGAGGGGAGGGCTACTCTCGGAATTTCTCAAAATATTAAATTTATATAAATTAATTTTCAATAAAATATGAATCTAGATGGATTTATTTATAATATAATATTAGTATGGATCTAGATAATCTCATACTATAATTTTTTTAAAATTCTAGGTCACATTATTACCCTTATGATTTTGTTTTAACCCTTATTTAACCCTATTAACTATTTCTTGGACAACATTGATTTTTACTCTTTGACGGCCAATATTATTACTATAAAATGTAAAAAAAACCCATAATTGGATTATGGTGGATATTTTAAACATTATTATAATAAATTTCCCTAATTTCATATTTTTATAAAATTTATAACATTTAATAATTTCTTTAATATATCATTAATGCCAATTTCGATATTATTCAATTCTTTGACTTTTAATAATATCAATTCAACAAGATAGATTTGAAAAAAAATATTTTAATACATCTCTATCATGTCAAATTCAATTATGAAATTACATTATGAACTAAATTGTCTCATATTATATTTATTTTAAAAATTTTAATATCATTTATATATTTTTTTTCTTATGGAAATTATTACTGTATCATTGTTGTGAAATCACTTAAGGTAAAGATTTATTTTCTAAAAAATAAAAACAATTAACATGTTGATGATAAATCTATTATATTTCAAAATAATATTTATATTCCAATATTTATTCTGGTTAACATCATACTAAATATATCATTCTTATTAAAAATGAGAGTGTGACATGTTTGAATTTTGTTTATATAAAATATTATTAAGGTCATAATCGAATTCAAGTGGACATAAATGGTAATATAACCGAAATTTTAATGAAAATGGATGAATATTAAGAATAAAATTAATTTTCAAGTGTTAGCTTAATTTTATAGCCCTTACCATTTTATTTTTGGCTTTAATTACCCGGTCTAACCTTTACCGCGATAACATAAGTTACTAAGGATACTATTAAGATTATCATAAAATAAAAGCAAAATATTTAATAAATTTTTACCTCTAGATTAAAAATATTTAATTAATTTTTAAAAAATAAAAATAGTGAAGTTTCAGAATTTAATTTAATGTTAAACCAGAAAAATGAAACAAATAAAAGTTTTTAAAAAAACACCATTTTTAAACATCAAATGTTTTATAGTAATTTCAAGTATAAGATCCATTTCAAAACCCGTAAATATATTATTTTAAAGAAATTTTACCAAATTCAAGTTTCAATATAATATTATAACTTTAATTTTAAAAAAGTATAAAAGAAAATTCATTTTTCAATAAAAATCAATATTTTTCTCTATTCATTGAAAAATCAATCTTTTCAAAAAATTATTAATATTTAACCGTAGAATAATTTTGATATTATGATTTCAAAAAATTATATTTTGTTTATTGAATAAAATTTCTAAATTTTAAATAAATTAATTATATTTCTCACTCACAAAATAGAAAAAAATAATTTTAGAAGAATGTGTATTTAGAAAATAAAATTACTTTACTAAAACTAATTGATTAATTTTATAAGAACTGATAAATACATTATTAATGATAAAGCCCATTTTATATTTTATAATTCAGATAATACTATTAATTCCCACAAATTCAATGGATATGTTATAATTATTACATAATAAAAATATATAGTTGTTCATTTATGATTGGTGTTTCATATTTTGTATTCTATCTAACATATTATTTACTTTTACAAATTCAGTATATTACATTCGACACCTTTTTTGGAAATTGTATCCTCATAATTTTTAATTTGGAACTAGTAACTATGGTTTTAATTTTCACAATACCTTTTTTGAAACCCCACATTGTAAAAATGATTTTTTAAAATTCGATTTGATAAGAGAGAAAAGAAAGTATGAAGATAACCTAAGGTAATACATACTGGGTTTCGACGTAGGAAATCATGGGCAAAGAAGAGAAATATAACTATCAAGGACTGAGAGAGAGTGATAAAGAACATGGTAATTAAATTGTTAACCACCAAAAAACATTAAATCTATAATGGGTTAAAAGGCCATTGATTTATCTATAAGAAAACTAAACTAATATAATTTTTATTTAAAGATCATTTTCCTAGAGTTGAGGAATATTTGACTACCTGGAAAAGTAATTTATGAAAATATACTGACTTGAAAATTATAATTTCTTCCTGTAATCTATTTCCACCACAATGTCATATTTTTTCTTTAAATGATGAGTATTTATGAATAATTTTTTATGCCTAAATAATTGGAATCAAATTTAAAAGATCACTAAATCTACAAAATGATGAAGATATATTCTTCACGTCTTTAGGCATTAAAAACCTAAATGGTTAGGATAAGATAAGATAATCCCACAAAAGGGTTAAACCTTCAAATGAAGGAAAAATGATTTTAATCATAAAAATTATTATGTAATAACCAAAGTTTAAAGTCTCCTTAAAATTACTAAATAATATTGCAAATTAATAGTGAAACCCAAAAATTAGAAGGATTTAAATACAAAGTCATCCAATATAATTTCAATATTTATCTCCAAATAACATCAATCACTCTCATAGAAAAAATTATATACAAAAATCATGTAATCATCATGATATGGTAATAATTTCCATAAATCATTAAACTATAAAAGATAATTCAACTATTAATCCTAAAATAAAATCTCACAATTTTCTTTTAACCATATTCTTGTAATTCTTGCAAATATTATAGTGATCCTCCTCCAAAATAAAACTACTCACTTAATTGGAAAATAAATTTTTATTCCCACTGTATTCTATATGATTATACAAATTTTCTAAAAAATTACTTCTTCATCATCCATAAAATCGTTTAACTAAAAAGAAATAGTTATGATAACTAGAACATCACATAGGTCTGTGGTAGGTGATTCACTCTTGTCACCCTTTAGTTGTGGCTTCAAAACACATGGCCTTGTGATATATGAAGGGTTTTCACATAGTCCATGGGTTTTCCTTTTTATAAATCTGTATAATTCTTATAAAATTAAATAAAATATGATGAACATCCTACAAAATAAATTCATCCTTAGAGATAATTTTTTTACCTCACAAATTATCTCATACCATTTATTTTTCATCCCAAAATTTAATAACCTATATTTAACTCATATTCAAAGATCATATAATAGAAAAATATTTCTAATACATTAAAACATATATCCACCAAAAGTAAAATCATTTATACTCATATAACGTTTTTCATATAATAAAATTAAGTGTTTTACAAACATCAGAATTTTACAAAAACTCAACAGGAATCTCTAAATATTATCACATTTTCACCACATTTCAAAGGAATTGGTTCCATATAATATATGTTTTTAAATTTTTGAAAAGAATACACACTATAGATAAATTCATAGGTGTTCCGTGACTCCAATAATATTTTTAAAATATAACTATATCAACAATTTGGAAACATAAGACATAAACACATCCTTTATTCAACTTACTTCTTAAATTTTTAACCATGTTTTACCTTCTTATTCCTCAATACTCTATTCCGAAAATCCAATATTTGAATTATATTTTTATGATTCATCAATATCATATAAAAAAATATACAACTTAAAACATAATAAAATAATTCGTACCATAAATATAGAAATCAAGATTCCTTTGACATACCCTTTATCTTCGGACCTAATTTATAACATGGAAAAATTAAATAGTTATGTAATTTGTAGAATTTACCTTTTTTAGAGTGTTGGTAAAGTTGATATTCTAAAATACTATTAAAAATATACCATAATAAATAAAATTTTTAGGGAAAAGAAAACATGTTAGATAAGTAAAACAATCACTTACAGGTGATTCGAATACTCTGAAATCTATCAAAACCATTTGAAAAATATTTTTCAATAACAGTGATAATAAAATCAACTGATGGGGATAATAAGGTTTTAAAATATCCCTTTCTTTCCATATTAATAAATGGTCCTTAATCTATAGAAAAAACATCATTAGAGCATAGAATTAATTATTACATTTTAAAATGAAAATGGTCATTTTTAAGATAATACACATAAAACTCTATAATAATTTAACCTTCAACTCCTCTATAATTAAATTTATTGTCATTCTAAATCTAATCTCCAAAAAAATATTTAATCTCCTTGAAATATGTCAATTTAAACCAAAACATGGGTTTATAAGTATTTGAACTTAAAATCATCCTTAAAATTTTAAACCCTAGATGATATCCATAACTCTTAAGAAAACCTTACACAGAAACAACATATTATCAATTGTTTTCAAAACCATCCTCTAATACCAACTATAAGAACTCAACCTTAAACATAACATATTATAGTGATTTTAAACTATAATTCCCATTTTTAAAATCCCATGGATATTTTTGAAGAGTTTTAGATATTTTTAAAAAACTCTTATGAATTAGAATCATGCATTACAAGTGTAAAATTATACTTAATATCAATTTCCTATAAAAATTCATCAAAATAAAACATGATATTATTACTTTTCTTCTTTACCTCATCCTTTTCCCTACCATCCCTTTAAGCATGTGGTTTTTTAAACATAAAATGGGATGATCACAAAAATTTTAGTAAGGGACATAAAATAAAGGAAACAATTATTCATGGGAAAACCCATAAAAACATTACCAAAAAAACATACATTTTTAACCTAAAAAGGAAATAATATTTTAAAAAAGATCATTTTCTTACCTTTTTAAAATCAACTTATTTTTAGGAAAACTCATTATAAATAACATAAAAGATAAGTAGGTAACTAGGTAAATTATATTACATATCAATCATACAAATGTAGTAACCAATATGGATGAACATTAACTCTAGATTACCAAATTTATTGGAGGATTTAATATAAACACCTGTCCTTATGTTATCATGGAACCATCTATAATTGATTAATTACGTAACCAACCATCCTTAGTTTATCAAAGAACTGCTCATAATGGGTTTATAACAAAACCAAAGATAATTATAAACAATTCCCTAGAACCATATCACAATCATAAAACATGAATGCTAACATAATTAAAATATTATTAAGGAAAATATCCTTTTCATTTTTAAATCACATATTTAATGAAAATATACACACATAGAAAGAAACAAAAATATTATTTTGAAGTAAGCATAAAATTATTTAAATTAATATTCATGTCATTAAGTCTTAACTTATGTAAGAAAATCCGCTGATGCTGTAGTAGTTAAAAACATTCCATTCGACATTTGTAAAAGGAAACATTCATATAATATTTTTAAAATAATGTCCCATACATAAAACAATTAAAATATAGTTTCTAAAAATATTTGAGAAGAATTTGAAAATAATATTTTACTAAAAAATTCATTTCGATAAAAATTTATTCATAAAAATCATTTTAAAATCATGTACATGAAAAATAATTATATAGAAAATAAACATAAAAAATATTTAAAATAATGTTTTGAGTTAAAGAGTCCATTACCGTGAGTTTGAATCATCACACACATTATTTGTCTTCCTGAATAATAAAATTAGGTTAATTATTTGATTTATTGAGAACATTTTTCATGGATTTATTCCATTATTATCTCTCATTTCTATGTTATATAAAATTACATAATAATTTATGTTTATGTTATGCATTTTGATGATATTCGGTACCTAAGTAGAAATTGGATTCTGTAATTTCACTATACTCAAAGAGTTCATAATTCCATCATCTCCAGAATAATATTAATTAATAATTTATATTTTTATGCATTAATTATACTTTTAATTAAAACCATTAAATATGGTTATGATAAATGAATTACATTATAATAATAGAGATGGTAGGTCGTACGTACGCATGAGTAACATTTTCATTTTTTCAAAAATAATTATGAAAATAATATATGTATCATTTGTTATTTATAATAGGATAATAATAACTTAATTATAATATTAATTATTTTAATATTCTTATATATATCATTCATTTGGTTTGGTGATAAAAAATGAATCACATCACTTCATTGAGGAGGGAGTCACCACGTACACATGAACGACGTTATCATTTTTTGTGAATGGAATATTAAGAACATAAATGTTATATTATATTTTTATAATTATTAATATGTCATTAATATTTTATGTGAAAATTAATTCCATCATTATAAACATTCTTGAGAGAAAGGTATGGAAAAAGAATTCCATCAATTCACAAGGCAATAATATATCGTACATAAAAACAATAAATTATTTTCCCATTTGATGAAAGTGTAGATAGTAATAGGTATTCACACAAACATAATAAAATATTAGTATATGGAGGATACATGATATATTAATTAATCATGGTTTAATAATATTCGATGGAGTTGGAAGAAGAATAAAAATAAAAAGAAGCAGAGAAAACTATAAGACTTATTTGGGAAACCTCATTTGATTCACACATTAAACCACTTGGGAAGTTGTTATGACAAAATAAGGCCTCTGGAATTTGGACTAGTATTCTATTATGGTATTTTGGCAGAAATATTTAGAACCAATTTTTTTGAAGTGAGTTCAAAAGAATAGAATAGGTTCCCTTTTATATGAAAGGGGAGGGGCACTCTTAAAATTTCTCAAAAATATTTAATTAATAAAACTTATTTTTAATTTAAAAATGGATCAAAAGTGATTTATTTAGAAGATACGATTATTAGGTGTCTAAATAATATCATAAAATATTTTTTAGATAATTTTATGTCACTTTTATACCATTATCATTTATTTTTAACGTTTAATTAACTCCTTTTATTCTTACGAGGCCAATGCTGATTTTTACTCTTTGAGGGAAAATATTATTTCTATAAAATTCAAATATATACATAATTGGATAATTGATGAAATTTGAAATCATATAATAATAATTTTATGTAATTTATGTTTTCTATTAATTTCATATCATTTAATAATTTATTATTTATTTTAAAATATCATTATTGTTGATTTTGACACTATTCATTTATTTGACTTTTATAAGTATCAATAAAAAAAGATAACTTCTAAAAAAGATATATTATAATACATCACTATCATGTCAAAGACATATAAAAAATTATTTGATTACAATAATTATCTCATATTATATTTATTATAATATATTTAATATCATTTATTTTATTTTTTTTAATTAAATAATTAATACGTCCGTATTGTGAAAGAATTTAAAGTAATTATTTCATTAATAAAAAATAAAAATTAAAAAACCATGTATAATATAAATCTATTATATTTGAAAATACTATTTAGAGTTGAACATATCTTCTAGATAACATCATATTAAAAATTTTATAGTTAAGAATAACAAGATTATGACATGTTTGACTTTTTGAAATAAAAACATTTAAAGGTCCTAATCTAAGAAAATTGAACTTAAATGGTTATATAACCGAAATTTTAATGGATATTGATGAATAATACACATAAAATAAAAATGGTGAAAGTTTTTGGGTCATTTTATATCCCTTATCATTTTATTTTTACCCTTAATTAACTGATTTAGACTTTTTCTTGATAGCATGAATGACTAAGGTTAGAATTCATTTGTCTGAAAATAAATGTTATATATTTTCTAAAATTATTCATCTAGAATCAAAATATGGAATCTATTTTTCATAATTCAAGACAAAGAACTTTCAAAATTTAAATTAAAATTAAAACAACATAACTCAATGAAAAATAGTTTTTCAAAAAATACCATTTTAAACATAAAATGTTTTAATAAAAAATTCATGTCTAAAATCCATTTCAAAAACCATAATTATATTATTTTGAATAAAAAGGAACATAATAAATTTTAAAAATTATATTATATTTTTAATTGATATATAATTGAAAATAAAATAGAATTTTCAATAAAATTTTTTATATTCGATATTTATTAACAAAACAAAATTGTCAAATAATTTATAGAATTTCACCACAGGATATTTTTGATATGATGTTTTAAAAGATTATATTGATTTCATTTACCAAAATTTATAAAAAACTGAAAAATAATAATATTGTTCGTTCACATAAGAAATAAAAATCATTGTTGAAGAAAATGTATTTGAAAAATAAAATGACTTTACTGAAATTAAGTGCTTAACATTATAATAATTAACTAATAAAATAGTAATGAGTAAGGAAATTTTATATATCATAATTTAATTAATAATATTAATTCCCTCTAATTTAATGGCTATGTTATAAGGGTCACATAATAATGGTATTTATTTGTTTGTTTAATTTTTTTGATTCACATATTGTACTCTATAGAACATAGTATTTTCTTTTAAAAAACCCTAATGTTACGTATTATCATTCCATTTTTTGTTTAAAATGAGAATATTGGGATTATTTGTAAAGATACTTGATATGGAACACCTGGACTGGATCCCATTGAGCCGTTTTAGATCAAACCCTTCACACCCCCTTAGGGGTGTATATATATAGTTATTTCTATTGATCCAGGGAAAATAAAGGTGTTGTAATTAGGCATGATAGTTTCTGTTAGTTGGGTTGGGTAGCAGGTGGTGAGATTGTGGAATTATCTAGATATATCAAAGGATTAGTTGTATTCTATATTGGGTTTCCTTTAATTTTTTTGAGATGTACCTTCCTGTTTTATCTAACATCTCGATTATATTGCTACTATAATATTATTATAATTACGGAATACAATTATTATAGTTTTTTATTCCACTATTATGTTTTACCTATATAAAGTTCATTTATCTTGTTTTGGTTGGGAAAATTAATTCCCTATTGCAGTTGTTTGATGCTCGGGAAAAATTTGCAAGCCCTTGGGGATAGGGAACACCCTTCATATATGTAGAGGATCAGGTCGAGTTCTATTTTTTGATGGTTACCTGGGCCAGTTAATAAAACATTTATATTAGATGTCAGTTTTCTCTCAAGAGTCCTTATCTTTGGATGTTTGGTATTTTGGAGGCAGGATTGTCTTAACTTCATATGTAGGTTTCAGAGAGTGCATGAATAGTTCTTGTTGTGATGATATACAATTAACCGTGGAATTTTTGGATTCATGTCTCCTATGTCGAGTTCTCGATTTTTATCTTACTTTCTACATATGGTTTTCTTATTTTAAATTAGGTTATCTAGTTTTATGATGTTTTCTTCTATATTCGGTGCACAAAAATATCCCCACAAGATGTCTTCCATGGGATCCATAGGACGAAGCAACAAATTCTCCTCAAGGGAATCTAGCTTTGGATCAGAATCTTATAGAGGATATCTAATAGATTGTATGTGTTGTGGACCAGAATATACCATGAGCCTTTGATTAGGTTCTAATTGTAATATAAGGAGTTTTAGAAGATAGTGATCAATATCGGGAGTCTGTACACTATAATCCACGATCCATTATAGGTATGAAGGAACCCCAAGAGAAATAGGTCTGTATAAACACGATCGATTAGATATTCTAATTCATGGATACAATTGAGGCCACCAATGTGAATTTCACAATGTTCATACTTTATGGTCACAACATGCGATGGAGGGATTCTACAGTACAATATGATATCTGAATGATCCCATATTTTTTAGGTATGATTTTTTTTAATATTTTGATCAATATGGGTTGTTTTGAATTTATTTCATGGATTAAATTAATTCAAAACCTTGAAAATTTACACCCCTACAACTCATTTTAATCGCATTTCAACATGTCATTAAAGTATATTACACCACTATAACATTCATTAACCACGTTTCAACATGTCACAAAAAAAGATTTCACCATATGTAATTAGATATCACATCATGTAAAATTCTATCACATGGAATTAGATTTAATCACATGTAACATTTCACCATGTGTAATTGGATTTCACCATGTGTAATTTTAAATTTATTTTCATTAAGGGGTTGACTAGATTTCCTTGAGAAAAAGTGTAAATCAATTAAAAACATTTCATGATGTGAAATAAGGATTGATATTGTTTAATTTACAAGCGTAAATTTTTAAAAACAAGTTTCCAGCATCGCGTAAAACCTACGAACCTGATTCTATTCTCTGTAGATGCTTCGTGCACCACAATATCAGACCAATGACATATTTCACACCTCTTCGTTGGACCGAAACTCCTCAGCACATTACAATCTTTGACCGAAGACCCTCCACTCACCTATCTCTTTATCATGGGTCTTCTTCCATTAATTCATAGGAGTATGCCTCAATACAGTAGTGGTATTGCATCATATTTTGGATATCCAAACCAAGATTTTCATGGTATTCCTTCTGTTTAATAATATTATTATCGATCCATTAATAACGGGTTCTCTGGTTCATATTGAGAGGAATCTGGTAGCTTATTTCTATCACGAATGTAGGGAGTTTTTCATTTCTTCCTCCACTTTCAAGGAATCAGGTCTAAATCCTATTCATCGACATATTCCTGATTGATTTTTCTCAATTTGGGAATATGTTTTTGTGAGCGTTCGTTATCACCAATCATGAGTTAGGTGGTCAAAATTCAAATCCCATAGTCTTGACATAGTTTATGAATATGCAATTATACAAGTGTTAAGGTATGATTAACAATTGATATTTTCTATATTCAATTAATTAATTGGGTAAATTAATTAATTTATGGATTGTGATATTGGGAACGAAATTGGATAGTTTAAATAACTAATTGAGGAATAAAAATGAGGATTTTGTGATGGTATATTTGGTTATTTAATTGGGGGGATTAATCTGTTCTTGTGAAGTGATTATTTTTTTGAATTAATTAATTGGATGGTTGAGATTATAAAAGTAATGTAAAAAATAAATTGTTGGATTAATTGATTATAACATATTGAATTTTAGAGTTGATGTGATTTATTAATCATTGGGTTAATTAATGAGAGTGGGTTATGATTAATTAATTAGTGAATTAATTTATGGAAATTGATGTAGTTAATTAATTATTGAATTAATTGACGAAGATAAAATTTCCAATAAATTATTTAATTAATTTAAGTGTTTTATATGATTAATTATCTGGGAATTAATTAATGGAATGATTAGTGAAATTGGAATTGGCTTTGATAATGTTGGCATAGAGTGGCATATGGGATAACTGGGGTGTGGAATGCGATTAAAGGGAGCTGATCGAGAGAGATTCTAATATTATTTACTTAAGAACCATGGAAGCCTTAAGTGAATTATATAATATTGTTTCTAGATGGATTGTGTGTTCCTTAAAAGGGAAATAACCGTGAGAGATTTTCTCTTTTGACAAGTAAACATTTATGATTGTTTTGTATTACTCAATTTAGACCCTTGAGGTTATAATCGACATTTCACATTAATTATGACGAACTAATTTACATGATTTATTTATTTGATAATTTCCATATGAACTATGATAATGAATGGTAACATGGACATTCAGATTTGTGATATCTCTTTGGTACAGTTCAGACTTCTGCACGGGCTGAAGCATGTATTGTGTTCAGGTTTCCACAGGGTCCTGGAAGAAAATTGGTTTAACAACGAGTAATTGAATAAGAGTAAAATATTTATTCCGAATAGAAATGTATATGCTATTTTTTATTGAATTGTTTTAGACACTTTTTGTGGGGGACTACTAATTTAAACTCACACCCTATTCGACTTCCTGATCAGTAACCGAATTGACTTTGTTATTAGAGGACAGTTAAATGGAAATGGTCATGGATTAGATAGATTATTGGGGATAGAGCTTTGATGAGGGAACTAAATGTGGTTCGGAACTTACTTGGGTTCCTCTAGTGTCCTCAATTTTAGTTTCATTTTATAAACACTGACACTTACTTTGTTATGGAATGTTTTCCTTTTAGTTAAACATTTAATATCTTGATTTAATTATATATATATATATTGGTATTTTTTGATCATATATTCTGTTGATAGAGCTTATTTAATTTCTCTAGTGTTTTACTCTAATAAAAGTGGTTATAGTCCCCCCACAAATAAATTAATAGACCATCGCTGCTAGTTGGAAGACTTTGGGATATGGGGAGGCATGCCTGAGGTCATGTGGCAGTCCATCATGGGGTATCAGTGTGTGGAACTTGGGTATTGAAATTACAATGTGGTATTAGAGATCCAATTTTATTATGTCTTCTTTTGTGTTACTATTTGGGAAATTTAGATAAAATACTTGGAAGAGTCAGGGCTTGGTAATGAGCTCATGCATGGGAGTTGATGACCCATGTATGGGGAAAAACCCAAGTACTCATGGTGGGATTGTCATTATTGTTGGATGCTGTTATAGTTCATTATTATTTCACATTGGGTGACACACTTGTTTTGTGATGTGGTTATTGTTTTTGGGATTTCATTAGATTGACCCTTATCCCAGAATGACAGGAGAGTTGACTCTGCATAAATTATTATACACACATAGGATTGTTTTATTACATGTAACATCTTATTCATGCATGAGAAAATGGGTTTTGGGTATGTTATTAAACTTAACCTCTTTTCCTGGCATATGAAATTTAATGGAAAAGGTGACTAATATGTATTTTGAAGTCGTAAAAGGATGAAATAATGATAATAAATGGGTTCCTAATTGGGAAACATGATCTATGATAATTTTTTTATCCTTGATAACCAGACATAGGTGTAGGGTGTTTAAAAGTAGTAATAGTGCCTAAGTTTTGAAAATGTGGTGAGGGTTTGGGGAAGAGAATTTTAGTCACTTGTTGTGGATTTACTTTAACGTAAATGTGATAATGTTTTTTATGAGTCCTAAGATGTGGGTTTTTAATTACATAGATATGCCTCTACAAATGAACTTTTTTAGAGGATGACTAGAGGACATGAATATGGATGATCCTACAGTGGCAGAACCTGCGTCACCGGTAGTGCCGGGGGGAGGGGAATCCGGAGAGTAGTATAGAGATAACTTCACTAATTTCATGAAATTGATGGAATGAGACCCGGTGTGGGTTGTGAGAAACATGTTTGATCTAACGAGGGAGTTTTAGTTGTAGTGCCCTTCATCTATTTCTAGAGAGGGTGGACCTAAGAAAGTAGATTTCTGGATTGTCTCTATCCAGACTATACAAGAACAATTGGAGGCTCTTATTGAGAAGAGAGTCATGGTGGTAAAGTACATGTTTTGTGGTCAAGTGAAACTTTGGTGGGACATCTAGACTCAGGATGGAAAGTTGAAGGATATTGAATGGAAGGAATTCTAGGAGATGTTCTTTGAACACTTTTACCCAAAGACACTAAGGCAGTAGAGAGTAACTGAGTTCATGCAGTTAACTCAGGGAAATATGTTAGTGATGGAATATTCTGGATGCTTTATTAATTTTTAATTTTTTTCTCAAGAATTGGAAGTTTATTTGGATACATTAGAAAAAATAATTCAGGATGTAATTAAGTGGGAAATTATGTCCCTGGTGAATATATTTAGGCTAAAGAAGATTGCAGAATTGGATGATCTGGATCTAATTTCTAAGGGGAACCTGAGGGAGGTTTCAAGTGGCAGATAGGTATTTTCTACTAGACGGTCTATAGGTACATCTTCAGAGATCAGGAAATGTCATTACGAAACATTATCCTAGAGCTGGGGTAGGAAGAACAGCCCGCGGGGAGGGTTTGTTATATATGACCATACCTAGGTGGTTTTCCACCGATGTGAAAGGTAAGGGCATTAATAGAAGCATTTCTCTAAACTTCTAGTGGAGTGATGAAGTTGTGGCCAGATGGGTCATTTACAGAGTTTCTGTAGGAACTTGGGGTAGGTGGGCAGTGACTGTATAACTAGGTATAATCAGGGTGTTGGAAGGAGATCTTCCAAACCCTATAAGGTGGGTAGATAGAGTTATACTAGTCTAGGTGCAAGAGGTAGTGGATGTGGTGCTTCTAGGAAAGAGCGCCCATATCAGCAGAGAAGTGAAAATTGGTGGAGTCAGACAACATCATAGGGAAAATGGACATGATATTTAAATACAGTGCAGCCTAGACTTGTGGATAGAGAGGTGTGGCCATCAATAATGATAGGTACTATTACTATAGCTTCTTCATTAGCTAGTTCCTTATTTGATATTGGTTCCACTCATTCCTTTATTTATACAAAACTTATTAATATTTTTTATTGTGGAAAAGGAGTTTGTGGATGGGGCTATGATGAAAGATACACCTTTGGGATTACGGTCTAAAGAAAACAATGTTTGCAAGGTATGTTCTCTTGAGATTGGTGAGTATCATTTTCTACGGGATCTCTATATTCTTTATATGATAGTTTTTGACCTTGTTATGGGTATTGACTAGCCTATCTCATACCGTGACCACATAGATTACTACCATAGGATATTTTTTCTTACATATCCTAAGGGTGACCATTATATTCACTAGGGAGATTGGGATATCCAGGTGTGCTGAGTAGGGCCAATTACCCTGCAATTACTAGAGATCACAACCCAAGTTGCTAGTTTATTGTTGGTTGATGGTGTCATTAGTAAATATGTTCTTCCCCCAGTAGAAGAACTATTTCGAGATGTCTTTCTTGACGACTTCTCAAGGTTACCACCTAAGAGAGATGTGTAACTCACTATTAAGATCTTTTTGGGGGCTGATCCAATATCGATTCCATCTTATAGAATGGTACAAAAAAAAATTAATGAGCTCAAGGCTCGGGTAGAGGAATTAAATGATAAGGTATTTATCCATCCAAGTATATCGCGTAGGAGATCACCCATGTTTTTTTAAATAAGGATGAAGGGAGATTTCTCTTGTGCATTGATTACTAAAAGTTAAACACATTGACTGTGAAGAACTAATATACTTTTTTGTGCATCGATGGTATTTTTGACTAGTTAAAAGGAGATTGTGTGTTCTCATTGATCGAGTTGAGATTGGGGTATCATCATCTAAGTGTTTGGACTTTTGATTTATAGAGGACTACTTTCAGAAGAAGGTATGGCCTATATAAGTTTTTTTAATGCATTTTGGGATGATGGACTCTCCAATAGTTTTTATGACCATGAATTAACATAATCTTCCCTTTGTACCTAGATCTATTTGTTGTGGTATTTGTGGAAAACAACTTGATGCACTTCAAGACTCATGATGATCATTCCCAACATCATAGAATCATCCAAACTACACTAAGAGAGAATCTGTTATATGCCAAGTTATCTATGTGTCAGTTCGGAATTGATCAGGTACACTTCTTGGGGTGAATCATCTTGGAGGATGGTGTGTTAGTGGAATCAGAGAAGGTATGGGTAGTGGTTTCCTGGGATCATCCTATGAATTTTTTCTATATCTGAAGATTTTTTTATTAGATAAATATTGGAAGTGGTTTATCCCATACTTTTCCAGATTAGATGTTTTGCTTCTTGGATTGACCAAAAAGGGGATAACATTTTAATGGTCAAAATCTTGTGAGAATCCCATCTAGTAACTAAAGAATCATTTTGAATCGACGCCAATTTTGATCCTACCTAAGTCAGGTGAGGTATAAACGATGTACTGTGACACTTCTGGGATCAGACATGGAGTTTTGTTGATGTAAGGAGACAGAGTTGTGGCATATGGGTCATGGAAGTTGATATCACATGAATAGAACTACCCTATGCATGACCTTAGGTCATTATTAGTGGTTTATACTCTTATGTATTAGAGACAATACCTTTTGGGATTAATTTTACAGTTTTTACATATCATAAGAAGTCTAGGTATATCCTTTCCTAGAGATATTTGAATCTTTTGCAGTGGAGATGGGTTGAGTATATTCAGTATTTTGATTTTTTTCATGATTATACTCTCAGGATGGGAAAAAGTGTGGCTGATGCTTTGATATGGAAAACAGAGATGTAAGTGGTTTTGAAGTCTAGTGTTGAGTGGAAGATGATGGCGTTGGATGATATTTACATTTTGGTTCATGAGAATCTAGATTAGATGCCGCTCATTTAATTTTTTATGACTTTGACACTTTTTAGATGGATCTAGGATAGATATTATGAGAATCTAGACTACTTATCCTTGAGGGAAAGCTTTCAAGTTGGGGAGACAACTTCATACTGATTGATAAAGGAGGACGAGATCATCTATGTGAAGAATCAATTTATTTTTCCTTTAACAATGTGAGAGGATCTCATACATGAAAATCCATTTATTTCACGTGATAGAGAAATAAATAGTGGGTCGAATCAATGGTGACAAAGAATGTACTACCATCAAGAACAATAATGTTGTCTAGAGAAGTATAGAGGCGATAATATGAGGATAAGACACCACTAAAACCATTCATGGATCCTAAAGAGGTAAAAAAAATTCAATCATCCTTTACTTGTGATGAAGGTGTCATAGGAAAGGTCGATCCAATGATGTTAAAAAAAATCACTCCGAGAAGGTTACCAGAGTTTTTTGTTTTTAAATTTATTATTTTCTATTTTTAGAGGCATACATTATCTTGCTCCAAAAATTAAAAAAAACTAATGGATAATGAATGTTCTTTCACTTTTATATTTTTAATTTGCAGGACCATCAAGTCCCATGGTGGAAGTAAGCAGTATGAATTTAAATAATAGGCTATAGAAAAAATTACACATCATGAAAAGGTGCAGGAAGTACCAGTAGAACCCAACTTTGAAGAATCAATTTGAAATTAGAGTAATAATTTAAATTTTGAATTTTATATCTGTACCCCTCACATTGAAATGTTTTAGAGCTTTAATTGTAAATTTCATATTGTGCATTTGTTTCAGACATTTATCAAATGGACAAGGAGACATTAAATTCATTGGAAAATTACCATTCCATGGATTCGAATTTCTTTTTCAATAAATTTTAATGAGAAACTGGAGAAAATAATTAGTAGAGATATGAATGTGGATTATGATTTGACAAATCACGATTTAATGGAAGAATTTTGATTTTGGTAAATGATTTTTTTTAGATTTGACCATGTTTTGAGTTTATAATGTTTCCATTTATTTATTTAATTATTCTTAGGCATTTCCATGAGTGATTTTCCAAAACATTCATCTCATTCCTGAGATATCCACTAAAATAATATTTAAAATTCTTTATTTTGATATTTCATGAGAAACTTTGGCATGATTTCTTCTAGAACATTATTTTTATCTTATAAAATATATGACTGAACAAGATCACCTTTAAAATGATTGATGCATTATTTTTTGTCCCTAATATTGAATCCCACATTGTATTAATCCATTTTAAGCCCATAGATTCCATGAACATACTCCAAAAAATTTTCCTGTTACAAGAATATTTTATCCTTTCCTACCTTCCTCAAAATATTTTTCCATTGTTATAAAACATAATAAAGGGGGGAGAAAAAAATAGGGGAAGGTGTAGACATTTTTTTCAATGGATTAGTTTAGGGGAAATTTAAATGAGATTTGGGAAATTCTCATTCCTTATATTTGTTACACACCCTTAAAAGAAGGAAAAAATGGTTTGTGACTAGGTAAATTTAGAAATCACTATTTACATGACCGGTGATCTTGTAATAACTATTGAAAATAGTTTCATGAGGAGATAATTAGGGGATGGGGGGTGGATGCGAGAATTATATCTATTAAAAATTTCAAAAAGAATAGTAAAATAAAAAATATAAATACGGTGATTCATTTATGTCATTTCATATCTTTATAATCATGCTCTAAGATACTGGGTAAAAAGGATTCCTTTATTGAGTGGTTCTTGATTTTCATGAAATGAAAGTTAGAGTTGAGCCTCCTTTTTTAGCATTACTTTTTACATAATTTACCTACCTATCATGAAGCCTCAGAGTCTTTTGATCCTTAATGGTGATTCCATCATGATTAATTGTGATGTTATCTTAACTTGGTAGAGATGTAAGATGCCATTCAAGCCTATGGTAAGTCAAATGTTCTTGAGGTATGTACATTATTCCATACCATGATAATGAGAAAAAAATTCATGTTAGGTAAATTGAAAATGTAAATAATATTGGTAATGTATAGAGAAATTACAATTCATTAATAAATAAACTTGTAAATTTCAATAGAAGAAAAGGAAAAAAATTTATTACCTTATTTCATTGAAAAATTACGCATTGATGAAATCTCCCATGTGATGCCCAAAAATATAATTTTAAAATTTATCAATTATTTTTATTGAAATTAAATTTGAAGCATGATAAGGTAATCATCCTATATAGCATGTTGAGATTCCATCCTATAGGACAAGGATGAATTCAAGTGTGGGGTTATTTTTGATAAGTGTATTTCATGCATACATTTTAGAGAATTTTAACATATTGATTAATTTATTTAAATGAATATTATTTCTAAATGATGGATAATTAACATGATTTATTTTTTTGGTAGGATATAATGAATTTTCAAAAAAGAAATTCAAAGAATAATTTTTCAAGAAAAATGAAACATCGCACTGTGAGGTATGTGAAGTAGAGTGACAACAGATTTTTGAGGATGTTAATGGAGAACATATAATGGGGAAAACTAATAATCCCAAGAGAAATGAGATTTAGGAGTAGAAAAATGAATTAATCTTCATGAATCCTCATTACACAACATGTTGCATTTCACAACATGATGCAGACCTTGAGGCCAAGTCATGAAGCTATTACACATCGTGAGTCCTAGATACACATCATGAAAGGAGTCAATTGTCAAAATCATCAAATGAGAATCACGCGATATTCAAAAATATTAAAAATTCATGAAGGAAACATTAGATCAACATTACACAATGTGAAAACCCATTACATGTCTTATAATGGTCTTGGAAGATCCAATCCAAATCACATATATAGAGGGATTTCCTCAAGATGTATGTAATTTATATTCAGTCAGATACTGGAGTTGGAGTGAGAAGCTGACGCTCCTCTCTAATTTAATTCTATATTTTTCTTTTTCTTTATTTTTTCTCCATCCCTCTAAACCTATCATAACTTAGATGAGTGGTAATCCCACCATGTGATGGGGTGATGTAACCAAAGGGGTAAGGTGCGTTTGATTTTTTTTATTTTAATTATTAATTTATTTGGTTTGTTCAGTTTATTCTTTGAGTTTCAAATCGTTTTTTATATTTTATCATGGATATTGATAATTTAATTGAAAAGGATCTTCAATATTTTGCAACTGAATAGCCTAAATAAGTCATGACCATTGTCGTGTTTAGGGGAAATCGAGTTTAAAAATGGTATCGAGACAAACTTGATTCAGTAACACCCAAAATTACAAGACTAAGGGATATTCAGAATTGAAATGTTAAAGAGGATATTACATGATGATTGGATCTACCTTATCTCAAATCTCACACCAATCATGAATTAATCAATGTATTTTATATAATCCAATTGCATTCAAACCATGAAATTAAAAAACTCTGGCACACTTTCCAAATATAATCACTAACCAATAAAATTTCATTGCCTCCATATTTTTTTTAAATAAAATCAAACCCAAAATCTCTCATCTCATTATCCAATAGACTGAAATTAAATACTTTTGAAAACATAATCAAATTAATTTCTCTATCCCTGTGGCTTTGACCTTGAATTTACCACTACATTTTTTTAATTAATTGAGTATGATATTTTGAGTTTAATAAATTTTAATTTTTATAGTACCATATCAAATTAATGATTCCCTATTGGGCTATCAGTTGGATATTGTTATTCATAATTGATCATGAGTTAGGTGTTCTAAATTTCAATCCCAAAGTCTATATTCCGTTTATATGTATGCAATTATAGAAGTTTTGTGGTATGATTGACAATTGATCTTTTCGATATTTAATTAATTAATTGGGTATATTAATTAATTTATGGATTGTGAGATTGGGAATGGAATTGGTTAGAATACATAATTAATTGAGTAATTATTTATGATGATTTTTGATGGTATATTTGGTTAATTAATTTGGGGATTAATTAGTGGATGTTATGGGATTAATTATTATTTTTGAATTTATTAGTGCGATGGTTGAGATTTTTAAATTAATATAAACAAATAGTTGTTGAATTAATTGATTGTCAGGTACTGAATTGAGAAGTTGATGTTATTAATTTCTTTTTGGGTTAATTAATAAGAGTTTATTATGATTAATTAATTGGTGAATTAATTAATGGATATTATGTAAGTAATTTTTTGTTGAATTAATTGACGAAGAATAAATGACCAACTAATTGAAATATTTTATATGATTAATTAACTGTGAATTAATTAATGGAATTATTGGTGAAATAGGAATTTTATATGATAATTTTGTCATGGAGTAGCACATGGGATAACCGGGAATTTAGAATGAGATTAAAGAGAGAACACTGAGAGATCTTTTAATATTGTTTACTTAATGACCATGGGAGGCTGAAGGGAAGTATAATGTGAGATATTTTAATATTTTTTAAAGGACCATGTGAGTATTCAAGGAGAAAATATCGTGAGAGATTTTCCCTTATTCTAGGGGAACTTTTATGCCTGTTTCGTATTAATCACTTTAGACCCTTGAGGTTAGATCCCATAGTGCACATTAGTCATGCCTAACATATTTACAAGATTTATGTATTTGATAAAATCTATATGAACTATGATAATGAATGGTATCATAGAAATTCAGATTTCTGTTATCTATTGGGGATAGATTAGACTCCAGCATGGGCCGAAGAATGTATTTTGTTCTGATGTCCAAGAGATCCCCTAAGAAAAATGTATCAATAAAGAATAATTGAATAAATGTAAACTGTCTCATTTATTACTATATTTATTATTTATACAGCTACATACACTATTTTTTGACATGATTATTTTATACACCATTGGTGGTGGCCTACAGAGTTATCCTCATGCCCTATTTAGGATACAGAATCAGTACCTAAATAGTCTTTATTGTTGCTGGATAGGTCAACGGAAAGGGCCCTAGATTAGATAGTTAATTGTGGATAGATCTTGGATCAAGGAATTTGATATGGTTTGGGACCCACTTGGGAGTCATTAGTGTCCTTACATTCAATTTAATTTTAGACACTTTGACAGCTACTTTTGTATGTAATGTTTCCCTTTCAGTTGAAAATGGTATTTTTTGTTTTAATTATATTTAGATATTGGTATTTGTTTTATCATATACGATTCCACTATTATTATTTTCTTCTTCTAGTGTTTTACTATGATAAAAGATGGTATAGTCTCCCCATGTCTGACTTAACAGACCCTAGAGACTAGTCAACATCATCTAGAATACAGGGAGGTGTACGTGAGGTCATTTGGAGGTCTATCTTACGGAATCGGGGTGTGGAACTTGGTCGATATGTTACAATATGAATTTCTTTTTTGATTGGAAGGGTTTTACTACACAATTCATTGAATAGTAATACCCTGAGTATCTGATGATTAAAAATTCCATGGAGTTCATATCTATATTGAAGGGATAGAATTCAATATTTTAGTACACCAATATGTTTATAGATATGGGGGATTTTTTCATTGGTGGTGGTAAACAATGATCAGCTCAAATATCAGAAGTACCTGTGGTGTTTTTGATCAAATATCAAATCACTGATATTTATACTCAAGATATATTTCTATGTGTAGATAGTATACAAGGAAATTATGAATTATATAGACATGGAAGGAAATATTATCTATTATACCCCTTCACTTCCACCTAGTGGAAGCTTTTGTGGTACATGTGGGTAGAATCGGAAGTGTCCTAATCATCACAGGGTTAGTGGAGGTGGTTCTTATCCATAGGCCTCCTATGCACCATCAATTACTACCAGTTGTGTTACCCTAATTTACTTACAATACAAGAAGGTCAGGAATATAGCATACCAGGATTTTCATACACATATATTACATAATTTTTCCATGAATATTAAATATATTACATAAACACACTCTTAAGGATCCTAATAGGTTAGTTCCTTTTGAAACATATAACACAATATTCTTAATTCCTAAAAGATATTTAATGTATCTCATAAAGACATTACCCTTCATTAATCCCAATTAAAACCTTTATTCATAACCCGAGTAAAATAAAATAAGAAAATTGTCAGATCAAATACTCAGTAAGGGTAAAAAAGGGAGATATGTAAGTATATCATGAACAAATGGGTATGAGAACATGAGAATAAAAAATGGAACTCATTCAATGAATGTCAAATATTATAATCTTATGTCATTGAAGAATTATTGATAGTTCATAAGACATGAATCATAAGGGAATCAATGTTAATGAGCCATGAGAGAAAAACATTGACATAAGGATTAAATGTTTTTCATATAAATAAAAATATAAAATCACTTCCTTAGTAGTAGTTTCACATTTCTAAAACATATTATGTCACTCCATGGGTGGATAAAAAACCCGATTAGGGAACACAACCATCCTAGGTTGTTGGGATCTATTAATAGTTCAATATTTTCATTCATGACACTATTATTGTAGTTAAGGTTCACACCAAATACTGTCATAATGGACAAAGTACCTTTCTGAACTAGCCTCACTCCCCATTCCATTAGAATCAATCTCATGAAATATAAATTATTTCCTAATTAATTGGAGGGATATATAAGCCTCGTATATATTTTTTATAACATTACCACCATCCTGGTTTATAATATAACCACCATCAGATAATAAAAATAAAACTTAGATGTGTCATAAAATCATTAACAACTCACCATTTCATTACCCATGAAATAAAATATTTTTTTAAACATATAATAAGCTATGGAAAAGAAAAATGCTTCATAATCATTTAATCATTACATTATATCATAAAACATGGGAATAGAATAGGGTTTCTTAAGAATTTTGTCATCGAATAATATATAAAAGAGAGTAGGGTTTCATAAATTTCATTCAATCATAAACATAAATCATTCAGAGAAAGAATAATAACATTTTCATCAGATAATGTCCCTAGAAATTCATAAGTCACTTTAAATGATGTTATATTATATAGAGAATGATTTATAAGGATAACTCAATTTGAATGTTTCATTTGGAAGATAATATTTCTTAGAAAATCAATTTTAAAAATTATTTATATATCTTGGAAATTATTTTCTGTGAAAATAACCTTGAAAATATTGAAATGAATATTTTAAAAATCAATGAAAATAATTTTTAAGGAAAATATCATTTTTTATTTGAAAAATCTTTTTAAAACATAATTTTTTTTTGAAATTTTTTTTTTAAATATAACCATAAAAACATATAAAGTAATTCTCCAGAAAATAATAATCACGGTGATGTGATCACAACCAGGAAATGGATGGTTAATAGTAGTTTATTCGTGGAAGTTCTAAGAACCACCATGAAATTAAACCTATCAAAAAATAAAAATAATATGGTAATGATTTCATAAAATATCCATGATGTTTTTTATTTTATTTAATTAGTTGCGATTTCAATTAAACATCCACTGAAAGTTTGAAAAACTCATAATCCCCCAAACTCCCTCGATCGACCTGTGTGACCACAAACCCTTCCATCCCACCCAACTTCCCCAATCCTCCTCTTATAATCTCCCTAGTGGTGAGCCTGAGCCGGAAACCCCATTCCCGTGACCACTGACCCTTGCGGCCCCCTTCTCTAACCCCTCCCATGCAAGCCTCCCCTCTTAGACCTCCTCTCTGGATGGATTGCTAGTGACAAGAATGCCACACCCTACAACCTCCATCACCCCAAATCTGTTCCCCTCTTTGGTGACAACACAACCCCCCCCCCCCTATGAGCTCCCTCTACCAGGCTTAGATCCCCTCGTCGACAATAAAATAGACACCATAAATGTCGCATCATCCTCACCCTAAATTTATTATTGAGTATAACTATATAGAAAATAATTGGTGATAAAAACCATATATACTTTTATTTTTATTCATTGGAGAGTAATTATATATGTCGTTTTGGGTTATAATTTTTTATTTGGATTTCATATATAGTATTTATGATTTATAATAATCATTAATTTTTGTTATTTGTTATTAAATTTAATAAATTAATTTGTATACTATATATTTCTGTTATTTAATCTTGATCATTCATAATTTCATAGTTTTAATTTCGTATTAATGAATAAAAAATTGTTCTATAAATGTTAATGCCCAAAATTTATTGACAGATACATAATTGAGGATATTTTACAACTCATGACAAATTGGTGTTAGGGTTTGGGGTCACACTCGGTTTCATAACCAACCCTAGAAAGGTATCTATGGATAAAGGCCTTGAAAATTAGATATTTCTCCCTTTTAAATTTATCATAGTGCTTCATGTTTTATTCATATGTGAGGAATCATTCAATTTAATGAAATCTATCGAATAATGTTACATTAGTTAGGGGTAAGTTTTACATGTATAGTAATAAATTATCGATTATGGTAAATGTAAAAACTAACACAATTTCATTGGTTTTATTTTATCCAACATTATTTTTAATAGAACTAATTATTTTGTGTAGTTTTCTTTTATTTGGAGTGAAATGAATTATTTTTTATCATTTTATTTTAAGACTAGAATATAAATTATTAAAATTTATTTTAACATTATGTTTTTATGTTTATCTCAAATTTAAGGAACATCCAATTTGATGTTATGTGAAATAAATTTATTTATATTATTCAGGGAAAAACGTGAATTTACACTATCTAGTTCAACAGAATATAGAAATATAGACATTAATATTTTGGGTATTCATGACATATCAAGATATATAAATAAATTGTACTTTATGAACATATTTTTAATAGGGTATTATTGGTGTTAGTTAGATCACATGAAATGGTTTGCGCATTGATCAATGTAGGTAATTTTTCAACCGAATGTACCTTATTTAGTTAAAATACTAGGGTTGGATATACCATTAAATTTTATTTAAATCAATCCATTCAAATAAGTTTTTGAGAAATAATAATTTATTTTATTCATGTTTTTATATTACATGTTTACTAAGAAAATGATAATTATTTGATTCATCCAATTTTCCTTTATACCTTTTATGAAATAGTCAATGGTGAAGTTGGTTGATATGTAATCTAGATTTTACTTGTTTGATTATAAATTTATATCTAAAAGGAGAATACAATACCACACCTATGGACAGAAGCATGATTAATTTACCTCGAAACACACCTTTATATGCCAAGGGTTGGGAATAATTTTTATATTATGAACATGAAAACTGATCAGTGGATGGTAGAATAAAATTTCTATGTCCTGATTTTAAATTCAAGAGATTGTTGAATATAAATGAAGTATATGAGAATTTTATAAGGAAACAGTTTCCTCCTTGATGGGTATATTGGATTTTTAATGGTGAATCAAATTTTCTGTAAAGTCAAAATAATGACAATACTATCAACAAACTGACAACTGACCTGGTAAAGGATAATTAAGATCGAAATTTTTTAAATGGAACATTTGGGTTTTCATAATAAAATATATACGACTTCAATAGATCAGCATATCCTTTAGTTGTCCCCAAGTATGTTAATATTACTTTTGAACTTCAATGACCAAAAAAAATTATTTTTAGGAATTAGTTAAAGACGAAACACACAAACTGTATTTTCCTACTTAATTTGTATCATATCAAGAGTCTCTCTAAAATTCCTAGCTAAGAAATTTCCATGATATTAGATTTTCTTCATGATGCATATATTGATGCTAAGATCCCTTCATCATTCTATGAGAGGAAGAAATTCATCAACAAACTATGACCAGATTATACAAAGATACATGCATTCCCTAATGATTTAATTCTTTACTAAGGAGAAGAGTATGATAAAGAATAATTCACAATATGTCATACTAGAAGATGGAAGTCAATGATAAACAGTGAGAGTATAAATTAATGTAACCCAAGGAATAAAAATAATAATAAAACTCATGAAAATTCATTACGCTATGTTCCTCTAAAAGCAAACTTTCTAAGATTATTCATACTATAAAGACCTGTAAATTTCAAGGAATTTTTTTTTCTTAATTTCCTTTGGAATTTTACAAGAACTTAGTTTCAGACGGCACCAGATTCCGAGGCTCGGTGTGCCCGGAATCATTTTCTGAAGATTGGCTTGGGTAGGTTCAATGAATGAACGAGCATGTTTTTCTAACATTTGAACCGGTGCTCGAAATCAAATTCCGAGGGAACCGATGGAATTGCAACGCCGGTATTTGCTTAGAAACACCTCTTCCGGAGTTGCGTTTACTCGAGTATTGTTTTTATATTTTTGGGGTTAAGTTAAGAAATAAAATAAAGTGGTGCGACAACTTTTTTTTATTTCACATAAAGCCACTTAAAAGACACTTAATGCTGCTTAAGCTGAGTTAAAGCGGATAGGGTTCAATTCAAAATATTCTACCCTCTTGGTTGGATATTTGTGAGGTGGGGCCCACACGAGCCCCACAGTTTCTTTTCCCCTAAGTAACGCACCCGCAACCCCCCTCATAAATGAAGTCAACGGATGCGTTTTCTAAAACTATTAAACGCTCCTATTAATTGGGTGGTTTATTCATTGAAATTAATTCTGTGAATTAATGGTTCGTTACTTAGTTTGTTTTACAATTTGTTGGCATGTTAATAAAATAAGAGAAATGCTTTTCTTCTTGAGGATTGTTCTTTGAGAGGATTTGATAGAAACCTTAAGTCCTTCATCCTCCTTTGGAAAGAACGCGAATAACGAGAAGAATTTCAAGAACGTCGGCCTCCAACGAATGGCGATGAAGAACGCCAGACCCTCGGAGATCGACTACGTGACGTCGTGTTCCGCGACGCCGACGATTCTCCTTCTGCGACGCTTCTTCCGCGACGTTCTTCCCCGGAACAATCTCTGATCACCAACTGCTTGAGGTAGGAGATTTCAAATCTTTTAATTCTTTGTGGATTATAACATCAACATGGATTTAATTTTTATAATTAAATCTGTGTGTTTTCTTTAAACCTCGGAGATCGACGACGCGACGGCCTTCCGGGACGAGGCGATGCCCTTCCGCGACGTGATGATCATCTTCTACCGTGATGGTCAATTCCACGAAGAACTCGTCCGACAGCTACGACGAGGTAGGGGTCGTTTTGAAAATGATAATACCATGTTTGTTTTCCTCCAAGGAAAGAACGCAGACCAACCAATTAACAAGTTTGTCCGCGGATTATTATTGCGAGTCAAGGTTTATTAATTGCTGGGAATTTGGTGTTGTTCAAACCGCTAACGCGGTGGGTGCGGACGAACGAACAAGTCCAACCCACCGCCCATTTGTTCTTGGTGTGCAGAATGGAGAACAACGACAAAGCAGACCGCAGAGATGATTTTCTGATTCCGCAGTGAAGAACAGAACCCGAGATGAGCTACGGCGCAGATGAAAATGAAATTGGACCAGCGGAGCAACTCTGGTTGCCCGCAGACTCCACCGGCAGCGCGGGTCACCAGCGCGGTGATGGCCGACAGACCCGAGACCACGTGGGTCCGGCGAGACACGGGACGCGGCCCTGCCCCGTCCGCTGACCAAGGGCGGCCCCACGCGGGGCCGCAGTGTTCTCACACTGGGGCAGCACGCCCCTGCGGTTTCCCTTGCTCGGCCGCTCGGCCGAGCCGAGCCAAGCCGACCCACCGGCCGGGTCACGCCCATGCCAGACCGGGCCGGGTTGCGCCCAACCGGGTCGGGTCGACCCGGTTCGGGCCGACCCAGGGGGGCTGGGCCGGGTTGGGCCAACCCAGGGGGGGTCGGGCCGGGTCGGTCCGGGCCCAGACCCCCCGTTTCCGGACCTTTTCGGTCTTTTTTGCATAACTTGAGATACGGGCCTCTGAACGACACGCCGTCAGCAGCGATGCGATCCTTGGATCGTGATGGTCGTTTTTTTATATCACACTCAAGGTTTCGGAATACTTTGGGTTTGGCTGGGTTGGTTCGTACACGAAACCAACCGGGCCCTCGGAGCAGAAACGCTAATATCGTAAGCTTCGGATGTCCGATTGAAGTGTCGTCGACTTTGTTGAATTCCTCTAAGTGAGAAAGATCTTTTGGCATACTCCTCCTGAGGTTTGGATGCAGGTGGAGTATGGTTGGGTTGGTTTTTCTTAAAAATCAATCGGGCCCCTGGGACGAAAAATCCAATAACTCTCAGACCGTGCCTCCGATTGACGCGCCGTCTGCGGTGTTGGGTTCATGTTGACGATACGGAAATTTTGGATACATCAACTATGGACTATGCGTCAGTTGATGTAGCAGCATCTCGGCTCGTGGAGCGGACCCTCCCGAACGAGCTTGCTGTGTGCGGGAACCCAAGAGCTGGTTGTGACTGCTACTGTGATGACTACGACTATGCAGATATCCTTAGTGGATTCGATGGTGATGACTACACCACTCAGCGATCCTTTGTGGGTTAGTGCTACCGATCCTATGTGGGTCTGATCCTATGTGGGTCAGTGCTCAGCGGTCCTGTGTGGGCCAGCGCCAACAGATGTTGTGTAGGTCTGATCCTGTGTGGGTATTTGCGGGGGTTAGTTACCTATCGATCCTTTGTGGGTCAGATCCTTTGTGGGTCATTGCGGGGGTTAGTACCTATCGATCCTTTGTGGGTCAGATCCTTTGTGGGTCATTGCGGGGGTTAGTACCTATCGATACATTGTGGGTCCGATGACTTAGATGGATCAGTGATCATCTCTATCGTCATTTGAAAAAGTATACATGTGTGAGCTGAAACCCTATTTTTCTTTCCATTGTGGATTGTGTTGTGCTATCCTGCATGGATTTACGTTTTTCTTTCCTGTGTGGACTGGGTAGTACTTGAGCTCGGATGTTGGAGCTGAGCGAGAATTGATGACTTAGGTATATATATGGGAATATACCTAAGTAGTGTCGGATGTTACTTCGTGATTGTGTCTTTCCTTTGTGGATTATCCTTTGTGGATTTTGGGAGACATTCGGGGGTCTCAGGGTCCCTACTGAGTAGCTTATACTTACCCCTACAAGGGTTATGCCCGCACTACGTTGTGTTGGTTGCAGATGACGGACAGCGCTGATCGTGGTCGAGGTTGGCGGAGCAGGACTATACCTGGAGGTGGACCAATAGGCGGGGTGTACTCGGAGCGGACGGCTGGACCGAGGAGATGTGGAGGCGATCTGTACCCACCCTTCAGGTGGGACTTCTAGAGGACGGCTCGACGCTGTGGGTTTTTCTTTCAGTTTTTTCCCCTTTCAGTTGTCCTTTACAGTTGGGCTTGTATTTCCGTCCCCCTTTACTTTTCCGCACTTACTGTTGTACCGGTTGTTACTTAGTGTTTACTTATTCTGCTTGCTTACTCTGTTGTTCTTGTTTGCTTTACAAAGGCAATGCCTTCCCTTTTTACCGGGATTCATGCCTTGGTGCTAGTTGCCAGCCCCTGGCCTATGGAAGGCGGGCTTTGGGTAGTCACGACACGGGCCCCGAGGACGGGTCGTGAAAAATTGGTATCAGAGGAGTTCGGCTCTACCGCAGACTCTGATCTTTTTCTATGTGAATCAATATTTTTTAGCGTATTGGGTGTGGTTATCAGCCAATGGAGTCCAGTGTTGGTGCGGCGGCTGACGTATCCGTACACCAGGACACTGAATTCTGATTTCTGACTTAATGCACAAAAACATTGATTGCATGTGTGTTACAAGTTTTCTTCGTGAATACATTGTGTCAGCTCACTAGGTATATTGTTCTAACCGTGGTGCACCTGTTTCCTTTTTAGGATGGCCCCATGACGGCAGCCAGCTAGGGTTCCGAGAGTTGAGCGTGACGACAGCCCTTCGAGCGACGAGGCCTCATTACAGGGTCATTTGACAGCTGAGGCACCTGCGGTACCTTTACCTGCCGAGCCACCAATGCTTCCAGCCCCAGCCTCTGACGATGCACATCACCTCAGTGTACTGCATGAGTTCCAGCGCCAGTGACCGCCTAGTTTCCGCGGGAAGACGGACCCCCAGGCAGCCGAGTACTGCCTGGAGGCAGTGGTGCGAGTTTTACGGTTAGTGAGGACACCAGCAGACCTCATGGTGATCCTCGCGGTGAGCCTAATGCACGCAGCAGTGGGCCGATGGTGGAGCTTGATGCTCCTGGTGCACGATGAGGCATCTCTCGTCTGGACAGACTTTGAGGGCCTCTTCCGCTCAGAGTTCATCCTAAACACCCTCCGTGCGGTGCGCATCCATGAGCTTCTTCAGCTACGGAAGGGAAGCTTGACGGTCACCCAGTACTCGGCGAGATTTACCGATCTCTCGCGTTACTCGACCGACATGGTACAAAACCCATTCACCCAGGCCCGGACCATTGAGCAGGGTTTGAGACATGAGATCAGGGCATCACTGATCTCCCTCAGCATTCCGACTCAAGAAGGAGTACTGGAGCGAGCCCATTTGATCAAGAGCTTCTTTGCTGAGCCTTCATCAGCAGCGAGACCTACCGCGGGGCGGCACGTAGCAGAGTCTTCTGTGGCAGGCAGTCGATGGATGACTCAAGGGTCCAGGAAGACCAGACCCTCATGCAGATGACCTGAGGACACTGGCTCAGCAGTGCGGGGCACACAGCGTGGAGCCAGTCCTTCGAGAGTCAGGCAGTGGTACACATGCGGCGGGCAGGGCCACATGGCTCGTGACTACCCGACCCACCGTGCCGTGGATCAGCAGACGGTTGAGGGGCCACCCAGGCAGAGGCAGAGGTTTGACCGTGGTGGTCCACAGGGAGGAGGCGGATGAGGCAGAGGAGTTGGGAGAGCAACAGGTGGTGGGCGACGCTTTGAGGCTCTACCACCACCACCACCACCACTAGGAGGTCCACCCTGACCACAGGGAGCTGGCGGACAGAGACAGGCACAGCTCCAGGCAGCGGAGGTCTACGACCACAGCGCGCCCAAGATGATTCGAGGTATGATCCGTGTCTATTCCACCCATTCTGCAGTTCTTATTGACACAGGGGTGAGTCACTCTTTCATAGCCGCTGCCCTTGTTCGGAGCTCGGAGATCCCGACAAAGCCGTTGGCTCTTTCCTTACGGCTAGAGACTCCTACGTGAGCAGACTCGATGATTACACACTGGTTCCGGCAGTGTGATCTTACTCTAGTTGGCGAGTTCTTCGGTTGGGATCTTCTTGTAGTAGGGTCGAGGCCTTACAACGTCGTCTTGGGTATAGATTGGTTATCTACAGTCCATGCACAGATTGACTGTTTTAGGCGCATGGTGCGATGTGTACGCACCGACGGGAGCAGGTTCACCTTCACCGGTGAGAAGGGAGCCTTCACAGCACAGGATGGACTTCCGCAGAGGAGAGGACATCCCATCACTCATCAGTTGGCTAGCCTCATCCTAGGAGTAGTTGATGTGTAGAGTCCTAGTTTTCCTGCAGTGGTGGATCAGTATGCGGACGACTTTCCCGATGACGTTCCAGGGCTACATCCTCGAAAAAAGGTAGACATTCATATTGACCTGTACCCCGAGACAACCCCGATATTTACTCCAGAATATCGGATGGCCCCCACTGAGCTTCGAGAGCTACGGGTACAGTTGGAAGACTTGCAGGGCAAGGGATTCATCCGACCCAGTGTTTCACCCTGGGATTCCCCGATATTGTTCGCCAAGAAGGCGGACGGGAGCTTACGAAATTGTGTCGACTATCGTCGCCTGAACCAGTTGGCGGTGAGGAACAAGTAACCGCTACCGAGTATTGATGACCTCTTCGATCAGCCCAAGGGGGAACGGTGGTTCTCGAAGATAGACCTCAGGATAGGCTATCATCAGCTTAGAGTTCGGGACGAGGACGTGCATAGGGAGGCCTTCAGATGTCAGTATGGCCACTAAGAGTTCTTGGTTATGCCATTCGGCGTAACCAATGCTCCAGTAGTGTTCATGGGCCTCATGAACAGGATCATTCAGCCATACCTCGATCGATTTCTCATAGTCTTCATCGAAGACATTTTGATATACTCGACTACTGAGGAGGAGCACACCTACCACTTGCTTGTTGTACTAGACACACTCCGAGAGCACCGGCTTTATGGAAAACTCTCGATGTGTCAGTTCTGGATACGTGAGGTCCACTTCTTGGGGATCATACTCTCTAAGGTGGGAGTTGCGGTGGATCCTACGAAGATCGAGGTTGTGCTAGCTTGGGAGCCATCTAGGAGCATGACGGAGGTGTGGAGTTTCTTGGGACTAGCTGGATACTATCGGAGATTTGTTCCAGACTTTTCCAGAGTTGCAGCACCACTCTCAGCTTTGACGAAGATGGGGAAACCCTTTGTGTGGTCAGACAGATGTCAGTAGAGCTTTCAGAAGCTGATACAGAGATTGACCAGCGCCCCTATCTTGAGGTTTCCTGAGGAGGGAGAAGGGTACGTAGTCTACTGCGATGCATCAGGGACCAGACTCAGATGTGTCCTGACACAGGAGCGAGCTGTGATCGCCTATGGATCACGTCAGTTGAGGTCGCATGAGCAGAAATACACTACCCACGACCTGGAGTTAGCAGTAGTATTCTTCGCTCTAAAGACATGGAGACACTACCTGATGGGTGAGCGCTTTACAGTCTTTTCTGACCGTCAGAGTCTCAGGTACATCTTCTCTCATAAGGACCTGAACCTGAGACAACGACGATGGCTCTAGTTCCTCCAGGACTATGACTTTGAGATAGTGTATACTACTGGGAAGGGGAACGTAGTAGCTGATGCTCTCAGTAGGAGGACGGACATTCAGATACTTGAGGAGGAGACAGAGCAACTAGCTGCCTTGCAGATATCCTTTGTGGATAGAGATGGAGAAGCCTTCCTTCAGTCTCTCACAGTCACCCCTCCACTACTGCAGCGGGTCAGAGAGGCACATCGTGGGGACGCTGACTGTGAGACGTGGCGTGTGCAGATATCCTCAAGACAGGCACCTGATGGTTTCTCTTTTGGATCAGATCACAACTTCCTTTTCAGACGACGTACCTTTGTACCATTTGCTTTACGAGAGGAGGTCCGGAGAGAGTTTCACACTTATCCATTAGCGGTACATCCTGGAGTGGCGAAGATGTACCAAGATCTTAGACGATAGCACTGGTGGCCAGGCATGAAGAAGGATGTGGTAGAGTTCATTTCACGATACCTCACCTGCCAGCAGGTGAAGCTAAAGCATCAGGTACCAGAAGGCTTGGTGCAGCCTTTGGAGGTCCTGAAGTGGAAGTTGGAGGGGATATCCATGGACTTCTTGACTGAACATCCATGCAATTATAGAGGTCATGACTTCGTTTGGGTCATTGTTGACCGACTCAACATGTCGGCTCACATCTTACCCATCAGCGAGCAGGGCTTAGTGGAGAGCTTAGGACGTCTCTATGTTCAGGAGATTGTACGGCTTTACAGTGTGCCATCGTCTATCGTCTTCAATCGAGATGCTCGCTTTACTTCCCTGCTTTGGAAGGGGTTACAGGAGGCGTTCGGGACGCGGCTACGTATGAGCACCACCTTTCACCCTCAGACGGATGGTTAGACAGAGAGGACCATTCAGACTCTCGAGGACATGCTCCGCGCATGTGTCCTCGACTTTGGTTGCAGTTGAGAGGACCACCTACCCTTGGTGGAGTTTGGGTACAACAACAGCTACCACTCCACCATCGGGATGGCACCGTACGAGGTGTTGTACGACCGACCTTTCAGATCTCCTTTATGCTGGACAGACCCTGGGGAGTCAGCACTTGTTGGACCAGAGATGGTCCAGGCCACGACAGAGAAGGTCCAGGTCATCCAGGAGCGGATGAGGACAACTTAGAGCTTCAAGAAGTCTTATGCTGACAGGAGGAAGAGGCCACTAGAGTTCGAGGATGGCGACCACGTCTTCTTGCGTGTCTCACCTCGACATGGATTACGGAGATTTGGCCGGGGCAGAAAGTTGTATCCACACTTTATCAGACCATTCCAGGTCCTCAGCAGGATTGGTGAGGTGGCTTATCGCCTGTCTCTACCAACTCAGTTGCACTGGGTACACGACGTCTTCCAAGTATCTCAGTTGAGGAGATACGTGCACGACCCGACACACATAATTGACCATGGGGAGCTAGATGTAGATGATGGGGTGACTTTTGTAGAGGTCTCGGTGGAGATCGAGGATCGACAAGAGAGGGTCCTACGTGGACGGTCGATTCCTCTAGTGCGCATCAGATGGCAGCATGGGAACCTCCAGGAGAGCACTTGGGAGCGGGAGGCTCAGATGCGTTCTCAGTACCCACATTTGTTTCCCTAGCTTATGATGTATCTTTACGGGGACGTAAATCCCTGATGTGGGAGTGATGTAAAGACTTTCAAATTTCAAGGAAATTCTTTTTCTTAATTTTTTTTGGTATTTTACAAGAACGCAGTTTCTGATGGAACCTGATTCCGAGGCTCGGTGTGCCCGGAATCATTTTCCGAAGTTTAGATCGGGTACGTTCAGGGAACGAACGAGCGGGTTTTTTCTTAACTTTTGAACCGGTGCTCGGAATCAAATTCTGAGGGCACCGATGGAATCTCATCACCGATATTTTCTTATAAACGCCTCTTCCGGAGTTGCGTTTGCTCAAGTATGGTTTTTAAATTTTTGGGGTTAAGTTATGAAATAAAATAAAGTGGTGCGACAACTTTATTTTTATTTCACTTAAAGCCACTTAAAATCCACTTAAAGCTGCTTAAGTTGAGTTAAAACGGATAGGGTGCAATTCAAAATATCCCACCCTCTTGGTAGGATATTTGTGAGGTGGGTCCCGCATGAGCCCCACCGTTTCTTTTCCCCTAAGTAACGCACCCGCAACCCCCCTCTTAAATGAAGTCAACTGACGTGTTTTCTAAAACTATTAAACGCTACTATTAATTGTGTGGTTTATTCATTGAAATTAATTCTACGAATTAATGGGTCATTACTTAGTTTGTTTTACAATTTGTTGGCATGTTAATAAAATAAGACCAACGCTTGTCTTCTTGAGGATTGTTCGTTGAGAGGTTTTGACAGAAACCATAAGTCATTCATCCTCCTTCGCGAAGAACGCGAAGAACGCCGGCCTCCAACGAAGGGCGACGATGAACGCTAGACCCTCAGAGATCAACGATGCGACGCCGTGGTCCGTGACGCCGACGATTCTATTTCCGCGACGCTTCTTCCGCGACGTTCTTCCCCGCAACAATCTCTGATCACCAACTGCTTGAGGTAGGAGATTTCAAATCTTTTAATTCTTTGTGGATTATAACATCAACATGGATTTAATTGTTATAATTAAATCCATGTGTTTTCTTTAAACCTCGAATATTGATGACGCGATGCCCTTCCGCGATGACAGGACGCCCTTCCACGATGCAACGATCATCTTCTACCGTGACGGTCAATTCCGCGAAGAACTCGTCCGACGACTACGACGAGGTAGGGGTCGTTTTGAAAATGTTAATACCATGTTTTTTTCCTCCAAGGCAAGAATGCAGACCAACCAATTAACAAGTTGGGACATGGATTATAATTGCGTGTCGAGGTTTATTAATTGCAGGGAATTTAGTGTTGTTCAAACCGCTAACGCGGTGGGTGCAGACCAACGAACAAGTCCGAACCCACCACCCTTTTGTTCTTGGTGTGCGGAACGGCGGACGACGACAAAACGGGCCACATAGAGGATTTGTTGATTCCGCAGTGAAGAACAGGACCCGGGATGAGCTACGGCGCAGACGGAAATCAAATCGGACCACTGGAGCAACTCCGGTGGCCCGCGGACTCCACCGGTGGCGCGGGTCGCCAGTGCGGCGGCGGCCGACAGACCTGCGACCGCGCATGTCCGGCGAGACATGGGACGCGGCCCTGCCACGTATGATGACCAAGGGCGGCCCCACGCGGGGCCACGGTGTTCTCACGAGGGGGAAGCACACCCCCGCAGTTTCCCTTGCTCGGCCGCTCGTCCGAGCAGAGCCAAGCCGACCCGCTGGGCGGGTCGCGCCCAGGCCGGGCCGGGCTTCCCCGGCCGGGCCGGGTCACTCCCAAACGGGTCGGACCCAGACCCGGTCGGGTCTACCCAGGGGGTTGGGCTGGGTCGGTCCGGGCCGAGACCCCCCATTTGCGGACCTTTTCAATCATTTTCTCATAACTTGAGCTACGGGCCTCCGAACGACGCGTCGTCAGCGGAGATTCGATCCTTCGATCGAGATGGTCATTTTGGTATATCACACTCATCGTTTCGGAATACTTTGGGTTTATCCGGGTTGGTTCGTACACGAAACCAACCAGGCCCTCGGAGCGGAAACACTCATATCCTGAGCTTCGGACGTCCGATTGACGTGCCGTCGACTTTGTTGAATTCCTCTATGTGAGACGGATATTTTGGAATATTCCGTCCAAGGTTTGGTCACATGTGGAGTACGGTGGGGTTGGTTTTTCCTTAATAACCAACCGGGCCCCTGGGACGAAAATGCCATTAACTCTCAGACCGGGCGTCCGATTGACGCACCGTCTGCGGCGTTTAGTTCCTATTGATGATACAGTACTTTTGGATACATAAACTCTAGACTATGTGTCAGTTGATGTATTAGCCTATCGGCTCGTGGAGCGGACCCTCCCGAACGATCTTGCTATGTGCGGGAACCCTAGAGCTGGCTGTGACTGCTACTGTGATGACGATGACTGTGCAAAGATCCTTAGTGGATTCGACGACGACGACTACAGCACTCAGCGATACTTTATGGGTCAGTGCTACTGATCCTGTGTGGGTATGATCCTGTGTGTATCAGTGCTCAACGGTCCTGTGTGGGCCAGCGCCTACAGATTTTGTGTGGGTCCGATCATGTGCGGGTCTTTGCGGGGGTTAGTTACCTATCGATCCTTTGTGGGTCAGATCCTTTGTGGGTCATTTCAGGGGTTAGTACCTATCAATCCTTTGTGGGTCATATCCTTTATGGGTCATTATGGGGGTTAGTATCTATCTATCCTTTGTGGGTCCGGTGACTTAGATGGATCAGTGATCATCTCTATCATCATTCGAAGAAGTATACCTGTGTGAGCTTAAACCCTGTTTTTCTTTCCTTTGTGGATTGTGTTGTGCTATCCTGTATAGATTTACATATTTCTTTCCTATGTGGACTGGGTTTTACTTGACCTCAGATGTTAGAGCCGAGCGAGAATTGATGACTTAGGTATATGTATGGGCATATACCTAAGCAGTGTCGGATGTTAGTTTGTGAGTGTATCTTTACTTTGTGGATTATCCTTTGTGGATTCTGGGAGAGCATCAGGGGTCTCGGGGTCCCTACTGAGTAGCTTATACTCACCCCTGCATGGGCAATGCCCGCACTATGTTGTGTTGGATGCAGATGTCGGACATCGCTGATCGTGGTCGAGGTTGGCGGAGTAGGACGGTACCTGGAGGTGGACCACTGGGTGGGGTGTACTCTGAGCGGACGGCCGGACCGAGGAGCTGTGGATGCGATCTATACCCACCCTTCAGGTGGGACTTCTAGAGGACGGCTCAACACTGCGGCTTTTTCTTTTAGTTTCTATTTTTCCCATTTCAGTTGTACTTTACTGTTGGGCTTGTATTTCTGACCCCCTTTACTTTCATGCACTTACTGTTGTACCAGTTTTTACTTAGTGTTTAATTCTTCCACTTGCTTACTATGTGGTGCTTGTTTACGTTACAAAGGCAATGCCTTCCCTTTTTACCGGGATTTACGCCTTGGTGCTAGTCGCCAACCCCTGACCTATAGAAGGCGGGCTTGGGGTAGTCATGACACAGGCCCCGAGGACAGGTCGTGACACATACACTCTAAGACTATAGACGACATGTAGTGTCATCCTCAAGATAGTAACAATGGTTTGATGATACATCCAAAAGATTTAACATTATGGAAGGTGTTTGATTTTCTATATCTGATATTTTCTTTGGGTCTTAGGAATATATATTTGGGATTTTTTTAATAGTTTTAATCCTTTTATTACTTTGTGTACTAATTATAGAATGTGGCTAGTTTTTTTGATCCCATATAATATATAAGTCCCTAGCCTTAATAATTACATAATCATGAGATATTTCAAGAATACACATTGAGGATCTTTTCAGGTTTAGAGTTTTAGAGAATTGGATCATAAAACAAGCATTACATTCCACATTCATACAAAGTGGTTACATAAAAGATAGTATTCATTTTTCCATCACCGGAAACATATTTAAAATAAAACATGCATTCTTTCTTGACACTTTCTTGACACTATCATCATATCATGTACCTTTCCCTTAACCTGTGAAAAAAAATATCAAAAACTTGGGATGAGCATAAAAATCTCATTAACGGATATAAAAATATGGAAAGGAAACATGAGAACATGTATACATAAGAATCAATGCCATCATACTTTACCCATAAAACATAAGAACTTTAACAGACATCATCAAATCATGAATAATTCATAGAAATCATAAGACATAAAGGTAACTTGAGGCATTCATAACATTCTTACGTAGGGAGTAACCCTCATGGTTACGTTTGGAATACCAATGAAAATATATTCCCTAAATCTCTTCCTAGAAACCTTAATGTTTAACTCCTTTGCGTTACCCAATGCATTGGAGAGCTATATCGGGCTCACCCTCCCTTAGTTTGTTACGGAACCACTCGTCTTCATAAAAAATTCACATGAATCATAACATAATCATAGCATATAACTTAATCATAAAGGAAAGATAACATTCCCACATTGCAATAAAAATATAACATATTAAGATATTTCATATAATGAAGCCATTCTAAAACCATTTTCAAATCAATTTAAAACATTTAATAAAGATATTTTTGAATCAATGTTTCCCATTCCACTTTGAATATATTAACATTTTAAACAATTAATATCCATATAAATAAAGCCTTAAAACCAATTTGAAAACATGGATATTAATGAGAAATGTTTACAAGAATAAATCATTAAAACATTTAAAACGATATTTTAGTTAAAGGGTTTCTAACAAAATGAGAGACACTTGAATACACTAACATAAGAATAACGTTTAATCAGAAAATTATAATATCATGAGAATAAAGGGATTCATGATATAATATTCCAAAGAACAGTATATACACCATATAAGAGTGAATTGGCGCATAACAACAATGACGTTTCAATAGAAATGTAAAATGAGATAAAATCCCTTATAAAGAAGGTATCCTTAAATTAAAGATAAATAAATCTCATAATTATGTTTCACAAATATAAATACACCAAATATAATTCGAAATAAATTGTAAAACAACCAGAGGCCATTCACACATATTCATAGGATGGAATATTCAATAACTTCAAGTCGAACCCAAATAAATCAAAATTGGGTTAAGAAGTTGCCTTTGTAAAATTCGACAGCATAACAACGTCACTTTAAAGTTCATAAAATTATTTGATGAGGGAGAAAATGGTATCTCATCACTTGGACATAAAATTTACATCAATAAGGATATATAAGAACACATCCCAACATAAAAAGATGTAAATTAAAAGACATGAAAAAATAAGTCTTTTAAAAAGAGGAGTGTGAAAGGTTCCCTTACCGATTTGGGAAAATTTCAAAACATACACCCCACGAAAGAAGGGTCATACAATGAAGATTTAAATACCCAAATAGTAAAACAATGGTCAGTAAATACACCATAAAAAATGAAATAGTGTCCAATGTTGCATGAATCGCATGGGAATAAAAAGTGAGATGAAAATCCCCTTATGAAAATTCGGCAGCCTAACGGCACCACATAAAACATCCAAAAATGGATTGATGAGATCAAATATGGTATATCATAATATTAACATAAAATTTATAGAAATAGTAATATAAAATAACATCCCCCATCATAATAAATATGAGCTTAAAATAAATGACATAATAGAGAGTACTTAAAAAGAAAGAGAGAGGTCAGATCCCTTACCTCAAGTCCGACTTGTCTTGTTCGTTTCTTTATATTCCTGAATAATAAACTTTTTTCAATTTATAATTTCTTAAGTATCTCCTTTAAAGTTTATTATTGAATTCAAATCACATATTATTAGTTAATTATGTGAGTTCGTATCAAATGTTTTTGTCGATGATTGGTACATGAGTCAAAAATGAACTTGTTTGAAAAGAATCGTCCATGTAGTTATAAGTACATCATCTCCAGAATAGTATTAATGATTTAAATATCATATATATAAAGTACATATTCATTTTATACTATTCCATAACATTTGGAGATAAAAATAAATGAAATTCACCGTTCATGGAGACGGAAGGTCGTACGTACGCATGAACGCTACTTTCATTTCTTTGTCATATTAATGGAATTAAAAATAATTGAGAGAGAGAGATATATATATTATAATTAATTTATAATATATATGTTATATAGGTCACATAAGTTCATTAATTGCATTCTTTATACATTCCATTTATTGCATGAACGAGTCACATCACTTGAGGGGGCGGTAGTCCGCACTTCCTCATATGAAATTATCGCATTTGCACAACATGCAAAGAATAAAGGTGTGATTTAAATATAAAATACAGAAGAATATATACAAATTAAATACCATATATATCATATATAAATTACAGTGACATCATAATGGCCACCTTTAAAGGTGTTAAAAGAATATTGAACAATCATCGTTTCGTGAGGCAGTAATTTTCCATCCACAGAAACATAATGTTCTTTAACCATTAGACAGATGTGTGTGTAAGTGTAGCTTAAATACTTATTATAAAAACATCCTATTATATTGAAGATACTGGTTTTGTTACAAAATAATGGAATAAAAAGATTTTATGGGGTTTTACAAGCAAAATAATACAAAAGACCATAAGAGAAGACATTACCTTTAAATCGGGTAACTCCCTTTAGTTTGAACCAAAAGGGTTCCTTGAAGAGATTTCTGCCTAAGGTGAGGCTTCAATGATGAATATAGAGATGTGGAGAGATTAAATGGGAAGGGTTTGGCCGAGACAAAGGCATGAGAGGTGTTGGTAAGGTGGTAGATGTGGGTGCCTTTTATAAGAGAAGAGGAGGGGCACTTTTGGAAAGTTATAAAATATTACTTTATTATAAATTTATTTTCGGATTTTAAAGGTCCCAAATTGAATTATTTCTAGGATAAGGTGATAAGAGTTGGAAATAAACCCATACAATAGGTTTTTGACATGTGTAGGTCTTATATTTTACATTATCTTTTCATTTTATTTAAATAATTAAATAATTAGGTAATCGCTGCATCATCATGATGTCATAAATAATTTAGTTTATTTAATGTCTAAAAATTATAAAAAAATACTATGATGTAGGAAATAGTTTCATCTTTCCAATTAATATTTATAGTAAAAAATATGACTAGTATAACCCCATGTAAACATTTTTTTAGTAAAACAATACATGTTTGTGTCATTTTTACTTTTACTTTAAATAAAAGGCATTAATGTCATTATCTTACCCAAGTGGCCCCATGGTGCCCCAAAAATCGACCCATGGGTTGTCTTAGTCTTCCATGACTCATAAAATAGTGTTAGGACAAGTGTCAAGATATTTTAATTTTATTATAATATCATTTTTACCTTAAATCAAACTAATTACCTTTAATAGCAATTAATAAAACTTAAAAGTTACTTTTCATCAAAAATTATTTTCATCCCCTTGAACCACATTTTTCTTAATAACTAAAATCATTTATAATGGATTTTTGAAATTCAAATCACAGAAGCGGTAAAGATCCATTTAAACGAAAAATCAGTTTTTGTAACTACCACTTTGTGGTTTCACTATTCATCAAAAATTAAGGTTTTTCAGAAAAATACCAAAAATTAACCCTAATATATATTTGATATTCCAAATTAAAAAATGATGTCTATCATAAAAAATTCATAACATAGATGTTTCATTAATTAATTTTATAATTAAATCCCACTGTCAAATCAAATAGCGTGTTTTTAAGAAACAATATCTATAAAAAATTGACACTCATTTATGTCCAATCTCAAAGTGATATTAATTCCAATGACCACCATTGAATTAAATGGTAAAAATATAATCTAATTTCACTTTAAAACAAATTAAAAAGATAATATAACTATATAAATAAATTATATTAAAAAGTGGTTTTGAATTAAAATACAACACTTTTCACTATTCATTAAAAAATGAACATTATCAGAAAAATACCTGAAATTTTTCCAAAGTAAATTTCAATATCCCAATCATAAAGAATAAGTTTATTTTGAAAAATATAGATTACAACATTTTCAAAATATAGATTTAAAAAATTGTTCTCCATCAAAAGGCGGTAAAACAATCATTTAAAAATATTAGAGTGTTTATTCTTAAAATTGGATTCATTTGGATTTTAAGCCTCTCACATTTATTGGATAAATGTAAAAATACTTAACAAACATATGTAATTATTTTTCAGTTATTTCTTTTCATTCCCTCCATTACAACGGCTAGGCGTTAACTATTATAATATTATTATATTATTAGTGTGCAACGTAAGATTTCAAAGAAACTTGTTGTTGCGTATTAGGTACACCATCGAGCATAGAATTCTCTTTAAAGAATTATTAACATTTTATTCACAAATATTGATAATCATTAGAATGTAATATTATTTATTTACCTGGGATGTTACATAATATACCTCCACTAATGTGTATGAAGAAGCCTTTTTTCATTAATTCAATGATTATCCTTGGAAAGAAAATTTCTGGAGATGACATTTATTTATACATTCGACCTATAATCAAAGAGTTTGGAGAATTGTGGGATAATGTTATGGAAACATATGATTTTTCAACAATAAAACTATTCAAAGTACATGCAACTTTAATGTTGATAGTTAGTGAATTTTTTAGACTATGATATTTATCTAGTTGAAAAAATCATACTATTTTGGATTATCCTATTGGTAATTTTGATTTTGAGCCTAAATGATTACCTGATAAAATAAAATGATGTTTTATGTTTCATCGTCGGTTTCTTGATGCTTTTCATAAATTCAAGTTTTACAAGACATGATTCAATGGAGATATTGAATCTAAAAATTCATAGAAGGTGTTATTTACAAAATAAATCTTAGGAAAATTAATGAATGTCCCTAAAGAATTTAGAAAATTTCATTAGCTTAAAGAATGGGGTAAAATGGTATGAGGTATAATATCCCTAGATGCTAGAACACAACAATGGAATAAAAAGAGTATATTTTTCAAACTTTCTGGCTGGGATTTTATGTTAACACATAATAATCATTCCTTTCTAAGTAATGTGTTTGGAATTATATAGGATTTCCACCATGACGATCTCCAGTGGTACGATGCGAGGTAGGTGAAGAGAACACTCCAAAGGCACAAAATACTATTCTGGAAATAGGTTCTGATGGATGTTTTTGTAAGGGGTTCTTTTTGAATATAAAGAATTTTCAAGGAGCACCGTAGCCTGCCGTGACTATAGTTGAGCTAACACGAGTCTCCCAGGAGAAACATCCTTGCACATTTTCAAGGGATGGAATTCTACAGGTTGTTGAACTATGGCTTCAGACCACGCTAGATATATTCATGAATCTAGAGACACCTCCTGAGAAGAGTGTAATGCTTCCACTTATATGCTACATGAAGCACAAAAGTGTTGGTAGGATTTTTTGAACCAGGCTAACGGGCTGCAAGATATGGGTTGGACTATCTTACAAAACTAAACCAATGACTTAATTTACTCCGAAAAATCTCTAGGCGGAGAAGGATACTGAGTTCATGTGCCGAGATTAGGGTTCCATGTTGGTTATAGAGTACTCGACATGCTTTATATAGTTGTAGAATTTTGTGCTGATTTACCTTGTTGGTGAGCTGTCGAGAGCGAGATGCATCAAGGATGGTATCCGACATGCTATCAAATATCAGGTCCATGTGTTCAGGTTGACCATTACCACTAATATTATGAATTATATGCTAATTATAGAGCCTAAACTGAGGGAATTTGGGTACATTGATCAAGGAAGTGATGCTTCTCGACCCATCGGTTCTACGTCTTGAGGTTGGAAGATCCATTTTTAGGCTCCCATGAGATGAGCACCAGTCAAGCTGAGAGTGATGGAAGTTTGATGTTTTTTAAACATTGTGGAAGGCGAGGCCACATAATGAATTAGTGCGACTACGACCCAATCATGTTCCTATATTGTAGAAGGATGGGTCACGTGCAGCGGTTTTGCAGGACCTTCCTTCCAGCCGTGAGTGGTAGAGGGTCATCTCTGATTTTAGGTTCAGGAGTAGGTTTCTCAACTCCATATCATTATGGGAGATTGTGCAGTGCAGGCTGATCAAGATATGATAATAGTGGTCATAGAAGAGGTATCTAGACACGAGTTACACATAAACATCGGAGTGGACATACTATCGGCAGTGAGGTTGTGGCATAGGAATGTGGTACATGATAGATCAATTATATACAACCTACCCCCAAGGAGGAGGGTTCCATTCCTTCTATAGTGAGAGGTATGATCTTAGTAGCCTCTACTATTGTATCTACTATTTTTGATACAGGTGAATCTCATAGATTTGTATCTTCACATGTGTTGAAAATCCTTGGGTTTGCTATGTGGCCTTATGAGGGAGTTTTTATTCTAGAAACACCATTCAGAAACATAACAGATGGAGTGAAACATTACAAGTAATTCCATTTCAGGTTGGTGGGTTTCATTTCATATATGATCTTTATTTCCCCGTGATGATAAGGTTAGACATCATTCTCAGGATGTACTGTTTATTATATTATCAATATTATGTTGACTATTATCGCTGAAGGGCGACATTCACATCACTAGAGGGTGTAGTGTTTACTCAAAAGGGTGAATGGGATGTCCATGTGATTTGAGATGGACCATAGCTTCGTTGGTACGGCATAATGATAGGCCAGATCACTAGTTTGTTTCTAGATGATTAGAGAGGGTGTCAGGAAGTATTTCATTTAGTGGTGGATCATTTTAGGGACATGTTCCTGGATTACTTTTCTAGTTTACCTCATAAGAGAGTGGTTTAGTTCTCTATAAAACTATTTCTAGGAGATGCACCAGTATCCATTCCTCCTTACAGGATGACTATGACATAGTTTCAAGATCTCAAGCGGAAGCTAGATGATTTGGAGCCAACGTGGATTATCAAACTCAGTACATCATTGTTGGGTTTTCCCTTATATTTTGCGAAAAGTTGGATGACACTCATATGATATGTGTGGATAATCAGAAGTTGAATCAGCTGATGGTTAAAAATTCATATCCCTTGACAAAGACAGATGAGCAGTTTGATCTGATTCAAGGTGCCTGAGTGTTCTAGAAAATTGACCTGAGGTCAAGAAATAACCAAGTACATGTTCGACCTACAAAGATACATCCTACATCGTTTCATTGTAGGTATGGTCTATACAAGTATCTAGTTATTCCATTAGGTATCACTAATGAACAGACATTTTTCATGGAACTGATGAAATGAGTGTTCCAACCTTAGTTGGATTCTATTGTGGTGGTTTTCATGGATGATATCTTGGTATATTCTCACAAAATACATGATCGTGCCAAACATCTTGTGATCATTTTGAATACATTGAGAGAGAATATGTTACATGATAAGATCACAAATTTCCACTTTTGGATGGATTAGATTCACTTCTTGGGTCACATCATCTCAGAGACAAGAGTATCAGTTCACCCAGAGAAGGAGAGACCTATAGTTTCATGGAAGAATCCCAAGAATGTTTTTGAAATATGAGGTTTCTTGGGGATATCTGGTTACTATATATGTTTCATACAAGACTTCTCATGCTTAGTAGCATCGCTGATGAGATTTAGTAAGAAGGGTGTGGTGTTTTTATGGTTATATGTATGCCAGACAACCTTCTAGGAGTTTAAAGGAAGGTTGACATCACAACCATTCTTGATACTGCCATAGCAGGGTGGGTGATAACCTATGTGTTTTTATGCATCAGGTAACATGCTAGGAGTAGTGATGATTCAGGGGGATAAATTCATGGAATTTATGTCTTGAGAGTTAATGCCACATGAATGTAATTACCAGATACAGAATCTTGATCAAGCTAAAGTTGTTAAGTCTTTATGTTGTTAGAGTCACTATTTAATGGGACAACATTTTGTGGTGTACAAGGGCCAACAAATCAAAAAGTGTATATTTAATAAGCATGATTTGAATCTGAGGTAGTGAAGGTGGGTGGAGTACCTACAATATTTTGAATTTGAGCTTTCCAACTAACCTGGTAAAGGTAATGTAGTGGCCGATGCACTGAGGAGGAGGACTCAAATACAAGTAGTGCAACCTGATAGTATTGAGTGGAAACTTATGGCATGGTTCTAGGAGATGAATCTAAAGGCACATGAAATTCAACACTACTACAAAACCCATGTTTAATAGATATGGTACTTATCAATGCTAATAAAAGTGTGGATAAACTGAATATTTATCCTTTCTAGAGAATGAAATGATAAATTTAACCTTTTATCCGCACTTTTTTAGCATTGATAAAGATAACCGTTATCAATGATTTATTTTAGCACTCATAAAGGAAACCTTTATTATATCTTTATTTTTAGCACTGCTAAAGGGTATCCTTTATTAGCTCTTTATTTTTAGCATTGATAAAGGGAACCCTTTATCAGCGCTTTATTTTTAGCACTAATAAATATTTATTTCATTAGTAATTTTTTAGCATTGATAACGGTCTGAATATATAATATGATACTATTAAATAAATAAAAAAAATAAAAAAAGAGTTTATTAAAAAAATTAATATTTTATTAATTAAATAATGATTGATAAAAATGAATAAATTGATTATACATTATTAAATATTCAAATTTTTATTAATTAGATAATTATGACAATTAATGTTATTAAATTGCATATATTAACTATTTAGATATATATTAATGTATATAAATATGATTTATAAATTAAAAAGTATTTATGCACTTTACATTAGATATTAATTAATAATGTTTAAAATATACTTGTTAAAAAATATTTATAAATAAATTTATTAATAAATTAACATTTACTTTATTTATACTATTATATATTTATAATATAAAATAAATAGATATTTTTAAAGTATTTATATAATTATAAATAAATAATTATATATTTTTAAATAATTATTAAACTTATAATAAATTTACTTAAATAATGAATATATTTACTATATATATATATTAAATATATATATATATATATATAATTATATAATTATATAAAATGATATAAATAGTTTTTTTTTAATTTCTAAAATTATAAATAAATAATTATAAAATTATAATAAATATATTTAAGGAGGAATATATTTAATATATTTATATTTATATATATTTATTAATTATATATAAATATTTACATTTTTTTATTTATAACTATAATTATAAATCCTTTATCAGTGCTTATGTAATAAGATCTGATAAAATCAACATTATCATTTCTTTCTTCTCACTGATTAATATGAGGCTCTATTAGAGCTATAACATTATAAGTTATAAAGATTGATTTTATGAGTTCTTTTTTAGCATTGAAAAAGGCATAACTTTATCAAGGCTAAAAATCTCTTATAAAGAGTCCATTTATCAGTGCTTATTACTTAAGCACTGATAGAATTACTCTTTATCAGTGATTATTTGTAAGCACTGGCAAATGTTTCCCGATCTATTTAAAAAACCCTAACTATTTGAAAACTCGTTGCTATATCAGAAGATTTCCATAGAATCCATCCATTTTCAGTGCTCCTCCTTGGTGAATCAAATCTCAAATTGCACCACTCAACTGCCTCAAGTGGGTCGAAGATATCATCTATCATCTAGTGTTCAATTATAGTAAGGGTTTCTAAAGTGGCTCTCAGATTTTCTTTAACATAGAGAGGCATGCCTTCCAATTTTCTTTGTGTATTTTTGGTTTCGTTTTTGATTTATTCTTTGATAATGTCATTATTTTCTTCCAATTATCGTATACTATTTTGGTTTTTGAATATGAAAAAACAATTTGTTTTTGATCCGTTGTTTGATTGATTACCATCGTATGAAACCTCTCAATATATGGAGTTTTTTGTTATATCGGACATCGAAACATGGAATTATTCATTATAGTTTTACTATTATGTTTGATAGGTTCTTACTAAATAATTTTTTCATATATGTATATAAATGTGTAGAATGTTTCATACATATTATTATTTATTGTCTACTGATTTGAGGCACATTGGTGGTTCCCTGATTATTATATATAAGCTGATACCTTTCATGGACACCTCACGGGACATGCATCTTTAGATTCTATTTTTCAGGAAGCATGTTAGTGGAGTTATGTATTTTCTTCTATTGGTTATATGTATCATATGATCTAGTTCCTCTTATAAGTCTCTTTGGTCCATAGTTTTAATATGGATAATATTCAAAGGGTCCATTCCCAATTAAGCACATGTGGTTTTATCACATCAAGTCTTCAATTTTTGAATCATTATGGTGCCTTTAGTCTACATTATGTTTGAATATCATGTTTTTATCTAGTTTACATTTATTATAGGCTATAATATAGTTTTTATACATGAAAAGTATGTGTTATTATATAACTATAGCATCATTTATTTCTATAGTTGTTTCTCTAAGAGGTTTTCCTATATTGGGTAATTATGATATTTTTTATTCGTCTACATTAACCCCAAGGGTCATTCTAGAATTTTGATGGACATATGGTACAAAATGTTTCTATTTGTGGGATGGGGGACCACCTCCAATTTATGATTTTTTACATCCAAAGTTTAAATCATCATTTAGTTACATTGAGGTGTGTTAGAGGTTATATGATGATCTAAACTGGTGTTGTTTTAGTAATTTGGGATAGGGTTGTTACACTATTCACCTTTCAGTTTACACATATAAAGTCTAGTGATGACATTATTTATTATCTTCCTTAATCTCCCTATTATTATCATATTCATTAAGATGATTCAATAAAGTGTATCCATACATGATCTTATCTAGTATCATCAGATCAGAGTCATAAGTAATAACATGATTCATCAGAAATATGATGCATACCCTATGTGCCTTCTATAGGAATCCTTCTCACCCTCACTCTCTCTACATGGTTGATAATCTGGTATAAGGGATTCCAATAAATTTAACTTTTATTCATGGTATAATATAATGCATTAGTGGATGTACAACTTATAAATGTTTTCACTAGATATGAGATTTTTATTCTCCAATTTAGACTATAAGGAATGTTATGTAGTAAAGTAACATTCCATTATCTACAAAAATAAAATAATATTTATTACATTTTAATGATTAATGATTGTGATTTTATTAATTATTATATATTATCACCCACTATTGTGTAAAATCCCAAAAATCAAATAATATTTATTAAATTTCCCTCATTGATGTATTAATAACCTCAAACCAAGATTTATACATTTCATTACAAATGCACGAAAATTATATAAATAGAATGATAGTTCCATCCATTTCATCAAAAACATTATTCCTTGATCCATGGAACCACTGATCTAGTTGATTGAAAGAGAGATTATTATTATTATTTAACATATTTTATTTTCTTATTACTCTTTAATTTCCCATATTATGTTTTAATTGAATTAAGTGATATAAGATAAATTTGATGTGAAGTAATTTATTTCTTTAATTCAAATACCCATTTTCCTCAACATGTTGAAATTCCTTGAAAAAATAAAAAGATGAGTTCCCCTTATTAGAATTGTAGAGGAATTTCACTTTTGATAATGGATATCTTATGTTTATTTATTTATATATTGTATAAAATTAATCTTTTATGAACCCAATAGAATATATATGAATTTAAAATGGATTCACACTAATCTTTTGAAATATTAATATGAATACAGAGTTATAGAGATCATCAAGTTTTCAAGATAGCATATAGATGACCCTTCTAATATCCTTTTTACATGTTTACTTTCTTTTATTCAAGATAATTTAGTCCCGAAGAGTTGGAAGAACAATTGATTTTTTATAAAATAGATAAATTTTATTAACGTTGTACTAAAAATGGGGAAAAAGAATGTGGACGTCGATTGGGATGATACTATGATTTATTAATCATTTGATATGAATACCATTGTAAAAGATCATGTAGATCGCTTGAAAGAAATGAAAATGGAAATTAAAGATGAAATTCATGATTATAAAATGTTGTTTGAGGAGTTAATATCTATTCTAATAATCCATTGTATACAATTTGTACTGAATACACATGATTAATAGTTGTATTGATGTTATATAATTTGAAAACTGGTGGCGGATGGAGTGATACTAGCTTTACCGAACTACATGGTCTTCTGAAAGATATGCTACTATAAGAAAATGATCTACCATGCCAAACATATGAAGATAAACGAATTTTATGTTCAATGGGAATGATCTCTAAAAAAATATTTTTTGACAAATGATTACATATTATTTTACAATGACCATGAATCCCTCATAAAATTCCTTAAGTGTGGTGTAGATCATTATAAAAAAAACGAATCAAGTCCTCCAAAATCTATGTGGTACTTTCCAATAATTCCAAGGTTTAGAAGACTATATATATGTTAAGAAGCTAAGAGGCAAATAACATGGAATATAGATACAATAATTAAATATGGGAACCTACATCTTCCAATTGATTCTCCTCAATGGATGAAATTTGATCGTTAGTTTCCAAAATATGGAGATGAGCCGAGAAACATTCATCATGCATTATCTATATATAGAATAAATCATTTTGGTGTATAGAGTATTGATAATAGTATATGGCCCATCATGTTGGTAAATTATAACTTTATGCCATGGTTATGTGTGATGGAAAATACATTATGTTTTCTTTGCTTATATCTAGACCAAATTAACCTGGTAATTATATTTATGTCTATTTTCTCCATTTATCAAAGATCTAAAAGTGACGTGGGATACTGGTGTTACAGTATATGGTTCTCATAAAAGTGAATAATTCACATTGAGGGTCATGCTGTACAAAATATTAAATGAAATCCCCGCATATGTAAATTTATTAGGAAATAATATTAAAGTAATGTTGGTGTGTCTCATTTTTGAAAAACACACCTACTCAGTTCAGTTGAAACATTCCAAAAAGTCCCCTCTTTTATAAAATCAAAATATTTTTCCTTGACGATATAAATACATGGTTTGGGACAACAAAATTTGATGGGAATGTCAAATAAGGTACAACACTATCTTATGTACTGGGTGAAAAAATTACAAAAAAGTAAAAGAGATTGAAACAATTTTTGGTAAACAATTTTTGAAAAATGTTATGAAATTATATTGGAAGAATAGATAAATTTTATTCAAATTAATGTATTGGAATTGTTGGTATGTCATAGATTTTATTGATTTCATGTATATAGAGAAGAATCTATTTGATAATGTAATTGGAAAATTACTAATGGTTCCTAGAAAAATGAAATATGGTATCAAGGCTAGGATAGACACTATTGAAATTTGGATAAGGGAATAGTTGGCATCTTTGAAGGGTAAAAGGTGGAATTTTCTTCCTTGAGCAGCTTACACTCTATCAAGATGGGAAAAATTGCAAATTTTCATTTTCCTTACTATTTTAAAAGTTCCATAGAGGTATTCATAAAATATAAAGAATGTTTTTTCAATGACTAATTTTATGTTACTTGAAATAAAATCACACAAATTTCTTGTTTTGATGAATTAGTTAATACCTGTTACATTAGGTTTCATTCTTCCACAAAATGTACAACATACATTAACTAAACTATTCTTATTTTTAAAATTCACATGTAATAAAGTTGTAAACCTAAGGATGTTTCCCATATTGAATAAGGAGATTGGATTAATATTATGTGAATTAAAAATGTTATTTCCCCCATTATTTATTGATATAATGGTCCACCTGATGGTTTAGTTGGTCAAAGAGGTTCAACTATGTCGTCCTCTACATTGTAGAAGGATTTTCCCCATTTAACGGTATATAAAGATTTTGAATAGGTATGTCATGAATCAAAGTTAGCCAAAGGGTTGTACTGAAAGAGATATATTGATGAAGAATCTATTGATTTCTATACCAATTTACTATCAATTGTTTAAATCATTGGTCTCACAACGTCTCGACATAACAAATTACTTATGGGAGAAGGTATATATGGATGATATGTTGTTTCAATTACCTTGATAGGGTGGTTGTTAGCACATCCTTATATATTACATAATAGTTATGATTTTGATCCCCACATTGAATCCCACAATGAAATTATTATAGATTTCAATCCATCAAGGGTAGAAGGATGGATATCAAATACCCATAATCAATAGTTTATATGATGGTTTATAGATCATATTTATAAGGAGTTATCTGAAAATATGAATTCAATTCTTGAACAACATCAATGAGTATCTACAGGTCGGAATGAAAATATTATATATTAAACTTTTTTTGTAATCACTGGATACACATTCTATAAATAAGAACATGATAAATTTAGTATGATGAAAATCAATGGTGTTACACGTGTGGATGATGAAATACACATTTTGGGTTCAAAGGTTAGAAATCAAATATATGAAAATATTTAATATTTTGGCATTATCGAGCAGATATAAAAGTTTGATTATACAAAATTTCAAGTACTGCTTTACTATTTCAAATGATTTGACAATATCAATGTAGTGAATGTTGATAATATGGTGTTTGTTATGGTGATGTTTAGTGTGGAAGGGAAAAATATGGTCCATTCATAATACTATCAAAATAAGTTAATTTATTTTGCGTCTCTATTCCAAAAAAAAATTGGATGATTATCCGCCTGGAGACTAAAAAATATTGATTCAGATGAAGATTCAATCAAGGTTTACCCTTTCATCAGGACATCATAATTATTTCTGGCTGGTCCCAATGTAGAAAATATCTTCAACATTACGGGGGACCGAAAATAGGGGATTTAGATTCTTCATAGAGTAACCACATCCTTGATACCATGAAAAAAATAAATAGTATTCGATGAGAATGTATTTTTTCTAATATATTGTGTTTTTTTCATAATAGTATTTGTTCTCTACTCTATTAACAAAATCAAAATTAAATTATTGACTACAGATAATGAAAATTTCTTCTCTACATGATGTTATTTCCAATCCCTTAGAAGAAATGACTACAATGATGGAAACCCTTTAGAAGGATGAGAAGGTATTGTTATGACTTAATTTATATATTTTTCCAAAAAAAATTATAATGGAACATTGATTTAGTTTCATTATTCCTTGAAAAGTAATTTTATTTTAGGAGATTTATTTCCATGTGTCATGACTTTGTAATAAGAGAATCAACATTTTCTCCTCTCAATCATAGAGGTAATATTTATGTTTTCACAGTAAACTCATTATCTATAGAATTAATGAATTATTTCAAAATTATGTTTAATTTATTTATTTATATTATTACTCTCATAATAATTTTTTTCTTAAATAGGTGGAATATTTTGTTTGATTCAGGGTTCTCTGTATATCCTTCATTCCTTTCTGCATCAAAAAATCCAAAAAATTATTCTCCCTCCAAACAGTTTCACCCATACAGTGGTGGATTTATCAATTTAGTTCAAGTTACCTCCACATCCTTTGTAGGAAGAGCAATGACACTGCCTATTCTCAATTATAGAGGTAATATTGATGTTTTCATAGTAAAAACATTTTTGGTAGAATTAATTTATTGTTTCATATTTATGATTAACACATTTCTTTTTAGTATTACTCACATAATAATTATTTTCTAATATATGTGGATTATTTTGTTCGATTTGGAGTGATCTGTCTATATTTTATGCCTTTCTAAACCAAAACAACCCCAAAATTGTTTTCCCTTAAAACCTTTTCACCCCTATAGTGGTACATTTATCAAATTATTCTATGTTACCTCCACTTCCTTTGCTGGAAGAGCAACAATGATGACTCTACTCAATTATAGAGGTAATCATTAGAATTAATGTACAGTTTCATATTTATGTTTTATTTATTTATTTTTAATATCACTCACTTAATATTTTATTTCTTATACAGTTGGATTATTTTTTTCATCTTTGGGTGCTCTATCCATCTTTCATTCCTTTCTTCACTAAAACATTCGTATAATTATTCCACCTCAAAACCTTTCACCCTTGTAGTGTTTAAATTAATCACATTTCTTCATGATCCATTGAATTCTAAACGATAGTGGAAATCTTTTAATTTTCACAATAAAATAATTTTCAGTATAATTAATGTATTATTTCATTTTTTGGTTAATTTACATCTTTTTAGTATTAATCATAATAATTATTTTTATATATAGATTTATTATTTTTTCATGTTGAAGTGGTTTTTTCAAAGATGCGCATATAGGCTTCATAGTTTGAAAAGGTAATTCAATGGAAATATTGGTAACATTGATAGTTTGGGTTTTTTTTGAGACTTTTTACATGCATGAATTAGCCTCACCTCAATCTGACACATGATATGAAATGTATGACTCCAAGTACTTATTTCTATTTAAAATTTACATTAATTCAATTAAAAAGACAAATTACATACACAAAATAAACCTATCATATTCATATGTTTTTTATACCTTAATAAAATGATCCATTGGTAATTTTTGATGTGTAAGAATTAAACAAACTTCAATTAGATACAATATGATCCCGATATGACTCAATATATCTGTTATTAGTTTAAAATCAACATTTGACTTTAAAAAGTGAAACTCAGTGAAAACAAAGAAAAAGTGATTGATTTTTTTTAATTTAGGTCATTGATTCAAAAATCATTTCTGAAATGTAAGAATTGGTCTCACGTAAAATGGATACACAATGTGATCTATAGGGGTCAAAGTGCATGTTTCAAGTTAAAAAATGAAATTTTAGTTAAAAATACAAGTGACATACTCAAAACTAAGAAAAAAAATTCGGAATATTTTGATACTTCAGGAAAATGATCCGTAAGTTATTTGAGATGTTCATGAATCAACCACACCTCAATCCGACGCACAGTGTGAACAATATGACTCCAAGTGAATGTTTTTATTTAAAATTTACATCAATTTTATTAAAAGAACATACAACCTACTTGAAATAGAGAAAACACATTCACATAGTTTTAATACTTTTGGAAAATTATCTGTATGTCATTTGTGATGTGTTGGAATCGGCCTCACCTAAATCCAATAGAAAATGTGATTGGTATGATTCAAAGTATGTGTTTTAATTTTAAAAGAAATTTTAGTAAAAAATAAAATTAATGTAGTAAAAAGTATGAAAACTCATTTAAATTGTTCTAAAACTTTAAAAAAATGATACATAAGTCATTTTTTACATTTATGAAATAGTCCCACCTCAACCCGATGTACGGTGTGACCAATATGACTCAAAGTGCTTGTTTTTGTTTGAAATTGACATCAATTTTAGTAAAAAGGCCAACTAACCTTATCAAAACCAAGAAAACACATTCACATTATTTAAATACTTTAAGAAAATGATCAATAAGTCATTTTTGATGTGTAGGGATCATCTGCACCTCATTTTGACACACAATGTGATCGATATGAGTCAAAGTACACGTTTCAATTTTAAAATGACATTATAGTAATAAATACATCTAACATACTCAAAACATAGAAAATAATTTCATATCGTTTTGTGTAACACCCCGAGATTTTATGAAAAATATTCTTTTTAAGTTCATTAATGTCCTGTGTTGTACGCTACACCAAAATGAGCTTGCACAACACGCATCCTTGACATGCCTTGCATTAAACGCAATCACGACCTTCCTCGATAGCGTGTGTTGTACGCAATACCGAGCTTTGCTAAACAACTATATGCTATTAAAATATTATTAAAACTAGCCGTTATGAATAGTAATAACCAATTTTTGAAATTTTGGAAATTTCATTTTTCAAAATGGACTTCATTTTTGGATTTGGAATATTGACATTAGCTTAGGGTGAAATTTTGGTAATTTTCAGATAACTTTTATATTTTGATGAATAGTTAAAATTACTAAATTTTAATTAAAAACAACTTTTTCAATCGAAATAATTAATAGTGATAAATTATTATTTTTAGTGGTTTTAAAGTATATTTAGAGTATATTTTTACAATTTAATACAATGTTGTTCATTGGATGTAATTTCACATTCAAACTAGACATAAACAAGTGTCAATCTTTTGATAGTTATTATCTTTTAAAAACATGCTATTTGTTTTGACGACGGGAATTACATTTTAATTTAATTAATGCAAATTATATGTTTTTAATTTGGTAAAATAGAAATCATTTTTGAGTTCATAATATCAAACATATCTTAGGCCTAATTTTTGGTATTTTTCTGGAAACTTTCATTTTTTTATGAATAGTGAAACCACCAAGTGGTAGTTAAAAAAATGAATTCTTAATAAAACATAATTTTACCGCTTTTGTGAATAGAATTTCAAAAATCCGAGAGACACGGTTGATGTCAGTAAGTAAAATGTGGTTCAATGAGATGAAAATAATTTTTGGTGAATAGTAAATATTTATTTTTTTTATCACGGTTAAAAGTAAATAGGGTAATTAAGGATAAAAATGATATTATTATTACCTTAAACATGTCATAATTCTATTTTATAAGTTTAATTCGACCAAAAACAACCTTATGAATAAAATATGACCATTTAGGCCCACATGGATTAGATTAGGACATTTATGATTAATTTATTTAAGAAGGGTTAAAATAGTTAAAATCAAAGTTTAATAAGTACATCATTTTTAATATAGGGTTATACATAAGATAAATTCGACTATAAAAACTCATTAAAAATATAAAACTATTTCCCACATAATGGTATTTTATTTGTAATTTTTAGACATTAAATAATTTAATTTATTTATGACCCAAATATGATGCAATAATTATCTTATTAATTAAATATTGACATAATTGATGTTATATATACCCAAATAAATGTAATTTGAGACTTTTTATTAATTCCACTAATTTTATATGTTAATATGACATGTTAGTATTGATTTAATTAACTTTTTTCGAACTAATAAATTTGTTATGATTTTCACAAAAATCAATTACTAAATTGTGTCAAAATTGACATAAAATAGTTTTTAAAACAAATATTATATTATTAAATTTTATTTTATTCCTAAAAATCTAAGGTTCGGCAAAATGACATAGATAAGGATATATATATATTAATATTAAACAACTTGGGGTTCTTTTGGCTTGTTATAGTATGTTTATTAACCTTATAGTGTAAGAACACAAGAAGACACAATAAAAGTAAAATTATTTAACTTAATGTTAAATCTAAATGATAAGGTTAAAATAGGAAGCTAAAATTGTCTAAATTATATTAGATTAGATTATTTAGACCCATACCCACTTTAGCTTCGAAATAAATCAATTTGGAGCTATTTAAAACCGAATTTGGCTTCATATTAAAAAAATATTTTTAGTTATTCCAAAGGTTCCCCTCTCCTCCCTTATAAAAGGGAACCCCCTTCCTCTCTTCCTCACACCAATTTGAGCCCTAAAGCTCGGAAAAACCCTGAAAAATTATCTTCTCCACTTCCCTAGAAACATCCTAGAGGTTCTAGTCTACTTTAAAGACCAAGAATAGTTCTCTAAGAGGAGGTTTCAAAGAGGCGTATCAAAAAAGAGGTAATTTATTCTCCCGATTCTTTCAAGCTTCTTTATTCTTCAACTTCTTCTTCTTTAGTTGTTTCATTATAAAGTAATAACATTAGTATCACTAATATACTGATTTGTTATTATAAATATTAATCAACCCCATTTCACCTTCTATCCATCCTACAGAAAACAAAATCACCGCGCGTGTGTACGTACGGAATACCGTCTCCACGCCGTGGTGTAATCTGTTTTTCCACCAACACTATACATGGATGGGTATAATGGTGTAAAGAATAACTGTACATAGTTACTATAACATCATAATGATTCTGATATACTGTATCATCCACTACAATTCAATTCAATAATTATGGAAATGATATCATCGCTCATGCGTACGTACGGACTACCGTCTCCATGACGCGATGAGATTCATTCTCCATGTTAACCATTTAAGAATGATTATAAAGTATATATAAGAAATAATAATGAAATATATGATATTATAAAGCTACTGGATTTATGTATATATGTATGTCATCTACTTAATTCCATTCAACTCAATAAGGAAACGAAAACAGCGTTCATGCGTACGTACGACCTACCGTCTCCATGAACGGTGTATTTCTTTCCATTTATCGATCTATTATATATATGTATATTATGAATATATATTATATATAAATCATGTTTTATATTCTGAAATTATGTCATCGTGATCTAAGTAATCATATGAATAATTACAAGTCAAAACACGGACAACAAATGAAACGATTTTACCCAAAACACTCTTTAACATGGAATTTACAAAAGAACGGGTAATATAAAGTCATAAGTGAACCATATATGATATAATAACAATGAATATGATTCTGTAATAAGTCAATGTAATTATTTAAATCATTATAAAGGAAGATCAGATACATACGAAGCATATCAGACATAAGGTAAGGGATAATTTTTCAAATCTCAATTTTATCCGAGATTATTTGTTCATAAGTATTTACTAGGGTTATTTCTATCATCCATGTCCATGTTTTATAAAAGTATTTTCATGTATGTTTAAAGTCCTTTTTACCCATTCTTTACTTTTACTACACGGTATGTAAGGAATCTTTCTTTTGTTTACGCTACGAGGTACTTTTTGACTTTTCCGGCAAAAGTACGAGAATAATGTTTTTTTAACTTATACGGAACGAAATGATTTTTACGGTTTTATAAAGATTGATTTTCATGAATCATCCTAAAAAATATTTCATTAATATTTTCAAAAAAAACCTATTCTTTTAAAAATTCATTAAATTTTGTGAAAAGAAAATGATTTTAAAGAAGAAAGGATATTTTCCTCAATAATTCATTTCAAGTGTTTTATCAAAACCATTTTCCATCTAAAATGAAATTATTTCATATGTGTATGTTTTAAGTATAATGTCTCTATGATTTACATGGTTTCAATTTTCATATTATTAAATGATATCTATTTCTTTTATATGGATTATGTTATGATGGGATAATGTTTATGAAACCCATTTTATTCGTTGGGTTATTATGAATGATGTATGTTTATTTTGTGGCACAAGTAAGAATGATTTCATTATGAGATGGGTGGGACCCATATCTCCATCCAATGAATTGGGTAAAGATTTATATCTCATGAGATAGACATGGCTGGAACGACAGGTTAAACCGGTTCAATAAAACAGGACTAAAACGAGGAGTGAACTCGATTCAGAAAGGAACTTTGTCCACTAAGATGGTCTTGGCAGCAATGCTTTGGCTACTATGGAAATCATTACATGTGATTAATAGATGCCAAAATTACATGTTTTATTCCCATGCTATTTTATCATGATTTATGTTCCATTATGATCTATTCCTTATGTACATCCATGTTTTATGTCGTTGTTCAAGATTTTTAATGTTCATGTTTTTTTTAAGTTCAAATGTATATGGTATGTATTATTTTATCCATTCTCACCCTTACTGAGCATTTGAGCTCACCCTTTTTATGTTTTCTTTTCCCCCAGGATTAAAAGAAATATATTAGGTGAGGAAACAAAAGTAGGAAGACCTTTATGGGAGATGTTGAAGATCTTTCACCACGATTAGAAGATTATGTTCCGAGTTTCCAAAGACGCTAAACTATTACGATCCTTGTGTGTTTGTTTTTGTTATGTACTAATTATTCCACAAAATTAATGTAATGTTCATGTACGTCAAGCTTCGGGTCTCTACAGTTGGTATCAGAGTAATGGTTTAGTCAACCTTTGGAAACTAGGATGCGAGAACTTTAGTGAGATCCCTAGAGATATTTCTACGGTATGTCTAGGGATGACTCTAAGGTTAAGTATACGTATAGGTTATAGTCCTAGAATTGTGCTAACGATATTAGAATTTAACCTAAGATGTTAGATATTGAGGGTACCCCCCTTTACTATTTTGTTTTCCCTAGCATGATTTTGGCCCCTCACACTATTCTTTTTGGGTTTTAGAAAATTGATGGAAATAGGAAGATTTAGGATAATAGAGGATATAACGGACAGTAGAATGATATTCTTCATGAGAAACCAAATGAAACTAGATTAGGAAGTCAAAACATCATTATTATGACGAATCAGCGATCTCATATGATCAATAAACTCAAATTTGGTATGTTTCCTGACTCGGCTAATAAGAGAAAGATGGAGTTTCATGACAATAATAGAGGAAAGAAAGATCAATTTCCCCTATGTAAATCACGTGGGAAGAGGAATCAAAGAGAATTTTTCAAAGGAACTGGAAGATGCTTTGGGTGTGGAAAAGAATGACATAAAGCTAGTAAGTTCAAAGGAAAAGTTTTAGTTAACATCATGGATGAGGATAATGGCATTGTTATGACATCAACAATTGTTAAATGTTTTAAATGTGGAATGTACGGGCATTATGCAAACCAATGCCCTAAGGTAATGCCTCATGAAGAGAATCAGTATGGTCATATGTGTAGTATTTATGTTGATGATGATGAAGAGACTACAAATGATATGAGAGATGAAAGAATTGTTGATGCTCGGTCAATGGTTTAAGAAGGTAGTGGAATGATTACATGTTTATCAAGTGTAATGTTGTATAAGTAATCTCATGGTACTATGGAATAAAGATACATCTAAGGATTGTTACACTGTTTTCTTTCCTTATGTTTTGAAAGTGTGTGGTGAATGGTACAGGTATTTTTGGAAAGTAGATGATATGAGCATAATGAAAGGATTAGGAGAAAATTAAATGTTTGATAGCATTCATGAGCTCGTGACTGATATAAGGAGAAGGTTATATCATGGTTTGAGTATATAGAATTTTTGGATTTTGGTATGTGGAAAGAGTTAACTTTTGACTGCATTCATGTTTTCACTAAGGTTCAATGGGTATTCATTCTTCAATAGAATACATGATTAAGGTATTCACATGATTTGAATGTGACCAACAAGATATATGGGGATAAATGATGGTATTCACATGCTTGGTTGATGAGATTTCAAGTAATCATTTCATTATACTATGAGCTTCGACCGAAGTATTTTAGATAATCCTAAAGATTGGAATAGAATAAATTGGACATAAGTTAGGATAGAACATTTTTTGATATTATTGATGGGATGTTATAGTAATATAGATTTATAAAAAGGACAACATGCAGGACGGGCGACATCCCATCACGTCAGACAAGGCCGTGGGAATCGAACCCACAACGGAAGTGCAAATGGCCTTTATCGCCTACCACTGGCCTACAGGAAGTTCCTGTTTAGTATAAACTAGTATTATTATATAAAGCAGTATGATATATGAAGTATAAGTCCATTTTAGGAACCATATATGATTAATCTCACTATAGATGGACTTATTTATTTTTTGATAACTTTTCTAACCTTTTTATTTCAGACAGATAGAATGACCCATCATTCTATCACATGATCTTATAACACATCAAGAATGAAAAATTCGACTTCATTTATTTAAGAGATGAAGTGTAAATTGTCCAAATAACGACCAACGATGAGACTATACCGAAATCACGAAAGTATTTCTTCTAATTCAAATTTCATCAACTTTAGGGAAACGATCTTGAAAACCAAAAATGTTGTCCTAGTGCTCTTATATCTGATAAATCAGATGTTACCTTAGATCGTCACAAATTTATGGCTTTGTGATTGCTGGATTATCCATAGCCATGTTCTCTACCACTCTCCATCAGAACATGATGGTTAGATTTCTCTTCCATATCCATATTTTCACCTATGTGGAAACCCAGTGATTAGTTTATTTGGGTAACCGTTACGTTTCATACTTTTGTGTTTAAATATTGGTTTTGGTATTCCTTTTTATGATGTGGGTTTCTATTAAAGAAACTTTTGAATAGTAAACCATTTATAACCCCGACGAATTTTGAGGGCGAAATTCATTTTATGGGGGGTAGAATGTAACACCCCGAGATTTTATGAAAAATATTCCGTTTAATTTCATTAATGTCTTGTGTTTTATGCTACACCAAAAGGAGCTTGCACAACACGCATACTTGACTTTCCTTGCATTAAACTCAATCGCGACCTTCCTCGATAGCGTGTGTAGTACAAAATACCGAGTTTCGCTAAACAACGATATGCTATTAAAATATTATTAAAACTAGCCGTTATGAATAGTATTAACCACTTTTTGAAATTTTTTAAATTTTATTTTTCAAAATGGACTTCATTTTTGGATTCAGAATATCGAAATTATCTTAGGGTGAAATTTTGGTAATTTTCAGATAAATTTCATATTTTGATGAATAGTGAAAATTACTAAATTTTAATTAAAAACAACATTTTCAATCGAAATAATTAATAGTGATAAATTATTAATTTGAGTGATTTTAATGTATATTTAGAATATATTTTTACAATTTAATACAATGTTGTTCATTGGATGTAATTTCACATTTAAACCAGATATAAACAAGTGTGAATCTTTTGATAGTTATTATCTTTTAAAAACACGCTATTTGTTTTGACGACATGAATTAATTTTTAAATTAATTAATGCAACTGATATGTTTTGAATTTGGTAAAATAGAAATCATTTTTGAGTTCATAATATCAAATATAGCTTAGGCCTAATTTTTGGTATATTTCTGGAAACTTTCATTTTTTGATGAATAGTGAAACCACTAAGTGGTTGTTAAAAAAAATGAGTTTTTCATTAAACATAATTTTACCACTTCTGTGAATGGAATTTCAAAAATCAGAGAGACACGGTTGATGTCAGTATGTAAAATGTGGTTCAATGAGATGAAAATAATTTTTTGGTGAATAGTAACTTTTTATTATTTTTTCCGCGATTAAAAGTAAATAGGTTAATTAAGGGTAAACATGATATTATTATTACCCTAAAACATGAACTAATTCTATTGGATTAGTGTAAATCGACCAAAAACAACCTTATGAATAAAAGATGACCATTTAGGCCCACTTGGATTAGATTAGGACATTTATTATTAATTTATTTAAAGAAGGGTTAAAATAGTTAAAATCAAAGTTTAATAAGTATATAATTTTTAATATAGGGTTATAAATAAGATAAATTCGACTATAAATACTCATTAGAAATATACAAATATTTCCTACATAATGGTATTTTATTTGTAATTTTTAGACATTAAATAATTTAATTTATTTATGACACAAATATGATGCAGTAATTATCTTATTAATGAAATATTGACATAATTAATGTTATAAATACCCAAATAAATGTAATTTGAGACTTTTTATGAATTCCACTAATTTTATATGTTAATTTTACATGTTATTATTTATTTAATTAACTTTTTTCGAACTAATCATTCTGTTATGACTTTCACAAAAATCAATTACTAAATAGTGTCAAAATTGACATAAAATAGTTTTTAAAACTAATAGTATATTATTAATTGTTATTTTATTCCTAAAAATAAATGGTTCGCCCATATTACTTATATATGGTTATATATATTAATAATAAACAACTTGGGGTTAGTTTGGCTTGTTATAGTATGTTTATTAACCTAACAGTGTAAGAACACAAGAACACACGGTAAAAGTATAATTATTTAACTTAATGTTAAATCTAAATGATAAGGTTAAAATTGGTACCTAAACTTGTCTATATTCTATTGTATGAGATTATTTCGACCCATCCCCACCTTATCTTCGAAATAAATCAATTTGGATCTATTTAAAACCAAATTTGGCTTTATAAAAAAATAATATTTTTAGTTATTCCAAAGGTGCCCCTCTCCTCCCTTATAAAAGGGAACCCCCTCCCTCTCTTCCTCACACCAATTTGAGCCATCATTCTCGGCCAAACCCTCAAAATTTATCTTCTCCACTTCCCTATAAACATCCTATAGGTTCTGGTCTACTTTAAAGTCCAATCTTAGTGCCCTAAGAGGAGGTTTCAAAGAGGCGTATCAAAGAAGAGGTAATTTCTTCTCCCGATTCTTTCAAGATTCATTCTTCTTCAACTTCTTCTTCTTTAGTTGTTTCATTATAAAGTAATAACATCAGTATCACTAATATACTGATTTGTTATTATAAATATGAAACAACCCCATTTCACCTTCTATCCATCCTACGGAAAACAAAATCACCGCGCGTGCGTACGTACGGAATACCGTCTCCACGCTGTGGTGTAATATGTTTTTCCACCAACACCTTACATGGATGGGTATAATGGTGTAAAGAATAACTATACATAGTTATTATAAAATCATAATTATTCTGATATATTATATCATCCAATCCAATTCAATTCAATAATTATTGATACGATATCATCGCTCATGCGTACGTACGGGCTACCGTCTCCACGACGCGATGAGATTCATTCTCGATGTTAACCATTTAAGAATGATTATAAAGTATATATAAGAAATAATAATGAAATATATGACATTATAAAGCTACTAGATTTATGTATATATGTATGTTATCTACTTAATTCCATTCAACTCAATAAGGAAACGAAAACAGCGTTCATGCGTACGTACGGCCTACCGTCTCCATGAACAGTATATTTCATTCCATTTATCGATCCATTATATATATGTATATGCTGAATATATATTATATATAAATAATGTTTTATATTCTGGAAATATGTAATCGTGATCTATGTAATCATATGAATAATTACAAGTCAAAACACGGACGACAAATGAAACGATTTTACCCAAAACACTCTTTAACATGGAATTTATAAAAGAACGGGTAATATAATGTCATAAGTGAACCATATATGATAACATAACAATGAATATGATTCTGTAATAAGTCAATGACATTATTTAAATCATTATAAAGGAGGTTCGGATACATACGAATCATATCGTACATAAGGTAAGGGATAATTTTGCAAATCTCAATTTTATCCAAGATTGCTTATTCATAAGTATTTACTGGGGTTATTTCTATCATCCATGTCCATGTTTTATAAAATTATTTTCATGTATGTTGAAAGTCCTTTTTACCCATTCTTTAATTTTACTACATTGTATGTAAGGAATCTTTCTTTTGTTTACGCTACGAGGTACTTTTTGACTTTTCCGGCAAAAGTATGAGAAGAATGTTTTTTTAACTTATATGGCACGAATGGATTTTTATGGTTTTATTAAGCTTGATTTTCATGAATCTTCCTAAAAAATATTTCCTGAATATTTTCAAAAAAATCCTATTCTTTTAAAAATGCATGAAATTTTGTGAAAAGAAAATGATTTTAAAGAATAAAGGATATTTTCCTCACGAATTCATTTAAAGTGTTTTATCAAAACCATATTCCATCTAAAATGAAATTATTTTATATGTGTATGTTTTAAGTATAATGTCTCAATTATTTACATGGTTTCACTTTTCTTATTATGAAATGATATCCATTTCTTTTATATGGATTATGTTATGATGGGATAATGTTTATGAATCCCATTTTATTTGTTGGGTTATTATGAATGATGTATGTTTATTTTGTGGCACAAGTAAGAATGATTTCATTATGAGATTGGTGGGACCTATATCTCCCTCCAATGCATTTGGAAATGATTTATATCTAAGGAGATAGACATGGCTGGAACGGAAGGTTAAACCGGTTCAGAAAAACAGGACTGAAACGAGGAGTAAACTCGATTCATAAAGGGACTTTGTCCACTAAGATGGTCTTGGCAGCAATGCTTTGGCTATTATGGAAATCATTACATGTGCTTAATGGATTCCAAAATTACATGTTTTATTCCCATGCTATTTTATCATGATTTATTTTCCATTATGATCTATGCCTTATATACATCCATGTTTTATGTCGTTGTTCAAGATTTTTAATGTTCATGTTTTTTTAAGTTCAAATGTATATGGTATGTTTTATTTTATCTATGCTTACCCTTAATGAGCATTTGAGCTCACCCTTTTTATGTTTTCTTTCACCCCAGGATTAAAAGAATGATTTTAGGTAAGAAAACAAAAGTAGGAAGACCTTTATGGGAGATATTGAAGATCTTTCACCACGATTAGAAGATTATGTTCCGAGTTTCCAAAGACACTAAATTATTATGATCCTTGTGTGTCTGTTATTGTTATGTATTAAGTATTCCACTAAAGTAATGTAATATCCATGTACGTCAAGCTTTGGGCCTCTACATTTTGAAACTTTAGTAAAACGGTCTATTAGTAATTTGGGATGTGTAGGAATTAGACGCACATCGATCTGATGCACGGTGTGACCGGTAACATTTATAGTGCGTATTTGTTTTAAATTGTCATCAATTTTAGTAAAAAGGACAACTAACCTAATAAAAATAGAGCAATAACATTAAAATTGTTTAAATAATTTATAAAAATGATCCTTAAGTCATTTATATTATGTAGTAATCAGTCTCACCTAAATCTAATACACTCTATGAGTAGTATGATTCAATGTGCGTGTTTCAATTTTAAAATGACATTTTAGTAAAAAAACAAGTGACATACTCAAAAAAGGGAAAAAACATTTTTATTGTTTTGAAACATTAGTAAAATGATCCATAAGTAATTTGGGGCATTTAGGAATCATAAATACTTGAATTTGATGTACAGTGAGACATGTTGACTCAAAGTGTGTCTTTTTATTTAAAATTGTCATCAATTTTTGTAAAATGGATAACTTTCCTACTCAAAACAGAGAACACATTTAGAACTATTTGATAATTTATTAAAATGATCTATAAGACATTTTTGGTGTGTAATAATCACCCACACATAAATCTGATACATGATGTGCCCTGTATTACTCAGAGTTTCTGTTATGAGTCTAAAATCGACATTTTAGTTCAAAAATTATACCTCACTAAAAACCAATCAAACATGATCATATTTTCTTGATAATTTTGTAAAATTATAAATAAGTCACTTTTGATGTGTTGGAATCCGTTTCACTTCCAAAAAATACTGGATGTGATCATAATGAGTCAAAAGTGAGTGTTTCTTGTTCAAAATAACATTTTAGTAAAAAAGACTACTGATGTACTCAAAACCTATCAAACACATTCAAATTGTTTTAATAATTTCTAGAAATTTTCCATAAGTTATTTGAGATATTTTTGAATCAGGCTCACCTCAATCCAATGTACGGTGTGTCCGACATGACTCAAAGTGCATCTTTTTATTTAAAATTGACATCAATTTTAGTAAAATTAACACTTTTTGTAAATTTTCTTCTTTATATTATTACTAATATAATAATTATTTTCATATACATGTTCATTATTTTTCTCTAGTAGGGGTGGTTTGTTCATAAATTTCACGAGTCAGGTCATGATTAAAAGATAAAGGAACATTGATGCTTATAATGTATGTAATAATTTTCTTTCATGTGATTTTATATAGAAATGTTTGAGTTGTTTATAATATAGTTTTTTTATTGTTTGTGGGTTGTAAATTTCATTTCATTTAAATAATGTATTGGTACTTATCTATGTTGATATCTGGTGTATTTCTGGAGCTATGTTGTGTTGTTACAAAACATTGTTGTGGGGTTGTAGTGTGCTATTACAACACACTATAGTAAGGCCCATTATCAGGGATTTTAAAAGCACCGATAAAAGTTCATATAGAAGTAATTTTATAAGAAATGGTAAAATAGTCTTTATCATTGATTTTATAAGAGATGATAAAAGTCCATGGCCTTTATCCTCGCTCATGTAGTCAGTTCTTTTCCAACCCTGATAATGTCCATTTCTAGCACGGTTAAAGGCCAGTTTTGTAATACTGTTGGGATAAACATTACTATCATCCTTAGTTGTGACCTCTACCATGTTGGACAGAGTATGTATGAGGTAGTTATCAGATTCATAGGGTTGAGTCCTATGGTAGAGTGTTTCATGTGAGGACCCTACTTCTGGTTAGACTCTCGGAATTTATTAGATCCTACTTATTCATGGACGCATTTAGGTTCCAATGGATATACTCAAGGATATGATGTGGGAGTTTCATGCTTTAACTTTGGAAGTACATCTTGGAGTAACCAATATGTACCATTACTTGTGTCTTCATTATTGCTGGTTGAGGATGAAAGGGGCGGTAGTTGGTATTATTACGAGGTGTTCCACTTGTCAGCAGATGAAGGTGACATATCATTGACCAGCTAGGATTTTATAGTAGTTACATATTCCATAGTGGAAATGGGAAGATTTTTTGTTGTATTTCATAACATTTTTATTGAGTTCTCCTCTATGTAAAAATGTAATGTGGGATTTTGCTGACAGGATCAAGAAGGATTCTCATTTCTTTCCGATCAAGGAAACCTTCAGTGTTTATGATCTTGAAAGGTTGTATATCCTTGATATAGTAAAAATTCATGGGGTCCCACACATTATAATATTGGAGAGGGAAACCCTCTATACATATCAATTCTGGAAGATTTTTCAGAGGGAACATGGTACAAAGGTTCTTCTAAGAATAGTATACCACCCTCAGACTAATGACCAGTTAGAGTGTTTGATAGAGGTTCTAGAGAACATGCTAAGAGCTTCCAACCTGTATTTTGTGGGCTCTTGGGTGAGTCACATCCCTATGTTTGAGTTTTTCTATAATAAAAGTTATCAGGAAATGACATCGATGGGACATTATTAGGATTTGTACGGTAGGTCATGCTGACCACCCCTATGATGGCTAAAGGCAGGTGATGTAGGTTTACTAGGATCTCATCTCATTCATGAAATTTATAAGAAGGTCCTATTGATTTAGAAGTTTGTGGATACTTCATAGAATCAAATAAAATATTACACCAATCACTATAGATAACCTCTAGATTTTGAGGTTGGGGATCAAGTCTTTTTAAGTGTTTCACTGAGGTTGGGATATAGACAGATTTGGAGATGGGGTATGCTTTCCCAACGATATGTCGGGATGTTTGAGATTTTGGAGGGGGTGGGTTCGATAGCCTATTGGTTGCAGTAATCTCAGAGGTGATGATCCATTCATGTATCTTCCATGTATCTCAGATTCATTGTTTTCATTAGGACCCATCTCATGATTTTCAATACGAGGAGGATGAGCTACAGGTTGATGCATCCATTGAGGATAATCTGATTCATATCATTGATAGGATCACAATGATTCTTTGAGGCTGGTCAGTTCCTCTAATATAGGTTCTATGAATGCATGAATGTTTATAAGATGAGACATGAGAATGAGAAGATCACACACGTGCTCAATGTCAATTTTTTTCCAATGAATCTTTACCACCCTTGAGAGGGAAATTTTTGGATTCATTTCTTTAGGAGGGGGGGGGGGGATGTTGTATGATCTTGGATTGTTTTTTAGGTATGGATCTTTTACTTTTCCAGTTCAATTCGTGTTTAGATTCTTTCTGGGATTATAACCTTATTCAGGTAGTGGGATGGTTGGGTTGTTTTTCGGACAGAAGAAGCAGGAAGGTTGTGTACTAGCTGTAAGACAATTACATGACATGTAATTGGGATAGACACCATGTAATCTGATTACACGATGTGTAATGGTCTAGCCAGGACCATTCATGATGGGTAATGGATTTTCACAAGGATAGGGAAAACTGATTATTACATGGTGTGAATGAAAATTACATGTCATGTAATTTCCCATGCAATTTTTTTTAAATAGAGGAATTGGCCTCTATTTTATCGCACAACCCCCTCTTTTTATCTCATTGAATGATAAAAACCTTCTTTTCTAGTTTTTCAGATCAATCACTCATCCAGACTCAATTTCTTTCTTTGTTTGTCACGTTGTAACTGTATTGGTGTGCCTGTGAATACTTTTTATCCGTTATTGAGTCTTCATATCAATGACTTCACTGTTTGAATTTAGGATCATATGACCTAATTTTTCATTCATTATCTGTTCTTCAAATTTCATCCAAACTAGTATTAATTAGGAATTTATATTGGATATGAACTCCACTACCAATCTAAGGTAGTTTTTTATACTTTTCGTTCAGATTTTGATACATTATAGGGCTATCAGAATTTTTTCGCCCGCCAGACCTTTCAGTGGAGGCCAAAAATTAAAAGGTTAAGTCGAAATTGATGAAATAAGAATTATTAGGGATTCGCTTAGGTTCATTGAGATGTGTTGGTGATTTTCCACCCAACCTAAGGCCATAAATGGGTTTCACCATACTTTTTATTTGGCTTTGACCATTGATGAACTAACCTAGTTGTGCGACCTTGAGTTTTCATAGTTTAAGGATGCATAGTTGTACATAAATGAGGATAAATTACATGCATAAGAAATTACCTCCCTCCTTATCTTATGTAATTATAATATTCTAGGAATAAAATAATTAAATTCTTAAATCTAATTTTTAAATGAGTGGGAATACTCATTGGTTTATTTATATTTCTTAAACGGTTTTGTTGGTAATGGTGATTAATGGGTGGGTATACACGTGTGATGTGTTAAATTACTAATTGTGATAAATGGGTGGGTATACCCATGTAACATGGTTAAATAAAAGTTGAGTACATCAGTGGGTATACCCATGAGATATAGTGGATGAAATTAGTGGGTATACTCTTTGAAGGGGTTTGAATGTAATTGATTATATGAGTGGGTAGACTCATATAGTTGTGAATTGTCAAATGGTATTAAAAGGATGATTAATTATATAGATTCTATGAATGGATCACCATGGATCTAGAATGTGGTAGTGGACACCTTGGGAAAAGTATGAACATTGGGTCTTGATTATCTAGGATGCCTTGGGAATTTCTACCCCTGGATTCGACATTCTTGGACTCACATAGGACATGTTGGTAATCATGTTGCTAGAAATCCAACTAGTGCCTCCATCGAGTTTCCATCAAGATGCTCTGGGGACTCGATGAGGATGAATTTTTTTTCAACACCTTGGATCTGCCCCTTCATAGTTTACACTTCATTATACTACAAGACCATGGGATATATGAACGTTTCTGTACAAAAAGTTCATGGGTTTTCGATATGGTTGTCTTTATACGGTATGGCTGTGTGGACATGATATTGATGGTTGTACGGCGATGGCATGTTGTTTGATTGTATTTCTTGTAGCTTCCCTATTAGGATATGACACTTGTTGAAAGTATCCATGAGAGGATATTTGGTATTACGTATTTTCAGTAGTTATATTCCTTGGTCTTTCACACTTACATTGCTGCTTACATTCTCTTGTTTAGTATATCACATTGTGCTACTTATAAGTGTATAGATCTGTGGGTGGAAACCAAATGGGATTTTAATATCACACCCTATTTGGGACTCCATAGGAACCAAAACTAGTTATATGGTTATAGGTGATAATAGGTATAAATTCCATAACATTGGTTGTTGATCATTTCTTGGGAGTGTGGGAGCATGGGACTAGGCAGAGTCTTGTGATGCTACCGGATAACTTTTTGATCTTGTTATCTATTGGATACTTGTATAGTAATGAATTTCTATGTATCTATTTGGATGATTTTTAGATTAATTTTTAGTCTATATCATGGTATATGAGACCCTAACATATTATTATATATTCATGACTTTCCTGTCTATTTTATCTAGTGTCTAATTATTTTATGTGCTTCAACAACTTAATGTGATTGAATTCCACTATGATATACTATGGTAATGAAGGCATAGTCTCCCCAAGGACTCACCTAGGCCCACGCTACTTGTAAACAACCTCTGGAATTTAGCGAGATTTTCTTGGGGTCATCTAGCCAACCGTGCTCAGAGCACTATTTAGTGGAATCTGGTTCTGGGATGTTACAATAATGAAGATATATATTTTTGAATGTATTGATTAGTAAAGAAACTATTTTACAATTTCTCATTGATAAGTGTTTCTTACATTTATATATTATTATATTTTTTTGTAAAAATCATTTTGTTTTGATTTTTTTTATATCTAATAGACCTTATCAAATTTAAATAAAAGAATGCTGAGAGTTTCAAAATTTTAGGATTCTAGTCGATATGCATCTCGGAGTATGCCAGGACTTCCATCATCTTCTTTGGATCCTAGTGTTTCTTATTATACATGAGATTCTTAGCGATCCAGTCATTTCCCTATAGTTCATTTGTAGCACACCACCTGATTCATCTCCAGAGATGGCACTTTTGGTCACCCATCCACCTAGGGGATATCAACAAGTTAGTGTTACTGGTATGTATGTCATTTTTCAAAAAACCATTATATTTTATTAATTGTTTAATGAATTAGTATAACAGATAAATAAAACCATAGATGTGATACAAATATGAGCACAACATATGTATGGTACCTGAATAAATTTATGATTTTCATTTGATTTTATGAGTTTGGGGTGCCTATCGGTGATGCTGCTGGAATATATGCGTATATTCCTAGGAAAATTGCTTGTGAGAGAGTGAGATATATCATTAATTATAAATGTTGGAGGATATTCCTATAGCATGAAAAAAATTAGGTCTTCGATAATAATGTAATGGTAATACTAATTTACTATTCCATGATAACTAGTTTAAAATACAAGAGTAAAATTTTTTAATATAATTATAAAGTGTAATGTATTTTTATTTTGGAGATTTTTTTTCATTTAGATGTCCCTGACTCTATTTCACACCCATGGAGTTTACCAAGAACACATACAACATCTATAAAATAAATAAAATTAAATTTTTACAAAGAAAATACACATTTCTAGTTATAATGACTATATATTATGCCGGATTGACTTTTGGTTGATTACTATATGTAAACAAATAAATTATATATCATTAACCAAACGTTTGAAAACAATATAAGATCATTTTCTTAATTTTGACTCGGTAGACACTAATGAAATGTACAAAAGCCTTTAAAAACGTGTTTTGGGGTTCAAAAACAGAAACAAAACATCATACTACCCAGAAATTATTGGAAAAATACCTTATATTATATTTTTAAATGTAAGAACTGATTGTATGTCATTCCGAATGACAGTTTTATCATTTTGGTCATAAAATTATTTTTAGTATTTTAAAACACTAAAACATGCATGAAATAGTCACAACCATGAAAACTATTTTGTATTCTCTGCAATTTGTGGGGAAATGGCAATATATTTAATTGTCCAATTTAGGATCCGACGACATGCTATTCCAAATGCCAGTTTTCCCATAATGTATTAAAGTGCATTTTTAGAGTTTGAATACACTAAAACAAGCATGGAATGGTCAAAAATAGAAAAAAGATGTCATGTTTTTTAAAAATATTGTGGAAAGACCATAGATTTAATTATGATATGTTGGAACTAGCATGACATCATTTTGAATGATTGTTTTTCCATTATTTCCATAAACACATTTTAAGTGCTTTAAAACACTAAAAACAACATGGAATGATCAAAAAAATATAAAAACTCTTATATAGATATAAAATCATGGGAAAAAATCTCTTCGTTTTTTTGTGACATGTACTCATAAACTACATGTCAATTCAACGTGCGGTGTGGTCGAAATTAATTGGTAAATACATACAAAAGGTATAAAGCCTTTAAAAACAAGCGTTGAATAGTAAAAACTATAAAAATGATGTAATATTTCCCTAAAATCAAGGGTAAAGACTATAACGTTAATTAGGAAATTTATAATACTTTGGAACATAATTCCGAATAATTGTTAGAATTTTGTAGCCGTAAATATATTTTTTGTATTTTAAAACACTAAAATGTGTGTACAACGGTCAAAACCAAGAAAATGACATTATATTGTCCTGAAATAAAGATATAAATACCATAGATTTAATTTTGAAATATAGGAACATACATCAAATAATTCTACATGATGATTTTCCTGTTATGGCCATAAACATGTTTTAGGTGATTTAAAACATTAGAATACATGTGGAATGGTCAAAATAGACAAATTTTGTCGAATTTCCCTAAACTATGAGGGAAATTTCTATATATCTAATTGTGAAATGTTGGAATGCACATCATATCATTCAAAATAATGGTTCACCTATTATGACCATAATCACGTTTTTAGTGTTTTAAAACACTAAAACGTGCTTGGAATGGTCAAAAAAATAGAAAAAGTACATAGATTGATGTGTAATAATAATAAAACACTACTTAGCTGTATTTGACATGTAATCATAGACAAAATTTCAATTTGACATATAGGGTGGTCAAGATTACTCTATAAACAATTATGAAATGTACAAAAGCCTTTAAAAACAAGTGTCAGGGGGAAAAACTAGGAAAAAACATCGTATTTTTCTAAAAACCAAGGACAAAGGTTGTGGTTTTAATTGTGAAATATTGTAACTGATTGCACGTCATTTTAAAAAATGGTATTCCCATTGTGGTTGTGAACTTGTTTTTAGTGTTTCAAAATACTATTACATGCATGAAACTATCAAAACTAAGAAAATGATGTTGGATTGTCTTGAAATCAATGGAAAACCACTATTTAGTTTTTGTTGAAGTGTATGCATAAGAAAAAATAAAATATGACATGTAGTGTGACCATAATTAGTCGGTAAACAGTTATGAAAGGTACAAAAGCCTTTAAAAAGAAGTTACAGGAGGTTAAAAATCCAATTTTTATTTCAGAATTCCCTAAAATCTGGGGACAATGACCATAGATTTAATTTTAAAATTTAGGAACCTATGACACATCATTCTATTAGACATTTTCTCCATTGATTCTATAAATGATTTTTTAGTGTTTTAAAACACTAAAACATGTGTGGAACTATCAAAACCAAACAAAAAACATCATATTATATTGAAATCAATGAAAACCCAACACTTAGTTGTTTTTAATGTGTACATGTAGACAACACGTCAATCTGACGTGCGATGTGATCATAAATACATGAAAAACACATATGAAAGGATCAAAAGTATTAAAAACAAGTGTTAGGTGGTCAAAATTAGAAAAAAAAGATCAAATTACCTTAAAACTTTAGAAGAACAACTATATATTTAATTGTGAAATATAAGAACTGACGATATGTCATTATGAATGAATGTTTTCACTTTAAAGATGTATACGTGTTTTTAGTGTTTTAAAACACTAAATCATGCATTGAATATTAAAAACTAGAAAAAATGTTGGATAGTCTTGAAATCATTGGAAAATTTATATAGATTAAATTTTAGAATAAAGTAACTCATAATGCATTTTTCTAAATGGCGGTTTTCTTGTTCTGGCCGTAACCATGTTTTTAGTGTTTCAAAACACAAAAACATGCATTGAATAGTCAAAACCAGACAAACGACATCATATTGTCCTAAAATTGGGGTAAAATGACTGTAGATTTAATTCTAAAATGTAGGAACCGATTGAACATCATTCTAAAAGATAGTTTTCCCCTTATAGAAGTAAATGTATTTCTAGTGTTTAAATCCACTAAAATTTTCATGGAACATTAAAAACACAGAAAATAATGTGAAAATTTCAAAATATTAGTGGAAAATCATAATAGATTTAATGGTTGATTTTAGGAACTATTAACATGTAATTTTGTATGACAGTTTTACCATTATGTCTGTAAAGACGAGTTTTAGTGTCTTAAAATAGAAAAACGTGCGTATAAGGGCCGAAACAATAGAATGTGACTTCATATTGATGTGAAATCATGGGAAAATCACCTCTTAGTTTGTTTAAATATGGGACATGTTTTGATATCAAAATCATTAAAAATTTTATTAAATAAATTTCAATCACGCCACACGTGACTTTAAAATAAATTTGAATATTTTCTTATCCCTATTTTCTGTTTTTAGTGTTGAATCCTATCATAAATAGGTATGTTTGTGTTTCCAATGTGTTTTAATTATATAATATTTTTTATGTTAAAATTCCACATTTTGTTAAAAAAACAACAAAAATTATGTGCATCATTCTGAATATGTTCAGTGTTTGTTCTTTTCTTCCTTTCATTTCCTAAATCTTATAGTTTTAATGGTAGGTGGAAGATGCCGGTAGTAGTAAAGAATTTGACCATTCGAATCCAAAATAATTCAAAATAAAGTCGTGATAATTCAAATTTTTCATAGTATGTTAAAATTCCATCATTTATTCTACTGTAATTCTGATTTATTTTTTTTAGTTTTATTTTTTGTTTCATTTTTTGTTAGAGTTGATGAGATTACGTGGTGAGTATCAGTTGATGAGTTGATATGGAGGGAGAAATATGTAGTGAAGGTAATTACAAGGTTGTATATTGGCCAGGGTTTGTTTTTGGACATATTTTATATGTACATATTGATGACTTATGTATTGGTTGATGTATGGTAAGAAGAAGACATTGGTTATAATGATCATGTATATTTGTATATTTATAGATGCGTGATGTATTAATGATGGGATTATCATATATTTATGTTTTAATTTCTATCATGTTAGTTTTTTTATATTTTTAATTTTTTATTAATTTTTTTAGAAAACAAAAACAGAATTAGAGGTGGTTTGTTGTAACAACTGGAAATCATATTACATTAAATGTATTTAGTGGAGGTTCATCCTAACTCCTACCAAATATATCTATTACTAAATGCCTTGTAGTATTTAATTTTATTTTATATACATCCCTTGTGGTTATTATTTTATTATGAAACCAGCACTAATTAAACAACAAACCACCGCTAAATTCTCTAAAAATGGCACTTAACCCCCCCCCCCCCACAGAATAAAATATACTGCAACTATTTTACTAGAGGTAATGAAGTACATGGAGGCTTTATTAAATTTCACTAAATAAATAGGCCACAGTTTAAACCAGAGTTAGAACACTAAATAACTACCAGTAATCACCCTTTTTGGGTAGTGGATGTTTCATTCCGGCCGTACATGGTAAAAGAAAGGCTCTTTTTACATTTTTAGTAAATTATAAATGAGAATTGTTTGTAAAATTAAATGAGCATATATATCAAAATATTGGTGTTAAAATTTCAATCATTGGAAAAATGTATTTTAAAAATCATAGTCTAATAATAAAACATTTTTGAAAACATTTTAAAAAAACATTATTTGGGAAGAAAATGGGTTTCCTCCAAATGAAAGGAATAAAGTCTGATTTTTATAAATACGATTCCAAGCTATTTTAATTAGAAAAGAATAAAAAAATAAATATTACATGAAAATATTATGGAAAAAAATATGATAAGAAAAATCCTGAGTTTATTGGTAGATTGATAATAATATTTTATCATAAAAAACACAATCATAAATACTCCTGATAAACAATGAAATTGTAATATAAAATCATTTCCGTTTTGGTAAATTTTAATTGCAATCTCCATGAATGTATATATAATATGGAAATTAAAATATCATTAGGATAAAAAATATCATGATATAATATGTCAAAGAGGATGTATATAGAACTCATGAAATAATTTAAGTGCATAATATAGTGTACCTCTTAAAGAATTTAAATCAAGACAAAAATCCCTTACAGATTTGTTGACTTTTGAATCATAAATCCAATAAAAGAGATAAAGTAAAAATGATATGTAATACATAATGGTTTTCTATTAAGGCATCATAATATACATTTATGGTCCATATATACACCAAATAAAAGAAATAGATGGTGAACATAACATGTTTCTCACAGAAGTAAAAATGTGAGATGAAAATCTCTTATAGATTTGTTAACTATTGAACTATAAACCCCATGAAATGTAAATCATAAAATGAATAAGTAATCAAAAATAATTTTCACAATAAGTAACATAATATATATTTATGGTAATTATATACATTAGAGAAAATAAATTGGTGGTGAATATGGCATGGGTCTCACCAAAGTAAAAATTGGGATAAAAATCCCATACCATAAGCCTTGAATTCATTTAAACTTGTTAGAAACTCCTATATAATATATATTAATTTATTTGAAATATATTAAAGAACCATAGATATATATCATACAATATTTGATTTACTTATGTCATTTCATTACCTGTTTATTAATAATAACTGGTTAAAGTAACGTTTTTGGTAATAGGTGCTTTGTTTTTTGTTTATGTCATGATTTTTTATTTTAGGTCCTCTTACTTTGATCATTGTTCCGTAAAAACTGAATATTGACCATGATTTAAATATCATATATAATTACTGTATATTCATTTATAGTAATTTAAAAAATTTAGAGATATAAAATGAAATACACCATTCATGGAGATGATAGGTCGTACATGTGCATAAACATTGTTTCCATTTTCTGGATGTTTTGAAGGAAAGATATGTAAATGATATAATATTACTAAACAATAATGTTTATATCATATATATATATATAACACATTATCGTATTAAAAAATGTAAATCATAACGTTATGTGTGTTATAATAATTAAATATCCATAATCTTAACAAAACATTTATATAAAAATAATAAATCCATCATTATTTCCAATTGTGAGAGGTGGAAATGAAAAAACAAATGATATCAGTTCGCGAGGTGGTAGTCTTCTGTACACATGAACGATGATTTTGTAACCCATTGGATGGAAGAAGAGATGGTAAGAGTTCATGTACTTAGCATGAAATCATATGAGTATTTGTATTATACATTAGTTATTATATAATCATGTAATAATAATAATTTAAGGAGATCAGGTATGCAAAAAAATAAAAACACTCGTGGATGACCGTTAAATATTTTTCAGGTATCCCCCTAAGGTTTTTACTAAAAGCCTACCCTGTTTGGATTTATTTCCAAAATAATGCATATAAGATGAGAGGAGGAAATATTTAAAGGGATTTGGTTAGGTATTGTCTGAACGAAAATGGTTTGATGGTGTGACAAGAAGAGAATAATTTGTGGGCTTTTAAAAGTTAGGTGAGTCGCACAATTTTAATTTTTTGAATGAAATAATGTCGGTTATGAATCTTGTATGTTGTCGTTGTTGCGTGCAATGATAGAAAAATAGAAGTTTTATATGAAAAAATATATAATAAGTATTATCTATAGATTTATATAAAATATTAATTTCATATTATGAAAAATATCAGAAATATAAAATTTAATTGAAAAAATATTTCAGAAAACTAAGGGTGATACATTCTACCCCCTTAAAATGAATTTTTCCCTAAAAATTCATCCATTTAATAAATGTTTTAAAATTTAAAAATTCCTTCTTATATATCCACATAATAATTTATTTAAAACAAAATCCTATTGAAAAATATAAACGGTTGTTTGAATGTTATCTAGAATAACCCATACAAGGTTTCTAAATTGGAGAATATAGATGTGAAGTACAAAGACATAGAAGAGAAAACTAACATCCAAATACAGATGGAGAGTGATAGAGAACATGTTCTTCCTAAAGTTAATGACCTAAAGACATAAACCAATGAGAATTTAAAAGGTAATCGATATCATAAAAAATGATGATAAGAGGAAAATACTTCATTTTGATATCCTTTTTCTAAAGTTGAATAATATTCCCCAGAAGACATACTTAATTTTTTCCATTCCATTTCATAATCCCAATATCTTCCATTGGTTATACCTAGATCAATATTTTTACTTTATCTCTTAATCCATGAAATAAATGTGAATATTTTGATCATGGAACAATATCAAATCAAAAGTTCCATATATTTAATAGTCATTCCATCTATAAATAGTTGAAAAAATTTAACACTAGATATCCAATTTTGATAAATCATAACATGGAGATGTAATATTTTAATACCTAGAAACTCATCCAATTTTATACATAAACCATTGAAATTTTTTTAACCATATAAACACTCCCAAATTCAAAATTTATAAATAAGGTCACTAAAATTGTAAAAATAAACTTAACATTAATCATCCCAATATGATTAAGCATCACTTATTAGTCACATTCTAAATATATGAATACCATGTTCATATAATCTCTTTAAGATTGGTAATTAAAATAATTACCATAAAATGTCAATGAAAACATTAATTCTTCCTCATTTTTTGATTAAAATCATAGTTTATTTAACATATTTCATAGATATAGTAATCATTTGAACTCTATCAATGATTATATAAACCAGTCTTTCTACAAACCCATTTTTCAGTTATGATTTCAACAATACTATCCAATCTACATACCCATATCAACAATCTCTTTATCCAAACAAAATAAAATTTTCTCAACATCAAGAACATATTAAGGGTTACCTTTCCAAAATCAAATTTCCCATATTCATTAAATCACTTTTAAATTTCATTAGAACCATTCAATATATTCTTGAATCTCTTTAATAAAAACCTTTTGTATAACTTTACATTTACATTTCAATATTCTTGTAAAAAATACCATTGATAAAAATATAGATAATTTAATAACAATATATTAATACATAAATAACCCCACTTTATTGATAAAACACTAACCAGACTTCATCATTGTATTCCTTAACATTTATTTCTTTCATATGTCGTTTGATGTCTATTCATCATGAGAAATATAATGATCACTCATACAACCATGTGACTTTCATCAAGGCCATTATTTTAGGGAATCTATTTTCAGAATGCCCATAATCTCTATATTTGAAGCATTCAAACATCGATGATACCTTTAAGAGACCAATATTCTCATCCATTATGTTAACCAAAATTTTCATTTTTTCATTTTAGTTACGTTTTTTATGTCCTTCTTTGCCACACACAAAACATTTTCTCTTCCCTATGTGAAATTCCATTGAGTTATTGTTACCACATTCTTGACATATAGTGACTCTATCTATTTTCCTCTATGGTTTACACTTCTCATACTCTCAGTGAACTCTATCATTACCTTATTTGGTGAGTCTAAGAGTTGGTTATGGTGAATGTTGTTAATCATATTATGTGACAACTGATTAGGTATAATCACAAAATCCTTAACACTAGTTTTCATACCGCTTGGCTTCTCATTAGAAAATTTTCTATCACATTCTATGTTAATATAGTTCATCATGGTCCAAAACATTGACTAAAACCATAAATCATTGTGTGAGAAACCCTAATAGTAGAGGAAAACCAAATAATAATTAAAATGAATTTTTTTATGTCTAAATAGTGATACCGTATTTTCTATATAGGACCCATTAGTTTTATACTAGGTCATTCATAGTCATCATCTATTTAAATCATCTATGATGGTTTTTAAAGAGTTTTTGAATTTTCAAATCATAAAACATAGGGGTGTCAAACAAGGTGTGTAGTAAGGACCATTTTCATACACTAGGTATTGACTGATTCCAGTTCAATGTGCCCTTTTCAATGTTATTACACCTGGGTTCATTAGAGATTAATTCACGAAGACATCTATTTTCTTGAAAGAGATATAATTCCGTTGAATCCACTATCTCAATAATTTACCAAATTCTTGGGTATTTTCCTATAATTTGACTCATCCTTAGATGTATCCTTATATACATACCTATATATAATCTTATAAATATCCATGTGGATGCCACTAATGTTTTCATATCATAGTTTCCAACGGATAACTACACCATTCATATGACAAAAACTATAGTGAACCATGATCTTCATACATGGATATTACATAGTTTTAGATGAATATTAAATATATTATAGAATCACGTGTTTGAAGATGATAATAGATTAGTACCTTTGGAAACATGGAACATAATAATATTAATTCATGAATGATCTAAATTGTATAACATACAGATATTTCCTTTAGAAAAGCTACTTAAAATATTACTTTATAACCTGGGTAAAGGAAATATAAGAAGGGGTGGGTTCAAATAATTATTAACGGTAAAAAAGAGAGATACAGAAGAATAACATGAAAATAATGGCATGAGAACATGAGAATAACATTTGGAAACCATACCATATGTGTTAATGATCATGATATAGAGTAATAAAATTATTATTAATAGTTCATACGACATTAATCACAAGGTAATCAAAAAACATGATCCATGAGAAAATAATATTTACATAATATATAATATCGTGGAATAGAAATAAGAATATAAAATCACTTCATTAGTAGTCAAGTATTATCACCAAAACATATCTGGGATCTGCAAGGGAAGATAATCCTCTTGGGTGGGACAAAACACAATAACCAGTGGAATCCCCTTACTTATTTTGGAATGGGTTGACTTCCAATACCTTTTTAGTAGTCAAGGTTAACTCCTAAGACATTCATATGGGGAAAATTACCTTATTGAATCAGCTTAAATTTCTATTATAGTCTTGTCTACCTCATGCAATATAAATCATTACCCAATTCATTATGGGGATTTATAGGTCCCACCCATCATTGGTAATAATGTAACCACTATCCATGATTATAATGTAACCAAATTTACATAGTGAAAATAATACATATATGTGAAACAAGATCATAAATAATTTTTCATATAATATCTTATAAAATGAGATGGGTTTCATAAAAAATTCATCATATAATAACCTGTGGAAAAGAGACATGTTTCATAATAATTTCATCATAGTGTTACACTTGAAAAAAAAATAAGGTTCATTATAATTTTATCATTATATAACCCGTGGAAGGGAAACAAGTTTCATAAATATCATACCACCATAAAAATAATCCATTCTGAGAAGGAATTATAATTTTATCCTTGGTTAATATCTCTATCAAATCATAACTTACATAAAATTATGTCATCTTAGATGGAGAATTATTTTTATAGATAAATCACTTGGTACATTTCCTAAGGAAGATAATTTTTCTTAGAATTTTTCTTAAAAAATTAATAATTATTTTTGTAAATCATTTAGTATAAATATAAACCTGAAAACATATTGTGGATGCTTTAAATAACATTTCAAAAATTTCTTAAGGAAAATATAATTTCTATTTTGAAAAAAAAATTAAAAACATAAAAAAATTGAATATCATTTTCTTAGAAAATAAATAATAATATAAATAGACTAATAATCAATAAAAATAATTTTCATGAAACTGGGAAGCTTTATTCATGTCATACATGTTAAAACAAATAATCCTTTCAATGTTTTTGTATAATCTAAAAAAACATTATATAGAAAAAGAAATTAAGATTCCATTCAAATTTTTTATAAGGATAAACATAGGTAAATATAAATTTCAAAACTCAAAGTTGAATGATAAAACATTGTTTAATTATTATTTTTTTGAAATAATAGTTTGGTTAGAAATTTTTTTTGTCGGAAGAGAGGAATATTGTTGAATTTTCATAAAAACTTTTTTCTATTATTTTAAGTACCCAAAATTATAAAAATGGTATAGTTACATAAAAATAAAATAATTGACCATGGGATAATAAAAATCATTATTTTTTGGAGAGATGTATCATACTAATTTTTCATCGTAAATACAATCATAAACAATCCCGATAAACTATGATATTGCCACAAAAAAAATTTACACGTTAGTAACCTTGAATCATAATCCCAATGAAGGGATAATATTAAATACAAGATAAAATATCATGAGGATATATAATATAGTTAAATTACATTTCTAAGGGTATGTATATACACCTTATGAAGGAATATTGGTCTATAAGACTACGCACATCTCAGAAAAGGAAAATTATGAAAAAATCCCTTACCGAAATGTTAAATTTTGATGTGTAAACCTCATTAAAGGAAGATAATAAAATGAATAAGTAAAAACCAATATTTTAGTATAATAATCATAATATAAATTAATTTTTTGTATATAATCCATATAATATAAATAGGTGGTGAACATGACTTGTGATAAATGAAATTAAAACGTGGGATGCAAATCCATTTCTGATTTGTTAACTTTTAAACCATAAACCCCATGAAGGATAGATATTAAAATTAATATATAATCCCCAATAATTTTTATTATAGTAACAATAGTATACATTAATAGGAATTATATGCACCAATTACAATAAACAACTGGTAAATATGGCATGTGTCTCACGAAAGTAAAAAGTGAGACAAAAACACCTTACCATAATTCTTAAATTCAATCACACTCCTTAGAACCTCATGTATAAAAAATATATGTTTATTATAAATATATTAAATAACCATAATTATATATATGTCTTAAAATATATTATTTACTTATTTCCTTTTATTACATGATGATTAACAATTTGATGTCAAAGTCGTGTTTCATGTAAAAATTGCTATGTTTTTCATATATGTCTTCATTAATTATTTCTATTCCTATTAAACTAATAATGGTTTCATCATATAATTTTTTAAACCTGATATAAATATATAATATATTCAATATACATGTATTTAGTGTAATTATAACATATATTTATAAAAAAATTAAATACACTATTCATGGAGATGGTATTCTAAACGTACGCATGAACACTATTTCGATTTTCTTTGATTTATTAAAAGAATGACATATTAATAATATAATGTTAATATAAAATTATTTTTATTCCATATATACAACATATGTTTATTATACTAATATTTATTACATCAAATCTAAATCAAGAAGGAATCAAAGCACATTGGAAGGTTGTAGTCCGTCGTACACACGAGTGACATTATCATATTATAAAAAAATGGAAAAAATAAATATATTTGTGATATAATAATTATATAAGATTAATAATATAATAAATATCCAATAATGAAAATAAATTCATAATTATGTCCAACCTTGAGAGGTGGTAATAGAAAAAATAATTACACTAGTTAGTGAAGCGTTAGGCAACCGTACCCACCAATGATGATCTTGTAACCCTTTTGATGGATGTGGAGATGGTTATAGGTAATTACATAACATAAAAAATCTCATTATATTTAATATTATGATATTATTATATATGCATGGTATTGTAATAATTTAATTAGGTGGGGGAATAAATAAAACAAAAATGCATATTGAGGAACATTACAAATTCTTCAGTTATACTCCTTAGGTTTTCACCAAAAGCCTTCTATGAATGTATTTCCTTGAAAATAAGGATTATAATATTATTAGAGGGAATTTATTAAGATATTGGACCAAGTATTGGATAAACTAGGATGGTTTGATGGTGGGATAAGGATAGGATAATGAGTGGATTTTTATAATTGAGGTGGGTGGCATAGTCGTATTTTTTTGAAATAAAGACTTATATTCATGTTTCATAATGTAAAAAGGATAAAATAATAGAAAATTATAGATAATTCAAGAATAAGGCATAAATATTTCCAAACAATATTTATTGTCTATTTTTTGTGTAGATACCCAAGCTTGACATACAATGAAATTAAATTTCTTTTGCGGAATAAATAATACATGACACAAACAGATGCCCAAAGACCATGTTAGTTTTGTACCTTTGGAAACATAGAACACAATATTATAACTTGGTGGAAAAGTTTCAAAATCTCCCCTAAGGGTCTTCCACTTTTTGTTTTCCAGCCTAAAATCTTTCTTTATTTCATGGGTAAGTGAAAGCATAGAAAGGGTGAGCTCAAATGCTCAATAACGGTAAACATGGAGAACATAAAACAATCTATAAACATTTGAACATAAAAAAAATGAATACAAAGTTTAAAAATCAATATATTGAGCAATTAAATAATTTTTTTTTCAGTATGTAAGGCATCGATCATAAAAGGGTATTACCCATGATAGAACAGAATTGGTCTAAAACATTTATTTATAGAAAACTAGTGATCACATAATATGATTTCCAGAGTAGCCAAGGAATTACTTCCAAAACCATCATAGTGGAAAAATTCGATTACTAAATCACTTTTACTTATTGTTCCATCCATGTCGTACTATGTGAGCACATTTTCATGCTATAAATGAAGATCTACCACTTGAACGTATGGAACGAATATATATTAATGAAGTTTTAAGACTTCATGGAGTACCAATATCAATTGTTTCTGATCGTGATCCCCATTTTACATCAAGATTCATTAAAATTTCTACGAAAAAACTGGATATGAAATTTCATTTGAGAACTGCCTACCACCCTCAAACCGATGGAAAATCAGAATGGACCATTCAAACCATATAATACATGTTGAGATCTTGATTATTTGACTTTGAAGGTATATGGTATTAATATTTACCTCTGGTGGAATTTTTCTATAATAATAGCTTCCAATCATGTATTCAGATAGAGCCATATGAAGCATTATTTGGAAAGAGATGTAGAACAACAACTTGTTGGGATGATGTTGGTGAAAGAAAACTAGTAGGTCTAGAACTTGTTGAGGAAACAAGGAAAAAGGTGACTGTTATCCAAACTCATATTAGAGAAACCCAAAGTAGGAAAAAGAACTATGCCGATAACTGAAGGAAGGATTTGAAATTTCAAGTAAGAGACCATGTTTTCTGGAAGGTATCTCCATGGAAGGGTGTTTTATGTTTCGGTAAGAAGGATAAATTGAGTCCCAAGTACATTAGACCTTTTGAAATTCTAGAATGAATTGTAGTTGTAGCTTATGATTTGGAAATGTATCCAAGTCTCTCCCAAGTTAATTATGTGTTCCATGTATCAATATTGAGAAAATACATGATTGACCCAACACATGTACTCACCTTTGAGGAAATTTAACTGGAACCTGATCTATCATATTGTGAAGAGCCTGTCAAAATTCTTGATACAAGAGAACAAGTGTTGGGAAACTGGATGACTCATCTCGTAAAAGTTCTATGGAGAAACCCTAAGATGGAAGAGGTAACATGGGAACCTGAGGAACACAATATGAAGAACCACCCAAAAAAATTTTGTGTGGTAGTATTATAGAAATTTTGAGAACAAAATTATTTTAAGTAGGAAATAATGTAACACCTCAAGATTCCATGATACGTTTCCCTTCGAATAATGAAATATCTTGCATTGTACTCTACTTCGAGATTCTAACACACCGCGACGAATCAAACTGGCTGTTATGAATTGTAATACCCACTTCTTGAATTTTATTAATTTTATCTTACAAAATGAACTTCATTTTTGGATTCGGAATATCTAAATTATATTGGGGTGAATTTCTGGTATTTTTCTGAATACATTCAATTTTTGATGAATAATGAAAAAACAATGCATTATTGGTTAAAACTAATTTTTTATTTAAATAACTAGTTATTTTATTTTATTTTATTTTAGGTAAAAATATATACATAATACATATACATTTTCAATGTAATTCATTGGAGTCATTTTATAATAAGTTTATATATATATAAAATGGTATCGAACTATTTATCGTCTTTTACCAACCTTCTAGGAGCATTTGAAAATTTGTATAAAACATAATTTTACCACTTATGTGAGTTTAATTTCAAAAATCCTGGAGACACAGTTAATATCAATAATTAAAATGTGGGTCAATAGGATGAAAATAATTTTTGGTGAATAGTAACTTTTCACTTTTATTTACCACGGTTAAAAGTAAATAGGGTAATTAAGGGTAAAATGATATCATAATTACACTAACACATGTCCTAATTCTATTGGATAAGTGTAATCCAACCAAAAACAACCTTATTAAGAGAATATGATCCACGAGGTCCACTTGTTTTAGATTAGAACATTCGTTATTATTTTATTTAAAGAAGAGTTAAAGAAGAGTTAAAAGAGTTAAAATCAATGTTAAAAAAATAAACTATTTTTAATATAGGTTTATACAAAAAAAATTAGAATATAAATATCCATTATAAATATAAATATATTTCCTACATATTTTTATTTTATTTATAATTTTTAGACATTAAACAATTACATTTATTGATGACATAATGATGAAGCAATAATTACCGTATTAATGAATGATTTAAATAATTAATATTATAAATAAATAAATATATATATATTTATATTTTTAATGAAATAAATTAATTTAATTGGTTAACATGACATTTTATAGTTGGTTAATGAATTTTTTATTCGAAGTAATAATACTGTTATAAATATAACAAAAACTAAATACCAAATAGTGTCAATATTGACATAAAAGAGTTTTTAAAATAAATATTATATTATTAATTGATACTATATTCCTAAAAATATAAGGATCATCCAAAGGGCTTAAATAATATCATAAATTTCATTAATGAACCACTTTAGGTTCTCTTGAATGTTTATATTAATTTTATTAAGCATATGATATAAAAATACAAAGAGACATAGTAAATGTCAAACTATTTAACTATGAGATAAATCTAAAAGATAAGGTTAATACGATATCCTCAACCTGTATAAAACCTATTTGTTGAGTGTTTTTCGACCCATTACGACCTTATCTTTTAAATAATTTATTTTGGAGCCATTAGAAACCGAAAATTATTTTATTATAAATAATATTTCCAGCTTTTCCTAAAGTGACCCTCACATCTTTTATAAAAGGGAACCCCCCCTTCTCTCAAATTCACACCTTCAAATCCATTTGGCTTGGCCAAAACCTGCTGAAATATCCTCTCAAATTTCTTCCCTTCATTCTAGAGGCCTTCATTTAGTCATGAAGCCATCCTATGGAGCAATTTTGATCAAATCAAAAAGAAGAACCCAAATTAAAGGTAAATATTTCATCACATCTTTCAAGTTCTTTTCTTCTTCCACTTCCTCATTATTATTTTTTAAATTAGAAAATAATTAATCCCATATCTTATATATACTGTGATGTTATTATAAAAATGCTACAACCCTATTCATTATTATATCGTTCCTCTAAATTAAAAAGTCACCATACATGCGTACGTACGGATTACCGTCACCACCTTGTGGTGTAGTTTTTTATTCAAACACATCATCATTTGTATGGGTATAATAATGAGTATAAATGATGTAAATAATAAATTCAAAACGATAAAAATTATGTATATCTGATATTCCATCTAATTATATATGATTTTAATACCAAAAGAATTATATTTTCGCTCATCCGTACGTATGGATTACCATTTCCACGAACGCGATGTGATTCATTCCCCATAATATCCATTAAATACTAATTTTAATTTGATGATTAAAATTAATGTTTAAAGACTTAATATAATTCTTAATAGGATAATATACATCTAATCCATAACAAACATTAGTTATGTAACCAAGCATATAATGGAAAACGAATCAGTTAACACCTGAAATGATGATACTGCTGAAATATCATTAACAAAGAAATATTAGAAGATCATATATGATACCATATGGTTCTTGTATAATTTAATAAAAATGGTTTCACCATTATATAGTAGGTTAAGCTACTCTCTACCAAGGAAAATTACATGGTAAGGGTTAATTTCCCAATATTTTTATTATCTGAGGTTTGTTTTATGTAAGTATATACTAGGACCTCTTTATCGTCCAAATCCATGTTTCTTAAAAATGTATTCCAAAACATTTTTACTATTTACAAGACTATGGATTAATTTCATTTATACCCTTGTTTGACTTTTTATAAATGTTTTGAAAGGAATTTTCCATCATTTTCCAAACAAGGTATATTATGACCTTTTCGACAAAATTAAGGTAAGAATGTTTTTTAAATTATATGGCGGGTGTGACTATTTTCTATCATTATAACATATTCAAATCTTCCCTTAAAATATTATAATAATATTTTCAAAATAAATGTTTTCTTTTTTAATTATATGACATTTAAATGATTTCAAAATAGGAAAAGATATTTCTCTGATTTTTTTTGATTTCATCTATGTCAACATCTTTTGATGGATTTTAAGCTACTTTGATGTTGATTATTATGATAAAAACATCCATATTGTATTGAAGGTTTTTTGATATGTTTGACAATGGATGTGTTATTTTTACACCATTCATGGTTTATGGATAATGTAATGAAATTTCGTATGCTAGTTTTAATACGAATGTTTATGTTATGTTTAAACATTTCCATATGGCGAATGAATTGGACTTCGTAAGTGATTGGTGGAGCCCGCTATACCCCCTCGATGCATCGACAGGTATCATGAGACAAACTAGGGTCTTGGCACAAGGCCTTGACAAAATCTTATTCGTAGTTCTAGCACAAGGCCTTGACTATGTGGTTATGAATTCATGAATTATGCATTCCATCATTATGAAGGTGGCTATTGATATTTAATGTGATTATTCGACTTGTAGAATATCCATGTCAATAATTAAATGACATTATTTTATTTTATCGTTTCCATATTATGTTGATGTTCATGTTTAAAAGGATTTTGTATTAGTCTTATATTTCTGTAAATGTTTATTCTTATTTGTGAATGTTTCTGCTATATTGTTATCCTTACAGAGCATCTGAGGTCACCCCTTTTTATGTTTTATTTTTCCCAGGATGAGAAGAATTATATTATGAAAAACCTGTAGGGATAGTATAAGGGATATGATTTTGGCCTATGGAGACCATGTTTCTATAGTTTTTCATTTTATAATGTATTGTAAAACTTATGGATGTATATAGTATTTCGAAGGCTACTAAACTAATCAATATTTCAAGACTTGATCTTTTGTGATCACGCCAATGTTTTGTAATAATGCACCGAATTTGGGTAACTATGGTCTAGGCGTTACATTATATGTTTCATTTAATTTAATTTCCTTACATGGGGAGCATTATCCAAAGATACCATGATTTAATGTTTTATAGATACAATCTCATTATTTTTCAGGATTATTAAGGATTATGCTTTCTTTGATGAAATATTGTGATCTATATCTCAATAATATTCATGAGATTTCGTATCCTATGTTTTTTTAATTATATACAAATTTATTGGAATAATTATGTACTCTTTGGTACATAATATAGTTATGAAAGTGTTTTTAGGAAAGCCCGACTTTACCCTTCGGTCGGAAATCTATGTTTTCAAAAAATAGTATCCATGAATATTATACTATTATAATATAAGATTTAAAATAAATTTTTACCTATTTTTTATTTTTCCAACATATTCAAGTGAATTATTTTGTCTCTTTCCCAAAAATTCACTTTTCTATACATTTTTTACCGTGAAAAAAGGAATGTAATATTGACCTTGTACGACATGTACGGATTTATCGGCCATCATTTGTTCAAATATCCTTTGGAATTTTTAAATTGGTAATTTATTAAGAAAATAGTTTTAAAAGATATTTTCAATGAAAATGGTTTTAATTTTTTTTTTCAATATTTGTTTTTTATATTTGAAGAAAAATGGTTTTCAAAATGTCTTCAAGATTCTTTTATAAATTTTCAAGTACAATGGTTTTCAAATCATTTTCATGCTCTTTGTATAAGTTTTCAAAGTGTTTTAAAATCAAAAGGTTTATAAAAATTTTTGAAGCTTATTTTATATGATTTTATGAAAAAGGGATTTCAATATTATTTCATGCCTTCATTATAAGTTTTCAGGGTATTTTCTATGAAAAATATTTTTAAATTTATTTATGTACTAAAAATCTTTTTTCAAACATGAAAGGATATATTCATCATGAAATGTTTTTGAAATATGTTTGAAAATTATTTCCCTTCTAAGATGAAATCTGTTGAAGTTACTCATGTATTTCTAGGAAATTATCTAGTGGTTTCATTCATATCCTTTCTATGAATGGGTTATTATTAAAGGCATGGTCTTTACGAAGCCCATTTCTTTTTAATAGGTTATATTATTATGAAATCTGTTTCTCTTCCATATGTTATTTGATTATGAATTTTTATTCTTTTCACGCATTTTTCATTGTTCAAATTCTTATTAAACTTATCTATTTTCCATAGGTTATTATGAGATGAAATATTATTGACTCCCATTTCATTTCATGGGTTATGTTTTGATGATTATAAAACCGATGTCTTTTTATGGGTCATGATATGATGAAAGCTTTATTATATTGTAGAACATGTATTAATGATTCTTTTATGAGATGGGTGGGACCTATATCTCTTTACAACACATTGGGTAATGATACATGTTTTATGAGCTCAAAAGGTATGAGAGAAGAAATACCAAGTCCAAACTAAGAGGGAACATTAGAGAACATCCCAATCCCAAAATAAGAAGGGACATGGGAGGAGATCCCAATCCTGAAACAACAGGGTACATGGGAAGACATCCCAATACCACATGAATAGGGGGAATGGCAGAACATACCAATCCCAAAACAATAGGGTACATAAGAGGACATCCCAAGACCACAACAAGAGGTAACAAGGGAGAACATCCCAATCCCGAAATAAGAGGGTGCATAAGAGGGAATCCCAATCCTGAAACAAGAGGGTACATGGGAGGAAATCCCAAGACCAAATAAGGTAAATGGGTGATTAACCCAATACTAAAGCATTACAAAGGTCTTGGTATGTCACCTTGACTTAGGGTTGTTATATGTGTTTTCCACAATTCCATTTTTTATTCTGATTTATACTCTCATTCATTATGTTCATTTTTTCGTTAGGCTTCAGGTCTTATAAATTTCCAATCTTTATTAAGATTTCTGATATGCAGGGTATGGCCTTAAAATGTTATGCTCATGTTACATACAATTTTTTTCATGTCATTCTTGAAAATTTTCATTATTTACCATTACTGAGAATATGTGATCACCACTTTCTTATGCTCCCTTTCCCCAGGTTAGGAATACAGGTTTTAGGTAGAAGCGCTAATGGTGTAGATAATTATGGGAGATGTTGAAGGTCTCTCGCCAGTATAAAATAAATTGTTACCATGTTTCTAGAGACATTAAACTATTATGGTCCTTAGGAATGAATTTTTTTCGTGTGCTAAATATTAATCTAAAATGATGTAATATCCTTTTATATTAATCTTGGGTTGTTATAGTTGGTATCAAATGGAGGTTTAGTCAACCATTGGAAACTAGGATGAAAGAAATTATTGAGAAAACAACTTTTATTTCCATGGATATGTCTAGGGATTTCTTTAAGGATGATTATAAGGATGATTTATCATTTTGAGAAATGATCTGGAATTTTGGTAAAGGATAGAGTTAGTGATTTCCAAGCAATACAATAATGTATGGATACTAAAAGTGGATGTGGCTCTGGAACAAGTGTACCTAGGGGTCAAAACTCTGAAAAAATGCTCCATTCTTGACATAGGGTAATATGGTATATGAAAATGGGCCTTAGTGTACACATGGTTTGACACTCTTAGTAGATATTATTTGGGGATTCAAAAACTCTTCACATACCATCATTAATGATTTAGATATAAGTTAGCTACGAATAAACTAGGATAAATCGAAGGTATCAGAGATTATGGGAGGTTTTATGATTAATAAATAATATAAGTAATTATTTTCATGACTATGTGGTTTTCTACTATGATAAGTAATGGCCACACTATGCTTCTAGTTTTAGTCAATCGTGGGAACCAGAAGAAAAGTGTTTAGTGTTGAATTTGATGTATTATTTTTTCATGAGTAGTCAGTTGGGATGATCACTAGAGTGAATGATATCATTATCATTCCTAATAAATTTTAAGAGATCATGATTAATAATGTTTACCTTAACTACCTCTCAGACTCACCAAAAAATACAGATAAGGATTTCGCTAAGAGTTCGGGTAATGTAGATCATGGAAGAAAGAGGATTCAATTTCCTTTTTTCAAGAATCCAGAAAGAATCACATAAGTAAATTCCTTAGATTAAAAAAGAATGTGTTTTGAATATGAAAAATAAGGACATAAATTAGTTGACTATAATGGAAAACATTGGAGTTCAGTTCACAATGTGGATGAGAATTTTTTCCTCCCTTAGTCATTATTGAATGTTAAGTGTCTAAAGTGTGATGAAAATAGTCTCTATGCAATATAATGTCCCCGGAAGAATGTTCGTGAAGAGAATCACCATGATGGTGTGAGTAATTATTACATTATGGATGATGATGATACTATAGATGAAATGTGAAAAGAAAGAGGTATTGTGTAATAGGACGAGGATTCATCGTTAATGGCGTTAGTATAGAATAATAAAAGTTTTTATGTATTCAGATTCGAAAGCTGTGAAAAATGAGATATAAAAGGATCATTCTACAAATAGTTTTTTTGTGAAGTATTTAATAGTTTATATTGGACTGGTGAAGTTATTTAATTATGAGATGATATTTTGACTAAGAGAAGATAACCCTCAACATGTTCTTTATGATAAGATAATATTCTATGGATAAAGATACGTGGGATATTAATAAGTAAATTGGAAATTATTTATTACCTTGGAACTAAGTAAGGACTTGTTTATCGGTGGTTTTTGATACAACTGAGGAAGTTTAAATCATTTTTGTACAAAAGGGGTAAAACCAATATACTTTGGAATAAGGAAGCATACATGTTTTCCAAAAGGATTTATGGAAATTCAGGTTGTTACCATGTTTCAAGAGAATATATGATGAGGGTATTCACATGTTTGGAATGTGACTACCAAGATCTACTTTGTGTTATATTGGGGAATCAATGTTAATATGCTTTCGTGACTCTCTTTCTATTGTTTCAGATTTTTTCATCTTTGAGAAGGGATAAAAGGTTAACCATTCATGAAAAGTTTATGTTAAACTTCAGAGGAAGTATTTGTGCAATGATTTCTTGTGTAAAACCATGGATAAAAAGATAATAAGTGGTTAGCATTATTTCATGGATTTACATATTATATATTATAACAGCGTGGTTTAAAAAAAGGACATCATGTCTTTCGGGTGATAACCAAGCATGTCTGTTGAGGCCGCAGATCTTGAACCCATGACTGAAGGACGATTAGGGTTTCATGCCTACCACTAGAATACATGATGTCTTGGTCAATGTATAATTATTTTTTATGAATAAATATTAATAATGAACTCGTAGTGTTACTTTTATTTTTATAGATTAAAGTATATTGATTTATTTAAGAGACATGTAGTTATACTTTCTATTCATTTATGGGCCTTAAGATCTGTTAAAAGTGTATTTTATGGATTTATTCATCATATATAATTTTTGGAAATTCACTTCATGATGTAATTGATGTATTAGAAATTTTTAAAATCACAACCCATGAATGATATTGTCATATAAAATTATCATGAATTACTCAACATTCTGGAAGTGATTAAAAAAATTGTTTTCATAATACCCTAATTTTCATTGACCTGGGGCCCTCTTAATTCATCACAACTTTATATGTTGAGGCCCTCAACCTTCCTTTGATAATTCAATTGTTTTATATTGATGACCTCAATCAATACATATAAATATTTATGATTTTTTATGTCCAATCTTCACTCCAAACCTATGCTCTCCTATGTGGAAACTCACTTATATGTTACTTTGGGTGACTATTATGGTAACAAATTTCCATTTTAAGTGATGTTTTTATAAAATTTTTTGATTAGGGTTTATAGGAATGAAAATTTAAATTGTTAATCCTTTTATAACCAAGATGAATTTTTAGGGTGAAATTCATTTTAACGGTGGTAGGATGTGACGCCCTGAGATATTGAGAATATTTTTTTTAATTAATTTATCATATCAATATTTTTCTTTTCACATGAAACAATAAATAGATATATATATATATATATATATTCTAATTCAAACGGTCATTTCAAAATCAATACCAACTTGGCTTCGGCTACACATAATACCAATTTGTCTTACACTACAAGCAACATCGACTTGGTGTATGATGCACACAACACTAAGTTTCTATGAATTTTTTTATATAATTAATTAAATGAGATAATTAAAAAATAAAAATTATAAATGGATATATTAGTATTTATAAATAATTTCCATTTACTGTATATAATTTTTTATATAAATAAACCATATTGATAATGAAAGATGATATTTTTGGTAAAGTCCTTTTATGTTAAAAATACTATTTTCTGGAATGGATAGATTTTTAATAATTTTAGACTAATTTAAAATTTTAATTTGACACAATAAACTTCAATTTATAATTCATAACATTGAAATTATTCTATGGTGATGTTTTTTTTGTTTTTATGAGAAATTTCATATTTTGAAAAAAATGAAAAATACTTCTTTTCAGTTAAAAACTGTTTTTTTCTTATTAATTATTAATGATAAATGATATTATAAATAGGTTTTAATGTAAAAATAGTTAAATATTAAATATATTAATAAAATTTAAATCATTATAGTCACATTCACTTTGAAATTGATTATAAAATCAGAAAAAAACCATTGATCTTTTCCCTACTTTAAAACCCCATTATTTCGGCATGCCTGCGGGATTCACACTAATATTAATTTTTCTAATTTTGTGAATTGATTTTAAAGTATCAATCACACATAATTTTATGTAGTCTCACATTTTGATTATAATTATAACAAGTTAATATTTGACCAAAATGATTATTAAATGTGAATAAAATTAACCAAAATGGTTAAGGAAAAATTAAACTTAATTATGGTCTAAACCTTAAAATTAAGGGCCTAAATGAACAAAAATATTTTCCAAAACCCATTGTATGTCAATATATCTTCTATAAACCTTATATTATTTAGTGTTTTAGTTTTTCATGACTTTTTTTAGGTAATATCATGGGAACACCTAACTTGATTCTAGAAATTTAAAAATAAGTCCATTTCCTTCCTTACAGAAGGACACCAACTATACCCTTTAATCACAAATATAAAACCTTTTAAGCTCATCCAATATATACCCATTATGAATCCCAATATTCCTTATTTCGATCTTAAAGCCTCCCTTTGGGTATAAATCTTCCCAAGGAAGCCTTTTGGTACAAACCAAAAGGAGTTACCCGATTTAGAGGTAATGTCTTCTCTCAAGATCCTTCAATTTATATTTCTTCTCCACATGACCCTTTATATTAATTCAATAACTTTGTCAAAAAATGTATACTCTATATATACTATGATTTTTTTATGAATATTTTGTGACCTAAAATTACACACACCACTATATAATGGATTTTGAACATTCTGTTTCTGTGTACAATGAACTACAACCTCATTAAATGATGATTGTTCATTTATCATTTACCACCAATCACAATAACCATTATAATGGAAAATATTATTATATATGTCATATATTATATTTAATAAATATTTAATAATTTTATTCCTTTTAAAGAACACATCTCTTTACTTTCCATTTGGTGTTCATACAGTAATATCATTTGAGGAAGTGTGGACTACCACACCCTCAAAGTGATATGATTCGTTCACACACCACATGGAATGAACTGAGGAGGGGATTAATGAAATTGAATTATATAAATGATACAGAAATTCTGCTGGAATAATATATATATATATATATATATATATTTCATTTACATACTTATTTTCAACAAGACAATAAAGACAGAAACAACATTCATGAGTACGTACAACTTACCGTCTCCATGAATGGTGTATTAAATTTCATACATCTATATTAAATAGTTTATTATAATGAAAATATACTATATATAACAGATATTTATATCATTATTTACATTCTGAAATAATGACAAGTATATAGACCAAAGTTGTAACAAATTAAGACACATGTGAAGAACAAAGGGAATATCACAGGAAGTGAAACTTTATCATAAGATCATTCAAAAGAGGGTAATATAAGGTAACAATAAAAATATATTTGGTATTATGTATAAGAATATTATTCTATAAAACATTTTAAAAAAACTTATTTTTATTTTACAGGAAACATGTATGAGTACGAAAAGAGTCAAGACAGATGGTAAGGGGATTACACATATCTTTTAATTTCCGTGAGATACATGCTATGTCCTGCACTCTATCCATTGGTGTGGTTTATTTAATACACATGGTTTTATTATATGTATCTTATAATTAAATTTATGGTCATTCATATTTCTATTTTATAATTTTTCTTTCATGGGATTTATGTTTCAAAAGTTACCAAATTGGTAAGAATGTTTTGTCTCATTTTTCCTTCATTGAGACTCATGTTTGGTTATTAACCTAAAATCGTTTTTGAATTTCATATACACAAACTTTACATTACATATAATGAATGTAAATTTCTTCATGATATTATATCACAAATTTAATTTCCTTTCCTTATATAGAGATAATTCTCCTATGATACCAAGTTATAAGACTTTTTTGAGACAATCTCAATACATTTTGGAATTATTTGTGTTTATGATTTCATTGATGAAATGTTTTGATAAATATATCAATAATATTCTTTATTTTTCTTTATAATATATTATTTCATGATATAAACATGTATTGGAATCATTTTCTACTATTTTTTACATAAGATAGTTAAGAAGGTGTTTTTAGGAATTCTGGACATTACCATTTTTTTCATACAGAAATCTATGTTTTGAAAAAATGGTTTCTGACAATATTCTACCATTATACTATAAGATTTAGAAGAAATATTTATGCTTTTTTATTTTAATATTATATAAAATGGAATTTTCTTTTCACATTCTTAATGGGTCACTATTCAAACATTTTTTTACCATGAAAATGGAATGTTTTTTAACCTCTTATGACATGTACAGATTTACCAGACATCATTTCTTAGAGGCTCCGTTTTCATTTTTAAATGGGTTAATATTTAATATTTTTTATAAAAGATATTTTCAAATAAAATTGTTTTAAAAATGTTTTCAATATTCTTTTATAAGTTTTCAAGAAAAAAGGTTTTGAAAATGTTTGCAAGATTATTTTATAAGTTTTCAATAGAAATGGTTTTCAAAATGTATTCAAGTATATTTTATAGTTTTTCAAGAAAAATGGATTTCATAATTTTTTTCAATATTATTTTATAATTTTTCGGGAATAATAGTCTCCAAATAATTTTTAAGATATTTTTATAAGGTTTCAAATTGTTTTTAAAGAAAAAGGTTTTTAAAATGTTTTTAAACTTATTGTATAAGATTTCATGGAAAACAATTTTCAAAATGAATTTATTCCATCATTATATGTTTTCATGGTATTTTATGAGAAAAATATTTTTTAAAGGTTTTATGTACTGCCAATATTTTTTCAAACAAAAAAAGTTATTTTCCCCAAGAAATTTTTTTCAAATATGTTTCAAAAATTATTTTCCATATAAGATTACATCCATTGATGTTTCCCATTTCCTTCTAGGAAATGATATAATGGTTCCATTAATAACCTTTATATTAATGAGTTATGGTTAAAGTCATCCTCTATATTAAACCCATTTCTCTTCCATGGGTAATATGTTGATGAAATCTGTTTCTTTTCCATGGGTTCCACGATTATGAATTCCTCTTCTTTTCACATGTAATGATTTGATGAAATGGTTATGAAACCTATCTATCTTACATAGGGTATGATATGATGAAATATTAATAATACTAATTTCATTTTATGGGTTATGATTTTATGTCTATAAAACTAATGTCTTTTTCTGGGTCATGATATGATGAATGTTTTATAATGTTATTGCACATGTATAAATGATTTTATTATGAGATGTGTGGTACCTATATCTACTTATAATGGATTCAGTATTGATAAATGTTTTATAAGATCAATGGGTATATAGGAGGACATCCCAAGGCCAAAATAAAAGAGAACGTGGGAGAATATCCCAATCCTAAAACTAGAGGGAACATGGGAGAACACCCCAATCCTGAAATAAGAGGGTAAATGGGAGAACATCACAATCCAAAAAAATAGGGTACATAAGAGGACATCCCAAGACCACAACCATAGGGAACATTGGAGAATACACCAATACTAAAACAAGAGGGTACATGGGAGGACATACTAATCCCAGAACAATAGGGAATACAGGAAAATATCCCAATACCAGAACATAAGGGTACACAGGAGGATATCCCAATCCCAAAATAGGAGGGTAAATGGGGGGAATCCCAAGCCCAATGAAGGTAAATGGGTTATAAACCCTATCATAACATGTTACCAATGTCTTGTTAAGTCACATTGACTTAGGGTTTTTATATATGTTTTCAACAATCCCATGTTTTATTCCTATGTTATGTTCTCATCTATTATGTTTATTAGTTTCTTTTGATTCATGTCTTATAAATTGAAAATCATTTTTTTGATATTTGATATGCAGGGTATGACATTCAAATGTTATGATCATGTTCTGTAGATTTTTTTTACATTCAAATGTTATGATCATGTTCTGTAGAATTTTTTTCCTGTTACGCTTAAGAATCTTCTTTATTTACCCTTACTAAGCATCTATTCTCACCCCTTTCTTATATTTCCTCTCCCCAGGTTATGAAGAAAGGTTTTAGGGACATGTGGTATGGTTGTAGATCTTTATGATATATATTGAGGATCTTTCACCTGGATAGAGTAATTTGTTTCCATGTTTCCAAATACACTAAACTATTACATTCCTCAAACATGTATTTTTTCATTGTACTAAATATTCATCTAATATGATGTTATGTCCATGTATGTTATGCTGGGATCACTATAGTTGGTATCAAAGGGAGGCGTAGTAATCATTTGGAAACTAGGATGAGAATAAATTGTTGATATCACAAGGTATAATTATAAGGATATTTCTTGGGATGTATCTAATGATATGAATAAGGATTAGCTTTTTGAGTCAATAAGGATTATTTATGACTTTTACATTCCCCTATGTTTTGAAAATATCAAACACATTATCTTAAGGAAAACTGTTTCTCCCTAAGGAATATTATAATAAGGAATGTTTTCCTTCTATAAGGAAATTTTTTCCTTACCTATGTTTTCATTGTTCATTTTATAGTCTCTCTAAATATAACTCATTTTATTACTAAGAAAAAATTATGTTACACATTTAATACCTCAGAATCCAATAAATCCTTGGTTATATAGTATTCCATTTTCTGGATCCAAATTCTCTAAAATTCAGACTCCGAATTCTATGAAATTTTGAGTCCAAATATTATAAAATTAAGACTCTGAATTCTCTGAAATTAAGACTCTAAATTCACTATAATTCAGATTCCGAATTCTCTAATATTCAGACTCCAAATTCACTGAAATTCAGAATCTAAATTCTCTGAAATTCAGGTTCCGAATTCTCTGAAATTCATAATCCTAATTCTATGAATTTTATGTTATGAATTATCTAAAATTCACACTCAAAATTACCCATAATTTAGACTCCAAACTCCTAATAAATATGATTCTAAAATAATCATAATTCAGACTCTAAATTCCATAGAATTCAGACTCCGAATTCCTCTGAATTGAGAACCAGAATTCCTCATAATTCTGACTTTTAGTTCCTCGGAAATAAGATTTTGAATTCATGTGAAATTAGAATCAGAATTCTTTAGATTTCAAGGTCTTAATTTCCATGAATTGAGAAACCTGAATTATGAGAATTCGGTCTCTGAATTCCATGGAATTCTATAAGATCATGGATTTTGGGAAGGTATGTTTTGTTGTGTTTAGGTTGAACCCTTTTCTTTTGAGGATTTAAAAGGTTTCTTGAAAGTGTGAGAGGTCTTGGGGGTGTTCCGGGGGATCGGGAATGGAATAAGGGATGATTGGGAAAAGAAGACCAAGGCGCATAGCCTACACATGGTCAGCTAAACCGTGCTGCCTGCCCAGTCTAAGTCATGCGACCCTCCCTCCTCTGGACAGAAGCGAGCACACTGTTTTCCAAACTGTGCGGCTAAACTTTGTGGCTCCTCCTCCTCCGGGAAGTGGTGTGCACACGGTTTGCACACGTTTTTCCAAACTGTGCGTCTAATGTGTGCGGCCACTTATGTTTGGAAAATTTGCAAAATTTCCACTTCGGGATTTTAAACCTCACTCAGGATTTTCCTCTCTTCCTCATCTCTTCACCTTAGGCACGAACCAGACCTCTCAAAGACTCCAAGAGATCAAAATCCTTCGATTCTTAGGAGTTTATGGTGCAGTTGGTTGTGGAACAAATCTTTGGCTAAGGATAAACTCATCCTTTCTTCGCTTTTCAGTGTAGGGTGAGTGTATTCTCTCCCCTTGTTCTGAAACCCAAAAACCCAATCTTTTGCATGAGTTCTAGGTTGAATCTCCAAGGGTTGGTCGAATCAAGGTCTAAGGACTCGATTGAGAGTGCCTTCAACTGCGGATTCAAGATAGGTGGCCTACAAGTTATATCCCACGGGTATTTAGGGTTTATGTGCAAGATTACTTGTGTTCTTGTTTCTCTTGGTTATGTTGTTAATAACCATGGCTTGTTTGTTATCAATGATGTTTAAATTGGTAGATGGGAACCCTAACGATCCCCATGGGATGTGTTGGGATGGACTTGACCTAATTGGGGCCATCTATGGGATATGTCGGCTTTTCTCAGGCTCGATATTGTTAATTAAACAAGTCTCTTTGTTGTAATAAAATGTAGAGCCTTTGATGAATATGCTGGCATGATTGGTGGAATTTGGGAAAGAGGTTAGGTGATGCACCTAGACTTGGAAACTAAACCTAGGGTTATTTGAAATCGAATGAATGGTTGATTCATGGGAATTGTGAACGGGTTAGATGAGTTAATGTGTAAAATGATTAAAGACCATAATGGAATGGGTTATGGGTGTAGTGTTGAATGCTTAGTGAGATAGGCATAAAACATGGGGATTGGGTGAATGGTTAAATGATGTGAAATGGTAATGTGTTAATGGGTTAAGTCATGATGTGGATTCCCATGTGGGTTATTGTGAGTAGTGCTTGTCGAAGGGCAATGGTTTGGATGGTCGATGGTTACTTATATATAAGCATGTGCACATGGCTTGGTAGAGTAAGGTATTACTTGAGGATCTACGCCCATGGGTCGAGTGAAGACTGAGGCTCCGAACACCACCCTAAATGCACAGGTTAGGAATGGGGAAAAATGACCTATTCTTCTAACGATTTCATCCACCCAGACTGAGGCTTCGAGGTGAGGATATGGTTGCTATGAGGGGTTAGTCCTAGTGAGATAGGATAACGATGTGTTTAACCTCTTGCATGTGATTGTTGACCTCAGACCCATGGAACATGATTAATGTGATTAACCCATGGAAATGTGATGAAATGGTATGTGATGTTGATTGGTGTAAAATGATTGGTAATGAATTTGGTAATGTCTTGGCTTTGAACTAGTTAGTGGCACCTTAAATAATTACTTGTAATTTATCATTCATTTTCCTTTTGCATGAAATTTTTGTTTATACTGGATATTTTTACACACCGTTGGTGGTGGGATAATGAGTTGTACGCACACCCTGCTCGGGCCGCCGTTGGGTACTTAGGGAGACTTCATGTTTGAAGGTCAGGAAAAGGGCAAGGGTCCTTGCTAGATAGTGATTGGCATGGGTAGCACTTGGTAGAGGATCCAGACTTGGAGTCTGGACCATTTTGGGGATTTGGCCGTTGTCTTCATTTGGAGATTTTTTCCTCACTACTAGAAAAACAGGTATTTGCGACGGGTCATTTGCGACGGGCCCTTCGCTAAAGCCTTTTGTTGCGATGGTTATTCTCCCCGTTGCAAATAGTACTCCGTATATTTGTAAAAAACTTTTAAAATAGTATTTGCGACGGGACCCGTCGCAAATACCTTTTGCGACGGTACCCGTCGCAAATAGCTGTTGCGATGGGACCCATCGTAAAAGGTATTTTTTAAAAAAAATAAAAAACTATTAATAAATTATTTTAATGCATATAATAATACTAGTATTTGCGACGTGCATAGTATCCCGTCGCAAATACTATAAAAAAAATAAAAAAAATTAATTATTAATAAATTATTTTAATTAATCTAATAATAGAATTCTAATTCACAAATAATAATAATAAATTATTTTAATAAATAGAATTATAATAGAATTATAATTCAAAAATAAAAAATAATAGAATATTAATAAATGATTTAATTAATATAATAATATTAGAATTATAATTCATAAATAAAAAAATATTAATAAGTTATTTTAATTAATATAAATATTATAGAATTATTTTACATTCAAATATTAAAATAATTCAAGTATTACAAAAAAAAATTAAATTATAATATTATAAAATTTTAATATATATATAAAATTTAATATTATAAAATATAAATAATATTATTATTTATATTAATATTGTTATTTAAAAATATAATATTATAAATATTATATAATGAGAAAAAAACTAAGAATAGAAAAAAAAATATTTTGATTTCCCAAATTTTATAACATAAATACAAACTCTAATCTGAAGGAGGGGGGAGGAGGGGGATCTGCAGATGGTGGTGGAGGAAACTCCATCCCTAAAGCATGAGTGAGTCGGCACATGTACTTCATCTGCTCCTGATGCTGCTGCTACCGCCGACTCGTCTGCTCCTCGTACAACTACTGCTGGCGTCGACGCTCCTCCTCATGCTGCTGACACATCTGCTCCTGCTCCTGTCGGAGACTCTCTATCTGTGCAGTCTGAGATCGCAACTGATCCTCATATTGTGTAGTAGAAGAAGATGCACGAGCTCCTCCCGAGCTGGACGCCGACATCGCAGCACTGCCATAATAATCTCCGGGAGTCAGTCGAGAGTCGATACCAACTACCCGGCCCTTCTCGAAGGTATACTGGGTGGCCTGCATCCATGCCGCCTCATCAAACGGATGGGCAGTGGTCTGATCTGATGACTCGGCCTGACTCTCAGGCCGGTCCTATGACGTTGCGGCCTCATATGACTCCTATAGTTGCAATTTAAAATTAAAATTGTGAATATATTATATGCAGTTAATTTTTAAACTTGAAAACAAATAATACTGACCACGATATGATGCTGACGATCACCTCTGAGGTCCCCAGTAGCAGGATCACTATACATCCTCCGATATATGTCGTACTCTGTAATATCGGGGTGCTCGACAGCCTATAAGAATAAAAAATAAACTGTTAATATTTATAGTTATATAAAATATTTATAAATAATGTATGTACCAGATGCTGTCTATGAGTACTGAAAGAACGACTCCTAGCTCGATGAGTCACCTCCTGTCTCCCCCGATTCTGCCTCCCCACCGATGATCTCCTTTGAAAGGCACCACTCAACCAGTGCGCACATAATCCATCCCATACATGGGATGAAGTATAATCTGGTCGGTGTGCTCTACATGACTCCTCAAAATCTGACACTCATGCTTTCTTCATCGCAGCTTTTCTTAAATTGTGCAAAAACTGACGAAGGCGATCACACATGGCCACCTCCCATGCCTCATGGATGGCGTCACGCATGGTATCCTCGATCGGATACCATAAAACCTACAAATAAATCAAAATATCAAGTTATAAATGAAATAATTTTCAAAATAAAAATTATTTATTTACGTACGTACCAACCAATGGCCGAACATGGCCTGCTGCACATCAATGGGAATCTTCTCCCATGTGGTCCACGGCTGAGAGAAATTGTTGCGCAAAATAGCGCTGCCCTGTCCGACTGCTATATGCGGAGAACTGAAAAAATAATAAACATTTATTATGTGAATAGATTAATGAAATCTTAGTCAAATCCACATGTTATCACACAGGTTATCACACCTCCGTGTGCATGGATCAATCCCACGACGTGGATGTCGCTCGAGTACGGGATCCGGAATCATCAACCGTGCAAGACCGCGCCCCCTCCGCGTACTCCCTGGAGCACCTGCAGGCTGAGGGTCATCTGTCAGCAACTCATCCGCATCGAAAGTCAGGTCAGCATCCGCCAACTCACGAAATGTGGCATCGTCCATCTGAAACAGAAAATGTTAATGTTAGAAAATAATTGATAATTACTATTATATATACATATATACATATTATGATTGTATATAAATACCATGGAATGCTATCAGTGTTCATGTTTATCATCATCTTCATATATGTCAATTTCATCTTCATATTCCTCCTCAACATCATCGATATCCATTCGAGTTATAGTTGCTTCATCTCTTACCATTTCAAATTCATATGTGACATCATTAAAATCATCGTCACCACCGACTCTTAAATGTGGGTTGTCATCATCGATACTCATGTCTCTTTGTAAAAAAAAATTGATTTTGAGTACTCTCTTGAAAAACTTCAATTCTTTGCACATCAGTGAAAGCATATTCACTTTGACTAAACTGATTGTCTCGAATTTTGATTTTTATTACACTCCACCAATCAGTCAAGTCTCTTGATGTTGAACAGTACTTTGCACAATAAACTTGATATGCCTGTTGAGCCAATAAGAATGGTTCATTTACTGCGAGAACACTTTTACATTTAATATCGATGATTCCAAGAGTCGGATGAACCCGCACGCCTCTCTCTGTATCCAACCACCGACATTTGAACATGGTTATGTAATGTTGTCCAAGATAACAGAGTTCAATGATTTCATCAAGTATGCCATAAAAGTCAAAATCATTTTCTCGATGATGAGATCCTCTCAAGCTAACTCCACTATTCATTTTTTTTCGATTCCCCATATGCATGTGTGTGGAATCGAAATCCATTCACCACATATGCATTATAAGTTTTAACATGTTTGGAAGGTGGGTTACTCAATACACACAACCGTTTTTCAATTTTATCAGCATGTCGAGACACCTGAAAATTTGTGAAATAATTATCAATAGAGTAAACTATACATTGAATGAGTTGCTAAAAGATAAAGAATTTATGTTACCAGTTTTTGAAACCACTAAGAGAAATTTTTTAGTCGACGTTCTTCGAGAGCAGCTGCTGTAATTTGTGGAATTTGTTTCTTGCTATGATTATCAACAACCTATAAAAACCAAAGTTATTTACTGTAACATAAATGATAGAATAAGTGATATAAACACTTACAGTACAACTGATGTCATTTCTTCACAGTTGAGCAGAACATACGTATGAGCTCTCTGATGTTCATCATCTGAAAGCCAGCGTTCATAAACTCCACCAAAACCAAGCTCTGACTGGTTGAAAATAGATAATTGATTGTTGATTTCATCAATATTCCTCTCGTTCCGTCCCATTCGGTTGTGTTTTGAAGGATACTCAGATTCAAAATAATGGGGGCAGAAAAAAGATATTTCCTCTTGCAAATAAGCTTCTGTAATAGATCCTTCAACAGATGCTTTGTTACGTACTTTTCATTTCAATTTTTGCATGCATATTTCAAATGGGTACATCCATCGAAACTATACCGGACCTCTACATTTGGCTTCATATGGAAAATGTAACATCAAATATTCTATTGAGTCGAAGAAAGACGGTGGAAATATTTTTTCCAGTTTACATATAATTACAACAACATCTTTTTCAAGTTTGCCTAGAGCATCATAATCTGCCGTAGCCAAACAAATTTCCCGAAAAAAATGAGACATGTCTCTTATGGAATCCCAAATCACAGAATTCAACAGACCTCTTAATCCAATGGGTAGAATTCTCTCTATTATAACATGACAATCATGACTTTTTAATCCAGTAATATGACCATTCTTTACACATCTACCCAAATTAGAAGCACAGCCATCTGGAAGACTCAAATCTGCAATCCACTGACAAAATAATAAACGGTTTTCTTTAGACAGTGTATAAGATGCTTTTGGTTTCAGTAACCTTTCTGTTCTGACATTCTCAAATAGTTCCAATTCTGGACGCCTGCAAATTTGGGCAAGATCTAAACGTGCATTTACATTGTCTTTGCTCTTTCCTGGCGTATCTAAAACTGTATGAAACAAATTATCAAAACAGTTCTTTTCAATATGCATGACATCTAACATGTGTCGGACCAATAGATCAGACCAATATGGAAAATCCCAAAATATGCTACGTTTAATCCAATTGTGTTCTTTCCCAAAACCAAAAATTTTCTGTTGGTTTATTGTGGGACCAAAAGTGATGGGAGGTAATGAAAATACAACTGATTTTAACTCCGAACCTGATAGCATTTTTGGAGGTCCATCCCTTTAAACTGTTCCTTTTCTGAAATGAGATCTGTTTCTACGAAAAGGATGATCATCTGGAAGAAATCTGCGATGATAGTCAAAATAACAAGGTTTCTTTCCATGAATGACCATAAATGATTTTTTCTCTCCCATACAGTAAGGACATGATTTCTGACCATGTGTACTCCAGCCAGATAACATACCATAAGCCGGGAAGTCACTTATTGTCCACATCAATGCTTCTCTCAGTATGAAATTCTATTTCGTTGCAACATCATATGTACTGACACCAGTACTCCACAATAAATTTAATTCAGCAATCAATGGCTTCAAATAAACATCAATATTTTTTTCGGATGTCCTGGAATTAGTAAAGTCCAAAAGATATATGGCTCCTTCATCAACATCCATGAAGGTAAATTGTACGGAGTTAAAAAAATAGGCCAACATGAATATTGACTACCATAAGATCCAAACGGACAGAAACCATCAGTGGAAATGCCTAGTCGAACATTTCTAGCTTCTAAAGAAAAAGGATGGATGCACTCTATCAAAATGTTTCCATGAGTCACCATCGGCTGGATGATTCAAGCTTTTATCGGTTGAAATATTCTCTTTATGCCATGCCATCATTGTAGCTGTATTCTTAGACATGAATAAACGCTGAAGTCTGGATGTAAGCGGAAAATATCTCAACTGTTTTACAGGAATCAAACCAGACTTCCCGTGTTTTCCTTCTTTATATCTCAGTTGCCCACATGTAGGACAACTATCCAACGACTCATTTTCCCCAGAATATAAAATGCAGTCATTTGAACATGCATGAATCTTCTGACAAGTAAGTCACAAATTTTGAACCAGCCTCTTACTCTCATAGTAATTTGCAGGTAAAACATTTCCTTCCGGTAACAGTGTTTTCAACAAAGAAAATATCTGGTCAAAACAGGTGTTTGACATTCCATTATCTGATTTGATAGCCATAAATTTTGCAACTGCTTCTAATTTTCTCATCTTGCAGCCAGGATATAATGCATCCTCAGCAGATTTCAACAACTCATAAAATTCAGACGGTGCCAACTCAGGATTTGAATCTATATCAGCCGGAGTTTCTGTATGTTGAACAGATGAACCTGCAACATCATGTACTAAATCTTGAAACCGGGATGGATCTGGAATCAAGATGGTATCACCGGCTCTGGAACTATTGGTAATTAAAACTAATTATTGGTAATTAATACTAATTATTGGTAATTAATACTAATTATTGGTAATTAATACTAATTATTGGTAATTATTACTAATTATTGTTAATTATTACTAATTATTGGTAATTATTACTAATTATTTGTAATTATTACTAATTATTGGTAATTATTACTAATTATTGGTAATTATTACTAATTATTGGTAATTATTACTAATTATAGGTAATTAATACTAATTATTGGTAATAAATACTAATTGTTGGTAATAAATACTAATTATTGGTAATAAATACTAATTATTGGTAATTAATACTAATTATTACTAATTATTGGTAATTATTGGTAATTATTACTAATTATTGGTAATTATTACTAATTATTGGTAATTATTTGCTAATTATTACTAATTATTACTAATTATTGGTAATTATTACTAATTATTGGTAATTAATACTAATTATTGGTAATTAATACTAATTATTGGTAACTAATACTAATTATTACTAATTATTACTAATTATTACTAATTATTACTAATTATTACTAATTATTGGTAATTATTGTTAATTATTAATAATTATTGGTAATTATTACTAATTATTGGTAATTATTACTAATTATTGGTAATTATTATTAATTATTACTAATTATTAAGAATTATTACTAATTATTGGTAATTATTATTAATTATTACCAATTATTACGAATTATTGGTAATTATTATTAATTATTACCAATTATTGGTAATTATTGGTAATTATTACTAATCATTGGTAATTATTGGTAATTATTGGTAAGTATTGTTAATTATTACTAATTATTGGTAATTATTACTAATTATTACTAATTATTGGTAATTATTACTAATTATTACTAATTATTGGTAATTATTACTAATTATTGGTAATTATTAGTAATTATTGGTAATTAATAATAATTATTACTAATTATTACTAATTATTGGTAATTATTCCTAATTAATACTAATTATTACTAATTATTACTAATTATTACTAATTATTGGTAATTATTACTAATTATTACTAATTAGTACTAATTATTGGTAATTATTGGTAATTATTGGTAATTATTACTATGTATTGTTAATTATTACGAATTATTGGTAATTATTACTAATTATTACTAATTATTACTAATTATTGGTAATTATTCCTAATTATTGATAATTATTACTAATTATTGGTAATTATTCCTAATTATTGGTAATTATTACTTATTATTGGTAATTATTACTAATTATTGGTAGTTATTACTACTTATTGGTAATTGTTCCTAATTATTAGTAATTAAATGAATAATTACCAATAATTAGGAATAATTACCAATAATTACAAATAATAACATTATTAGTATATTTTATTATTAATATTAAAATAATATAATTTTCTAATTTATATACAATTCTCCTTTCATCTGTGCGTTTTCTATCTCCACATACAAATAATACATGTGAAGACAGCAAACACACAGATGAAAAAAGAATTGTATATATATGAAAAATTATATTATTTTAATATTAATAATAAAATATACTAATAATGTAATAATGTAATTATTCCTAATTATTGGTATTTATTATTAATTATTAATATTTATTCTTAATTATTACTAATTATTACTAATTATTCTTAATTACCATTAATTATGAACAATACTAATAATTTAAATTTATTAAGTAACAAAAAAAATGTAAACATAATTAAATTACAACTAATTAAGAATAATTGAAACTAATAAAAAAATTAAAATAAATATTAAATTAAAATGAACATAAATACCTTGAAAATTGATCTGCTCTGATCGTTCTTCAAAACTTTAATATCAACTCCGGAGAAAAAAATTAAACTGGAGAAAAACTGAACATTAGAAATACAACTTTGAGAGAAGAAGAAGATGGAGTTTGAGAATGATTTGAAAAAAACGGATGGGGGTATTTATAGGTTATATTATTTGCGGCGGGTCTATTTGCGACAGGATTCCCGTCGCAAATAGTCTTATTTGTGACGGTACCCGTCGCAAATACCTTAGCCAACATTTATTACGGTCAACGGTTAAATAGTTATTTGCGATGGGACCCGTTGCAAATAACCACCTGCCGACATACTATTTGCGACGGGGGAATATTCCCGTCGCAAATACCTTTTACCGCCGCCGGTTATTTGCGACGGGAATATTCCCCCGTCGAAAATATTTTCCCGGGATTTGGCGCGCAACGCGCGCCAGTTCTTTTGCGACGGGGAAAGCAATCCCGTCGCAAAATCCTACTTATTTGTGACGGGTAAATACCCCCGTCGCAAATAAGTTTTTCACAGGGCTATTTGCGAAGGGATTTATTCCCGTCACAAATAACCCGTCGCAAATACCCATTTTTCCCGTAGTGCCTTTTTCACTTGTAGCATGACATGACATCTTTACTATTGGGAATGTTTGATATACATGTTCCTTGTGGAATTGGTTTTGTTTCTGCTATTTGGTTATTCTGTTGTGGCTTACTCTGATATATAAGGGGTATAGTCTCCCCATTTGACTACATAAACCCCCACTGCTAGTCTGTAGCCTTTGGCATACAAGGAGGCGCGCTTAAGGTCATGTAACCACCCAGCTCGGAGCACCAGTTTAGTGGATTCCGAGTTGGGGACGTTACAAAGTGGTATCAGAGGAGGTGTTTCTTCTCCTTCTTTGAGGTATTGTTATTTGGGATTGGTAGCCAAGGGTTAAGATGTTTCGGGCCTTGGTAATGAGCTCGTTCTTGGGCGTAGCTAACCCAGGTACGGGGGAAAACCCAAGTCACCCTGGGTGGGAAATGTTGTTCATGGTTGTGTGTTGTTACAAATGATGATATTTCACCATTGAGTGATGCACATGTGGTTTGATGTGATTGTTTTATGATATTTGGCTCGTGGACTTAATGGAACAGGGATTTGTACACATGCATCATTGTAGGAACATAGGGAGATAGGTGACATGCGTTGTATTAGGCACACGCATGGGAGGGGTGTGTGAGGCAGGAAAGTAGGGTGCATTATGTATTTCATGAACCCAAGAAATAATGAGAAGAATGAAATGAAACAAGTGGGTAAATGATTTCTAATAAAATATAAGGGTTTTAAATGAAGTGGAAAATGTTTTGTAAAATGTTTTGTGAGTTGGTGGTAGTGCATGGTTGTTTACACATGTGGACCATGGCCCGTATTAGGGATGGTCGGGGCGGTGAATTTGAGGTGTTAATGTTGTTGAGGATGGGTTGTTGTATCTAGTGGATAGCTTTTGATAAATTTGTGAAAGTATTGTGGTATGTGTACTATATCATGTTCCTGGAAATATAGAGAGATGCCACCACGACGTCGGGTACCAGTTGGGAAATGAGAGGATGTTGTTGAAAACACTCCTCCAGTAGAGGGGCAAGAAAATGTGGTGATCAATGAAGGTGGAGAAGAACAGTTTCGGGGAAACATGGCTCACCTTACGAAGATGATGGATCGGGACTGAGGACGGGTTTCACCGAGCATTTTTTAGATGACCATGGAGTTCCAGCTGCAACACTATCCGACATTTATCGGAGAGGGTGGGCCAGAGGCAGCAGAGTTCTGGTTAATGTTTGTCCAAACGATACTGGATTAGTTGAAGACCCTTGTTGAAAAGCGGGTAAAGCTGGCTGTTTATATGTTGTGGGGCCAGGAAATGTGTTGGTGGGACATTCAGGCTCAGGCCGAATAGGCTGAGGGGATGTTGTGGAAGGTTTTTCAGGAAAAGTTTCTGGAGCATTTCTACCCAGAGACTTTGAGGAAGGAGTGGGCTACATAGTTTATGAGCCTGAATCAGGGATCGCTATCGGTGATGTACTATGCTAGTCGCTTCACTAATCTGTGACACTTTGTCCCTGTGTTAGCAGGGGATGAGGCAACGATAGCAAGGCATTTCTATGATGGGTTGATACATGAGATTAGGTCTCAAGTGAATATCATCTGCTTGAAGAGGTTTGCGGAGGTGATGGATCAGGCACTCATCTCTAAAGGGAACATGAAGGGAGCATAGAGTGGTGGGCTTGTCGTGCCAGCTGGGCGGGAAAGTGATGCATCTTCTGGAGGTCGGAAGCACCGGTTGGAATTTTTTCGGCAAGGTGGTCAGAAGAGAGGGTAGCCTCTCAGAGTGGGAATGAGGTGTTTTTTTATCAGTGCAGCAGGACAAGGAATATGTGTGGTAAGTGTCCTCGACCTCTAGTTGAGTGCCATTCGTGCAGCAGGTTGGGGCATGTACAGAGGTTCTGTAGGAACCCTCGGCAGGCGGGTGAGTATGATGATGAAATGCAGGTACAAGGTATGGGAAGGGGATCAGTTTCCCCGTATCCGGTAGGAAGTTGGAGACCCATGGTCCATACTAGCCGGGGTAGTGGACGTGGAACTCCAGGGCAAGATCTCTCACGCCAGTAGGGTAGTGCAGCGCAAAGTATTCAGGCTGGAGCCTAGGGCAGAGGGTCAGGTCAGCTTCAGGCAGTTCAGTTTGCGCCTGGTGATGGAGAGGCTAGACTGTCGACTGTTCGAGGTACGATACTTGTAGCCTCTACTTTGGTTAGTGCGTTGTTTGACACAGGTGTCACACACTCTTTTATCTATACTCAACTTGGGTTAGTGCTGGGTTTACCTGTGGAGGGGGTGTGTGGGGTGATGTAAATTGACACTCTGATAGGGGTGCGAGTTGAGGATATCAAAAAGTGTAAGGGATGTTCCTTGGAAGTTTGTGGGTATCGTTTCCTGTTGGTTTTGATCGTTCTTGAGATTTCAGGGGTTGAACTAATCTTGGGGATGGATTGGTTGGTGTTGTATCGGGAACACATAGACTATTATCGTCTCAAGGTATCGTTCAGGTCACTTAAGGGTGACACTTATGTCCACTGTGGCGAGTGGGATGTTCGGGTGGGTCGTGCAGTGTAGAGACCCGAAGCTTATCGTACATGGACATTACATTACTTTTGCGGAATACTTAGTACATAACAAAAACACACACACAATGATCGTAATAGTTTAGTGTCTTTGGAAACTCGGAACATAATCTTCTAAACGTGGTGAAAGATCTTCAATATCTCCCATAAAGATCTTCCCCTTTTTTTTACCTAAAACCTTTCTTTATATCCTGGGGAAAAGAAAACATAAAAGGGTGAGCTCAAATGCTCAGTAAGGGTAAACAAAAGAAATATCAATCACATCATATACATAAGAACATAGCTTTTGGAAATCTTAACCTGCAAAAGAGCTCATAATATCATAACATGGGATAAATCATAGAAGTGAAAATGAAATCATAACTTAAAACATTACTCATTGTGGCATACACACATAATCATAGAGAATCATTTCTTGTTAGTCAAGACTCATTGCCAAGACTATCTTAGTGGACAAAGTCCCTTTCTGAATCGAGTAATCCTCGTTTCAGTCCTGTTTCACTGAACCGGTATAACCTACCATTCCAGCCATGTCTATCTCATGAGATATAAAATCATTACCCAATGCATTGGAGGGAGATATAGGTCCCACCCATCTCATAATGATACCATTCTTATGTGTGCCACAAAATCATAAATCATACATCATCGCATATCCCATGTAATAAAAATGGGATTCTTAAACAACATGACATCATTAAACAATTCATATAAGATAAAGGAATTCATAAAAATATTTCCATCACAACATAATCAAATCAATGTAAAAATATGGATAGAAACAGAACCCTTTATTATCTTAGATGGAAAATAATTTTGATAAAACAATTGAATTGAATTCTTGAGGAAAATATCCTTTCTTCTTCAAAATCAATTTCTTTTCACAAAACATCATGCAATTTTAAAAGAAAAAGATTTTATTGAAAATATTCATGAAATGTTTTGGAGGAAGGTTCATGAAAATAAGGCTTTATAAAACCGTAAAAATCCGTTCGTGCCGTATATGTTAAAAAAAACATTCTTCGTACTTTTGTCGGAAAAGTCAAAAAGTACCTCGTACGGAAAAACGACAAAAGATTCCTTTCATATTCTTTACTAAAAACTCACCTAAGGGTAAAATTGGATTTAAACTATTTCAAGTGGATGGAAACAATATTACATATTGAGGGAACATGGATGTGGATGATAAAATACACCCCAGTAAATACTTACGAATAAACAATCTCGGATAAAAATGAGATTGTGATATTTCCCTTACCTTAGGTCCGACTTGCTTTGTAAGTGTCCGAACCTCCTTTATAATGATTTAAATCATGTTATTGACTTATTACAGAATCATATTCATTGTTATGATATCATATATGGTTCATTTATGACATTATATTACCCGTTCTTTTGTAAATTCCATGTTAAAGAAGCGTTTTGGGTAAAACCGTTTCATTTATCGTAGGTGTTTTGACTTGTTGTTCTTGACATCATTATTACTTATATCATGATTTACTCACTTCCAGAATATAAAATATGATTTATATATCATATATATTCAGTATATATATATATATAATAGATAGATAAATAAAATGAAAAACACCGTTCATGGAGACGGTAGTCCGTACGTACGCATGAACGCTGTTTTTCTTTCCTTATTGTCTTGAAATGGAAGTAAGTAGATGACATACATATGTATATATATACATAAATACAGTAGCTTTATAATGTCATATATTTCATTATTATTTCTTATATATACATTATAATCATTCTTAAATGGTTAACATGGAGAATGAATCTCATCGCGTCGTGGAGACGGTAGTCCGTACGTACGCACGAGCGATGATATCATTTCTATAAATATTGAATTGAATTGTAGTGGATTATACAATATATCAGAATCAATATGATGTTGTAATAACTATGTATAGTTATTCTTTACACCATTATACCCATCCATGTAAGGTGGTGGTGGAAAATAGATTACACCACGGCGTGGAGACGGTATTCCGTACGTACGCACGCGCGGTGATTTCTTTTTCCGTAGGATGGATAGATGGTGAAATAGGGTTGTTTCATACTTATAATAACATATCAGTATATGAGTGATACTGATGTTATTACTTCATAATGAAACAACCTAAGAAGAAGAAGTGGAAGAAGAAATAAAGATGAAAGAATTGGTAACGGTAATTACCTCTTCTTTGAAGTGCCTCTTTAAGACCTCCTCTTAGGGCACTAAAATTGGTCTTTGAGGAAGACCATAACCTCTAGGATGTTTCTAGGGAAGTGTAGAGGAGAAATTGGCAGGGGTTGGCCGAGCTTGAGTGCTCAAATTGGTGTGAGGAGGAGGGGGAGGAGGTGTCCTTTTATAGGGGAGGAGAGGGGCACCTTAGGAATATCTCAAAATATTATTTTATATTAAAGTCAAAATCGGTTTATAATGGTTCCAAAGGGTCTTATTTAGAAGCTAAAGTGGGGATGGGTCGAAATCCTATCAACCAATAGGATTTAGACAAGTTTAGGGTATTATTTTAACCTTATCAATTAGATTTAACTCTAAGTTAAATAATTTAACTTTTACCGTGTCTTTTTGTTTTCTTTCACTATATGGTTAATACACTTACTATAACATGCCAAACGAACCCCAAATTGTATATTATTAATAAATATATCCTTATCTAAGTCATTAGGCCGAACCTTAGATTTTTAGGAATAAAATAACAATTAATAATATAATATTTGATTTAAAAACTATTTTGTGTCAATTTTGACAATATTTGATATATGATTTTTGTGAAAGTCATAACAGAATTATATGTTCGAAACAAGTTGATTAAATCAACACTAATATATCATAGTAACCTAGAAAATTAGTGGAATTCATAAAAAGTCTTAAATTAAATTTATTTTGGTATTTATATTATCAATTATTTCAATATTTCATTAATAAGATAATTACTACATCATCTTTGTGTCATAAATAAATTATATTATTTGATGTCTAAAAATTACAAAACAAATACCATCATGTAGGAAATCTTTTTAGCTTTCTAATGAATATTTACAATCGAATATATCTTATGTATAACCCCATATTAAAAATGATTTACTTATTAAACATTGATTTTAACTATTTTAACCTTTCTTTAAATAAATTAATAATAAATGTCCTAATCTAATCCAAGTGGGCTTAAATGGTCATATTTTATTCCTAAGTTTGTTTTTGGTCGAATTACACTTGTCCAATAGAATTAGAACATGTGTTAGGGTAATATTAATATCATATTTACCCTTAGTTACCCTATTTACTATTAACTGTGGTAAAAAAGTAAAAAGTTACTATTCACCAAAAAATTGTTTTCATCTCATTGAACCACATTTTAGTCCTTGATATTAACCGTGTCTCTCGGATTTTTGAAATTCCATTCACAGAAGCGGTAAAATTAAGTTTTATGCAAAATTCAGTTTTTAACCTACCACTTAGTAGTTTCACTATTCATCAAAAATTGATGTTTTTCAGAACAATGCCAAAATTTCATCCCAAGCTATATTTCATATTCCGAATTCAAAAATGAAGTCTATTTTACCAAATTCATAACATAAAAGTTGCATTAATTAATTTTATAATTAAATCCCGCTGTTGAAACAAATAGCGTGTTTTTAAGAAACAATATATATCAAAAGATTGACACTTGTTTATGTCTAGTTTAAATGTGAAATTACATCCAATGACCAACATTGTATTAAATTGTAAAAATATATTCTAAATATACTTTAAAACCACTCATATTAATGATTTATCACTATCAACTATTTCGATTAAAAAAGTTGTTTTTAATTATAATTTAGTAATTTTCACTATTCATCAAAATACGAAAGTTATCCGAAAATTACCAAAATTTCAACCTAAGCTAATTTCGATATTCCGAATCCAAAAATGAAGTTCATTTTAAAAAATAAGATTTATAGAATTTTAAAAAGTGGTTATTACTATTCATAACGGCTAGTTTTAATAATATTTTAATAGCATATCGTTGTTTAATGAAACTCAGTATTGCGTATTACACACGCTATCGAGGAAGGTCGCGATTGCGTGTAATGCAAGGCAAGTCAAGGATGTGTTTTGTGCAAGCTCCTTTTGGTGTAGCATACAACACAAGACATTAATAAAATTAAAAAGAATATATTTTTTTATAAAATCTTGGGCTGTTACATGCAGGACCGTTGGGTCAGCAGTTGAGTGAACTAATGACTCATGTGGCATGTCTCATGCTTGATGATGATGAAGGAGGGAAAAAATCTAATTTTCAACCTGTGGTGGATCAGTTTCAGGATGTGTTTCCTGAGGATTTCTCGGGGTTTCCACCCAAGAGGGATGTTGAGTTCACAATCGAGTTGCTGCCGGGAGTGGAGCCAGTTTCTATTCTGCCATACCGAATGGCAACGACAAAACTCTAGGAACTGAAGGTTAAACTTGAGGAGTTGGAGCGTAAGGGGTTTATCCTTCCTAGTACGTATCCTTAGGGATATTCTATGCTTTTTTCTAAGAAGGTCGATGGATCGTTAAGGCTGTGTGTCTATTATCGAAAGTTGAATCAGATGACGGTGAAAAAGCAGTACCCTCTTCCTATAATTGATGAACTATTTGATCAGTTGAGGGGTGCATTAGTGTTTTCTAAGATTGATCTGAGATTGGGTTATCATTAGTTGATGATGAGGTCTTCTGACATACCACAGACAGCTTTCTAGAGTCGGTACGGATTGTTTGAGTTTGTGGTAATGCCTTTTGGCTTGACCAATACACCGATAGTGTTTATGGAATTGATGAACCAAATCTTTTATCCCTATATAGATCAGTTTGTGGTTGTCTTTATTGACGATATCCTTGTGTACTTGAAAACTCACGACTATCATTCTTAACATCTTGACATCGTCTTGGGTACACTAAGAGAGCACATGCTATACGCCAAGATAACAAAGTTTCAATTTTAGATAGGTGAGGTGCGTTTTCTGGGTCACATAATCTTGGAAGAAGGTGTGTTAGTGGACCCCGAGAAAGTTTAGGCAGTTGTATCTTGGGAGAAACCCAAGAGTGTTTTTGACATTCCGAGTTTTCTGGGTTTGTCCGGGTATTACTAAAGGTTCTTTCAGGATTTCTCTCACTTGGAAGCACCACTTTCACACTGGACTAGGAAAGGAATCAGGTTCGAGTGGTCTGAGGATTGTGATAATGCCTTCTAAGAGTTGAAGAAGCAGTTTACGACCACACCTATCTGGATCTTACCTGAGCTGGGTAAGAAGTACATCGTGTTTTGTGATGCATCTAAAGTCGGAATTGGGGATGTGTTGATGCAGGATGAGCGGGTTGTGGCTTATGGGTCAAGGAAGTTGAAGCCCCATGAGTGGAACTATCCCACTCATGATCTTGAATTGGCCGAATTGGTGTACGCCTTGAAGTGCTGGAGGCACTATCTGTTGGGGGAACAGTTCACCGTGTTTACCGACCATAAGGGCCTAAAGTACATCTTCTCTCAGTAGGATCTGAGTATTAGGAAATGAAGAAGGGTTGAATATCTCCAGTATTTTGACTTTGTGTTGGTGTACATGCCGGGAAATGGAAACCGTGTTGCTGATGCTCTAAGCAGGAAGGTTCAGAATCAGGTAGTTCTGGAGTCCAGCACCGAGGGGAAGGTGATGGCTTTGTTTGCGGAGATGCACCTGGAGGTGCAGGAGGAGAACGGTCAGGTCACTCTTTCATTGTTAACGATGGAGTCGATGCTCTTGATTCGAGTTAAGGAAAGTCAGCATGATGATCCTAAGTGTTTGAGCACGAAGGAAAAGCTTAAAGGTGGGGAGCTACCTTTGGGCTGGGCCATTGGCGTGGACGTTGTTGTTTTTGTACGTGATCGTGTGGTTGTGACAAAGTGTGTTCGGGAAAAGTTGATACACGAGTTCCATGCATCAAAGTGGGAAGTGCATCCGAGTTTTACAAAGATGTACCATGATCTCCAAAGGTAGTTTTGGTGGCCTGTAATAAAGATGGAAGTTGCGGGCTTGGTGGCACGGTGTCTGACCTGTCAGCAGGTGAAGGCCGAGCACCTACGCCCAGCTGGTCTGTTGCATACATTGCCCATTCCAGAATGAAGGTGGGATGATGAAACAATGGAGTTTGTCATGGGTCTTCCGAGGACGCCACAGAAGAATGATGCAATATGGGTGGTTGTGGAGAAGTTAACGAATGTTGCTTGATTCCTACCGATTTAGGAGACCTATACAGTCAACCAGTTGGGTGAGCTGTATGTTTGGGAAATAGTGTGGTTTCATGGGGTGCCGCATACCATAGTTTTGGACGGAGATCCATGTTTCACATCGCTATTCTGGCAAGGGTTGCAGAAGGTGCTTGGTACTTAGGTGTTTTTTGAGTATGGCCTTCCACCCGCAGATGAATGGGCAGTTAGAACATACAGTCCAGGTGTTGGAAGACATGTTGAGAGCTTGTGTCTTGGACTTCGGTGGTTCTTGGGAAAAGAACCTATCATTAGTTTAGTTCACCTACAACAACAATATTCATGCTACAATTCATATGGAACCGTTTGAGGCACTTTATAGGAGATCGTGTAGATCTCCATTGTGTTGGTTAGAGGCTGGTGAATCATAGTTGTTGGGACTGAGTCTCATGCATGAGACTTCAGAGAGAGTTTAGTTGATTGGGAATTGAATGGTTGTGGCTCATAATAGGCAGAAGTCATATGCAGATTAGAGGCGTAGACCTCTTGAGTTTCGGATGGGGGATAAAGTGTTCCTTCGGGTGTCGCCAAGGTTGGGTCACCGTCGGATACAGAATCAGGGTAAGTTGGCACCCAGGTATGTGGGACCTTTTGAGATTGTGGAGGGGATCGAACCAGTGGCTTACCGATTGGCTCTTTCACAGTGGTATGGTGGGATGCATGATGTGTTTCATGTGTCGCAGCTTTGATGGTATCACCCTGACCCATCTCACGTGGTTGATGTTGAGGATGTGGAGCTTGAGGTTGATGTGTCCTTTGAGGAGCATCCGGTTTGTTTGGTGGACCATAGTGAAAAAGTCTTGCAAGGCAAGGTTATGCCATTAGTGCGAGTACTATGGAATAATGGGAATGATCAAAAAGAAACATTGGAGCGGGAGTCGGATATGCGGGCTCAACGGACCGAACTCTTCTCTTCGGTGGAGCAATGAGGCATGGAGGCTCGGCTGGAGGATGAGCCGTTATAAGGTGGGGAGGTTTTAAGATCTCGAATTTTGGGAAGGTGTTTTTTGTTTTGTTTGGGTTGAACCCTTTGATTTTGAGGCTTTAAAAGGTTTCTTGAAAGTGTGAGAGGTCTTGGGGGTGTTCCGGGGTCTCGGGGCATGGAAGAAGGGAAGTCTGGGAAAAGTAGACCATGGTGCACGACCTGCGCACGGTCAGCTAAACCGTGCGGCCTGCCTAGGCTAAGTCGTGTGACCCTCCCTCCTCTGGATAGAAGCGAGCACACCATTTGTGCACGGGTTTCCAAACCGTGTGGCTCCTCCTCCTCCGGGCAGTGGTGTGCACACGGTTTTCCAAACCCCGAGGCTAAACCATGCAGCCACTTATGTTTGGAAAATTTTCAAAATTTCCACTCTGGGCTTTTTAAACCTCACTCGGGATTTTCGTGTCTTCCTCATCTCTTAAATTTAGGGATGAACCAGACATCCCAAGGAATCCAAGAGATCACAATCCTTCGATTATTAGGCATTTTTTTACTGTTGGTTGCAGATCGAAGCTCCATGTAAGGCTAAGCTCATCCTTGCTTTTATTTTTGGTTTAGGGTTAGTACCTTCTCTCTCTCTTGTTCCGAAACCCTAAAACCCTATATTTTGGGTGATTTCTAGGATGAATCTCCAAGGGTTTGTCAAATCAATGTCTAAGGACTCTATTGAGAGTCCGTTCATCCCTCTTGGTTATGTTGTGAATAACCTTGGCTTGTTTGGTTTCAATTATGTTTAAAACTTTAAATGGGAACCCTCACAATCCTTGTGAGATGTGTTGGTATGGACATGACCTAATTGGGGCCATCCATGGGATATTTCGGCTTTTCCCGGGCTAGGGATTGTTAATTAAACAAGTGACCTTGTTGTAATAAAATGTAGATCCCTTGATGAATATGTTGTCATGATTGGTGGAACTTGGGAAAGAAGTTAGGTGATGCACCTAGACTTGGAAACTAACCTTAGTGTAATTTGAAATGGAATGAATGGTTGATTCATGTGAATGGTGAACAGGTTAGATGAGTTAATGTGTAAAATGATTAAAGAACATAATGGAATGGGTTATGGGTCCAGTGTTGAATGCTTAGTGATATAGGCATAACACATGGGAATTGGGTGAATGGTTAAATGATGTGAAATTTTAATGTGTTAATGTGTTAAGGTATTATATTGATTCCCATGTGGGTTGTTGTGAATAGTGCTTGCCGAAGGGAAATGGTTTGGATGGTCAATGGTTTCTTATATATAAGAATGTTCACATGGCTTGGTTGAGTGAGGTATGACATGAGGATCTACGCCTATGGGTCGAGTGAAGACTGAGGCTCCAGACTCCACCCTAAATGCATGGGTTAGGAGCCGGGACTAGTGACCTATTCTCCTAATGGTTGCATCCACCCAGACTGAGGCTTCGAGGTGAGGATATGGTTTCTATGATGGGTTAGTCCTAGTGAGATACGATAACGATGTGTTTACCCTCTTGCATGTGATTGTTGGCCTTAGACCCATGTAACATGATGAATGTGATTAACCCTTGGAAATGTGATGAAATGGTAAGTGATGTTGATTTGTGTGAAATGAATGGTAATGAATTTGGTAATGGCTTGGCTTTAAACTAGTTAATAGAAACATAAATAATTACTTGGCATTTATCATTCATTTTCCTTTTTCATGCACTTCCAGTTTATACATGGTTTTTTGTATACACTATTAGCGGTGGCCTACTGAGTTGTACTCACACCCTGCTCGGGTCGTCGTTGGGTACTAGAGCTGTCTTAATGTCATCACGTCAGGAGAAGCGCAAGGGTCCTTTCTAGATAGTGAGTGGCATGGGTAGCACTTGGTGGAGGATCCAGACATGGAGTCGGGACCATTTTGGGGATTTGGACGTTGTCTTATATTGGGGATTTTGTTCCCTTTTTCACTTATAGCATGACATGACATCTTTAATGTTGGGAATGTTTGATATACATGTTCCTTTTTGAATTGGTTTTGGTTCCACTATTTTGTTATTATATTGTGGCTTACTATGATATATAGTTTGTATAGTATCCCCATTTTACTACATAAACCCCCGTTTCGAGTCGGAAACCATTGGAATACGGGGATGCGTGCTTAAGGTCATCTAACCACCCTCCTCGGAGCACCAGTTTAATGGCTTCCAGGTTGGGGACGTTACAAATTTGGAGTCTGAATTCTGAGAAATTATGAGAAGGAATTTTATGAAATTTGGAGTCCGAATTTTGAGGAATTCGGAGTCTGAATTATGAGGAGTTTAGAGTCTGAATTATGTGGAATTGGGAGTCTAAATTTCAGATATTTCAGAACCTGAATTTCAAAGAATTCAGAGTATAAATTTCATAGAATTCGAAAAATGAATTTCAGATATTTCGGAGTCTGAATTTCATAGAATTAAGAGTCTGAATATCAGAGAATTTGGAGTTTTAATTTTGAATAATTCGAAGTATGAATTTTAGAGAATTGAGATTCTGAATTTCACAGAATTCAGGGTCTGAATTTAAGAGAATTTAGATTCTGAATTTCAGAGAAATTGGAATTTGAATTTTAGAGATTTTAGATTCTGGATTTCAGGGAATTCGAATCCAGAAAACAGGTCCCTCCGAGATTCAAGAAAAAATATGATTGTTGGTGGAGGGAGCCGACCGTTGGAGAAGTTCCTATAAATAGGAGCTCATTTGAACGATATCAAGATATTTTGATCACTCTAGAGATTGCATGATGTTGATGTGATTTCTATAGATAGAGACTCTCATGCCTTGTGCTTACTAAACATCATGTTCAGATTGCTTCGTGCGACTCTGATTTTTACTGCGTACAATCGAGGACTTCTGGGGATAGGAAGACAGAGGTACTGACTACCTTAAAGTTCGAGGAATTCCATGGATATAAAGACAGAGGTGATGACTAACTAAAATTTTGAGGTATTTCATGGATAATAAGATTGATTCTGATATTTTTATTGAGGGCATACACTGGTGTGGGTAAGACATACTTTCTTGAAAGTATAAATCAAGGGACCTTTATCCAAGGTTGTTGGATACCCTTATTTTTGGGTTAAAAGATTTCATACTTGTTACTTGTTTTGTTTCAAGTTTATTTTTTATGTATTTTGATCAAGGAAGAAATTACAACCTTCTTATACTTTTTTGTACATTTGTATACTATGATAAGTAATATTCTCTATGCTTTAATGTAGAATCATTCCTTGTAGACTTTTTTTATGTTTCATTTCTGAAACTGTACTTTTGGAAACTACAAAGATTGTAGAACTAAACTAGGTCTTGTGAATTTACCATGTTTATCTTTGTTAAACATCGTTTTTATTAATGTTTAAAACGAACTTTTTTAAACATACAATTCACCCTTATCTTATAATTGTGCATCTACAATAATATTTCGATCCTACAGAGTTAGAATTTAGCAAAATCTCCAAGAATTTTGTTGATAGATAGCATGGGTGGTTTCCAAGAAAAACATCCATGTCTCAATACTTTAAGTGGTTGTGGCTTTCTCATTGATTTACATAGTGGGAACAACTCTGACAAGTTGTTCTGGGCTTGACTCGGGGTAATCTAGTACTTGAAAACCGGCCTTATTGTACACCTTGTTTAATACTCCCAAGGGGTATTCTTTGGGAATTCAAAAACTATTGACAAACCATAATGAATGATTTATATATTTTTTAGCTATGAATAACCAAGGATAAACCCAAAGTGTTATAGATTATAGAATTTTCCATGATTTGGAAATCTTATAAGTAATTTTTTTCATGACTATGTGGTTTTAATCGATGATAAGTATTGCTCACACAGTGCTTTTGGTTTTAGTCAATGGCGGGAACTGAAAGAAAAATGTTTAATGTTGAATGTGATGAAAGATTTTCTAATGAGAAGTCAGGTGGGAGGATCACTAGATTGGATGATGTCATGATCATTCCTAATTAGTTTTCACGGAACATGATTAACTATTTTTACCTTAACCAACTCTCAAACTCACCAAAGAAGAGAAGGAAAGAGTTGGTTTTGAGTTCGGTTAATGGGGATCATGGAGGAAAGGAAAATTTTGTTTCTATTATGACAATAATGTGAAAAGAATCACCTAAGTGAATGTCTTAAAAGAATGTGATGTTGTTTTGAATGTGGAAAATAAGCACACAAAGAAAGTGACTGTAAGGGAAAAATGAAGAGTTCAGTTATTGAAATGGATGGGTATTTTTTCCTTCCAAAATTATCATTGAAGGTTAAGTGTTTTAATTGTATAGAAAATGGTCATTATGCAACCCAATGTTCAAATAGGATTGTTCGTGAATATAATCAACAATGTGGTTTGAGTAATGTTTAAATTGTGGATGATGACGATACTATGGATGAAATTTGAAAAATGAGGTATTGTGTAAAATGATGAGTTATCCTTGTTAATGTCATGAGAACGAAGTTGAATAATTTTTTTATGTATTCAAATTAAAAAGTTGTGAATGATGAAATATAGAAGTATTGTTTAACTTGTTTTTTTTACTTAGTGTTTACATGTTTATGTTATAATATGGATGTGATTAAATGACAAGATGATATTTTGACTAAGGTAATGTAACCCTTAATATGTTCTTTATGATAAGACAACGATGTATGGATAAATTTACATGGGATATGAATATGTAAATTCAAAATTATAGATTACTTTGGAAGCAATGAAGGACTTTTTTATAGGTTGTTTTTTATACCACTAATGTAGTATAAAACATTTTTGGATTTAAAGAGTAAATCCAATATTCTGTGGAATAAGGAACCAAGCATTTTTCAAAATGGATTTTTGGTAATTCAGGTTGTTACCATGTTTCAAGAGAATATATGATGAGGGTATTCACATGTTTTGAATGTGACAACCAAGAGATTCTTTGTTTTATACATGGGAATCAATGTTAATCTTATTTAAAGACTCTATTTCTAATGTTTTGGATTTTTTCATCTTTTATAAGGCTTTTAAAGTTAATCATTCCTGTAATGATTAAGTTAATCTTTGAAGGAATTATTTCTGTATTGAGTTTGGGTTAAAAACCTTAGTTAAAAGGATAATCAGCAATTAACCATATTTTATGGATGTCCATATTATATATTATATTAGTAATGTTTTATTAAAAAGGACATCATGTATGTCGGGTGACAACCAATCATATCTGGAAATTCCATGGGTCTTGAACCCATGACCGAAGGATTATAAGGGTTTCATGCCTACCACTGGACTATGCAATTTCCTAATTAATGTACAATTATTTTTTTTGAATAAATATTTATGAATAACCAGTAGTGTGAATTATATTTTTATTGATTAGTGCATGTTTATTTTTTAAACAGAATTATTGTTAGACTTTTTATTTATTTCTGGGCCATAAGATCTGTTAAAAGCACATTTTAGTACATTATTCATTAAACCTAATTCTAGAAATTCATTCCATGATGTAATGGATGTATTATAAATTTTTTAAAGAAGAACTCAAGAATTATATTTTGTTTATATAAATTTATCAATAATTTCTCAATGTTCTGAAAGTGATCAATTTTTTTCATAATTCTTTATTTTTTGTTGAACTGATATCCTTTTAAATCTTTACAAATTTATGACATTGAGGCCCTCAAAATTCATTTAATAGTTCACTTTTTTGTGATTTTTAATCCTAATCACTCTCAATAAATATTTACGATTTACCTTCAAGTATAATCTTCACTCCCAACATCTATTCCCCTATGTGGAATCCCATTTATACATTGCTTTGTGTAACCGTTATGGTTCCAAATTTCCATTTTAAAGGATGTTTTAGTATCCAATATTATGATGTGGGTTTCTATGAATGAATCTTTCATGTATTAAATGTTTGATAACCCAGATAAATTTTTTGGATGATATTCATTTTAAGGGGGTAGAATGTAACACCATTAGATTTTGAGAATTATTTTTTTTCAAATTAATTTCTCTTTTCTATATTTTTCATTTCTCATGAAACAACTAATAGTTATTTATTTATATATATATATATTAAAACAATAATTCAATAATTCCTTTCACACTCAATATGAACATGGATTGCGCTACATATAATACCAACTTGGCTTGCACTACAAGAAACACCGACTTGGCGTATGATGCAAGCAACATTAGGTTTCTAGGAGAAAATATTTTTATATAATTAGTTAAACAAAATAATTATAACTTAACCATTAAAAATAGCTATAGGAATAGTAATTACTACTTTTGAAATATTTTTTATAATTTTTTATATAAATATAACATATTTATATAAATAAAACATATTTATAAGGAAAGATGATAATTTTTTTGAAGTACTTTTATATTAAAAATACCATTTACTTAGACATACCATTTTTAAATTATTTTAGAATAATTTAGAAATTCATATTTTTAAAAGAAACTTCAATTGAAAAATTATAATGTCAAAATTATCATTTGGTAAATTTTTGGGATTTTCCTGGGAAACATCTTTTTTTGATGAATAGTGAAAAAATAATATTTTTTTTGTTAAAAACATCAATTTTTTTCTAATTAATTATTAATCATAAATGATATTATAAATATGTTTTCAGGTCACATTAGATTAAAATTACATCTATTAATACAATTTAATTATTTAGAATCAATTTTATATTGAAATTGATAATAAAATCTTAACAAACTTTTGATCTTTTTCTTCTTTAAAACCGTGTTATTTCATCCCATCTATGGGATTACCACTAATCATAATTTTTATGATTATGTGAATTTAATTACCAAAATATAAAATAATCATTTTATATAATATAATATTTATATTCTAATAAGGCCATGTTAATTTTTGACTAAAATGATAACTAAAAGTGATTATAATTATTCAAGATTGTTAAGGACAAACTAAGCTTAATTGGGGACTAAACCTTAAAATTAATTCCCCAATGAAAAAACTAATTTTCCAAAACCAATTGGATACCCATATTTATTCCCCAAACCTTCAATTATTTATTTTTGTTGGTTTCTTATGACTGTTGTTCAATAAAAACATATGCACACCTAACTTGTTTCTAGAAATTCCAAATGAGTCATTTTCCTTCCCTATAAAAGGCCACCATTTTTACCCATTCCTCATAGCTGTCAAAACATTAAATTCCAATAAAGATATACCCACGTATCCTCCAAAAAATATTACCTTCATCCTTGAATCCCCCCATTGGGAATAATGTTTAATGGAATCCTTTTGGCACAAACAAAAATGAGTTGCACGATTTAGAGGTAATGTTTTTTCACAAGGTCCTTCCATTTATTTTACTTCAACACCCATACACTCACTTTATTATGTTAATTTGAAAAAAATAGTTTAATATATATACTAGTATTTTTTTTATTCAAAATTTCGGACCTACACTTACAGACACCTCAATATAATGGATGTGAATCATGCTATTTCGGTATACGGTGAATTGTTGTCTCACGAAACGATGATTGTTCATTTATCCTTTACCAACAATAATGGTGGCAATTATGATATAATATCTATTTATATATGTCATATATTATATTTAATATGTATTTAAGATTCTATATTCCTTTTAAAACACACATCTCTTTACTTTTCATTTGGTGTTAATAAGATAATCTCGTTTGAGGAAATGAGGACTACCACCCCTTAAAGAGATGGGATTCGTTCACACACCACCTCGAATGTTTTAAGGATGTGTTTATGAAAATTATTTAGTATATAAGATATAATAATGCTACTTGAATATATATATATATATATATATATATATTTCATTTACATACCATTTTCAACACTACAATAAAGTGGGAAACATTGTTCATGTGTACGTACGGCTTACTGTCTCCATGAATGGTGTCTTCAATTTCATACTATTATATTCTATAAATTATTATAATAAAATTATAAAGTATATACCTAGTATTTAAATAATGGTTTACATTCTCTAATCATGATATAAGTATAAGGACCAAATATGTAACAAATTAAGACACATGCGAAGAACAATGAAAATATTACCCGAAGTGAAACATTAAGATATGATCATTAAAAATAGGGTAATATAAGGTAATAATGAAACCAAATACGGGATAATCTATAAGATTATTCTTATGTAAAATATTTATAATAAAATTAAATTTATTAGAATGAAAACTTGTATGAGTATATAGAGAGTCTAGACACAAGGTAAGGGGATATCATCTCACATTTAATTTTCACGAGATACATGTTATGTTCTCCACTCTTTCCATTGGTGTGGAGTATGTAAAGACAATGGTTGTAATCTATTTATCTTATACATAAACTTATGGTCATTCACATTTACATTTTATGGTCCTTCTTTCATGGGATTTATCTCTCGAAATTTACAAAATCGGTAAGAATGTTTTGTCTCAACTTTCTTTATTTGAGACACATGTTTTTTTATTCACCTAAAATATTTTTCGAGGTTCATATATATAAATTTTACATTACATATCATGAATATAAATATTTTAATGATATTATATTATTCATGTAATTTCATTTCCTTACATAGAGATCATGACCCCAAGATACCAAGTCATATGAGTTTATTGAGACAATCTCCTTGATTTTCCATATCTCAAGAATATTAATGAGTATCCTTAACCTATATTATTTCATGATATAAACATGTATTTTTACAATTTTTTACTTTGGTATATTTTATAGTTAAGAATGTTTTTTTAAGAATTCCCGACTTTACAATTTCTTCGGTCAGAAATCTATGTTTTCATAAAATGGTTTCCAAGAATATTAAAAAATTATTCTATAATATTTAAAAGAAAATTTTACCTTTTTTATTTTTTCCAATATATTCATGAGAATCATATTATCTCTTTCTAAACAAGGCAATTTTCTAATCCTCTTTTTACCGATAAAAGGGAATTTTCTTTTAACCTCATGCGACATGTATAGATTTACCCACCATCATTACATCGAAGATCCATTTTCATTTATAAAAGGGTTAATATTTGGGAAACTTATTGTAAGTGTGATTTTCAAATAAAATGGTTTTAATTTTTTTAAAGATTGTTTTATAAGTTTTCTTGAAAAATGGTTTTCAAAAGTTTTTCAAGAATATTTTATATTTCATCATGTAAAATAGTATTCAAATCATTTTAAAGATATTTTTATATATTTTTTAAATAGTATTAAAATAAAATGATTTTTAATAATTTTTGGAGGTTATTTTATAAGAATTCATGAAAGAATGTTTTTAAAATTAATTCATGCCTTCTTTATAATTTGTTATGGTATTTTCTAAGAAAAAAGTTTTTAACTTTTTTTTGTAATGAAAAGATATTTTCAAAAATGAAAATATATTTTACTCAAGAATATTATTCCAAATATGTTTTAAATTTATTTTCAATAAATGATGACATTTTTTGATGTTAGTCATGTCTTTCTAGGAAATTATATAAATGTTACATTCATATCATTTCTATTATTGGGTTATTTTTAAAGTCATGGTCTTTATGAAACCTGTTTATCATTTATATGTCATGTGTTTATGAAATCCGTTTCTTTTACATGGGTTCCATATTTTGGAATTCTGAATGTTTTCATGGGTTATGATTTGATGATAGGTTTATGAAACAAATCTCTTTTCCATATGCAAGGATTTGATGAAATATTAATGATACCCATTTCATTTCATGGGTTATGATTTCATGTTTACAAAGCCTATGTCTTTTTATGGGCCCTGATATATGGATTGTTTTATTATCTTTTATCACATGTATTAATGATTTTATTATGATATTTGTGGGATTTATATCTCCCTTGAATGAATTGGGTATTGATAAATGTCATATGAGATCAAAGGGTACACGAGAGGACATCCCATGACTAAATTAATAGGGTATATGGGAGAACATTCAATCCCGAAACAAGAGGGAACATAAGGGAACATCATAATTTCAAGATAAGAGGGAACATGGGAGGACATCTCAATATCAAAATAGGGGGGTACACAGGAGGACATCCTAAGCCCATAAAAATAGGGAATAGGTGAGAACATCCCAATCCCAAATAAGAGGGTACATGGGAGGACACCTCAAGCCCACAACAAGAGGGGACATGGGAGAACATCCCAATCCTGAAACAAGAGGGTACATGGGATGGATTCCCAATATCAAAACAAGAGGTTACGTAGGAGAGCTTACCAATCCTGAAGTAGGTAAACATGTGATTAACAAAACCCTAACATGTTAAATATGTATTGGTTGGTCACCATGACTTTGGGTTTTTATATTTGTTTTTTACAGTCCCATAATTTATTCCTATGTAATGTTATCATGAATTTTGTCCAATATTTTTTTATGATTCATGAATTATAAACTTCCAATCTTTATTATGATATTTGATATGAAGGGTACGACCTTCAAATTTTATTCTCATGTCCTATACCCTTTTATTCATGTTATACTTATACATTTTCACTATTTACACTTACTGAGCATCTATGCTCTCCCCTTTCTTTTGTTTCCTCTTCTGAAGTAATAATGAATGGTTTTAGGTAGAAGTTCTAATGGTGTAGATTTTTATGGTACATGTTGAAGACCATTCCTTATGATAGAAATTTTTATCCATGTTTCCATAGACACTAAAATATTTTTTTCCTTCGGTATTTATTTTTGTAATGTACTAAATATTCATCTAAAATGATTTAATGTCTATGTATGATAAGCTTCTGTTTCTATATGAACCATTCTTGGATAGCTATCTTGACATATCCAACTTCATCATCCAAACATATGAGTCCTCTCAAATCATCTATAGACCTCATAAATAAGAGTATATCATATTTACGTGTCTATGATACTGATTTATAAGGACAATGTTCCACCAACTAAATGCATCTTCTCCTTACTAGAAATGAGATTCAATCCCCGTGATCCTTTATAACACTATAGAGGTACGTATTATTTTAGAATGCCTAGGGAAATACCTAACATGTCTGCACCATCTCATATTGATGGACTCAAACTCCTGGGATTTGATATGCATCATCCATACCCTGACTAAAAAGGAAGGTTTAATAATCCTAGTATTCAAACCTCATCAATATTACCCTAATAGATCTTCTATTTCCCTTGGAAAAGATATATGGCTTCAAGGAACCCAGATTCTTTACAATGAATACATTTTTAGGGTTCCCGTATAGGTGCCTAGGGCATTCAACAACGTGTGTCACTCTATAAAAAATCGAATTTCGATCCTTATGAGCCTCAACATACACCATTGTAGGATCCATCGCATCATAGTGTTGTAGGTCACTCATTTCATGCATGCACCATATACCATGCTCAAACAAATTATCTGAGAAAAATGACCTAAAACTAAAGCAACAGATGGTCTGAGCTAAAATACCTCAAACTAAATAAATAAATTATATGATCTAGAAGAACATAAACTAAACAATAGATGGTTTGAGGTAAATGACCTTAAGAAAAATAAATATATGGTATGAGATAAACGACCTTAAACTAAATAAAAATATGGTCTGATATATAAAAGTCCTTAAACAAAAGAATCAAATGGTCCATGCTAAAAGACCTTAAACTAATGAAATATATGTTCTGAATTAAAAGACCAAAAACTAAATCAATATATGGTTTGAGCTAAAAGAACATAAAATAAAGAAAAATATGGTCCAATATAAAATACCTTAAACTAAATAAAAAAATGGTCCGATCTAAAAGACCACAAACTAAAGTAACAGATGGTCCAAGCTAAAAGACCATAAACAAATGGCACATTTGGTTCCAACAAAAAGAACATAAATTAAATTAACTGATGGTCCATTATAATAGACTATTAACTAAATAAATATATTCTCTGAGTTAAAAGACCCTAATAAAAAGTAATAGATGTTCTGAACTAGATGACTTTAAACTAAAGAAATAGATGGTCTGAGCTAAAAGATCTTAAACTAAAGAAATGGATGGTCCATGATGAAAGATATTTTACTAAAGCACATGGAATTCATTGTGAGGCCCCTTACATGGAATTGTTACGATCAATATGCTTTTGTGAATATGTAATAAACTCATTCTACATGATATATCTCCTACCTAGGTGATCCATCTACACATCAGGTGACCTAATGATAGCTGGAATATATTACCGACACAGAACCTCCTATGGGATGATCCTTCATGAGCATCCCTCAAAGGAAATCTGTTAGGATCTCAACATCCAATTATAAGAATTAATTATCATTAAATAAAAATAATGGGATGTGTATCATTAGAGATTCAAAAAATATTAAAGAAAATAAATGCTACCCACATCAAAAATAATGGAAGGGTGGAAGATATCAAATAAAGTCCAGTAAACTAGTTAATTTATAATATATAAAAGAAGGGATCTCTACATAGAAGAGCTTCTCTAATGAATGTATGAGACAAATAATGATGGAAAAATTATGCTGCCATTATAGCATTAGCTCATATGATTCTTTAAGAAATGAATGTATTTTCTCCATTAAAGTCACATATTGACACAATTGATCAAACAATTCAATATATGCTTCTGTAAAAAGCTCAAGATCATTTTCGTTGGAAACAACAACAATTTTGGATTTCCATAAAGCATCTAGGGATCCCTTTTACTCCAACATGGTTTTTTCCAATATCTGAAATGAATATTGGAACCTGGATTACTCTATCTGAAGACGATCAATTTTAGATTGGATATGAACAGTATGAGCCTTCCGAGCATTGATTGTATCCTAGTGAGTAGTGGCATCCATTTCTCATTCAGTGGCATCATTCACATCTTCACTCTAGTCCTGCTTCATTGAATAGTAAGCCTCGACAACTATAACCCTGAACTCATGGTCCCTATTCTACTCTGGTACAAATATTACCTCTTTCACCCAAGAATGAAGGGCACAATAATCAAATATTTTATATCCAATAGTGGGAAACATGAATCGAATATGGACCAATCGGCCTTTAAACTCATCTAATAGAGTTTATAACACCAAAATCCAAATCTCAATCTATATACATCACCACATTGATTGATAGGGTGTTTCAAATCTAGGGCCATGATCTAGGTTTATCATGGGGACAAGAACATATTCTGTTAAATGATCACACAATGATAGGGTTGTCCCCATGGTCTTTTACTCATGAGGTGAGAGAACTAGCCTCTACAATGTTACATTCAATTTGAGAAACTCTTAGAGGTGATGACACCAAAGCTTATAAACTCCAAGGATAAGGTGTAATAATAAGGGAAGTATGAGTATGCTAGTTAACTGGATAAATCATGAAGTTGTATTAAATATCATTAGGTGTGACTAAGGATATAAATATACCTTTTTTTATCACATCATTTCCATAATCCACTAACTCAACTCCGTTTGAAAGATAAGATGAAACACTCTCTTGTGACGAATGATTTTGCACTACCTCTGGCACCCTGTCTGCAGAAAAGACTTTCTCACCACCTTTATGGAATTAAATAGTAGAAGTTGAAGTTAGGAGGTATAAAATGAGTAAAAAAAGGGTATTTACCTGGTAAAAAGAGTCAATATTATTTTCATCTCACATCCATGATAGCCAATTCATTGGAAGAATAACTACCTACATCAAAACCCTCCAAAAATTCCTACATCAAAGCTGGATCAGATGAAACATTATCCAATACATCTACTGTAGGAAATAGACCCAGTTGAATTGTCCCCCTCGACCATGTCTAATCCTTGTTGGATTGGGTTTAGTAGTGGAAGATCCTCTATAGAAATTAGAAACTCACCCACATCCTTGAGAACATGAATGGGATAATCTAAAAAATCTTGGTGGGGACCTGAAAATTCCCAAAATATCCTGAATGTGCTGCTAGAATAATTTCAGATAAAGAGGGGAATCAAATACCCTGTTTACATGGGGGTTCCGGAAGAGAATTATATGATAATACAGATTGCTTCCATTTCTTTTTCTTCTTATTTTAGGAATAAGTGATTCTAGAAGGATTTGTTGTTCGAACCGTCACCTCAGAAGAAGCAATCACTTCCCTCATTTGAACCTATTGGCATTAAGAACCTTCATCATCAGCTCCCAAATCACAACCAAATTCCTCCCCCAAAAACGTACTTCGGGGAGAATATTCAGGGGATGGTAAGGTTGGGAGATATTTAGCATCCTCCTCTAATATCCATACATATAAGTTATGGAAACATGATGGAAAGTACAATGTGGAATCATAAGAACCACAATTGATCGGTACTCACCAATTCTTCGATAATAGGGTAACCCTGCTCATCCAAAGTAATTTGAAGCATACTCGGAAGGACCATTTGGTGGACCTGTGGGGAATAAAATATCTGAACCTGGGAACAAAGAAATACTTAATCAATACATCCAAATATACCCCTTACTTCCCCTATATTCTCTTGGAAGCTAATGTCATGAGGCACAGTGATATAAGTGTAACCATCCAAAAGAACCTTTGAGAGGACCAGTATGACCCAAAGGGAATCCCTAGATTACTTCACCATGTAGTTCTCCCATTTATGGGGCACGATGGGAAACATCATGTCACAAATATACCTTACAGCCATATTGGTTGATTCATCTACTGGAAATTGAGATCCTTTGACCTCCATGTGTAGTGCCACCTAAGGTTCTACGCTCATGGAATCCAAATGCTTCCCTGGCCTGGGATTGTATTCAACAACCATAGGATGACAAGCCTTGCTCACCAAATTGGATAATTGACCATTGGGATATGAGTGGATCAAAATATATACATATCCTTGGTATAAGCCGACAACTACATCCTGAGGGTGGAGGTGTACTTCCACATGAGTTAATTCCTGGGTTAACATTTTCCAAAATTGGAGCGATGCTATCAGATTCTCCAACACTCAAACATGAACTGCACTGGGATACCTTTATTGGATGCACAAAAATTGGTGGTTAAACTATCATGGTGCATATAATAAAAAAATGATGTCACCATTAATGCAGGTAGAAAGAACCCCATCACAAAATGAGATCATATAAGCATGTTCACTATGGCTATCCTTACTATCATTGAAAAAAATTCCAATAAAAACATGACATTATTCTTTAATGGAGAAACACTCATAACGTTTCAAAAAATCCATAATTTGTTAATCTTTTAATACGATGGGTCTTAACCCATTAATACACTATAGGTATGGTATGAAGTATAAGTTAGGTATTTTGCGGATGTTTATATATTCATAACCACCTAGATGATCCCCTATCCCACATCATAGCACTTGGAAGGGGCCCAAGAATTTATAAGAAGCCACTCCCTTATAATCACAATAAGATAGGTGGTAAATATCTTCCAACATAAGGATCCCGAGTCCGAAGTGGTCCTCCCAAACCGTCTTAGTCACTATCAAAAAAGTGGACACTTAGACCCCACTCCCTCTTTTTTGGAGTAAGTATCCACTCAGGTACATGCCAAGGAAACTAGATTGTGGGACCAATCAGTCAACACTAGAGAAAACCTCTCATCCCCAATCTCTAAACATAGCACATTCAACCCTAGACCAATGAGCACTCGATGCTCTATAAGAGTCCTTAATAACCCAAGCCTTCATATTCTTGACATCTGGCTCAGAACAAGTCTTCCAAATAAAACACACAAGCCATTTTTTGAAGGGAATAGAATCCTCAAGAAGCACCCCTTTTAGGTTAGTATTACCAACTAACTTAATTAGCTCTTACATTAAAGGAGGAGTTTTGGTCACTTCAACCCATTAATATAGGGGAGGAAATAATTTATCATACATTCTACTAAGGATAGTTGAACCAAAAATCTATTCCATGTCAGCAAGAATAATTCTAACATCACTGTGTGTGATGTTGGAGGTGTACATATCCGGGATCCAATAGCTAAACAACTCCACAATCAGATTCATATTGCAATATGACGTTGTTTGTGATGTCCAATAATCTTCATAAATAAATATTTCCATATGCTCCTTTGGAAATTTAGAAATAATATATTGAACCCAGAAGGTCCATCTTGAGTCATGTCCAAAGCTTCCCCTGACAAGTAGTCTCAATTCGAGATGCACCAATACGTTTGATCAGCAGCTTACTGCCTCATTATCGAGTGATACATATGGATATCCCAATCAGATACATGACCAGTACCATTGATTTCTATCATAATGAATTCTAGTAGATGACCATTCACATGGTACCCATTAGAGATGAATCCCCTCCCTGGAGAAATGTTACCATAGAGAGTATTTTGTACCCTTCGAATTTAAGAGGAGGGTGTAAAAGATGAATTCAATAGAGGAATGAAAGTGTCATTTTTAAGAAAAACCCTATAAAGGGGAAATAATTCCAAAAGGGGATTGTTTTAGAGATTCATCTCATCAATTTTAGTAGGGTCTATTGATATGAACCAACTGAACAACATCATGTAGGGTCTACGCTCACTATCATAGGCTCACAGTGGACAATTGCTTCTCTCGCCTCCCTCTTTGACAACGTTTTAGTAGGTTGATGAGATCTTGAATCCGTATGAAATTAAGTAAGTGACATACATCAGAAACATAAAATGAAAAGTCTTGAAAAAAAAAGGCATGACATAATAAATTGGCACCATATAGATCATATGACTTAGAAAGGGATTTTAAAACCACATAAAATGTTTGTCAACCACCTGACCTCTATAGGACCTGTGGGAAGCATAACCCATGCAGGCTATCACAAAAATTGCATAAACCCCAGAAGACCTGCGATCACATGACTTGAACACGGTCAAGAGATTAATAAATTTTCAAATAACTGGGTTATTGAGTCTCATGAAACCACATGAGGAGACCCTGGCCCTCACCTAAAAAGTATAATTAATTACCAAAAAATAGTTCGTGGTCGAGGATAACGAGTGCCTAAGTAGAAATTAGCCTTTCACAAGAGATTCATTGGAATGGGTCTGCACTACAGACATGCAGATATGGTTGACGATCAGGGTTTACTATTATCTCTCACAACAGGAGCAACAATGTGAGCTCTCTATGAATAGATAGCAGTTGAGATGAATTTTCCTCCAATAACCAATATATATGTGTTTCGCAGAATAAAAAAAGGTCACTCGGTTGACCAAACATCACATAAAACACTTGTTCACGACAGAATAAAATACTATGGTGAGCATTATATTTCTTCATAAAATATTCTTTGTCCCCTAGTACATCACTCATCATAGGGGGAATTTGTTGAAGCCCACCAAATAATCATTTCTAAACCAGAAAGGAGGAAATACTTGAATATGGGTTATATTTTACCCATAAATGAAAAGAACAAGGGGATGTTCAATGATTTGTAAATTATCTAGGATACTCAGGATCACATGAAAATTTCAAGGTTATGTGAAGGCCCCATGCATGGCGCATTTCTCACAGCTAGTCTCGTAGAGCAGTCTTCAACAAACCTGATTGCTCTTGTAAAGGCCCCCCAAAAAATTGAATGAGTTCCCCTAGGCTGCGTGGTTTTTCATTGGAAAGTTCCATACAAACCATCCAAAATACTTTGTGAATAAAGAGGTTTGAAATTCTAAAGGAAGATGCCCCCAGTGATCATGAATCTAAAGCGCCAAGTCATCATTGGGAAGAATAAGATCCCATGGTGATATATAAGAAATCTCGCATGACAATTAACAATTTTCCACAGAATATGAAGCATATAAAAGGTATGAGGTGAAATGGGTTCATAGTCATTGAGAGACATGTGATGCACACACAAAGCAATTCATGAGATTCTGCGAGTGCTTAGTGACATTTCCACCCCACCTCACTAACCCTATAGTTTGTCATCCTTTCCACATGGAAGTCCTTGGATATGTCTAGGAAACCCTGTAGTGCTCTAAGGATATATGGATGGACCGATCCAACACATGCTTGCACACTCCCAATATTACCCATATTGGTAAAGAATGACATCATCCAAAAATCATGTAAAAATAATAGATACTAATCATGCCAACTCATATGATCCCTGAACATTGAAAAATAAAATAATGAAGACAAAAAGGGAGAAGGTGAGAGGGTTTCACAATCGAAAAAAGACATGTAACACACCCTTGATGACCCAGATGGTACCCCAATCCCTCAACAAGATGTTTTATTTGTGAAATCCCTTTGTCATTTCATCCATATCCACAGGACGTGAAATGCTCGCACACCCCCATAAGAACCATATTGGCTACGTGAGGCTTCTCCAAAAAAATAATAATAAATAACCTAGGAAACACACATGAAATCTTTATTGACTCCAAACCTTTGTTATATAAAAAACATGATCAAAATAGAGGATTTTAGAGGTACTCGTGGTCACGGAAAGGCACAATACATGCCTAGTGAACCCGCAACACTGTCATGTGAGACCCTAGGACAAGTCACCCAAGGTTTCATGGGTGTCTTATCATAGGCAAATGGATCTTTAAAACACCCTCAGATATTTCATAATGAAATAATGAACATACTTATGAGCATATTCATAATCAAACAAGTCCCCATTATCATAAATATTACAATAAAGGAAGAGACTTGTGATTTCTAATAATTAGGAGGCATGCTCGAAGTAGTCCTTGATAGAGACTCCCAAAACCCTATGGCACCATAATTCCTCTGATGGCTCCAACCTGGAGTCACTCTAGATATTCCACACAATCCAGTAAGTACCCAGGGTGACGAGCCTATAAATTAGCCACCCAACATGAAGAAAAGGTTGTTTTTTAGGACTACTATGCATGTTGGATTCTTGATGCCCATACTTTATAGGATTCAGCTCTCGAATTCTACAGACTATGTGGATGGATCATGCGAATGGATAGTTATCCATTAGGTAATAAACTAGAAGACTGGTAGATTATCCATGTTCTGGGAATAATATTACTCAATGTGATCATTCATTGATCCTGAAAAGGATCTCTTATAGGTTATATGAAGACCATTCTATAATCCTACTAGATCATGTGAGACTCAAGACAAACTAACATTAAAAAAACAAAACTCATTCACTATAAAAGGGGTATAACCAAGATAAAATGTAGATGGATTAATAAAAAGGCATTCTTGCTACCCCTCATGGGATTTATATGTGTTATCCGAAGACATGCAACAACACCAGGGCGCGTCACCCAAATTTCACAACACCCCTTTGACATGTCATCTGGGAAACGTGAAGTTATCCATACGTGTCAGTGAAAATCATACATTTCCCCCATTGGTTCCACTTTGATCTATAGAAATCTTTGGTTCCATCACTCAAGACTTGAGGCTTCCCTTGGACACATCACCTGACTAAAATTACGACGTTATCTCATGTTAGTTGAGTCTCATGAAAGAATACAGACATGAAAACCAAACTCTAATGATTCCCTCCAAGAATCTCATCTGGGACTCAAGATGCCCTCTTAAAATGCTTGTTAGGTATCCTGATGACTTATAGAGGTTTAATTCAAGACTTTAATTATTTAAAACATTTCCCTAAGACAAGGGTTGTTCAAAACATTTCCCTAAGCCATGGGTTGTTCAAAATATTTCCATCAACACTCAACCTTTAGGGTAGTGTTACCACAACAAGTAACATGGGAATTATTCAAAACATTTACCTAAGCCAAGGGTTGTTGGAGGAAATTAACAACAAACTCCAAGGATACAAGGAAGGGATTATGCTATCACTACTGCTAAGGTGAAGATGGAAAACGATTTGGTGATAGGTAAACTAGATATTCAATCAAGAATATTGATTGTACTATTTTATTTTATTAATGTGCATTAGTTAATATCTAGTATGTTTAGTAGAACTATTCAAACACAACTTCAAAAATTTGAGACTGAGTAATCTATGACAACAGAAAATGGGGAAATTATTACATCTATAGTATATAACTCTTCCACAATTAACATATGTGGACTGATGATCCCAAAAAATCTCTTCATACATCCTTTAGTGGGGTTCGAGGTTATCATAGGCATGGATTATAAATCTGTATACAAATCCAATGTCAACTTTTGTGAAAGGGAGATCACTCTTCACATACCAAAGAATCCTCTAATTCTTTACATTTGTAAGGAGGAATATGAATCTCTTTTTTAATCATGGTCTCATGTATAGATATTAATTCTTTCTGATGAAGAATATTGATCTCAAATTATTGAGAAAGAGGATACAATCATGCTCGAAGAAATTACCATTATAAGGGACTACACTAATGTATTTCTCGAATAATTTCTTGGTCTTCCTCATAATTGAGAGGCCAATTTCTCAAATGAAAATCTTCCTAGATCACTACCCATATCAAAGAAAAATTATAGAATGGCCATCATAGAGTTGGAAGATATGAATAAGTCATTATAGGAGAATCTAGACAAGAGTTTCATATCCCAGAGTGCTTCACCTTGGGGATAACCAATCATATTTGTCAAGAAAATGATGGTTCAATGTGCCTTTGTATTGATTATAATTATCTCAATAAAATCACAATTAAAAACATGTATCCCATGTTTTAGATAGATTAATCATTCGATCAGTTTTGTGGGGATAGTTATTTCTTTAAGGTAGACCTTCGGTCATGATATCACCAATTAAAGGCGAGGAAGGAAGATATTCCCAAAACTATCTTTCAAACAATGTATGGAAACTATGAGTTCATAGTCATTCCCTTCAGACTCACTAATTCTCCAGAAATATTTCAGTTTTTAATGAATAGAGTCTTTTGAGATTACCTTGAGAAATCCGTGGTAGTCTTTATTTGTGATTTTCTGATATAATCCAAGGGCAAGGAGGGACATGAGGAGTATTTGAATAATCTTCTAAAAACTTTTAAAAGGAGAAACTATATTCAAATTAGAGTAAATTTGTGTTATGAATGTAGGAAGAATAATTCATAAGGATTTCTATCACGATTAAAGGGATATTTATATACCCTTCCAAGATAAAGGAAATCAAAGAATGGTCCATGCCAACATCTATAACGAAGATCCAAAACATTATTTGTATATATGGGTATTATCGATGATTTGTTAAAAATATATCATGATTTCTAGACCCAATAAAAAAGGTAACACAGAAAGGGGTGATGTTTTTATATACTCAAGAATGAAAAGAAATATTTAAGGAGCTAAAAATTAGTCATAACCCTGCACTAGTATTCACACTCCTAATAAGTGGAGAAATATTTATGGAATACCATGATGCTTCAAATAAGGTAATAGGATGTGTGCTGATGAAAAATTATAAAATGCTATCCTACACCTCAAGGTAGCTGAAAATCTAGGTGAAAAACTATCCCATGGATGATCTGGAGTTGGCAGTTTTGATATTTATATAGAAAATATGCCAACATTATCTATTTAGGTTAAAGTGTGAGATATATACTGATCATAAGAATCTAAAATATATATTCATGCAGAAAGTGATTAATATGCTTCAATTAATATGGTAATATCTAATCAAGGATTATGACTTCTCAATCCACTACCATCCTGATATGGAAAATAAGGTGGAATCTTCTCTAACTAGAAAGGATCTTGAATCATTATCATTTATGAGAATTTAAATAGATCCTATATTCATAGATCTTAGGACGATGGGCATGAGAATAATTAAGGGCAGAACATAATCAATCATTTCTCAAATGATCCATCCCTCATTTAGAAAATAAAGGATGAAAAATGAAAACATGTGGAAATTTTGAAAATGGTGGAAGATATTAAAAATGGGAAATCCATTGAGTTCAAGATTGATTAGGATGGATTTTTATGATTTTCATCATGATTATGTGTACCATATTAGAGAGAGGTAAAGAAGGGTTTTTTCAATGACGTATAGAGCTCAACTATCTTTGTTCACCCAGGGAAAATAAAGATGTATCGAGATCTATGAGCGAACATTTGGTGGGAAAATATGAAGAAGGAGATTGACTAATTTACATCAAAGTTCCTAGAATTTCAGACATTGAAGGATGAAACGAAAAAGTTTAAAGGGATGATGAAACCACTACCCATAATAACATGGAAGTTGGAGAACATCACCATGAACTTTTGCATAGAACATCCATGGACATCCCGGGGAAATAATGAATTATGGGTCATTGTGGACTTTCTTACAAAGATAGATCACTTTATCTCACTTCAAGAATATTTCTCATTAGATCTACATGGAGTAATATATATATCAAAGAGGTGTTATGTATGAATGGAGGACCACGATCTATTTTTTCCAATCAAGATCCGAGATTCACCTTGACATTTTGGAAAAGTCTCCAATACTCTCTAGGCACTGAAACAAACTTCAGTATGAACTATAATCCTCAAATTGATGTCCAATCAAAGAAAAGTATCCATAAATTGGAAGAAATTTTGAGATCATGTTCTATGGATGCAAAATGATGGTGGGACCAACATGTTCCTCAGTTTTAATTATCTTACATCAATTGTTTACACTCCTGTATCTGAAAGACCCTATATGATTCCGTATATGGGAAAAGGTGAAGAACACCATCATGTTGGGATGATGTTGGTAAGAGAAAGCTTTTAGGACGAGAAATGGTTGATGAAATGGTGGAGAAGGTGAAAACCATTCAGCATCACTTCAAGGGAGCTCATCATTGGTAGAACAATTATGCAGGCAATCGGCGACGAGACCTTGAGTTAAAAGTTGGAGACATGGTATTCCTCCATATATTTCCATGGAATTAAATCATGAGGTTTGTGATGAAAATAAAGATATGTCCTAGGTACATTGGCCCCTCTGAGATTCTTGATCGTGTTGGAGCAGTGGCCTATCGACTATCCCTTTCACCTACCATGACTAATGTATACAATGTCTACCACGTATCCCTCTTAAGGAATTACATACAAAATCCTTCCCATGTACTACATTCATATGTGGTACATCTAGATAATGATCATTCTTAAGAGGAGAGGCTGGTGAAGATATGGGATCATAAAGATAAATTTATATACCTCAATACTATTCACCTAGTAAATGTGTTGTAGTAAGGCCATATGTAAGAAGAGGCAACATGTGAACTGGAGGAGGCAGTGATGGAAAAGTATCCACAAGTATTTATGGCTTAGAATGTAAAAAAATTCAGAGGGTGAAATTTCATAAGGGGGGATAAATGTAATGAACAAATTTTTTATCAATGAAATTCCCTTTTTATAATTACATTGTATATTATAATTATATAATATTACATATATAACACAATAAAAACTATATAAATAAAGAATGAGTAAAATAAATTGTATCTATAGATTTTAAAGAACACATATTGATTAAACAGTAACTTGACCCTTGGAATAGTAATGTGATCCTTATGTATAGTAAACTAGCTAATGTAATAGTAACCCTACAAAATAATGTATAAAAAATATTTATCCATCCTATATGTGAGACTATGATATAATTATATCCAAGTATAAGTAAATATTTTTTTAAAAAAAATTATTAATTATGTGTTGGGATATTTGTTAGTCTTGTATATTTAATTAAAATTTTATGAATAATTTAATAAATTAAAACAAAATTTATTTTCATAAAATTAATTAATAAATTATTAGTTTGATTTATTATAATCATAAGATAATTTTATGAGATCATAATTAATATTTCAAAGTGTTGGAAAAGCAGTTTTAATTTTAAAATGCTTATTTTTCAAGTAAATTATGATTTTAAATGAAAATTAAATTTCCCTTATTTAGAAAATAATTTCCATAAAATAAAGTTAATTTTTAAATTCTAAATGTCAAAATATGCATATGGTGAATTTTTTGGGGTTTTCTAAAATACATGATTTTTTTGGTGAAAAGTAAATAAGATAATTTATGAGAGATACTAAATAAATGAATTTCTATATCCTTTTTGAGTCATGGATGATGTAAATGGACACTGGTTGGAAATCACATGATATATTTACCATTTTTGGTCACAAAAAGCAATAATATTCATACAATTGAGAAAAAATATTAATCTAATGATTCAAATAATGGGAACCCCCCTCTCCTTCACCATAATACCACCCAACTTTACCTCTTCCCTTCACTAATATCATGACTTTTTCATAGTCCAAATTCTTCTAAAATCTCTCCCTAAGACCCTATTCCATGTATATCATCCCTTTATCTCGTCAAAATTCCAAATACCCTCCGCTAAGGAGGATATCAAGGAAGATATATTCCAGAGGTAAATTCCACTTTTCATTTCATTTATTTTCATTCAAATTCATTTTTCCTTTTCTATTACTCGCCTCCTTTAATCCAAATGTTATGACAATTATAGAAAATTACATGTAACATAATGTTTTTATGATAATTTAATAATTCATCATCATCTATCATTTCCCTTCCTTTTATACTAGAAATTAAAATACCATCCGATATGTGTTAATTTATCACATTCTAGGACAACTGGTTTTCAATTTCTATTACCGTCTTTAATTATGGTTATGAAGAAATTTTGATGTTTGAACAAGACTATTATAAATTTATTATTTAAAATGTAATGTTCTTGAATAAGTTGTACACATGATATGAATTTATGAAAAAAAATGTGTTCAATGTGATCAAAAAAATGCCAATTGACCAAAACAGTTAACATTAATGTTTTATTTAAGGATTGATCATCACTCCAAATAATCAAATTAATTTTAAAACCATTAAATATTAATAATGTTCACTAATAACATACAACTTCAATTCTGGACATCCATTCTCATATTACATGTTTATCCTTACATATATATAAGTAAACCAATCTTGAAAACCAAGGAAACAAACGATTCCAACCAATGAAATTGAACCACTAAACTAATCAAAAAATTTATTAATGAACATATTAATGTTATAAAAAAATAATTTCATGAATAATATGTTATGTAAATATTAATTAATGAATTTGTTTTTGTTATCCAGGACATTATGATCAAGCGAAGTACACCATCAGACTTATGGTAAGGGATTCTACCTGAACCTCCATTATTCCTTCAGGTTTCTCTATCATTCTTTTTACACAAATTAAGTTATATGTTATTTTTATATATTTATTATAAATACTACTAACATGATACAAAATAATTTAACAATGTACATTCGCTATTATATTTTTGGGAATATACCTGTTTTTATGTGGTTCCCTCATCAATACTTCCTGATAAGAAAACCCTTTTAAGGGAACATCCCGATCTCATAATCAATTTCAAGATCACTCTATAATATTTTTTAAGAAACCATTATTTTATAAAACCACAATTGTTTTATAAAAAAAATTCTTGGTTCACTTATGGTTTTATATAAAATATTATTCCGATCTCTATTTTAAATAATCTTTAGAATTTTCCTTAAAACCACGCTAAAATGTTTTAATGCTAAAATGTATTAAATACTATTGTTGAATGTTGAAACTTCTATTTGAAATCACATAACATGATATATGAATTTTTTACTTATGAATTTACATGTATGTTTTAATTCCATTATTCCATGGACACTCATTTGACACACCAATTCTTTATGATTTATGGCATGATTATGATACCAATTTCCTCCCATGAGTACCCTTATGTTTATGTATGATTGACTATGTATGATTCCAAATGTGGAAAGTATATTCATGAACTTTTTATGATGGGAACATTTAGATAGTTCTCCAATGAATTGGGTAATGTTTAGTCCCATGAGACATTATGTGCAACGGTCTTGGCGGTTAACCTGGACTCATGCAACCATGTGCAACGATCGTGGTGGTTTAGCTTGAACTGTGATCCTATGTGTGAAATGAGACTTGAATCACGATAAAGTCATGTTTTATGTTGCTTACACATTAATAGGAATCCATTTTTTCGATTCCATGTTTATATATAATTATTTCATTTGTTTCATTCCGTTTTTATATCATTATGTCATGCCTTCTAACCCATGTGCTAAAGCATTCTTCTTATGTTTATTCCCTTACTCGGTTTTTTTTTCTCATCCCATAGTTCATGTTATCTACTGGTTATCATATAAATATGTATGAGCGTAATGGAATTTAGGTTCTCTTTTTTTGAAGATTACATGATGAAATGGTTTATCTATTACCATGTTTTTAGTTTTATGTACTTAGTCTTCCAATATTCTAGAAATTGCAATACTTGTCCTGTAATATGGTGTTATTATGATTAAAATTACGTAATGATATGTGTAAAAGGATTGGGTCACTATTTTTGGTATCAGAGGAAGGTCTAGTTATTTTGGGGGATTAAGAATAATGCACTTTAGTAAGGACCTTAGGGATGATACTATGTAAAATAAAGAATCCTTAAATTTGGGTAAGTGTAGAGTAAGTGGTTAATTAATAAAATAAATCACTGTCTGGATACAAAAATGTGGATGTGGCTCTGGTATAGTTGTATCTAGGGGTAAAGCCTAAAAAATCCACTTTGAGAATGACTCGAACAGGAATTGGTGCATGAGAATGGGCCTTTCTGCACTCCTCATTTGACACTCTGAGAGGATATGCTTTAGTAAATTCAAAATCATAGAATGAATCTTTATTAAAGAAAAAAATAATCCCATAAAAATAATTTTTAGGAAATAGATCTTGGATTACCTAGAATGAATCCTACAGAATCACACATTAGGATATACTTTTCCTTTTAGAGTTTTTGATTTTATGTTTAAAGTCTCCTTTTTATGCAAAGTATCAATCCCCCTAATTGTACGTTCTTTTTCTTAGTTAATGGGAGGAAATATATGAACACATGAAAAAAATAAACATGATAGTAAATGGGATGATTACACTAATGATATGCCTGATATAATCGGAACGAATGATCATATCTTTATGATAGTACTTCCTCAGTTATCTAAAGTTATGAATAATAACATGAATCTTCTGGAACGATCTCATACTCTAAGGAAAGAGAATGTTTCAATATAATCCTTCATTCATCAAAGGACTCCCATGTTTAGTGGATCTTTTTATCCCCTCCTTATGGAATAGTGGATTAAATCCATTTGAAAGATATTCTATGACTTCCTGTGTTCAGAAAAAGATAAATTAATAATGGAGGTCTATCATTTTTAGGGGGAAGATGATCATTGGTGGAAACTTATCATGAATATGAATTCCCTATAGGAATTTTATACCATGGATTGGGAGGAAACCATGAAAATGTTTTTTAAATAAAAATTTTCCTAGAACCCTCTACCACAATATGGAAGGAGAGTTTATCAAACTCAAGTAGAAGGAAGATGAATCCATATGGGTGTATGAAGAAAACATCACAAGGTTTTTGAGATATGCCTTCATCATTTTCATTATAAAAAATTTAAGGTGGATCTCTTCTTTAATGGAAAAAATATGAGTATGAAAAAAGTGTTAGTGATTCCTGACATCGACAGTTATGCAGAGATTATCTGTTTTTCCCTTAAGGTTGAAATGGAGATCAGAAACTCTCATTGGTCTCATGGACCTAGTGAAAAATCAAAGAATAGAGTCTAATATGGGTGGTTCATAAAATAAATCCCATGATGGAAATAAGATCGAACATAATATGTGTCAAAATTGTGCGAAGAAGCATGTTGGGAACTATCTAAAAGGAACCCATAATTGTTTAAAATATGGAAGAATGGGATATCTGGATAGAAACTGCTGGAGGGATATGAAGAGTCCCACTAATTTTGGAAGATAAAAGGGAGGATCAGATCCACACTGATCATGTAGTGTAATGTTATAACTACAAGGAACATGGTCATTGGGAAAACAATTTCCATTAGCTAAGGTTTATTAGAGGAAATAAACAACAACCTCCAAGGGAACAAGGAAGGGATTATTCTATCACTATAGATGAAGATTATATGGACACTGATATGGTAAAAATTACACTAGTTCTTCAATCATGAATAGCGAATGTACTATTTGATTCTGTTTATACACATTCTTTCATATCATTTATGTTTAGTATAAAAATTTGCACACCACCTCAAAATTTTGAGATTGAGTTATCTATGAGAACAAAAAATTGGGAAACTATTTCATCAAAAGTATATAAATCCTCCTCGGTTAACATTTGTGGACTGACCCGCCCCCCCCCCCCCCCCAGAAAAGATCATCATACTTTCTTGAGTGGAGTTTGATATTATCTTAGGCATGTATTGGATATCATTATACAAATCCAACATCAACTGTTCGGAAAGGGAGACAAATCGCGACAACGCCAGTATCATATAATTATATACATGTTTAAGGAGGAATATGAATCTTATTTTGAATAATTATATCAAGGGTGGGTATTAATTCCTTATGAGTAAAAATATATAGCTCAAATGTGTGATACTAAAGAGAGAATCATGCTCGAAGACATTCCCATTATAAGGGACTACACTGATATATTTCATGAAGAATTATCGAGTCTTCCCCAATATCAAGAGGTCAAGTTATCAATTGAACATTTTCTTGGATCTCTACTTATATCAAATACAACTTATAGTATGTACATCATAGATTTGGATTATCTAAATAATCAGTTACAGGAAAATATAGACAGAGGTTTCATATGCCCGAGTGCTTCACCTTGGGGAGAACCAATCCTCTTTGTCAAGAATAAGGATAGTTCAATGCACCTATAAATTCATTATCGTGAGCTTAATATATCATGATAAAGAACAAGTATCCCCTTCCTCAGATAAATGAATTTTTCAATCAGTTTTGTGGGGATAGTAATTTCTCTAAGGTGGACCTTCAGGCAGGATATCACCAATTAAAGGGGAGGAAGGAAGAAATTCCCAAAGTTTCTTTTCGAACGAGGTATGGCGACTATGAGTTCATAGTTATGCCCTTCAGACTCACTAATAATCCAACAATATTCATGGATATAATTAATATATTCTTAATAGATTACCTTGAAAAATGTTTTTCATTATTTATTGATGATCTTTTGATATACTCTAAGAGCAAGGATGAACATGACGAGAATTTGAATACAGTTCTAATGACATTGAGAAAGGTGAAGTTATATGGAATGTATAGTTAATGTGAGTTATGGATGGAGTAAGTATCATTCATAAGGAATGTTATCACTAGTAAAGGGATATCTATAGACCCTTACAAGACTAGGGAAATTGAATAATTGAACAAACCAACATCTACAATAGAGATCCACAACTTTTTTGGGCCTAGCTAGGTATTATCTATGATTTTCATAAATCATGTCATGGTTGTCAAACCCAACAAAAAAAGATGACATGGAATGGGGTGAAGTTTCTCGAGACTCAATAATGAGAGGAAATCGTTAATAATATCAAAAGGAGTATTATCACGTCACCATTAATCACACTCTCGATAAGTAGAGAACTCTTTGTGGTGTAAAATGATGCTTCACAGAAGGAATTAGGTTGTGTGCTGATGAAAATTATTTATTGATAGACAACATCTCAAGGTAGATGAAAATCCATTGAAAAAACTATCCCATGCATGATCTAGAGTTGGCAGTTGTGTTCTTTATATTGAAAATATAGAGACATTATCTATATGGGGAGAAGTGTGAGATATATACTAAGCACAAGACTCTAAAATATATATTCACTCATAAATAGATCAATATGCAATAGTGACGATTGTAAGATCTTATCATGGATTATGAATGCTCGATCTACTACCATCCCGATATGGAAAATCAGATGGTGGATGCTCTAATTAAAAAGGATTAGGCATATTTATCAATGATGATAATTTAAAATGATCGAATCTTTTTAGATTTGTAGATGATAGATATGAGAATCATTAAAGGAGAAACATTATCAATCCTCTCTCAAATTATCCATCCCTCATGTAGAAAATAAAGGTTGATCAATGAAAAGATGTTGAAATTCTTAAAATGGTGGAAGTTATTAGAAATGGTAAATCCTTTGAGTTCAAGATTGATGAGGAAGGAGTTGTATTATTTGGGTCATGATTATGTGTACCATATGATCTATAGATAAAAAAGGATCTTTTGAATGAAGCACATAGATCAGCCTTTACTGTTCACCCAGGGAGCACAAAGACCTATCGATATCTCCAAGAGAACTTTTGGTGAGATTATATGAAGAAGGAGATTGATTAATTTACATAAACATTCCTGGAATCTCATAGTGTAAATGATGAAAGGAAAACATCTAAGGGGACGATGAAACCACTACCCATACTAACATGGAAGTGGGAGAACAAAACCATTAAATTTTTCACTGGACATCCAAGGAAAACTAGAGAAAATAGTGAAATATGGGTCATTGTGGATTATCATACAAATATATCTCACTTTATCACACTTCTAGTGGACTTCTCAATGGGTCAAATTGCATGGATATATATCAAATAGGTATTAATGCTTCGTGGATTACTACAATCTATTGTATCTGATCATGATCTGAGAATCACAATGAACATCTGTAAAAGTCTTCAATATGATCTAATAACTGAACTAATATTTAATACTACCTATCATCTGCAAACTGATGGACAATCCGAGTGAAGAATTCAGACACTGGAAAACATCTAGAGAGAATATTGTATGTACTTGAATGGAGGGTGGGACCAATATCTTCCATTGGTTTAATTCTCATATAATAATGGTTTACACTCCTATATCTGATTGGCACCATATAAATCCCTTTATGGGAAAAGTTTTAGAGCACCAACATGTTGAGATGATGTTTGTGAACACAAGCTTCTAGAACTGGAGTTGGTCGAAGAAATGTTGGAGAAGTTGAAAACCATTCAATATCATATCAAGTAAACCCAAATTTTATAGAAGAGTTATGGAGAAAATCGTCAATGGGACCTTGTGTTAAATGTTTCAAAAAAGGTATTCCTTTATATATCTCCATGGAATAAGGTCATGTGGTTTGGGAAGAATGGAAAGCTAAGTCCAATGTACATCAACCCCTTCAAGATTACAGATCATGTTGGAGCTATGACCTGCTGAGTATCTATTCCACCTACCATTTCTAAAGTACACGATGTCTTCCATGTATCCATCTTAAGGAAGTACATAACGAATCCTCAACGTGTAGTGTATTTACAGGTGGTACAATTAGAGAATGATCTCTCTTACGATGAGAAGCCAGTGAAGATCTTGGATCATAGAGATGATATTCTATACAACAAGACTACTCACCAGGTAAAAATAATATGGCCTAACCATAAGTATGAATAAGCAACATGGGAACTAGAGAAGGCAATGAAGGAAATTTACCCAAAACTATTTATGACATATAATGTAAAAAAAATTAGAGGGGGAAGTTTTATAAGGGGGGAGAATGTAACGAACCAATGTTTTACCAAGGAATCTCCATTATAATAATTATCTCTTATAGTATAATTATATAATATTACATATAAAACACAATAAAAACTATATAAATGAATAATGAGTAAAATGAAAGGTATCTTTAGAAGTTAAGGAACACATACCGATGAAATAGTATCTTGACCTTGGGAATAGTAATGTGACCCTTATAATAGTTAACTAGCCAATGTAATAGTAACCCCACCAACTGAAGTATAAATAATAGTTATCCATATTATATGTGGCACAATAATATATTTATATCGTAGTATACGTAAATAACTTTTTTTTAAAAAATATTAATAATGTGTTGGGAATTTTGTAAGTCTTGTATATTTAATTATAATTTTATGTTTTATTTAATTAATCAAAAGAAAATTTATTTTCATAAAATGAATTAATAAATTTTTATTTTGATTTATTATGATCATAAGATAATTTTATGATAACATAATTATTTTTTCAATGTGTTGGAAAAGAAATTTTAATTTTAAAATTTTATTTTTGCATGCAAATTATGATTGTAATTAATAATTAAATTTCACATTTTTAGAAAATCATTTTCATAAAATGGAGTTCATTTTTAAATTCTTCGTGTAAAAAAAATGTTTAGGGTGAATTTTTTTTATTTATCTAATATACATTATTTTATTATGAATAGTAAGTACGCTAATTTATGAAAAATGATAAATAAATTAATTTCTAAATCATGATTGAGTCATGGATGATGTAAATGGCTATTGGTTTTAAATCAAATGACCTCTTTTGTAACAACCCACGTACTTATAAAATTATTAACTTTGAACTTAATTTCCCACTTAAATGTTTTTAATTTTGAATAATGGCCATCTATTATTGTGATTAATATGTTATTTTGAGTCTTATAAGTCCCAATTAATTTTTATGAATAGTAACATACCCTTAAGAATAGTAATGTACCGTTATGAATAGTAATTCACCATTTTGAGTAGTAACATGATCCTAATGAATAGTAACGTACCCTTATGAATAGTAATTTCACCCTTATGAATAGTAAAATACCCTTATAAATCATAACCTAACCTATGATAGTATATATACACGATTTAATTGAAATTATGGTACGCCCATATCTTTGAATAAGTAAATAAATGCTTCCAAATTGTTATTTTCCGAATGAAGTATTATTTTATTTATAATTAATTTTCTCATATATATAAAATTATTTTGATAAAAGGGAGTTCATTTTTTGATTCTACATGTCAAAAATGGTTGGGGTAAATTTTTTGTAATCTTCTAAAATACATGATTTTTTGGTGAATAGTTAATTTTTGGTTTTTTACAAATATATGAATTTCAACATCATGGAGGTGTAATCGATGATGTTGTGCAGGGGTAAGCCCATTATCTCGAACTCACATTCCATTATTACTATTTTTAGTCATGGAAGACTGACTATTTCTTGTCTTGAGGAAAAATAATAGAATAATAATTAAAATAATGTGAAATCTCACCCCTCCTCTACTATAAATACCACCCATTTACCCCTCTTCCTCCCACACTGCTCAAGCCTTGAGAATTGTCTAATTTCTGCCTAATTCCATCCCCAATCTCCTTCCCTACTTCCAAGAATAGATATTATTTTGAAAAGGCTAAAATCAAAGGCCTTAAGGAGGATCTCAATGAGAAGAGATCAAGAGGTAAGAAATCCACTTCCTTTTCAGGAGTTTTTTTTCCTTCCCTTTTATGTTATTATAGTATCCTACCATCCTCTTATAAAAGAGGTATTAATGCTCTATAAATCTTGTATATTCTTGATTTTCTCATGTTCATGGAAAATTGATCATCATTTTTCTTTTCCTATCCCACTTATTAAAGGAATAAAAACATTGTCTGTGATGTGTCTTATTACCGACATCGTGGATGAGGTGATTTCGAATTTCATTAATTCCTTCAAGTCTTGTCATGAAACCATTTTTATGTTTTAACCAGATTGTAATATATGTATGATGACTCATTAATGGATCTGGAATTATTTTTTACACATCATTTTAATTTATAAAACCAAATGAGGTCGTTATTATCAAAGAACCACTAAAATGATCTAAAAACATCATTAATGTTTTACCTTATGAATCGTAATAATAAAATAAATCAAAATGATAAATGTTAAAATTTATGTTTCTAGAAATATATAAATATCACTTCATTAAAATTATGTTTTTTCACTCCCAATAGAAAAGAACATCCATCATGAATAGAGCATCGAAAACATTCAAAAAACACACCCAAAACAGTGCAAGGAACAAAATACTAACTATTAAAGTGTGAAAAGATGTAATGAAATATCATATATGGTATTATAATTCTATATATGTTTCTATATGATATTAATAACACTTTTTTAATAATTATACAATTGTTTTAAATGAGTTTGAAGTATGATAAACCTGAGGTAAGGGAATTAATAACCCGATTTTTGTTAGTTGGGTTAACATTATACTTCATTATTTATGTGGTATTAAATTTTTTTGTGATATGAGTTTTTTTTATACTATGTTTAGTTATTTTTATTTACAGTATATATACATATTCCATCCACTCTATTAAGTATCACTTCAATTATATGATTTTTGTAAGGGGGTCTACTTTTAAAATCTTCTTTTAAAAAATATGTTTTACAATATTCAAAAGAAATGTTTTTATGCAATTATTCATGTTGAATGGTTATGTAATGGTTTCTGGTCACTATTTCTGATGAAGGATGGGACCTATATATCCCTATAAATCATTTGGTGTGTGTAATTTGGAGGTCGTCTATATGGTTACTGCATGTGTAACTGTGATGGTTGCACAAATTTTAAGGTATCCATGAGGCTTACAAATTATAAGGTCGTAATGAGGGTTACGTTATTATATAAGTAATTCCCCAAGATACCTTTATGTTTATAATTATGTTCTTGTATTTTTTGGGAATCTTGTGGAAATCTCATATTTCGTAAAGTAAGTATATATGGGTGACAATTATTCCTTTTGAAAATGATTTCATATGTTACAATTATTCATGGACTAATATGTTCATTCCATCTTTTCATATCACTTACTAAGATTTTGTGATCATCCCATATTTTTAAATGACTTTCATAGGTTTTAAAGATTTGTAGGACAAAGAATAATCCATGTTAAATTATTGAAGATTTGTTAAATAAATTCATGTTATATTCTAAATGTTTCAAATTTTGAGGGAAATGAGTACAATTTTTTTAAGGGATCCACTCTATAATAATTTTTGATATTCATAGTGTATCATGTACCAATTATCTAATGCTATAAACATGAAAATATCCACAATGTGAAAGGATTTAATTTCTTGACTAAATTCAAGATTAGGTAATATAATATGGTCAGGTCCTTATATCTTTACTATTTTTTCCACAATAATCACAAATATTCATATGGTTGAGAAAAAATATTAAACTAATGATTCAAATAATGGGAAACCCCTCCTCTCCTCCACCATAAATACCACCCCTCTTTACCTCTTCTCTTCACTCATCTCATTCCTGTTACCTGAACAAATTATTCTAAATTCTCACGCTAAGCCCCTCTCTCATGTACATCATCCCTTGTCCTCTTCAAAATAAGAAATCCTCTCCTATAAATAGGCTCTCAAGGAATTAATATTCAGGAAGTAAATTCGTCTTTTCATGTCATTTATTTTCTTTCAAGTTCCCTTATTTATTTTTCATTCCTCAAATCCTTTGATCCAAATATTATTATAACTATAGTAAAATACATGTACTGGATTTGTTTATGATTATTTAATAATTCATTATAATTTATACTTTCCCCTCCTTTTATACTAGAAATGAAAATGCCATCTGAGATGTGTTAATTTATCACATTCAAGGATGACTGTTTTTTATTTCTTATTGCCATCTTCAATTCTAGTCGTGAAACAATTTTTATGGTTAAACCAGACAATAATACATGTAATATTTTTAATGTAAGGTTAAATAATATTTTTCGCACATATTAATGATTTATAATGAAAATATCTTTTTGAGGTGAGAAAAACACCACCAATTAACCCAAACGGTCATCATTAATGTTTTATATAAGGATTCATCTTCACTCCAAATAACCACATTAATTTTATAGCCATAAAATCTTCTGGATGTTCACTAATAACATTCAACATCAATTATGGAAAACCATTCTCATCTTACATGTTTATCCTTACATATATATAAGTAAATATATAATGAAAACCATGGAAACAAATGCTCCCAAACAATCAAATTAAACTTCTAAACCAATCAAAAAGATCATGAATGAACGTAATAATGTTATTCTAAATCATTTGAATGGATAGGAGTTTGTAAAAATATTAATTAATGAATATAAATTTGTAATTTAGGATGTTAAGATCATGTGGTAGACACCACCAGTCTTAAGGTAAGGGATTCAACTCGAACCTTCAGTAGTCCTTTAGGTTTCTCTATCTTTATTTTTACTGAAATGAATTTATCTATTATTTTTAATTACATCCTGTAAATTTTGTGAACATTCTCTAAAATTATGTAACGTGTTGTATTCATCATTCTTTTTTGTGGGATATACATGTTTTTATGTGGTTCCCTCCTCTATACTTTCCAATAAGAAATCCCATTTAAGGGAACTTCACGAGTTCTTACTCAATTAAAAGATCACTCTATAATCAATTTTAGGAAACCATTATTTTTATAAAACCACTATTTTTTTATTAGAACCATATTGGTTCACTTATGGTTTAAAATAAAATATGATTCTGTTTTCTATTTTAAATGCCCTTTATTATTTTCCTTAAAACCGCACTAAAATGTTTTAATACTAAAATTTCTTAAATAATTTTCATGCATGATTTCACTTCTATTTGAAATCACATAAAATGATATATTGTTATTTTACTTTATGAATGACCATGTATGTTTTAATTATTTTCTTCCATGGAAACTTGTATGATACACACATTCAATATGATTTATGACATGATTATGATACCTATTTATTTCCATGAGTAACCTTATGTTTATGAATGATTTATTATGTATGATTCAATATATGGAAATAATATTAATGAAAATATTAATATGGGTTCTCCTAGATAGCGCTCCAATGCATTGGGTAATGTTTAGTCTCATGAGATGTTTTGTGCAATGGTCTTGGCAGTTATTCTTGACTCGTGCTAGCATGTACAACAATCATGGGGGTAAACCTTGACTTGTTATCTTCTAGGTGAAATGAGACTTTAACCATGGTAAATTATTTTTTTATGTCTCTTCTACATTACTATGAATACATTTTTATATGATACCATGTTTATATGTAATGATTCCATATGTTCCGCACCTTTTCATATCACTATGTCATGCCTTCTAACCCATGTTCTAAAGATTTATTCTTATGTTTATTCCCTGACATGTATTTTTAGCTCATCCATTTGTTTATGTTATCGCTAGGTTATCCTATGAAGATGTATGAACGCAAGGAAATTTAGGAGTTCTTTTTCTGAATATTAAATAAATAAATGTTTTATTTAGTCCCATGTTTTCAGATTTATGTATGTAGTCCTATAAGACACTAGACATTATGGTCCTTGGTTTATAATATGGTGTTTTTTCTTAAAATCATGTAATTATATTTTTAAATGTTTTGGGTCTCTATAATTTCCATGGACTGAAGCTCGTTAAAATGATGTTACCATGGACTAGTTGTGGGATCAGAGATCATGTGTAATGGATAATGAATTCCAATGGACAGGATTCAAGTTAATCCCTTTTTCATGCTGATTCATGATATTTTTAGAATAAACATGAGATGGTTTGAAAATTGGTAATTTCAATGGAAGTCATGTAAGGAACTCAGTGTACGAGCTTGTGTTAACTACCAAACTTCTTGGGGGAAGGCATTGTGGATTAATTTAAAATGTGATGTCGGTTTAAGCGGGAGATCTATGAGATAAGTTGACCAGAGTGGCTTTATGTGTTATCCTTCTTATTCAATTTATATAGTGTCGGATGATACTATTTTAGAAGTACATCTCCAGTGTTAGGCAAGTTTGGTTTATGGTTTGGGAATGTATTTCGAGGAAACCATGTACAACTTGTTTTTTCGGTCAACTGAGATTCCACCATTCCCTTTTATTGAGGCCTTTGATACAACCTCATATTAAGAAGGTTTGGCCAGTTAAATAAGTCATGTGAGAATCATCACTAGAATTATTAGGACGCACCCTCTCAGGAAATTACAATAGCGGAGGATCAATGGATTGCAAGTGGTCGTTAAACTCTATGACCCTAGCTGGAAGGCACCAATGTGTTATTGTTTAAATAGATGATGATGATATCATGTCTCCAGTTAAGTGGACTTTATTATGTGATGCTTTAATTTTTTGGTTGTAATTTGAGCCATGACTTGAGTTTTGATGGCTTAAATGCGTGAGGATTGTGGAATGTTTTACGGTGTGTTTGGATTTTTAAAAGGAAACAAAATTGTTTGAATGAGACTTTTATACCCCTGTAAAACGGTTGTTGTTTATTCCCAAAGGCTTCTCAAGTAAGAAAATTTATAAGGTGGGGAGATTTTATAATCCCGTTTTTGGACCAAATAGTTTTCCGAGGGAATTTTAATTTTTTGAAATTATTAGATATGCAGATTTACATTTTGGGCTTCATAATGAAATTATAAGACTTGTCACACTTAAATGTGATGTATTTGGATTTGGGTAAAGGCTTGGGAACATTCTTAGGTGGTTCTAGGAGTTTAGAGAGAATGTTCCCTAGAAAATCCATATTTGATGAGACCTAATGAGGGTTCATGGTTTGTCTCAAACCATGCTGAATAGAGCCGGAAACTATGAGGAAAATTGGAGGTGGAAAGAGGCTGGCGAACATGATGAGCATGGTTTTCCAAACCAAGTTCCTGTATTGAATGACTAATGGTTTTGGTAAGTACCTAAACACTATTCACCATATGGTTGGAACATGGTTTATAAACCCTGTGGTCAGACCATGTGGGGTGCTCCAGATGCCCAGTAAAGGGAGAATGGTTGGCGCATAGTTCTGCAAACTATGTGGACCAAACCGTGCATGATTCCCAACTTTAAAAACTGAATTAAATTCAATTAAATTGTAATAAGGATAAAATAAAACTAAACACTCCTTAAATCTCCCTTCCTTTTCATGACACACCCCTAGGGGGTTCCCCATTAGGCAATGTGCAAGGATCTTGCACAACCTCCCCTATACTCATTATTCCAAGTAGATTTATCATGGTTTCCTTCTAAAATATCTTTGTAAAAACCTTATTCCTTCTTTAATTCCATTTATGGTTGATATTTGGTCTCCTTGTCACCCCTCATAATTCGTCAAAAACTCTAGGATAGGGTTAACCTAGATTTTTATTTCTTGTTTTCATGTTAGGTCATGAAATGCATTCCTTGGGTCATATTTATGTGTATAACAACATTTGTCTCCAAATTCAAAGTGAATTAGTTTGTTTAACCTCAAATTCATCACATCGAGGTGGGGTTTTCTTCTGCTTCATTTTTTCTCACCCTTTAATATAGGGTCTTATGGTGTTTTGAGTCACTATAATTGTATGCATGTCGTTTTGATCATATTTGATGGTGCACACACACATATATAGGAATTTGAGTATATATATATATATATATATATATTCCACATATGTATTCCCTCATGGAAAGGGGAATAAATTCCCTGGATTAAATAATATATATATATATATATGTATATGAATGTGTGTGCATGTGAGTGCAAGGCAGTTTTGAGTGGTTGCTGCAAAAATCTAACAAGAGTCGAGTGTCGGCTTGGTCTACTTCTTGAGCAAGGATCCCTATCCTCGACCCTTTAAATTTTTAGAATTATTTAATTTATTCTTTGAATAAGTTTAATGATGCCTTCCATTTATAAATTTGATTATAATTTCATGAATAAAATGTTTAAGATGTTAAATGACTTCTTGATAAACAAAGTCATGATTTATAATAAAACCCCTACAATAGAGTTGCATTGTATTCAAGCCAAAAAGTGTTGATTACATTTTTAATGAATGATTAGATAATTTGTTTTAGATTTACATATTCTTTAATGACATAGTTTTATGTAAGTCATGATTAAGACATGGCCCTTAATGTTGTTATGAAATGAAGTTTTTCCCTTATGAATGTTTATGGATCCATTGCATCTTTTAAGTGCCATCTTGTTCCCTTATAATTTGAATTGAGCTTTACTGAACCAACCAAGGGATGTGTTCTAATGATTTCCTTTATATACTAAGCCTGATTTAAATTTAATGGAATTGTATTGATGGGTATGAGATGTTTTCCTCCGTCTTCATGTGATACCCTGGACGTAATGGATTATAAGAACCTGAATTTCTTTAGTGGATAATTTTAAAATTTAAATTTTGATGAATGAGTGCATATACCCATGTGATATGAATAATTTTAAATGTCAATAAATGGTTGGGAATACCCATGTGATGTTATTTAATTTAATTTAACAAGAATGATTGATAATGAGTGGTTATACACATTATATTCCATGAATAGAATAACTGTAAAATGGTTAAATGAATGGGAATACTCATTTGAGTGGTTTGAATTGTTTGAAGGGTTAATTTAAAAAATGGAAATTTGAGTTGGTAAACTCATTTTGTATATATTTTTTGAATGTTAACGGTAACAATGAGTGGGTATACTCTATGGTTGCTTTGATTAACAATTGGGATACATGAGGGTGTATACTGATGATATGTAATTGGTTATGTATTGTGATTAATGAGTGGGTATACTCACTATATGATTTGAATGTAAATGGTTTTATATGAGTGGGAAGACCCATAAGGAATTTAACGATAAATTATATGATGTGGATAAATGATTTTAAAGATTCCATGGACATCTCAACCTGAATCTTGAACATGGTAGTGGATGCCTTGGGTTGAGTATGACCCTTGGGAATTGATTTTGTAGGATAACATAGAATTTTCTATGTTAAGGATATATCTTTCTTGGTCTCAAATAAAAAGCTTTCAGTATGACATGATCCTAGGACTCGAACTAGTTCCTTTATCGACTTTCAATCATGATTCTCATGGGGCTCGACAAGGATTCCTTTTTCATTGAAACCATGGTTCTAGGCCTTGATGGTATGATACATTGAATTATTGAACGACTATGAGATATATGGTACATTTGGTTATTTGTCTTGGCCATGGTAAATTTTGACCTGTGTGATTATACAGCTCGAATGTGAATTTTTTGATTCTTTTGGTTTTATGACATGGCAGTGATTATATGGTACATGAGATATATAATAAGTTAGTGGAGGTTTGACATGTCTGGATGATGGTATGGTCATGTTTTATATTTTTGCATTATTGTTTCTTCTTTATTATAGGAGCTTTACCATATTATTCATGTATCCTTGAGAGGATATTTTTAGTATCACCAGTTTAGTAGTTTACATGCCATGGGAATCATTACTAAAAGTTACTTGTTATTTTTTTACCTATGCACTTCCTTATTTATATATTTCAAAAACTGGATTAGGCTTGAAACCATGGGTGCCAGCTTACTTAGACTTTATCACACACCTTTTTCATGTATAATTGTTTCAGAAGTATAACTTCTTGTTTCTAGGGATATGGAACTTTACATGTGCAACATTCCTTGTACCTGAGTTGTTTAGAGCACAAGACTAAGTTGGGGTGCATGATGCCCATGGAGATCACCGTTGAAATTTTAGTTCCTTTATTTACATGAGACATATATTGTAATAATTTGTAAATAATTATATATGTTATTCAATTAGAATATGTATCATCATATTTTGTTCATGATTTATATAAACTTGAGCTAAATGTATTTAATACTCAATTGATATTACATTTATCTTCCACTTATTTGTCAATTGCTTTATACTTATTCCGTTATTATTTGAGTTTAGTTATCTAATAAACTATTGCGCTACTCTGACAGGAGGGTATAGTCTCCACACATAACTACCAATACACCCTTTGTGAAATGTAATTCATATTAGATCATTGTGTTACACCTCTAAATTTCTTAAGGAGTAAATTTTATTCCATAACATGTATATTATACAACACCAAATGTATAAATGAATATAAGATTTTGAAAATTTATGGTTTGTTTAATATTTTTAAAAATTTTAACATATTATATATCTTTAAATGAACATAATACTGAGTTATCATATATTAAAATCACAAATGACCTTCTTTGATAGCTTGCGTTGTATGTTAGACCAAGTTTTATCAAGTAAAAATATATTATTAAAATATTATTTTTTAATATAATAAGATACAACCTAGAAATTAAATTATTGGTTATTAATAGAATTAAATAACTAAGGAAATACATGGTTTACACAAATATAAAATTATTTCATCGGTTACCAATTAATTAGAAATTAATATTATAACTAATTAAATATAAAGGAAATGTTTTTATTCTCAAAAGTGTATTTTGTCCTAGTAAATTTAGTTAATTACTATTAGTTAATGATATTAATGATATTTATATATTATATATCAAATAAAATATTCTTTATATTTTTCCAATAGATTCTATAAGCATATGAAAATAAGAAACCTAATATTATGACTAGAAAATCTATACTTTATTAAAGGCGGTTTTCCCGCCTTTTAATGGAACATATATTTTTAATATAAATTTTGATAATTTTATAGATATTATAAGAAAATATAATATTTATTTTTGATATATTATTATAAAAATATAATTTGTTTGAATTTTTTTTATTCTTTTGTTAAGTTTAATTTTTCCTGAATATTGTAAAATATGGAATTTTAGTTAAAAATGACTATTCATGTCAATAATTTGTAAGTATAAATTATGTTTTAATTTGAATTTAAATTATATTAAGATAATTATAAATTAATTAATCCACTTTATTTCATTGGAATCAATTTAAACTTGAAATTGGATAAAAAAAATTTCAAATTCATTAACATTTTTACTTAAAAAACCCACTTTGTCATCTCGTATGTGGGATTAAATTTAAATTAATTTCTAAAAATTATGTGATTGAAATTAAAAAAATGTACTAAATATTTAAGAAAATGATAATATAAAATTTCTATTAAGTTCAACTTATTTTTCTTCCAAATTATTTGTAAAAGTAATTAAAATTAATTACAGTGATTAAGGCGGAAATTAGCTTAACAATGGACTAGACCATAATACTAAGATCCAAAATGACATAGAAACATGTCAAAAATATATTGGATGGAAATATTTCTACCATAACCTCCATTTTATATAATTATTCTAATTATTAGAGGAACATGATGTAAGGGAGATCTCTTAATAGTGTTTTCCTTTTTATATTTACAAGAATACCACTCCTCCTCCACTATAAAAAGGCACTCACCCCTCACTCATATTCACCCCAATGAAGAAATTTATCTCTTACAAACCCTGCCCAAATAATCACCCAAAACCTCTATCCCCATACTAGAAACCTCACTTTGGGAACCAATAAGACCAAGTAAGTCTTTTGGAATAAACCAAAAGAAGTTACCCATGTTTGAGGTAACGTTGTTCAATGATCACATTTGTTTCATTTACATATCCACCCATAAATTTATTTTTATGTAATGATTATATAATAAAAAATATAATAAATACACTTTTATTTTTTTAGGATAATGTTTTACCAAAAATTTCATTCACATTCAGCAAATGGGATACACAATCATCGTTCGTGTGTATGACAGACAAGCACATCACGAAATGATGTTGTTCATTCTTCCAATACAACATTTCAAAGTTGTAATAATGATGTATTTATAGTTTATATAGGATATATATATGATATTTAATATTTATTTATTACTCTGTAATTTTCACATAACCGTACCTTCATGTGTTCAATTTTTGTTGGAATATGATAACATCCTTTGTGGACATGAGGAATACCGCCTCCTCAAAGAGACATGATTAATTTAGAGATTTAATGGAATAAATTAAGAATGGTTGTAATAAATATTTGTGACATATATGAAATATATATGATACTAGGCTGATAATACACGCACACACATATAACATTTAATTCTCATTCTTTTAAATATAAAAAATTAATGGATGTAACGTTAATGCATACGTATGACCTACCATTTCCATGAATGGTTGATTTCATTTATTATCTCCAAATATTATAGATTATTATAATTAAATTTATACTGAATATAAATAATAAATAAATGATGGTTTACATCTTGTAGATAATGAAATTAGGATCAATATAAGAAGAATAAAAAAACATGTCAAAAAATACCTGAAAGACGAGGTAATTAACACCCAAAATAGTGAAAATAATGAATGATTGAAAAGAATGTGTAATTATATATTATATAAAGTTAATATATGATATTATAAATATGAGTATGGTTATGTTATAAGTTAATAACATTATTAAAACCATTATAAATTAGGTTAAATTACTTTCACCCAAAAGCAAATTAAAGGAAATAAATTATTCCCTCACTTATACTTTTATGAGGAATACACCATATTCACTAATAATATAACTTTTGTGGTGTATATATTTCACCTATTGTATTTAAAATCATTTATAATTCATTAATCATGGTATTTTGAGTTTAAATTTGAATAATTTAATCTATGGGGATTCTAACTTAATGTTACTATGTGTTAATGAACTTTCATAATTCAATTCCATTAATTGGGTTATATTAATTTCTCATTATCATTAATATTATATAATTATGTGTATCATGACTTTTAATATCTACGGATGTATTTAAACCCCTTTTATTGGGATTTACAGTTGATACCAATAATCTATTCATTTATTAATTCTCACATTGATGTCATGATCATTTTAAGGGATTATTTCACAATCTCATTCTAATCAAGATTGCTTATTCTTGAAATTTCATTAATGAAATTTATAAGATAACATTTTAATAATCCATTTAATGATATTCTCATTGGGATATTCATGAAATTTTTTAAGTTAAAGTACAATTTCTACTCATTTATCATTCAAAATGATTTAGAATTTTCTTAAGAACACCCAACTACAATTCGCTTTGTAGTTATAGAACATGTATTCTTATTAAAACATTAATGTTTAAAATGGTTTTAATTTTTTTATCCTTTAAAAAACGATTTATTATTGAAATTTTTATGCTTTTACTTTTAAATTATATTTCAAATGAATATTCTTGTCACTTTTTGAATGTGGAACTTTTCTAACATTTTTAACTTGCAAAATGAGGGTTCTCTTTACCACATACAACACCTATGTAATTACCCGATGTCATTTATTTGAATCTTCCATTAAAAATTTAAAATATTAATTTTCAATGAATTTTTTTAAAAATGTGAATTTCAATGAAAATGGTTTCAAATGTTTCCTCAAAATGACAAGGATATTTTCCACAAGAATTTTTTAATAAAATATTTTTATAGAATTTTATTAATCAATAAAAAAAATAATGTTTACTCTAGTAGGGACATGTTGTATTATTACTATAATTATTATTACTTTGGACATGTATTTATTGGTTTGGACAAGGATAGTATTGACATTGACTTCGTTGATTCATTTATGTAGTCCCCATGAAGTATTCACCTTCTTGGAATCATTGTATATTTAATTTCCCCAAATTATCCATATCATTTATCATGGATACGTTCATTACCAAAAACATATACCATTTTTGCATACAATAATTACTCTGATAGTTATTTTATTATGTAGGGAAATATTGATAAATCTGTGTTTTTTACCCAATAAAGATATAGGATAAGGCACATTGTTCATTAATTAAAGAGATTATTTGATATATGAGGAATGCTTTATAAATTCACTACATGGGTTAGGGGAAATCATAAATAATCAACTTGATGCATCGATAGTCTCATGAGATGAAATTAGCTGCAAAAAAACAATACGATCTTGTTTCCCAACATAATAGATGGTTTTCTACCTTTCAATATTAAATATTATTTATCTAGTTATATTAAATAGAATGTGTTTTCAGTTATTTACCTTTCCATATTGTTTATTAATTCCCTCTCAATTTATTGACCACATGGATTATGTGTTTAGATATTTACCATTCTATTTTGATTATTCTCATTGATTCATTGTAAGATATTGAATTTATTGAAGGTATGAATTTGTTTAATAACCAATTTTAATTTCTTAAATATGGTTAACTAAATATATATTCAATGTATAAGGAGTTTGAAGAGTGTTTCAGGGGTTTGGGGCTTGAAGGAATAGGAAATTTGGCCTTATTTTGAATATCGCACAGTTTGTGCATAGTTAGTGAAAACCATGCGAGAGGGGAACTGAGACATGCGGTTTGAAACAATGGAATTTTGTATAGTTTTCACAGATTTTTTCAAATCATCTAAACCTCCCTAGGTAACTGAGTGATTCCACACCTCCTGAACATAGGTAGGCACAGTGTTTGGGCAAGGTTTGGAAAACTGTGCACCCCATTAAAAAATTTTAATTCTTGAAATATCCCCTCAATTGTATTTATGTTCATAACCTATTTTTTCTTCCATTATTATCATCTTGATCCTAATGATGATCTCAAGCTCCAAATTATTCTAAATAATGGTTCTTCATTGATTCATTAAAGTTTGGAGCACCGTTGGTTGCGAATCAAATATCCAATTATGTTTAATCATCCCCTTCCTTATATTTTGTAATATGGATTTTATATTAAGTTATCTTCTTCTAAATCCTTAAAAACATATTTTTCCATTGGATTCTTGGTTTGGGATTTTATGTGTGTTTGAATCCAAATCTAAGGATAAGGTTAATGGTGAGTTCATCTCTAGATACAAGGTTGGTGGTATATAATACATATACCATATTTTTATTATATATTTGTGCTTGTATCATTATGATATTTCTTTCATATTGTTTTGCATTTGTTAACTTTAGAATGATATGGTAAAATAGTTGTCGAAATTGGTCTCTTTAACCCCTCACGATCCGTGTGGGTTGTGTTAAGGTTTACTAGACTAATTTAGGGCCACTCATGGGGTGTACCAATGATTTCAAACACATGAAATGAAAATAAGCCTGAAATTGATATGTGATATAGTATATACCATGTTGAACATGTTGGTATATTCAATGGAATTAAATAATAAATAAGAATAGTTGTATCTAGACATTGATAATGGAATAGGGGCTTGTTTGGAAAATAAGAAATGGGTTAGAGGTAATAATGTGATCATGATAAGTGACATAATAATTGTACTTTAAATGATTAAGAGGGATAAAGCATGTGAAATGATAAATATATTAATTGGGTAAATATTCTTGAGATGATATATATGTGTGTGTAAATAGGATAACATGTAGTAATAGATAATTATGTTGAATTGAGATAATACATGAGAATTATGGAATATGTATAAATAGTTAAGGCCTAAGAAAAGAAAATGGGTTAAGTGGGATATGCAATGAAAATTGTAAATGTTATAATGGGTTAAGGAATGAAATTATACCTATACGTGGACTAAGTATGAGATGTTAATGTTATGTTGTTGATAGTGTCTGTTTTGTGATATTTTACGTGTGGTAATGGATAAATGAGCATGTGAACATGGATTGGTTGTTGTGGGGTATTGAACTTGAGGATCTATGCCCAATAGATGAGTTAAGACTAAGGGTCTTACCCAACCCCAGTGCATTGGTTAGGGGAGAGGACCAAGGATCTATTCTGTATATATATGCATTTGATGAGACTACTTGGACCGAGGATTCCAGGTAAGTGAAATGTGTTTATTGTGAATGGATATCCATAGAGAGTTAGGAAACATTGATTATTTTATTATGCATTGAAATTGATAAGACTATTCTACAGTGTAAATTATTTAATTCTTGTCCCATGGAACTCATGTTGAATATGATCTTTGTAATGAATATATTGTAATTTATTAAATGATCTTAATGATGAAAATGGTTTACAAGTATATTGATAACTAATAGAACCTAAGTTATATTCTATTTACCTTATCATTCATTATTTACTTTCTTTCACTATCTATTTAGACTGGAAACTTTGTAGACACTATTGGTGGTTTCCTACTGAGTTGTACTCACACCCTTCGTGTTCTACGATTAGGTACCTAAGATGATTTAAGGGTTGCGGGTCAAGAAAAGGTAAAACACCCTATGCTAGGGAGTTGATTTCGGCATGGAATATGCATGGATGTGGATCTGAACATAGAGTGAGGACCCAGCTGGGGGTTTGGGATGGTGGCCTTTATTTGGAATCTTATTCACATTGGCACAGTTATTATTCAAGGGAATATTTTATCATTTAGTTGTTGTTCGTATCCTATTTGGAAACTAGTAGGAATGCTTATTTTGGGGTTTTTCCTAATTATATCCTCATTTCATATGTTATATTTTTTCCCTTACTCTAGTAAATATTTTATAGTATCTCTATTTGACATATCAAACCGTCACTACATGTTACATAAACAAGTCATATGGAGAGGCATGCTTGAGGTCATATGGTGACTCATCTCGGGGTACTAGTTTAAGGGATTCTAGAACTGGGTTGTTAAAATGAGGTATCACTGTAGTTATTTTTTAATGGTCTTATTATTTGGGATGATAGAGAAAAGGATAGTAAGTGTGGGGACTTGACAACAGGCACATTCATAGGAGTATATATCCCATGCATGATGGAAATCCCAATTCACCCATGGTGGTATTATTATTCTTGGTGTGTGTTTGTATTTATGGAATGATATTTCCTCATTAAGTGATGCACATGTCATTTTATGTGACTGTTTTATGATATTTTCTGATAGAATAAATTGTATGAGGTTGTATATTCAGGCATCATCATATGAACTTATAGATATGGGTATCATATATCATGATAGGCACACATGGGTTGGTGTGTGGACATGAAGTGTGTGATGCATCTCACTTACTTAAAAATTTGTTGAAAACAGTGTCTAACAAAGATGATGTAAATAAGGAAAAAGTAAGAGTGATAATGAATGTTTAGAGGATTATGTTTAATGAAGGGACATAAATGAATTAAAATGTTGGTTATAATGAGTTGTGAATAGGTTAAAAATAATAGTTTTAATTAACTTTAAGTATAGAAATGTATCTAAAGGATAATTTTTCCATTGTTTGTGAGGGAATGGTTTTAAAAATGCTTTTACTATTGGAATTGTGTCTACCTATGTTTGTTCACCAATATTACCCATGATCCATTGAAGGGATGGTATAGGGTAGTGCTATAGGTGTGACGATGTTCATTAGAGTACTATGTGTGGGATGAGCCATTATGGATAGTTCATTACCTTATTTTAGGTAAATTATGGATGCCTTATGATATATGTTCTAAGAATCTTTCTTGGAATTGTTGGAATATTCCACCACATCGACACATGTTGGTCAGGTGATAAAAGGGTGATGCTAATAAATTTCCCCCAGAATTGGGGATTGAAGTACATGTAGTTTAGGGAAACCAAGGAGAGGACCAGTTCTAGGAGAACATTGATCACTATTTGAAAATAATGGAATGAGAATCAGGGCAGGTCATGCCAAGCATGTTTGTCCTAACCAGAGAATTTCAGTTGAAACACCCTCCAATATTTTCTAGAGACGGTGAACCTGAGGTTGTAGTGTTCTGGTTGGAGTCCTTCTAGATTAGTTCGGAACGAATTGAGACTTCAGTTTAAAAGAGGGTTAAGTAGGTAGAATACATAATGCAGGGACTAGCGAAGCGCTGGTGGGATATCTTGGTTCATACCTAGCTGGAAGATGGTATGCTATAGAAGGACTTCTAGGATGTGTTTCTAAAACACATAAATTTAGAGACTTTGAGACAAAAGCTAGATAAATATTTCATTAGTTTGAGCCAGGGAATGATGTTAGTGATGGATTATGTGGGTTATCCACAAGACTTTCAACGCTTTATTCCAGTAATGGAATGTGATGAGGCTGCTACAACAAGACACCTTTAGTATGGACTTATGAATGAGATTAAGTTATGGTTAAATATCTTTCATCTGAAGAGGTTTGCAATGGTGGTGGACTAGGATCTTATACCTAGAGGGAATATGATGGAGGCTTCCAGGAGTGGGCTCATGGATCCAGTTGGACGAAAAATTCAAAGGAATTTCAAAATTATGAAGTGTTGTTTTGAGAGTCTTCACTATAGTGTAGTGTGTATAATTTCCCGAAGATAGGATCTTCGTCTCAGGGTGGTGATCAAGTGTTCTGTTATTAGTGTGGAAGGATGGGAAACATGTGAGGTCAGTGCCCCCGACCATTGGTCTAGTGCCAAGTGTGTTGTAGAATGTGTCATGTGTAGAGGTCCTGATGAAACCCTTAATATCTAGGCATGAATCGGGGGTAGAGAAGATGTTGACTGCGAGAAGGGGGTCAATTACTTCATATTAGGAAGGATGCTGCATATCGACTCGTTGAACTGGATGAGGTGGTGGATGTGGAACTCTAGGGTGAGAGATTCTACATGCACAGAGTAGTAAAGTTCTAGGAATTAAAACCAAGGACCATTGTAAAGGGGTATTTCATATCTATGCTTTTAAGTATACACCTGGAAGAGATGACGTGGGACCATCTTCGGTTTGAGGTACAATCCTTGTAGATTCTACACATTCTAGTGCTCTGTTTGATATTGGTGCCATGCATTATTTTATTTTTTCCTAGTTTGTAGTATTGTAAGACCTAGAAGTGTAATTTTTATGTTGGTTTTTGTTGATTGATACACTATTAGGGGTTTTAGTAGAAAATATGAGGCAGTATAAGGAGTGTGCGCTCAAGGATGGTGGGAACAATTTCTTATGGAACTTACTCAGGATTGAGATGTCAGGTATTGATTTGATTTAGGGTATATACTGGATAGATTTGTACTAGGACCACATTGACTATAACCATCATAGGGTAAGATTCATGTCTCTTGAGGGATAAACATACTGTCATGACCCATCCCTTGGGGCCCATGCCATTACTACCCCAAACTCTGCTTCCATAGGGTAGGGGATGGCCACTAGCACTGAAAAGGCGTATCCCTAAAATAAGAAGACAATGACTTTTAACCTGTACAGACACATAGTCAATGATTGCCACTAGAAGAAACCACAAAGTAAATTGCTGTATTAAAAGTGTGCTGAACGTAAAGGGGCCAGCATACAATCCCAACTAAAAAGTACAAGTACAACTAAAATGTAAAAATTGAAATGAAAGTGAAAAACTACGCCTGGATTGTCCACCAGGGATCCTGCCTGAATGGTAGGTATAGCTCACAATCAGTAGTCCATGCATCACGTCATGCCAAATTCTGCACCTCCAAGTACCACCCAGTCCTGGCTCTCTCAGCCTCGATCAAAGTTGTTCATTGTCTGCAGAAGATACAACATGGTGCGGGTGTCTCCCATGCAGGGGTTAGTATAATGATACTCAGTAGGGACCCTGAGACCCTCGTATGTCTCCAAGTGTTCCAAAACAGAAAAATTACACAAAGAAAGACCTATATATCATAGTACAAATGAATTCATCTTGTGAAGAAGAAACACCACGTATGTGCCACCCGGTCGCCACAAAACCTACCGGAGGCACGGGTTACTCCCCCACCATTGAATTGGGTTTGGCCCCTTGCCCGCTTGCAGTGTGCTGGATGTACCACCCTCATCTTCCACGGCTGGCCAGTGTACCAGTCTTCTATTTCACCCGCCACGGCTTCAGGAGCGGCCCCTTGCTCAATAGTGGTGTGAAACAGCATGTCGCACCTCCTCCGTAGCTAGCTGGTGTCGGTCGCTCTGCTGATCACCATGTCTTAGTGTTACGACCTCCACTTGCGGTGCGTGATGGCTAGTAGCCTCCATCATAGCCAGTTTTTGCCACCGCACAGACAATATTCCCCGGAGAATGCAAGGGTATCAAGGTAGTGGAGGGTCTGGGTCGTTCTTGTTAGGCCTGCACCCTCTGAGTTTGCATATAATTATGAGGGAGGATTAAAAGATTCAATAAACAATTGAATTAAACAAAAATCAAATCCCTACATCAAGAATGATGGAGATTGCCCACAATTGAGGAAGTGTGTGTGTTTGTATTTCTCGCGACAACATTCCAATGACGATGCTCCTACATCGTCCTTCGGTTCTTGGTTCGGTGTCACCCATTACCTTATGCTAGAACTGGCTTCATCCACCCTGATTTTCGTGTCTCGAAACATTGTCAAAACACCATTTCTTGGTGAATCAGTGATGATACCTCTCCCCAATCTCCTTAAAAATAAGAGAGGGGGAAGGTGTCTAACACTCGTGGAATTTATGATGGATCATTAATTTGGAACCATCCTCATTCTCGATGATGCTGTTACTTAGGATTGATGGGTCAAGCCAGTTAATGGCCTGGAACATCATTGGTCCCACGTTGTAATTTTTCTATTGGAGTAAAATAATGAAATAAATCAAATAACAATGTTATTTTATATATTCTTTTTAAAAATTACGAAAATATAACTTTTTTCTAGACATACTGTGACCAAAGTGAAGCCTCCATTAAGATGATCCTGGAACTGCAGATTTAGCGGTGCCCTAATATTTTTAATCTGAGAACGAGTTCAAATGTTAGAAAACACCACTCGTGCGTTTATTGAACTTAACTTTAAAAAGTTCTGAAATTCATTCAGGACACACCGGGCCTCAGAACCATGCACCGTCAATTTTTTTCAGACTCATAATAATTCCATATAATTATTAAATTACATGGAAAATCTAGGGCATTACATTCTCCCCACCTTCAGGATTTTCATCCCCGAAATACACAACATAGACTAAGAAAACAAATGGGGGTACTGAGCATTAATCTGAGACTTCGACTCCCATGTAATTTTCTTGAGTTACTCGTGATTATAGAAAACACAAACCAGAGGTACTGATCATCCACAAGGGACCTGCTCCTGTCAATCCTCAATCTCTACGGGAACCTTCGTCAACGTCTCTGCATCATCAAATTCCAGCTTTCCGTGATCGATGATGTGCGATTGGTCATGCATGTATCTCCTCAACTCGGATACGTGGAAGACTTCATGTACCCTATCCAAATGCGGTGGATGTACCAAGCAGTATGCCACCGCACCTATCATTTGAAGTATCAGAAATGGTTAGATAAAACTCAGTAATGACATGTCACCTACACCAAATCATTGTAAACCTCATCAAGGTGAAACCCGTAGGAAGACATGTTCTCCCTCCTCGAACTCCAATGGTCTCCATATCTTGTCAGTATATGAACTTATTCTACTATATTCAATCTGCATCCGCTCCTAGATGATCTGCACCTTCTCAGTGGTATCCCGTACCAACTCTTGTCCCATAAGTGTTGACTCCCATGGGTCCATCTTGTATAGAGGTGATCTAAAAGTTTAACCTTATAGAGCCTTTAATGGTTCCATACCGATGGTGGAGTGATAACTGTTTTTTTTTTGCGAATTCCACCAAGGGAAAGTGATCCTCACAATGGTGGTCAAAATCTAAGACACAAGAATGAAGCATGTCCTCTAGTGTCTGTATAGTCCACTATGTCTGAACATCTGTCTGAGGATGAAAGGTGGTTCTCAAACCTAGTTGAGTCCCATACACCTCCTATAATCACTTTGATATCCAATAGGTGAAATGTACGTCACAGTCAGAGACGATTGTTGACGGAACCCGATGAAGTTACACAATCTCCTATATGTAGAGGCATCCCAAGCCCTCTACTGATCCCCTCCCTCGAATAGGTAGGAAGTGGTCCAACATGGTGAGTCAGTCAAAGATCACCCAGATGGAATCATGTCCCTTGGACATACATCAATGACATGTCACAAAGTCCATGTAGATTCTAGATCACTTCCAATCGGACACCTCCAGTGGCCATGCTAAGCCTACTGGAACATGATGCTCAGCCTTCACATGCTAACATGTGAACCATCGAGAAAAAAACTACAGCACTAATTTCTTCATCCCTATCCACCAGTGCTGATGCTGGAGGCCCCGATACATTTTCAGCACACCAGCATGTACCACCAAAGGGGAAATATGGAACTCCCTCAATACCTCCTTCATTTTCACCACTGGTTCCATGGTATGTCCTCTGAAGAGGATGATGTGCTGCCCATATTCAGAAAATCAATCAGGTGTCTGTCCTGAGGATATCTGAGCACATCGATCCTCACAATCAAAGTCACTAAGCTGCACCTCCCTGAATCACTGAAATAGTGGGGGAGTGACTGTCATAGACTAGAGGTATTCGTCTCCATCTCTATCTAGAAAGGATATATGAAACACGGCTAGTTACTCCATTGCATCACTTAGAAACTGCAAACAAGACCTCCTACTAAGTGCATTTACTACCATGTTCTCCTTCCCACGAGTATAGACTATCTCAAATTCATAGTCCTAGAGGAACTCAAGCCATCTCCATTGTATCAGGTTCAAGTCCTTCTGATAGAAGATATAAATGAGAATCTTGTTATCATAGTAGATAGTAAAACGTTCTACCGTCAAGTAATTTTTCCACATCTTCAAGGAGAAGACAACTACTGCTAACTCCGGGTAATGTGTAGCATAGTTCTGCAAATTTTTTCTCACCTATTGCAAACCATAAGTGATCAACTATCACTCTTGCGTTAGGAAACATCATGGTATGTTCCATTATTCTTCGTTGTAGACTACATACTGAACACCCTCTCTTGGTAGACTCAAGATGGGGGGAACTTGTCAGTCTCTTCCTCATCTCCTAAAAATTATGCTGGCATCTCTCCATCCATAACAATGACCATCCCTTCTTCGTCAACGCTGATAAGGGTTCTGCAACTCCGGAAAAGTCAAACACAAATTTCTGGTAGTATCCAGCAAACCCTAAGAAACAACGGACCTCAGTCACACTACTAGGTGGCTCCCAAGAACGAAAAACATCTATCTTCACTAGATCCACTGCAACTCTAGCCTCAGAGATAACTTGTCCCATAAATTGTACCTCTCGTGTCTAGAACTATCACTTCAAGAGATTACCATAAATCTGGTGCTATGATAGTGCATCCAGAACTATCTGCAAATGATAGGCATGCTCGTCCTCCGTTGCTAAGTATATGAAGAATTCATCGATGAAGACCACCATAAAGCGATCAAGGTATGGCACAAAGATCATGTTCATGATTCCCATTAAAACTGTAGGGGGGTTAGTCATGCCTAATGACATAACCAAGAACTCATAGTGGCCATAATGACATCTAAAGGACATATTCTGTGCATTCTCATCTCAAACCCTGAGCTGATGATAGACTGATCTGAGGTCTATCTTCGAAAACCAACAAGATCCCTTCAGTTTACCGAAAATATCATTAATCCTCAGAGTGGATAAGTGTTCTTCACGACCACCTATTTTAGGTGCCGATAGTCCATACAGAGTCTCAAACTCTTATATGCCTTCTTGGCGAACAAAACTAGGGATTCCCATGGAGAAACACTGGGTCTTATGAACCACATTCTCTAAAAGTCCTCCAAATATACCCATAACTCACAAAGCACTATGAGAGACATACGATATGCTGGTGTAGATATCGGTGTCATCATGAAGTAAAAGTTGATGAAAAAGTCTACCTCTCTATGTGGAGGTTGTTTTGAACATCAACAATAAAGAAATCAACTTACTGGTCCACCACTAAAGGATAGATTGGACTCTTAACATCTACAGCTCTGAGGGTAAGGCTAGCCAACTAGTGTGTGATAGTTTTCACCCTCCCTCGTGAAAGTATATCTTGTGATGAAAAAGATCCCTTATCACTGGTGAAGGAAAACTTAGTCCCATCCTCATATACACACATCACATTGCCCTTAATATAGTCAATCTGGGCATGCACTGTGGATAACCAGTACACACCCAAGATGACGTCCTAAGTCCATGACACACCTATAGGATTATCCCTGCCGAAGCTTCCACCTCCTAGAGTATGCTAAAACTACTGGCACCAGTGTGTAGTCATTGAATACCCTTATGTATGAGTCTCTAGCCGTAATGATCAAGCCAACGACTCCATCAGAATCTCTGAGCTCTGAATGAGGGATGTGGAAATAAAAGAGTGACAAGAACCTGTGTATATAAGTACCGCAGCTAAGGGGGAGTAGACAGAGATCGTACCTCTAATAATCTCTGGAGCACTGTGGTCATAGGCCTCAACTTCTTGGAGTTGATATCATCCCTGTACACCTTCTCCCTATGGTCGGGGTGGACCACCTAGAGGGGGCAGTGGTAGAACCTCAAATCACCACCAACTGCCTGGTGCATGACTAGCTCCTTTTCCACGTCTTCCTACTACATGTGGACCACCCTGATCAAAACTTTTCCTCTACCTCGGTGGTCCCTCGATCGTCTGCTGGTCGTCTGTACGGAAGGTCGGGCTATCGTGTTCCATATGACAATGCCCGCCATCCGAGTAGCACTGCCTACTCGTAATCTTATCTTATCTATCCAGTGATCCCCTCACTACCGACCTTGTATCCTGAGGTCATCCATGAGAAGGCCTGGCCCTCTTGGGACCCTATTTCATCTGTCAACTTCCTGCTGTAGATGACTCCACTACCGGACATCCGGTGGTCTCTCTCTCCATCGATGCCTGCTCACCTAGGATGCTCTCCACCAAAAGCTCTCTCTCTATCCCCCCATCTTGTTTTGGTATGCTGAGAGATATCATCGATACTATGATCTCCCGTCAGAGACCCTAGTCAAAGGTCTGTGCCCTGAAGAAAGGGTTGTGTACCATGTCGGTGGAGTAGTGGGAGAGATCAGTGAACCTCGTTGAGTACTGGGCCACAGTCATGCAAACCTTCTATAAGTGCAGCCGCTCCTGTATACACACTTAGAGTAGTGTCGATGGGATGAACTCTGCCCTAAAAACTCTCTCGAGGTCAGCCCAAATGAGGGTCACCTTGTCATGTATCTAGAGAATTAGTCTAAACCATCTCCGTACTGTTTCTCAAAAAAGACAGGCTGCTATGATCACCATAAGCTCAGCTAATCTCCCCACTAAGCGAAAAACTGTAGCCACGGCCTCTATCCAGTCCTCAACCACATGTGGGTCTATCTAGCCTCAGAACCTCTGAGGCCTCTACCACTGAAACTTGTGCAATGTTCTTAGTCGGCGTACATCCTCTACCGCTGGGGTAGGTGCAAATGGCTTCCCAATGGGTGGTGTTGCCTCTAGTACACTGCCTGAAGGATCTAATGCCGTAAAAGGTCCCTACACTGAGGCCTCATTGCTCGGTGGACCGTCATCGCATAATCTCTTAGGAATCATAGCAGGCTATCTACGTAGAACCATCCTGAAATAAAATAGGTGCACCATGGGCAATAATATTTACCTCGCGAGCTGACAGAAAGAGATCACAAGAAAATATTTTCAAAAATAGACACAATCAGTGTTTCCATGTACTAAGTCGGAAATCATAATTCGAGGTCCTAGTGTATAGGTACGTCGGCCGCCACCCCGAAACAAGATTCCCCAAACTAAAAAACACACTCATTATACTTAACATTGTTTCCACATAGAAAAGATCAAAGTCCTAGTATGTTGGTAGAATTGAATACTCTCATAACACTTTGTCAGGACTTATCCCTCGGGGTCCATGCTGTGACGACCCCAAGCCCACCTTCCATAGGCCAGGGGCTAGTGACTAGCACTGGAATGGTGTATCAATAAAATGGGAAGGCATTTCATTTTAACCTCTACAGACACACAGTAAAAGAACACAACAAGAATAAACCACAAAGATAACTGCTATAGAAAAAGAGTGTTGAAAGTAAAGTGGCTAGAAAACAAGCCCAACTAAAAAGTACAAGTACAACTGAAAAGTAAAAACACAACTGAAAGTGAAAAAGAGCTCCTGATCATCCACCTAGGATCCTACCTGAAGTTTAGGAACAACGTGTGATTAGTAGTCCTTGTGTCACGTCACACCAAATACTCCACTTCCAATTATTGTCTATTCCTAGATCCCTCAACCTTGATCAATGTTGTTTTTCGTCTGCACCAGACACAATAAGGTACGGGGGTAGCCCTTTCAAGGGTGAGAATAATGATACTCACTACGAACCCCAGTACCCTCTTAGGTCGCCTAGAGTTCCACAATAGATAAATACCACAAAACAAGACCTCAATCTCAAATCATGATGTAATAGATATCAACTCTACTTTGGTATATGCCCATAAATATCCCTATGTTATAAAGACATTCTCGTATAATACATGAGGGAAGAATAACACAAAGGTAACACCATGTAGGAAGATATACCACATAAGTGACACCATGAAGATAGAAGTACCACATAGGTAGCACCACAAACACAACACTACGAAGGTAGAAGTACCACATAGGTAACACCATGAAGACAAACACCACAAAGGTATAAGTACCACACAGGTAACACCATGAAGATACAAGTACCACATTGGTAACACCACAAATATAACACCACGAAGGTAAAATACCCACCTCACATTCTGGTATAACGTAACTCCATAGGTACAGATGACTAGTCTTAAGCTAGATCATCTTATTCTATTAAGAAGCACTGTTGCTGACCCACACAGAATCATTAGGTAATAACCCCCAATAACCCATATAGGATCTAACCCACACAACATCGGTATGCAATGACCCACACAGGATCACTGAGCACTGAACCACATAGGTTCTAATAGATGCTAACGCACACTGGATCGATTGATGCTGTCCCACTGAGGATCAATGTTATTTCCTCACATTACAGCCTGCCATAGGATTCCTCGCATCCAGTGCACTCGAGTTCCGTAGAATCTTCCACTCGAGATATCGGTCATACATAGACAAACACCAATCACCACAAAGGAGTAATCCAAAATACCTCAATGTTTTAAGGGTTCCAACGCGACAGATGGTGCGTCAATAGGATGCCCGATCTGTGAGGTATAAGCGTTTTACTTCTAAGGGCCATGTTGGATTTGGGTTTGATCCAACCCGGCCATACACCAACATTCTCCAAACTCAAGTGGAGCATACAAAAAGGACCTTCTCTCTCGAAGGGTCTTATCACCACAGAAGATTCATAAAAAAGAAGCCTGATTCTCATGTTATGACCCTTTAAGTTCAACTGGGGCCTGGTTGGGTCCAGGTCCGGTCCGAACTAGTTGGACCGACCCGGTCTGGGCCGAACCGACCCAGCTCGGGTCGACCAGACTTGAAAAATGTCAGAATCATAAGGGGGTGGCCCGACCCACCGGTCCAGCCTGCTGTGGTGTCCGACCAAGCCGGCATAGTGGGTGAGACCCCTGATCTCCTGAATGACTCAGAGTTCGTTCGACTTGTAAAGCGGTGGCGCCACGCTGGCACCACCCAGTTGCCGCAGAACCCTCTGAAGGCACAGGTCCACCCCCTTCACTGCTTTGGCTGTAGTCCCTTGCTCGCCAATGGCGGGCAGGCTGCGCCACCCTTATCTTCCATAACCGCCCGGTGTGTCGACCGCCTCTTTCACCCATCATGGATTTGGTTGTGGCCCCTTGCTCCCCAAAAGAGCACGACGGTGTGCCATACCTCCTCCATAGCCGATTGGTGATGACCTCTACACTTATCGTCGCAGCCTAATACAACAACATTCTCTTGCGGTGCACGATGGTGCGCCGCCTCCATCTTAGCCGGTTTGTTCCACCATGTCGAGGTCTTACACGGAGAATGCAACGGTAGAAATATAGCGAAGGGTCTTGGCCGGGTTCGTTAGTCCCATTCCCTCTACGTTAGCTTCTAATCATGAGGGAGGATTAAAGGATTCAGCAAACACTTGAATTAAACAAAAATCAAATCTCTACCTCAAGAATGATGGAGAACGCTCGTGATCGAGGAAGTGTCGGCTTTCTTATTTCCCACAACAAGCTTCCAATAACGCCATTTGTACTTCGTCCTTTGGTTCATGGTTTTGTGTCACCCATCACCTCCTGCTGGAATCGGCTCCGTCCATCAAGGGTTTGGTTTCTTGGCACATTTCCATCACTTCATTTCTCGGTGAAGCACTGCTGATTCCTCTCCCAAAGCTCCATAAAAATAGGAGTGGTAGAGGGTGTCTAATGCTCATGGGATTTACGAGGGTTCATTAATTAAGAAACATCCTCATTCCAAATGATTTTATAAGTTATGATTGAAGGTTCAACCCATTTAATAGCATGACACGTCACTGATCCCATGTTTCTTCTTGTCCATTGGAGGAAAATAAAAAAATTAATAAAATAAAAAATTTATTTTATTTAATCTATGAAAAATCCAAAAATTATAACTTTTTCTCCAGACCTATTGAGATTTAATTGATGCTTCCCTTAAGTGAATCCTGGCGCTATGGATTCAACGATATCCTCATATTTTTAATCCGATCACAAATTAAATAGTTAGAAACCATTTCTTGTGCATTAAATGAACGTACCTTAAAAAACTTCTAAAATTCATTCCGGGAACACCGGGCCTCAGAATCATGTGCCTTCAATTTTTGCAGACTCATAATAATTCCATATAATTAAAAAAATGGAAAATATGGGTATTTACACTTACGTACATCATGGTGATTAGGATGTTCAGGAAGGTCGTTCGGGTCCGGTTTGTCAATTGTTGGGTGAAATCAGATCCAAAGTGGCATGTATTATGTTTGATAAAGGGAGAGTAGAGAATAATGGGTTTCCTCCCTTTTGGGTCAGTTCTAGGATTAGTTTCCTGATGATTTCATTGTGTAGCCACATGAGAGGGATGTTGAGTTCACTATAGAGCAACTGTCAGGAGAAGAACTTGTTTCCTATCCACCATATCGAATTGAACCAGATGAACTCTAAGAGATTAAATCCTAGTTGGATAAGTTGGATAATACATGGCTTATTCATCCATGAACATCACTTTGGGGATCTAAAGTGTTGTTTTCTAAGATGGATGATGGATCATTGAGGTTATGTTTTGATTATATGAATCTAAATCAAATGAAAGTCAAGAATGGATACCATCTTCCTCGAATTGATGATTTGTTTGACCATATGATAGGTGAAACAGTTTTTTATATTATAGATCTGAGGTTAGGATATAATCAGGTGAGGGTGATGCATTTAGAAATACCATATAATACATTTAGAAGCAGGTATGAGTTATATGAGTTTCTAGTGACATTATTTGGATTAAACAATGCACCGAAAATGTTTATGGATTGATGGATTAAAATATTTATCCCATATTTGGACCTATTTGTAGTTTTCTTCTTTGAAGACATCTTGGTGTAATCTTAAACTTTTGATGATAAAATTATAACAACTTGAAATCATCCTGAGTACAGTTAAGAGAGAATAGGTTATACTGAAAACTATCTAATTTTTAATTTCCGAATTGGCAAGGTTCATTTATTAGGGAACATCCTCTTAGAGGAAGGTGTCTCTATGGATCTAAAGAATGTACATGCATTGTTGTATTGGGAGAAACCCAAAAATATTTTGAATTTATAATTCTTTCTCGGTTTGTCTGGTTATTAGGAAAGGTTCAATAATGATTTTTTCCATTTGATAACACAAATTTGGGGTTTGGACTTGAAGGGTATCCTGTTTGAGTGGTTTGAGGCATCTGAGAATTCTGTTCTAGAACTGAATAGGTGGTTGAAAACTACACCAATTCTGATATTACCTAAGCTAGGTAATAATTATACCTTATTATATGATGCGTTTGGTGTTGGACATACAATAGTGTTGATGAAAATTGATCAAGTTGTGGTTTATGGGTCATGGTAGTTGAATCCTTATGGAATTAATTACCCAATTCATGATCTTGATTTGGATTCGATGGTTCCTGCCACAAAATTTTGGATGCATTACTTACTCGTAGAACTATTTATAGTGTATAAAAATCATAAAATCTTGAAATTAATCCTCTCATAGTGCGATTTGTGTCTTCGTCAGTGAAGATAGATTCAATATATGGAATCTTTTAACTATGAATTTGATTACACACCCAGAAAGGGAAATAGTGTTGTAGATTCCTTTAGCTGGAAGACATAGAATCAAGTGATTCAGGAATCATGTTCAGAGTTGAAGATGATGGCGTTGTTTTATTAGATGCATCTGTAGGTGCATGATTACCAATGATAAATGACCCTTGCATCACTGGCAGTTGATTCCATGCTTCTAATTCATATTGAGGAGAAACAACATGAGGATTATGAGTGTTTGGCTTTGAAAGAAAATATTAAAGTCATATATTGTCCTTTTGGTTATACCATTGGTGAACATTGAATTGTTTATGTTTCTAGCAATATTTTTGTGCCAATGTGTATGAAATAAGAGTTAGTTCTTGAGTTTCATGCCTCAAAGTGGGCTGTGCATCCTTTTCTGTCCCAGATATATCAGGAACTTCATAGGAAGTATTGGTGGCAAGGGATAAAGAATGAGTTTCTAGTTTTTTTTTTTTGAATTATTCCTTACTAGTTAGTAGGTTAAGGCCGAGCATCAGTAACCAAGTTATTTTTTATAGCCTTTTCCCATTCCAGAATGTATATGGAATGATGTGATGCTAGATTTCATTGTGGGTATTTTGAGGATTCTTTGAAGGAATTATGTGATTTGGATAGACATTTATTATTTGGATAAGGTGGATCATTTTTATTCTGATTTGAGATACCTTCACTGTGGACCAGTTGGTTAAGAGTTATGTTCCAAAAATAGTATGGTTGCATGGGGTTCTACAGATGATAGATTCAGATTGAGATCTATGTTTTACATCACTCTTCTAGAAGATATTATGGAGACTGTTAGGTATATGGTTTCTTTAGTATGGATTTCACCCCTAGATGGACAACTAGTAAGAACATACAATTCAGGTACAAGAGGAGTTGTTGAGAGATTATGTCCTAGATTTTAGTGGATCGTCATAAAAGAATCTTGTTTTTATTCAGTGTCTTAAAAAATAGTTATTAGGCTATGATTCATATGAAACCATTTTAATAGCCCTATAATAGGCCATGTAGAACACCAATGACTTGGGTGGAATCTAGAGAATCCGAATTGGTGGGACTGAGTCTCATTAAGGAGATGTCAGAAAAATTTTAGTTTTCTTGGAGATGTATGGAAATGGGCTAGAGCAGAAAGAAATCCTATGAACATATTCTTTGTAGACCTCTTGAGTTTTTGGTGGGTCACTGTGTGTTTTTCAGGGTGTCATCATGGTTGGGTGAACCTCAAATTTGGAAACAAGGTAAGCTGGCACCTAGGTACGTGGGTGCATTTGAGATCATGCAGAGGATCAGACCGATGGCGTATTTATTGGAACTTCCAAAATATTATTGTGTTATGGATGATGTTTTTCATCTGTGTTAACTTTGACAGTATCACCTTTATCCATCTCAGGTGATTGATGTTAAATATGTTGAACTTGAGGTCGATGTCTCCTTTGAGGAGCATTTGATCCGTATAATAGATTACAGAAGGAATGTATGTCGTTGTTTAATTTTTATTATTATTATTTTAATTATTTTTCATTCAATTTTTATTGGATGTATGAGGTTGATCAGGTGGGTTATGGGGGTTCGTGATGTGAAGGAAATGGAATTTGGGAAATTATGTGAAAGTCGCACGATTTTCACGTGGTTAGTGAAAACCATGTGAGGGGGAAAATAAATTGTGAGGTTTGAGGTAGTGGGATTCCATATAGTTGGTGCATGATTTATCAAACTGTTCACACCTTCCTAGGTAACCCTATGACTCAACCCCTCTTGGATAGTGGTCAGCGCAGGGTTTCCACAAAATTTGGAAAATCATGCAGCGAAACCCTACACCACATTAAAATGTTGATATTTATAGAACTCCCCTCGTGATATTTTTAAGTACATGCTCAATTTTTCCTCACAATATTATACTCTCAACCCTAGAGATGAACTCATGCTCATAATTCTTCCCATGTGTGGTTTTTCTTTGAGTCATACCTACTTGGAGTGTCTTTGGTTGAAAATCAATGATCTGGGGGTGTCTAATCCTTCCCTCCCCTCTCTTTTCTGGATTACATCTTGTATCTTGGGTTTTACTCTTATGAATCCCGAAAAATCAAATTTTTAGGTGGATTATAGGTTAATACTTCAATGGGTGTTTGAATCTCAATCTATGGCTATGGTCAAGGGTGAATTCCTCTTTGGATTTATGTTAGGTGGTCCAAAAATTATATCCCATAGATTTATTATAGATTCGTACATGTGTGGTTTTGGTATTGTTTTCTTCTTGCTGTGAATTTTTTAAATTTACTATTTTTTTCATAAATTGGCTTTCCAAATAGAGTTTTTAACCCCTCACGATTCCTTTAGTATGTGTTGACCCTGACTAGACCGATTTAGGGCCACTCATTGTGAGAAAAAACTAATTCTGAACATAGGAAAAGTACATATTAAGCACAAAATCGATATGTGATTTAGTAGAGCCCATGGAGAACGTGTTGGTACATCGAATAAAAGAGGAATACTGAATAGTATTATCTAGACATTCATAATGTTATACAAGATTGTTTGGGTAATAAGAAATCGGTTAGAGTAAATAAAGTTGTTTTGCTAAGTGACCAATAAATTTTACATGAAATAATTAAGAGGGATAAATCATTTGAAATGATAAATAAGTTAAATTAGTAAATGTTCATGAGATGATATATATGTGTTAAATGGGATAACATGTTGGAATTGATAATTGTATTCGATTAGGATAATACATTATAATTGTGGAATATGTATAAATGGTTAAGGTATAAGGAACCAAAATGGGATAATTGGGCTATGCAATGAAAATGGTAAATGTTCTAATGGGTTAATACATGATGTTAATCCAATATTTTTAATGATTATGAATTGAGAATGTTTTTTTATTGTATATTGTTTGTCATATGGTATATGTGGTAATGGATAAATGAGAATGTGAACATGACATGGTTGTCATGGGGTATTAGACTTGAGGATCTACGCCCATGGGACGGGTTAAGACTAAGGATCTAAACCCACCAAACAATTCATGATTGAGTTACAGGTATTAAGGATCTATTAGGGTAATGGATGCATTTGATGTGACTACCTAGACAGAGGCTTGAAGGTAATTGAAATGCATTTATTGTGAAATGTTATCCCAAGAGAGATAGAGAACTTGGATTATTTTATTAGTCATAGGTATTAATCGGCTTAGGCTGTAGTGTGAATGATGTAATGCTTACCACATGGAAAACATGATGGAGGTGAACATATTAAATGAGACAGTGTAATCGATGAAATGACCATAATGATGAAAAATGTTTAGGATTATATTGATAACTAATAACTTGTTATTTATCAAATTTTTACCCTTCCATTCACCAATTAATTTCACGAACTATATATTTAGACTTTATATTTTAAATACCCCATTGGTGATGGCCTACTGAGTTGTACACACACCTATATTGGGACTCTATTTGGTACCTGGGCAGATTTCATGGTTGTAGATTAGGACAAGGGAAAAAGTATTACACTAGGCAGTCGAGCGGGGATTATGATGTACATGGATGAGGAATAGGGCGTGTAATTAGGAACCACTTGGGGTTTGGGATAGTTGTATTTATTTTTAGTCATATTCACTTTGGCAGTGTTAGTATAACATGGAATTTTTTCTCATTTAGTTTTGGATCTTACCATATTTGGAATATATTTGGATTGCTTGTTTAGGTTTTTTGGTTTATTATTCATTACTTCATATGTTATCTAATATGGATTAATCTGGTAAAGTGTGTATGGTATCCCCATGTGACTTATCAGACCCATACCACTAGTTGGAAAACTCTGGTGTCTGGGGAGTCACACTTTAGGTCACATGGAAACTTAGATCGAACCATTGGTTTATTGGATTCTAGTTGGGGTCACTAGATACATTATTTGTACTTAAACCATAATGAGCATTTGAGTTCACCCTAATTTTGTTTGCATTCTATAGAAATCCATAAACTGTAGTAGGAATGATATTCAAGTATATGCTAAATTGTAAAAAAATTATCCTTTAAGAAAATAAATTATGTTGTAATTAGTGTATTCATTTGCAATAAAAAACTCATATATGTATCTGGTTTACCATGAAAACTAAAATCTTAAGTCCTTTGGGATTTTATTCCTTGTAATCAGGAAAATTTCATGGTATTAGACAATAGATCTAGGTTTACTAGGGTCAGGGTGCTCTAGTTGGTATCAATTGAAGAATAGTAGTAACCTTGAGAACTAGATTTTGGAAAAAATAAATTAGCGAACATAACCTTAAGATATTACATGGGAATTAGCATAGAAGATTATAAGTATTCATTAAATTAAGAGTTATGTATTCTATCATAGTATTATTAGATTATGGTTGATCATAAGTTATCTGTATTGAACACCTCTTTTTAGGATTTTTTTTGATGGGATTCTACCAGGATAAAGGATATTTTGGATGGAATTCAAGGAAATAAAACTCATAGTTTAGTATTTGCTTTAGTAGAAAATATATTTGAGGAAAAATCACCATATATTCTAGAGAGATGAGTATAAATGTATCTATAACTTTTATTTTAATTATGATCATTAATGATATTCTAATAATAGTCAAAATTATATTATTAAGTATTGGAAAATAATATATTATGATGAAAACCACAACAACATGAGTATTTAATGGTTAAATTTTGAGGATATGCATTATAGTTATTTTGTAAATTAAATTAATATGGTTTTAGAAAAAAGAAAACCTATAATGTAGTGGGGCTTGAACCCATGACTGAATGACATTAAGGGTTTTTTTCCAACCACATTCCTATTAAATGTTCTGGTTATGGTGTAATTATATTTAGGTAAAAAAAATTCGATTAAATATTATTAATGAACTAGTATTTTTCCCATTTAAGTTTTTAGATTTATGTATTAATCTTACAGATTTCAGAGAATAGTAAGAAACAAATGGAATTACTTGTCTCTATTTTATGAACCTTATGATTTTTTAAAAGTGTATTATAGTGATTCATATATTAATGTTAATTTTTAGATATCCATTAATTTAATTAATTACTAAATTTGATATTGACCAAAGAAAAAAAGGATTAAAATTATTTTTATAGAAATTTATCATGTAAAAAATATAATGACCTGTACTTTACATACATTGTTTACACTTCAAAATTGAAGCATAAATATTACAACATATAACAAAACCATGAAAGGACTATATAGGTATAGTGTCTTTAGAAACTGGGAAACATAAACAACTGGTTCATAAAGCGTCTACACTGTCTCCCATTTATTTCATCATTTCTATAGTCCCTTTTGGCATATCTTACTTAATAACCTTCTTCCTGACCTGGGAAAAGAAAACATACGAAAGGATGAGCTCAAATGATCAGTAAGGGTAAACAAAAGAAATATCAATCACATCGTATACAGAAGAACATAACATTTGGAAATCTTAACCTGCAAAAGAGATCATAATTTCATAAAATGGGATAAATCATGGTAGTGAAATATAATCACAATAATCATAAATTAAAACATGAAACTTTGTGGAATACACACATAATCACAGAGAACCATTTCTTGTTAGTCAAGACTCATTGCCAAGACTATCTTAGTGGACAAAGTCCCTTTCTGAACCGAGTCACCCTCGTTTCAGTCCTGTTTTACTGAACCGATATAACCTACCATTCCAGCCATGTCTATCTGATGAGATATAAAATCTTTACCCAATGCATTGGAGGGAGATATAGGTCCCACCCATCTCAAAATGATACCATTCTTATGTGTGCCACAAAATCATAAACCATACATCATAGATAACCCATGTAATAAAAATGGGTATCTTAAACATCATGACATCATAAAACAATTCATATAAGATAAAGGAATTCATAAAAATAATTCCATCACAACATAGTCAAATCAATGTAAAAATAGGGATTGAAACAGAACCCTTTATTTTCTTAGATGGAAAATAATTTTGATAAAACACTTGAACTCTATTCTTGAGGAAAATATCCTTTCTACTTCAAAAACACATTCCTTTCTTTAACATGTTATAAAACTTTAAAATAAAATAAGCTGATTAAAAATAAATTTGAATACTTTTAAGGGAAGCTTCTTGGAAATAATGTTTTAAAAATCCATTCATGTCGTATAAGTTAAAAGAAAACATTCTTCTCGTACTTTTGTCGGAAAATTAAAAAGTACATCGTATGAAAAATGACAAAAGATTCCGTTCATATTCTTTACTAAAAACTCACCGAAGGGTAAATTTGGATTTAAACTATTGTAAGTAGAAGGAAAAAATATTAAATACTGAGGGAACATGGATGTGGATGACAAAATACACCCCAGTAAATGCCAAAGTAAAAGCAATCTCGGATAAAAATGAGATTGTGATATTTTCCCTTACCTTAGGTCTGACTTGCTTTGTAAGTGTCCGGACCTCCTGTATAATTATTTAATAATCTTATTGACTTAATCCAGAATCATACTTATTTTTATTATATCATATATGGTCATATTCTTAGCTTCTTAGTAGTAATATTTCATTTCTACTTGTTATTCGGGTGTTTATAACTTTTTGTTCTTATGCGTGTTTTGTCAAATAAATTCTTATTCTTTTCTTTAGGTTATAGATACCTCATTTACAGAATGTTATTAGTGTTATATATATCATATTTATTCATTCAATTCATTTATATAATCATTGTGAAATGAATACCATGTAGAATGAGTCGCATCACATCGTGGGGACGGTATTCCGTACGTACGCACGAGTGATGATATCGTTCCTATGATCATGGAATTGTATTGGATTATATGTATACTATTTCAGAATCAATATAACTTTATAATATTCAAATATAGTCATTATTTACACCATTATACCCATCCAAGTAAGGTGGTGGTGGAAAATAGATTACACCACGGCGTGGAGACGGTATTCCGTACGTACGCACGCGCGGTGATTTCTTTTTCCGTAGGATGGATAGATGGTGAAATAGGGTTGTTTCATACTTATAATAACATATAATTATATGAGTGATCTGATGTTATTACTTCATAATGAAACAACTAAATAAGATGAAGTGGAAGAATAAATAAAGATGAAAGAATCGGTAACAGACATTACCTCTTCTTTGAAGTGCTTCTTTGAGACCTTCTTTTAGGGCACTAAAATTGGTCTTTGAAGAAGACCATGACCTCTAGGATGTCTCTAGGTAAGTGGAGAGGAGAAATAGGCAGGGGTTGGCCGAGCTTTAAGGCTCAAAGTGGTGTGAGTAAGAGGGGGAGGAGGTGTCCTTTTATAAGGGAGGAGAGGGGCACCTTTGGAATAACTAAAACTATTATTTTATTATAAAGTCATGTTCGGTTTTAAATAGATCCAAATTGATATATTTCTAAGCTAAGGTGGGGATGGGTCGAAATACTCTCATCCAATAGAATTTAGAAAAGTTTAGGTTCCTATTTTAACCTTATCATTTTGATTTAACATTAAGTTAAATAATTTTACTTTTACCATGTCTTCTTGTGTTCTTATACTATAATGTTAATAAACATACTATAAGCAGCCAAACGAACCCCAAGTTGTTTATTATTAATATATATAACTTTATCTAAGTCATTTGGCCGAACCTTAGATTTTTAGGAATAAAATAACAATTAATAATATAATATTTGTTTTAAAAACTATTTTATGTCAATTTTGACACTATTTAGTAATTGATTTTTTTTGAAACTCATAACAGAATTATGAGTTCGAACCAAGTTAATTAAATAAATACAAACATATTATATTAACCCAGAAAATTAGTGGGATTCATAAAAAATCTCAAATTACATTTATTTTGGTGTTTATAACATCAATTATGTCAATATTTCATTAATAAGATAATTACCGCATCATCATTGTGTCATAAATAAATTAAATTATTTAATGTCTACAAATTACAAATAAAATACCATTATGTATGAAATATTTTTAGATTTCTAATGAATATTTATAGTCGAATTTATCTTATGTATAACCCCATATTAAAAATTATTTACCTATTAAACATTGATTTTAACTATTTTAACCCTTCTTTAAATAAATTAATAATCAATGTCCTAATCTAATCCAAGTGGCCCTAAATGGTCATATTTTATTCCTAAGTTTGTTTTTGGTCGAATTACACATGTACAATAGAATTAGGACATGTTTTAGGGTAATAATAATATCATATTTACCCTTAATTACCCTATTTACTTTTAACCGTGGTAAAAAAAAGTAAAAAGTTACTATTCACCAAAAAATTATTTTTATCTCATTGAACCACATTTTACTTACTGATATCAACCGTGTCTGTCGGATTTTTGAAATTCCATTCACAGAAGCGGTAAAATTATGTTTTATGCAAAATTCAGTTTTTAACCTACCACTTAGTGGTTTCACTATTCATCAAAATTGAAAGTTTTCAAAAAAATACCAAAATTTCACCCTAGGCTAATTTCGGTATTCCGAATCCAAAAATGAATTCCATTTTGAAAAATAAAATTCACAGAATTTCAAAAGGTGGTTATTACTATTCATAACGGCTAATTTTAATAATATTTTAATAGCATATCGTTGTTTAGTGAACCTCGGTATTGCGTACGACGCAGGCTATCGAGGAAGGTCGCGATTTCGTTTAAAGCAAGCCAAGCAAGTGTTGTGTAGAAAAAGATTCATTTGATGATTTATATAACATAAAAGTCTCGGGTGTTACAAAAAAACTTTCTTCTATTCTTAGTAAATGAATTATTTCCTCAATATTAGTAAAAGGATCTTAAAACAAAAAATGTTATCCTAAAACCATCATTTTTATTGAAATAATGATCTTTTAAATCATTATAGATTTATCTATTTTAGTCCTTAAAAGTCTATTTATCTTTCACTTTCTTGTGATCAATGAATTCAATCTCTCAGTACAAATATTTATTCTTTTACACCATGTCTATATCCTTACATGTCACTTATGTTCTCCTACATGGGAATCCAGTTATGTGACATTGGTATATCCATTTCTATCTTATTAAGAGGATATTTTATTAACCATTATACTATGTGGGATTAAAACAAAGGAATATTAAAATATAAAACCCAATATTTATGAGATAAAATTTAAATTGTGAGGATGATATTTAATTATTTTGGTTAGAATATAACAACCCAAAAATTCTAAAAGAGTAACTTTTATTCAAAAGTGTGTATGACATGCAACACCAAACATAGAAATAAATATAACATATAGAGAACTTATGGTTTTCTAATATTTTAAATAAATATAATATACTCTATATCTTTTAATGCATGAAATACTGAGTCATCTTTCATTGCACACTACAAAGACTTTCCTCGATAGATTGTGTTGCATGTAAAACTGAGTTTTACCAACAAAAACTGTATTATTAAAATATTTTTATTTAATATATTAAAATATATCCTTGCTTGTAAATTATTTATTATCAATAATATTAACTAACTTATTAAAATTTATGGTTTCTATAAATATAAAATTAATTCATGGGTTACCAATTAATTTGAAATGAATATAAAAACCAATTGAATATAATGGAAACGTTTTGATGCTCAAAAAGGTAATTTATTCAAATAAATTAAGTTAATTACTATCATTTAATGATATAAATGAAATTTATATATTATATATTCATTTGAATATTTTTCTAAAATAAACTAATAGATTTGATAATCACAATATAATAAAAATCCCATTTTTTGCATAAAAGCCATATTTTGATAGAGGTATATTTTCATCCGTTTAATTGAAAAACTATTTTAAATCAAAATTTTGAAACCATTATAAATTTAATATGAAAAATATTTTTCAATTTTTAAATAGGAATATAAAAATGTACTTTAGGAGAATTTTTGGTATTTTTTGGAGAAGTTTAATTTTTTGATGAATTGTGAAAAATATAGGATTTTATTTTAAATATGGCTTTTCATATAATTAATATATATGGTTAAATTATATATTAATTATATTTTAAATAATATTTGGTTAAATTATACATGAATTAATTCATTTTATCTAATCTAGATCAATTTATCATTGAAATATGATATAAAAAAATTACAACCTTTTGATCATTTTTACATTAAAAACTCGCTTTGTCATCCCATTTGTGATATTAAATATAAAATAATTTCTACTACATATGTAATTAGAATTTGGAAAAATAAATTTGATGTTTGGAATTAGAATAATATTTAATGTCTAATAAAATCAATTTTTTTGACCAAAAATATTAGTGAATGTAATTAAAATTAATTATATCAATTAAGAAGAAATATTAGCTTAATAGGGGACTAATCCTTAATCCCAAGGGAAAAAATAACCTAGAAACATCACAAAAACCTATTGGATTTAGATATATCAAACATAAACTACTTTTTATTGAATTTTTTTCATTATTTTAAGAAATTGTTTTAAGGAATAATTCTCAATAACAGTTACCTATTTATATTTATTAGAATGTCACTCCTCCTCCATTATAAAACGGCACTGACCCCTCCAAATTATTCATATCTATAAATCTATTTGTCTCATACAAATGAAAAATAATAATATCACAACATATATTTACTCATCCTAGATTACTCAATTTAGGTATAAATAAAACTAAGGTAGTCTTTTGGTATAAACCGAAAAGAGTTACCCGAATAAGAGGAAACATTCTTCAATAATCGCTTTGCTTTCATTTACTTCACCACCAAGTAAATTAATTTTATATCATGATATTATAATAAAATCTGTATATTAAATATAACAATATGATTTTATGCTAATATTTTTACCTACAATTTTACACCCATCTATGAAATTTGATACGTAATCATCGTTCATGTGTACGACAGACTATCTCCTCACGAACTGATGTTATTCGTTATTCCATTACCATGTTTAATGGTTTGAATAATGAAGGATTTATAGATTATATATTATATATATCATATTTAGAATTTATTTATGATAGATTATTTTTTTTATAACCATAATTTCATACCTTTTATTACGTGGGAATATGATAACATCATTTGTGGACCTGTGGACTATCGCCTCCTCAAAAAATTTTGATTCGTTCACACCTTACATGGGTCCTATTATGAAAGGTTTTAATAAATATATATGACTTATATGACATAAATATGATACTGTAATATATATATATATATATCATTAATTTTTGTTTTTTAAAATATGATAATGAAATGAAATTAGTATTCATGCGAACATACGACCTACCGTCTCAATGATGATGCATTTAATTTCCTATATCCAACTATAATGGATTATTATAAATACATATAAAATGATTATATAAGATAAGTAAATAATGGGTTAAATATTATAGATTATTAAATCATGAATGATGTAAGAAAAAAAGTCAAAACATACTCAAAAAACTAGGAAATTGACACTTGAAATTGTGAAATAATGAAAGTGTATTAACAAAAATGATATTAAATATTATAGAAAGTTAATATATGATTATATAAATATGATTAAGGTTATTTTATAATTTAATAACATTATTAAAAATATTATACTAGAGTTTTAAAGATGTTAACATGACAGGAAATGCAAGGCAAGGGATTCTTGTCTCACTTTTACTTTCGTGAGGCATACACCACATTAACCACTTATATATTTTTTGTGATGTATATAATTAAACTAATGTATTTAATATAATTAATAATATATTATTTACGTTATTTTTATTTTATATTTGAATTATTTTATCCAGGGCGATTTGAACATAAACTCAACTTGTAGTAAAGAAATTTCATAAATCAATTCCTTTCATTGGGTTATTTTACATCCTCATTGTTATTAATATTATATGATTATATGTATAAGGAATTTGACTATATAATGACATATTTTAACATATATTTTGTTGATTTATATTTTATACACCCAATCTCTTCATTTATTAATTCTCACTTTAACATTATGAGCATTTTACAGGTTTATTATACAATCTCGTTATAATTGAGATTTCTTATTCATGAAATTAAATTAAAATAATTTATATGATAATTTTTCAATAAAACATTAAATTTGACTCTACTCTGTTTATTCATGACATTTTTAAGTAACATTACCAATTTCAACTATTGGGTACACAAAATGTTTTATAATTTTTTTACGAAAACACTAATTCATTTTCCTCTTTAGTTGGAGAACCCATTTTCTTCGGAAAGCCCTATTTTCTATTAAAGTTTCCATAAACGTTTTTAACATTTATGAAAATAATTTTTAAAGACATTTTTAAAAATCTTTCTTTTAAAAATGTTTCAAAAAGTCTTACTTTTTATTTCCAAACAATGAACTTTTCTAACCATTTCACCTTACAAACAGAATGTTCATTATACCATGTACAACATGTACAGAATTGTACAACATAATTTCTTTGAATCTTCCTTTATAAGTTTAAAAGGATAATTATTAAAGATAATGTTTTTGAATGAAATTTTCAAAGAAATATTTTTCAACAAAAGTCAAAATGGAAAGTATATTTTACTCAAGAATGTTTTTAAAAGAACTTTTTATAGTATTTCCATTCATCAATGTGAATGAAACTTTATTTTTGATCCACATGGGGTATGTTGTATTTATACCATCCTTATTGTTCCTTTATATGGGTTTTGATTTATTAGGATAAGGGTAAAATTGACATTCACATCCTTGATTAATTTTTGTAGTACCATTTAAATATTTACTTTCCTGCATTCATTGGACATTGAATTTACTATACTTATCCATATAATTTATCATGGATATTTTTATTTCAAAAACTATATAACATTATTACAGATGGTAATTACTTTGAACGTTATTTTATTATCTATATAAATATTTATAAATCTATATTCATTACTTCATACAGATATATTATTTGGAACATTTCTATTTAATTAAATTTATTATTTGATTTATTATTAATAATTTTTTACATGCACTACTTGTGTTTGGACCATTGGAAATAATAACCTCGATGCATGATTAGTCTCATAAGATGAAATAAGTTGGCAAAAAACCCTTTGAGTTTGTTCCCCATAAGAATAGATGGGTTTCTACCCATATATTTAATCTTTCTTGAGAGTAGATCTTAATAGTGAAGGAATCATGTGACTGGGAAACATTATGTGAAATAATTAATCATTTTCTTTATAGATAATTATGTTATTTTTACTATCCATGTGATTTTTTCATTAACATTATCTATAGATGAATTTTCATTCTTAGTTTATTAAATTAATGGAATGTGTGTTTAGTTATTCACATTGCTATATTTATTATACATTTCCTTTTATTTTAAATGGATTTTTAATGTTATTTATCATTCCATATTTTTATGCACTCTTTCCCATTTTATTGATTAAATGGGATGTTTGATCATTTATTTACCTTTCCATATAGTATTTTCTCAATGATTCACTATTGTTTCTAGTTTACTTAAACCTTACTGAGCATTTGGACTCGCCCTTATTTTGTTAGCTTTCCCCAAAAATTCTATAAGTGTGTGATGAAAGATATCCAAGGATATTATATGTGGTAATAAAGATATATAGAAAAATAAATTGTGTTGTAATTTGTGTATTCATTTATAATACAAAGATCATGTATGTATCTGGTATACTATGAATACTAAATTATTTGGTCCTTCTAGATGTTATTCCTTGTAATCCTGGTAATGTAATGGTAGTATACAATGACTCCGAGATTACAGGTAGCGATGCACTACATATTGGATCAATACCTGTCCATTTATATGTGTAATTATCCTTCAAAATTTATGTTAACTATCACTAAAAAAATAGTTTTTATTTTGATACCTCACACAATATTAAATAAACAATAGGGACACATTAAGGGTTAGACTATGCAAGTGCCCACTAAATTTTGAGAAAATGATATCATATCTCAATAGAAGACCACTTTGGGCCAACATTTTGTTCAAGAATGACATGAATAAGGCCTATAATAGGATAAAATGTAATTTCCACTAAGAATCGTGAAATGATATGTCTTCAAGGAGTGGGTATATGATTTCCTCTTCAATTTATCCACCCCACCTTGGATCTATATCTCACTCATGGGGAGGATATATGGATTCATTATATTAGTTTGAGGTATTCAAAAAGGTGACCCACTTTCACATATTCTGATTATCATAGGACAAGATTTTCATTGACAGAACATGAATCAGGGTGTTGATGCAAGAAAGATCTATTCTTTAAAATGTACATATAGCTTCATCTAGGTTTATAAACTATTATTAATGGATGGAATACTTTTCATTATCAATACTATTCATCATTATATCATGGTATTTAATAAAATAATTGATGTGTAAGAAAGATGGTGTGGGATGTGCATAAATCCTGATAATATCAGTGGGTATATTAAAAATAAGTTATATACAAGGAACAGAAGATAGATTAATGGTTTTCTCAAAATCAACAAAGGAAATTTACTAATGGAATATATAAGATATAATGGATATATTTAGAATTCTTTTCTAACACATTGATGGTATTGTTATCAAGATCTTCAACCAAATCAATAACTAAAAGAGAATATGTAAATCCTTCAGCCAAAAAATCACTCTCCTTAACAACATGTCTTACACTATCCCAATTTAAGTCATTTATATCATTAGAGTCCCTAAGAAAATTACAATGTATATTAAGAATACTCTCAATATTTTCATCTAGGATTATCACTAGGAAGGGAAGAAATATTTGATCAACTTGAAATGTATGTCATGACCTGTAAGTGAGGGTGGTATCAACTTGAGATGTAAAAGGGAGATTATGGGATTCCTGAAAGATAAGTTGGAATTTTAAGTGATATAATGTATGTATATTTTGGGAAAGGTTATCCAAGGTAAAAATGGAAGATATAATAACACAAGGATAAATGGGAAATTATGTGTGTCTTCATATGGATGTAATATCCAAGATGGTTTATATATTTCTAGTTACCAATAAAAATGGATTATAAGATAGGGTGATATTATTTTCATGTATGATAATTGTATGGGGAACATACTCTACTTACATGGGAGACTTTTTATAGATATTTCCTCCTATATCACAAATAATCACATAAAATTCATCAGCTATACCCTTAACAAAAAGTAAATTGCTCTCTTTGATTCTATTAAAATAGTGAAAGAATTATATTTTTTTAGTTTTTATACATACTATATAATAGAATTTGACTTTTCAACCCTTCACTTTTCCAATTTTGGGTTTTGGCGGTGTTTTATAGGAGGTGAGAAGATTTCTCCTGGTGTTTGGAGGTGAAATAGAGCTACTAAAAGATATTCATGTCATGAAAGAGATATTTATCATGAATTGATGATTCATGTCCTGTGAAGCTAGTTAATTCAAGGATTGGGTTTAGATTAAGTATTCAGGGTGAAATGGATTCAAATGATGAGATGGGAATTGATGATGTTTAATTAATTCGAGATGAGGTGATGTGAATTTTTGTGGAAATTGAAAAAAATGGAATTAACCTCATGAATGGGATACATGACATGAAAGTGTCAAGGTCATTGTTATTTCATTATCCTTTTAGTTTTTTTCATTCATTTGGATGCACGTATATCTTTATCATTCTGGACGAACCCTAGTTTCCATGAGGAGACCTTCTATCCCACATCTCCACTTCCACAATCCTTTGGTTCTGGTATATTCCTCCAAAAATTCTATGATGAGTTATCCTCTATATCGCATAGGTTTCCGTCAATTCTTATTAGGTGATCCAATGTAGTAGTATAGTGTTGGTTGAAACACTTGTTCCCTGTATGGTGGTGGTATTTGAGATGTTTCATCTTCACCCTGTAGTTCAAAGAGAGATCGAAATGATTCCATGAGGCAGGGGATCCTTCTTCTCACATGTTTATTTTCTATGTCTGTGATCCACAATTTTTTCTTTCCTTTGGGGGAATAGTAATGGTCTTTGTAATGAGATAAGTAATTTTAGTTTATATAATTGATTGGTAATTGGAGTTATCACATCCTTTACTCCATTGATATATGATTTAGATGTTGTTTTTCATTAATATTTCCAATTATGAAAATAACATATATTGGGAGCCTTTTTTGTGTTGTAGTTGTTATGTAGCAATGGTCTTTGTTGTGTTATTGTGTGATAACTCCCTAAATAAAAGGTTAAATAATGTATTTAAGATAATAATTTATTTCCCCTAGAAATATGGTTTGTGTGATAAAACATATCCTAATTAAAGAAGTAATGAGAAAAGGACCCCTAAATAATTGTGGAAACCAATTTGTATTACTGTTCAATAGTTTTCTTGTTGTGTTTACCTATGTGGTTTGGGATTTGGTGTTGTGATGCTAGTGAGCATATGGTTTCTGTAATATTGGGGGTAGTTATATAGTGTTGAATTAGCAAGGATGCAATGTGGGATGTTTTTTAATTTGGTTAAAAGGTTGTGGTGCATTTGTTATGGAGCAGTGGTTGTAGAATAGAGGTTGTGGCAGAGTGTTTTTGGCAGGGTGTTTGTGGTGCAGATGTTGTGTGACAATGGTTTTGGTGTGGTGGTTATGGAATAGTGGATTTATTGTAGCATCTGGTTATAACATTATATAGTTATTGTGTTGTGACATGGCTTGGGTGATGTAACATGACTATGGCGGTAGATGTGTGGTGTTGTGGGTGTGGTTGTGTGAGCAGGGTCAGTTCTATCTTGTTGTGGATGTGATAGCTTCTAGATTATCCGTGGAATGAATGGAGATAATAAAGGAAACAAAAAAGGATGGTAAATAAATAAGGAAAATTGTAAACTGATATCTGATAAATTTATAAAACTAAATTGATTAAAATAATGAGTTGTGTAATGTGAAATGAAATGGAAAATTCATAAATGAGGTGATCTAGAAATATAATGTGTTAATTATTTTTGTGGATTTGTGTTGTTGTTTTTTTCATATTGTGGTTGAAGTAGTTGTGAAAATTGATGTGGTGTACACTAGTGTTGTTGATGGGAACCTATAGGTTGGCTATTATGTTCTTTCTATATATCATGTTTGTTTATGTTATTTTATATGGACACCACCTGAGTTGGTAAATATAAATAGGGTATTAAGTGATGAGTTCTAGGTGTTTTACCAAACATCCAGGGTTGTAGTGACACATACGGATGACTACCCCCTCTCACCTCCTCTTCCTTCATAAGTGATGTCATGTAACAAACGTATACTTTTAATATGTGATGTGGTGTGATGTGATGTGTTTCAAATATGTCTACGGGTGAGACAAAATGTTTTGTGATGTGTGGTTAGGGTGTCTGTGGGAAGGATGTGATGTAATGTGTGGTCCAGGTGTCTGTGGTCTGGATGTGATGTGTGACATATGTGTATTTGGGTGGGATGTGATGTGATATGTGGTTGAAGCATCTTTTGGTTGGATGTGATTTGATTTGTGTTGAGGGGATGAGAGAATGTGACTCTTGATGCTAGTGAATGAGAGAGTTAAATTAACAGGGAAGTGGTAGCAGGGTGCCTTTATTCATTATAATCTCAATGTTATATATTTATATTGGATGCGTGATTTAGTGAATTATTCATATAGAGGATGTGTTTGGTTAGATGAACTATATAGGTTCATGTTGGTTCTCCTTTTTGTTTACATGCGCATTAGCATGTTCTTCAAATGTCCAATTTAATCCTTGGTTATCTCTCTACTAATAGTAATTTTCATGATCATCCTATGTATATAAGCTTTTTTTGAGATTTCCAAAAGGATTTTGGGGTCCGAGATGGGAATTAATAGCGGGGATGGTGTTTTTGTTGAGTCTCTATTGTAGTCATATATTGTTGATAGTTAATTATGGAAATTTTTTCATTATATCAGTTTTACATTATTCATTCATTATAGGATGATTTTTGTTTACATTTATACAATATTCTGGAGTTGTTTGGTGATTTTTATCCTATCTACTGATCATGATTCATTTATAAACATTAATTCCACCCATACTATGAGAATTTTATACCCTCAGTTTTAGTCTCTTACCCTGTTTCTATTAGAGGATGGCATAATCGGTTATCATCTCTCTCCCCTCATTATGATATATTTTATGGGAAGGTTCATAAAATTTTAGTATCAGATGCTGATGGTTGAGGGATGGGATGCAATATAGAGTTAGGAATACTGAGGCTTGTATGTGTTGTTACGAAAATAGTGCTAGTTGAATCTGGTGCATGACTTAGTTAAAGGTGACTATTTAGGATATGATATTTTAGTTCACCCTATGATATAGTGCATGGAATCATTGATTATTGAAAATACAAGTGAGTTGAATGTATTTTTATGGTAGAGACCTAGGAGAGGTACATACATCATGATGAATTCTGTTCACAATTGAATTGGGTGTTTTGGGAAAATAAAATGAATTAAAAAAATTATATTTGATGAAATTATATTATACTAGGATTGGGATGTTCTCCTTGATTTCCAGAATGGATCCTATTTGTTGTTAGTGAGACACTTAGAATGTTGAGGTTCAGTAGGCTGATTCGGTTGATTTCTAAAAGGTTTACCTTAAAATGGATTATGAGTTATGGAAACAAGATTTTCATTACATTAAAAAGAAGAGTTTGGGAATGTTTAAGGAGAGAATCTCTATCTTGATATGGATTGATTGATGGAGGATCCTGAGATTACTTTGTTTATGATCTGAGAACGAGATGAATTTTGGGTGCCACTATCAGTTTGTCAGATATGGGTAGAAGCACGTCAGTGGTGTAAATTATTTATTGGTGACAAAAATAGGGAATATGTGAAATGGATATAAGTTCATAGGGAGTTCAGAGAAGATTTTCTGTCATCAATGATGAGAGAATCCAAAAGTAAGTGTAGTTAGACATGGTCAGATGCACATGTTATATGCATCATCTCAAGGAAGGCTGTTATTTTTTGAGGTATGATTAGTTTATCATATACCCTTGTGTTTAATTTATTTGATTTAGGATCATCACAATCGTTTTTCTCCTTCTTTGACCAATAGTTTGCGACTAGACATGGAGATTCTTCCAGTGCCCCTATTGATATCTGCAATTGTTGGAGGTCAGTGTTCTTTATTGGATGTGCGCTAGGGATATAGACTGGTTATGGGGTAAAACTAGTCAGTGTGGGGACCTATTATTTTTTACATATTAAACCATATGTAATTATCCTTGGTATGCATATTCTATAGTTTTTTCATGGACTCGTCGACTTCACTCAGTGAAGATTTTCATTTTTCGATGTGGAGGGCTAGTGAGTGGCATTAATTGGTGAACTTGGTTATCAGATGGGTGGTAGGAAAGTGGATCCTCTTTTTTGTGGTTGGATGAGGTATTAGTAGAAGCTCAAGTTGGGGTGTTCCAAGGGATGTGGAGGAGTTCTTGGATGTTTTTACAAAAGGAGTTTATGGAAATACCTTATTGAAGTTATGTTGAGTTTGGGATAAATTTTTTGATGGGTGTATCTCTAATTTTGTAGGCTCCCTATGAGATGGTGCCAATATATTTTCATGAGTTGAGCTTGTAGTTTAATGGTCTAATGCAGATGGGTTTCATCTGACCCAGTGTGTCACTGTTGGGTGCTCCAATGTTGTTTTCTATAAAGGAGGTCTTTAGTATGAGGTTGATATAGGTGATACTCAAGAACTATTATCCTCTTCGAGGATCTCTAATCTAGTCAACTAGTTGAGAGTAAATAACTAGTTCAATAAGATTGATCCACATGTTATATATCACTATTTGAGGGTGAAAGATGAGTATGTTCATAAGGCTTCCTTAATATGCATGCATTATCACTTCATGTTTGTATTCATTCATTTTTAAACTACAAACGTACTATATGTGGTCATGGGTCCTATGAAATTTTTTTTACATGAGATCATGGACCCTTTAATTGTTGTATTCATCATTGATATCTTGATCTCCTCAAAGTTAGATAAGGATCATGCCATGAATCTCATAGTTTTTTCTAGTCCTACGACACCACTGACATTATGGAATGTTTTCCAAGTTCTAATTATGCATAGAACATGTTTATTTCATTGGATATGTGGTGTCTTGGAATAATTATTTAGTTTAGATATTAATGGTTGAAGTAGTTTTTTCTTGGGAAACACTAAAGAATGTGGCATAAGTTCACATATTTGTGGGTGTCTTATTCTATTATCAGAGGATTGGATATTATTTCTCTAAATGTTTAGCATTACTATCATTGTTGACCAAGAAGAAACATGATTTTTTAATGATATATCATTTCTTGGAAGTATTTTGTTACATTAAAGAGAAGTTGGTTGGTGATCCAGTGATTCATTTACCTACGAAGGGGGTGTTGTTTGGGGTTTTCTAAGTTGTGTCCTGTATAGGGTTGGGTTTTGGTTTTATGCATTATTAATCCATGATCTCATAAGGTTACATTTAGTTACATACTCATTAGAATAAAAATTACTCCCATGATCAGGTGTTGATGAATGTTGTGTTTGTGATAAATTTGTGGCTCCACTACTTCATTAGGAAGTGCATTATGGTCTTCATAGATACAAATAGATTGATTTATATCATTTCTCAAAATTATGAAAATATTCATCAATGGAGGTGGGTGATGTTTTTTTAGGATTAAATTTTATAGATCTATTACACCCAGGGATGGGTAATTTAGTTGCTGATGTATTGAGTCATATTTCTTGAGAGAATGTGTCTAGGAAGTTTGTGGATGTCTCAAAATGAATGAAGGTTCTTGTAATGATGCATATTAACATTGGGTGAGAAGTGGAAAATATTTACTTCATTAGATGATCATGGAGTCATCCTTGATGCATTGGGTGGAGGAGTGTCAGTGTGGTGACTCAGAGGAAGAGGTGATGTGCAATCATGTTGTTCATGATGATTCTATTGGGGGATGTTCGGAGTACTATTAGGACACGCTATTGTTCTCGAGGTGGTTGTTTTGTTTTGTAGGAGATGGATGAGGGAGTTTTCCTTGAGCTTCAAGAATCATATTTTGTAGTACATCCCAGTGCGGTAAATACATATAGTGGATCAAGGAGACACATTTGGTGGTTGGGGATGAAATATCCAATGGCAATATTTTTGGAAAAATTTCTGGTCAACTAGTTGGTGAAAATGGAGAGCCATATTCTGTGAGGTTTTTTGATTTCATTGGAGGGAACATAGTCAAAATTGACGGAAATGCCGATTTTTTTAGGATTCATGGGGTAATATGGGAAATTATCCATTATTGGGGTTTTATACCTAAAGAATGTGGAGGATGTTCAAACTTTATTTTTCCTTCTAGTTGAACCTTATAACTATTTCCACCCTCATAAAGATGGGTTGATAGAGCGGACCATACAGATGGTAGAGGATATGTTGTTGGAACGAGTCTTGTACTTTTGTGGATAATTTTATGGATAGCTACATTTGGTCAATTTTTTTTTACAATAATAACAATCAGTCCTCCATTAGTATGGCCCTATTTGAGGTGTTTTATGGGTGACTATTTCATTCTCCATTGTGTTGGATAGTGGTTGGAGAGTCAATAGTTCTTGGTCCCGTTGTGGTGAAGAGCATGTCTACAATTGTCTATTCCTTCCCATCCCATAAATTTGTTGGTTTCAGATGTTGGAGGTTTTTTAGATGAGTATATATGATATGTTGTGGTGTTTGGAGGTGCAACAAGGCCACTATAAAATATTCACCGCACGAAAGTGGTACACGATGTGATTTAGTGATTCACATCCTATGAAACTAGTGAATTCATTACTTTTTTTGATTGGTGTGTTTAGTTTGAAATGGATTAAAGTCATGAATTATTAATTCATGGGTTATAATTATTTAAATACAGGGTAATTTTAATTTCGGTGGCAGTTTGAAAAATGGTAATTCATTCCATGAATGGGTTATGAGATGTGAATGTTTTGGGTTCAAGGTTGTTTTATAACCCTTTCGTTCATTTTCATTCATTCATCTATACTGGTCTCTCTCTCTCATTACATATAAACCCTAGGTTCTTAGAGGAGACCTACTTTCCCTTTTTCCATTCACTAAATCCTTGGATTTGGAGGGATAACTATTGATGTTTGTGGGGAATTATATTCTCTTTCCAATGGGTTTCCTTGTATTTATCTTAAGAGATCCACTAAAGAGGAGTTTTTTTGGGTATGGGAATGCATGGGTTTAATTTTTGAAATACCATTGGTATTTTTATATTTTAGGTGTGAGATATTCATGTTTTTTCATATGTTTTATGGAATAGTAATTTTTAACTTACTTAGAGTTTTTTTAATGTAACAATGTTTTGGGTATGGGGAGTTATCACATTCTTTACATCTTTGATACATGATGCTAATGTTTCTAATTCTAAAAACAATGGATGCTAATAGAGTTTTTAGTGCTAAATATGTTATGATGTAATGAACCTTTCTGTGTTATTGTGGCACTGCACACCAAATTAAAGGTTAATGAAAATTTATCATGGTAATAATTGGTTAGCCATAGTAATTTTTTTCTTGGGATTATACCCTTTAAAATTAATTAAGTAATGTGATAAATTCCCCCAAATAATTTCATAAGCTATTTTGTGTTACTAAATTTTTGTGCTATTTTTTCCCTATATTTTTTTCGATGTCTATGTGGTGATGTTAGTGATGGGATTAGATAGGTAGTTTGTGTGTTGTTGATGTAATGGTTGGTTTTTATAGCCGTGATTTGGAATCTTTGGTGATGTGTCATGATCGTTATGGTGCAGTGGTTATGGTGCCAATTACTTGTGTGGTATTTGGTGGTAGAATAAAAACATCGTTTTTTTGAGATATTTGGGATGATGTGATGAGAATATGATGTTGTATGTGTGATTCTACATTGGTTCTTGTGTGATTTTAGAATGTTTTAGCATAGGTTGGTTGAGATAGTTTTCCATTTTTCCATGGTGTGGACTATGATGGTAAAAAAATAGGTTGATAAATAAAAAATGATTAATAGAAACAAATATGTGATGAATTTATCAAAATTAATTAAATTAATGAATGAGTTGTTTAATGTGAAATGAAATGGATAACAAAAAAATGTGGTGAACTGGTAATTTAATTTTGGATATTGTTGTGCAGATTTGTGTTGTGGTTTGTGGTGTATTTCATATGGAGGTGGTAGTAGATGGGAAAGTTGATGTGGTCTAAAAAAGTGCAATTGATGTGAACCTGTAGGATTTGAATGGCATTATATATATATATATCATGTTAGTTTAAGATATTTTATACACACCCCACCTGAGTTGGATAACTTTCATGATGCTCATAGGTTCTGTGTTTTGGGTGTTTTACCCAGCATCCAAGATAGGTGTGATGTGAATTATTTGATACCCCCTCTCCCCTTATCTTCTTTAAATAGTGATGTGATGTACCAAGAGTTTTTGAGTGATACTGGAAGTGATGTGATGGATCAGATGTATGTAGGGGAGACATTATGTGATTTAATGTGTAGCCTACGTGCTTGCAGGAAGCATATGATTTGATGTGTGGACAAGGTGATTTTGGTTGTGTTGTGATGTGATATGTGACCTAGGTATTTGTGGGATGGATGTGATTTTATGTGTGTCTCATGTTTCTGTGGTAGGATGTGATGTGTTATTTGTGTAAGGGATGGGAGCATAGGGCATTTGATATTGGGGTGTGATAGTAGAAAATTCATTGGGAAATACAAATGGGAAACATTTTTTTATGATATCAATGATATATTATTATAATGCATTTGTGATTTTTTTGAAAAATCCATGGTGAGGCTGGGATTGGTTAAATGAACTCTATAGGTTCTAGTTGGTTCTAATGTTTTTTCATTAGATCATCATCATGCTCTTTTCACATGTGCATGTGTCGCCTTGTTCATGTCCCTCATAAGAATATTTTTTATTATCCACCATTGTATATAAACATTTTTTCTTGTTTCTAGTATTATATTTGGGATATACATAAACATTAATAGTTGGGTTAGATCTTTAATTGAGTCATAGTTGTAGAATTTTCATTTTGGTGTTCACTTTGGAAACTTTTTCAATGTATTAGTTTTAATTAATCATGGATTGTGGGATGGTTTTGGTTTACCTATATATTTTATTATATTGTTTTTGGATATTTTTATCCTATATCTTGATCATGCTTAATTTATATATGGTAATACCTCAAAGGATGTGATATTTTTATACTATTGATGCTTTTCGCCAACCCATGGCCTAATAAAGGAATGAATCTAGCTCATCATCTCTCTACCCTCTTTGAGGAATATTTATAAGGGAGGGGGGTTCATGATAGAGTGGTATGATTAGATGATGGTGGGGAGATATGATGGATTTTGGTGTTAGAAAAAATGAGGTTTTCATGAGTTTGTATGGAAGCAGTGACATTTGACCTTGGTCTGAGACATATGCCAAGGAGACTGGTGAGGAAACATGATTTTCATGGACCATGAGATCCAGTGCCCGAAATCATAGCTTGTTGGACTACCAAGGGAGATGGACCAATTTTAATAATAGAGAACTAGTAGTGGTACACACATCATTATTACCTATGTTTGTTCTTGAATTGGGGTTTTTTTGGGAAAATAAAATGAATTAAATAATTAATATTTTATGAAAATCCATGTTACCAGAGCTAGGATGTTCTCATTGTTTTCAGGAATGGTTCTTGATCATCGTCCTTGATTTTCTCTAGATGTTGTGGTTCAACAGAGTGATCTGGTTGATCATTGTAGGGTTGAATAGAAATAAGAGGATGAGGCATGGTTGTGGTATTTTATGCGTTTATGCGGTAGAGATTGGGTAAGTATGAGGGGGGGGGGGTCTTAGATATGGAGATAGAGCACTTTATGGGGGTTATTGAGATCACCTTTTTGTTTTACTTGAGTTAAATATGAGTTTTGGGTTCTATTGGAAGTTATTCAGATGGAGGGATTTGTACATTAGTGGTGGACACAATTTGTTGGGGACTATAAGGAGGAATATGTGTTATGCCCAAACATTTAGAGGGAGTTCTAGGTAGTGTATATATCCTCAAAGATGAGGGAATTGAATAGGCAGGTTTTTCTCTCCCTTTATCTAGAGAGTTTGAGTGTGTGAGATTCAAGGATCGGGTTTAAGGACCACATTCACTTTTCTATAGATATGTTTCGAGATGATTATTCTAGAGGGTGACATATGGGGTAGTCTTTCCCTTAGTGATGAGATAGAAGGACACTATTCTCACACTCCTCGCATTTCTAGAGGTGTGTAAAAGATAGTATATTATAAATAATATTATTTTCTTTGGGTTCGAGCCTTAGTCTGGTGTCTAGCTAGGTCTTTCGAGATGCATAGAAACATGAATTTGGCCACGGGTGTTTAGGTAGTGAGGGTTCCATTCAGTAGGGAACTAGATGTGATAATTTATTTCCCAACCTTTAGTTATGGTTTGTTTTTTGAGTGACTACTCTGGATATTTCCATTTTCATTAAATATATACATGATATATAGGCACTACCAAGATCAGTGTCCAATAGATCAGTTAGGTAAGATATAGATGGGCAGTCATACCATTTTTAGCAGCAGTAGTTTCCTCTAAGGTAGTTTCAGTGGAAGGGGTCATTTTTTTTGTTCCATAGTACAGATAAGGTGTATTTGGATGAGAAAATAATTGTGATGGTTCTTATCCCCAATGACCTAGTACAGAGTGTGGTCGTTAGGAATAAGTATAGAGGAAGAGGAGTTGGTGTGCTTATATGCATGTGTTAGAGGTATAATAAGCATAATTAGAAAAATGTGTTTTTTGTGTAATTATCAGTTTATCATCTAATATTTTGTGATATTTGTTTGATTGAGGATCCTCACACTCCTTTATTTCTACTACATTGGTCCATATGTTGGGAGTTGACCTAGAGAGGCCTCCATTTTCTTTGGTGTCTTCTACACCAGTTGGAGGTCAGGATTCGTTTTTTGATGTGTGTTGGGTTTATCGATTGGTGATGGGACAAAAACACATAGTGGGAGACTTCTTTGTGTTCAAGATATATCAATATGATATTATCCTTGGTATGGATTGTAATAATTCTATGAATCCATTCATTGACTACTTCCGGTGAAGAGTCTCATTTTTCAATGTGGAGGGTCAACGAGTGGAGTTCATTGGAGAGTGAGATTATAAGTCTTGTGGTAGGAAATTGTAGCTCATTCTATTGAATTTGGAGGAGAATTAATTACAATATTATGTTGGGAGTGTCCATAAAGCTGTGTAGGAGGGCCTAGTTGCTTTCCTAAGGGAGGTTCTGGCACTAGTTCCTCGACGTGATGTTGTGTTTGGGATATAGGTTAAGTTTGGTGGATCATTAATTTCTATTTATCCCTATAATATGGTTCTATTATTGTTTCATTAGGTCAGGATAAATTTTTATAATCTAATGAAGAGGGGTTTCCAAATACCTATTGTGTCACATTAGGGTTTTCTAATGTAATTTTCCATGATGGTGGATGATTGTATGAGGTTGTGTATTGACTACCATTGGTTGAATCAGGTGATGGTCAAGAACCTCTAAAATTGTCACGACCCGTCCTCGGGGCCCGGACCGTGACTACCCCAAACCCGCCTTCCATAGGCCAGGGGCTGGCGACTAGCAACAAAAGCGTAAAATCCCAATATCTGGGAAGGCATTGCCTTTATAAAAGAAAACAAGCACCACAGAGTACAAGCGGAAGTAAAACACTAAGTAAAAAAAGAAGTGCTGGAAAGTAAATGGGACAGAATACAAACCCAAAAGAAAGTACGACTACAACTGAACAAGGTACAACAGCAAAAAGACAAACAGCTGGAAGAAGGAAGCAGCTCCTGGGTCGTCCTCCTCGGATCCTACCTGAAGGGTAGGTACAGATAGCCTCCTCCATTCTCTTGTCTGTGAACCTCCTATGGGTACTGGCTCGCCGTGTAGTCCACCACCGGGTACTGACTCGTCGAGTAGTCCACCTCCGGGTACCATCCAGTCCTCGAACACTCGGCCTCCGTCAGCACTGCCCGTCGTCTGCAACCAACACAACGAGGTGCGGGCATAGCCCGTGCAGGGGTGAGTATAACGATACTCAGTAGGGACCCCGAGACCCTCAAGGTCTCACTAAAACCAACAAGGATAACCACAAAGAAGATCTCAACAGATAACCTCTACTTAGGTATATGCCCATACATATACCTATGTTATCATTTAACCCATCTCAATCATGACGAAACACAAGGATCATGAGATCAGCGGATAACCATTACCCAGGTATATGACCATACATATACCTAAGTTATCAAGTAACCCATCTCAATCATGAGGAAACACAATGGTCAAAAGTCTCAGCTCAAACCAGGATTTTCATTATCGAAACCGTAACTACTGAAGAGCTCCGTCTCTAGAGTGTACATTGGTCCTGTCACGACTCCGAGGTACTGCTACTAACCTAAGACTACTGATGTACTCCTCCTATCGAGTACCGTGGGTCTGCGGCCAACTACCGGGCGCTCCATCCGCTGTGGGTCTGTCGCCAAATACCGGGCGCTCCCCCCAATAGCCTAAAGACTCCCACCACAGCCTCCAGCCAATCCTCAGCTGCCTATGGGTCCGTCTCTCCCCCGAACCTGGGTGGCCTCTATCGCTGGAACTCATGCAGTGCGCTCAAGTAGCGGGCATCGCCTACTGCTGGGGCTGGTGGCATCGGTGGCCCAACGTATGGTAGTACCGCTGGCGCCTCCGCTGGTGCCTCAACTGCAAGAGGGCCCTGTACCAAAGCCTCGTCACTCGACAGGCTGTCAGCACGCACATCACTCGACAGGCTGTCAGCACGCACATCCCCGATGGTAGAGTCAATATAGGATCATTGACTAATATTTTCTTCAGTTCTTCAAAACATTCTTCGCACTCTTTTGTCCAAACAAATTTAACCCCTTTACGTGTGATCTTCGTTATGGGTGGGCCAATCGGGAAAAATTCTGGACGTAACATCAATAATAACCGGCCAAACCAATAAAATTGCGTACCTCAGTTATACTCGTAGGTGCTGGACATTCTTGGATTTCCTTGGTCTTAGAAGGATCAACAGAGATTCCATCTTTAGAGAAAATATGGCCAAGAAAAGAAATCTCCTGAAGCCAGAATTCACACTTGCTAAACTTACCATATAATTCATGCCTCCTCAGAGTCTTCAAGATAATGCGCAAGTGATTTTCATGATCTTCGTAGGTTTTGGAGTATACCAAGATATCATCAATAAATACCACCACAAATTCATCGAGATACTCCTTGAAAACTCTATTCATCAGATCCATGAATACAGAGGGTGCATTAGTCAATCCAAACGGCATTACAGTAAACTCGTAATGCCCGTACCTGGTTCGAAATGCTGTCTTCAGAATTTCTTCCTTTTTCACACACAACTGATGGTATCCAGATCGAAGGTCAATATTTGAAAAGTATTGAGATCCATGCAGTTGGTCAAATAAATCATCAATACGAGGTAAGGGATACTTGTTCTTTATTGTTATAGCATTGATCTCCCTCTAGTCGATACATAACCTCATAGATCCATCTTTCTTTTTAACAAAAAGAACAGGGGCTCCCCATGGAGAAACACTAGGGCGAATAAATCCCTTATTACTCAATTCCTTTAGTTGTTTCTTTAGTTCGACTAATTCTACAGTGGCCATTCTATAAGGGGTCTTCGATATAGGCCTTGATCCAGGAATCAAATCAATAGAAAACTCAACTTCTTGTTCTGGAGGATGTCCAGGTAAATCTTCCGGAAATACATCTACAAATTCTTTCACAATAGGTACATCCTCAATTTGAACATTCCTTTCCTCACCGACAGTTATTTCATTCTCTTCCTCCCCAATAATTGAATTTAGTTGAGTTACTGGGGGTGGATCTAAATAAGAATTAGGTGGCGACGATTCTGCTCTAAAAATAAGGTGTTCCTTATCATTATCATCAAGAATCGTAACCTCTTTCTTCTTACAATAAATCTTCACATCATAGTCCGAAATCCAGTCCATACCGAGGATTATATCAAACTCAATCATAGGTATGACGATGAGATCAGCAGATAAAGAAAATTTATGTGCTCTAATGGGGACTGTTTCACAAAACATTGTTGCAATGATACTTCCCTTAAGAGTTTTAACTGACAACTCCCTTATTAAATCAAATTGGAAATATCTAATTTTCTTAGCAAACTGGGAAGATATGAAACAATGCGACGATACAGAGTCAAATAATGCATTTGCTAAACTTGAGGAAACCATTAAATTACCCGCCACCACGTCTTTTGGAGCTTCTACCTCTGCAGTAGTGATAGCATAAGCCTGGCCTTGATCCCTTGGCCTTTTCTGAGGTAAGTTCTCCTGACGCTTAGGACATGCATTTGCATAATTCCCCATCTCCCTGCAATTGTAGCACTGAACGTTGGTGGCTTCCTTCTTCCCTTTGCAATCATGAGCTTGGTGGCCCTTTTCACCACACTTGTAACAGACTCCCATTCCCTTCAAGAAAGTACCAGGATGTTTCTTCCTGCATTTACCACAAGATGGATATTCAACCTTTCCCTTCTTCCCCTTATTTCCATTCCCAGATTGATCAGCAGGTCTCTTCTTCTCTTTCTTTGCTTTAAAGTCATAAGACTTAGAGAATTCCTTTCCGGTCTTGATAGCACATGAGACAATGCCTTCGTACGATGAAAAGGATTGTGAGACTAATGCTCGACGGAGAAATGGTTTTAACCCATCAAAGAAACGATCAATCTTACTTCGTTGGTTACGTATATAATCACCAGCGTACCTTTCTAACCTTGTAAAGTTAGCCTCATACTTTGTGACATTCTCATCCTCCTTCTGTCTCAGACTTAGAAATTGCCTTTCCATATCTGCTCGATGGTCACGAGGAAAGTATTTTTCTAAAAATAGTTCTTTGAACTCCCTCCATTCCATTATTTATACATCATCATCTTCCTTCATGTTTTGAATCAATGACCACCATTGATCAGCATCTCCAGTGAGGCGGTAAACTGCCATGATAACTTTTTCCCTTTCACTGCTCCCCAAAGCCTGAAATATTTTCTCTAGGGAATTTATCCATTGCTCAGCTACTAAGGGATATGTACTCCCATTGAATGTTGGTGGTTGTTGCCTCATGAATCGATCTAACATTGATCCTCCACACTGTGGATCAGGGTGCTCCATACGGGTAAGGTTATTATTCATAACCTGAGTAAGTTGTCCTAGTATGGTGATTAGCTGATCGACACCAGTTGCATCACCAGCCCCACTATAATTATCTTGAGCAGGACAGCAATCCATACATGGAGTGCGTGCATTGATACAATTTCCATTTCTTCCACTAGGCGCCATCTCTAAACAATTGGATAAACTAGATCAGTTTATGAATCAAATTACATAATCCCATACTTATAAAACACTTAACATAAATTGAACTATTTATGGATATAATCCATAATCATAAAAATGTTTTCTTTGAGGAAGTATATACTTATAAACCCTTCATAATGATTTGTAAGGAAAATGAGAGTTATCATAAGAATATCCCCTGGGAGTGTCGTAACCAAGAGTGCAGCAAGGCCCGTTGTCGTGCACCAGTTCTCGTTCGAGTCTAGATCAAAGCGGTGTTTTCGGGTTTTACCCCTAGGTACATCTGTGCCAGAGCCGCCTCTACCTGCTCATATCCAGACAGGGATGTATTGCTCAGAAAACTCACAAAATCTCTATAATACCAAAATTCTAGGAAGTTCATCTATACTAATCCTAAATGTTCATCTTAGGTCTACGTGCTCTAATCAGAGTTTATCTAAATCTAGCTTCCAAGGTTTGTACTAAACTTCCTCTGATACCAAATGTAACGCCCCGACCCTAGTTACCCAGAGTTGGTGCATTATTACATAACATTGGCATGATCACAAGAAAGATCAAATCTCGAAAGACCGATTGGTTTAGTAGCCTTGAAAACACTATATATATTCATATGTTTTACATTACATCATAAAATGAAAAACTACTACAACAACATAATGTCTCCATAATCCACACTCATATCCCCACATAATATCTCTACAAGTCATTCATAATTTACTTCTTCACTTCCTGGGAAAAATAAAACATAGAAAAGGGGTGAGCTCAAATGCCCAGTAAGGATAACAATATAGCGGAAACTTTCATAAATAAGAATAAACATTTAAAGCAATGTATAACTAAAACAAAAGCCATTAAAACATGAACATTCAACATGGTATGGCATAAATAAAATGAAATAATGCCATTTACTTATTCACATGGATATTCTACTAATCGAATAATCACATGCAAAAATCAATAACCACTTTCATAATGTTGGAATGCATAATGCCAGACTATCATAACCACATAGTCAAGGCCTCGTGCCAAGACTACATATAAGATTTTGTCAAGGCCTTGTTCCAAGACACTAGTTTGTCTCATGAGACCTATCGATGCATCGAGGAGCTATAGCGGGCTCCACCCGTCACATATTAAGTCCAATGCATTCCCATATGAAAAGGTTTAAACATAACATAGACATTCGTATTAAAACTAGCATATGAAATGTCAATAATTTCACCATAATCTATGAATGGTATAAAAATAGCACATCCACAGTCAAACATATCACAAAACCTTCAATACAATATAGAAGTTTTGTATCATAATAAATCAACTTCAAATAATCTTAAAATTCCTCAAAGGATGTTGACATAGATGAAATCAAAATTCTTTTTAAAGAAATATCTCCTTTTATTTTGAAATCATTTAAGATCCATATAAAATAAAACATTTTCTTTGAAAATATTCTTATAAGCTTGTAAGGGATGCTTTGAAGATTTTATAACGGCGGAAAATATCCGCACCCACCGTATAAGTTAAAAAACATTCTTACCTTAATTCTGTCGAAAAGGTTAAAAAGGACCTTGTTTTGTAAACGACGGAATGATTCCTTTATAAAACTCTTATAACAAGTCAACCAAGAGTATAAATGACTTTAACCCATATTCTTGTAAATACTAAAAAATGTTTTGAAATACATTTTTAAGAAAACATGGATGTGTATGATAAAGAGATCCCAGTATATTATTACATATAAACAACCTCGGATAATTAAGAGATTGTGAAATAACCCTTACCTTGTAATTTTCCTTGGTTGGGGTAGGTTAACCTCCTGTATAATGGTGAAATAATTGTTATTAAATTATAAAATAATCATATACATTAATATGATATCATATATGATCTTTTAATATTGATTTGATAATAATATCTTAGTATTATCGTTGTTTCGGGTGTTAACTTACTTGTTTTCTTTTATATGTTTTGTTACGTAAGACATGTTTGTAAAGGATAGGTTTTATATTATTCATATCCAGAATGATATCAATTCCTTAAACATAATTTTTTTAAATCATAAAATGATAATTATACTTGAATGGATACGATGGAGAATGAATCTCATCGCGTTCGTGGAGACGGTAGTCCGTACGTACGCACAAGCGACAATATCATTATTTTGATATTAAAATAATATATAAATGGATGGTATATCATATATACAGAATCATTAATATGTTATATTTATTATTTACATGAGTTACACATCATTATTATACCAATCCAAATAATATTATATTGAATAACAATTACACCACGACGTGGAGACGGTAAGCCATACGTACGCACGTATGGTGAAATGTTATTAAAAGGGTGGATAGAATACTGAATATGGTTGTACCATATTTCTAATAACATCACAGTATATATATGATACTGGATTTTTTATTTTAGAATGGTAACAACAAAGGAAGAAGAAGTGGAAGAAGAAATGAACTTAGAAAAGGGTGGTGAAAACATTACCTCTTCTTCGGGTTCTTCCTTTTGATTTGATCAAAAGGGCTCCTTAGGTTGGCTTTCTGATCAAACTAAGGACCCTAGGTTGTATTGAGAGAAGTTGGGAGAGTATTTGGGCAGAGTTTGGCCGAACCAAAAGGCTTTTATGGTGTGAAGAAATGAGAAGGAGGAGTGCCCTTTTATAAGAGGGGTGAGGGGCACCTTTGGAAAAGCTAGAAATATTAATTTATAATAAATTCATATTCGGTTTATAATGGCTCCAAAGTTTATTATTTAAATTTTAAGGTGGGGATGGGTCGAAAACAACTCAACCAATCTAATTTAGATAGGTTTGGGTACTTATATTAACCTTATCTTTAAGTATTAACTCTAAGTTAATTAGTTTCACTTTTACAATGTCTCTTTGTATTTTTATATAATATGGTTAATAAACTTACTACATACATCCAAGCGACCCCCAAGTGGTCAATTAATGATGAATCTATCATGATATAAGTCTCTTGGCCGAACCATATATTTTTAGGAATTTAATATCAATTAATAATATAATATTTGTTTTAAGAACTCTTTTATGTCAATTTTGACACTATTCAATAGTTGATTTTTGTGAAACTCATAACAGATTGATTACTTAGAAAAAAGTCAATTAAATCAATCCTAATATTTCATAGTATCCTATAATATTAGTTTAATTCATTAAAAGTTTCATATTATATTTATTTGGGTATTTATAATATCAATTATTTTAATTTTTCACTATTATAGTAATTACTGCATCATCATTGTGTCATAAATGAAATAAATTATTTAATGTCTAAAAATTATAAATAAAATATCATTATGTAGTAAATTTTTTTATCTTTCTAATTAATATTTATAATCTAAAATCCAACATATATAACCCTATGTAACAATTGTTTTACTAAAAGATATATGCTTGTGTCATTTTTGAATTCATTTTAACTTAATTAAAATAAAGTGTCATTATCACTTACAAGTGGATCCATGGGGTCCCAAAATCGACCCAAAGATGACCATGGTCTACCAAGTATCAACCAATAGGGATAAGACACGTTTTAGGGTAATTTAGTATTATTATAATATTATTTTTTTAACCCTTATTTACCGGATTTACCCTTAACCATGGTAAATAAAATATTTACCGCATTAATTATTCAAAATGTCTAAAAATAAAAGTTACCTATTTACACAATTTGAACATACTGATTACAAATATGGAATACATTTTTCTAAATTCAAAACACATAAGTGGCATAAATTAATTTAAAATTAATTCCCGCTGTCAAAACAAAAAGCGTGTTTTTAAGAGATAATAACTATCAAAAGATTGACACTTGTTTATGTTTGGTTTAATTGTAAAATTATGTCCAATGACCAAAATTATATTAAATGGTAAAAATATATTATAAATATACTTTAAAACCACTCAAATTCATAATTTATCACTATTAATTATTTTGATTAAAAAAGTTGTTTTTAATTAAAATTTAGTAATTTTCACTATTCATCAAAATATGAAAGTTATCCGAAATGTACCAAAATTTCACCTTAGGCTAAATTCGATATTATGAATCCAAAAATGAAGTCCATTTTGAAATATAAAATATATATAATTTCAAAAAGTAGGTATTACTATTCATAACGGCTAGTTTGATTGGTTATGGTGTGTTAGAACTCGGTGTTGCGTACAACACACACTATCACATTATTCAAAGAGAAGCGTACCGTAGAAGCTTGGGGTGTTACAGTTGGAGGAGTTTATGAGGATTCTATATGTTGTTTTGTGGTTTTTGGAGGTGTAACAAAGCTACTATAGGATATTCACAATATGAATGGGGTAAAAAATATAAATTGGAGATTCACATCTAATAAAGCTAGAATATCCAAAAATTTTGTTTTGATGTGGTGTATAGAATGAAATGTATTCATTCCTTGAAAGGTTAATTAATGACATGAAATTAAATCGAGCCGAGGTGACATGATTTTTTGTAACCATTTAAAAAAATGAGATTTCCCATCGCGAATGGGTTACATGATGTGAAAGTTTCAGTTTAGAGGTTATTCATTAACCATTTAGGTTGTTTTTATAATATTCATCTATACCACTATCTCCCTATCATTCTGTACAAGCCCTAGTCACCCCTAGGATTCCCTCTAGCCTTCTTCTCCCGATATTCTATCCTTATATTCTGATGCATTTCCATTAGTGGTCAATTGTGAGTTCTCTTATCTTTCTAATTGGATTACAACAATTATTCTTCTGAGATATTATTTGGTGGTGGAGTTTTGGTTTGGGGTGTGTATGTGTTTAATTTTTGACAACCCGTTGGTGTAGTGTAGGTTGAACTACCACTACCGTGTGTGGTTGTGGTTTTTGGACAATTTCTTCTTTTCCTTATGATGAAAAGTTATATCATAAATCATCCTTCTTGTAGGGGATCACTATTAAATCCTATTTATATGATATTTGTGAGATATGAATGATTTTTATTAACTTTGGGGTAATAATAAGGTTTTCATTATGAGATAATTAGTTATAATTTATAAAATTGATGGTTATGGGGTGTTTTTATATGCTTTAATTCTTTAATATATGTTATTGATGTTGTTATGCTTGCATGATTCTAATTATAAAAAAAATAGCTTTGGGGATCCATGTTTACGCTATATTGGACGTTCGTTAATGACCTATCTTGTTTTGTTGTGTGATATCAACCTAAATAAAATTTAATAGAATTTATATTTGGATAATAATTGGTTTCTTTGATACATCTAGTTTTTTTATAATACACATTCTAATTAAATAACTAATGTGATAAAGGACCCTCAATAATTGTAAAACAGAGTTTGTGATTCAGTTGTGTGTCTTATGATTTTAATGTTTTCCCTATGTTATTTGGGCTATTGTGTGAGGATGTTACTAACTATATGGGTTGTGTTGTATGTAGGGAATTACTAGGGTGGTTGGTTAGAATTGGTGAGATTTTGGAAGTTGTGTGATATTGTGCAATGGTTGTGATATAGAGGTTGTGGCACAGTGGATTTTTTGGTATATGATTATATAAATATATGTTGGTCATTTTTTGAAATTGATTAGGTGGTGTTCTAGTATTACGATGGTGGATGTGTGGCATTGTGATGGTGGTTGGGTGAGTTGATCCAATTATAGCATGGCGTGGTCAAGATAGAGGCTCAGCTAGCCATGAGATAAATTATGATGACAAATGAAACTAAATAGGATTGTAAACAAATAAGGGGAACCTGAAACATAGATATGAAAAATGGGATAAACTAAATTGAAGTATTGAATAAGTTGTGTAATGTAAAATGAAATTGATAACGCATAAGTGTGGTGTATTGGTAATTGAATGTTGGAAATTATTATGTGGATTTGTTTTGCGGTTGTCTCGTGCCTTTCATATCGAGGTGGAAGTAGTAGTGACATTTGATGTGGTGTACACTAGTGTAGTATATGTTATCCCATAGGTTGGGTATTGTCTGTTATCTACATATCATATATGGTTTTTTTTATTTTATAATTTCTACACCGATGTTGGATAACCTTATCAATTCACATAAGTGATGTGTTCCAGGTGGTTTTCCTAACATCCAAGATGGCAGGGATATGGATGGATTCATATCCCCTATCACCCCCTTTTCCTTCTGTAGTGATGAGATTCCTAGGTCTCTATTGTTGATATGTGATGTGATATGTTGAACGAGCTATCTTCAGTTGAGACATGATGGGATGTGATGTGTGGCATTGGTGTATGAAGGAAAGATTTTTTATGATGTATGGATCATGTGTCTACATGAAATATGTGTTGTGATGTGATGTGAAGTGTTATGTGTCCCTTGTGTCTATTTGTTGGATGTGATGTGATTTGTGGACTAGGTTTTTGAGAGTGGGATGTGATATGATGATAGGAGGTATGTGTGGAAGGGATGGGACCATGGGACGTTTGAGGTTGGGGAGTGAGAGTGGAAAATCACTAGGCAAGAGGCATTGGGGAACCTTGATTTTTCATGATCTCAATGTTTTTTTATTTTATTGGACGAATGGTTTTGTAAGTGAAACATTATGAAGGTGGGTTTAATTAGATGACATGTATAGGTTATTGATGGTTCTGTTATTTGTTCAATGGAATATGAGCATGCTATTTTCATATGTGCACTTGAGGGCTTGGTTATGACCCTACTGAGTATACCTGTTATACTTTCCCTACATATATAAACCATTTTTTAGGTTTGTAAGAGTATTTTTGGGAATGATCTAGATTTTCCATGATAGGTTGTAGCTATTGTTGGGTCGCCTTTGTCGTCTTTTTTTGGTATTTAATTCAGAGACTTATCCATTTTACCAGTTTTAATTTATTCATCCACCATAGGATTTTTTTGGTTTACATTTATATTATCTCATGGAATTTTTTGGTTATTTTCTATCCCATCTCCTGATCATGGTTCGTTTATATAGGGTAATGCCTCTCATACAATGATATTTTTATACATTTAGTGCTAGTTTCCAACTCGAGGCCTACTAGAGGTGGGGCATTGGTGTCATCATCTATCTCCCCTCATCATGATATCCTTGGAGGGTGGGGTTGTGATAATGTTTGAGAAGATCCAATTGGTTATTGAGCATATTGGGGAAGCATAAGACCATTAGAAGGACCATACTAATAATAGGCTAAGGGAAATAGAGATTAATTGGGGAGATAATTTATTATTAAAAGTATGCCCTCAATATAGTTAGTGGAGGATAAAATGGGGAGTAAGATTTCCCCAAGGTTTGTTGGGCCCTTTGAGTTGTTTGGGTGAGTTATTGAGGTGGCATATTAGTTGGCATCAACATTGTGGTTTGAGAGGATACAGGATATATTCCACTTCTCTCAGCTTCATTGGTATCTTCACAATGACTCACAAGTCACTTAATAAGTATAGTTTGATATTGATGATTACATGCCATTCATAGAGTTATTATTATAGATCCATGATCCATTTGGAGAGAACATTTAATGGATGAACCTTTCCATTTTTTCACATGTTGTAGAGGCATGGTGGCATGGAGAAAAGTACTTGGGAGATAACAGAACAAATGTGTTCCCCATACCCAATGATTTATTGAGTTTTCCTTGATCTTTTTATTGTGATATTATGTTTAGAACTTTTTATGTTACAAGATGATTTGATTCCCATCATGTGTGTTGTGTAATAAAACCCTTGACATATGAAAAATGGAGGCACTGAATCCCAATACATATTTATTATACTAAGATGTAATAAAACCATTTAAGGTGAGGTAGTACTTCATAGAGTAGATAGCAAATTTATATGGAAGTTGGAATTCAATGATTTATGTGATCAGGGTGGCGTTGTGTGATTGTTGTTGAAAAATACTATTTGGGATGTGCGTAGGTTTGTGTGGTTGTGCGAAAATGTCACAGTTGTTAGTGGAACCAGATGATGCAATGTTGTGCTTAGGGAGAGGTGGTAATGTGGTTCTGTGAAGTGCTTTGTGGGTGTTTATGTTGGAATGTTTTGATGGTGTTACCATTTAAGGAGTGATAAGATCCATGAGATGCATATCGAAGGGTTGTTTCTCTGACCCCTTCTTTTATTTGTGTTCCATTTTTATTCATGAGGAAGATAATAGTTTCATATCTATTTAATGTAATGGGTTGTAAATTCTTGGATTGTTATATTGCTGATTTTGGGTTTTGGGGGTGTTTTAGAGAAGGATATAGGATGTTTCATGGGTTTTTGTGATTCAGAAGAGATGATGTTGGATATTAACCTCATGAAAGGGGTAAAAGACATGAATTGTTGAACTGTGAAGCTGGCGTATTTAAAGAAGTTGTCCAGTAGAGGTTTGTAGTGTGAAATGGATTCATTTCAGGAAAGGTGAATTTAGGATCTGTAATTAATTCCATATAAGGCAATGTGAGTTTCATTGGATGTTGAAATAATGGGAATTCACATCGTGAATGGGTTAAATGTTGTGAAAATATCATGTTCCAAGTTATTATATAACCAATTCAACCATTTTTATATCATTCATCTATAACTCTCTCTATCTCTCCCCCCTCTCTCTTGTTTTGGATAAACCCTAGATTCCCCATGGAGACCTTTTATCCCTCTTCTCTCTTTCTTCGATCTTTGGGTTCTTGTGGGTTTCAATTTAAGATCCATACCATCTTCTCCTCTCTTTCCCCTGGGTTTCCTTAAATTATTCATTGAAGATCCACTGTGGCGGTGCAGTTTTGTTTTGGGATGTGTGTGAGTTGTGTTTTGGAAAAGTATTAGGTATGGAGTATTTTTATTTGTAAGTTCCTTATAATGTTATTGTTTCATGGTAGTTTCTTATTTTCCATGTAGTGCGTAGCGAGAGTGAAAATCTTCTTTGATGTACAAGATCCTCGTTCTCACCCTTTTATGTTCTATGTGTGAGATCTACATGATTTTTCTTACCATTGGTGGATATCAGTAATCAGTGTAATGAGATAATTAGTTTTACTATAAAAAATTTATGGATATGGGGAGTAATCACATGATATACTACATTTATACATGTTGTGGATGTTGTTATTCCTACCTATTGAAAATTTTGAAAATTACGGCTATTAAGAGCTTTTTTTACTATAACTATGATATTGTATTGACCATTGATGTGTTTTTGTGTGATCTCAACATGAATAAAAGTTTAAGGAACATATATTTGGATAATAATTGGTTTTCCCATGACATTTGGTTTGTGTGATAATACCCATTAATGTTAAAGAAGTAATGTGACATGGGCCCTTCAATAATTATGGGAGATGGTCTATGATACTGTAGTGTGTTTTTTCTTTTTGTGTTTTCCCAAATCGATCTAGGAGTTGTATAGTGATTTCAGTTACTAGTTTGGTTGTATAGTATGCGGTGTAGTGAAATGGTTTTTGGTTATCACAGATGTGATGTGGGATGTTTTCCAATGTGGGGCGGAGTTTGGGGTGGAGTGATTGGGGCATATATGTTATGGAATAGTGGTTGGGCACAGAGGTTGTGCTGTAGTCGTTGTGGTATAGTGGTTGTGGTACAATATATTTATTATGGTATGTGGTGATATCATTATATGGTGGTTGTGTTATGATATGGGCCATTCGATGTGACCTGAAAATGATTGTGGATGTGTAGTGTTGTGGTGGTGGTGGTTGAGTTGGGTAGTTGTAACATGGAGTGGTTGAGATAGTTATCCGATTATCCATGGGATGAAATGTGATGATAAATGAAAAAATAAGATGGTAAATAATTATGGTGTATTGGAAAAGATCTATGAAAAAAATATGAAACTAAATTTATTGAATGAATGGGTTTCTTAATTAAAAATGAAATGGATAATGTGTAAATGTGGTTAAATGGAAATTAAAAGTGGGAAGTTGTTGTGAGGATTTGTGTTGGGGTATTGTGTTGTATTACATATAGTGGTGGCAGTGGTTCTGAATATTTTTGTGGTTTAGTCCAGTGTAGTTGATGTGAATGCGTAGGTTGGGTATTGTGTGATATCTACATATCATGTATGTTTATTTTATTTTATACATGACCCACGTGAGATGGATACCCTTTCCAATTCATAGAGGTGATAAGTTCTGTGTGTTTTCACCATTATCCATGATTATAGTGAAACATATAGCTAGATACCCCCTCTACCCTAATATTTCTTTTCTATTTATGTGACAGTCCTTGTGTCTATGGGCCATATGTGATGTAATGTGGCGTGATGTTGTGTCCCAGGTGAATATGATGGAGATGTGATTTGAAGTGATGTGTGGACCAAGTATCATTGGGTGGGATGTGATGTGATGTGATGCGTGGACATGCCGTTTGTGGGTGGGATGTGACGTAATCGATGGACCATATTTTTATGGTCTAGATGTTATTTTATTTGAATTGATATGTGTGGTTGGGAAGGGAGAATAGGACCTTGGGACATGAGAGAATATAATTAGTGTGGAAGTGACAATAGGGTGTCTCTATTTTTTTGATATCGATGCTATATTATATAATTGGATGCATTATTTGGGAAGAAATCCATATTGAGTATGGGGTTGTTTTAATGACCTACATAGGTGCTTATAGGTTCTATTGTCGGTTCACTATCATATTTGCATGCTATTTTCACATGTGCACATGAGGATTTTATTATGTCCTTACTGAGTATACCTATTATTTTCACCCAATGTATATAAAATATTTTTAGTAATATAGGAGGATTTTGGGGACGATGACGAAATTACTATCTAGAATGGAACTGTTCTTAATTTTCTTATGTAGATATTTGTTTTTGGTATTTACATTAGATAGTTTTTTTCGTATTAGTTTTACTTTATTCATGCTTTGTGGGAAGATTATTCATTAAACATTATATTTTTTATCACATTTTTAGTGATTTTTACCTAATATCCTGATATTGTTTCATTTATAGAGGGTAATGCCTCCCATACTGTGATATTTCTATACCCTATGCGCTAGTCCCCAACTCGAGGTTTACTGGAGGATGGACTCATGGGTCATCATCACTCTCACCTCATTTTACTTTCTTTGTATCAGGGGTTCATGACATAGTAGTTAAATATATTTTAGTGTGTAGTTGTATCATGGCATTAGGTATAATCAAAATTTTGACAATTCATGGATGTATCATCTTACTATAGGGATATTCTAGTGAAATATTTTTATTGGTTTGGAACATTTGAGAAAAATTACATTCTAACTAATACCAAGGAAAAAAATAATTGTACATTTTTATTTCATAAAATCTATTATCGTGATATGTAAAAACAAGAGGACTCATGACGCATATTCTTTCAAGTATATTGGGAAATATTTATATGGAACTATCTTGCAGCCAATATTGAAGTATATATTTTCACTAATACCAAAGTGAATTTCATGGAATATTGGTTTTGTGGCATAAAACTAAATCCCATATAAGTAAAGGTTTGAGGAATGGTTTTGGATACTAGATGATATACATTATGAAAATTCAAAAATAAAGGATAAAATGCAAAGAGGTACACTATTTAATATATTAAAGTGAATGTTCTCTCATTTATATCTGATCTGAGGAACCTGATTAAATAGAAGTTGTTTTTGACTAATATAAGTAAAATGAATCCTTTCATTTGATGTGGTATGGATAGTATATTTTTTAATGCTCTAGTATTCTTGTGTGTAATAGAAATCTCTGACATCTTATTATAAGTATTATACTAAAGGATAATGTGTTCATGGTTTCATGTGAGGTGGTGGAATTATTCAAGACTAGAGGGGTTTTGTAATGATGACCTACAATTCTTTCTAAGAGCATGGAAAATCATTGATTATGGATTCTAGAGTGATGCTTAGTATCATATAAATTTGAATGTAGTATGGAATTCAAATTTTTGTAGTGGATACAGACTCTAATGTGGTTGCTAACTCCTTATACGGTAGCATACCACATACAAGTTGATTACATATTTAGTCCGAGATTGTAGTGATTTACATTACCATTAATTTACAGTTATTCAAACATTTCATGGGGGAATATAGTTGTTTAAATATTATAAATAGAAGTTATTAAAAAAACATTTTATATTATTTTACCTACTCCCTCACTCAATAATTATTTTCATTTATAAAGGGATACTCTATTAGGCTCCACAATTCTAGATCTTCAAGAACATGTAGATGGTTATCATAAAACCTTTGGTTTATTAAATTGTTTAATTTTGAGTGAGTGTATTCACTGGTAATATGAATGAATGATAAATATGAAGGAAAATAATTCACCTTATGCTCCATAGTGATTTAAAATTTCATCAACCATTAGCTCTTGATTTCTTGCCAATATTAAACTGGGGTTGCTAGGATTGCTGGTGACCAAGGCTTCTAAATCCCCAGTGGCCACCATAGTGACCCCATTGGATGAATCCTATCTATTTTATTGTTTTTTATACCTCATGTTCAATTATTTATAAATATTCTCTTGAGGAATAGGTTCATCTTGGAATCTAGGGGAACCACGTTACCTAGGGTTATCCAAGAGTCGGTATCCTCAAGAGAAGGGGATTCTCTGATGATAGTTGTATTAGTGGTGTCCTTCTTAGAAGGGCCAGACCACATGAACAAGATTTTTGTCACATGATTAAATGTTAATTACCTCTACTAGCACTATTTATAAATTTCTAGGAGTCTTGGAAGTTAGCTTACCTGGAAATGTTTTTTTCTCTGAATAGATTGGACTTCTCCACTCTCTTAGACTCCAAAAAAGTTATCATCATGTATTGGGTTGAGTTACAAAGAAACATTGGGAATTTGTGATATTGGTTATTCTTCTGTTCAATGGAATCCCATTTTGGTAGTGATTCCTAGAGGGTGGATTTCTGGATCTCATTACCGAGCACACCTATCCCTTTCTAAAACATAGACCTCCTATGGGGGATTCAGAAATTGATTGAAACATTTCTATATGGTGATTACATAAATACCTGACTTAAATATGCTATATTGGAAAGGATTTTTGTTGAACTAGTCCTATCCATTCCACTTCCATTGAGGATCTATCTTTGAGTTAAGGGAATATAGGAATGGATTCAACCTCTGGATTTTTACTCAAGCTTGTTGTTTTTTCTAGGTTGTCACACTCAAGGGAAATAATTGCCTATGCACTATAGAAATAATCATAATTGAAAAAAATACAATCAAGAGAAAATATAGAGTCATGATTTTAATTCAAAAAAGATAATATCTATCGATCTAGGTCTAATCATATTGATGTTGGTCGATGATATACCTATCTATTCAAAGTCATCATCAGTAATGTAGGAGAAAAATTCCTCATAAACCATGTATACTATTTCTCCCTGCACCATGGGTGCACCTTGCATAGATATGATCCCTACTAGTTAACTCTTTCTAGGTTTTGAATCTCCCCACCTTCATATACTGGTCCCAAATCTTCTTCCGATATCCCATAGTAATAGTGTAATATTTCGTGCATGAATGAACTCACATAGAATCTTCCTTGGTCTGGATTTATCAGGAGTGATGGACATTCTTACAAATCCATTGGAGGAACCAATTCCATTGTTGGAAAATAATTTGTGATACTCACTCTCTTAACTGGTACTGTGGAATGGTATGATTACTCTAGTTATGTGAATGGCTCTGAAGGGGTCTGAAATTCAAGTACAAACATCCCTAGTTCAACAATTCTCCAGGGGTTTGGCCTAGTCTTCTAGAGGGGTCCTAATTACTCCATCCATGTTAGGACTAGAGATGAAGGAACCCAAAAAGTATTCAGAACCTGTCTTCAGTTCTTCACTAGTCTTGTTAAATTCCTTCATTTCCAGGTTGTAGACTATGGAGGACTACCCTTTAGAGGCTCCAGTCACATCCCTATAGGATAATGGAATCAACACTAGGTATTAGGCAATGAATATCTAGATATCAGATAAAAGTTTTTCCAAAGATTCATTAATTCATTGGGCCAAAAACAGGCATTTATGATACCAATGATATCACGTATCATTTAGAATTACCATGGACTTGCAGAACAGGTTAAACTAGATTTTATCTTATCATAACTAATGTATAACAAATATTATGTGGTTGTGACCCTCAAGCACCAACATCATAGGTCAAAAATTTCTTACTTTGTGTTGATACATAACATATGTGGGTTTTTACATGGAGAGCCTATTGACTAACATGTTTGGTTTTTATGGAGAAAACCACCTTGTTGGAATGGGTGGGTTCATCAATACAACATATATTAGTGACTATCACTAAGGGAAACCACGAATGTATCTTCTCACACGTCTACATCTAATTTTATTCTAGGGTGATGGAATTGTTTTGGAAGGAATTAGATAGTTTGGATCATTGAAAATAAACACGGTTTATTAGGGGGAATTTAATGTTATTCTCAATACATCAGTTAATAAGGAAGGTGGAGTGGTTCCCACATCGGATCAACAAGATTTTGGTTCTTGTTTCTCTCATAATGGGATTCTAGGCTATGGTTTTGTAGGAGAAAATATGACATAGTGAAACCACCAGAGTGGGAGTAATCACACATAATATAGATTATATTGATTTTTTGGTAATCGTTAAGAAAATTAAATCTTTCACAAAAGTAATGGTTGAGAATATGTTGTTGGTACATTCAGGCCACACACCCCTATTCATTTAACTAGAGAAAGATTCGATGAATATTAATTGATTTTATTATTCTATTCAGTGTGTGTTAGATGATTTACTTCACTCCATGGATTGAGCATCTACGACGAAGACCATGCAAGAGGAAAGATGGATGGGTCTTAAAAACAAGATATAGATGATGAAATATGATGTAAATATTTAGTAAAACAATTGACCCATGATTTATAGTATCTTTTAGTGGATGGAGGAAGTGATTAAGAAATTGGAGCATAGGATTGAGGACATCTATAATGATAATTTTTACACGATAGTGTAAAAGAAATACCATCTAGATGAAAATGTTTTTGGAACAAGAAAGGTAATTCTGAGAAAGGTCTAGAGAAACTTTTCTAGGGGAGGGGTGTAGATAGATTTCCTTCTTCTAGGATTGAATCAAGGAAAGTAGGTGAGAAAAGGCTCTCGATATTCGTCTAGGTTATGGGTCCTTCACATGGGACATATAAATTATAGGAGGTATAGGCAACAACTATTTTGATTTGTTATTTTCTTATCCTAACGCCTACATGATGGAAGGCTATCCATGTGAGAAAACATAATTGTTTTAATTTTTTCCAAGGGAGGATTCAAATGAGATTTACCGAGCCTTTGCTGACATGATAGATGAATTTGAGGTCTGGGAACTATTTCAGACCCTTAATTTGGGAATCCTTTTAGGCTCTAATGGATTCCTAGGCTTCTCTTACGTTACCATCTAGATGCTGGTGAAAGAATAGATGGATAGGGAAATTCTCGACAACTTTAGAGGTGGGTGTCTTCCACTATTTTCTTGTGCATTGATGCTAAAAATTATTTTGAAAGTGAAAGAACACCCCTCACCCGATCATTAGAGGATAATAAGCATGTGTAATTTCCCAAATAATATTTTCACAAGCATTATCAATATAAGGCTTACATGAAATCATCCAAAATGGGTCTTGGAAAACAAACATGGGTTTATAATAGGAAGATCCACTCAATTCTATATCCATGGTGTAGGAAATGGTTAGGGATATTAAAAAAATAACTCGGCTCCAATGTAGTGATTATGGTTGACATTCAAAAAACCTATGATAAAATCGACTGGAGCATCATTATAAATGTTTTTATCATCATCAAATTCTCTTTAGGGGAAATGTATATTATGTTTATAGATTTAAATTCATCATGGATGACTATTTTCTTCATGGGGAAGAGGTGTAGTTTCTTTAAAATGACCCGTGGACCATGACAACATTAATACTGAAGTATTTTTTTGAAAATTCCATTCCTTTTGTTTTGGAAATAAAAAACACTTTCATTAAGACATAATTACTAAATAATTTATATAAAATGTGTTTTAAAAATTTATTTGAAGAAAAAATATTCTTTTACCATACTTAGATGTAATTTTAAACAATTTTTTAATATAATCATATGATATTCATTACATTTATCACAATGATAATAAATATGATTGGGATTGGATATACCTTTGTCAAATAATATTTAATACATTATTTCTTCTCTTTATACATACAAGAGTTCTTATAATGAGACTTGATATCTAAACTGATAAACATGAGATTCCTAATCACAGAAATTATCACAATGAAATATGTAAGGAAATCTATTAGATTGAATAAAAGTTAACATCTAAATATAGAAAACTATATTCTGTTGTATTGAAATAACTTATACACTATAATTTTGTAAAAAACAACCTCATACATTCTGTTATGATATGACTATTGAAGTGACAAGTATCCACTTCCTTGCGAAAAACATGGAGAAAATATTACCATTGGAAAACCACTACCTTTTTTGCTACTCTGCTATATCGTAACCATAGTGATTATGAGTCTTTCTTTATTAATCTATTATATAGTAACCATTGTGATTACGATTGTTTTTGTATTCATTTTATAATGTTAATATGATTAAACAATGATTTCTTTACCAATTGTTATTGATTACGATTCAATACATAGTTAAGACAGAATATATTCATCCTTAAGACATATGTAATTACAAATAAAAATCTACATGATTATGATATTTTTATTATCATACCCATAAGAAAAGTCAGATTACCAATAAAATAATTAAAATGTTTTGTGAATATTATTATTTCTATCTTTGTTAAACTATATTTATCTTCTTTTTAAAAATGATAGTGTTTAAACATGAAATTCACCAAACCTATTGTATTTAGCCATCCTTATATATAATACGACCCAATAATTGGCACCATAAGAGGTTTTCACAAATAAAATTATTTCTCGATTTTTTTCTTCTCTTTAATATTTTTTTAGTTAAACTTTGTTTTAATTTTTGTATAAATACCAACTACACTAACATGTATTAGGGAATATATATTTTGATTTTTAAAATATTCAAGGAATCAATACCAGTTTGATATATAACCTCTATATAAATACACCCACTATTTTTGTTTAAAAAAATGTGAATATTAGACATATATAATGAAGGAATTAATTATAAATACAGGAGTGGATATTTTTTTCATGTTAACTATATATTTCAAAATCACTGACAATGAGGTGATGAATTTTAAAAATTAGGAAATGAAAGAGTATAAATTTAATTATAGAGTTATAAAAACTTTATTATCTTCTATAATTAGAAGCATTTAGTAAGTTTTCTTCTTTTGAAGATATTAATAGTGTTTGTAAACAGTTATAGATTACTCTTTTTGGAACATCATAGTTTGCAAAAACCAGAAGAATACTGCATAGAGATGACAATAATGAATTTGAATTTTATTTTGGTGAACCTATTATGAAGGTACTAATGGAAATTATCTTGATTCTATTGAAATTTCTTATAGAAACCAGGTTGATCCAAGAATTGAAAAATCACTGTCAATGAAAGAGAAAGAAAAAAGGGTTCAAGTGGATGTTGGAACAACTCATCCTAATTTTCTAAAGATTGATAAATCAATTTTTTTATACGATAACAATTCAAGGAGTTCATTATATTGATCAAGATTTATCAATAATTGAAGAATTAATTGCTTACATTCCCAGGCTAGATGAAAATATTTATTTAGTGTAGGAAAACTAAATTAAAAAATTCAAAGATAGTTAAAGTTTTATCTAAAAATTTATTCCAAAATGGAGATGAATTGAAAATAATTTAGGATTGTTTTCAAGATGATGAGAATGAGTGTAATAAGGTAGATAAATGATAACATAAAGTTTATACTGATATCACAGATATAGATCAGTCATTTAAAGAATTAATGAAGTTTTTTTATGAATATGTAGAAGCTTTCAATGATTTATTAGGGAAAATTGATGAAAGGGTGAAGTTTGGGGAATAAGTAAAAAACACATCTGACAATCATACTAACAATCTACATGAGATGAATGGAAATATGAAGTATTTATAAGATAAAATAACAATATTTGAAAATCGTAATGAGGAATCTAGTAACCTCAAAAATGAATTTTCTCAACATATTCAGAATCGGAAAGAAAAGATTCAGATGCAGGACAAGAAGACATAGATTCAAGAGGAAATGTTACATGATATAGAAAAGAAAAATAAGACATAGGATGTGTTCATTGAAAATATGGAATATGATATATGGATCTCAAAACTTTTAAAACAATCATGAGATCCTTGATTACATATTATGATTAAATTTTTTTCTCCAAAATCTTGTTGAAATTAATTTTTTAAAACAATTTCGTCACTGCAGAACTTCTTCGTCACATGATGAATTTTTTTGAATATATCCCAATTCAGATTGGTTAAATATTCTTTAATTTTTTGATTATCATGTACTTAATTATATTTTTTCCTATATTTGTTTCTCTATCCATTTTTCATATACTAAAAGTCTCTTACACATTACTTTTTGAAAATAAAAAAGCTAGATAATTTTATACAAAGGGGGAGAATTTTATAGATAGGGGAGCTGTTTATGTAAGGGGGAGATAATTATATTTAATGAATAGAATATGTTCTATATGGGGATTTATTATCCTAAGGGGGAGATGGATGTATTCGTCATTTTATTCAAATGACTTATAAAATCTGGGGGAGATAAGTATTACTATCTAAATTCTAACTATGATGTTCATATAAGATTATGGACTTATGTTTTTCAATGTTATTTCAAATTTATGTATTGTGGTTTGTACTTTCCTAAAAGGGGGGAGACTGTTGAGCCAAAATTATCTTTTTTACTTTTTCATTCATTTTGTTTTATAAATAACAAAATATTTCTTGAAAAATAGTTAATAATTCTTTCACGTCTAAAGTGTTTTAATAACGTTTTTAAATAAAACACATTATTTTTCCATACATAGAAATATTTTTAATGTATTTATGAATACAAAATTACATTAGTATTTACAATTATCAATATTTGCATAGATCTAAGAGTGGTCATATTCAACTTTATCAAATCAGATTTAAAAATTTCTATCTTGCCTTTATACATCCAAAAGTTCTCATAATCAGATATAACATTGAACCAATAAACATCATATCCATAATCATAGAAATTATCATAATTAATTATATAAGGAAATCCTCCAAATTGACTAAAGTATAAAATCTTAATGCATAGAAAAATATTCTATTTTATTTTAATACCTTTATCATAGAAATGGTTTAAAATAAAATTACTTCAGACATTCTGTTATGATATGACTGTTGAAGTGTCAGGTGTCCAAGTCCTTGCGAACAACTCAAAGAAAATATGAACATTGGAGAATCACTAATTTTTTTATTACTCTGATATATCATAACCAACATGATTATGATCCTTTCTGTGTTACTTTGATATATCTTAACCATTGTGATTACAATTCTTTTTGTATTCATTTTCTATTATAAATATGATTAAACTCTGATTTAGTTACCATTTCTTATTGATTATTATTCTATATGATGTTAAGGTATAATAAATTTATCATTACAAATTGTGGACATACCTATCGAAATATACTTGATTATGATATTTTCATTCATTAACCCAAGGCCAAACTCTAATTACTATTAAAATACTTTAGAGTTTTTGTGAATACTATTTGTTTAAATTTGTTAAATATGTCTCTTTTAAGGTTACAGATGGATGTTTTAAAAATTAACATCCACCCCAATTGTTTTTAGCAATCTTCATATACATTATTGTCCCATAGATAGGGTGACCCCCTTCCTACCAGTCCATTCAACATAGTCCACGACACCCTTAATAGATAGATTGAGGGGAAAATTCTCAATGTAAGACTTCAACCATACCATGATAGAGAAAATTCTTATTACTTCTCACATATATTTTTTGCTGATGAAATGATATTTTTCTAGAAAGTAAAAAGGGATAACATTATATAATTCCACAAAATCATGGAAACATACTACATGTTAAGCCACCAACACATCAATTAGGAAAATATTAGAGTGCTCATTTCTAAATGGTTCTCATAAATATGGGGAAAGAAGAATGTCGAGAGGATAGGTATGCAAAAGAAAATACTTCCCATGGAATATCTTGGAGACCCATGGTTCTGGGACAAGTTTAGTTCATCATTTCAATGCATTGGTTGATGAAATTCCCACCCACTTTACAAATTGGAAAAATCAATTTATATCCTTGGGGAGTTGAATTAAAAGTTTCAATTGTGTTCTATCCTTTATTCCCATTCATTTTTTCTCTATGATCAATTTTCTAAAGTTTTGAATAACATTGAAAATGTCATGGTAGGATTCATCTAGGATTCACATTTTGAAAGAATATTGCATTGGTCCTCATGGGAAAAGATGGACAAGGGGGTTGGTGAAGGTGGTATTAATATCAGGAATATTTAGAAGGAAATGAACTGCATTCAGTCTAAAGTTTAATAGGATTTCATTACAAATAAATTTATTTGGGAAAAATTTATATCAGTAAGATATGGAAAATTGGGTAAAAAAGGGGGACAACTTACTGGCTTTAGGTCACGATTTAAAAACATGTACCTTTGTTATAGACTCAATACAAATGGAATGTGGGTTTTATCCAAAATTACTTATGGGGTGATAATTGGGTGGGTTAGTGATCAATTTTACTTGATTTTCAATATTAGATTCAGCTTCTCCATGATATAAGATTCAAACCATTCATTTAGGACTTATTCAATCACTATAAACTAGGGGTTTCAACCATATTATCATGAATGGAGAACTGAAATGACTAATCTTCACAGGTTCAGTGTCTGAGGCATTCTCATCTATGGTTCACTAATCTATTCTTAAAGGTAATGTAGTACATTATCAGTGGAGAAAAACGATATAGTGAAACAACATTCCCACAATGTATAATTTTCTGGTGTGTCCTCTCAGTAATCAAGTGCTACCAACAGATGACCAGGTCTGGAAAAAAGGGAATATATATTGAATTTGAATTATTATGTTGTAGGAATCACAAGGAAGAATATTTGGGTGATCTTTTATTTGATAGTGATTGTATATAAACTGTTATGAGGTTCATAGGGGAGACCATCATGCTAGAATCTAAAGTTAAAAAATCATCCTATTCTCTTCATGTATGGTACATGGGAATAATAAATAACAATCATGAATAGAGTGTGAGGATTATTTTTTCTATGGTAGCTATTGGAGTATATGGAGTTTCAGGTTTCAATTCCTACATGATTACAAGTCTAGACCACGGCTGGCCATGATTGTCCAAACCTAGAGTACCATGTCTAAACTCTTACCACTCTTGAAAATATTGAAGGCCCCACCCTTGTTGATAAAGAACATTTTTTCACTCCTAATTTTTATAATTCACTTAATAATTATTGAAAGGGTATATGGGTGATATGGACTACTTTGAGAAGAATATTCAAGATTAATGTTTTTAGATCATGTATTTTTAGGATCATGCTGGGGGAGGTGTGGTTTGAGGACACCAAGGGGTGGTATTTCTGGACATCAGTGATGGATTTGGGAAGTGAGACTTTGTTTTAGTATAGTCTTGAACAATGATGAAAAGGATCAAGTTTTTACAAGCTCACGACATCAGGCTGGAGTATGTGGAAATAGAAAGAACTGTTATTCTTGAATCAATGTAGGGAAAGATTTAATTTCAATTGATCACCACTTCATTTAAAATTTTAGATGATTACTGACTCTTGGGTGGAAATTAGTCCTATTTGGCATATGGCTAATAGGGATGCATATTTTCTAACTTCAAGGGAAGCTAATTAAGATTAGATATTTCAATTCTCTTGGTTGGATTATCTACCAAAGAGAGGAAGTAGTTTCGCTAATGTTGATGCTCTTAGGATATATTATTTTGCGCCGTATTAATTATGTTACGTGTTGGGTGCTGCACATCTTGAAATAAAAATTTTAACATTTTTAGAACTGAGTGTCTACACTAAATCAATTCCCCTTTGTGAGATTGCATGTTTCATTAGGAAATTAAATTGGCATCAAATGAAAATTTGACACATTGGGTTTGATTCTAAATGTTAATATCTATTATACATGTAGATTATACTGGTTGAAGTTAATGATAATCCAATGCATTCAAATGTGTTAATTTTCACAATTGAAATGGAGTTTTAATATTGAACATTGATAAATGGGAAGAATAAGGGGGATAAGAAATTAATGAAGTTAAATCCAAAGAAAAGTTTAAATGGAGATTCAAAACTAATTGAAAGTAATAATTATATTAATAATAACACTATAATATTTAAGTATTATCCTCTTTCAAGAGAATTTTTAGGCTTTTATGAGTATCAGGGAATTGTATCACTTAGTGTTTTTTTCTCAGAAGTAATGTATTAATTAAAAATATTGTCTTGCCCAAATTTAGCCTTAAATTTAAAATATGCCTCTTGTTTCATTGGTAGGTTTTCAATTCAAATGTGGCCAAATTTTAGAAAGGGATGATTTTATAGGTTGACCCATTTTTTGATTTAAACTAAAAAATTACAGAATATGGGATGATCCTTTGTTGTTTCTAGGGAAATATTGGATAAAAAATTCTTTAAAATATTTCATCTTCATCAATTAATGAAGTATCTAATCAATGAGATAATTATTCTCCTCACTATTAAATTATTTGATCACTAAAATATTCCAAGACTAATCACCTAAACACATAGATAACCAAATTCATGACCGCTTAATGGTATAGGATTGTACAAGAACTCAAAATTTATAAATTGTAAAATTAGTAAAGGTGAAGAAGAAAATAAGTTATTGAATGGAAATATCAAATAAAATAACTAATTATATGTTTAAATAATATTATCTAAAATATAATCCAATCCATTATTCACCTTAAAATTAATAATTAAGGTTGTTATCCACAATTTATGTAAATCTATCTATGGAAGATAAATGTTGACTGATATAAGTTGGAATTAATATAATAAAAAAAGAAAAACATAACTTCAATTATTGTGTGAATATTTTCATAGAATAAGAAAAATGGTATTATAGAGTTAAGTATTATAAGAATAATAATAAGTGATTACGTAAAAATGTTTATTTAAAACACTAGAGATGTTTCAGAAACGTATAATTGAATAAATATCTCCCCATAAAATAGTATAACACTACATTATAAATAAATACAACAAACCACAATCTTATATTTACTCCCACAAATCCACATTAAACCGAAATTGTTTAGTCTTTAGAAATGATCAAGGGTTTAATATTCCATAAAAATGATATGTTAGGAAAAATGGTTGTTCAAATTTAATAGAGAAATGATTTTCCATTATTACCGTGGTTGCATGAATTTTTATCTCTCCTCATATTCATGTGATAAAAAAATATTATGGTTGTGAAAATTAGAGTCGGTTATAACAAATAAAAATGTATTAAAATATATTTTCGAATATCTTGTGTAATTGTTTCCAATTTGGATAAATTATTTTGATGTTATGTATGAATGGTGGGATGACATTGTGGGATACGAAATCTCTCCTTGAATGTAAACGTCAAATTAGCCATTATGTTTCAAATTCCAAATGAACAAATTATCCTAAAATAATGATAAAAGAAATGAAAATTATGGATTCTTATACCTTAAGATAAATTTTTTGATTCATTAGATATTAGTTGTGATATATAAATCAATTGTTTTTCATAGGTGTGGAATTTTATTTTCCCCTAAAACTCTAGATTCAAGCCCCAACATAAAAAACATACATAGTGAAAATACAATTTCAATAGAAGGAAACCCACTGTCCCAGAAAATTAATAAATTTTGTATTAAAATTTAAAATTTAATTCATGATAATAGATAATTAAAAATAGAGTTCAAAGGGACAATAATTAGTTCATTTAAAACAATATTTATAAGAATGATGAGAGATGATGATTACATTTAAAATTTCATTGAGCGTGGAACATAAGATCAATGAAGAACATGAAAAATATTTAAAATAGAATAAAAAATATCAACTTTTAGCATCTCATAACACCCCAACATGAATTTCTATAGTCCTTACAAAATTACTAGATCTAAAATATCAAAATTCAATTCTGATCACAAATTTTTTAGCAGAAATTATTTCCCATAATAAACTAACATTAAATTTCTAGGAAAACTATAAAAATAAATCAAAACAAAAGAAATAAATAATTATATCCCAATAACAGGTCTATTATTTTGTTCAAATTCATTTTTACCCTTTATCTAATTATATTTAATCATAAATATATATTTTACATGAAAAAATACAAGAGGGATAATTTTTTTGTTCAGGGGAAAAATATTAATGTGAAAGGTGGAAATGTTTTTTAACCATATGATGAGTATCTATTATTTTGTTTGGTATTTTTTAGCGACTAATGTAGATGAAAAGAAAAAATATAGGAATGAAAAATATAGAGCCACTATCTTTATACGTGGTACATAACATATTATATATGTTAAATTCTTTATAATATAGATATAGAAACTCAATTTAAGAAACAAAATTATTGAGTAACTACCCCCAAGTGCAGAACACCGCATTTATGTCAAAATTACTATTCATAATCATTTTATTTATAAATATTCTAAATTTTCTATGATACTCAAAATTAAAATTAATGCGAACCCAAATACTATAAAATGAAGAATGAAAACCAAGTACTAAAACACATACCCCAAAATTTAAATGATGTTCATCATGAATTTATCATTTAATATATGAAAATATTGATAATGAAAGATTATATTGGACCACGGAGATTAATAAAATTTATGATCTTGAAATTACATGTGAATAATGACCAGAATCAAGTAATGATAAATTAGGTGACATTCATTTTTCGTATTTCACATAGTATATCACATACAGGGATAAATAAATTATATTTTCAATAAAATGAAATGTTTTTTATATATCATAAAATTTCACCCCAAATATAGAATGAAACTTCCCTTATTGCAGAAAGATATGTGAAGAAAGAGTTCAACATTTTTAAGGAAGTGGGGGAGTGAATTAAAAGAATAAAATCATGGAACAAAATCACCTAGTTTATAGATGAATATACAATATTAAAAAAAAATATCATTCTATCTCTATGTTAAAGTTAGAATCCTCATGGATGAAGAATGATTCGGGTAGATCTATGTAATGAATGTGTTTCAATTTTAATTTATTGACATATTTAGAATCTAAATATCACAAACAAGTGCCATTAAATCACCATGGAAACCCCGTGATATTTTTTTAATTAAAAAAAACCAAAATATGAATTCAAAAAAAATTATTATTTTTTATTTATTTTTTGGAAAAAAAACATCTAAAATAATGTCTCATTACCTACTATTAAGTTCTTAATTAATAGTCATGAGCTCGAAATGTACCCAAAAACATACCCACTACCAAACATTAATAAATTAGGGATATTTATATGCCCCACGTCCATTAGATTATTATTGTGTCTACATTGGGGTTAGTGGGAATTATTATAGTATGCTTATAGAACAATACTCTATATCATAATGAGTGGGATAATATCTATAACATAAAAATACTCAATATAATATATTTCTTATGCTTTCTTAAGAAATAAAGATTTGTTTTCTCTTTTTTTCAAGTAAAAAAGAAATGATATAATTTAGGGTTAGGTTATTCCATAAGAATTATTATTAATATGAGGTGGGACCATGAGGTCTTGTTTAGAATGGTCAAAATCTCTTGAGGCAGACATGTATTTTAAATGACACTCAATTCATTACTAAGTGTGGATACCAATAATTTTATCTAAATTAGTTGTTATAGAGAATTCTATCATGTTTATTAGGTACACGTTCAAGATTACCCAACCAATTCATCCCATGAATATCATTATCATCAAATAATTGAGATCTTATTTTATAGATATTGAGATCATGGATTATATTTCCAATGGTTATTGTCATGTCCCCATTCCTAACAAGTGTGATTATGTTAATTGTTTAGAAGAATTGACAACATTGAGTTATGAAGGTTTTCCCATTAAGACATACTCTTAAGTGACTATTAAGGAATATTATTCCTGTATGGTAATTTAAATTTTAAACATTTATGAAATCACTATTTAAGATACCCCCAAGTACTCTATACAATGATTAGAAATTTGGAGTTTAATAGATGTGGGTTAGAGGTCCATAAGACATAAGTGACAACACACAACATATGTAATGAGTTTCATAAATCATATAGGAATTTGAAAACATTTTTCTCTACAAGTTTTACATTATTTTAAGGAAAATTGAGGTTATTTAACATATGATTCACACTTCCCTTAAGGGTAGTTCTCAAATTATAAGATGAACGAATATTGTTTTTAATAGAAAATAATTCAAAAAGAATACAATTCCTTATGGTAATTGGTTAGGTGTGTATTTTCTAGATTTCATCAATATGGGAGATATTGATTTTAACATGAAAGAATATTTCTATTAAATATTCATTCAGTTTAGAATCAGATTTCCACTTCATTTCTTGAGAGAATAGAGAAGAAGACTATATTATTTTTGAGGTAACTATTTCTATATGTCCTACTCATATTTATATTATTCGTTTTGTGGTTATTTAGCATTATAATGAGATTTGTTTGTCTTGGATTCTCTATAAATGGATTTTCAAGTTTTAAATGGTTTTATCATTTCATAATATAGTCACATGTTTTATTTTCTCCTAAGGGGATTTCATAAAACAAGATGAAACCTTTAAGGTCAAGTATTGGATATCAAGATGGGAATTTTTTCCTTATTAGTTTTAATTATTTGTAAATCAAATTTTATAAATTCAAATATGAGGTGTTTTCTTTATTTTAATTCATAATTTCTCATGTAATGTTGGTGGAACATGTTAGATTGTTGTTTTATCTAGTTGGTATATCATAAGTGTATATTTATTCTACGTTATAAGTTATTTCATGGGTTATTTTAATATTGTTATAGCATTTTAGAATTTTCCCTATTGGGATTGAAATTATTTTTACGTTATAAGGTTTACATAGGAAAATAAATTAGACCTTTAAGTGGATCGAGTTAATAATTATCCCTTAAATGAAATAATAATGATTCTTTTTTTACTGATAAATATTATAATAAGAATAATTAAATAATAATATAGAATCTTTATTTAACATATCGAAGAGTGTAATGACCCAAACCTAAATTCCACATAATGTTTCCCCATGCTAGTTGGGTCCCATGGCCTCAAACACATCTCCCCAAATTCCAGTGGCTACCAACTAGCAGCGAGGGCATGGGTGAGTCTGTGGGGGGATTATGCCCTCATTACCAGAGTGTATTTCATCAGAAATATCATAAAAGATACAAATAGTATAAGTAAACTATTCAATAGAAGAAAAAATCATAAAAATGATATTATAAACATGCAAAAAATATTATCATATATAGGATGACAATATATGTCACATGTTTCATTTAAAACATACACAAATAGAATACAAGGAAGATGTAAAATCCATAAAAAAGTTCAAAAGGTATAAAATAATCCCAGTAGCATTGTAAGCTTCATCTTAGTCCCATTCTCTCACACATAGGAAGCATATCAAGTACCTCTAGGATGGTGTTCTCCCATATCATTACCTGTAATCATATAATATTTTTCGGACAAAAATCATGAAACAAACAAAGTTTGAGACTAAATCATATTAGGTAACCACCCAGGGTCCATTCTGATCAGTCATTGAATATATATAGAAAACAATGTGCAATATGAAAAATACTTCAAAGTAAGTACTCAAATATAAACAACCGACATGCACTACTTTTTTTATTTCGATTAATTTCCATAAAATATTCAATTAAAATAAATTTTTAGGTCTTTAGATATGGCTCAAACCTAGCACCCCCTATGTAATTGGTAGCACAACAGATGCCTCAGAAGACCATATAATCATGTACAAGTGAATATCAAATCCAAATTTGTGGTTTGGCCTCACAAACATGTCATAATCATTTCATTGATAATTCAATTCAGAATATAATCCCATCCATGACATTGCTATATTGGAATTCATGTATCACTCTAAGTAAATTATCAACCAACACCCTACATTCCCTCCCCTGGAGAAACTCTCCCGAACTAGGTATCACTAAAGGTGAGGTATATCAACCCATCCAAATGAGTCCTTTCTCAGTGCTCCTCATTGTAAGCTTGCGTGTCACCCTTGGCATAATATTCAAATTCCCTTTGAGTCTATCCCTGGAATTCTAATTATAATTCAGGTATCACTCGTTATATAAGACTAGCCTCAATGAGTCTATCCAAGGTATCCCTTATTTGGATCCATGTGTCAATCATGAAAATATAATTTTAACCACTGGGTCCATCTATGGAACTATAAGGCGAGTCCTTGTATCACTCAAGGTATATGGGTCAATATTTACATGAGTACATCCTTGAAATTCTAAATTGAATCCGTGCATCACCCAAGGCTATTGATCATTTAATTAATTCCCTTTCTATTAAACCAATCCATTTAACTTTCAATGGCCAAAACCAAGAGAATCTTCTAATAAGATCACCTCAAAAGGTGTATCAATACTTGGCCAACCTCAAAGGGCATGAACTTTCATTTAATCACATGGGAATATTTTTTATATCATGGTTCTAGGGTATAAAAAGATACTAAATGGATTGGTTATCCATTAACTCACACGGTAGAAGCATTAAAACTTGAAATCCCTTTCTATTAAGGATGTTTTAAAACAAGGTCAAGCTCAATGGCTGGCATTCAAACACTCATGTGGCCATTTTCAATATAACAAGCCTAATAAGCCTATCAAGATATCACACAACTTAATTGTAATATAACAGACATGACCATTTTTAATATAAAAATCCTAATAAGTCTATTGAGCTATCACATGGATTAATTATTATATAAATCACATGGTATAATCAATAATTAGGGAAATTCAGTCCAATTGCCTCAATTCAAGTCATAGCTTCTACTTACTCACATGGGCAAGGCAAAGATTCTTAAAACAATAAAGGGATATAGGGTTCGAGGGGAAATCATTCATCCCATACTGTTTATTAAATTTAATTACAATCTAAAAACATTTATATTTAATTCGTAGACCAATTCTCATTTAGACATTCAATGTCATAGAAAAAAGGAATGCCTAATAAGAATCCAATGCCAAAATCCCTAAAGTGGAATTTAAGGAAACTCATCGATGGGGTGGTCCGTATTTAGGGTATGGAACTGTTAACATGTGTAATCAAACCAATTGAATTACCTAAATCATGATAGGAAATAATAGGGTTCAATTTAATTAAAGGAGATGCCCCAAAAATGGGCACTCGGCACGCCGACACATATAAATGATCTGAATTTCAATAAAAATCACATCAACACCTACCCTAGGCTTATACTTGATAGATAATCCCTTATCATTCTCTAATTCATCCTGGTTTAGAAGAAATATGATGAATAGATTAAGAATGAGATATTAGGGCCTATGGGCTGAAATCCAAATACTGCATTTGATATTCATAAGAATAGAGGTTCATTTAAAAGGAATTAAGGCCTTAATGTTATGGATCCAAGGAGACAAACCATGTTTGAATTGGAGATTTGATAGAGATTCTATCCAAATTCCAAGGTTAATCTAAAGATGATAGCCTTTCTATGGTGAGGATGAGGTTGTTGTGTGATAGGGGTGGCCTCACATAGGTTTAAAAGAATTTTAATATAATTAAAAATTATTAAAAATCATAAATTATTGGACAATATGGTTTACCCACAATGTTTTCAAACCATGCGGAAACCATACAAGGCTTCCTGTATGTCTATAGAATCTACACGGTTACCCTACACAGTTCCCTAACCATTTGGTAACAATAAAAAAGGCTTCTATCAATGTCTGATAAAAATGCAGACCTGAATGCACGACCGGGTGACACAACCCGCATGGTTTCAACTAACTATTAAACATACTCTTCTCACCCAAACCATGGGTTCTAGGATCCAAACCACCCCTATACACCCATGATACCTTCATTAACCCAACAACCATTCATATTGGTCCAAATTTAAGTAATCAAACTATGAATATTCCTAAAAAAAGAATATGTACCTCAAAGAAGAACTATGTTCTTACAAAATTCCCCCTTAAAGAAATTCATCCATGAATTTCCCTTCCAACTGTGATGAGGCAATATCAAAGAAAAGCACTTTCCACTATGATTATACATTAGTATCCCTCTCCTAGATCTCCTCTAGAACAAGTTCATACTGCCATAACACCCATACTAAAGAATCAGACCGTCCTCAGATAACCTTCTTTCTATGATCCACAATTCATGTAGGATTATTCTCAATGGATGAATCCACCAATAACTTATTCTACTTAGAATAAAATCCATGAGACAAATAAGAATAGTATTATTAAAGCAGTGAAACAAGTAAGATTTTGTACATATCTCGGTACCTCATAGGTATCTGAAATCAATAGGCTACTGGATTGACTCCCTCCAGAATCTCGAATGACCCGACATATCTAGGTGGAGGCTTACCCTGTTTCATGATCCTCATTTTTCTTAACCTCGATCAAACACATCAGAAAAACGGATCCCCAACCTCAAAATATATAGTTCTTCTTCATTGATCAATGTATGATTTATGATGAGATTGCGCATTATCCATCCACTTTAAATTCAACTGCACCTGTTCTGTGGTCTCCTAGACAAGACGAGGTCCCGTCACAGCTACCTCTCCAACCTCTAGACATCACAGGGGTGATCGACATGGATTATCATAAAAAGTCTCATATGGTTCCATCTGAATTGTTTCCTAAAATCTATTGTTTTAGGATTACAAAACCAGGGGTACATGCCTCTCCAAAGATCCCCTTAAATATTAGATGCGTACCCACAACATGTCCTCAAGCACCAAAATCGTGCACTTTGATTGACTATATATTTGGGGTTGTATTCCATGCTTAGAAGAACCTATATACCCAGTGACCTCAGTATCCCTTTACATGAATGAGAAGTAAATCAGGTGTCCATATCTAAAATGATTGAGTGAAAGACCCTATGTAGTAATACAATCTCATAGATGTACAGCCTCCCAAGCTCATCAACACAGAAGGCTTCCTTGATTGTATGGAAATGAGAAACCATTATGAACCTATCAATAACAAACTACACATCATCATTACCTTGAGGTGACCTCAGTAACCAATCCCATAATCCATCGCAAATCCATTCCACTTACACTCAAAAATGGGTAGCTACTGTAAACATTCAGTGGGTCGCTAGTGTTCAACATTCACTTGATGATAGGAGGAACATCTCATGACAAAAATAGCAGCATCTCCTTTGTTGTTAGGAAAAAAATACTAATGATGTAAATACTAATACATCTTTGTAAAATTAGTATGGGCTTCCCAAGATGTAGCAGGAAAAAATCACAATAGTTCCACATGGAGGTCTAAAGACACCCACAGAAGACTACGTACTTACAGGACCTCATCCCCACCTATGGCCCATCCAGGAGGAGGGTCCTCACCTGCCACACTATATCGAAGAATTGGGCCTTCATATCCTGATGGCTACCTCATCATCACTCTATCGAGAAGGGTAGAGAAACTAGGTAAGGATAATGGAAACATCTTCTCCGGATTATCATGCACATCCATGTGCATCTCAAAGAATAATTCCATAAGCTACCACTTTCAACTATCTTGTTGCATTGCCTATATCTGATTCCTCTTTCATAGTGCATCAACCATTGTATTACCTTTTTCAGGCTTGTACACAGTCTTGAAATCAAAATATTAACGATATTCAAACTAACTTCACTATCTCATGTTTTGATCTGGCTATTTAAATATGTAATTGAGGACTTTGTGTTCTGTGTACCCCAAAAAACACTCTACCATTAAGTAATGTCTCTAACAATGCAATATGTGAACAACCGAAGCTAACATAAGATCATGATTTAAGAAGTTACACTATTATGGACTCAACTATTGAGGCCTGTACAGAACTACTCAACCCCTTCATAGTAACTAATCCAAGCCTGATACTCGATGTATCATAGTACATATTGTAAGTCTTGTACGAATTCATAGTAATTTGTTTCAGCACTAAATTCAATCTCCATTTCAACTCATAAAAGGACATCTCATAGGAATCTATCCATACATACATATCACCCTTCGTAGTCATGACCATAATAAAAACTACCTAGTATGAGAAGTCAGTTATGAAATCCATGTAGTAACCAACCATCCGTTAGAAACTTCGCTCCTCAAATATGTTTATGGGTTGCTCCTAGGAAGCTATCACACTCAAATTCACTATGTACAATAATACTATGGTATATTAGATGATGTGACCCCGGAAGTGACTCTGATCCATCTAGAAGTGGCACTTTGTGAGATTAGCTTATAACTGATGCCCTGTCAGTGTATTCGGAATGGATTCAAGATTTATGTAATTGTTGTGTCGATTTTGATAATACAAAAAAATATCATACATGAAAACCAAAAAAAATGGTAAGGATGGAACATTATTTTCATCAGTTCAATGAAGATTTATTACATGTTTATGAGGCCAAAAGGCATTACCAAATAATCATATAGCTCGTACCTGACCCTGAAGGTTGTGTGAGGTATGTTTAATGTTATAACACACACCAGATGATAACCTAATCTAAAATAAATCCTTGAGAAGTTCAAAAATCCTCAAATATGATTGAAGAGATCATCTATCAATGATCGAGGATACCAGTTCTTAACTATGAACTGGCTCAAATTTTGGTAATACACACACGGCCTAAGCGTATTGTCCACCTTTTTCACAAAAAGGACCAACAAACACCATGGAGAAGTAATGGGTCAGATGAAAACCTTTTCCTTTAAATACTCTCGCTTCATATTAATCTCCTACAACTCCCTCGTAAAATTGCTATGAGGATGAATGGATACTAGTGCAGCTCTTGGAACAAGTTCGATAGTGAAATATACCACTCTCAGCAATGGTAATCCCAAATATTCATCTGGTATGAAGTAATTGAAATGATAAACCACTAGAGGGAAGTTTCTCTGATGTGACCCCAGATAAAAACTCACAATCATGGTTTTTATCCCACCCGACCCCCAATTCTTTGGTCCAAATCAGCTTCCCTGGACATCCCATTCACCCTTTTGAATGAATTACCCTCTATATATTGATGTAAAACACACCATGTGGTGATAAAAATCTATAACGGATTGAAAGAGAATCATTCAATCCATCCAATGAATTAAATCAAAGCCTATCATATCGAGAATGATGAGGTCCCAAACGAAGTTACACCCACTAACCGCAGGGGGTAGCTCCATAAAATGACCCACACCTTCTGTATTGATCCCTAATGGAGTGTCTTACATCATTATTCCATAAAAAGTATAAAAATAGATCCAAATTCCCCCTAAAATATGAATATATATAAAGCTATGTGAATCCCCTATATTAAAAAGTCGGGAATATAAAACAAAGTATACTTGAATAGTACCTATGATAGCAGAAGATCGGAGTTCTGGCTCCTACTGGGTATGTTGCACAACATATGCATGGCCTGTATCACATCCTTATGATACAATCAAGATATCCGGATCTGATTCTCCCTATTTTATCTATGAACATGGGGTCTGGCTACCATGGACACGACCACCACCATTTCATAAATGTCCTAATGTACCCATGATCCATAACTGGTGAGAAGCTACAGACCCTAGTCCTAAAAAAGAACTCATTGAAAATCATTTATCACTAGCTACTGGTGTAAATGTTCTACAGAAGTTTTTTAGATGATTCATGTTTCCATAATATTGACACACAACTGGGACCACCATACACTACAACCTTCTATGTCCCAACCTACTGCACTAGTAACACCTCACCTTACTAACTAAAGGGTTGTTTGGCTACTAGAATCACTAAGTGGAATTTATAGACAATGCTTCCTATTATCGATTGATACAGTACTAGACCTAGGTGCCAAACTAACTGGGCTTGCACCTCCAGATTCCTGTAGGGTGTTCTCTATGATCTCGGTGTAATTCAATATCCAAGACATAGAATTTAGCCAAAATACATTCACTGGTGATCCAATTTTATTTCTGATACCATCTTTATATTGCCTAGATTTAGATAACTCGCAACTCATCAGAATAGGGGCAGAGTGCTGGTGCTGAGTAAAACGGGTTCAATATTCCATGATTAATAGTTCACCCTGCTCTAGATGTAATAAATCTTGAGATATTATGGCCTTGAAAGTATCAGGATAGATGTAATCATAGAAGTCCATATGAAACTCCATCCATACCATATCTTGATGACAATCAGTCAGAGTGATAATATTCGGCCACCACTTGGGGGAATCACATAGCACGTATGTAGATAGATTTAACAATCTATCAGAAGGCATATCTAAGTGCTCGAAAATAGAAAACATGGCCTCGATCAATGACCTAGAAGCATGTGGTCTAACATCTACCCAAAACATAGGAGGATTATTCTACTTAAACAGACACATTAGCTCTTTTATAATCAGGGTATTTCATTATGTTCCCTAATTTATTTTCATGATACCTGAAAATCCTTCATAGAACTGTGCCTCTCCACCGACGTATATTATGACAGATGATGCCACAACTTGTTTAACTAGAAGATCCACTGGTATCCCATGGCCTACCACCTCCAGAGAGTGATCTTCGCCACCCTCCCAACATACAACTGGACATTTTCCTAGTGGCATGGCTTCAAAATTCCAAACACAGACTTCAGTTTATGATCATTATATATTTCATAGATCAGAAGAACAAAAAAAATCAATATAGGTAAATAAACCTACCAATATAATAAGTCACACCTACATGCCCCATGGGTTAGGTCGGGGTGTCAAACAAGTGAGAGACAATACGAAAACACGACTACTAAGTTCAGGTCTCATCAATATCTCTATCATAATCCATGTCTTTTTCAAATCCTTTCATATTTATTTGATTTCTAACTTATTTCATAGTCACTTTCACGAAATTGATACTCATTTCATGTTTATCACATTCCCATTAAAAGGAAATTTATGGTTACATCAAATTCCGATCCATGGGGGCCCATAATCCCTAAGAATAAAATCTTGGAATCCACCTATGGCACATCATAACAGAATCCACTTAAGGTTGAATAATGATCCGTCAAATTCTGATCCAAGAGGGCCCTTACACCTCTTGCACCAAATTAGGATGTCCTTCTATTTCACATCATAATACATCAAAATACACATAAAAACCCATTGGATTATTTATCATGATGTCTATCATAATAGAAGATATGAGGGGGTATGATGGATGCCAAACATGAGATCTCACCCTATTCAACTCTTGAATGGAGGACTCCGGCATTAATGTAGTCTTCATTAATCCATGGAGTCAATCAATCCATTGTGGGAATGATTGTTTAAGATATATTACAATGATCCAAACATGGAATTAAATCCCTACAATGTGGACTGAAATAGTGTTTTGTTCGCAAAATACATATCTGGATTTGAAAAAACATCCAATGATTCGAATGGATCTCCCTCCATTAATCATTTAGAGGATGGTGTTATATCAGTGGTTGCGGATCCAGATGTAGTCAAGAAGAGATTGGATCTCTAATAGTTCTCATTTCTCAGTCATATTGGGTCTGTAAAAGGTGTGAAGACATGGGATTATTTGGAGCTCAATAATAAGATATCTCATTACTGGAACATTACAGTTTGGTAGCTCAAGAGAAAATAAACTTGATTTGGTTGATGTATAATAAAAACCTGAAGCCAGGTATCACGTGGATCTCAGAATGGGAGGCCAATTTCAATCCCATTACCCAAAATCATGTGAATACTAAGGTTTGGGAAAGGATCCATGGGATGCCATGAATTTATTAGTTTCCCAAGATCCTCAATAGCATGGTTTCATACATTATTACTACTCCCAAAATGGATCAGAGGAACATCATTGGGGACCTTGGTCTCAATGTGAGAAATATGGTGGAAATTATTATGGATTCACCTCTTTCAATTTCCATCTTCTTCAATGAAAATGATAACAAATATGATGCAAGGATTGAATTTTAGAATTTGTATCCATTTTGTGATAAATTTAAAGTGTTTGGCATGTTATTAAAGATTACAAAGTGATTAAAAAGATGGTTTATCCAATCACTAGTGTCATTCCTTGGAGAGAAGTTACCTAACACCAGAAGGCTAAACCAGTGGAATTCAATATTGATAGAACTGATTAGAATAAAACTATTAAATGGGGAAGTGTTTATAGCTCGAGAAAATTAGGGGATAAATTAGACGAGGAAGAAGAGAAAAAATAAGATCTAGCACCCTTGGGTAGACATGATGATATCATCGCTCCCCGGTCTGATACTGGCAGTCTAGGTATTTTAATGAGCAATTATGATGAGATATTTTTATTCATGCCATTAGAGATATGTTCCATTGTCTCCCGGCTTCAATTTGAGGAATTTATATTTCAAATAATCTCTAATGATTTAAATTTGGCCCTAAAAATTCCTGATGAGACAGATAGGAATGTTCAGGGACTAGACAAAAAGCAAGAGTTTGTATAGAAGTCTATGCAGCACGTATCAAACTCCTAGCATGATTTTTCTAATTTTGAAAAATGAGATCAACAATAGGGTATTGAGGTTAATAATATCTTATAGGAAGATTATTTTTTACATGATAATCTTAAATTTGTAATCCAGAAAGCTTCTAGTGATTCTAATGAATATTTGAAATTGGTACATGAAACTGATCCCACAATAGGAGCATCACCTCTAAAATATGGATTGACAGATATAGATGAACACACTATCACAAGGGCTAGATCCATATCTATCTCATAATCACAAAAGAAAAATAGGATGTCCAGGAGATCCAAGAAAGGTTATGTGACATAAAAGGGGAAAATCACCCCCAAAACATGATCATACTGAGGATCATTTCCTTGAAATACCAAGGCATAGAAAACTCAACACTAATGGTTCCGTATGAATACTTGCAGACAAGTATAAGCCTGATTTAATTGGGGTGGTAGATCAAATGAAAATCCTTCACAAAAAATGATAACAACATTTCTTGCAAATCTTTATCATCTTGTAAGAAAATATTAATACACACCCTATTGTGTCATAATTTTACTCATTTCCCATAGTCATGTTGAAAACCTCTATATTATTCAAGAATAAGATCAAATCATTACTTGTTTCTTCTCAAAGGATAAGAAAAAACCCCTATATACATTTTCACATGCCTTCAATATATACCTTGATATAATAAACCTATGGAACCATAATATATTTCTCTTTTTCTCGATAATGGATTTAGTAATTATTATCACAGGCATTAATTTAGTCTTTCATGTTGATGAAATCTTTGGGCCTTCCATCAACTCTTCCTCTATAAAATACTTTAATGCCTATGTGGAGGAGCCTAATTTATCATAAATTAATATCATTAGATCCAATTAAACATGGAATATAAGGGACATTAATGGTGTGAGAGCCAATATAATTGATATAGATTTTGATAATGATGCCTAACAAGGATACTGGAGGTATCTATCTAGTATCACCCTGGCCAAACATAATTTTGATCAACACCCCCTCATATTCATTCTCCATTGTAATGAAAAAAAAATCATATTCCCTTTAGATTTAAAAATTCATGGAAAGATCTCCCTGAGTGCTGAAAAATCATTCATAATACCTGGGCTTGGACAAATTATCATGATAACCCTATTGTTTTCATCTCTTAATTGAAAAATCTTAATGATATCTTGATATACATTAGAAGAAACTCTTTTAGACACCTTGATGCTGAAATTGACTCTCTAGAAATATATCTTCATTCACTATAAGAGGATTTTACAAAGAATGACTTTCCTAAATGGGTCACCCAAGAACCATATATATTGATTCATATTAAGAAATAAATTATAACTAATGGAAGGATTCAAAAATAAATTTTCAAGGGTGAGTGTCTTAATGAGGTGGATAAAAACACCAACCTCATTAATGCAGTCAAAATAACTTAAAAGGGCTAACCAACATAATTTACTATTGAGTAATGGTGATCAAATTCTGAATGAATGAGCATCCCTTGCAAGTAATATTTTTTTATTAGAGTCTCTTAAATGGCCCAAAAAATGTAATGGATCATAAATATGGAATCCATCTAAAAATTGTCACCGAGGCTGATATTATATTCTTCACCTCCACTCCTTTTGGTTTGGAAATAAATGATTTTGTTTTTGGGCTCTATAAAGGAACCTCATCTAGACCTGATGGTTTCACCAATAATTTTTTCTAGCACTTTTGGGAGGTCATCCAATGGGATTTTTGAAATATGGTGATACATTACTTCAAAGGATGAGTTTTCACACATTTATTTAGTGAAAAATTTATTTCCCTCATTCCAAATATTGAAAAAGAAATTGATTTTGATCAATTCAGACTACTAGACCTTGTTAACGCAATTGTAAAAATTATTGAAATGATTTTGTTCAATAGACTAGGTCAGATCTGGAAAAAAAATCATTTCATGGAATCAGTTAGGATTTTCTAATGGCAGAAATATAAATACATCTTGATAACTACCTCAGAATGTTTGAATCTTTATAGAAAATTTTCAAGGAGAAGGAATATTTCACTCAAGATTCACATTAAAAAAAAAATCTATTGACATGATAGACTGGGTTGTCATATGAAATTTCATTTATATTTTTGTCTTCGATATTAAATTTATCTGTTATATAAAAAATTTATTAAGTGTGCATGCTTCTCAATATTTATAAATAGATCCTTAGAGGGATACATCAAGTGATCAAAAGGGGTGAGGTAAGGCAACCCCGCATCTTCCATCATTACTTCAATTGTAGAATATTACCTTAGCTGGGTCTTTCTCCAGATGATGGAAAATGGTGACTTGAAAACCATTAGGGTAGCTCTAGGTATTTCAACCCCTATCATATATTTTTTTCTGTTAACATAATTATTTTCACTTTGGGTGGTAGGAGGCACATCAGTAAAATTAAAAAGACCCTTCATCACTTTGAAAGACTTTTAGGTCAGGAAGTTAGTTAGAGAAATTTTTTCATTTATTTTGGAAGGAACATTTGATGCCCTATGATAATGTCTATGATTAACAACTTGCAAATAAGGGAGGGATCCAACCCCTTTATCTACCTTAGTGTCCCTATACTATGGGGAGGACCCCATGATTCATACTTCCCCAACATTCTTGGTTAGATTCGATGAGCTATATCTTTGTAGAAAGGAAAATATCTCTCGATGGCTGGAAGGACCTTTCTCGTAAAGCATGCGATAGTATAAAAAATTGTCTTCTCTTTCATGATTTATTCTTGGCCTACCTTAGTCATCAAGGCTATTAACACACTGATGTTGATTTTTTTGGAGTGGAATATTTCTAGAATGAAACATTTTCTTAGTATCATGGACGTAATGTTGTATTATTTATGCCCTTATCCGTCTAGGAATAAAATATATAGTCATGTTTTATCAATACCTAAAAGAACAATTCATTTAGAAACTTCTCAATACTTGTCACAACCCATCCCCTGGGGCCCGTGTCGTGACTACTCCAAGCCCTACATCCATTGGCCTGGGGTTGGAGACTAGCACTGGAATGGTATATCGCTAAGAGGGGAAGGTATTGCCTCAAAACCTATACACACATTGACAGGGAACACTGCGCTCAAGTTTAACACAACAGAAGATGAAAGGTAAAACCACAACTAAAAACCTCAACTGAGTGTAAATGTATGTAATGAAAGAAAATGGGGCAAGAATACAATCCCAATTGAAATAGAAGTAAACGTAAAAGGAAAAAAATATTAAGGTTTCTCACCAAGTATCCTAACTAAAGGGGACTTACAGATCGTCATTGCGGCTCTCCACGCCAACCGGTCACATCCATACACCGTCAAGTCCTTGATCCCTAAGTATCAGTCAAAGATTCTCATCATCTGCCTAAGAAATAACAAGGTGCAGGAGAATCCCATGTAGGGGTGAGTAAACAATACCCATTAGGGACTCCCAGACCCCTGATGGTCTCTCAGAATTCCGGAAAGGAATAACTAGAAAACATGATCTCAATCACAATGCACAATGAAAAAGACATCTCACACAAGGAAAAACATAAGTACAAAAGTACAAATGATTAGTGGTAATGCTAGATAATATTATTTTGTCAAGAGTATCTGATGTTGACTCATAGTGGATCGCTCGGTGATGACCCAAACATGATTTCTCGGTTCTGACCCATAGAGGATCTCTCTATGCTGACCGACATAATATCGCTCGGTGTTGACCCACACAGGATCACTCGGTGCTGACCCACAAAGGATCACTCAGTCCTCACCCACACATTATCACATGGTGTTTTCCAACACAAGATCGCTCGAAGCTGACCCACATAGGATCTCTCGGTGCAGACCCACACAGGATCGCTCAGTGCTGACCCACTCATAATCCCTATTCATTCTTCACATCACAACCAGCCACTGGATTCCCTAACAAAGTATGCTTGATTATGGGAGCATCTTCTCCTCAAGAAATAGATCATATTTAAACTAGAATGAAGTCAAACGAATTTGTAACCCAAGAAACAACCATTTCATAAGGTTCCAAATGCAACAGACGACACGTCAACCAGATGACCGGTCTATATGTTATATTTATTTTAGTGCTGAGGGCTCGGTTGGATTAATATTCGATTAAACCTAGTCGTACTCAACATTATTCAAAACACTAGTTGTGTATCTCATAATGAACACCCCATCCTATGGGATCCAGCTCTATAGACAGTTTTTCAAATAGATGTATGGTATAGGAGATATGCCCATTTAAGCGTAATTGGGCCAAAAAGGGTATGGGACTAGTCCGACACTGGTCGACCGGCCCAACCTAGACCACTGAGCCCGCCCCGAATAGGGATGGAATCAGTCTAGTTCTCTTGGGATATTTGCTCGACCCACTATCCACGGGTTTGGCCCAGCCTACCCTCCTGGGCGTGGCCCGCCGACCTCCTTAACCACCCAGCCCGTTGGCCGGATGCGGGGGTCCTCTCCCCTTCTGAACGGACAGAAGTGCATTTGGTTTCAATGTAGTGGTGATAGTTGGCACCAAACCACCTAGCCATTCCCGATTGACCGGTCACCTATGGAGCCCGTGGACCGCGGTACACCCTCTATCACGGTTCAAAGCAGTGACTTTCTTCCACGGTGTGGCACCCCTTTTTTTGATGTGATGCCTTCAGGCACCACCAGTTTTTTGTGGCAGGAGGCAGCGGGCCACAACAGCCATGCTAATGATGCTTCTTTGAGCCATCGATGATGATCTAGTGGTCTGATTCCTTTCTAGCCAGCACCTACGGGCCTCCCAGGATGGATCCTACATTGTGAGCCCAAATGTTTTGCCTTGCCTCCAAAATTCCCGGTCGCCCATGAAGAGCGTCACCAAATTAAGATCGACGGAGGGTTCGAGTATTGTTAATCTCGGCCAGTGCCCTCCGAATTAGAGTTTTACAATGTGATGGATTATTTAATCATAAAAACTCCCATAATGAAACCCTTATTATCCTCTTACATTAAATAACAAAACATGGGTCAACTTGTTTGATCGTTGATCCGTGTTTTTCATAATATTCAAGAATGGGGGGAAAATGGAGGAATTAAGCACATAACCCCTACCTTGAATACTTAGATATCCAATGCAGATGAGGAAGACAAGACCGCATTTGAAGTGTGTCTATTGGAAAACGTCAATGTCTGGGTCAAATACTCTAAGGCATTGAAGATCTGTTCTATGTTGGAAGAAATTATTGCTGACACGTCGTCAAGGGTTCCTCTCGTGAGTGCACCACAACCACGCCCAAGATTATTCTAAATAGATGTGGGGAATGAACCATGTTGCATATTATTAATGTGGTTCATTAGTGAACTTAATTTAGTGTTCCATTAAAACAACTAATGTCGGGGTTATGCAACCCAATCTTCAAGTCACTGAATAACCTATTAACTCTGCTGTTCTGCCCCATCACTCAACGGTAACAAAAAGAGATGAAATAACCCATGGAGTTATTTTATTATTTTTTGTAATGTCAAAAAATTACCTTTTTCTTCCGAACCATACAGTTCATATTAATTCTTCGCATGAGCGAATCCCAATGCTGTGAATTTAATGGTGCCATCATATTTTTAATCTGAACACTGGTTTAAAAGATATAAATTTCCACCTACACGTTTATTGAATGTACCTTAAAAAAGTTCAAAAAATTATTAACAGTCACCCCCAACCCATGATGATCAAGGTTAGGCTCTGCCTAAGGGAAACACACCCTCATGAGATCAACGGTACTCTCAGATTTCTAGTCTGAGTTACCATTTAGGAGTTAAAGAATTTGACGATAAAATAATTTCTACTTAATTATTTTATTTACAGCCAAAAACTAAGTTCCATTATTGGCCTATGCCGGCCAGGGTTAGGATATGCCTAAGGAAATCATACCATCAAGAGATAAATAGTGGTCTCATATTTTCTATTTGAGTCACCATTCTTGAGTTATAAGCATTTGAAAAATAAAATAATTTAATTTAATTATTTTACTAACAATTATTTCATTTTTGGGATTCTCTCACTAGAGGCCCGCGCCGACTAAGATTAAGTAATTCCTAGGGTAAACCCACAATCCAGAATGGAACGGTTCCCTCGTATTTCTAATATGGGAACCCATTTAATATTTATTCCACTTTTTAAAAAAATGCTCACACACGCCATTTAAAGATTGACATTTTTTTTGACAGATCTTTTCCGAATCTTCAGGCCTTAGAATCATGTGACGTCAATTTTTTCTGTCTCGTAATTATTCCCTAAAATTAAAAAAATACTTGGAATTTTAGGGTCTTTACATTCTCCACACCATATGGATTTACATCTTAAAAATCCAAAAAAGGAAAATAAAACATGTGGGGTTATGAGCATGAACTTGAGCCTCCCGCTCCCATGTTCTCTCTTGAAGGTTCTCATGCTGCCACTGAACTCACATAAATGGAATTAAACATCCATAAAGTATGCACTTCTATCAATCCTCAATATCTACTAGGAACTCTGCAAAAGTAGCCACATCATCAATATCCAACTCACCCCAATCGATGACGTGCGATTGGTCATGCACGTATCTCCTCAGTTGTGACACATGGAAAAAATTTTGCACCTGGTGCATCAGTGGGTGAAGAGCTAGTTGGTAATCCACCTCACTTACTCTGATGTGAATCTAGAAAGGTCCTATGAACCATAGAGATATCTTTCTGACCCATACGAATCTCTACAATCCTCTTCGTGGTGAAACCCGTAGGAAGACATGGTCTCCCTTCTCAAACTCCAAGGGCCTCCATATCTTATTGGCATAAGACTTATTCCTACTCTCTATAGCCTTGATCCTCTCCTAGATGATCTGCACCTTTACAGTGGTAGTCTGTACCAACTCAGGACCCATAAGTGTTGACTCCCCTAGGATTGTCCAACATAGAGCTGACCTGCATTATCGCATGTACAAGGCCTCAAACAGTTCCTTGATGTTGGTGGGGTGATAAGTGTTGTTGTATGTGAACTCTACCAGTGTTATGTGATCCTCCCAACTATGACCAAAATTCATTACAGAAGCGCGAAGCATGTCCTCCAAGGTATATATCATCCCTTCCATCTAACCATCAGTTTGGGGCTAAAAGGCTATGCTCAAGCATGATGGAACCTGATGCTCAACTTTCACTTTCTGACAAGTGAGGCGTCATGATTAGAACTCTGCCACTATTTTCTTCATCCCTGGCCACCGGTACTGACTTTGGAGGTCTTGGTACATCTTTTCCACACCTGGATGTACCACTAAAGGGGCTGTGTAGAACTCCCTCAACCCCTCCTCTCGTAGCATCACTGGTACCATAGTGCATACTATAAAAAGAATGAAGTGCTTCACTCTATTATAAAATCCTTCAGGATCCTATCCTAAAGATATATGATTGCTTCAAGCCTTGTAGTCCACATCCCCAAACTATTTTTCCTGAACTCACTAAAGGATTGGGGAAGTGAAAAGCATAGACTGGAGGTAAGCTCCTCTATCAGTATCCAAGAAGGATATCTACAATGTGGCTAGCTTCTCTGTCACCTCACACAACAACTACAGACCAGACCTCCTACTCAGCGGTTCTTCCACTACGTCCCCCTTCACAAGAGTACAAACTATCTCAAAGTCATAGTCTTGGTGTAACTACAATGATCTCCATCCTCTCAAATGCTTAAAATCCCCTAGAATCCATTCCATCCATGAGAAGAATACCCCTTTTAACTAATTGGTGTGTCATTGACCCTCTGGTATTTGGTACTCATTCTCCATGGTCACATGGATAATGTGCCGGTAATCCACACATAACCTCAAACAATTGGTCTTACTAAGACCATCATCTATAAGTCTCCCAACTATTCTCTCAACTACTAGAGCTCTGTGGGAGCCATCCAATATGCAATTGTAGATATCAGTTCCATCCCTAGGTACAAGACAATACTGAAGTCACTCTTCCCACGGAGAGGTAATCCTAGAAACTTCTTTAAAAATAAGGTTCTTTCCCTCTTCCACTACTATTGGGAACTGAATACTCAAATCTCATGCTTCCATAGGGGAAAAGGTTGGCTGACTCCATAGTGATTGGTTGGACCATCTTATGTATGAGTTTATCCTGTCCATCCTGGGTTTTTTTCCACTGACCATGGAAAACCTCATTCCAATGGTGCTGATATACCACATCCTTTTTTTTCTGAAATAGTCAATATGAGCATGAAATGTAGATGACCAGTCCATACCCAAACTAAGATCGTATGGCCTCGATGTTTCCACAAAGAGGTTCCAAACGAAACTCTCTTCTCAAGGGTCATATCACGCCATCTTCATAAGTGTGATTATCGAGTCTCCTCCCATAGGTATCTCCAGACGTAACGGTCAAGTAAACAGCTTAACTTGAAATTATAGTTCATTAACAGGATTCGTTACAAGATGGAATGATTAGTACTTATGCATATTAATTATGGTAGCTAGTATTAGACACATACCATACATCGAATCTTTCATGGAGCCCTTGGTTCACACTCATTCACCACATGCAGCTACTCCTTTCCCATGTCTATCAACTCCCTAAGACTAGTGGGGACCACATTAGGGTGGTGGTAATAACATGTCGAAATGTACACCACCTCCTACTTCTCTCCTAGCTCCCCTTACATGTCTGATGCCCAGCAGATTCATCTGTCCCTATCACTTCCTCTTCTAGAAATATTTTACAAGTCTCAGTATCTAAGACCGACGTCAGCTTCCTACTTTCCCCCTGCTAACATTCACTTGCTACATCAACTCATCCAAAGAATTTTCAACCATAAAGGTTCTCTCTAGAACCCTGAGAAAAGTTGGAATGCACAAGGGAATAGTGCTACATCGGATGTCCCTAAACACTTCTCCCTAAATGGGTTTAGCCCTGATATACTGGTCGTATCGTATTCATCAATTACCATGACTGGCCGATACACCTTGATGAACACTCAATTAACAACATGTCATCCAGTCAAAACTGTAGAAGCTCTTAAGAACACAAACCCCCTCAGATTTTCATGGAAAGAGAACCCCTTCTATGAGGAATGTTTTTAAGATCTGTCCATGGAAAAAGTCTCCTCATTATAAGATAGGTGTAATCTGAACCCTTCCATCACCCTGTTCAGCCACATTGAATTCTCACAGCTAAGACCACCATCTAATCTAATGGTTCCCTGGAAAGATGGAAACTTAGTCACCACCTCAAGCCTGTCCTTAACTTCCTGTGAGTCAGGATCACCTCAGTATAAGAGGGGTATCTTTCACTGAATCTAATGTAAGACACTAAGCCTATATATTTCATCAACTGGTTGCACTGATATTAACTACTGACCAACAAGAAGTGTATCGCTGGGACACCGCCCAAAGGTTCTATCTTGGGAACCAATCCTTGTACTGAAGCCTCATCACACTGTGGACCATCCTTAGGGTCACGCAGTGGAATCTTGGAGAGCTATCTACATAGTGGAATCTTGAAAGAGAATAAAGATTAACTGTAGTTAATAAGTTATACCTGGTTAGATGACTCAATAGAGATAAAAAAACATTTCAAAAACACATGCAGTTAGTGTTTTCATGTACTGAGTTGGAAAAAAAAATTTGTGTCCTTATGAATGGATACGTTGGACATCGCACCAACATTAGACTCCCTAGACTGAAATCCAAACTCAAGACACTTAACACTATAATTCCATTGAAATCATAGACTCTTAGTTCGTCTGGTAGAACTGACCACCTTTGATGCCACCTTTTCATGACCTGTCCCTCAGGGCCCATGCCATGACTACCCCAAGCATGCCTTCCATAGGCCAGGGGTTGGCAACAAGAATAGGAAAGGCATATCACTAAAAAGTGAAGGCATGCCTCAAAACCTATACACACACAGACATGCCACACCGCACACAATTATAACACAATAGAAGAATTAAGGTACAACCTCAACTAAAAACCTCAACTGTGTGTAAAAGTACGCACTGAAAGAAAAAGTTGTCAGAATACTAGATCAACTGAAATGGAAGGACAAGTAAAAAGAAATAGAACTCTATAGTTCACTCACCACGAATCCTACATGAAGGGTAGGTGTAGCTCGTCACTAGGACTCTCCACGTAAATTGGTCACCTCCATACACCGTCAAGTCCTAGATCCCTGAGTCTCATTCACTACTGCTCATCATCTACCCAAGACCCAAAAAGGTCCAGCCGAAGCCTGTGTATGGGTGATTAAAGCAATACACATTAGGGACCCCAAGACCCTTGAAGGGCTCTCAGAATTCCAGAAAATAATAACCACAATGCATAATCTCAATCACAAAGAACAAAGACAAACATAACTCACACTAGGTATAAATTAAATACAGAAGTACATATGATTAGTCGTAAAGCTAGATCATCTTATTCTATCAAGAGGCTCTACTACTGAACCACATAGGATTTCTCAGTGTTGACCCACACTGGATTTCTAGGTACTGACCCACATAGGATCGCACGGTGTTGACCCAAAAAGGATCTCTAGGTGCTGACCCACACAAGATTTCTAGGTGCTGACCCACACATGATCACTCGGTGTTAACCCACTCATGATTGCTCGGTCCTGACCCACACAAGATTGGTCGGTGCTGGCCCACACAAGATCATCCAGTGCTGACCCACATATGAAAACTATTCATTCTTCAAATAACATCCAACCACTGGATTCCTTAAAAAGCACACTTGATTCTGGGAGGATATGCTTCTTTATCCATCGATTATATTTCAAATGGCACGGGTTCCCACAAAGAAGTAACCCAACGAACCTCCATGTCACAAGAACCATGCCCATTCATTGTTTAAATAGATGTGAGGAATGAACCACATTGCATTACATTAATGATGTTCATTAATGAACCTCATTTAGTTTTCCAATAAAACAACCAACATTGGGGTTACGCAACCCAAGGGCCAATTCATTGAATGACCTATAAACCTCATGGTTTCATCACATCACTCAACGATTCGAAAAAGATATGAAATAACAAATGGAGTTATTTTATTATTTTTTCTAAAGTACAGAATATAACTTTTTCATCCGACCCTTTACAGTTTAAGTTAAACTTCACCTTAGAGAACCCTGGTGTTGTGAATTCAACAGTGTGCTGAGATTTTTAATCTGAGCACCGGTTTAAAATAAAGAAATTACCACTCGTATGTTTACTAAATGTACCTTAAAAAAGTTAAAAAAAATTATTAAATGTTACTCTCGACCTATGCCGGCCGAGGTTAGGATTTTCCTAAGGGGAACACGCCCTCACGATCTCAAAGGTACCCTTAGATTTCCAATCTGAGTTACTATTTAGGTGTTAAAGATTTTAACAACAAAATAATTACAAATTAATAATTTAATTTATGGCCAAAAACTAACTAGCATTGTTTTTCCGCACCAGCCATGGATAGGATCTACCTAAGGAAAGAATAACCTAAGGAGTGAAACGTTGGTCTCAGATTTTCAATATTACTCACCATTCGTGAGTTATAATCATTTGAAAAATAAAATAATTTTATGTTCAGGTGGAGTACCTCATAAGGGTCCCAATGAACCTCCAAGTCATAAGGGTCCCAATGCAACAGGCGACGCCTCAGGTGGAGTATCTCATAGTGACCACCTTGTTATATGGTGTCGAACTCCATTCTATGTTGGTGGAAGTCGTCGTCAGCATTTCATTAGAGGTTCCTCTCATGAGTGCACAAGAACCATGCCCATGATTTGTTTAAATAGATGTGAGGAACTAACCACATTGCATTACATTAATGATGATCATTAATTAACCGCATTTATTGTTCCATTAAAACAATCATCATCAGTGTTACGCAACCCAAGGTTCAAGTAATTGATTGACCTATTAACTCCACAGTTCCATCACATTACTCAATGGTTCCAAAAAGAGATGAAATAACTCATTGAGTTATTTTATTAATTTTTGTAAAGTTTAAAAATTAACTTTTTCATCCGACCATTGATGGTCAATATTAGGCTTCACCTTAGCGAATCCCGGTGCTACAAATTCAACGGTGCCCTAAGATTTTTAATCTAAGCACCGGTTTAAAAGATAGAAATTGTCTCCTGCACGTTTACTAAACGTACCTTAAAAAAGTTCAAAAAATTATTAAAAGTCTCCCTCGACCCGCACCGGTCAAGGTTAGGCTTTTCCAAAGGGGAACACGCCTTCACAAGCATAAAGGTACTCTTGGATTTCCAATCCGAGTTACCATTTAGGATTTAAAAAATTTAAGAATAAAAGAATTCCTACTTAATTATTTTATTTATGGCCAAAATATAACTTCCACTGTTGGCTTGTGCTGGCCAAGGTTATGATCTTCTTAAGGAAAGAATTACCTCACAATAGAAATGTTGGTCTCAGAATTTCAATAGTAGTCACCGTTCGAGTGTTATAATCATTTTAATAATAAAATAATTATATTTTCTAGTGGAGTATCTCATACAGACCACCTCGTTATAAGGGTTCTAGTTTCGTAGACAGTTCGTCAAATGAATGTCTGGTTTAGGAGATATGTCGTTTTAACCAAATCTAGGCCAAAAAGGATCTCGGTCCAGTCCGACCCTGGTTCGCTGGACCGAACCGAATAGGTCTAGTCTCGGTCTGGTTCGCTTGTGCCATGGGCTTGGCCCACTGGCCCTAGGTTCAACTCAGCCCACCCGGATAAGAGCGGCATGCCAGGCCGCTGAAACACCCAACTTGCTAGCTGGGTGCAGGGGTCTGCTCCCCTCCCGAATAGATAGATGTCCATACAGTTTCAAAGTAGTGGCTCTAGTTAGCATTGTAGTACCTGTCTAGTCCAGTTGGACCGGTCACCTATGGAACCCGTGGATTGTAGGTGATCCCTTTGTCACGGCTCGAAGTCATGGCCTTCCTCCGAGGTGCACCACCCCTTTGACCGTGGTGACACCTACAAGCGCTGCCACCTTCTCATGGTCGGAGGTATCATGCCACCAACTCCTCTGGTTGCTGGTTCCACCATTCCAGTGATGCTAATGCGGGCCACTAGCGAATCTATGGTGGTCCGATTTCATTCCCATCTGCACCTATGGGCCTCCCGGCTTAGTGCCTACACCATGCAGCATGAATTTTTGCCTTAACTCCATATTTATCACTCCCCCACGAAGAACTCCACCAACCTGAGATCATCAGAGGGTCCGTGACTTTTTCAGCTCTAACCGCACCCTCCGTGTTAGCATTATAACATGATAAGGATTATTTAATCATAAAAACTCCCATAAAAAACCCATGCATTATCCTCCCACATTAAAGAATAAAACAAGGATCAACCCGTTGGATGGTTGATCCATGTTTTTCATAATATTCCAGACCATGGGATACGAGGGAGGAATTAAGAACATAACCCCAACCTCGAATACTTTGGTAGATGGTGCACATGAGGAAGACGAGACCGCGTTTGAAGTGTGTTCGTTGGTGTTCTTCGATGTCCGATTTGAATCCTTTAAGGAGTTGAAATCCATTCTACATTGGAGGAAGTCGTCTTTAGAACTTCAACAGAGGTTCCTCTGTTGAGTGCACAAGATCCATGCCCATGATTTGTTTAAATAGATGTGACGAACGAACCATATTGCATTACATTAATGAATTTCATTAATGAACCACAATTAGTTTTCCAATAAAACAACCAATGTTGGTGTTACACAACACTAGGGTCAAGTAATTTAATGACCTATTAACTCCGCGGTTCCGTCACATCACACAAAAGTTCCAAAACGTGATGAAATAACTCATGGAGTTATTTCATTATTTTTTGTAAAGTACAAAAATCTACCTTTTCATCCAACCATTACTAGTCGAAGTAAAGATTCTCTTTAGCGAATCAAGGTGCTTAGAATTCAAAAATTCCTTCAAATTTTTAATCCATTCACTAGTTTAAAAGATAGAAATTTATACTCACAAGTTTACTAAATTTACCTTAAAAATTTTCAAAAAATTATTAAAAGTCACCCTCAACCTGCGCCTGTTGAGGTTAGGCTTTACCTAAGGGAAAAATTCCCTCACGAGCTCAAATGTATATTCATATTTACAATATGAGTTATCATTTAGGAGTTAAAGAATATAATAATATAATAATTGCTACTTAATTATTTTATTAATGGCTATAAACCAACTTCCACTGGTGGCCCACACCGGCCAATGGTAGGATCTGTCTATGGAAAGAATACCATCACGAGAGAAATGTTGGTCTCAGATTTTCAATCTTAGTCACTTTTTGGGATTTAAAATCTATTGAAAAATAAAATAAAATAATTTTATTATTTTAATTACAGTTATTCCATTTAGGGGTTTTTCACTAGAGGCCGGTTCTGACTAAACTTAAGTCCAACAAGGGTAAACCCGCCATCCTAAACGCAATGGTGCCCTCATATTTTTGATCTGGGCACTAATTTAAGAGTTATTCCACTTTTTATAAATACTTCTCACACACTCTATTTAAACATAACATTTTTTGATGGATCATTCTAGGCACTCCGGGCCTCAGAATCATGTGCCGTCGATTTTCACAGTCTGGTAATAATTCCATATAATTTTTAAAAAAACTACATGGAATTTCAGGGTCTTTACAGTACTAATTATTAATTCCTTAATTTTTTAGATATAGGTTAATGGACATTTTGAAGGCAGGATACACACGCTTCATGGAGTCCTCGGTTTGGCATGGGCTTAAGAACAACATTCATAAAATTCATAGAAATGTCCATTGGTTGGTCAATGCAAATTCATCTCTCAAATTATACTCTAATAATAGGGTTGGAAGACCTCTAAAGGTCAAAATTGACCTAGAGTATAAATCCATGGACCTTGACATCTCCATCAATGATCAAATGAATAGATTGACAACTCTTTCTGAATACATTCACCAATATGTTTCTAGATACACCTTTCTAAATCAAGAGGACATAATGATTTGGGAACTAGATTTAAATGATAAAATTGACTATGAGGCCAACTATAAACACCTATATCAAGGCCCTCACAATTCGGTTGGTGGTCACAACAAAAGCTGGTTCCCTCTCTCTAGATTCACACTAATATGGAGACACTCATTTAACAAGATTCAAGTGGAGGTTAATCTGGAAAAAGTTGGAATCACACTCTTCTCTAGATGTGTTCTCTTTCAAAAACATGGGGAGGATGTGGATCATATATTTCCCTACATCCAAACATCCTCTTCTCTATGGAAACATGTTTTTAATCTATTCGTTGTCCAACTACCTCATTCTTACATGATCAATTCCTTCCTACCTGAACTACATCGTACTCCTCTGTCAAATTTTTTTGATAATTTATTTAAGGTTTCTTTTGCTGAATTGATGCGTGATATATGGAGAGGCCACAAATAATGCATTCATAAGAAGACCAAATATAATTACAAAGTATCTCTTATGGTTAATATTCAGGTTGTTCGACAGGCTAACACAATTCATGTGGGATTATGAAGCTGATCGGTGAGGGACATGTCTCTACTGAGACATCTAAGACTTAATGGTAATTACCCTCTAACTCATCACACTATAGAAGTCTTATGGTATTCTCCACTTGCTGGATGGATGAAATTTAATTCTAACAAGGCCTTAAAAAGAAATCCTAGTCTCACAGGGTATGGGTTTATTTTTCAAGACTGCACTTGTGGTCTCAATGGTTATCAATAAGGTTCTTATAGCACTACTATAGATTTGGAAGCTGAAATTATAGGGATAATAAATGCAGTTAGTCTTCTAAGTAAAAAAATTTGCAACAACGTCTGTTTTGAGTTAGGCTTTATGAACATTTTCCAAGATTTCATAACTTTATACGATAATCTTTCTTGGAACATAATAGTGAAACGGACCCACTATCTTCAAAAGCTCGCCTTAATGAGCTATATCACCACACATACTTTCTGCAAATCCAATAATCTTATAGACACACTTGAAAACATGGGTGTGAATGAATATGTAAACAGTTTTTCAAAAAATTTCTCTAATGGATTGTTTATTTTATCTAGGGATAAATGTTTGATAACTAAATTTTGGATTGTGTAACTTTTTCTTTTTCTTAATGCAAGATCCCCCGGGCTCATTTTTATCAAAAAAACCTTATTATAGTATCTTGAAATCGGTAATGCATTCTAAATGAAATTGAATAATGCATGGAATGTAAAATATAATAGCTTCATATAAGATTATTGAGATGTAATACCCTCATATCGTTGATTTTAAACAAAATAGAACCCCAAATAATATCAAAACTAACATCATAAATCATGCTCATGACCCACCAGTGGAATCAAATCAAATATAATTCTCAAATCTTGAAAATAGGAATTTAATTTCTGAAAATTGGGATTATTCATTGAAACAGGTTAGTTACACCGGGGTACATCTAATTTATAAATTAGTATTCCTTAATATCCCTTTATTTTATAAAAACACAGTTAATAAAACATGGAAAAGTTCATTAATACCACATTGGAATGTCCCATACCTATATGCCACTAAATTGTTCCCCGATCCGGATGGGTCACAAGTCCTAATGTGCATCTCCCCAAATGCCAAAGGCTACTGACTAATAGCAAGGGCATTGTGGTGCCTATGTGGGAGACTGTGCCCTCATTACCAGAGTGTATCTCAACATAAATATCATAAAATATAGAAATATAAGAAGAACTAAACCATACAATAGAAGTAAAACGTGGAATAATGATAGTACAGATTAGCTAGAAATCATATAATATACAAGATGATGAAATATGTCACATGTTTATAATAGAAAATCCATAACAGGAATACAAGGAAGGTATAAAATCCATATAACTAAAGTAAAAAAGGTACAAAAGGATCTCAGTAGAGTCATCAGACTCAGATTGGTCTCATCCTCTCCTGCTCAAGCATCGTATCAAGTACATGTAGGATGGTTATTTACCTTATCAATACCAATAATCATATAATCTATTTGGGCCCAATAGAATGACACAAATAGGGTGTGAAATTAAATCCCAGCAGGCAACCACACATGTTCTTTTCTAATCAGTTAGTTAATATATATTGTAGGTAGTGAAAAATAATAAAAATAGAAAGTAAGAAAGTACTCAAAAGTAAACAACCTATATGCACTGATTTTAATTTCCATTCATTTCAATTTCATTGAATTTATATGTTTCAAGATATGCCTCAAAATAGACATCCCCTATGTAATTGGTATCAGAACAGATGCCTTAGAATTTCATCTAATCATGTACAAGTGAAAACGAAATCCCTGATAATTCTTTGGCTTGGTAGACAAGTCATAAGTAATTTCATTTATAATTCAATTCAGAACATAAGACCATGCTTGAAATTCATATGTTTGAATTAAAGTATCACAATAGGTGAAATATTAGCCAAAACCCTACAAACCCATCCCTATAGAACCTCTTAGGGACCCGATATCTATCAAGGAAAGGTTTAACGTCCTATCCAGACAAGTCCATCATCATCACTCCTCAATATAAGCTCGATTATCACCCATGGTTTAATATTCATATTACCTTTGAGTACGAACCTGACATTCTCATAATAATCCATGTATCACTAATTGTATTAGTCTAGAATCAATGATTACATCCATGGAATCCCTCATTTGGATCTATGTAACACTCATTAAAATATAATACTAACCATTGAGTTCGTCCATGGAATTCTATGGTGAGCCCATATATCATTCAAGGTATAAGCGTAAATAGTCACCTTAGTCTGTCCTTTGAATTCTAAATTGAATATATGTGTCACCTAGGGATATTTATCATTTAATTAATTCTCATTATATTGAAACAATCCATTTAACATGCGAAGGTCAAAACTAAAATCAAATTCTAAAAATATCACCTCAAAAGGTATATCAAGCATGGCCAACCTCAAAGGGTTTGGACTTTCATATTTACTAATGTAGGAATATTTTTTATAACATGGTTCAAGGGTATAACAAGATACTACATATCATGGCTATGACATAACTCACGTGGTAGAAGCATTAAAAGGTACAATCCCATCTTATTAAATTAGTTTCAAAACAAGGACAAGCTGAGTGGATTTCCATTAAATACCCTCATGGTCATTTTCAAAATAAAAATCCTAAGAAGCCTATCAATCTATAATAAATCTTAATTATTATATAAAACACATTCAAATTTCAATATAAGAGTACTAAGAATCTTATCAATCTGTTACAAAACATAAATATAATATAACTCACATTGGCGAATCCATTTTTAGGTAACTCAATCCAATTGCATCAATTCATTTCATAAACTCTACATACTCATATGGGGAAGTAAAATATGCTTTAAACAATAATGGCATACATGGATCAAGGGTAATCATCCATACCATACACTTAATTCAATTTAATTACAATGTAAAAACATTTCAATTTAATTCATATACCATTTCACATTTGGACATCCCCTATCACAGAGAAAAAGGAATTCCTCATAGGAATCCAAGTACAAAATCCATAAAGGGGAATTCAAGGAAAATCACTTATGGGGTGGTCCTTAATCATGGTATTAAATCTATAAAATACATAATAGCACCTATTCAGTTACACAAATAAGGATATGAAATAATAGGTTTTCATAAAATTTAAGGGGACACCACAATAATGGGTTTTCATTACACCGTCACAAATAAACGACCCGACATTCAACAAAAATAACATGGATGACTACCTTCAGATTGTTCTTGATAGATAATCCAATATCATGTTCTAATTCATATCAGTTTGGAGGAAACATGAAAAATGGAGGAATGATAAATTAGGGAATATGAGCCTAAATAAAAATAGTGTATCTGATATCTAGAAGAATTGAGAAATGCTAAATTGGAATTAAGTCCTTACCATTATAGATCCAAGAGGATGAACCTCATTCAAATTAGAGTTCAGCCAGAAGGTATATCTGAATTCTAATATTAGGCTCAATATGAGACCCATTAACTGGTGATGGTGAGGTTGTTGCATGATAGGTATGGAATCACATATGTTTAAAATAATTTTTATTTATTTAAAAATTATTAAAATTATTAAAATTGAAGGGCCACATGGTTTACCTGCACAGTTTGTAAAAATGTGTGGAAACTGTACAAAAATTCCTATAGGTATGGGGTACCCACACAATTAACCCATAAAATTTCTTAACCATAAATTAATCATGAAAAATTCATATTTAAATTTATTCTAAATTTTTTGACATGGATGCATGGCTGTTCGGCTTGACCTACACAACTCTCCAGCTCAACCCGCACGGTTTACCCTCACCGTTCAACCTCATCTTTCGACAAAGAACTTGTTTTACAGGATCCAAACCATCCCCAAACACCCCTGATACATTCATGACTCTAATATGTATTCATATGAGGCTATATTTAAACAATTATAAAAATAATTTGTTGAACGTAAATTATTTTTACCTCAATAATGATCCGTGTTCTTATAAATATGTCTACGAAACATATAATTGAAGAACAAGATTACAAAAAATTATAGTATAAAATTTAAATTATAAGAATATTTTATATAATCCAATAAATTAACCTTATATAGATATTTTTGAATAATGGTTATAACATGTTGACTTCAAATTACTCAATCATTAAAAGGTAGGATAATGGTTCGAGGAATGTTGGTGGAGAATTGACATTTCCTCATTTCAAGGCTACATGAATGCATTTATCTCTCCTTATTTATGTGCAAAAAAAATTATAATATTTTGATTTTTTGGGTATTTCATATAAAATATTGTTTTCTAATTTGTAATATAGTAGATGGTAAAATTTCATCTCAATTGGATAATCTGTTCGAAATTTATTCCTTTACTGGTGGTATAACTTTTTGGTCCATGAAATCTATATCAATATTTATAGTTAAACATTTATGATGTTCTCAACTTCCAACCAAATTAATTGACATAGTAAACATTTGAAAAAAATCCTCCACATAAATTCCTATATCTTTAGTTAAAAATATGTTTAATTTTCTGTGAATTGTATGCTCTGCCTCAATTTTTTAGTAATGTGTTGAATTTTCTTTTCCCATAATATTATAGATCCAAAACCTAAAATAACCAAATTACTTTATGAATATACCATTAATACATATGAACAAAATCATTACCACAAATTGATTGACTTCATTATGAAATTTAAAATTTAAACCATGACTATAGGTTGTTTTAAAAAGCATTGAAATATTCACTATAACCATGACTAAAGTTGCGAATATATCATTCATAAAAAAACAAAAAAATTTCCAAAACCCAAAATATAGGTACTAAATTAGTTTATATTGAACAATAATTACAACAACAGAGAGAAATGATCAATAAGTTTTAAAATTCATCAATCTTCATACATATTAATAACAATTTTCATGAAATATATTAAAAATAAAATAAAAATTATCCAATTTTCATTTCTAATAAAAAGAACCAATAGAGGTATTAAAATATAAACATTCATTTATCAAGCATCTACATAATGATAGAACATGTAAATCATTAAAAAATGATGTTATGGAGAAAGGGATGGACAAAAAATACAAAATGGAAACTCTATCAAAAATCATAATAAAGGAAAGGAAGAAACATTATAATTATATAAAGAAATATTCACTATGAATAAGAGGTATTAAAATATTAAATAATGAGACTTTTAATATTAATTAAATATTAAAAATAAATTTATGCATTAAATGATTTCATTATTGTAAAAAATTATCAGATGGAAACAAATAATAAAATAACATAGAAAATTTACAATTACCAAGAATAGAAGTATAGTTTTGATATAAATAAATATTAAATGATAATAAAGGATCGTGAAGATTGAGTGAAATCTCATTATGATTAGAGGAACTATCTAAATCTAAAGTGTCTTGAGCTGTAGGTAAATCTATGAAAAATGGATGCAACCCCTGATTAATATTCACATAAAGATTATAGAGTTGTTTCTTCTAATAATTTTATTACAACGAGACTTAATTATAAAAAACTCTTTCTAGTGGATATAAGCGAGAGAAATTATCTTTAGATAAATCCATTGCAATCTCATAAAAATGTGATCTTTGTTCTAGAAAATAGAATTTTTATTAAACCTATTTCCCAAAAATGTGTCAGTAACAATTGATATCTTGGATTATTATAGTTGTAGGAAATGTTTGAGAAAGTCACCATTTGATGAAAGGTGGATATGAGTTGGAATAAGAAATATAATTCCATAATATGAGCAATAAATTAAGAACCCTTATAAAAAAACTACACATTACTCATACTAGCCATAATATTATTTATATGAATATAATTAAATCTCTCAACTTCTATTAGTGATTTCTAAAGGATTTAATTTTTTGTATATAAAATTAATCAGTCAATTAAAAATTAGGGATATTTTAAGGGGGATAAAATATAAAATTAATTTTAATCCTACTTATTTCACACAATTTATATAGAATATGTTAAATCACATATCTTATAATAGACTTAAATATCCAGTGATTATTTTTGTAATTTGTAGTAAAAGTGGTAATTATGATGAGAAATTATTGTTTACACATACCCACCATGATTCATTTACTCCTAAAGTTAAGTATTCCAAAAAATAAGAAAATATAAAAATAAGAGAGATATTGATTATAGTATTATGTGTAATGAAAATGAAGTTATTATATAATCACACCCATAAAAATTGTAAAGAAATATGTGGAACCAAGAAATAAAAAAGATATATTTGGAAGAATGAATATCTAAATAAGAAGATAAAATTCACGAGAGTTTCCTATAGTAAAAAATTATTATCATGGAACTACATGGGAGATGTAGGAATGATGGATGTACACCTAGATAATTCTTGATTATATGGAATGTATTGTGTTAAGAGGAAAAAGCTGAAGCAATAAAAAGAGATTGAAATTGTTATATTAACTATTATGAAAATGGAAGTTCCACATTTGAGGAAATATGAAAAGAGAAGGAAAACACGCAATCCAAGTATAATTGTTTTTAAAAAATCAAGGGTAAAAGCATGAAGGAAAGTGGAGATGATAATGGAGTAGTTTCCCGGTTAATAAAAATATCTCAAATTTATTTATATAACATAGGATACTTTTATTAAACCACCAAATACCAATATATATTAGACCTATTTTTTGACATATGGAAATTGATACAACTATATGTATTTAGGTGGATAACTGAAGTAATGAATGGTGTGAAAGTAATATAAAATCAATGAAGATATGCATCATGGAGTACATCCTTACAATTTGTATTAGGCATGACAATGTAGATGGGTTGTGTTTACCCCATGAGGGGGATTTGAGTGGTACAACTCCCAAATATCTATATTCCATATAAATTTGATACTCTAGATGAATGTTCCGAGTAAAGGTCAAGTATCACTGAGAGGGGGAGGGGTTAATCAGTGATATATTTTTCCTTAATGTTTTCTTTATTTCCAAGAAAAACTTCACCTTCTATTAAAGAGTTTTAGTTTCAATGAAAACAAAAAAATAACATAACCAGAGGAATATAAAAATTTACCTGGTTCACTACTCTAAAAAAGTTTTTACATCATTGGAACGTATTTTTAATAATCAAACGCCATAGAATTCCCTTTAAAATAATCTATTTGTGTGGAATATAATGAGTAAGATATACCCTTGCACTTTTGTAGCTCTATGTTCAATAGAATAGTTCATGTACTTCATGTAGAATGAAATGATGTAATACAGTATGGTGTCACACGTTAAGAAACATGTTACTACACGACATTGTGAACTATAAAAAACATGTTCTTAAAAAGAATTCATCACATTATTACCGAACAACAAGAAAGAACCTCTTGAAAATTGTAATGATACTCAGTCTGATTTCCTAGTCTAATTACCTTGTCCAATTGCTCAGTCTGATTATATAATTGTCTTTGAATACAAGTGAAACAATTATTAACTTCCACTTACTCAATCTAGAAATCGCAGTCTGATTTCCCGTTCCAAATCTTAGAACACTAATTATGATCTTCTCGCTTATCCTTTCTTCATATATCTTGTCATATATCCAAAAAAAATTCGATCTAGAAACGTCTTCTCTCTAAAATTATTCATCACATGGACTTCTCTATTGAACTATACATCTATATCTAAAAGAAAAATCTACCTCTTCTTCTTACAGGAGACCCAAAAGTTGATTAGGTGGGATTCAATGAAATATTACCGCTCAATAAAATTTCTTGAATAGTAAATTTCCATACATTTAAGGTGAATATTTGACTTCTTCAATTATTCTTAACTCTATTAAAACATTCTAAAATCTTGTCACTACATCGACTCTCTTTAAAATATCTTAACAGTCTTTAGTCGATTTACTATTATCATAGAAAATTTCTTTATTACGGTGGAAGTATTTGGTCACTCTTATTTTCATGAACCACTTGAAAAAAAAACAAAACTAATGGCATCCCACTACGTTGATTGGAACCAATCATGACATATGGGAAACATATGCCTTCTCATTATTATGCTCTAAACCAACTAATAAAAACAAAACTTTTCAGTGAAAAATACTTCTTCTCAACACCTGAAACTTCATGCTCCCCTTGATAATAATTTTTAGACTCTTTGAAACATGTATTCATCTCTTATTTTTTCCAGAATGACGATCATTATTCTAAGGAAGTTTTCTTTGTTATCCAATATCAAATAAATCAATCTCTAATTTAATCAGATGATCATTTTCAGTTCCACTCTAATGGAACCTGAAAAAAATGATAATTGATTATTATTGTTATTTGTTGTCTTTACCTTCTTGAGAAACAACCAATAATTTTATCTTGATGGACAATGGTCGCTTACATTGACGATGTTATCTGATCTAATTTTGAAATGATGTCTAAATCTTTACTTCTCCTTTTTTTCAATTGGTCTCAAACATTACCCAGATGAATAATTCTACCTCCATTGATCGGTGGAACACCGTGTCTGGTGGACCAGTTCCAGCAGCTTCGACTTCAGGAACTTATTTCCTTTTCAAATTACGATACCAATGAACATCCAACAGTCAACTTATTTATCTGAAGATTTTTTCTTGCGTCATATTGTTCTAAATTAAAAAAAAAATCATTATCATCATATTTTTTAATCAATATTCCCAACATTCACACAAATCTATGTCTAGTGATCTCATACTGATGAACTAGGATCATAAATCATTGTCATTAGAAACTTCATTCTTCCCAAAACCTATGCCTATATTAGAACATTGAATACCATTATGATTGGCATAAAATCAACTAAATTTTATTGTAATGTATTGTAACTCCACTTCCTCAAAAAATTTCTTTATTTTCAACTAACCCTCAATATTATTGGAAGAAATGACACATTCTCCCATAAGGCATGCATCACAAGTTTCTCAAAAGACTTTTAAACTTTTGGGAAAAACGAACAAAACACTGTCAGATTTTCTATCAGAGCTATACAGGCTCTGGTATAGCATGTAATCAAAATGTTTCTTTCATTTCAGACCTATGGTGAGTTTTAAGAACCATTTATTCAAAATAATTTTTTCCAAATATGATGGAACTTATTATGAATTTGAGTTTGTTGTGTGGAATAATTTAGAAAGCCTAATTATGAAAATTTTATAATGTGAATTTATATCCTTTCTTCCATGATAAAAAGGAAACATTAGTAAAAATAATCTTTCACCATCCAAATATACCTTCCATCGAAATTAGTCCCAACAAGATCCTCCCTTTTTCAACCATGATTCAGAAATCAATAAACATTGTAACCTCAAGATGTGGATTTATTATCAACAATAATAAGCTTACATGAGGTAACTCATTGTAGGAAACAAGAAATATTGACAACAAAACTATTTTTCCAGTGATTCATAAAATTTCTTCATATCCTCCGTAAAATCTTCAAAAAAAAATCTATAAAAGTTTCCTAGAAACACTCTAAAAATAATTAAAATAGTTCACAAACATACATGATTAAATCACAATTTAGCTGCAAATCCCCCAAATACATGATTTCATAAATTGTTTATCACATATGAATGGATAGATTTATGAAAAAATTATCCCCCTTGAAAACTCTTTCGAAATACTACATGAGAGAGGGGAAAAACACATACCTCAACCTTGAAGAGGGAGAGGTTGGACACCCATGTTCAACTATAATTTGTAAAAAGGTTCCTTTGGTAATGTTATTTTGAATATGTTATAAACCTGTTTCTATATACGAACATAATCCATATTCAATTCATTATTTTATACATTCTCTTTTGTGATAGGATATTTGATATCAATATGTTTGGAGTGATAATATTTTATTTGATTTATGGTATGTTTGATTGAGAATTGATTATTACAACCCAAGAGAAAGGGTAATTTCAAATCAATAAGAGAATATTCAAACAGAGTCTTCATCGACATTAGTCGGTTAGCAACATGAGTATCAGCAACATACTCATCATATTCTATGCTATATGTTACTGAATTTTGTTTCTTTATATTCCAATAAATAAAAATTATCCCAGAAAGATAATTCCACCATAGGTGTATCTTCTATCATCGAAATTTACTTCCCAATTATCCTCCTCATACATAAATAATTCAATAATTTTTAACCTATCATACCTGATTATGAAATTATTTGTGCATTTGGTGTATCTAAAAATTCTTTTTATATCTAATAAATGTGATTTTTTGGAGCACACTGAGATCATTCACATAAGGTAACATCATAAAAAATATCGTTTCTTTAGGAATTAATACACAATAAAATTACTATGATATTTTTAAATAAGTTCATGTCAAATTAATTACCTTTAAAATCTCTAGACAACATGGTTCCCACTGAAATCAGTGTGGAAAATAGATTTTTATTTTCCATGCTGAACAACTTCTATAGTTTTTAAAATACATTTATTAAGACATAAAAATGTTTTTTTTATATTGTAATATTTTCAAACCAAGAAACTATTTCATTTCTCACAACACGGACATCTAAAAAAATTTGTCTCTTCAGGAAATATTTCACAAGTTCTTTCATTATTCTCAGCAAAGATACTATCATCCACCTAAAAAATTATAATGAGGGAAAAATAATGACATTATTTAATGTAAATATTTTTATCAACTCTTCCTTTAATAAAACTCATCTTTCTCAATCATGTATCAAAATTGAAATACCATGCCCTTAGATCTTTTTTTACCACATGCAAGGCATTCTTTAACTAGAACATATAACATTCATCATTCCTAATAACAAAGAACCATTATTGTTCAATGTAATATTTCTCATCAAGATCACCATTAAAATATGATAATTTCACAGCCATAAAAATAATTATGAAACTTTTTTTGTAGTAATTACAAGAATGATTCTGATTTATACTAATATTCCCACCAGTGAAAAACTTTCAACAATGTTAATGCCATTAATTTTTCAGTAACCATTTCAAGCTAATATTTGTTTGTTTTTTTATCAATTCACCATATTCATTTAGATTTTTCTTAAAACCCAATATGTACCAATTACATTTATTTACATTATTTTAGTAATGAGTTCTTACATATCATTATTATCTATCTGATTGTGTTATTCATTCATTTCCAGAACCAATTCCAGATTCACAAAATTTTCCTTCACCCCATTCAGCTAAATTTTTGAATACAAATAAGTTTGTGTAATTTTTCATCTTGTTGGACTCTTTTATGTTGATCACCACTAATGTTTTGATCTTACACATTCCTCCTCATCATATGATGTGATTTTTTTGATTCTTCCCCTTCACTAGAAATAGATAAGTATAATTATTATTTCATAAGAAGGATAACAATTGGTTTAATCCATATTTGAATCCTTATCATATATTTTTTTGTATTATTCTTTTTTATATTAGAAAAGAGTGTGTTTCTTTTACTCTACATTTTCAATGAATTTAAAATCAATAGGTTCAACTAATTTTAATGAATCTTTATTGAGACATTTGTACTGTTTTTATCAGGAGCACAGATAATAAAATTTTTGTCTTCACATCTCTTCTCAAACATTCAAATATTTCCTCCTTTGTTATTTTTGATGCATGGACTCCCAAAAACACTTATTTGTTTCAAACATTGTGTTTTTCCATAAACAATTTCATATTATGCCATGTATGAACTTGGTCCGTAGAAACATCAGTTTATAATATAAAAAATAGTTCTCATGGCGTGCCTCCAAAATTAATGATAGAGACCTTATTTAGGTAACATAGTTTTCCCCATTGTCACTCATGTAGAAATTTTCCTTTCCCCAACAATTTTTTAGGAGTGTAAAGTGTTCTGAAATCATAAAGAATACCCTAGTTCTAAAAGTAACGTTAAATTTTTTTATTTTTATATTCACTACCATTGTGTTTTCCGAAACATTTCACTAAATACTCACATTCCTTTTACGATTTCTTCCAAATTATTTTTAACATTTTAAAGTATCAAATTATATTTCATATATGTTAAAAAATTAGAGTGAGTAATTTCTTCAATGAATGTTATTATGTACTTATATCTATAAGTTAATTTCTTTTTCATTAGGGCATAAATATCAGAATGAATATGTTCCAAGGTTCATTTTTTAAAAAAATTCAACTTTAATATGCACATAATTTGTAAATTTTCCAATGTAATAGACTGTAAAACACTGATATCTTCTTCTTGACATATCAGGAATACCAAAGACACTTTATTTGATTTAATACATGCTAAAATATTATTGACACATGTGTCCCAAAATTTTATTCCACAACTGATTTTATTCTACTATGAGTATGTAACAAGAGTTTTATATCTCGCTAACATTGAATAAATTTACTTTTATGCATTCGACTCTTTTGACTAAATTATATTTTTTCTATACATTATCAAAATACAATTTTTTTCAATGAAACTTTTTTTCCATCATAAAGAAATTGTTAAAAAATTATAAAATTGTGCTTCCGCCTATCAAAAAAAATTATTTCGTATATTTTAACCTTTCTTCCCAAATGATGACTGAGCCAACACCTTTGATTCAAAGTTATTAATAATTTTTAAATCTTACTATTATTTCTTTTAAGTATTAATAATTATTAAAAAAACTTTAATTCATCAGTCATAAGAGAAGAACATCCACTATACAGAATCAACAAGCATTTTCCAATTATTAGTATGAGAGTAGTCTGAACTACAAGAACAATTTGTTTCCCATTATCCATTTAACATTCATCCTCTAAGAATTGTTACAATATATTATTAAGGTGGTAAAAAAACAAGACATCCAATTTCTATATGTCTATGTTGTTCACAACTCTCACAGATAGTTTCTAGAGGTTGGAATCTATTTTGAAACATTACTCTAACCTTATCATATTTCATCAAAACATCCTTCTTTGACATATTCCATTGGTGGGATTTAATCTCCCTCAAACATTGGCTTCTTTAATTTATGAAATTGTCATATTTTTGTTGGTTAAAAAAATATATATTTTCCATAAGCTCTAATCTATTACAATACCATTAGTATCCATACAAAGAATATTTTCCTCTGAAACATCCACGATGCTTGGAGATGTGAGCATGTATTGTAGAATCCTTCTTAACTATATTGTAAAAAACATTTTGACCCCAAAATTCTATTTATAAGATGGAATCTTCCTTTTCATTTCAGTTTTCTTTTCAACCTTATCAGAAAAAGAAGTAATATAAACATTTTTTTGAACTCATATTTTTTTGTAACGTCTAACTTATCTACTTTATTGGTCTTGTCCAAATATACAATTTATGAAAAATTATTTTTCTCATAAAAAATTTTAACATTATCTTCAACCATTGAAGGTAATTTTTATATCCATATCAGGTTTAACCTTTCGAGATATTTCTAAAGCATCATAAATTGAATTATTGAAACCCGTAGCCCTCTGTTCATCGTTATATTTTGATTGTTAGAAAAGTTCTAAATCATTTTATTTTTTGCTTCTGGTATACATCTAGGTTTTAATTATTAATATTTTATTTATTATGATATTTCTTCATATCATCAATCTATTCCAATATATTAGGTTTTGCATCAGGGAAAAAGTCTTGATTTTTTATTGAAGAGACTACACTTTTCAACTTCCTGATTTATTACTCAAGCCTTCCCATATTTCTCATGAATTATTTTAATTCATATATTAGATATAATTCTAAATGTGTTTATTATAATTCATAACCAATTCTTCCAAACTCTTAATTTATAACTTTTTAAATTAAGTTATTCTTAGTAATATCAATTTTTTTGGAGTCAGCTTCACAATTTTTTTCTTCACCATCTTTAGATAAGACATGTCTTATTTGGGATTTGAAGAATTTATAATGTTTTGCTTTGGAATATAATTTATCCTTATCACCATCTTTATTCCATGATCTTATCCTCCTAGTATCATCTTCCTCGCAATCCTATTCTTTATTTATTTGAGAAAACTACCCACAATTTTCCCAACAGATAAATATTCAAAAAAAATTAGAGGAAGTTACCCCTTATATTTTCTTACACCTATTTTAAATGTTTTTGAAAAAAAAGGGAAAAATCATCATTGTTTTTTCATATATATTTTTCATAGTTAGATTCACGAGCTTCTTCTTCAATAAAAATATTCTTTAAATTATCATTCTTAGAAGACTGAAATGAAATTTCTATTTCAGATTTTTGTTTTTTATTTTAATAGAATTTCCCATTCTGAACTCATAAGAAATGAGAGAGCTATGAGACTCATCCAAATATAATTTTTCTAGAATTGTATCTTCCAAAGATGGAAATTTTTCACTATACTTGTTGAGAATAACTCTCAATATCTTTTAAACAAATTTAGAATATTTTAACTTTTTAACAAGGCATCTGATATTGTTGAAAATTTCATTTACCCTGATTGATATGTCACTAATTGATTCATACTAACCCATATTATTACCTTTTTAATTCAACCTCTATATTTTTAATTTTTTTTTCAAATTCTTATTTCCTTCATAAAAGTTTTTCTACTTATCCTAGATACATTTGGTAGTTTTAATAACATTAAATCATATGAAATCAATTTCATAATGTATTTGGAGTAATAAATTATTAGGCCCTCCAATTTACTTGGGATACCTATTTTCAATAGTTGTTAGAGAAAATTTATCATCAATAGAGGTAAATTGATCTATTTTATCTTCATGAACGTCAATCCCAAGGAAAATAAGATATATCAACATTCTGTATTTCCCGAAATGATATTTATTTCAATCAAAGAATGAAATCCCCTTATATTTCAAAAAATCGAGACTCTCAATAGAAACTTCTCAATCAAGACATCAACAAAGAGTAAATTAATGGATCCTTTGGAACAGATTCCAATTTAATGTACCGATTCAATATCAATTATCACTTAGAGGGGGTGGGTTGAATTAGTGATATCTTTTTATTTTATTTTTTTCCTTTATAAAACAACCTTCACATACTATTAAAGAGTTTTTACTTTTTCTGAAAATAAAACAAGCACACATCCATAGGAACATAAGAAATAAACGGATCACTAATATATTGTATTAGCTATGTACTTGGTATGATTTGGAAATAATCTAATACCACACAATCAACTCGACAGAAATCCTCTTGTGTCAAATACAATGAGAAGTATATACACTTAAACTTATGTAGGACTATGTTCAGTACAATAGTTAATGTTATTAATTTATCACAGATGATGTAATATAATTTTCTACAAAGTTGTTAAGAAACATGATACCTTGATTCCTTGTCAACTTTTAAAATTTATTATTCAAAAAAATCATTCTCTTTACTACCTAGAAATAGGAAAGATCATCCTGGACATCATAGTGATACTGAATCTGATTTACCTGTCTAATTACCTAGTATAATTGGTGAGTCCAATTATATAACACTGTATGATTATTACTAAAATAATATTATTATTTATGAACCCAAAAAAACATTTTGATTGCTTGGCTCGATTACAAAAGCATCGATTACGATCTTGTATCTTCCCCTTTCTTCTTATACACATTAAACTATATTTGGAATGCTCAATATGAAAAATCAACCTTTCTATAATTCTATAATTCTCTACCTTATCTCTTAAACATTATATATGTGTCAAAACATACAAATTAATTCCACTTTTTATAGGATACCAATATTTGGTTTGGTATGGATGGAAAAAACTTTCCCACTGATTAAAATTTCATGAATCATAAACTTTCCTTACATTTAGGATAAATCTTTCACTTATTCAATGTTTCTCAACTCTTCTCAAACCTTCTCATATATTCTCAGTACTTCATCTCACCTTATAATTTATTAAAAATATTTTTTCCAATTTGTATTGTCTAATCTGATTTCCCCATAATGATGGAAGCATATGGGAACTCCTATTTTCATAAACCAATTGATAAATAAACCATAACGGATAAGATATAACTATGTTTCTCAGTACCTATAGTTTCATTTGGAAAACAAATGTCTTCTCATATTGATGCTCCTTACAACCCGATAAAAAAATATTTATTCTATAACACTTCTTCTTAGTACTTCAATCTTCATGCTCCCCTTGGTAATAATTATTATTCTTCTAGATGTTTATTAATTTCCGTATTTTTTCCAGACTGATGATATTGATTCCAATGAAGTTATCAAGGTCAAAGTGTGTAGGATGAATCTTACTTTTGTTCACTCTGATTATCGGTGTTAGTGTCAATCTAATATCCCATAAACCAAATGATAAAACAATATCAAAGTTCTAATTTCTCTTAACCCACTTGAGAAACAACCAATAATTTTATCTTGATGGAAAATGGATGACTACATTTTTTATGTTATTTGATCTAATTTTTATTTGTCCCAACATCTTCACTTCACCTCTTTTCATTTGGTCCCAAAAATTAACCATATGAATAATTATACCTTTGATGATCAATGCTATATCATGTCTGATAGAATGATTCCTATAGCTTTGACTTCATCAAGTTATTTCTTTTGTGATTTCAACACCAATGACATTCTAGCACTCAACTTCATTCTCTAAATATTTTTTCTATTGAATTATTGGTTTAACTAAAAACAAGCATCTTTATCTTCATTTATTCTAATCAAACTTTCTAGAATTCACAGAAATATACATTCGGTAATCCAACTATGATGAACTGAGACCAGAAATCTTCATCTTCATCCACCTCATTCTCCAAAAAACCTTTACTTGTATCAGGACATGGAATTTGTTTATGAATAGAATAACATCATCTAAATTTCCTTGGTAAGTATTGTAACTCTCTTTTCTCCAGAAACTTTTTTATTTTCATTTAGCCCATAATAAGATTGGCACTACTCCACCATTCTCTCATAATCCTTTCAGGACATGTTTCTCAGAAGGCTTATGATTTTTTTGAAATTAAAAATAGAAAACTGTTATCTAGTTTTCTATTGGAGATAGCTATAATTAGATAACACTTTTCATTATGATTTTTATTCATTTTATACCCAATGTGAGTTTGATAATCCATTTATTCTAGAGAACTTATTCCCAATATGATGTTACTTTTTAATCCTTTTGGGTTAGATCTATGGAACATGATGCTTAGTCAGATTATCCACATATTACTAAGTGAATTGGTTTATGTTTTTCTTTGATAACAAAATAAAATACATGTAAAAGAAACTTCTTTCAACATCCAAAACACCTTCAATCTTACATTGTCCAAAAACTAGTATGTTTTGTAACTTATGATTTTGTATATTTAGTATGTTTAATTAGAGAAACTCAAGTCATAGAAAACCAAAGAGTTGAGATTCCAAGCATGGTAGTTTTGGATGTTGGGATTCCAGATACATATATTCTAGATAATGGTAAAATTTTAGATGTTAAAATTCCAAATATTTATTATTTTCATTAATGGTGAATTTTGATTATATTCTCATATCCTTATATGAAAAATAATTTTTAAAACTAAATTGGGGATATTTATTATTTTGTGATAAGATAAAAGTAACCTTAAATGGTCTGAACATGCTTTAGGTCGATTGTTTTGTATTTGTTTGTTATGTTTTATATAGGATATAAGTGAAAAGTTTTTGAACCAATAAATGTAATTATATTTACGTGTTAGTGTGAAGAGATTAATTAGTTATTTTAAAAGTAGATATATATGTTAATATTTCTCATTTTATACACTAAAAATTTGTCTCATAGACTTAAAGTTAATTAAGTTATTACTCATTACCGTAAGAAGAGTGATTTCATAATTCTATCTGGTGAATTGCATTTTAATTTTAATAAATACGAGAATATGGAATTTTAATATTTAATAGATAATGGGGGTGATTATGAATTCATATTACAAAAGAATATCAAAATATGTCAATAAAAGGATATTTTTATTTGTAGTCAACAAAGGTTATAAATAGAGAATGATATAAACTTTTTAGTTTAGATAAATATCAGAATCAAATACAAAGGGGGAGATTTAAGTACCCAAATGTAATTTGATGAAGGGAGATGTAATTATTTTTATGGATAAGTAAATTCAAGGAGTAATAATGTATATCTATGTTTATGGAATAGATGAAGAATTAATATTGAATAAAATGTGATTCTTGATGATGGAAGAGAACATGTTTCCATACATAATGAAGTTATATAAATATTGATGTTATTTTGACACGAAGATGGTTATTTCATGAAGCAGCAATACCTGATTATTATAGATGTGGACTTAATGTGAATAAATGAAAAGCATTACGGTTGCTGATAGTGATGTGGTCTATATGATATTGATAAAGATCATGATAATCCCTCAATGAATTTATAAATAATGAAAAGTATTGGTGAAAGGTGAACTATACTTAGATGATATTAAAGGGGTTAGGTTGGAGTAAATGTGATTACGAATGCTATATAATGATTTTACACTTACAAAAAATGAACTAAGGATGTACATATATCTAGAGATTATGTCTGGAGTAACTATTTTAAAAAAAAAGTATATATTGAAGATAAGTCATATGCAATTCCAAATGTTTCTTGATGAGTTTTAGATATAAATTATTATGTACCTAGAATTTTTTATTCTAAGAATATGAATTACTAAGAGTAGATGTTATGTGATGATATTGATTTTTAGTTAAATTGAAAAACGTAAAAAATATTTTCATTAAAAAATATTGTTATAAAAGATGACTTATATAATCAGTTGAAGTGAAGGCCTTTCCTGAGCTTTAATAACTCTTGGAATTGACAATTCCTCACATGGTATTAACCTATGATGTACTTTTTTATGTGATATTTTAGAAATTTTATGTACGAATAATTTAATAAGGACAGAGTCTAAATAGAAATTTGAAATTTAGGATGAAACAAATTATATGAAGATAAATTAATGAATTTTACGGATGTTCTTAGAGAAACATTTGTGTAAGAAAATTCTTAAAGTGGAATAGGAAATTTTAAATGCTGATACTGAATACTCTAAGTGAAAGTAGGAATATATTTACAAAATTTTATGAAATTGAAAGATAAAAACCAATTTAGAAGAGATTTGAAAATTTAAATATAGGAATAAATTTTAATTATAAATGATTTATAGAAATAGAAGACTACTATGGTAAATAAATCGTTTTATAATAATTATTTTTGTTAATCCCGGATAGTATTTCAATATGATAATTTCCATATGCCTAAAAATTAGAGTACTATTTGAATCTAATCATATTCGGGATAAACACTAATCAAGTCTTTTGTTGTTGTGACGGTGGTGGCCACTACGCCCATCCATCCCCCGTAGATGGGGGGATCCTCTACGTCCTTCAAAGAAACATTTCCATCATTTATTCCCTTCTAAAACCTGGATCTACTCCCGGATTTCCCCCAAATTACACTTTTCTTGAAAGATAAGGGGTTTCGTGATGGGTGTTCGAGCCTCAATATTTCTTCCGTGGAATTATCGGAATCCTCGAATCGTCTGAGGCACTCCTTGGTGGATAGATTTTATCAGCTCTAACCTTCTGTGGATTAATTCGATCGACACATCTTTGACACATGGTATTTAATGGATGGGGAGATTTTGGGGCTGTTGAATAATCGCCATATCATGATACACTTTTCCTCGGAGGACGATCTCATCAAGGCCTCATCAAAGGCCAATCGCCGCTTCAACGACATCAGATTCTTCCTTTTATGATGGTTATTTGAGTGTTACATGAATCATGACCATATGACTATGTAAATATGGGTATGTTTTCCCAATCACCCCTTTCTTTTTCAGAATCATTTGGTTATGCGTATAATAGGGAACTTGATTGGTAGGTATTTGTGTTCAGAGAGCTGGAAGGAATCACTATGTCACCCTATTAACCATCAATTTTTTGTTGAAATAGATGTGTATAATATCCCATTTGATTTTGTGTGGATCAATGTGGGAGAAGAGTACTAATGAAAGAAGTGGGTAGTGTATGAAAAATGGACCGATTTTTCATCCGGTTGCAAGAGCCAAGGCCATTCACTGGATTCTTGACATAGGGGTCCTGAATTTCCATGAGGGGCGCCATAGTAGAAGGGATGAGTCTATGATTCATGGTGGGAAAGAGGGATTGGTGTAGAGACACACTATTTTTTTGATCTGGTGGAAAGAGAGTATCCCTGTGGTAGTAGGCGTGTGAAGGAGAACATCCTTTTCGGGACAATGGATAGTGATGTGGTACATGATGTAGGGATTCAATAGGAAGTTTAACAAATGGGAACTCAGAACGATGGGTGAAAGACTATGGTGGTGTATGTGGAGGCAAAAGAGGAGAATTGTGATTGTGATTTTACGAGGTCGGGTGGGGGTGTGCTCTAGAAAGGGACTCAGGGATCTGTTTTGGAGGTGGTTAAAAAACAAATGGTGGGAAGGAAGAGGGTTCAGTTTCAAGGAACCGGACATCAATCTAGATAAGAAACAAATTTGAAGCGATCACAGTGACATGATTGAGTTCTTTTGTTGATAATATTTCATAGATTGATTGGGGATGGGTGCATGAGGGAAATGGGTATGTGTACAACCATTCTACAGGTGAAGCGAAAATCCCAAAGAGGAACCCAGCTAATAAGAGGAGGAAGGGATGGAGGTATTACTCCTCCTTGAAAACTCCTCTTGAGTCCTAATCATAGAGGAAGGTTAACATTGAAAAGGGCCACTATGAGGATGCATACCATCAAGGTCATATGGTCCAAGGTGATCAAATATCATATTTACTGTTAATCTTCAAGGATGAAGTGGTAGAGAAAGTTATACTTCTTAATTCTTCTACGGAGGAGGCGTCTAAAATGATGATGAGGTCTTTAATGGTGACACTTAAGGAGAATAAATATGCTAGGGTGGAAAAATAGTAACACATTCTTATCCGGGGTTTCAACAATGGGAAGATTAGCATCAAGGAGTGTATCAATCATGGGACCAACATTCCTCGGAATTTGAAAATATGGTGGTGGAGGCTCTATACACCTAGGTAACATCTATTGTATGTAAATTTCATAAAGTAAAAAGACTGTGTTAATATCAAATTACTTTTAAATTACTCTAGTTGAAGTGGCGAAGTTTTTGATTGGGTTAGGATTGCTTTTGTTTCGTTAGATTCAAGTTTTGTTTTCTGTTTGATTTTGTTTGTTTGGGGTGACACCTCTAGAATTTATTGGATGTACTTATGATGGGGTTCAGTGCATGAAACCTTTACCAATTCATTCCATGTGGGATTGGATGTTGAGAGGGTATAGATACACTATCAGTACTAGGCCATATTTTGCGCAAGACAGCTAACTGTGTAGTCATGAATTAGTGAGGTTTGTTGTCACAAGGTTGATGTTGGGATGAGGCAGGTCCATTCTTTGTTTGGATGTTTTCTATTTTGGCCTTCGTTATATTTAAACTTTGTTGTTCTAACAATCCCCTTATTGTGTCCTGATAATAAAAAAATTATTTTTTTGGTCCGGGCTATATATTAGAGGTTGAAAAAAATGGAATTTTGATGACGTATCAAAGTAAAAATTTAATTGAGACAAAAAGATTCATAGAGATGTTCTGTGTATAAGAAGAATGGGATTCCATAATATAGGTTTCATATAAAATGTTTAATATTTTTAAGAATATACTTATAAGCTTAGCATATATTCCAAAATATGTTAGAATTTCTATACTATTAAGAAATAATCCATATTTTTTAAAAGCTTAACCTACAGATACAGGGGAAGAATTTATTGTGTTAATAAAATATATGTGACAATACTGAGATATAATTCTCTATATAAATAACAAAAAATTTAATTTATGATTCTTGATAAGAATTTAGGAAGCGAAGAAGACATGTAACAAATATTTAAATGAGATGAAGACTTTATCTATCAATATTTATCAAAAATAATTGGATATGGATGATTAACAGAATTTGAATTTAAGGAATTTGTAGTGAGATATTATATAATATTATGATTCAAAATTTCCTAGAGACATTAGTGATTTTTATAAAATGAGGAGATCACACTAATAAAAATATGATTATGATATATTAAATATTCTAAACGAACACTAAGAGAAGATGAGTTGAAGTTACATATATCATTTTAGCCAATGAATTAGAGGAACCATAATTTTATGTTTGAAAGACTCAATGAGAATATATTAAAAGTTAGGAATCCTAGAAGTTAATAACAAAGGAAATTTTTTTATTCCTATATGAAAATGTTCCAAATGTTTTAGTCTGTAAAGCAGTTGAGTAAGTGAGAAAGGGGGATAGTCTAAATATAGTTTAAGATCCATAAATTTGGACACATAAGAAACAGAGTAAGACTAATGATCCCAATACTTTATATGTTATTGACATTATATATATTGAAAATTTGAGAAAGATCAAATTTATAATATTTTTAAGGACTATAACAATATTATTATTTATGTTTGATGTATCTTGAGTGAGAATGAAATGAAAAATAGAGGATAATATTCATTTCATTTTACTCAATGTTATATAATGGAAGAAGATATTATATAGATCCTATCCAGATACAAAAATTCATTTTTGGAGATAGACTTTTGGGTAAAAATGACAGCTTCCCAAATCACTTGTAGTCACTAATGATAATAATATAAATTTTTTTCATGGGATGAACCTGAACATAACAAGGAGTTGATGTAATGACTTAACCTTAAACTATAAATATACTAGTTTTTTTAAACTAGAATTCACATTCATGGATCCTTTCAGAATATAGTTTTAGAAAATTTGGACAAACTCTTAAAAAGTAAACCCATACAATACAAGTGGACAGTAATACTCAGAATCCATTTTATCCAAAATATAAAACTGTTTAATAATAAAAATGATTTCTCTTTATGAAAAATATTCAAAATTATTCCTTTTATCTAATAACACTCTATATCCCCACTAAAATCTTGTGAAATCTATTTTAAAATCTTAGGATGACCACACAATCAAAATAAGGGATATAAAAATAAAGGAAACCATCAGTTCTGAAAAAATATTAAAAATCCTATAAAATTTATCTTTAATTTCAATTTTCATTTATATTATGAAATAAAAAATTCCCACAAGAAAAAAAACATTGTTCTCCAATAAAATCATTATAACCCATAGAATGCAATTAAATGTTCATTATATTACTTAGGGAATAATATAGATAAAACATTACCAAACCATTTAAATAACCTTTAAATTAGAATAATCAAATGGATGAATTCCAATTAAGCTATTATAGGAAAATCTAGTGTTATATATTCCACCCCATTTTATGTTATAATTGGCTTACCCTATGATGTTTGGGCCACCCCATGTTAAATTGTAATGGGCTTCACATATACTATCTAGGTCACCCCATGTTAAGCTATAACACCCTTAACAGATGCTATCTGGGCCACCACATTTATAATATATATCGGGCTCACCCATTTCCTATAACTCTCAAGTACTATATCATTAATAAAAAAGTCCATAATAAGTGATTTTGAAAAACTATTTCAATCACATCTAAAAAACATATTCATAGAAAACTAACCTTTTCTTTAAAAATAATATTTTTGTACCAAAAATTCTAAAAATAATGGAAGATTTACTTTCATTTAATGATATATGGAAACAAGAAAAAGAAAATATAAGTTAAATAATATTTATGGTGGGGGTAAAGTCATTTTCACTATGTACATTATGAATATAACATTCCTTTAGTTCTTTTTCAAAAAAAATACGTATAAATAACTTAAAAACATCCTTTTGAAAAACATGAACGATATTAAAATATACATAAAATTTCATCTATAATTCTTTTATATCCATAAAAATAAATATGTAAATTATTTAATAAATAGTGACATGGATAAAAATATTTGTTAATAAAATCATTAAACATTCCTGGTTTCCCGTACCTGTTTGAAAATTTAAATTTTAACCACCACAAAACAACAACATCTAATAAAACAATAAATAACCTGATAATAAATAAAATAATGATATTATATGTCAAATGGGGCTACAAATACACCACATTGAAAATGGTGCCGTATAACATCAAAATACCCTAAATGAAAGGAGAACGTGCTGATGTCCCTTACCTTATGTATGAATCGTCATATAAGATATTTATATTCTAAAATAATAAAAATAGTTTAATTGTTTAATTTCTTAATATTTCTTATGTTATTATTCTATTTTTTAACTATTATCATGTTATTATGATTACTTAATTATTTATGTTTACGTCAGACGTTTTGATGGTATTCGGTACATGAGCCCAAAATGGATTCAAAATGATGTATTTAGTAAAAAGAGGTAATTAGTTCAATAAATATAGAATAAAATTAATTAAATAATAAACAATTTTATAAATAAATTATAATTTTAAATCCATCCATTAAATTTGGATATGTAAAATTAACTATGTAACAATCATAGAAACTGTAAGTCACACGCATGTATCAGTAACATTTTCATTTGTCAATGATAATTATCAAATGTACATAAGAATTATTTTATCATTATATAGTGATAATAATATAATAAATATCATATATATAATATAAATATACTTATATATATCATGAATATTATGTTTTATGTAAAACGAATCGTAGTACTTCGTGGAGGTGGAAGTTGACACATACGAATGAACGACGTTTTCATTTTTATGTACATAGAAAGGTAAGAAAAAAAATTATATATTAACTTTTATTAATGATAATTATGTAATTAATATCATATATAATCCTTAATTCTATCATTATAACCAATATCAATATTCGGTGTTCGAAAAGGAATTTAATCAGTTCATCAGGCAGTAGTTCTCTATGCACATGAACAATAATTTCTTTTTTACATTTGATAGAAGTTAAAGTGGATTATGTTCATGATACTAACATATTAACATCTAATTATATGTATTATACTGTATTTATTATTTTATCATGGTTAAATAAGGTTTTATAGAAGTATAAATGGAAATAAAAAATCTAGTTGATTAAAAATGACACCACTTCCTGGGACCACACCCTTTTCTTAATACATTAAGACTTCTAAGGATGGGGTTCTACCAAAAATAATATCTAAAAATTTTTGTTAGGTATTTTAGGAAGTTATTAGGGTGAATATTGGTCTAACTAAATAGGTATTTAAGTTTGAATAATAGAGAATAATTGGTTCCCTTTTATAAGAGAGTGGAGGGACACTCTTGGGATTTCTCAAAATATTTATTTAATATAAATCAGTTTTATTTTAAAAAATAATAAAAACTATTTTATTTAAAATATAGGATTATTATGGGTTGAAATAGAACCATAACATTACTTGTCCTATAAAAAATATCATAAAAAGGGAAAATTCGAAAAAAATATATTCTAAAACAACACTAAAAGGTAAAATTAATCTATAAATATCATTAATGAAAATAATCCTATTGAACTATATTTATGAATATTTTTAATATCATATATTTGATATATCCATTAATAAAACTATTATTGTGTCAACATTGTGAAATCCATTAAGGTAGTTATTTATTTCCAAATAATTAAGAATAAATTTCCATGATAAAGATAAAATTTACATATTTACAAATCCCATTTATAGTCTATTATATCTACTAAGTAACCTTATATTAAAAATTTTATATTTATTAAAACATATGTTTGACATTTTTGACATTAAAATAAAATACAATAAAGGGATTAATGTCATCCATGTGAATAAAAGAGGTCATAAAATTGGAACATCGATGAATTATTTTGACAATAAATCTTAAAATAAAATTAGGGAAAGTGTGAAGGTAATTTTATTATATTTATAATATTTTTTTATCGTAAATTGAAAATTTTAATAGAAACTGTGGTAATAAAAAATTTAATAAATTTATTATTAATAATACCAAAAAATGAAATGGTATTATTTAATAATTTTGCTAACTATGAATAAAAATATGGAATCCATTTTTCAAAATTTAATTCACATAAGTTAATGTAATTAATTTTAAAAAAATCCACTTAAGGGAATGAGAAAATGAGTTTTCAAAGTGAAAACATTCAAAAGTCTAAAATAAAATTATATCAAAATTCAATTTGATGTAAATACAAGTGGACTAAATTGGATTAAACTATATAAAATTAGTTTATTATATATTAAATCCAATCAAAAATATAATTTAACATTATTATTTATTTAGTGGAAAAAGTTGTTTTCAATTAAAAAGTAGTGTTTTTTCATTGTTTATCAAAAAATGATACTAATTGGAAAAATACCAAAAATTAAATAGAAAAATATTTTTATGTTAAAATTTAAAATAAGAATTTAAATTTATCAAATAAAATTTGTTATAGTTTTAAATTTTTTTAAAACAAATGTTCCATCAAAATGCGACAAAACTGTCTTTTTAGAGAAATTCATCTTTCATGCGTAAAATTCAATTCATTATTTTATCATGCCAATAAAACACATAAGATTAATTTTAAACATTATATTAATAATATATTTCATTAATATAATCCAACTGTATTTATTTTATTATGTTAAAAACAAATCTTATAAAATTTAAATAAATTTTTAAGAAACAAATTCTTTTTTTATTTTTATTTTTACATTTTCATTCATAATTTATTTCCCACCAAGGAAATCATAATAAATAAATTTTTAAATGAAATTATCATAATTCAATTTATCCTATTCACCAAATCTATTCTAATGGATATATAAAAAACTCCATTATAATTTTTATTTTTTCATTTAAGCTTGATGTGGTGTATCATGTATGCTATTGAACTTCGAGTTTCCTTTAAAAATTTGAGTATGTCAAATTCTCACACAATTTATGAATTGCATCCTCATAATTTTAAATAGGGATTCGTATCTAGGGTGTGACAATTCAATGTGCCGTTATTAAACTCCCTTATCAAAAAAAAGGGTTAATTAAACCTCAATTTGAAAAGGGAGAATTGAATGTATAATGGTCACCTAATATAAAACATATTAGGATTCCATATAAGAATTAGTGAACATAGATGATAAAACTAGCTATTATGTTCTTATAGAGAGTGATATATAACATGGTCACTACAATGTTATCAATCATAATACCTTAAATCAATTGTGACTTAAATAGTTATTGGTTTCTTAGTAATAAATATAAATAAATTATATTTTTATTTAAAGATCCATTTTCATAGAGTTTTGTAATTAATTTACATCCTAGAATAAGAACATAAATAAATATAATTACTTGAGAAGTTGAGTTTCTTATTTTAATATAATTTTTTATCTTCAAATATTATATTATACCTCCCATTTTGTATCCCATCCCACAATTACAACAACCTTTTATTAATGAAGTATTTTATATCTTGTCTTTCATCATATCAGCTCCCTAGGATTTAACAAAATTATTCCATGAATAAATAAAATTAACCATTTATCACGGCGTCCACCTTATATCGTTGTCATTTTGTTCATTTATATAGAACGTCCACACATTTCAACAATTATATATATCTTCTTCAATGTCACTTTCTTTCTTTATCTAAATAACAGTTGTTCAAATTAGGTTTTATGGGTGTTGGAAGATAAATAGTTTTGGAAAAATCATTTTGTGTTACATGTAGTTTTAAAACATCTGATAAAACTTGTTTTTATTTAAAAATTGTACTAGATTTTTTAAACACTAAATCAAGGGTATTTTTAAAATACCATATGTATGTCCAGAATGACTATAAGTTAAATCCAAATTTATATATATGATACCCAAGGAGCCCCATATTTTGAAGGTATATTAAAATCATAATATAATTCAAAATCTTATGATAAGGAAAAATATTTTAATATTCATGACTAATATTTTCCTTTTTTGGAATATGAGAGTACGAAGAAAAAAATTGATTAAAAAAACCAGGAACCATAGTAGTATCATGGTATGGAGATGGTGATTGAAAATTGATGACTAATATATTTTTTGGGGAATCATCCTCCTTACATTTATAACTGACTTTCATCGATCAATAAAAGTTATAGAATAAATATTTACCTAAAATAATATACATATAACCTTATCATAAGTTTTACCAAAAGACATAATCCCTAAATTTTACTATAAGTTTTCTTTGATACAAATTATAAGGACCCATCATTAAAATTTACATATCCTAGAGTTTTTAAACTAGAATCCAAATTATAGGATCTTTTCAGCTTACTGTTTTAGAGAATTAGGAAAAACTCTTACAATGTAAACCCATACATTACAAGTGGACACTTATACCAAGTTCCGATTTTTTCACAATATAAAAAATGTTAATATAAAAAAAATATTTCTCTTTATGAAAAACCTTCAAAATTATCCCATAGATCTCATCCTTGTCACTATTACACCTCAAAACATGGGAAATACTTTTTAAGAACATCTGATGATCAAAAAATATCAATAATTGATATGAAAATAAATGAAATTGTTAGTTCAAAAAATAAATGAAAACTTGTAAAACATTTATTTTTATCTTTAATGTTTTTTTATATTTGGAAATATACGATTTTAACATGAAAAAACACACATTTTTCTCAAATAAAATAAATTAAACCCAAAGGAATCCATTAAAACTCCTAGAGGAAACTTAGATAATCATATAAATAAAAAAATTTATAACATGTTGAAAACATTTCAATCAGAATAACCATATTAATGACCTCTAATTAACCTATTACGGGCTTACTAGGAATTATCTGGTTCATGCCATCAGAAGATATTATGGAAATTCATAGAACAATATAGGCCATCCATGTTAAGCTATAATAGTCTTACCCAACAGTATATAAGAAACCCTATGTGTATTTTATATCACGGTAACCCATTTCCTATAATACGTAAGTTTCATATCATTAATAAGACAGTTTCATCATAAATCTCTTTGAAAAACTCTTTAAATATTATATGAAAATAAAATTTACATAAAAAAAACTTTAAAAACCCTTTTCAGTACCAAAAAATCTCAAAATATAAGGGAATAAATTTTTATTTAACTAATATGTAATATTTCAAAGGAAGCTAGAAATTAAATATTACTCTTGACGGACAGAATGTCGTTTTCACTATGTATATGAAGTATATAGATTTATTTTTGTCATTTTAACAAATATTCAATTTAAATCATGTTAAAATATTTCTTATGAAAAACATAATTTAATTGAAAATAGATAAAAAATTTCCTTGATAATAATTTTATATCCATATAAATAAATATGTAAAATAATATATGAAATATTAACATGGAAAAAATGATTTGATAATTAAATATGTAAACATTCAGTGTTTCCTATACCACTCTGAAGATATAAATCCTAATCCCCATGAAAGACTAAAATTTAACAAAATAATATCTAAAATGATAATAAATAAATTAATGATATTATATGTCAATGTGGGTTTTACATACTCCACATAATAGAAGGTGGGTGTATAACATCAAAATATGCTTGGATGAAAGAGATTGAGTGAAAGTCACTTACATTGAGTCTGAATCATCACATATAACCTATATATTTTTCAATAATAAACATATTTTAATTATTTACAATCATGAGAACCATTTTCATGTTTATTATTCCATTTATATCACATACTACCATGCTATAATAACTACTTATTTATTTTAGATTACATCAGATGTTTTGATGATATTCTGTACATGAGTACAAAATGAATTTTTTATGATGTCTAGAGTCAAAATTTTTCATTAACTCATCATAAACATAATAATATTAATGAAATTAAAATAAATTTTATGCATAAATTATAATTTTAAATCCATCCATTCAATATGAAAAAATGATGTATTTCACAATCATGGAAACGGTATGTCATACGTACACATTAAGAACGTTTTTATTTTTCAGTGACCAATACGAAAAGAAGGTAAGTAATATTTTTTCATTAAATAATGATAAAAATATCATCAATTTAATATCAATTATATAAATATACTTATATATATCATCAATATTATGTGTTGATGAAAAATTATTCACATCGCTTCGTGGAGGTGATAGATCACATGTACGCATGAACGATGTTATCATTTCTTGTGCATGGAATGGTATGAATTAAAATTATATATTATCTTTTAATATTGATTAATATTTCACTAATATCATATATAAATATTAATTCAACCATTATAACTATCTGTGACATATGGTAAAGGAAAATTAATTTCATTAGATCAGGAGGCAGTAGTTCTCTATAGAAACAAACGATAACTTTATTTCCCATTAGATTGAAGTGGAGATGGATTTAATGTAATAAATATAATTATATGAATTATATTTGGTTTATTATATTATCAATGTTTAATTAGGTTTAAGTGATGTGTAAGAATAAATAAAACAGAAACAATTGATTAAAAGCGATAACTCTTCCTTACACCACCTCCTTTTCTGAACACCTTACGACCACTAAGGATGGTTCCATTCCTAAAATATGATCTATAAAATGTGGGTGGGGATTAATGGAATTTATTTTGTCATATATTCTCTTAACCACATAGGTGTGGAATATTTATGAATAGAGAAGAGATGGTTCCCTTTATATGAGAGGGGTGCGGCACCATAGGAATTTCTCAAAATTTAATATTTAAAAAAATTATTTCTCTATTTAAAATGGCTCCAAATTGATTAATCCCAATTAAGAGATTATTAGGGATAAAAATAAAGTCATTAAATTAAATATTGCTATATTGTTTCTTTTTATTAATCCTTATTCTTTGGTTTTATCACTTATTTAACCTCTTTAAATCTTACTATGATAACTTGTGTTTGTAATCTTTATTGGTTAATATAGTTACTATAAAATTCAGAAAAAAACATAACTTGATAATTGAAGAAATTTGAACCCATATTCCAATAATTTGAACCAATTATATATTTTTATAAATTTTATATAATTTAATAAATTATTATTTATTTGTAAAAGTCATTAATATCGATTTGACGCTCGAAATCTTGTCATTAATGGGCCCGTAAGGGGCGCTAGAACCCGTGATCTCTCTCTGTCGCCGCCGCCACCGCCTTGGATCAGCTCGGCTCTCCACCTCAGCGCTGATCGGTGGGCTTGGCGGCTTCTCTCTCCTGGTGATGTCGAGACCTTGTGGAACCGTCGGCCTCCGCTTTTCCTCATCAATGTCGGCCTGCCTCCCGCCTTAATCCACCTTAACTGGATATGTCTTCATTCGGCAGCACGATGAAGGTGCATCAGTCAGTTTCCAGTTGCAGTGTTTGAGGGTTGCTTCTTCATTGTCGGTGTGTTCACTAGGTGGTCTACTGCAGTCTCTGAGTTATTGGAAGGCGATGACAAGATCTTTGTTCTGGTTTTCGGTTTTTTCAGAGTCTTCGGCACTCATGTGGGCTTCAACATGGTGAAGGGTTCTTGATCTTGGATCTTTTTCATTACTTTTTTGTTCGAGTGTGGATTTTTTTTTCAGCTCGCATGTTTGTTCGGTTTCTGGGTTTTGCGTTGATGTGCTGTGGATGAGTCTGCTCTGGGGTTCTTCATGCCTTGTGTTTTCCGATGGTGGATACTGCTTTTACGACATTCTGGATTTTTGTGCTTTCTAGCTGTCGCATTTCAGCCTTGGTGTCTTGCTCGGATTGAATCGGGTTTTATGAGTTTGATATTATAAAGAACTGGTGTTGGAGTACGGAGGAAAGAGGAATGATCAGTGGAGTCCATGATGCTAGATATTATCAGTCTGGTTTAAGAGGATTTTGGTTTGAGGTGATTCTGTTGTGGTTTGATATTCTTGGTGATGGGTTGTGGTCTGCAAGGTGTTGCGGAAGGATGCACCTTTTGATTTCTTTTGACTTGGTGAAGGGTGATTTGGCTCTTATTTTTGCAAATTGATGGGGATTTTGTGGTTTCATTTTTGTGTGTTTTTTGTGGCACTGTGCCCTTGGTCTGATACATTGCATCCAATTTATTTTCAAGGGACTGTTCCAGAAGATGTTCAGAGCAGGAAGCATTCCCATTTACATCGCGGTTCGGATTTGGATGTTTTGAGAGGGTGGAATTTTCCATCGGTACCGGGCCCATGCATTCTTTCACGGGACAACTAGCCGAGAAGTGATGGGAAGGTGGAAGATGATTATATTGTTTTTGTTGTTAGGGTGGTCCTTTTCCTTGCTTTTGAATTGGATTGTATTTGGTCTTGATGATCTTGGTCATGGAGGCATGGTTGTGTTTTAAGTCTCTGATGTCATCCTGGTTTCCCACTTTCTCCTCAAAAGTGCTTTTGAAATAAAAATTAAAATTTCAATCATTTATATTGATTTGAAACTATTCATTTCATGAATTTTTAAAAATATCATAAAAACAAGAAAAATTTGAAATCCTTATTATAGAAAATCACAAACATGTAAAATTTGTCTATAATTTTTTTATAACCCTAATTATTTTATATTATATTTATTTAAAATTTTTATTATAATTTATTTTATATTTCCATTAATTAAACAATTACATCATCATCATTGTTAATCCTTTAAGGTAATTATTTGTTATCTAAAAATGAAAAATAAATTTACATGAAAAATATAAACATTTTACCTTTTAAAATACTATATATAGTAGAATATATTTTCTGAATGACCCTATATTAAAATTTTTATAGTTATTAAAATATTATTAGGATATCTTTGACTTTTCATTAAAACAATATACTGTAAAGCCTTAAATTCATTAAAGTGGATAAAATAGGACCAAAAATTTACACAAGTATTATTTTGTTCTAAAGTAACTAATTCAATAAAATCAGGACATATTATAGTGTAATCTTCTCATATTAATAATATTTTATTACCCTTAATAACTTGATTTTTTCTTAACCATTGTAATAAAAAATACAAAAGTTTCTATCAATATTGTCCAAAATGAAAAAGAAAATATTTACTAAATTTTGAACTTATGATTCCAAATATGGAATCCATTTTCAATAATCAATTCATAGAATTTTTAGTAATTAATTTCAAAATAATCCTGCTGACATAATGAGAAAACCTGTAATTAAAATGAAAACATTCAAAATACGGGAAATGTTTTTATATAAAAATTAAATGTCAAATTTAATCCAATAAACTAAATTGGATTGAATGAAATGAATTTTATTTCATTATACTTAAAAAACAATAAAAAATATAATTTAATTTCTTAAATTATTTAGTCAAAAAGGTTGTTTTCAATTAAAATGCAGTATTTTTACAAAATTCATAAAAAATGGACCTTATGTAAAAAATACAAAAAGTTAATCCAAAATAAATTTTTATATACCTATTTCTAATGGTATTTTTTTAAATATAATGTATCAATGAGTCAAAACTATGTTAAAAATAAGTGTGTCATCAAAAGGAATTAAAACTATATTTTTTGAAAAATAAATCTTTTATTCACACAATTTCATTTTCACTTATATCATGTCTATAAAACACATTAAATGAATTTTGAAAATTATATTGAATATATATTTCATTAATATACTAAAATAGTAGTGATATGATTATTTTATTGACACACTTATGCACAATTGAATAATTTTCCCGGAAAATAATTCATTTTATATTAAAAAGGGATTTATTTTGATTTAGAATTAATTATTCACCAATGAGTTAACTATAAAAGAATGTTAAAACATATTTTCATAATTCAGTTAATCCTATTAATAATCCCCATTATAATAGTTATGAAATAATTTCCATAATAATATTTAGTGGTTCATTTATGCTTGATGTGTTATATCATCTGCACTATCGAACATAATTATTTATTTCAAAAACCCAAGATGTTAAAGTAGAAACCCATATTGGGAACAATACTTGTAAAAATACCATCTGTGACATTTATTTACTTTCTATCATGCATGATGTGTGAATGTGTTATTAGATATAATTTATCCACTAATCCTAATAGGTCCAGATTTTCAAATATTATAATGGGTAAATGTTAACTATAAATAATTATATATAACTTGTTAATAATCTTTCACCCCTACATTGTCTAACCATGAGATCCATTGGGATTTTCATTATTCCACCTTCACACCCACATTTGTATTTACCATTTAGGATAACTATCATGGATTAATCCTTTGAAAATATATTTTGGTACCATAATTGATAGAAAAATAACCGAGTGTAGATTTAAATGAAGATGGTAATTCTTCGATAATAATAAATTATTCAATATCACATTGATAATATTAATTGATTTGAAGGTTGAAATAAAATGAAATTTAAACCAGATATAATAATAAATTTTAACAATAATTACTAAGACTTGATTATATTTCAGCCAAAATCGATAACCACAATGCTCTACATGTCCACATGGTGAAAAAAGTATCACTAAATCTAGAAGAATAATTATAAATTAATATACTATTTTTATTCTTATTTTCACAGAAAAAATAGTAATTTAAACTATAATCCTTACTTTCCCCATTTTTTATCCATCCACCATGGTTAACTCTTCCAATTTGATCTATCCATATAAAATAACCCCTCCATACAGCCTAAACGTAGTCCCCCTCCTTGACCATGTAGAGATTATGGTTTTCTAGATACCAATATTTTATTGTCCAAGTCAATTTCAATTATGAATTGATTGTAAAAAATAATATAAATATTGTTATCACCACTATTAGAATACCTATAACTATTAAAGCTGAGGAGGTAGTAATTGTTACTCGATGGGTTTTAATTGTGGAAATAACTATTGAGTATTTGAAAACTAGTAGGGTATACCATAAACCATTAGAAACTATTTTAGTTAACTCTCATCAACCTATAGAGTTTGGAACACCTTCTATTGGTTTCTCCATCTGCACATGCTTAAAAAATAAGGCCCTAATCTCAATGTGATTGTTCAAAACTCTTTGATCTAAATCACTTAGGTCTTTTAGTAAACTAGATTATAAGTTTATATTGTGAAATTAAAAGTAATTTAGATAAAACAATAAATATATAATCACTCCAACCCTATCTATGTTCAAACCACTCTTGAAAATAATCTTACTAAATATTAGACTCTAGGTTATGTATTATTATTCCAAGACATTACCATATGTCCTAGACTTCATTGTCTCAATCCTTCATTGAGAATTTATAATAATAGAATTTCGAAGTGGAGTGGCCTCTAATCCTTTTCTTATACCATGTCTAGGTAGTAATTAATGAATATAACAAATCACATAGCAAATGAATGATCTGTGGTAATCCAATATATAAAAGTCCTGAACTCCAATTAAAAATAAAAATTCTCATTATTTGAGGGGAAATTTATTTGAAATTATACTCTCAATTTCTCCCTTGAATTTGGTAACTCATATAAATTCCCATGATAATGATACCACTATAATTGAGCTGGATCCCATAGTAAACTGACAACCAATGGTTCATGATACTAAATATGTGTAAAAAATATTTTTTAAAAGGTCAAAACACCCTTCATCTAGTTCATAACCATTGAAATAAATATATAGTCTCATATTTAAGGATACCCTATGTTAATAAATCTAATTTTATGATACTCCTTCCCAAATCTTTGCCTCAGTTTTTTCCTTAATACCCTATTGTATTTTTAGAGCTTATTTATCATCAAAATCACTTCTCAAATGAATTACCAATGTAATATCTATAAGAATATAATGATATAAATGATCAAACTAAGAACAATGATATAAATGTACATTAAAATGTATTCACAGTTTTCCCAACTCACAGAATATAAACTATCACTTTATACTTATTATTTGTAATAATCATGAATTAATCAAACCATATGATGCATGATATTATAAAAACACTAAACCTTATATAGAGTATACTCATCACATGGACATAGTCAATAAATGGTTATGTTCTATGGACACTGACGTGTTGGCTACGTACATACATAACTGGGTTCTTTGGATTAATTATTATCCTTAATGTATAGTTAATGTTTTCCTTACCATTTAAATAGAGACCTCAGATATTCCCACTCAAACTAAAAACGTTTTCTTAGTCAAATTCATTGATACAAATCATTCAATACCATTTCCTATTGAGACTCCCCATTAAATTAATGATGATAATGGGAATAACTCATGAGAATCGGCTCAAACTGTACATAGATTTATAACTATAATAAGGGACATATGACACATCCCAATAACTTATTTCCTTGTTATTTTATCAATTTATTGATGTAAATAATTGTTATGAATTATTAGGTAATATTGGTCCAAAATATTTTAATTTTGATGTTTTAATGGACGATGCATAGTTTGTGCACTGTTAGTGCTAACAGTTCAAAACCGAATGTCACTTAACAAATTTTTTTATATTGTGGGCATAGAGTTTAAAAAATCATGCTAAAAAACTATGTAGTGTTCCAAGTGAATTTATTGATCCATACACTATTAAAAATGGGTTGGCCAAAAATATTTTCAACCCATGTGATCTTCATAGTTTTTTAATTTTTGATTTTTCTAATCTAACCCTACATATAATAAATCCATATCTCCTATCATTCCTCTCTAAAACCGACATCAATCCCACAATTTTTGATAACATCCTATCCCACACCCATTAGGTTTATTTCAAGGGGGGTATTTGAATTATTATTTATGGAACCTGTTAGTATCTTTCTTCTCTCCTCTCTTTTAGTTCTTTTATTGTCTTCCCAAGGGTTTACTTCTATTTATTTTCTAAAAAATAGGGTGGCTAAACCCTATGGTGTATGGGGTTAGTTTAATATTATTAATTTTGGTTACTAGGGATTATTTATCCTGTCTAGAGAACTATTCTAGTGGCGTTCATTGAAGGTGATGTTTTGTTGTTACATTAAGGTTGGTTAATCTATGTGTAATGATTTAAACGAAAGAACCATAATTTCATGAAATTTATAATAGATTCTTTCTATCAATAGAATCTATGATTAACTGCTTTGGACAAAAAATGGGTTTTTATATAGTGGATCCGATTATTATCAGTTTCATACTTAATATGATAAATGAAAGTAATAAAGTTTGTTTAAGATGAAAAATACTTTATAACTATTTCAATGTATGGTAACGATATATGTTTTCCACATAATAATTCTGAAAAACAATTTGGACATTAAATCTCTGTAATCATATTATAGAATAAGGAATTTTTGATTTCCAAGAAAAAGGAATGGATAAGTCATAATGAAGCTGTTGACTCAAAAATATCCCAGTTTTCGGAATTCACAAACCACAAGACTTATATAATAAATAACATTGAAAATATTAATTCAATTATCTTTTCAGTACATCCTTTTCCGAATTTAGATAGTAATAATTCTCTCCACCTAAGATTATAGTTCATCTATATAAAATGATGAAAACTACTAACTCCCCCTTTGGATAAAAAATCCTCTAATGGATCGTATTCCATTCATTAATGATATTTATATTCACCATAAATAGACATTTTACCCTTAATAAAATCATACCACCATTTTTTAAAATTTTATGGTATCTGGAAAAGGCTAGTAGAGAAATCATTTTACGAAAATTATGATTCAAATTTGAGGGGGATAATTGAATTGAAAGTTTGGAAGTCAATATGTATTGAAAAAAAAATCCTGATTATGATTTTTTTATGAGGATTTGGTTATAGATATTTATTCCTACATTATGTTTTTTTTGAAACTTATGTAAAAGAGACGTTCTCATTCAAAAATATATGGTATGAGTTACAAAATGACTTATTGGGCATTCACAGGCTTCCAACGCATTTCATCAAAAGAATATACTTTTTCCATCACATAAATTACATGATTACAAGGGTCATTTTACAAATAAAGAGATTAAAATTCGTTTTTTAAAAACTCCACATTTTATGAACAATGAAATTGTACCAATATCATTATAGATCATATAGTTAATGACCTTTGGATGTAAGGGTTTTCAATTTTGAGAGAGGGATATAGAGATACTATGAAAGTATTTGATATCCTTATTTCAAATTACCTTGTTAACATTAGGAAGATCAATTTAGATAGTTTGGTTCTTTTGAAAATCAATAATATAAAGTCCCATTCAATCATGTATTATTTTATAATTCTTCCAGTACTGATAACCAGGATGATTGAAGCAATTATGAATCATTTCAACATAGTAATCAAATCCAAGTCCATAAGAGAAAATATTTTGGTCACAGTTGATTACATAGAAAAATGTATGATGTATTCCCCTGAACCTATATCAAAGTGGTTTTCAATGAATACCCAAGTATATAAATCTAAATAAGAACCAAATTCTATTTCAAAAAAAAAGAGAATATTATTGTGCAGAAGAGAAATGATGATTATATTCCCCCAATAAAATAAAAGAAACAAAAAAAGTCTAAATGAGGTTTCTATATAACTAAGAAAGAAAAAAAAAAGAACGAAAAGATGGGGATCATCAATTCAGAATGAACCTATAACAATATAAAGATTTAAATATTCATAAACCCGAAACACAATAAAAAGAACCTTGAGAAATGAAAAAAACGTAGAAACATCAATGTGAATTATTTGTTGATTACATGATCAAAGGAGTAGAGGTTTACTCTAAAAACAATTTTATCTAATCCAAAATCATGATTTTCTTTTCTAAAAACTAATATTTTCTATGCTGGTGTTCCCTCTATTGTAGAAAATGTAAATAACATTTTTGTGTAAAAATAATCGGTTCCAGTTAGGAAATTTTATTTATGATCAATTGAACAACTCTATGTTGAGTTTCGAAAATAAATAGAATAAGGTTCTATAGAAAGTGATATTCTATAAAAATTATGTGAAGTTGTTGAAGAAGAAAGTGTGTAAAAAGAAATAAAAGAGTATGAATATGAAGAAGAAGAAGAATTAAAATAAGAATAAAATAAAAAAATTAGAAAAAAGATATCCTATCCAATAATATATCTTTGAGGACTTAAAAATCATCCTCAAATAAATTTTATTCCTTTTGTAATAAAAACCAGAAGTTTAGAGAAAAAAAATTCCACATTTATTCATGAATCCCAACACTTATCAAAAAATGATGAAAAATATTAGAACCAAAATTTGTAAGGTAAAAAATATATTAATGCCAATTTTAATACCATTTTTATTTTTTAAGGAATATAGGTCATATAATAATTGAGGAATCTGTGTTAAAGAATGGTGGAATAGGAAAAAGAAAACAAGTGGATTCTAGAATATCACATCATGATTTTCAAGAGATTTATATATATGAGTTAGTGTATATGATCATTGTTCAATGAGTTCGTTATATTGGTCATGATTTATAAAGACTTAAAGAAACAATTTTGTATTTTCCCAGAAAATAAAAAATGATCTATTTAGTCCATGAAAATAAAATCCAGGAATTGGAATCAGTTAAAATTCTATCTGATTGAGTTATCTAGAATTACGATAAACTAAAATACCATTAGGGAAGTTGTCAATCCCACATGAATGTATGCACCAATGTTATGGAATGGTCACATAAAATTGATGCTGATATCAATTTTCATGATAAATATATTAGGAAATTAAATATATATATATATGGAAAAATGTTCATTGTACTTCAACATCTTTTCAAATAATATGGAAGAGAGAGTAATGTTTGTAGAAGAGTTTAAGTATACAACTAAAAATTTCACTAAGACCATTAATGAGATGAATAGAAAGATGGATTATTTTGAGTATCAATAAATAAGACCTAAAAATCCTAATGAGAATGTTAGTAACATGAACAATGAGTTTTCTCCAAGATTGTATAATAATGAATTAAAGATTCATATGCAAGCTGAAAAGATTCAAACTCAAGATGAATGTTTACAAGAACCTGGAAAGAAAAATTGGTCATAGTGAGATTTTATTGAAAATATGGAGTATGACACGATGGATTTCAAGAAATATAATAAAATAGGGACATATTTTATGGAAAAGAATGATATACTTTTTCACGTTGAATTTTGGTTTTAATTTCTTTTTTAAAAGGCCTTGCTCAAATGTTATTAATTAACTATTACTATCACTCAAAAATTATTTTGTGAATGTTTTCCCAATTTTTATTGGTTTAATATTCTTTCATTTTTTTAATAATTAGACATATAATTCTTTTTATTTTTCATATTTGTTTCCCTAACCCTTTTCTAGTATTAAAAGACTTTTCCCCATTCCTTTTCGAAAATCACAAATGGGGATCATATAATAGAAAGGGGGAGATGATTTTAGTAAGGGGGAGAGAAATATATTTAAATAAGAGAGTACGATCCATAGGTTTAATTCTTTTCATTAGGTGGATTATTCATATAATTAATTTTATTTAGAATAGTTATAAACTAAGGGGGAGAAAAGTATTACTAATTAAATTCTGAATACGATGAAATGGGCTTATGATTTTTGATGTTATGTCTTAATTATGTCTTCTAGTTTGTGATTTCCAAAAAGGGAGAGATTTTTAGTCAATATTTTCTTTATGAATATTCTTTTCCTTTTTTTTGGAAGTAAAAAATTTCTTCATAAAAAATAAGATTACTTAATTTTAATGTCTTAAGTATTGTTTTGGCATTTTTTTGAAGAAAACATATGCTTTTACGAAACATTGATATTGTTCTAAAGTATTCAAAGACATAAAATAAATTTATTTATTTTGAAAATCATATTGTGTATGAAACCGATAATAATTGGATCCTCCATTATTAAATTAGATGGAAGAATTTTTCTCTTAACATCCTAATGACAATAGTATTCATAATAAAACATGAAATTAGAACCAATAAAAATATGATTCACGTCAATAGTATTTATCATAACAAAATTATCTATGAAAATTACTTGTATTGAATAATTATTAAATTATGAATATGAAAAAAATAGTTTCTATCATATTAGAATATGTTTTACATAGAAAATGGTGTATAAGAAACAATATTAGAAATTATCTTATGATATAACCATTTTATTGCCAGTTGTCCATTTTATTGCAACAAACTCGTATAAATATGACTATTGGGAAAACAATTTGATCGTCCAGAAAAAAAATGACTATTTGGGATCTAACTATAAATACCATGTCATTTAAAGAGTTTGTTGTTGATCAATTTTATTTGAATATTTTTTCATTCGTGACAGATCTGATGATTTCATGTGGGAAAATATTATTCCTAGTTATTCTAATTGTATAGATTCTTTTGATCTGTGATCGTTAACTTTTATTGTCTGAATACGATAGAGTAATTTCAAGGATTGGATGTTAGAGATCTGATATGATCGATACAGGTCTTGCAGGGATATCAAGGCAGAATCTGATCCATCAGAGCAGTGGACGATAAGGATGGTAAGATAGATAATCTGATCATTATATCGAAGGATTGTAGGGATATTGATTCAAAACATCCATCATATTGAGGGATTTTTTTGGATAGAGAGAAAGGTTGATCATCATAAAAAAGGATTTACCTAGTAAAGAAAAGATGAAATTTTTTGTAAGTATATATCAAGGGATTTTTATACTAGGTTATAGGGTACAATACTCTTTGGGATAAAAAAGTGAATTCATTTTTATTAATTGTTTTATTAAAAAAAATTATTTATACTACATATAATATAAATTGATATTTATATTCATCCTCAAATTTGTTTCTAGTTCATTATAATTAAATTGATTACAATACTATTTATTTACATCGAATATTATTCTATATGCTCTATGATAGAATAATTACTTTTTTATTACATTGATTTGTCATAACCATTATGATTACTGTTGCATTTATGTTTTCTTTGATTAATTCATTTTATACTATTGAAATGATTAAACAATTATTAAATTATCACTACTCTCTAATTACAATTCTATATTCTGTTTACGTAGAGTCATTTTCTCATTATGACCCATGAATTACATTTTAGAATATATTTTATTATGATAATTTTAGTATCACAACCATGGGCCATGTCTGGTTTCAATTTGAATACATTACAAGTTTTTTGAATATGGTTTTTTATCCTTATTAAACTAGGTCTCATTTATGTTTAAAAATTGATGTTATTAAACCAAAAATTCACCCACTCTTATCCATAATTATATACATTACGATTGAATAAAGGCATGATTATATCCTTTGAAACATATTTCCACCTCATCTTGGATTCACTGTATTTCACAAGTGTTATGAAATTCCACCATGGTGTGGACCATTCAATATTTACCATGTTAGGAAACATAAAAAAACATGAAAACATTGTATGTACTATGACACAGAACACCTATGATATTTCTATAGGAATCGTTAAACATATCTTTATCCTTTATGAAGACTATATAGTCTCATTTCACAATTTATTTTCACTTTCAAATTTCCTGAAAACTCTATTTTCTTAATATGGGCCACTGATATAACCAAAAAATATTCCAAATATCTTTAAAAAATTTTAAATGATGTAGGAAAGATAAATTTCAAATATCCACCAAGAATTATCTTGACTATCTTCTAACTTATCATGAAGATCATGTTCTTTATTACCACCAAATCCATTCTAGTACTTTATAATTCCAAAAAATCAACAATTTATTATTTTTATAATTATCCCACACATTGGTACAATATTTCTTACTCCTAACATTTGAAATGAAATTCAATGGGAACTTAATATTTCATAAATTTTTGGAATCCTAATTTGAATTACGTACTCCCCCTTTGAATTGGGTTATCTAATTTTATCTTCAAACCATTAACCCCTTTATATGGGCTCCAATAAACCTCAACTCACCCATTGTATTCAACTTACATGAGGGATTATTCAAGGTATTAAAATACCATATGACTATAGGGATTAATTCATCAACTTATACATTTTCCCTTTATTTACACATCTTCATAATTTTGATTCAACCACCAAATTATTAATAAGAAATACACTATTAAATGAATAGTAAAATAACAATTTCTTATTGTAATTTAAAACTCTAAAAAGATCTATTAACCCAAAAACTTTTAATAAATAATTTCCTATTGAGATATATTGAGTAAGAATCCAATATAGCAATTGGGTTATCTAAAAATTTTCTATTCCTAATGATCATGATATTAGTGTAGTGAAGACACGAAGATAAATATTTCCACAGGGATGTCCATGTAACTCAAGAATATTAATTAAATCCCATTAAACTTTGAGTTTTATATAATTCAATACAAAATCTATGATCTCCATCACACTTTCACGATAAACCATTATTATAAACAACATTGAAGAATTTTTTATGTAGATCACACCACATGATGAAATTATTTATTCCCACTGTTAAAAATATAATGAAATGATTCTACATGAACCCCATTCATTTCAATTTTTTAAAATATTCAAAAATAATATGATAAGACATAGAAAAAACTGATTTTTGATCAAATGAATCCATTATAATTTTACGTCATGATACCAATATGTTGTCTCTCGAATTGGTCTCACCTCTTATAAGAATAATTCCTTTAATCTTATAATTGTTAAACATCTTGTATATTTTCATAGATTATAATAAATTTTAGAAAAAAAAATATACAAATAAGAAATTCATGTTTTAATACTTTCCACTTTCTCTTAATATTTTTTTCAGGGTACTAATTGTTTTTTGGATTTATTCGATCTTATTTTCACTCCATAACCTGTTATTTTTAACCACAATCACCCCATGGACTGTATCTCTCACAAATTTCTCCCCCATTTATTTTCCAATTTTTAGATTTATGAGAAAATTTTTATCATTCCATCCACTTCCTTTTTTATGAATCACCCCCAATGTGAGTTTCTTCATTATTAGATCTATATTTTTCTATAAAATTAGTGAAATACCATTTTTAAAATTTTCTTCCATTGAACCATTTTCAATAAAATCATAAATTTTAATTCTCCACAAAAAAACCTCTACCGATATTAATTTATTTTCATTTAGTGGTTTTTGGATGACCCCTTAGACATTTATTTTTTCTTAACTCCTATATGTACATATGTTCCATCTCAAAAATTATCCTTGGGATTTCTTCTCTTTCATTCCAAGTGATGATACATTTAATGTTTTCTTAGTAACTAATGTTTCAATTTTTACTCTAGGATTTCCTTCATGTTTTCAAAGTTTTTATTATTTCAACAATAGTTTTAAAATTTATTCTTGAATTGTTTTCAAATTGAAAGATCTATTCAAATAGTCCTTGAAAAATTCTCATAATAGGAAGATATATATCTTTTTATGAAGGATGGTTTCATTTTTTTATTCTAGTTGTACTCCCCCAGTAATTTTCAATTAAGATGTGGTTTAATTTCTAGAAGAATGATAATGGTAACGATACCTTTTATACTAATAATTAAAACTCATTTTTTTTAGATTTCTCACCAACTAACAATTGTTTATGTGTTTAAATAATTAAAAATAGTAACTAGAGATATATCCATGCATCCCATAAAAGTAGCACAAGTTCAGATTTATTCTTTGAGAATTAATAAAGCTGACTATACTTCTTATATTGACACATTTATGTTTATTTATATAACATTAAAAAAATTACATTTTCATGGGATATTACATATATATCTTCTTCTTATTTCATGGTGGTGTTCCAACATCAGCAAAACTAGATTTACACATGTATTATGGTATTTCTGTAATGAAAATATTTTCATCTCCATCCTATGAGAGGACATATTTCTTCATTCATTCATCATCAATTATTGATGGGTGATAAAAATACAAATGTAAAACATCATTGAGTTTATTATTACCCATGGAATATAACTAGTTCTTAGATACAAAAAATTATTCTTTCATCTGATTGAACTTCTTTCTCTTTAAATGAATTTTAGCATTAAATATTACCTTTAGAGTCTTCCCACTAGATATATATTATTCAAATATATTTAATATTTTGTCCAATATATAAATCATACGATTTTCTTAAGAATAAATTCAACTAATATAGTATTTTAGTCTTAAATTTTTGAATTATAGGATTTTATTCTCCTCAACAACTTCTACGATGTTTCTAGCCAACTCATCAATCGTAGAATTAATATTCCAAACCAATTTCATGTTTTGAATCTATTATATTAAATAAACATTGGTATTTTCAAACATTGAGGATTCCATCATTCACATTTAGGCTTGATAATCATTTATATCACAAAAATTAAATATAAAATAAAATAAATATTTTATTTAGGCCTCTCAATTTTCAAATTTAGTTTCCATGACTTAATCAAAATGTATTGATATTTTTCTTCCTCTTTAATCCACAAATTTGATTAGTTGCTGGTCTAATTTTTATGAGAAGAAGACAACTTCTCCCTTTTTCCTCCTTGGGGCCTCCTTGTCATTGGTAGTTCCAACATGACTTGGTATTCATGGATATTCGTCAATTCTTATATAATCATTTAATAAATAAATAAAATTATTAGCTAATTCATTTATACCGTCCATTAGTGGGTTTCAAATCTATTTTAATATGATCTCACAAATTCTATATATAGTACCAAAATGTGAAATTTTCTTAGATTTCTGAATCTTCTCTAAATTATGCAAATCTTCTTTTGAATATTTTATTGTAAGGGTATTATGATACTATTAATTCAAAAAATAATTGAATAATGATAGAGAAATACATATAATAAAAGAATCCAATCCTTTGATACAACCTGTTAGATTCCAATAGGGACTTGGGTAAGTTAAACTATGAAAGAAAAAATTAAATCAGGGTATTAAAGAGTAATCCAATTTAAACACTTATCATCTACCTCCCAATTATAAACATATATCAAAACATCTAAACCTCTATGTTCACTCATTTTTCTCTTTTAAATATGATGAACTGAATACATACTCACTTGACCAACCCTTTACTAGATTTCATTATGGTGATTCATCCCTCTTTTTAGTGTGCACGAATAACGTAAATATGCGATGAGATATTTTACATGGTTCAGCCTCACTAGGATACTCTAAAGAGCATGAAATGGTGACATTTCATGCACAAAAATCAATTAACCTCACTGATTAATGATAGTATTCTAGTATGATACTATTTTTTCAGACTCACAACTATAACTATATATATGGTTGACTCACAATCACCAAATGATCATTTTACTCACACTGGTTCACTGCCTACTATTAGATTAGTACTAAATTCCTCTACATTTTCATATGGATCTCATGAGGTCTCCAAATATTTTATAGACATAGAGTTCTATCCAAAACATCACTTGACTTAGTTTCATCCTCATACACATGTATTTATTTCTATTAATTTTTATGGGATGACCCTTCCCAATATTCTAAGAACTCCTCCTCTTATATCACCTTCAACTCATCTATACTATGTGCAGAACTCCTCTTTTCTTCTAGTAGTGTGAACAGTAAACCCATTTTTATTACTCAACAATATTATTCCTCTAAAAATGGGTTCTTTAGGATTGAATAGGATTCAGTTCCACTACTATTCTATGTGTGATTATTCACCAAAAATAGTTGTGTCAGTGAATCAACTGCATGTGTGAATTCCTATTTTATCAAATAATAAATAATATTCCAATTAAATTAGTCACCTATCAATCCATTATCGATCTTCAAAACTACACCTAAATCCAACATGATCTTCATCATCTCCTAGATTCGACCTCCAAATATACTTCATTGAATATATCTCATAAATTTTTAGCATGGGATTACTTCTTGTTAATACACATTGAGTAATACTAAAGAATTTTTTTTATTTCTACTCAATTAATTGCATAAAATTGAGTCACGTGATATGGATTCATTCATTGAATTAAAAATTAACCATTTATTTAAAATACTCTTAATTTGTTGCATCAACTTCTGAAACTACCACTATCATTGTTAGTTCCATATACTTTTGGCCATTTTTTATTCTACTATAGCGATGAAACTCCCACATCTTTCATCTGAGTAAATACCATTAGCACAACCACCATGAAAACTGTAATGTTCCTTCACGAGGTTTGTAGGTAGATTCTTAGGCCATAATTACCATCACCATAGCATGGTCCATCTCCTTTGGTTATATTTATCACTTTAGATCATCAATTCAGCACAACTTCTTGACTATAACTACTCATCTATAGCATGGAACACAAGCATAACCCATTTTTTCACAAACCATATAATGTATTACGGCATGTTCAACCTTCAACTAATGATATTTCCCCACCATGTCTTATATGAAACTTATTCTTGACCAAAACTACTGAAACACATTTTCACCTCATCTTGGATTTCTCATGCTTCTTAAGTGATCTAAAATTTCACCATGGGGACTAAAATTTCATGGCCCATTTCAGCTTTTACCAGTTTGTAGACATCTATAAAATATTATAACATGTCTAGTGCATTGTTATGGTCCTCCTATACTTTTCTCCAAAATTTCACCAACATATCTTGAGACCTTCTATTGAACATGTAGTCTCCTAATAGAATTACGTCACACTTCAGGATTACCTCTAGACTTTGTAGTCATTCTGTAGAAAATGAATGAAATACAGGAACCTTCAAGGAGCCTTTTCAAAAAACCCCACATCAAGAATTCAGGATCATTTTGAAAAATCTACCAAGCATCACATCACCCATATTCTTCCTTGCCATCAAGGTTATAATCATTATTATCAATAAATCAAGAACAATATATTATGATTACTAGATGTATAATTTTGATTTCATGGAATGTGAAAGGATTTCCCCCTAAAATTTATGGACTAAATCAATTTTCCAAGATTCATGTGTGTATTTTTTTTCAATTGATTCCCCATGTTTATTTTTAAATTTTTCCTCAAACCCTTGGTTGGTGTTTTGTTCTATAAATTATTGAAGGTGGCTTCTTTGTAAGCTCCTAGAATAATATAATACATTTTCCTTCCTAAATATTGGTGAAGACCCATTTATATCCTTATAAAATCATATTGTGATAATCCCATGAATATTATTATTTTAATCATGATTTATTCTTAAAATATCATCCATTAGTTTGAAAAGAAAAAATGTATTTTGAATGTATGTTATAATTTGATTAACAAAATTAGATTGTGTAGTTTTCAAAGGAATCATTTTTATATGGATTGTGATTTATTAAAAATGGAATGTGTACATGAGAAACAAGGCATATAAGTATTGAAGACTAGATTACGTATTTATTTTCATTCTTCCAAAACAAACTAAACTTCATGATTTGAATAATTATTTTGGTTCCATGGATGGCTGTCACCACACTGCATAGCTAAGGCATGCACTCCTTAGATATTGGTTGGATGTGGTGTTATGGATGAGTGACACATTACAGCTATGAGAAGATAGGTTATCCATACTAATTCACATGTACATTGGATTTTTTGATGATTAGATCACAACTTTATATAAGGTTCTATGGTACCCGTAAACTTATATGAATTTGGGTAATACCTTAGAGAATGTTTTTTAGTAATGTTTATCATTATGGACATTTTTACATATATAAGTAATTTATTCTTGTTACATGAATTCTTTCCTATAAAAGTGATATTTTTTAGTTCATATGGTGTATTATTATTCAACTATATTTTATGGTTTATGTTGTTTTTTATATCATGTTTTCATTTATGTGTGGGTGTTTAAGGGAGTAATTTTATTTTACACTCCAATAAAAGTCATGTTAGACAAATTGTATTTGAGATTTGATATGGTTCCATTTCAGGGAATACTCATAAATATTTTTAATTTTTGATTTTTTGGTTTTTAATGGTAAAATATTGGTTGAAAATTAAATATATCTTTAAGTCATCTATATGTTATTTTGTTAAATCAAAATGGAAAACATTATTTTAAGTTTTATTTTAAGGCTACTTGAAAGTCTATTATTTTAAATGATTGTACATGGAGTGTGAATTTGGAATTAATATATGGAATTCAATATCATTCCAATATTATCATTTCAGGTTAAATTTTATAGATCATGGTAATTTTGTTGGTGGGATTCATCATTCCTGTTACTCTTAGGGTAGATGTGTTGTTAGGTGACTATGGGTCAAAATGCTATTATTTATCTATTTTATTGGACTTTCATGTTTCACTTATTATTTAATAAATGAATCAAGCTTATTATCTTTATTTATATTCAAAGTCCCATGACTAGTTTCACTATTTAAATTTTATTTTATGGATGTGATTCATATGGTTATATTTAGCTATATTGTGTTGGAATTTACTTTTAGTTATTTCATCTTAACTATTTTTCATGGGCATCCAAGTAATTATTATTACATACTGAAGTATAGGTAATATTACTTTAATTAAACATTTACATATTTTGGGAAAAATAATTCCCATAGGATTTCAATTAATTAAATGGTACTTGTGTCAAGGTGATAGTGATTGGGATGGTGGCTCAAGTCTTTTCACAGGCCGACTCTAGAGCTTAATTCAGCAGAGGAGCAAATTGTTTTCTAAAAGAATTATATCAGATCCCATGTACATAAAGGGTTCAAGGTTTGTAATCTTAACTTTATTATTTTGGATATTTTGGAATATTGGAGTTATGACTCTTAGAGCTCAATTTTTACGTTGGGAAGAGATTATATCTCTCTCCCTCACATATATCCTCGAGTTACCATGGGTGGCTGGGTTGAATTATGAATTTCATATTCCATTTTATTTTTTTCTCTGATGTGCATTGGTTTTTAATTGATAATATTTAGATTAAATTGAAATCTTATGCATAGCTAGGATTCTGTGATGGAAATGGGAGTTGAACTTGAGTTCTTCGTGTACTTACATAGTCGAGAAAAGTAGGTGGAGCTCATATAAAAGTATATATAAAATTCTCAATGGAATATGTATGATGGGAGAACGGTCCACCATACCATAAAACCAAGTAATGAAAAAAAAATTATTCTCAGTCTTGTTGATCATATTTTGTGTGATGCTATATGAGTAGTCTTTTTTTAATAAGGCTGATTACAGAAATTTTTAGTGTTTTTAGGTGATGTTTCATGATTTACAAAAGGAATACCATATTTTGAAATGAATTTTTGATGAGAGTGGGGTTTAGAATGGTGAAAATAAGTTTTAATTTTATTATAGGGGTTATCCAAGATTGGTAAATGATGTATGGATAAAAATTTCTAGTTTTTTTTTAGAAAATAAAATTTAATTTGAGGAAATGGGATTCTAAATTATTAATTTTTTCTAAATAAATTAAAACGAAATTGATGCTTGCAAATTTTGGAATGTGTTAAATATATGATCTGTGGGGTTTAAAAATTATTTTGAAATAGATCCTTGATATTTAAAAACATAAGGCTATGTTTTAATATGAATGTGTGTTCTTTTGAACTACATTTTTCAAACTGATTTGGAATTTAAAATTGAGATAATTTATAGACCTATAAAGAAAACACAGTTTTAAATCATTAAATTTTGAATTTAAAATTTATATAAGGATTATCCGAACTAAATTGAAATAAGTTTTGTGTGGTAGAATGTGTTAATTATTTGAATGATTAGATCTAGGGTATAATATTTTTCTTTGGTGTAAAAGTTTTGGTATTGGGATAATTATAAAAATGAGCCTTTTTTTATGTAAGGTATTTTAAATTTCTCGATTGGTGGTTATGAATTTTTTCTTTGAGATTTTATAGTTTACCTTGTCTTACTCAATTTTGAAGGAATTTATGTTTGGTTATTATTTGATTTTGTATCACATTATATTTATTAACTTCTATACTGTAAGAAAATTTCCATTGGGTTTCATGTAATTTTTTTTAGGATATTCTCGAGTTGTGTTTCAATGATTTAGGGAAGTTTGATCCTTTCGATTAGTTAACATTAATAGTCTCTATGTGGAGTGGTGAATATGCACTATTCTCAGTTTTTTCACCTTAACTAATAATTATTTTTTATTTTTTATTTTTTAATATTTTTTGAATTTTTTTTTGAGTTATTTGAGGACATAGTGGATGCTTTAATTTTGTATGATCCCTTCTTCTGAACCAAACTCAAGAGTATTATAATTTGAATGGGACATATATGGGGGTATAATAACTAAGGCCATGTAAATATGTTTTATTTCTAAGGGACTAACCCAGGTTAGGTTATGACATTAGTTATTTAGGTCTAGGTGAACGGTCATCTATCTCATGAGGAGAAAATTTATTGTATTATTTAGTGTGAGTGGCCAAAATGAACTTTGTTCCCTCCTTCCATATTACCCCATCAACATGGATAATGTTTGGGTTTTTTTGAAAGAATAATGTATTGAAGTGTCATTGTTTTGGATTCCATTAACCATGGGGTTTCTTGGAGATATAAATTATCTATTTGGAAGAAATGTAAAAATTACCTTGAATAAATTCTCTAGTTAGACTATTTAATTAAAGGTATCATTGTGGTTGTTGTATTTCCCATATACTATTTTACACTTTTTTCAAATTTTCACTAGAATTAAACACTTTTGGCTAGGAGACTAGGTATTGGCCTTATATCTCCATTTTATTATCCTTGATAGATCTTATGGTTTTTTTGTTTCTTGAGGTTATGATATGGGAATTGTGGATGTTTCTGGATTTGTATATGTGGTCAATTTAAGAGAGTATTTTTTCATGATATAATAGAATATGTACTTTTGGACATCATGGGTTTTAGAGACATGAATTTTTAGGAATGTTTTATATGTATATCTTTTCAATTGTGATATTTCTTCTTTTCCTCTTAGTATCTAGTTTATTGCATCCAACTCAATCGATGTGAATTTTTAGTGGAATAAATTGTCAGGGTGTAGAAATTTTTAACACAAAAACCTCCACATTCCTTATTATTTTATCTATTTTCTTACATGTGGATTTTCTCTATAGTTTTAGGTCAAACCAAATAAAAAACAGGAAAATTTGAACTTTCAGTACATGTCGCATGGTTTTCATGATGTTGGTGATAATAATGCTTCTAAAAACATAAAACATGTGGATGGTTAAAAGATAGACATTTCATTGTTGGAAAACTATTTACTAAACATTCTTGAAAAACCATGTAGTGTGATTGGTGAACCTAGTGACCCTAAATTGGTTGAACCGTAATTTTTAAAACCAAGTGGCAAAACCATGAAATCTTCTTAGTTTCTGAAATTTATCAATTTCACAAACTACATTAACGTAAACTAAATCCATAATAACTAAAATTACACTAAGTATTGTATATCACTCCTAATATGTGTTTCATCATCCTCTTCCATTACATTTGAATCCATTTCAAGGGTATATTTGACTTGTTTTTCATTGAATAACCTACTAAGTGCCTCCCCTCCCCTCTATGGTTTCATTCCTTTTTTTTCCAAAGATTACCTTCTTATCCTTGAATTGGTTATATAGTATCTTAATTGAGGGTGTGGGGTTATGGTTTAATTATTTTCATCTTAGTGTCTAGGGGTTTTATAGCTCAATCCAAGACCTATTTTGGTGGCATTTGTTGATGGGAACATGTTTCCATTACTTTGATGTTGGTGACTCTATTTTTAATGACTCAAACATAGGAACTACGGTTTCATGGGATTTATAAAAATAAATTTAATGATTATAACCCTTAACCTATATTTTAAATATTTTTGATCAAAATGGGGTCTTCTATATTGGATTTCATAGAAAGAAAATTGTTTAATCTAAAAAATTTTGGTCCAAATAAATTTTCAAAGGTTAATGCGTGTTTAATATTTGATTTAAAGAAATAATGGATCTTTGAATTTATGTCTTATCCCACAGTGGGTGTTTTGTTAAAAAACACGATAGAAAAGTCAATTTGGAAAAATCTAAATTAATTTCATGGTTTTTATTTATTAAATAGGTATCAAGTTCTTGTTGGAACCTTATGCAAGCATCTTGTGAGAAAACCTTAACATTTATTATTTTGATCATGATGGATGTTTCTGAATATCTCATTTGGATTGAGAAGGATAATTTTTTTTCTATCTTGAATAAAAAATATATGGGTTATTATGTTATAGTTCTTTTATGGGAGTCCTTTTAATATGACATGTGTTATGTTAGAAATACAACGATCATATCAGAAACCATGATTTTAAGATGGGAAGACTAGATTAAGTATGCCCATTGATTCCTCCATAGTTAATTAATGTTTTTTATAACGATAAAGGTCATGGTTTCTTGGATGATAGTCACCAAATGGTATGAAAAAACATATAAACCATAGTGGTTGGTTGGATGTGGTGTGAGGGATGGGTTGAAACATATTTCTAGAACATGGAAAGTTCACCTTACCATTCTTTGACTGCATTGGATATTTGGATGATTAGATCACAAATAAATATGAGGGATTGTGGTAAAGATAACAATAAATTAACTAGGGTATAAACCTTTGAGATTGTGAAATAATACTATGTTTGATAGTACATATGACATGTACCATCAAGGATAAAATAACCCCAAAATATAATTAAATAAATATGCTCATCATAACCAAGCCATTAAATTGGTGGGTAAGAATAGTATTAAATAAATTAAGAAATTTTTTTAATGGAGCACTCAATTAAAAATATTATATTTTTTTGAAATAATTTCTAAATTTCAGGTAACATTATTTTATGCTTCCGAAATACTTTTTCTTCATAAATGTTTTTTAATTTTTAATGGTAATGTATTGTAATTAATTTATATAAATCCTATTATTTTTTCAAATATAATATATCTTTAATGTCATAATGTCAAAATTATATTAGTGTAATTTCTTGGGATTTTTTAAACTTGTTTCATTTTCCAGTGTATAGTGAAAAATACCAATTTCAAAGAGAATTGTGTTTTTTTCAGGCATTTACAAATTTAAATTTCCTTTTTAAATGACTTTAAAAAAACTAGTTCCATTTTATTATTAATATGAAATAACTATCATTAAAATATATTTTATTATTTAATTTTGTATAAAAAATGTATACATAAGACTGAATTTTTTATAAAAACTATTTTTTTCTAAAAAGATACATTATCACATTGTTCATATTTATCTTAAAATTAATTTCCACCACTTAAAGTTAATAGATTGGATAAAATGGATTTTATATTTTGAATCAAGATGTTGAAATCTAGAAAATAGGTCCCTTTTATATTTAGTCTTTATGAATAGTAACTATGGTAAAATTATCACCTCTGTAAAGGGTAAATAAAGTTAATCTAGGTAAAACCAAGTGAAAAGGACTTATGTTATCTTCCTAATACTTATTTTATTAATATAATTCAAAACAAGTAATCTTATGCTATAAATATAATTTTTTGGGACATTTTTCAATGAAAATTATATTTTTAATATTTAAGGTAATGAATGTTATAAAATGTCACTCTCTAAGTCTAAAATATCTCTTATGTTTACACATATAGAAAAAAAAAGTTATGAACGAATAAAAATATATATTTTATATTAATGAAATTATTTTCATTAAATAAATTTATTTCTATTTTTTATAAATTCTATAATAATTTGAATTTCTTGTCTAATGCAAAAACAAGATTTATTTAATTAGTAGGGAAATAAATTAAATAATTTTAAAATTACAAAGTTATATAATTTGAATGTGTTAATGATTATATTGAATTTTATAGATATTTGTTTCATATTAAGTATGGTTTAATGCATTTTATTCAAATTCTAACTTTTTCTTTATGTATTTATAGTAAAATTATATGAATAGTGTTAAAAATTACATAAATGATATTTTATATTAAGAAATATTTTATTAAATGATTTAAAAGTAATAAAAATAAAAAATTAGGAAAAATAAATGTTATATGGTTTTAAAAATTATTCTTCATCTGTTTATAGGTGTTTTACCACGTTATAATAATATTTTTAACCCTTAAAGTGTATATAACTTTAATATTATGGTAATTATAAAAAGGGTTAAGGAAGGGTTAAAACGATAAGGGGAAAAATGTGATCCAAACATGTAAAAATATTATTATATGATTTTATTTCTTCTAATAATAATATTATATTCAAATAATATTAATTTTTATCTTTCTTATCATCAAAAATAATTTATATTAATTTAATATTTTAAGAAAAAATAGAAGTTTCCATACTATCAATTATGAAAGGGAACCCCTCCATTCCATTCATCAAACCAATTTAATCATTATAACTCAACCATAACCTTCTAAAATCCCTTTTCAAATTCATTACCCTCGTTCTAGAGGTTATGTTCCTCCCAAAACACCAACCATTGGATCCAATGAGGAGAACTAAATGAGTTGTTTCAAAGAAGAAGTAATCACTTTAACCGATCACCTTTTTCTTATTTCTTATTTTACCCTCTCTGACTAAGTTATTTTCTTGATAATATAATAACATTAGTATCATAAATATAAAAACATATTAATATGATTATTAAAAAAACATTATCCTTCATCTCTCACATCAAATGAGAAGTAAAATTATCGTTCGTTAATATATACAGCTTACCAACTCCACATAGCGATACAATTTATTTTTCATTACCCTATTTTATAGATTAGTATTACAATGTGGTTAATGATTCTAAATTATATTTACTAGCTAAAAATTATCATATAATTGTAATATAATATCTATATTCTTACCATCTAAATCATTGGAAAATGATAACGTCGATCGCGCGTATATGTGAACTACCACCTCTACGAAGTGATGTGATTTGTTATTAATTTCAATTTTAACTTGATGGTAATAAATATGTAATTGATGAATTTATACGATCTATAAGATATAAAAATAAATCTGGAATTTTGAATTATTATTTACCCTTTCTTCATTCCATTAGTCGAGAAATGAAAACAAAATTCATGTGTTTGTACAACCTACTATCTTCTTGAATGATATAATTAATTTTTATATCACTGCCAATATAGATGAATATAAACATATATAAATATTTAATTAATATATATGGTATTATAATATATTTAAATATTATATTTATATAATTATAGTAAATTAATATTTATTATACAGAAGGATAAGAAAATTTTGAAGAAAGTCATTCTTGATGTATTGGATATTCATCTCACTTTTATTTCTGTGGGACACATGAAATATTTACCACCTATTTTTTTATTTTTAACTACCCATGAATAGATTTTATGATTCTTCTGATGAAAATTATAGATAATTATATATCCATATAAGTTTATTTTCTTCAATAGTCTTACCTGTCAAAAATAACAAATGTTTTAAGGATTTTATGTTCAAATCTCATTGTTTATTAGGATTTCTTATGATTAGGTTTTTGATGATGAAAATATATGATATAAATTTGAAAAGAAGACATTAATATTACTATACTCTAGTTATCTCTTTAGAAGAAATGTTTTCTTTTAATTTTTTTCACCTCAGGTATTCAAGAGATGAAAAACATGTTTTTAGGAAAAATTCATTCTTTTTATCTCTTTACTCAAAAACCCTTTTACTTACAAATCCATGATTTAAAAAATTCTTTTAAAAATGGAATAAAAATTACCCTATGATTTTTTAATTTCACTTTTATCCATTTTTCACTATTAGAATAATGGTTTTGAAATGAATATTCTTTTCATTTTCAGAATGAGTTAAATTTTATATTTTTAAAAAAGAAGGAAAGATTTATTTTTAGCTTACTTGACAGGTGTGTAATTTACAACCATATTTATTACTCAATGACTTAAAGAATAATTTACAGATTTATATTATTTTCAAGAAAAATATTTTGAAAAATACTTTTTTAATTTTTATAGATTTTAAATATGTTACATTAAAAATGAAAATTTTGTTTTCTAAACAAATGTTCTAAGTGATATTTGAAATAAATTTTTCATAAAAAATGACATACTATGATGTTAATTAATATTTAATGGGATATAATCCAATTATACCACATTTATCCCTACAATGGGTGGTTTATAGTTATGATGAAACGATGTTTTTCAAACCCATTCCATTTTCCATGGGTTATACTAGGATGAAATATTTTTGAAATACATATATTTTAACAGGTTCTAAGATGAATAATGTATTATGATATTGTGGAACCAATATGTATGATATTCATTATTTTATGGTTTATACCTATATATATATCTAATTAAATGGGTAAATATGGATAACTAATGAGGTAAATATGTTATGTGTGGAAAAATTTCAATATCAATAAATTTACACATGAACCCGACATTCATGTCTATAAAATTATGTATCGACTTGGTTTTCATGTATATAAGTTAATGTGTGTACCTGTATTTCATTTCCATAATATTATGATTTGAATTAGTTTTATTTTCCATAAGTGTTTGTGTGGACCTAGATTTCATATCCATAATGTCATGAATGGACTTTGTTTCATGTGCATAAGCTTATGTGAGGGATTGATTTCATGCCCTTAGCTTAATGAATAAAACTATTCATATTTATAAATTTTAACAATATTATATGTTTTATTTATTCCAAAATTCCATATCTTATATAAACGTTATACTTTCATCAATCATGTTCTTTAATTATATAATGATTCATGTCTTTAAACAACCATTATTTATTCCATAACTCAAGATTATGATTTATGATATGTGTGGTGTGGATTTTAAAATAGTAAGATCATGTTCTAATAACATTATGATCATGGTATGATTATGTGATCATTAATATCTACCTTGTTTCTATTTATAGAGTATTTGATCTCACCTTATATTATGATTTATTTCCCCAGATTAGGATGTAAGGGTTTAATAATGGTATGTCTAGGAAGGGTGCTAGTTATAAATAACATAGTGAGAGATTATGTAGATCAATTATTAACCAATTTTTAAGTCTCTATATTTCCAAAGGCACTAGACATACCAGAATATGACATGGATTATTATGTTATATAATGAATAATAATCAATTAAGATGATATATGAATATATGAAATTCATGGGTTTCTATACCTAGTATTAGAATAAGGATAAATTAACGTTTGGAAACTAGGAAGAGAAAAATTATTGAGAACCATAGGGATAGGACTAAGTATAGGATATCATTCAAATGTTTTTGTAAGAATATTGTATGAAATAAGATAAATATATTGTATCATAGATCAAAAATAATTCTTCTTGATTTAGACATCCAAAAAATATTGTTTCATGATTTTATTGGTTTCCACTCTAATTATTGTTTCTCATACTACAGTTATTTGTTTTAGTGAACAAAAGTAACTCAAAGTAAATATGTGAATATTTAATGTGTTGTATTAAAATATGGTATGCAATATCTTGTGATTATTATGACTCAGCTCTATCAATCAATTTGTGGTAGCAAAAAATGTATTCAATATCCAAATACACCAAGGAGGGATATAAATGTTATTGAGTTTATATGACATTGAACACCATCATTATATGGGTAGTATGATCTATTATTTTATAAGAAATGTATCCATTTCATGAAAAATATATTTACTATTATTTAGTGCCAAGAACATGAAAAATATATCCTATATTTTTATCATTTTTAATGAATAAAAGTTCAATAGTGGAATAATTTCGTGAAAATGAGAAAATGGGAGGAAATTAACTCCATGGAATTAGATGAGTATAACAAAATATTTTTTCTGTATGTGTTTCCCTTGTATTCTATGAGTAAAAATTTAAAAGCAAGTTCATATGCTTAAAGAGAAGTATGATGAATCCATTAAAACCTATGAGAAAAATATTACAACACTTGAAAGTTATGATTTAGGTTTAATCATCGTACTTGGAAGAATTATTAATCAATTATTTAGTGGTTTAAACCAATTCATACAAAGAAATTATCCATAAGGTAATTTGGAAATTTTAGAGAAATTGTATGATATGAACTGAAATTGGAAATAGAAGGTGGAAACCCTAAAGTTTCTTCTAATAAGAAAAGGGAGATTAATCTTCCTGGAAGATACAATGGTTTTGTCACTTGGAGGAAAGAAAATGTTTCATACTCCAACATTAAAAATTATTTGAAGGATCACTTAGGTGTATTCCTGAAATGATAAGAAAATGTTTTCAAGTGTTCCATGCTTATTCATCGATAAAATTAATGTCAATGTGAAATAAAGCAGACATCAAATGAAAGTAGTGAGGGAGTTATAAAAATAATACAACAATTAAACATTATTTATATTAATTAAATAAGTTTGGAAATTTTGAAAATCAATTTCATAATTAATGAGATAATGAAGATAATACGACACAAAAACCTTTAATGTGGAAGGGAAAAAGGAAAATCTTATTCAATTGCATTAGGATAAGTGAATCCCGATTGTTATAACACACTTATCCTCCAATATATAACTAGGTATTCCATATTAATGTTTTTCATAATAAGGAATACGACAATATTATTCATTATTAAAATTTTATGTCATTATATGCGTTGATTAGATCTCCTTACATTGATACCATATATAATTTTGGAATAAAAAAATCATATTTTTTATTTTCAGTCCACCTATGATAATAAATCAATGAGTTGGTTGTATAAAACGTCAAATCGGAATAATTTTGGATAAATGGAGATATTATTTAAATAATAAGGGGTGAATTATCTTTTAGAAGCATTTAATATTTTATTGTGACCTTTTGGAAAATGATTAGTTTACATTGGAGAATATATGATCAAGGTATATAAATTTTTATATGATAATTTATGTGTCATTAAAAAAAATTTATTCGATCACGGAAGGATATGATATCAAATAATTTTTTTCTTTTAATTGGTCTGTAATATATTGGATGATCCTTAAGTACAACTACTTATTAAATAGATTAGGATGAACATTTGATATTATTTTTTTAATTTTAATCTATAATTTTTCATAACATTTAAAAACCATGTTGGGTTTGCTAAATACTTAGAGGCTGAAGGAAATACTTAGGGATATTATGATTCATTAAAAGTTCTTCAGGAACAAAAACTTCATCTAGAATTTCAAACTTGTGGAATAATAAATGAATTTGAAATTTATCAAAGCACAACTAAAGGATGTGATTGTACATATGTCAGGGATATAAATCAATAAGTTTATTTCATCAAGATAATTATCATGTTAACAGAATTATACGTCTAATTTGAGAATACAGAAATTTAAATAAAATCATTATCCTTTTAATTTTCTTACCTCGAAGTCAATGGTATTTTAAACCATCACATAATTACATTTTTGTGATTGTTTCCTTTCTCATGAAGATGTTATATATCACTCTAAATTTATCATTCGGTGTATAATTTCTATTATATGAATATATTTCCACATCCCACAAATATTATCCTTTCTAGAAACCTAGTTTTGGGATGACATTCATATTACATTTTCTCTCTTTTTAAGAGAAACTTTTATGAACCCATTTTATGATGTGGGTTTTCTTAAAATTTATTTTCAAATATAAAACACTTGATTATAAAATAAGTATAAATTTCATGGAAAAAGTTATTTATGGGGGGGATGTAACACAATAATATGTTAAAATAATATTATGTTCATTACAATATGTGACTTTCAGCACAAAACCTAAATGAACCTAAAAATATTATTTTTATATAAAATTTTTATATAATTTTACTAAATTTGATGGTATGTTTATTATTAATTTAATTGTGAAATATATTTAAATGACCTACTCAATGAGAAAAAACTATTTAATTCTTAGTAAATATTTACTCGATTTTTTGTATTGTTATTTTACGGTTGAGAAAAACATTTTCTTGAAAGATGATTTTTTTTCTTTTGGTCATAAAGTTTTATAATTAATTTCTATAGAATATATAAATTTTACTTTAATAAAATAATATCATTCTTGAAATTATAATATCTAAATTATCTCAAGTTTAATTTTTTGGATTTTTCTAAAAGGATTGATTATCCAGCGAATAGTGAAACATACTGATATTAATTTAAAATTTTATCAATGTTTCATGAATTTACATTGTAAAATTTTATTTAAAAATGAGTTAAACATGAAACTAGTTAAATTATATTATTAATACCCAATTAGGTTCATTGCAATTTTTTTCGTTATTTAGGTTGGTATAAAACAATTTTATTACATAAAAATGCAATTTTTTTTCCAAAAACACTATATTTTTTTAAAGTGGTTCCTTTGAATTTTGAGTAATTACATTAAAAATAATTTATGTCACATATTTTTTTTAAATTGGTTGAATTGGATTCCATATTTTTAACTATTAGGCTCAAATTTGGTAAAAAGGCCCCATTTATGTTTTAACATTATATTAATTCTGGAAAATATTATCATATCGGTAAAGGGTAAATCGAGTTAATCTTGGTTAAAAAAAAGTGTACAGTCAAAAAATTTTCATAATGATTCTTATTGGATGAATATAAGTTTTACCTAATCGTATTAGAATTTAATTCTATTTTTAATGGAATTTTTCCAATTAAAATAAATTTTTAATATTTAATGAAAATAAAGTCACCAAATGTCACTCTCTAAGTTTTAAATATCTCTTATATTTACAATTAATGATAAAAGAATGTTATTAATGAATTTAAATTTTTATTTTGATCTTAATTTAAAAAATTTCTATATATATATATTGAAATTATATAATTACTTCAAATTCTTATGTAATGCGAATATATTTTTTATTTAATTACCACAAAAGTAAAATAAAATTTTTTAAAAATATTAAAAGTGAAATAGTTAGAATGATATAATGAGTCTGATTGAGAAATTTAGGTAGGAATGTAATTATTATATTATAATCCCTCCTCGTTCACAATGTATGTAAAGTGAAATTAAATGAATATTATTAAAAATGACAATAATAATATTTTATAATAAATGATAATTTATTATATTATTTAAAATTAAAAAAAAGTTTTATATCTAGATAAATAAATGAGATATTTTTTAATTATATTCCATGGTTTATTTATGGATTTTCTCATTTTATACTTACATTATTCACCCTAAAAAGTAGAAATATTTCATATTATGGTAATTGTCAAAAGATTTAATGAAGGGTAAAAATAAGAAGATAAGGGTAACAATGAGATCCCATCATATGAAATTTTTGTGGAAGATATTATTTAGACTCATACTCATATTAGATTCAAATTTTATCAATTTGGATCCATTTGTACAACAAAATTAATTTATATTATTTAAATAATTTAAGAAATTCCAAAATTATCCCTCCCATCAATTAAAAAAGGGTACCAATATTTTCTCTTTTTCAGACCACATTTAGCCTTATATCTCAACCATAACATACCAATATCACTTATAAACATAATTATTAACTTTATATAGGTGTTGGTCCCCCAAATTACAAACTCCTGGATCATTAAGAGGAGATCTAAAGGATTTGTTTGAAAGAAGAGGGAAACACCTTAAACAATAACATTATTTTTAATTATTCTTTTAACTAGAATAAATATATTATATTATACATAAAATAATAAATTAAGTATTATTAATATACTAAAATTTTATTATAATTTTGAAAACATTATTATCCACCCTCTTTATCACCAAATGATAATTGAACGTATCTCGAGTGCATAAGTACAACATTCTGTCACAACATAACAATACAATTTATTTTTATTACTATATCTTAGAAATGAGTTTTATTATGGATTTAATATTTATATATTACATTTATGATCTATTTTTTTTCTATATTGATAATATCATATCTTACTTCTGACCATCCAAAACGTTAGAAAATGAAAATGTCAACCATAGTTAAGTTTGGACGACCACCACCATGAAGAGATGTGATTCAGTTTTGATTTAAATTTTTCATGGATAGTAATTAGGATGTAATTGATGAATATTTATTTTTTATGTGATATAATAATTATTCAATAATGTTTTATTATTATTTACCTTTATTATAGTTTTCAATGCACCAGTAAATTAAAACATGGTTCATACTTACGTACAACCTACTATAAGCATGAATAGTTTAATTAGTGTTTTTATCAATATCATTTTGGATTAATTTAAACATATATATATATATATATAATTAATATATATTATTTAATCATAATGTACATGATTCTCATATATTATTAAAATAAATGATTATTTTTTTACCGATGGTTAACTAAATTTTAATGAAAGTCGATCTCAAGCTAATGGATTTTCTCTCACTCTTAATTCAATGGGACACATGAAATATTCAGAAATTTTATTCTTTTATGTGGTGTATATATGTCACATTAAATAATTTTATGATTATTATCATGAAAATTATTTGGATTTACTTATCTGTATATGTTTATTTCATTCATGGGGCTTATGATTAAAATGTCACCAAAGTGGTAAGGGTTTTATGATAAAATATCATTATTTATTGGGATTTTTTATGATTATGTTTTCAAGGATGAAAAATTATGATCTACCTCCCAATAAACTCAACACTATTATTTTACTATTTATATTTAATAATAATAAATGTTTCCATTCACCTTTCTTACATTATGTATTCAAGATATTGAAATATCCCTTTAAGGAATATTGACATGATTTATCTCTTTAGTCGAAAATCCATTTTCAACCATATCAATGATTTATAAGAAAAAGTTAAAATGGTTTTTTTCTATTCTTCTATGGTTTCATAAACTTATTTTTAGCAACTATTTTACTAAAAATGGGTTTAAATGGAATATTCTTATCATTTTTTGAATGATGTTCTTTTTTATTTTTTACAAAAGTATAAATGGAATGTTTTTTTATCATATAAAATATAAAAAACATTTCGAAACATTATAAATCTCAATGAATTAAATATTCCTTTATAATTTTCCATGTTTTTTTCAAATATACTTTGTTCAATAAAAGTTTAAAAAAAATTAGATTTTAATGAGACGATTTAAAAATGATAATTATATTTTCCTCAATAAGTGTTATAACTAATATTAGAAAATAATTTTCCATTTATGGTGACATAAATATTTGTTATTTAATATTTAATGACGATATTATCCAAGGATACCATCCTTATTCTTCATCTATATGGTTTATTGTTTTGATGATAAAATGTTTAAAACCCCATTGCCTTTTCCATGGGTTATAATATGATGAAATTTTTCTAAAATCCAATTATTTTCTTAGTTACATGATTATGAATGTTTTATGACCTTATATAATACATATGTACGATTTTCATTATTTGAATGGTGGGACCAATATCTCTCTCAAATTCATTGGGAGGAGATAGATAACTCTTGAAATAAATATGTTATGAATGGACCTATTATCATTTCTATGGCTTTATGAATAGACGGTGAATTAATGTCCATAATTGTATGCATGGACACAATTTTCATGTCCACACGTTTATGTATGGGCTTATATTTTATGTCTATAAGGAAATTAATGGAGCCTGATTTCATGTATACATGTTTATGCATGGACATGTATTTCATGTCCATAAGATAACAAGTTTTCTAGTATTTATGTCAATAATTTTATCTGGGGACCAGATTTCATGTCCTTTATGAGTGAACCGTTTTCTATTTATATATATTGACAGGGAAATAATTATTATTTTATGCCAAAATTCCATTTTTATTCCAATGTTATACTGTCACAAATTGAATCTAGTGGATGTCAAAACCGGAACCCGAACTAGCCTATGATAGATCCCGAAGGCCGTTATTGATCCCCAAGGGTTGGAACAAGTTCCATGTTATCATAAAATGACGTTTCGAAATGATTTACCCAAGTTTATAAATAATCAACAATAAAAAAATTCAATAAAACGAACCTGGGTTTTTCAAACCGAATAATATTTTACAAAAATTCATAACTAAATTACATAGTTTTAAACAACTCACCAAGACTACAGAAAATGTACAAAACCAAAATGATGTATACCAAGAACCCTCATGGAATGGGGAACCTCCCTCGAGACATTTCTATAAGATATCATCACCAATGACAGGCTAGAGACAAGAACCATTGGAAATAAAAATTTTACCCAACCTGAGACAAAAAAATAACCAAGTCTACCTACACCTGAGGGTGTAAGTAGGGTTTGAGCCAATTCCCATTAGGATACCACCACTAAGAGATTCCATGTGATAAACATTCAAAGATGAAAATCATGCACGTTTTCATAAATAGGAAATGCTAGTTACAATTTCTAAAAGATGCAACATAAAAATTAAAATAGTTTTCAAGTGCGATATCTTTATGAATGAACACTTAAAAAAAATAATGTCAACACTAATAAATTTTCCAGCTAACCATACCATATTTTGATGTTAATCACAAAGTAACAAATGAGAACAAGCAATAGAAAATAACTCCTAGGCACTAGCTCATTGTGGGTCCCAGGAACCTCGTATCTCAGTGAGAGTAACCCTCACAATATCTATTCTCGTGCACAAGAAACTAGTAGGTAACATACTGATAACCTAGTGTTCCCCAATAATCATCATCATTGTATCTTTTGTGTTTTATTCATCAATATTTCTACGTAAAACTGATGTCAAACCCCACAGATTGACTAGAATACTAGTATATGTCCAACCACCTAGATAACCGGGATTCCCACTTGTGCTAAAAAATGTTCAACAATCTAGTAAATATAGTTCACAAATGAAAATAACACTTACAATTCACTCATTAACCAAAAATCCCTATGTATATCACACAATTCAAATAATCCACTTTTTCCTTCAAATGCATTTTGAAATCAAACTCACACCAAAATAGCCCACAACACTTTTCAAATTTCATTAACACTTCCACAAATAAATTAATTTTTTTTATAAAACCATTCCAATATATTCCAACTCATCTAACAGCCCACTCACATGTTACATAATACCCTTTTCATAATCAAAACCTTTTTTTTCACATCACACTCATAGAAAACAGCCCACATCACGTTGACATCTCTTTCACACTGTAGTGAATCCTTCAAAAACATTTATAAAATATTTTCAATATGGAACACATCATAAAACAACACCTTTTCAGATTTAAAATGTACAATTTCAAAATATACACACTACAAAATAGTTTTCCAATATGGTTTCACCTATTACATAAATAATTAAACCATTCAAATATTTCATAAAACAATTCTAAATAGTATACCCACTCATTACTCATAAAACCCATTTCAAAACCATATTTCATGGACAAAACCACACCAAAACCCTACCAAAGTAGAATTGGAATCCCTAGATACATTTATAAAACCACTTTATATTGTTATAAAATCACCTTGAATAATACCACAGAAGATACAAATGAAAAAACACATTTTCATAAAATGGTCTCATGATGTACAAAAACGTATTACACAACAAAACTATCCCAAAAACCCCCTTCCAGGGACCACACGACACTAAGGAATTAACAAAACCGAATTTGAAGCCCCTTTAAACAACTAATAAATGAATTTCATATTTTAAAAAACTAGCACAAAATATATCACTTGTGTTACATTTGAAAAGTTCACAACTTCAAAAAAATGCAATTATATAATTAAATACATAACCAGATCCCTCAAAAACGGTTTTCGCACAACAAACATCAAATGAGGAAAATTAAAAACCAGTAAAACAAGAAAAATGACTCCTCAAAAAATGGTTACACATTTAATCACCTACCAAACTTTTTTAAACCCTCAAATATATGTGCAAAACATCAACTGCACCATCACCACACAACAAGAAAGAAAAAAGCAACCTAAAATCTCATGATTACACCAAAATGAAACCAAATAAAATGCTAGGTTCAAATCCTAACTCCTTTATATGAGGGAATTCAATAAAAAAGGAAGAAAACTCTAAGTAAATGGAAGATATCAATAAGGAAACACTAACCTTGAAGAATCTTGGAGTACCAAAAAACCAATAAAAATGGGTTCCAAAAGAGCTTGAGGTATCTTGGAGACCTCCCATGGCTGCTGGGGTTGAATGGGAGAGAAATGGAGTGGATTATATTTATTTTTGAGAGGTAAAAATGGGAAATTCAAAATGATTTTAATGAGATAGACAGGGTAGAACAGTTTATCTACACGGTACGGAACTATGTAGCCAAACTGTGTGGCATGTTCTGGCCACTCAGAATGTGCCATTTTGCCTCCAATAACAAGGGGGTCAAAGGGTGAAACCAAGTGGGAAAGATAGGGCATGTGTTACATCCCAAGTTTTTATGAGAATTATTATTTTTAATTTCATTGATGTCTTGTGTGGTACGTTACACCAAAATTTTCTTGTGCTATACGCAACACTGTATTAGGATGCAGTATACGCAACAATATTCTTGGATCGTGTTACACACAATTTCAAGTTAATTTGATTGTAGTTTTTCTACAAAACATTGAATGTATATATATATATATATTCAAATTATAAATTAAATATGGTTGGATTTTTTGGACGCAACAACAAAGGAGTCTTACACTACACCAAACCCTGACTTGGCTTGCATTACATGCAATCGTAACCTTCCTCGATAGCATGTGTAGTGTGCAATACTGAGTTTCACTAAACAGTGATATATTATTATAATATTAGGAACTAGCCGTTATGAATAGTATTAACTACATTTAGAACTTTATAACTTTATAATTCACCTTACACAATTTATAGAACATGGTCTGAGAACAAAATAAATTTTTCGGGTAAAATAAGTATTTTTCAAAAAATGCAGTTTTGTCACCTTTTGATGGTGCACCCACTATATATTTAGTTTTTGACATTTTTATAAGTCAATTTGAAAAAATTAAATTCTTATTTTGAATCAGGATATAAACATTTACTTTGGATAAATTTTTGATATTTTTCTAATAAGTTTCTTATTTTGATGAATAGTACAAATACGCTAAATTTTAATTAAAAATAACTTTTTTCATAAAGATAATTTATATGGTTCAATTATAATATTGATAGTTTTAAAAGTATAAATATAATATATATTTACCATTTAATATAATTTAAGTTATTATCATTAATTTTACACTGAATTCATAAGTAAAAACATTTAAATCTTTTGCAACGTTTTAACTTTTAAAACCCGTTTTCTCAATAGCGGGATTAATATTTAATTAATTTTTGAATCTCCTGTGATTTGAATTCGCAAAAATGGATTCCATATTTGGAATCAGTGGGTCCAAATTATGTTAATAGGCTACTTTTTATTTTTGGGCAATATTAACAGTAACTACGGTAAATTTTATTCACCATAGTTAATGGTAAATCGGGTAATTAAGGGTAAAGATAATATTATAAAATAACTATGAAACTTGTCTTAATATAATATGATGGTTATATGTTTTCCTAAGTAATATTTTGGTCTAAATGGAATCCATTGGAACCCACTTGTATATGATTACGACCATTAATTTATTTAATTTTAATGAAAGTGAAATATGTCTCAGTCAAAATTTAATAATTAGATTATTTTTAATATAAGGAAATAGAGTATATAAATTATATTATAAATATTAATTTGAAATATATAATTTTTTTCTTTATCATATTAATTTATTTGTAATTTTTATGAAATATTTAATTACGTTAATAGCTTATACATTAATGAAGAAGAAATTATTTATTTAGGAAAAAATCAATAATATAGTTTTTCTAAAAATAAAAATACCTATAAAAAACCCAAAACTTGACCAAACATTATTTTTCAAGTATATATATACCTCAATCATCAATGTGTCGATTTTTGGACCATTTTTATCCTTATAAAACCTATTAGGACATTTATTTTATTTTATTTTAAATGATGTCAAAGATGTCACCTTCATAATTTAATAAATAAAACAATTTAAATGTTGAGATTTCTATATGATAAATTAGTGTAAAAATATTATTATGAAAGGTATTATATTTATCTTAATCATATAATTTTAGTTTTAATTTCTATTCAAAAAATAAGTATATTAAATAATTAAACAAAAATGTTGTATTAATTATTTTATTAAGAGATATACCAAATAAATGGTTTTCAAAATATTAAAATAATTAATATATGAAAAAATTATAATGCCCCATGGATTTTTTTGGAGTAATATGACATTTTAGGAATCTATTATATATTTTGGTTTGAACATATCTTATGTGTGATTTTTATTTAAATTCAAATAATGATTAGTGTCAAAGTTGACACTATTGAGATTTTATAAAAATAACATATTATTAAATTATTTAAATATCACAAAACTATTTAAAAACTAAAAATTGCAAATTATATGGTCTAAAAGTTTATAAAGTATCCAATTATGGAAAATTGACAACATTTATGTATGTATTTATAAAAATTTACAATTTACAATTTTATTAGCACAAATAAAATTAAATAGATTAAATAATGAGAAATCATGTTGAAAAGGTTTACAATAAAGATAAAACATGTCTAAATTTTATTGGATGATGATATTACAACCATATCTCATGTCATATTTGAATTGAGTCATTTTTTGAGGTTTTTAAGTGGGGTTTCATTTTATTATAAATTAATATTTTTGAGGTTTCCAAAAGTGCCCCTCTCTTCCCTTATAAAAGGGCACCTCCTCCCTCTCCTCCTCACACCACATTGAGCTTTCAATATATTACAAACCCTACCAATTTGTCTTCTTCACTTCCCTAGAAACCTACTAGAGGTCCTGGTCTTCTTCCAAGACCAACTTTAATTCCCTATGTAGAGTTTATGAAGAGGCGCGTCGAGGAAGAGGTAATATCATCTACCAATACTTTCTTGTTTCTTTATTCTTCTACTTCCTATTCATTAGTTGTTTCATTATAAAATAATAACATCAAAAAAACTAATATACTGATATTTTATTATAAATATGAAAAAACCCTATTTCACCTTCTACCCATCCTACGAAAAATGAAAACACCGCGTGTGCGTACGTAAGGACTATCGTCTCCACGCCGTGGTGTAATCATTTTTTCCACCACCACCTTACCTGGACAGATTTAATGGTGTAAAGAGTAAATATATATGGTTATTATAACATAATAATTATTATTAGATATTAAATCATCCACTCAAAATCTATTCAAAAATTATGGGAATGATATCATTGCTCGTGCGTACGTACGGACTACCGTCTCCATGAATGCGATTAGATTCATTTTCCATGATTAACCATTGAAGTATGATTATAATGTATATATAATAAATAATCATAAAATATATTTCATAATAATTATACTAGATTTATGTACATATATGTTTCATTTACATAATTCCATTCAATTCAATAAGGAAACGAAAACAGCGTTCATGTGTATGTACGGCCTACCGTCTCCATGAACGGTGTATTTCATTCCATTTATTGATCTATCATATATATTTATATGATGAAAATATATTATATATAAATAATTTTTTAAATTCAGGAATTATTTAAATCATAATATAAGTAATAATATCAAGAATAACAAATCGAAACACGTATGATAAATGAAACGATTTTACCCAAAACACGGCTTTAACATGGAATTTACAAAATAATGGGTAATATAAAGTCATAAGTGAACCATATATGATATCATAACATTGAATATGATCCTGTAATAATACAATGACATTATTTAAATCATTATACAGGAGTTTCAGATACATACAAAGCATATCAGATATAAGGTAAGGGATAACTTTTCCAATCTCATTTTTATCCGTGACTTTTTATTATTAAGTATTTACTGGGTTTATATTTATCATTTCTGTCCCAATTTTCTAAAAATGGTTTCATGTATTTTTAAAGTCCTTTTTATGTATTTTTGACTTTTAATACATGGTATTTATGGAATCTTTCTTTTGTTTACCATAAGAGGTACTTTTTGACTTTTTCCAGTAAAATTACGAGGAGAAAGTTTTTTTAAATTATAGAGCATGAACGGATTTTTACAGTTTCATAATTTCAAATTTTCATGAATCTTCCTCTACAATATTTCATGACTATTTTCAAAAAAGTCCTTTTCTTTTAAAATTTACTGGAATTTTGTGAAAGGAAAATGATTTTGAAAATGTAAGGATATTTTCCTCAATAATTCATTTCCAGTGTTTTGTAAAAACTATTTTCCATCTAAGATGAAATTATTTAGTATGATTAGGTTTCAAGTATAATGTCTCTATTATTTACATTGTTTGATTATTCATATGATTAAAGGTTATACATTTGTTTTATAAGGATTACGTTACGATGGGATGATGTTTATGAAACCCATTTTATTCTTTGTGTTATGATGAATGATTTTTGTTTATTTTGTGGAACAAGTAAGAATGATTTCATTATGAGATGGGTGATACCTATATCTACCTCCAACGAATTGGGTAATTATTTAAATCTCATGAGATAGACATGGATGGAACGAAAAGTTAATCTGGTTTAGTGACACTAGACTGGAACGAGAAGTGAACTCGATTCCGTAAGGGACTTTTTCCACTATGATGGTCTTTCCAGCAATGCCTTGGATACTATAGAAATCATAACACGTGTTTAATTAATTACACAATTACATGTTTTATTCCCATTCTAGTTTATCATGATTAATGTTCCTTTATGGTCTATTCCTTATGTACTGCAATGTTTTATGTAATTTCTCAAGATTTTGATGTTTAAACTTTAATTTCATGTTTTTAAGTTAAAATGTAAATGATTTGTTTTATTTTCTCCATGTTTACCCTTAATGAGTATTTGATCTCACCCTTTATATGTTTTCGTTTCCCCAGGATTTAAATAACTGTTTTAGGTAAGAAAACAAAAGGGGAAGATCTTTATGGGAGATGTTGAAGATCTTTCACCACGATTAGAAGATTATGTTCCGAGTTTCCAAAGACACTAAACTATTACGATACTTGAGTGTTGGTTCTTGTTACATATTATATATTCCAAAAAAGTAATGTAATGTCCATGTACATTATGCTTCGGTCTCTATAATTGGTATCATAGGAAAGTTTTAGTTAACCATTTGAAATTAGGATGCGAAAACTTTAGGGAGATCCCTATAAGATATTTCTAAGGTATGTCTAGAGATGTCCCTAAGGCTACGTATAAGTATAGGTTATAGACCTAAAATTATGGTAACAATCTTAGAATTTAACCTAAGATGTTAGATATTGAAGGTACTCCCCCTTGATTATGTTTTTTCCTCTCACACTATTCTTTTTGGGTTTTAAAAAATGGCTGGAAACAAGAAGATTCATGATAATGGGGGATATGATAGACAATGGAATGATATTCTTCATGAGAAACCAAATGAAATGGGATTTGGAAGTCCAAACATAATTATTATTCCTAATCAAAAATCTCATAATATGATCAGTAATATCAACTTTGGTAAGTTCCCTGACTCAAATAATAAGAGAAATATGGTGTTTCATGATGATCATAGAGGAAAAAAGTTAAATTTTCCTCATGTAAATCATGTGGGAAGAGGCATCAGGGAGAATGTTTCAAATGAACTGGAAGATACTTTGGGTGTGGAAAAGAAGGACACAAATCCATTAATTTTAAAGGAAAATTTTCAGTTAACACCATGGACCAGAATAATGGTATTGCTAAGACATCAACAATGGTTACATGTTTTAAATATTGAATGTACGGGCATTATGAAAACCAATTCCCTAAGGGAAAGTCTCATGAAGAGAATCATCATGGTAGTATGGGTAGTATTTATATTTATGATGATGAAGAGACTACAAATGATATGTGAGATGAAAGAATTTTTCAAGCTCGGTCAATGGCTTAAGAAGGTAGTGGAATGATTTATGTTTATCAAGAGTTATGTTGTATAGATAATGGTACTTTGGAATAAATATAGATCTAAGTATTGTTACACTATTGTTTTTCATAGAGTATTTGAAAATATATGATGAATGGTACTGGTAAACATGAAAGGTTATTTAGATATTTTTGAAAGTAGATGATATGCGCATAATGAAGGGATAAGGAGATAATGAGATGTTTGATAGTATTAATGATCTAATGACTAGTATAATGACAATTTGATATCATGGTTTGAGAATATAGAAATTTTGGGATTTTGTAATATGGAAAGAGTTAACTTTTAACAGCATTCATGTTTTCACTAAGGTTCAATGGGCAGTCATTTTTTCAAGAGAATACATGATTATGGTATTCACATGTTTGTATTATGACCAACAAGATATATCATATGATATACGGGGGATAAATGATGGTATTCACATGCTCGGTAGTTGAAATTTCTAGTAATAATTTTCATTATACTATAATATTGGACAGAAGTATTTTGGATAAGCCTAAAGATTGGAATGGATTATGTTGGACATAAGTTAGTATTGTTTAAGGCTAGAACATTTTTCAATAATATTTCTGGAATGTTATAATAGTGTAGTTTTAGAAATAGGACAACCCATAGGATGGGTGACAACCCATTGCATCGGACAATGTTGTGAAAATAAAACCCACAACCGAAGTGATACATTCCTTTATCGCTTACAACTGGCCTATAAGAAGTCCCCGGTATGTATACATTAGTTTTAATTTATTAAGTGCTATGATATATGAAGTATAAGTCCATTTTAGGAACCATATATGATTAATATCACTATATATGGACTTATGTATATTTAATAACTTTTGCTATAGTATTTTTTGAGACCGATGGAATGACCTATCCTTCTATTGTATGATCTGCTAACACTTCACGAGTGACAAATTAAACTTAATTTCTTTAAGATATGAAGTGGAAATTGTTCAAGGAACGACCAACAGTGAGATAGTAACAAAATCAAGAAAGTATTTCTTATAATTGCAATTTTTTCAACATTAGGTAAATGATATTGAAAACCAAAAATGTTGTCCTATTGCCCACATATCTGAAAATGAAGATGGTACCTTAGATCATCACAAATTTATGGCTTTGTGACTGTTGGCTTTTTCATAGCCATGTTCTCTTCCACTCTCCATCAGAACTTGATGGTTAGATTTCTCTTCCATATCCATATTTTCACTTATATTCTCCTATGTGGAAACCCAGTGATTAGTTAATTTGGGTAATCGTTACGTTTCATAATTTATTTTTTGAAATTATGTTTTAGTATTCCATTTTACGATATGGTTTTATATGAAGGAAACATTCATGTAATAAACCATTTATAAACCTGACGAATTTCGAGGGAGAAATTCATTTTAAGGGGGGTAGAATGTAACAACCTGAGATTTTATGAGGATTACTCTTTTTAATTTCATTGATGTCTTGTTTTGTATGCTACACCAAAATTAGCTTCTGCTATACGCAACACTATATTAGCTTGCAGTATATGCAACACTATTTTTGGATCGTGTTACACACAATTTCAAGTTCATTGGATAGTAGTTATTCTACGAAAAATTGAGTATATATATATATATTCAATGTATAAATTAAATATGGTTTGATTTTGTTATATGAAACAAAAAAGGAGTCTTTCACTACACGCAACCCTGACTTGGCTTGCATTACACGCAATCACAACCTTCCTCGATGGCATGGGTAGTACGCAACACTAGGTTTTACTAAACAATGATATATTATTATAATGTTATGAAATAGCAATTATGAATAGTATTAACTACATTTTGAACTTTATAACATTTAAATTCATATTAAACATTTTATAGAATAGGGTATGAGAACAAAATAAATTTTTCAGGTAAAATAAGTATTTTTCATAAAATGCAGTTTTGCTACCTTTGGATGGCGCACCAACATTAAATTTAGTTTTTTAAATGTTTATAACTTATATTTGAAAAAATAAAATTTTTATTTTGAATCATGATATAAAAATTAACTTTGGATAAATTTTTGATATTTTTCTGATAAGTTTCTTATTTTGATGAATAATAAAAATACGCTAACTTTTAATTTAAAACAACTTTTTTCATCGAGATAATTTATACGGTTAAATTATAATATTGAATAGTTTTAAATTATAAATAGAATATATTTTTAATATTTAATATAATTTAAGTAATTATCATTAATTTTACACTGAATTTATAAGTAAAAAATTTCAATATTTTGCAACATTTTTACATTTAAAACCCATTTTCTCAACAATGGGGTTATTTTTAAATTAATTTCTGAAAATTATGTGATTTTAATTTGGAAAAATTGATTCCATATTTAGAATAATTAGGTCCAAATTATGTTAATATGATGATTTTTATTTTTGGGCACTATTAATAGTAACTACGGTAAATTTTATTTACCATAGTTAAAGGTAAATCGGGTAGATAAGGGTAAAGATAATATTATAAAATTACTCAAACAGTTGTCTTAATATAATTGGATGATTATATTTTGTACTAAAAAATATTTGGGTTGAAATGGAATCCATTGGAACCCACTTGGATTGATTAAGACCTTTAATTTATTTTATTTTAAAGAAAGTAAAATATGTCTCACTCAAACTTTAATAATAAGATTATTTTTAATATAAGGTAATACAGAATATAAATTCGATTATAAATACTAATTTGAAATAGAAATTTTTTTTATTTATCATGGTAATTTATTTGTAATTTTTAAGAAATATTTAATTATTTTATTAGATTATTCATTAATGATGAAGAAATTCTTTATCTAGTGAAAAGTCAACAATATAGTTTTTTAAAAAATAACAATACCTATAGAAAGGACCAGAAACTTGACCAAACATTAGTGGTCAAGTATATGTATACCCTAATAATCCATGTGTATATTATTGGACCATTTGGAGACATATAAAACCTATTAGGACATTTATATTATATTATTTTAAATGATGTCAAAGATGCCACCTTCATAAGTTAATAAATATAACAATTTAAATGTTGAGATTTTAAGATGATAAATTAGAGTAAATATATTATTATGAAAGTTATTATATTTATCTTCATCATATGGTTCTATTTTTAATTCTTATGCAACAAATAAGTATATTATATAATTATACAATAATGTTGTAGTAATTATTTTATTAAGATATATACCAAATATATGGTTTTAAAAATACTAAAATAAATAATATATGAACAAATTAATGTGCCCCATGAATTTGTTTTGATGAATATGACATGTTAAGAATATATTATATATTTTGGTTTGATCATATCTTCTGTGTGATTTTTATTTAAATTCAAATAATGAATAGTGTTAAAGTTGGCACTTGATATTTTATAAAAAAACATATTATTAAATTATTTAAAAATCACAAAAATATTTATAAAATAAAAATTTAAAATTATATGGTCTAAAAGGTTATAAATTATCCAATTATGGGAAATTTACAACATTTAATTATGTATTTATAAAAATTTAAAATTTAGAATTTTATTACCACAAATAAAATTAAATAGATTAAATAATGATAAATCAAGTTGATAAGGTTTAAAATAAACATAAAACATGTTTAAATTTTATTGGATGATGAGATTACAACCTTATGTCATCTTAGCTTGGAATTGAGTCATTTTATGGAGGTTTTTAAGTGTTTTTTTATTTTATTATAAAATAATATTTTTGAGTTTTCCAAAAGTGCCCCTCTCTTCCCTTATAAAGGGCACCTCCTCCCACTCCTCATCACACCACATTGAGCCTTCAAGATCCGACCAACCCTGAAAATATATCTTCTCCACTTCCCTGGAAGCCTACCAGAGGTCCTGGTCTTCTTCCAAGACCATCTTTAGTGCCCTAAGTGGAGATTAAGAGGTGGTGTGTCGAAGAAGAGGTAATCTCTTCTACCAATTCTTTCAAGTTTCTTTATTCTTATACTCCCTCTTCTTTAGTTGTTTCATTATAATGTAATAACATCAGTATAACTAATATAATTATATGTTATTATAAATATGAAACAACCCTATTTCACCTTCTACCCATCCTACGAAAAATGAAAACACCATGCGTGCGTGCGTACGGAATACCGTCTCCACGCCGTGGTGTAATCATTTTTTCCACCACCACCTTACTTGGATGGGTTTAATGGTGTAAATAATGACTATATATGGTTTTTATAACAGCATACGGATTCTGAGAGATTATATCATCAACTCCAATTCTATTCAATAATTATGGTAATGATATCATCGCTCATGCGTACGTACGGAGTACTGTCTCCACGAATACGATGAGATTCATTTTCCATGATTAACCATTCAAGTATGATTATAAAGTATATATAATAAATAATAATGAAAGGTATTAAATAATAATTATACTAGATTTATGTACTTATATGTTTCATTTACATAAATCTATTCAATTAAATAAGGAAACGAAAGCATTGTTAATGCATACGTATGACATACCGTCTCAATGAACGGTGTATTTCATTCAATTTGTCGATCTATCAAATATATTTATATGATTAATTTATATTATATATAAATCATGTTTTACATCATGGAATTAATTAAATCAGAATATACGTAATAATATCAAGAACAACAAATCAAACGTACGATAAATGAAATGATTTTACCAAAAACGTTGCTTTAACCTGGAATTTACAAATGAACGGGTAATATAAAGTCATAAGTGAAACATATATGATATCATAACAATGAAGATGATTCTGTAATATGTCAATGAAATTATTTAAATCGTTCTACAGGTGGTTCGGATACATACGAAGCATATCAGACATAAGGTAAGGGATAAGTTTTCCAATCTTATTTTTATCTGAGATTGTTTATTCATAAGTATTTATTAGGGTTATAATTATCATCCATGTCACTATTTTCTAAAAATGGTTTCATGTATGTTTAAAGTCCTTTTTACCCATTTTTGACTTTTACTATATGGTATTATGGAATCATTCTTTTGTTTACCATATGAGGTACTTTTTAACTTTTTCGGAAAAAGTACAAGGAGAATGTTTTTAAAACTTATACGGTGTGAACAGTTTTTTACGATTTCATAATGGAAAATTTTCATGGATATTACTCTACAATATTTCGTCATTATTTTCAAAAAAATCCATTTCTTTTAAAAAAATTTGGCATTTTTTGAAAAGAAATTGATTTTGAAAAAGAAAGGATATTTTCCTCAAGAATTCATTTCACGTGTTTTGTCAAAATTATTTTCCATCTAAAATGAAATTATTTAGTATGATTATGTTTCAAGTATAATATCTATATTATTTATATTTTTTGATTCTTATTATGATGAAATGATATCCATTTGTTTTATATGGATTACGTTATGATGGGATGATGTTTATGAAACTCATTTTATTCTTTGGGTTATGATGAATGATTTATGTTTATTTTGTGGCACAAGTAAGAATGATTTCATTATGAGTTGGGTGGGACCTATATCTCCCTCTAATACATTGGGTAAAGATTTAATTCTCATGAGATAGACATTGCTGAAATGAAAAGTTAATCTGATTCAGTGATACAGGACTAGAATGAGGACCAAACTCGATTCCATAAGGGACTTTGTCCACTATGATGGTCTTGTCAGCAGTTCCTTGGCTACTATGGAAATAATAACATGTGTTTAATATATTCCACAATTAAATGTTTTATTCAAAATCTAGTTTATCATGATTAATTTTCCTTTATGATCGATTCCTTATGTACTGCAATGTTTTATGTCATTGCTCGAGATTTTGATGTTTAAACATTATGGTCATGTTTTTAAGTTCACATGTATATGATTTGTTTTATTTTCTCTATGCTCACCCTTACTGAGAATTTGAGATCACAATTTATATTTTTTCATTTCCCCATGATTTAAAGAAAGGTTTTAGGTAAGAAAAAAATAGGGGAAGATATTTATGGGAGATGTTAAAGATCTTTCACCATGATTACAAGATTATGTTCTGTGTTTCCATAGACACTAACCTATTACAGTCTTTGAGTGTTGGTTCTTGTTATGTAATAATTATTCCACAAAAGTAATTTAATGTCCATGTATATCATGATTGGGTCTCTACACCATGAATAAGGGGAAATAAAACCCAATGTAAAACCGCCCTTTCACCCCATTTCTCATCCAAGTCATGGGTATAAACCACCTTAACATCATACCCCAGTAGTGGTGCCAATAAGAGTGTCACAAAACCATCTACAAATCACCACAACCAAACACCATACTTTTGAAAAAATTGGAGGCCAATTAACATAAAAAATCCCCAACACCAAGGTCATATATCAGCAACAGAAGAGTCACCAAAATTTCAAACCCAAAACTATCATAAACCAAGAGAAATCTAAGAACCGAAAAAGGAATTAACCCAAAGCATGGAATTGAAAATCCATGTTGGACATTTCTCCCCACTATAAATCTTTCTGTCCCCATAAAACCACATCAAATGAAATGAAAAACCAAACACAACTAATAAACCTAGATATAGTCCTCTTCCAAGATTCGGTCCACCCCTTGAAAGGCCAAAACACCTCCAGTGATCAATTAATGAAGGATAATTTCAAAAATCCAAACATACATCACTCTCATAAAATTAACAAGAACATTCAGATTTTATCACCAAATAAAACTCCTCAAACACTACCCAAATAGGTTTTGAACAATTTACCCAGATGAACAACATCAACGAACAAGGTCAAACTTGCCTTGCTTTAACCAAACCATTGGGAATTCTCTAATCCCAATATTTATCCAAGGAAGATGTAGGTGGTGAGAAAGCTCAGAACAAGACTACTTACTACCAATCCAATACTAAGGATCATTCTGAGTTACTATTATGTGGAGACATAAATGGGCTCCCCGCCATAAGAGACAACTCAAATTTTCCCAAGATAGGATCGGGACACTAACAGGGGGAGGCCCAAATAAACTCTCAGTACAAGGTGTAGACTCCCATTAAGTGTAAGATCCCGGTTTTTGGAATGGTATGTTTTCGTTATGTTTTGGTTGAATCCCTTGTTTCGGGATTCAAAGGATGTCTTCTGGAAGCATGAGAGGTTTTGGGGATGTTTCGGGGCCTTGTGGCATGAATGAAAGGAAAGCTGGGCAGGACAAGCCAGGGCCCACAGCCTGCGCACGGCCAGGGTAAACCGTGCGGCCTGCCCAGGTATACCATGCAACCCATCCTTCTCCGGACAGTAGCATGTGCATGGTTTGCGCACGGTTTTTCAAACCCTATGACTAAACAGTAAGGCCTCGTAATGTTGGAAAAAATTACAAAATTGCCACCTCGAAATTTTAAGAACCCATTAGGTATTCCATATCCATTCCTCCCTCTCCACTCTAGGGATGAACCAAATCGCCCAAGAGCTCCAAGAGGTCGATCTCCCTCATTTCTAAGGAATTTTTGTTGTCGTTGGATGCAGATCAAAGCTCCGTGTAAGGCTAATACCATCCATGCTTCTTTTTTTGGATTAGGGTTTGTATCTTCTCTACCTCTTGTTCTGAAGCTCTAAAACCCTATCTTTTGGGTGAGTTCTAGGTTGAAGCTCCAAAGGCTGGTTAGATTGAGGTATAAGGACTCGATTGAGTGTGCGTTCGACCACTTTTTTGAAGTAGGTGGTCTAAAAAAGTTATCCCATAGTTTATGGTGGATTTATGCATGTGTGGCGTTGATCATGGTTTTATGATGATGAGCTTTGATCAACCTTTATGTGTTTTCTATAACAGATTCTTATAATGGTTGATGGGAACCCTAACAATCCCCAATGGATGCGTTGAGAATGACATGACCTAATTGGAGCCATCCATGGGATGTGCCGACTTTCCCCAGGCATAGGGATTGTTATTGAACAAGTGATCTTGTTGTGATAAATGGTATATCCCTTAAAGAATATGTTGGCATGATTTTTTGAACTTTTAATAGAAGTTAGGTGATGCACCTAGACTTGGAAATAACCTAAGGGTTATTTGAAATGTGTTGAATTGTTGAATCATGGAAATATTGAACGGGTTAAATGGGTTAATGTGTAATCTGATTAAAGACCATAACATGATAGGTTATGTGTCTAGTGTTGAATGATTAGTGAGATAGGAATAACACATTGTAATTGGGTGAATTGTTAAATGATGTGAAATGGTAATGTGTTAATGGGTTAAGGCATAACATGAATTCATGTGTGGTTTGTTGGGAATGGTGTTTTCCAAGGGGAAATGATATGGTGGGTAAATGGTTACTTATATATATAATCATATGCACATGGCTTGGTAGAGTGGGGTATGACTTGAGGATCTATGGCCATGGGTCGAGCGAAGACTGATGCTCTAAACTCCACCCTAAATTCACGGGTAAGGAATGAGGACTGATGCTCTATTATACTAACGGTTGCATCCACCCGGACTGGGGCTTCGAGGTGAGGATATGGTTGCTATGTGGGGTTTAATCCTAATAAGATAGGATAACATTTCTTTTACCCCCCCTACATGTGATTGTTTCCCTTAGACCCATGTAACATAAAGTATGTGATTAATCCATGGAAAAGTGATGATGATTGGTGTGAATTGAATGGTAATGGAAGTGGAAATGGATTTGGATTTGAACTGGATAATGGAACCTTAAATAATTACTTGGATATTATTATTCATATTCCATTGCATGCACTATCTATTTATACTTGATATTTTTTAGACACCATTGGTGGCGACCTACTGAGTTGTACTCACACCCTACTCGGGTCACCATTGGGTACCCTTGCAGACTTCATGGTTGCAGGAAATGGGAAGGGAAAGGGTCCTTTCTAGATAGTTGAGTGGACCTAGGTAGCACGTGGTGTAGGATCTTGACTTGAAGTCAGGACCATTTTGGGGATTTTGGCTGTTGTATTTATTTTGGGATTTCTGTTCACTGTTTCACTTGTAGTAGGAAATGGCATGTTTATAGTTGGAAATGGTTGTTATACATGTTCCTTCTTTATTGATTGTTGTTTCCATTTTTTGTTTATTTCTATTGTGGATTACCCTGATAAAAAGGGAGTATAGTCTCCCCACCTGTCCACAAAGACCCCCGCTGCTAGTCGGCAGCCTTTGGCGTATGGGGAGGTGCACTTAAGGTAATGTAACTACCCGGCTCAGAACATCAGTTTAGTGGCTTCTGGGTCGGGGACGTTACAAAGCGGTATCGGAGGAGGTCTTTCTTCTCTTTCACTGAGGTATTGTTATTTGGGATTGGTTTCCAAGGGTTAAGATGTGTTGGTCCTTGGTAAATGAGCTTGTGCTAGGGAGTAGCTAACCCATGTACGAGCGAAAACCTAAGACACCCAAGGTGGGAAATGTTTTTCTCGGTTGTGTGTTGTTACAGTTCATGATATTTGACCATTGGGTGATGCACATGTGGTTGATGTGATTGTTTTATGATATTTGGCTTGTGGCCTTAATGGCACGAGGATTTTCTTTCATGCATCATTGTAGGCACCTAGGGAGATAGGTGACATGCATTTTGTTATACACGTGCAAGTGGAAGGTGTGTGAGGCGGGAAAGGAGGGTGCATCATGCATTTCCTAAAACCAAGAAATAATGAGAAGAGTGAAATAAAACAAGTGGTTAAATGATGTTTAAAGAAATATAAGGGTTTGAAATGAAGTGGAAAATGTTTTGTAAAATGTTGTGTGAGTTTGGTGGTAGTGCATGGTTTTTTACCCCATGTGGACCATGGACCGCAGTAGGGGTGGTTGGGGCGGTAAATTTTAGGTGTTAATGTTGTTGAATTAGTATATGAAAATGGGTTTTTGTATCTAGTAAAGAGTTTTTGATGAAGTTGTGAATGTTTTATTGTATGCGTGCTAAATATCGTGCTTGTCAATGTAGAGAGATACCACCACATTGTCAGTTACCAGTTGGGCAAAGAGAGGATGACGCTGAGTACACTCCTCCGGTAGAAGAGCACGAAAATGTGGTGATCAATTAAGGTAGAGAAGACTGGTGTCGGGAGAACGTGGATCACCTTATGCAAAATAATGGATTGGGACCCAGGGGAGGTTGCACCAATTATGTTTGAGCTGACCAGGGAGTTCTAGCTGTAGTACCCTCCAACCCTCGCCAGAGAGGGTGGGCCAGAGGTAGTAGAGTTTTGGTTAGAGTCTGTCCAGATGATACTAGATCATCTAGAGACTCCTATTGAAAAGTGAGTAAATCTGGACATTTATATGTTGTAGGGCCAGGCAAGACGTTGGTGGGACATTCCGGCTTAGAACGAGAAGGATGAGGGGATGTCGTGGAAGGATTTCTAGGAGATTTATCTGGCTCATTTCTACCCATAGACTTTGAGATAGGAGAAGTTTGCAGTGTTTATGAGCCTAAATTAGTGATCGCTATCAGTGATGGACTATGCGAGTCGCTTCACTGAATTGCGGCACTTTTTCCCAGTGTTAGTAGGGGATGAGGAAGTGGTAGCAAGGAATTTCCTGGATGGATTGAGATACGAGATTAGGTCTCATGTGAATATCTTCCTATTGAAGAAGTTTGCAGAGGTGATGGATCAGGCACTCATCTTTGAAGGGAACCTGAAGGGAGCTTCAGGTGGTGGTCTTGTCATGCCAGCTGGGCAGACATGTTGTGCATCTTCCGAAGGTCGGGAGCACCATTTGGAAAGTTTCCAACAAGGTGGTCAGAAAAGAGGGTCAGCCACTCATAGTGGAAACCTGGTGTTCAATTATCAGTGTGGTAGGTCGGGGCATATGCGCAGTCAGTTTCCTCGACCTCCAGTTGAGTGTCATCTATGCGGCACGATGGGGCATGTGTAATGGTTCTGCAGGAACCCTCATCTGACGGGTGATCATGATGATGAAAATCAGGTACTAGGTACAGGAAGGGGATCAGTTGCCCCGTATCGGGCAGGCAGTTGGAGCTCCACATGCCGTAATGGCAGGGGCGGTGCACGTGGAACTCTAGGGAAAGATCTCTCATTCCAGTAGGGCAGTGCGGCATAGGGTGCTCAGGATTGAGCCCAGGGTATAGGGGCAAGTCAGCTTCAGGCAATTTAGTTTGTGCATGGTGATGGCGATACTGGACCGTCAACTGTTCGAGGTACAATCCATGTAGATTATACGTTTTCTAGTGCATTGGTTGACATAGGTTCCACACACTCTTTTGTTTCTACTCAACTTCTGGTAGTTCTGGGTTTACCTATGGAGGGGGTGTGTGGAGTTATGTAAATTAACACCCAGTTGGGAGTGTGGGTTGAGGATATCAATTTGTGCAAGGGATGTGCCAAGTAAGTTGGTGGGTATCATTTTCTATGGGACTTATTCATTCTTGAGATGTCAAGGTTTGACCTAATCTTGGTAATGGATTGGTTGGTGTTGTATCAGGCGCACATAGACTGCTATCGCCGTAGAGTATCGTTCAGGTCACTTGAGGGTGATGCTTATTTCCACCGTGGAGAATGGGATGTTCGAGTAGGGCGTGCAAGACCATTTTTTCAACATGAGATTGGACTCATGGCTCAAGTGGAATGTCTCATGCTGGATGATTAATAATGAGGGGAACAATCTGATTTTCCTCTCATGGTAGATCGGTTTTAGGATTTGTTTCTTGAGAATTTATCGGGGTTACCACCCGAGATGGATTTCGAGTTCACGATTGAGTTTCTACCAGGAGCGGAGCCAGTATCTATTCTGCCACACCGGATGGCATAGAAAGAACACCCAGAACTGAATGTTTAGGATGAAGAGTTGCAGCATAAGGGGTTTATCCGTCCTAGTAAGTCTCCTTGGGGATCTCCCATTATTTTTTCAAAGAAGGCCGATGGGTCGTTGAGACCGTGTGTTGACTATCGTAAGTTGAACCATATGACGGTGAAAAATCGATACCCTCATCCTAGAATTGATGACTTGTTTTATTTGTTGAGGGGTGCATTAGTGTTTTCTAAGATTGATCTGAGGTCAGGTTATCACCAGATGAGGGTGAGGTCTTCTGACGTACCGCTGACAGCTTTCCAGAGTCCGTATGGGTTCTTTGAGTTTGTGGTAATGCCTTTCGGCTTGACCAATGCACCTGCGATGTTTATGACTTTGATGAACCTAATATTTCATCCCTATCAAGATAATTTTGTGATTTTATTTATTGAAAATATCTTAGTGTACTCGAAAACTCATGACGATCATGCCCAACATCTTGAAATCGTCTTGGGTATGCTAAGAGATCATACACTATAAGCCAAGCTATCAAAGTGTCAATTCTGGATAGGTGAGGTTTATTTTCTGGGTCACATCATCTCATAGAAAGGTGTGTCAGTGGATCCAAAGAAGGTGCAGGCAGTTGTATCCTGGGAGCTTCCCAAGAGTGTTTCTGATATTTGGAGTTTTATGGGTTTGGTCGGGTATTACCGAAGGTTCATTCAGGATTTCTCTCGCTTGGAATCACCACTCTCGGGCTTGACCCTAAATGGAATCAGGTTCAAGTGGTCTGAGGCTTCTGATAATTCCATCCTAGAGTTGAAGAAGCAGTGGACGACCACACCTATCTTGATCATACCTAATCCAGGTAAGAATTACATTGTGTTTTGTGATGCTTCTCGAGTCGGACATGATGTTGTGTTGATGCAGGATGAGCGGGTTGTGGCTTATGGGTCAAGCCATCTGAGACCCCATGAGAGGAAATATCCCACTCATGACCTTGAGTTGGCTGCAGTGGTGTACGCCTTGAAGTGCTGGAGGCACTATCTGTTGGGAGAACGGTTTGCTGTGTTTACTAACCATAAGAGTTTAAAGTACATCTTATCACAACGGGATCTGAACCTTAAACAGGGAAGAAGGGATGAATACCTCTAGTATTTTGACTTTGAGTTGGTATACATGATGGTGAAGGGAAGTAGTGTTGTTGATTCTCTGAGAAGGAAGATTACAGATCAGGTGGTCAGGGGTCCAGCACCGAGTGGAAGGTGATGGCCTTGTTTGTAAAGATGCACATGGAGGTGCAGGAGGAGAGTGGTCAGGTCACTATTGATTCCTTAATGATGGAGTCGGCGCTTTTGAGTCGAGTTAAGGAAGGTCAGCTTGACATTCTTGAGTGTTTGATCACGAAGTAAAATCTTAAAGGTGGGGAGTTTTCCTATGGTTGGACCGTCGGCGTGGATGGTGTTGTTTGTAACGCCCTGACCCCGATTACCCAGAGTCGGTGCATTATTTTAATACATTGGCATGATCACAAGGGATCAAATCCCGAATGACCGATCAGTTTAGTAGCCATGGAAACACTAGAGGTATTCATAAGCCATACATTACATCATAAATTAAAAAAACTACAACAACATCTTTTCGTCATATCCCCTCATACTATCCTTGCAGTTCATTCATAAAATACTTCTTCACATCCTAGGAAAAATAAAACAATGAAAGTGGTGATCTTAGATTCTCAATATGGATAACAATATAGCAGAAACTTTCATAAATAAACATAAACATTTAAGGCAATGTATAACAAAAACAAAAAGCCTTTTAAACTTGAACTTCATCATAATATGGAAAACATAAAATAAAATAATTCCATTTAATTATTCACATGGATATTCTACTAATCGAATAATCACATGAAATATCAATAAAAACTTTCATAAAAGGGAATGCATAATTCCGAACATTAATATCTGTGTTAAGGCCTCGTGCCAAGAACTAAGGAATAACAGTAACCGGAACCCAACCCGGAGTGCCTCTAATAACCGGACACCAAACCAGAGTGCCTCTAATCACCGGACACCAACCTGAAGGGTCTGTTGTAACCAGATCCCAACCCAGAGGTCTTACTTTTTCTGGACCCCAACCCAAATCATATTAGTCCAACACATTCATCTTATGAAGAGGATGAAATATAACATAAACATTTGTATTAAAACTAGCATACGGAATGCCAAAACAATAATCATAAACTTTTAGTGGCATAAAAATAACTCATCCATAGTCAAACATATCACAAAACCTTAAATACAATATGGATGATTTGTATCATAATAAATAATCTTCAAACAAGTGTAAAATTTATCAAAGGATGTTGAAAGAAGATTTTGAAGAAGAAAGGAACTTGAATGTGGGTGGTGAAAACATTACCTCTTCTTCGGGTTATTCCATTTGATTTGATCAAAATGGATATTTAATTTGATTTTATGATCAAAATAAGGCCTCTAGGTTGAAGTGAGGGATGTTGATATAATATTTGGGCAGGGGTTGGCCGAGACAAATGGCTTTGAAGGTGTTAATTAGTGAGAAGGGGGAGTGCCCTTTTATAAGAGGGGTGATGGGCTCCTTCGGAAAAGCTAGAAATATTATTTTATAATAAATCCATATTCGGTTTCTAATGGATACAAAGTAGATTATTTAAATTTTATGGTGGGGATAGGTATAAAAAAACATAACCAATAAGTTTTATACAGGTTTGGGTCACATTATTAACCTTATATTTTATTTTTAACTCTTAGTTAATTAGTTTGACATTTACCATGTCTCTTTGTATTTTTATATTATATAGTTAATAAACATACTATATATCAACAAGAGACCCCAAAGTGGTCTATTAATGATACACCTATCATTATACAAGTCATTTTCCCAAACCTTAGATTTTTAGCAATAGAATATGAATTAATAATATAAAATTTGTTTTAAAAACTCTTTTATGTCAATTTTGACACAATTTGGAATTTGATTTTTGTGAAAATCATAACAGCATGATTAATTCAAACTAAGTTAATTAAATCATTACTAACAGACCATATTATCCTATAAAATTAGTGTATTTCATAAAAAGTCTCAAATTACATTTATTGGGATATTTATAATATCAATTATTTTAATATTTCATTAATTTGGTAATTACTGCATCACCATTGTGTCACAAATAATTTAAATTATTTAATGTCTAAAAATTATAAATAAAATACAATTATCCAGGAAATCTTTTTATCTTTATAATGAATATTTACAATCTAATTTATCTTGTGTTTAATACTATATTAAATTTTTTTAGTAATTAAACATTGATTTTAACTCTTTAAACGCTTCTTTGAATTAAATAATACTAAATGTCCTCGTCTAATCCAAGTGGACATAAATGATAATATTTGATTCTTGAGGTTGTTTTTGGTCAAGATACACTTGTCCAATAGAATTAGGACATGTTTTATGGTAATATTAATATCATTTTTACCCTTAATTTCCCTATTTACTTTTAACCGTGGTAAATAAATGTAAAAAGTTACTATTCACCAAAAATTATTTTTATCATATTGAACCACATTTTACTCCTTGATATTAACTGTGTCTCTCGGATGTTTGAAATTCCACTCATAGAAGATGAATAATTATGTTTTACGTGAATTTCTAAATTCTCCTAGCAGGTGGGTAAAAGACAGTGAAATGTTCAAGAAAATTTTTATATATCTAAAAATATTCTAAACCAAATTCAATGAATTACATTGTAATTATATAGGTATTATGTATCTATTTTGACCTTAATTAAATTTAAATAAAATAAATTATTATTTAAATAAAAATTCATTTTTAAACTATAACTCATTGTTTTTTCACTATTCATCAAAAATTGAATGTTTTCAGAAAAATACCAAAAATTCAACCAAGGATAATTTTGATATTCCGAATCCAAATATGAATTCCATTTTTAAAGTTAAATTTATAAACTTTCAAAAAGTGGGTATTACTATTCATAATGGCTGCTTTGATTAGTCACGGTGTGTTAGAGTCTCGAAGGTGCGTACAATGCAAGCTATTGATTTATTCAAAGGGAAACGAACCGTAGAAGCTTGGGGTGTTACATTATCCCCTCCTTCAAATAATTGTGTCCTCGAAATTTGAAATTGTTTTTTGAAAATAGAAAGTTGAAAATAGAAAATACCTTTGTGGAAAACCCATATCGGAAATAGGGTTAATAAAATTTAGTTTTAATAAGAGGGAAAGGGAAATGAGAATGTCACCACAAAATTAGGGTTTCGGATATAAGAACATTGGTGGAAATTATAGACATGTAATTAGAGAGAAAAAATAAATATTTATAGGGAGTGATTGAGGTCATCAATATTAAACAGGTGAAAATTGAGGGCCTCAAAACCATCAATCAATGATGATTTTAAATATCATCAATTCAAAAAAACATAAGGTATTAGGATAACACACTTTTGGTCTTAATATCCCTTCCCTAAAGAATTAATTTCCTCATAGAATAATATAAATATATATATATATACATCCTGACAAGTAGAGTTTTCATCCTTCAACTAATTTCTACCACAAACTCACCGTTCACTCCAAAAGAAAATAGAACTCAAAAATATTATATTTATCCTAATAGTATAAAGTTCAATTCATTAACACATACTATTATAATCAAAAAATTATTTTGTAATAACCAGGTACTTCTTGTAGGCTAGTGGTAGGTAATAAAGGCCTGTCACACTATAGTTGTCGGTTCGATTCATGCAGATTTGTCTGACGAGACGGGTTATCGCCCGACCTGCAGGTTGCCTTTTCCTAAAACTATAGTATCATAATATTCCAAAAATAATCATAAGAAATGTCTTAAACTTGGACAATACAATCCAAAGTCAAACTTAATAAATTCCAAACCATTATCGTTATCCAAAGTACCTTTGTCGAGACTCTCTGTAAAAGGTATCTAAATTCCAAAATCAATCACAACATCAAATTCTCCAAACAGAGTAAAGTTTCTCTTATTGTAACATACTGAAAATATTATTATGTTTTTCATATTAAGACCTTAATGAAAAAACAAGTACTGTAGTACAATCCTTATATATATCACGTTATTGTCATAACCAGAATATAATCCTTGAGTCCAAAAACACAAATACATTAATTATTCCTCTTAAACTGTAGTAACGTCATTAGCATGGCCTTTATCCCTTGGCCTTTTCTGAGGTAAGTTTTCCTGATTCTTAGGACATTAATTTTCATTATACCCCATTTCTCTATAATTGTATCATTCAACATTGACAGCCTCCTTCTTTCCCTTGCAATCATGAGTCTGGTGACCTTTTTCTCCACATTTGTAACAAACTCCCATTCCTTTTAGGCAAGTACTGGGGTGTTTCTTCCCCCAATTTTCAAATAATGGAAATTATTTCTTTCCCTTTTCCCTTTATCTGTCTCTTGCTCCATCGTTCTCTTCATCTCTTTCATTACTTTATTGTTATATGATTTATAGAATTCCTTTTCGGTCTTGATAGCACATGAGACAATGTCTTCGTATGATGGGAAGGATTGTGAGATCAATGCTCGACGAAGACATGGTTTTAACCCACCAATGAAACAATCAATCTTACTTATTGGGTTATGTATATAATCTCTATCATACCTTTCTATCCTTGTAATGTTATCCTCATACTTTGCGACCTTCTCATCCTCCTTTTAACTCAGACTCAAAAATTGCCTTTCCATATCTGCTCGATGGTCACGAGGAAAGTATATTTCTTAGAAAATCACTTTGAACTCCATCCATTCCATATTTGATAATTCATAATCTTCCTTTGTGTTTTGAATCAATGACCACCATTGGTTATCATCTCTAGTGAGGCGGTAAACTACCATGATAACCTTTTTCCCTTTCACTACTCCCCTAGGCATGAAATATATTTTCTAAGGAATTTATCCATTGCTCAGCTACTGAGGTATTTTTACTCCCATTGAATGTTGTTGGTTGTTGCCTCATGAAGAGATCTAACATTGATCCTCCACAATACGGATCCGGGTGCTCCATATGAGTCATGTTATTATTCATAACCTGAGTGAGTTGTCCGAGATTGGTGATTAGCTGATCAGCACCAGTTTCCACACCAGCTCCACTATAATTATCTTGAGAAGTATGGAAATCCCTACATGAAGTGTGTGCATTGATACAGTTTCCATTTCTTCCATTAGGAGCCATTTCTAAACAATCTATAAACTAGATCAGTTTATGAATCAAAATACATAATTCCATACTTGTAAAACACTTAACATAAATTGAACAGTTTCTGGATATAATCCATAATCATAAAAATGTTTTCATTGAGGAATTATATACTCATAAACCCTTTATAATTGTTCATAATGAAAATGAGAATTATCCTAATCATATCCCACGGGAGTGTCATAGCAAAGAGTGCAGCAAGGCCCGATGTTGTGCACCAGTTCTCGTTCGAGTCTAGCTCAAAGTAGTGTTTTCTTGTTTTATCCCTAGGTTCATCTATGCCAGAGCCGCCTCTACATGCTCGTATCTAGACAAGGATGTATTGCTTAGAAACTCACAAAATATCTACAATACCAAAATTCTAGGAAGTTCTTCAATACTAACCTTCAAAGTCTATCTTAGGGATAAGTTCTCTAATCAGAGTTTATCTAAATCTAGCTTCCAGGGTTGGTAATAAACATCCTCTGATACCAACTGTAACACCCCGACCCTAGTTACCCAGAGTCAGTGCATTATTTTAATACATTGTCATGATCACAAGGGATCAAATACTGAAAGACTGATCAGTTTAGTAGACTTGGAAACACAAGATATATTCATAAGCCATACATTTCATCATAAATTTAAAAAAAACTACAACAATGTCATTTCTTCATATCCCCTCATACTATCCTTGAAATTCATCCATAAAATACTTCTTCACATCCTGGAAAAAATAAAACACTAAAAGGGTTGATCTTAGATGCTCCGTAAGGATTACAATATAGCCGAAACTTCCATAAATAAATATAAACATTTAAGGCAATGTATAACAAAAACAAAAGCCTTTTAAACTTGATCTTCATCATAATATGGAAAAGATAAAATGAAATAATTTGATTTAATTATGCACATGGATATTCTAATATCGAATAATAAGATTCAATATCAATAACCACTTTCATAACAAGGGAATTCATAATGCCGAACTTTAATTTCTTTGTCAAGGCCTCATGCCAAGGCCTAAGGGATAACTGTAACCAGAACCCAACACGGAGTGCCTCTAATAACTGGACACCAACCCGGAGTGCCTATATTAACCAGACACCATCCCAAAGGGTCTACTGTAACTGGACCCCAATGAATATGGCTTAATTTTACCAGTCCCCAACCCAGAACATACTAGTCCAACACATTCATCTTAAGAAGAGGATGAAATATAACATAAACATTCGTTTTAAAACTAGCATACGAAATGCCAAAACATTAATCATAAACCGTTAATGGCTTAAAAATAACTCATCCACAGTCAAACAGATCACAAATACTTAAATACAATATCGATGATTTGTATAATAATTAATCAACTTCAAACAAGTGTAAAATTTATCAAAGGATGTTGACATAGATGAAATGAAAACAATTTGTGAGAAATATATCTTTTTCTAAAATCATTTAAAAGTCACATAATTATAGTGAAAACCTTTATTTTGAAAACATTATTATAAGATTTTAAGGGAAGATTCGATGACTTTATAATGGAGGAAAATAGCCGCACCCACCGTATAAGTTAAAAAACAACATTCATAGCTTAATTTTGTCGAAAAGGTTAAAAATGACCTTGTTTGGAAAACGAAAAAAGATTCCTTTATAAAATTCATATAAAAAGTAAACAAGGGTAAAAATGTCTTTAACCCATATTCTGTATAATAGTAATAATGTTTTTAAATACATTTTTATGAAACATGGATGTGGATGATAAAGAGGTCCCAGCAGATAATTACATATAAACAACCTCGGATAATGAAGAGATTGTGAAATAAACTCTTACCAACTTGGTATCGTACGAAACATACACCCCATGAAAGAGGTATCATACAATAAATATGTAAATACACATAAATTAAAGTTTATTTAACGAAGAATACAATTATGGGTAGTACACACACCACACAAAAGGTAATAGTGGCAATATGGCACGAATCTCACGGGAATAAGGAGTGAGATGAAAACCCCTTACCTTGTACTTTTCCTTGGTTGAGGGTAGGTTAACCTCATTTATAATGGTGAAATATTTGTTATTAAATTAGAAAACAATAATTTACATTAATATGATATCATATATGATCTTATAACATTTCGTTGTTAATAATATTTTAGTATTATCGTCGTTTCGGGTGTTAACTTACTCGTTTTCTTTTATATGTTTTGTAACATAATCCGTGTTTGTGATAGATAGTTTTTATATTATTCATATACAGAATTATATCATGTGCTTAAACATTATTTTTAATCATCAAATGAGAATTATACTTTAATGGATACGATGGGGAATAAATCTCATCGTGTTTGTGGAGACGGTAGTCCGTACGTACGCACAAACGACAATATCATTCTTTTGGTAATAAAATAATATATAATTGGATGTTATATCATATATACAAAATAATTATCATGTTATATTTATTATTTACATGAATTAAAAATCATTATTATACCCATCCAAATAATAATGTATTGAATAACAATTACACCACGACGTGGAGACGGTATGTCGTACGTACGTAGGTATGGTGACATATCATTCAAGGGATGGATAGAATACAGAATATGGTTGTACCATATTTATAATAACATCAAAGTATATAGGAAATTCTATATTTATTATTTTATAATATAAATAATAAATAAATAAGAAGTTTAAGACGAATGGAACTTGAGAGAGGGTGGTGAAAACATTACCTCTTCTTTGGGTTCTTCCTATTGATTTGATCAAAAGGGCTCCATAGGTTGTCTTTCTAATCAAACTAAGACCTCTAGGTTTAATTGAGGGAAGTTTGGAGAATATTTTGGCAGGGGTTGGCTGAGCAAAATGTCTTTTATGGTGTGAATTAGTGAGAAGGGGGAGTGCCCTTTTATAAGAGGGGTGAGAGGCTCCTTTGGAAGAGCTAGAAATATTATTTTATAATAAATTAATATTCGGTTTATAATGGCTTCAAAGTAGATTATTTAAATGTTAAGGTGGGGATAGGTCTAAAACAACTCATCCAATAAGTTTTATACAGGTTTGGGTCATATTATTAACCTTATATTTTTGTTTTAACTCTTTGTTAATTAGTTTGACATTTACCATGTCTCTTTTTATTTTTATATTATATAGTTAATAAACTTACTATATACCTCCAAGAGACCCCAAAGTGGTCCATTAATTATATACCTATCATGATACATGTCTTTTGGCTGAACCTTAGATTTTTAGGAATATAATATGAATTAATAATATAATATATGTTTTAAAAACACTTTTATGTCAATTTTGACGCTATTTGGAATTTGATATTTATGAAAATCATAACAGCATGATTACTTCAAAAACATTTAATTAAATCAATACTAAAATTTCATATTATCCTATAAAATTAGTGGAATTCATAAAAAGTCTAGAATTACATTTATTTGGATATTTATAATATCAGTTATTTTAATATTTCATTAATTTGGTAATTACTGCATCAACATTGTGTCACAAATAATTTAAATTATTTGATGTCAAAAAATTATAAATAAAATACCATTATGTATTAAATCTTTTTATCCTTCTAATGAATATTTATAATCTAATATATCTTATGTTTAATCCTATATTAAATATGTTTTACTAATTAAACTCTTATTTTAACTCTTTTAACACTTTTTGAATTAAATAATTATAAAAGTCCTTATCTAATTCAAGGGGACCTAAATGATAATATTTTATTCCCAAGGTTGTTTTTGTTCGAGAAACACTTTTCCAATAGAATTAGGACATGTGTTAGGGTAATATTAATATCATTTTTACCCTTAATTACCCTATTTACTTTTAACCATGGTAAATAAAAGTAATAAGTTACTATTCACCAAAAATTATTTTTATCTTATTGAACAACATTTTAGTCCTTGATATTAACCGTGTCTCTAGAATTTTTGAAATTACACTCACAGAAGCTATTAAAATTATATTTTACGTGAATTTCCAAAATCTCCTAGGAGGTGGGTAAATGACGGTGAATAGTTCAATAAAATTTTTATATATCAAAAATTATTCTAATCTAACTTCAATGAATTACATTGAACTCATATAGTATTATTTATCTATTTTGACTTTAATTAAATTTAAATAAAATAAATAATTATTTAAATAAAAATTCTTTTTTAAACTATAACTCAGTGTTTTTTCACTATTCATCAAAAATTGAAATTTTTCAGAAAAATACCAAAAAATCACCCTAGGCTAATTTCGATATTCTAAATCCAAATATGAATTCCATTTTTAAAGATAAAATTTATAAAATTTCAAAAAGTGGGTATTACTGTTAATAACAGCTGTTTTGATTTGTCACGGTGTGTTAGAGTCTTGAAGTTGCGTACAATGAAATATATTTCTTTATTCAAAGGGAAACATATTATGGAAGAATTGCGTGTGACGTTGTTCATGTTCGTGATCGTGTGGTTGTGCCAAAGTGTGTGCGGGAAGAGTTGATGTGTGAGTTCCATGCATCAAAGTGGGCAGTGCATCCCGGTTTGACCAAGATGTACCGTGATCTCCGAAGGCAATTTTGGTGGCCTGGAATGAAGAATGAAGTTGCGGGCTTTGTGGCATGGTGCCTTACCTGTCAGCAGGTGAAGGTCGATCAACAAATCCTAGGTGGTTTGTTGAATCCATTTCCCATTCTAGAATGTAAGTGGGATGATGTAACAATGGATTTTTTCATGGGTCTTCCGAGGAAGACGCGGATGAATGATGAAATCTGGGTGGTTGTTGATCAGTTAATGAAAGTGGGTCGTTTCTTACCGATTCAGAAGACCTTTATAGTTGGCCAGTTGGGTGAGCTGTATGTTTGGGAAATATTGTGGATGCATGGTGTCCCGCAGACCATAGTTTTGGATCGAGATTCGTGTTTCACATCGTGTTTCTGGAAAGGGTTGTAGAAGGTGCTTGGTACGTAGGTGTTTTTGAGTACGGCTTTCCACCCGCTAAAGGACGGGCAGTCGGAGCATACGATCCATGTGTTGGAATAAATTTTAAGAGCTTCTGTCTTGGGCATTGGTGGTTCTTGGGAGAGGCACCTATCATTAGTTGACTTTCCCTACAACAACATTTTTCAGGCTACGATTCAGATGGCACCGTTTAAGGCACTCTATGGGAGGCCATGTAGGTCTCCATTATGTTGGCTAGAGGCCATTCAATCTGAGTTTTTGGGACCAAGTTTCCTGAAGGAGACTTCAGAGAGAGTTATGTTGATCCGGATGCAGATTTCTATGGTTCAGAGTAGGCCGAATTTGTATGAATATCAGAGGCATAGACCTCTTGAGTTTTCGGTGGGTGATAAAGTGTTCCTTCGGGTGTCCCCAAGGTTGGGTCACCGTCAGATTAGAACGCATGGTATGTTGGCACCCAGGTATGTGGGACCTTTTTAGATTGTGGAGAGGATCAGACAAGTGGATTACTGATTGGCTCTTCCACAGCAGTATGATGCGATTCTTGAAATGTTTCATGTATCGCAGCTTCGATGGTATCACCCTGACCCATCTCACAAGGTTGATTTGGAGGGTGTGGAGATTGAGGTCATTGCGTCCTTTGAGGAGCATCTGGTTCGTGTGTTGGATCGTAGTTAAAAGGTGTTGCGAGGCTTGGTTGTTCTGTTAGTGTGAGTATTATGGAAGAATGGGAACGTTCATGAAGAAATTTGGGAGCGAGAATCGGGTATGCGGGCCTAGTGGCCCAGACTCTTCTCTTTGGTGGATCAATGAGGCTTGGAAACTCAGCACAAGGATGAGCCATTATAAGGTGGGGAGGTTGTAAGATTCTCATTTTTTAGAAGGGTTTGTTTTCGTTATGTTTTGGTTTAATCCCTTGTTTCGGGCTTCAAAGGATGTATTTTGGAAGCATGAGAGGTCTTGGGGATGTTTCAGGGGATCGGGGCACAAAAGAAAGGAATGATGGGCAAGTCAAGCCAGGGCGCACAACCTGTGCACGAACAGGGTAAACCGTGTGGCCTGCCCAGGTAAACCGTGGGACCCCTCCTCCTCTAGACAGTAGCATGCGCATGGTTTGCACACGGTTTTTCAAACCATGCGGCTAAACCATGCGGCCTCTTAATATTGAGAAAAATTATGAAATTGCCACCCCGGGATTTTAAGAACTCATTCGGGATTCCATCTCCATTCCTCCCTCTTCACTCTAGGGACGATCCAAATCACCCAAGAGCTACAATACGTTGATCTCCCTCATTTATAAGGACTTTTTGGTTCCGTTGTATGTGGATCAAAGCACCGGGTAAGGCTAATCCCATCCTTGCTTCTCTATTTGGATTAGGGTTTGTATCTTCTCTCCCACTTGTTCTGAAGCTCTAAAATCCTATCTGTTGGGTGAGTTCTAGGTTGAAGCTCCGAAGGCTGGTTGGATTGTGGTATAAGGACTCGATTGAGTTTGTGTTCAACCGCGGTTTCAACGCAGGGTGTCCACAAGCTTTATCCCATAGATTATGGTGGATTTATGCTTGTGTGTCTTTGCTCATGGTTTTCCTTTGATGAGATTTGATAAACCTGGATGCGTTTGGTATAACAGATGCATATAATGGTATATGGGAACCCTCATGATCCTCAAGGGATGCGTTGAGAATGAATTGACCTAATTGGGGCCATCCATGGGATGTGGCAGCTTTCCCCGGGCTTTGGGAATATTATTGAACAAGTGATCTTGTTGTGATAAATGGTAGATCCCTTGAAGAATATGTTGGCATGATTGGTTAAACTTGGAATAGAAGTTAGGTGATACACCTAGACTTGGAAATAACCTAAAAGTTATTTGAAATGGATTGAATGGTTGACTCATGGAAATAATGAACGGGTTAAATGGGTTAATGTGTAAATTGATTAAAGACCATAACGAGATAAGTTATGGGTCTAGTGTTGAATGCTTAGTGAGATAGAAATAACACATGGGAATTGGGTGAATGGTTAAATGATGTGAAATTGTAATGTGTTAATGGGTTAAGGCATAATGTGAATTTATGTGTGGTTTGTTGTGAATAGTGTTTTCCAAGGGGCTATGGTATGGTGGGTAAATGGTTTTTTATATATATTCATGTGCACATGGCTTGGTAGAGTGGGGTATGACTTAAGGATCTACGCCCATGGGTTCATTGATGACAGAATCTCTGAACTCCACCCTAAACGCACAGGTTAGGAATGAAGACTGAGGCTTTATTCTCTTAATGGTTGCATCCACCCAGACTGAGGCTTCGATGGGAGGATATGGTTGCTAAGTGGGGGTCAATACTAATAAGATAGGATAACGCTTTGCTTACCCTCCTACATGTGATTTTTGGACTTAGACCCATGTAACATAATGTATGTGATTATCCCATGAAAAGTGATGATGATTGGTGTGAAATGAATTGTAATGGAAGTGGAAATGGCCCTGGCTATGAACTGGCTAATGGAACCTTAAATAATTACTTGGGAATTATCATTCATATTCCTTTTCATGCACTATCTATTTATACTAATCATTTTTTTGACACCGTTGGTGGTGGCCTACTGAGTTGGACTCACACCCTGCTCAGGCCGCCGTTGGGTACCTGAGCAGAGTTCATGGATGCAATAAAAGAGAAGGGAAAGGGTCCTTGATAGATAGTTGAGTGGACCTGGGTAGCAATTGGTGGAGGATCCGAACATGGAGTCGGGACCATTTTGGGGATTTTTCCCATTGTCTTTATTTTGGCCTTTTTGTTCAATTTTTCACTTGTAGTAGGACATGGCATATTTATTATTCGAAATGGTTATTATACATGTTCCTTGTTTGTTGATTATTGTTTCCACTTTCAGTTTATTTCAGTTGTTTCTTACTCTGATAAAAGGGGGTATAGTCTCCCCACTGGGCCACGAAGACCCATGCTGATAGTCAGCAGCCTTTGGCGTACGGGGAGGCACACTTAAGGTTATGTAACTAATCGGATCAGAACACTGGTTTAGTGGCTTCTGGGTCGAGGACTTTACATTAGCCATTTCCAAAAAAAACATAGATGAGACTCATAATTGGTCTCCCCACCATAAGAACCAACCACCTTAACTGACCGTCATGGTCTGGAAAAGGATAAGCAGAAAATGTAAAAAGTTGGGGCGGGCATAGGGTTAGTCCCCATAGTTTGTTAAACCGTGCACAAATTTTGTAGATAATTTTTTCCACATGGATTCCTAGTACACAGTCACTACAAATAATTCACAAAAAATGTGCTCAACCACGATGACACCATAGGTTTAAACTATTCCTACATTTCATACTGAGGATAGTACTTTGTATAAGTTTTTAAATGACCCTGGGATTTACCCTGACTAAGAACCATCTTCACATTGAAAACTATAGCTGGAGCTCAAATGATTGGAGCATCTTCTTCCTCGTAGTTAGGCTTTGGAAACCCCCAGAACAAAAAGTCTTCTTTAGGTGACACAAAAAACTACACCACATACCCCTAATGGGTTCACCAAGACATAACACACTACATTACTCACATTACATAAACCTGACATTTCACTGATACAATGGATTAGAAGATGCATACACATAACACCTTGTTTCTTTGGGTGAGACACAACATATGGGGAGGACACATAAAAACACATTCCTATGAAATAGGGGATTTTGATGTTTTTCAAAAGGGGGACATACTCCTAACATAACAGAGACTCTCAAGGGATTTCACGACCTTCAACCTCAGAGTCAAACGAGCACATGAAATCACAAGGTGTCACCGAAAATGACTATTGCGAATGATAGAAACAATACAAGTAAATGGATATTATGACATGTCGACACAATTATAGAAAGTGTCCATAACATCTAATCATGACCAAATTTCCCACACTGATGGTTTAACATAAACCCCTTCTTTGAAGAGACTATGAAAGACCCAGAGGCCCTCCTAGACACCATCCAGATACTAATCCACACTAACAACCCCATACCACTTCTACCTTCAAGGAATCATGTAACTTAAGAAACTAAGGTATATTTAAACAATCCATGATCAATATACTTCTACAATAATATCCACAAAATAAATAAAGTAAATGGTGTAAACTCAATCTCTAAAACATGATAAAAGATTCCTTACAATGAACCACTAGAGGATTTTCCAATGGAGAAATAATTCAGGTTGCACATCAGTTGTGAATTAACCCTTAATGGGGGAGTACCTTATTTAAAGATAAAACCCAAGGACCCAACCAAGATGGTCCATTGGTTAAGGAATACCACAAACCAGATCCAAATACATGAATGGAACAACCATAAAGGTGTCCCAAAACATTCATTAGAAGAGAATACTAATTAGTACTTCTACCCACCTTATCGACCAAATATAAACCCAAAATAATGTTCAAATATGAGGGTTTATTGGACTCAAAACATCCCACAACATAACAATTTTCCAAAAACACATAATACACACCATTCCAATCTATCTATCAAATCATAATGTTTTCTTTTATAAACATTCCTTTGAAAACAAATGGTTTAGCGGTTAGCGTATCCAACAATGGTACCCCATGGTCATCACACTCGCATGTTTTCCATGCCACGCCAGCCACCATCCTCACATCCATCCTTGAACTCATCCATCAATGCCATCAAACCTCTATCTCCTAGATACCCACATTCATGTGTTCACTCACTGAAATACCAATGGTTACAAAAATATTTCTTTCCACTTTTCAAAACCAAAACAATCAACCAATAAATCATTTTTCTGAAAACCACTAACCACAAAATCAAACCCAAATTACTACATACCAAAATTATCAGAAAGGAAAAATAATTTAGACAATAATTTACTTTCAATCAATTCACAAAAATTTCAAAACATCTAATTCCATTAAAACACCCTAAAATTGTTTATGAAACTCTATTGGGAAAACTTTTTCAAAACTAACATTGATACAGTTTTTACATTCAAAAGGTGTGTAAACACACCATGTTACCTTTAAAAAAATTCTGAAATTTCATATCAACCGTTTAAATAATAAACCCATCCCTCTTTATTAGAAAATATTTTCACAAAAATTTTACAATCTTTAAAACCATGGCATTTTTCCTTTAAAACTAGATTCCCAACATTTCAAAACTAAAGGTCACAAGATAGTGTGAGGGGAAACTAGCATCAGTAGGTGACTTAGACATATGGTTGGAGACCATATTCCAATCACTTCAGCATTACAGAGAGTCTTCTTAGGAATATCCTTGACTCCACTTGGCTAGCCAAGCCTAACGATATCATTGAGACCGTTAACCCAGCTCTATTTCTATTTCCCCTAATAATAATCAAACCATGAAAACTAAAGGAATTAGATAAGTACTGGCTTTCAATAGATACATTAATCCCATCATGAGGTGTAGTGATTAGGAACACTGCCCATAACTAGAATACAATGTCCTGACAATCATAACTCCAGACTATCCCGATTTTTCCCCAAATAACATGACCCAAATAGTTAACTTGAACCTCCATTGATACCATTTTTTTCACGAACCGAATCGATTCTCCATCAAAACTAGAACCCTACCCAGCCTGTGACAAGACTCGAAGGGTATTCCTGATCCCCTTGGTCTAGCACAAGTGCCTGGGTATCTAGGTGTTTGGAATTTTACTAGTATACTAGCGAATCTGTGGGGTTTGGCCTCAATTTCACGTAGCAAGATTGACTTCTACAACACTAACTAAACTATGATGATGATGATTTGGGACCACAAGGTTGTGTGTAGAGACCCGAAGCTTGACATACATGGACATTACTTTACTTTTGCGGAATACTTGGTACATGACAAAAACACACACACAAGGATCTTAATAGTTTAGTGTCTTTGGAAACTCGGAACATAATCTTCTAATCGTCATGAAAGATATTCAATATCTCCCATAAAGATCTTCCCTTTATTAACCTAAAACACTTTTTTATATCCTGGGGAAAAGAAAACATAAAAGGGTGAGCTCAAATGCTCAGTAAGGGTAAACAAAAGAAATATCAATCACATCATATACACAAGCACATAACTTTTGGAAATCTTAACCTGCAAAATAGATCATAATTTCATAACATGGGATAAATCATGGCAGTGAAATGTAATCACAATAATAATAACATAAAACATGAAACTTTGTGGCATTCACACATAATCATAGAGAATCATTTCTTGTTAGTCAAGACTCATTGCCAAGACTATCTTAGTGGACAAAGTCCCTTTCTGAATCGAGTAACCCTCGTTTCAGTCCTGTTTCACTGAACCGGTATAACCTACCATTCCAGCCATGTCTATCTCATGAGATATCAAATCTTTACCCAATGCATTGGAGGGAGATATAGGTCCCACCCATCTCATAATTATACCATTCTTATGTGTGCCACAAAATCATAAACCATACATCATTGCATAACCCATGTAATAAAAATGGGAATCTTAAACATCATGACATCATAAAACAATTCATATATGATAAAGGAATTCATAATAATAATTCCATCAAAACATAATCAAATCAATGTAATAATAGGGATAAAAACAGAACCCTTTATTATCTTAGATGGAATCTATTTTTGATAAAACACTTGAACTACATTCTTGAGGAAAATATCCTTTTTACTTCAAAACTTTTTCTTTTCTTAACATGTCATACAATTTTAAACTAAAAGAATTTTATTAAAAATAAACTTGAAAGCTTGTAAAGGAAGCTTCTTTGAAATAATGTTTTAAAAATCCATTCAGGCCGTATAAGTTAAAAAAAACATTCTTCGTACTTTTGTCGGAAAAGTCAAAAAGAACCTCGTACGAAAAACGACAAAAGATTCCTTTCATATCTTTTACAAAAAACACATTGAAGGGTAAAATTAGATTTAAACTATTGTAAGTGGATGGAAAAAATATTACATATTGAGGTAACATGGATGTGGATGATAAAATACACCCAGTAAATACTTACGATTAAACAATCTCGGATAAAAATTAGATTGTGATATTTCCCTTACCTTAGGTATGACTTGCTTTGTAAGTGTCCGAACATCCTGTATAATGATTTAAATAATGTTATTGACTTATTCCAGAATCATATTCATTGTTATTATATCATATATGGTCCACTTATGACTTTATATCACCCGTTCTTTTGTAAATTCATGTTAAAGTAGCGTTTTGGGTAAAATCGTCTCATTTGTCATTCGGGTTTTTAACTTGTAATTATTCATATGATTACTTAGATCATGATTACTTAATTCAAGAATATAAAACATGATTTATATATATATATATTCATAATACACATATATAATAAATCAGTAAATGGAAAGAAATACACTGTTCATGGAGACGGTAGTCCGTACGTACGCATGAACGTTGTTTTCGTTTCCCTATTGAATTGAATGGAATTAAGTAGATGACATACATATAAATATAAATAATTCCAGTATCATTATTAGGTCATATATTTCATTAGTACTTATTATATATACTTTATAATCATTCATGAATGGTTAATCATTGAGAATGAATCTCATCGCGTCGTGGAGACGGTAGTCTGTACGTACGCACGAGCGATGATATCATTCCCATGGTCGTGGAATTGTGTTGAAGTGTATGTATACTATTTCAGTATCAATATCACTTTCTAATAATAATATATAGTTACTCATTACACCATTATACCCATCCAATTAAGGTGGTGGCGGAAAATAGATTACACCACGGCGTGGAGACGGTATTCCGTACGTACGCACGCGCGGTGATTTCCTTTTTCCGTATGATGGATAGAAGGTTAATTAGAGTTGTTTCATATTTATAATAACATATCAGTATATAATAAATACTGATGATATTACTTTATCATGAAGCAACTAAATAAGAAGAAGTTGAAGAAGAAAGAAATTGAAATAGATCGGTAATGGATATTACCTCTTTTTAACGCGCCTTTTCATAACCTCCACTTAACGAACTAAGGATGGTCTTTGAAGAAGACCAGAACCTCTAGGATGATACTAGGGAAGTGGAGAAGTGATTTTGGAAGGGGTTGGGCGAGCATGAAGTCTCAAAGTTGTGCGTGGAAGAGAGGGAGGAGGTGCCCTTTTATAAGGGAGGAGAGGGGCACCTTTGGAATTCTTAAAAATATTAATTTATATTAAAGTAAAAAATCGGTTTATAATGGTTCCAAATAGTCTTATTTCAAAGATAAAGTGGGTATGGGTCAAAATCCTATCAACCAATAGGATTTAGACACGTTTAGGGTATTATGTTAACCTTATCAATTAGATTTAACTCTAAGTTAAATAATTTAACTTTTACCGTGTCTTTTTGTTTTCTTTCATTATATGGTTAATACACTTACTATAAAATGCCAAACGAACCCCAAATTGTTTAGTATTAATATATATATCCTTATCTATGTCATTTGGTCGAACCTTAGATTTTTATGAATAAAATAACAATTAGTAATATAATATTTTATTTAAAAACTATTTTGTGTCAATTTTGACACTATTTGATATATGATTTTTGTGAAAGTCATAACAGAATTATATGTTCTAACCAAGTTTCTTAAATCAACAATAATATATCCTAGTAACCTAGAAAATTAGTGGAATTCCTAAAAAGTCTTAAATTAAATTTATTTTGGTATTTATAATATCAATTATGTCAATATTTCATTAATAAGATAATTACTGCATCATCTTTGTGTCATAAATAAATTACAATATTTGATGTCTGAAAATTACAAATAAAATACCATTATGTAGGAAATATTTTTAGATTTCTAATGAATATTTACAATCGAATTTATCTTATGTATAACCCTATATTAAAAATGTTTTAGTAAATAAACTTTGATTTTAACTCTTTTAACTCTTCTTTGAATTAAATAATAATAAATGTCCTAATCTAATCCAAGTGAGGATAAATGATAATATTTTACACTTAAAGTTGTTTTTGGTCGAGATACACTTGTCCAATAGGATTAGGACATGTGTTAGGGTAATATTAATATCATTGTTACCCTTAATTACCCTATTTAATTTTAACTGTGGTAATAAAAGTAAAAAGTTACTATTCACCAAAAATTATTTTCTTCTCATTGAACCACATTTTACTTACTGACATCAACCGTGTCTCTCGGATTTTTGAAATTCCATTTACAGAAGTGGTAAAATTATGTTTTATGAAAAAATTCAGTTTTTTTAACTACCACTTAGTAGTTTCACTATTCATCAAAAATTGATGTTTTTCAGAACATTGCCAAAATTTCATCCTAAGCTATATTTCATATTCCAAATTCAAAAATGAAGTCTATTTTACCAAATTCATAACATAGAAGTTGAATTAATTAATTTTATAATTAAATCCCGCTGTTAAAACAAATAGCGTGTTTTTAAGAAACAATATCTATCAAAAGATTGACACTTGTTTATGTCTGGTTTAAATGTGAAATTACATCCAATGACCAACATTGTATTAAATTGTAAAAATATATTCTAAATATACTTTAAAACTACTCAAATTAATAATTTATCACTATTACTTATTTTGTTTAAAAAAGATGTTTTTAATTATAATTTAGTAATTTTCACTATTCATCAGAATATGAAAGTTATCCGAAAAGTACCAAAATTTCACCTTAGGCTAAATTCGATACTCCGAATCCAAAAATGAAGTCCATTTTGAGAGCTAAAATTTCTAATATTTTAAAATGTGGTTATTACTATTCATAACGGCTAGTTATAATAATATTTTAATAGCATATCGTTGTTTGGTGAAACTCGGTATTGCGTACTACACACGCTATCGAGGAAGGTCGCGATTGCGTGTAATGCAAGGCAAGTCAAGGATGTGTGTTTTGCAAGCTCCTTTTGGTGTAGCGTACCACACAAGACATTAATAAAATTAAAAAGAATATTTTTCATAAAATCTCGGGCTGTTACATTCTACCCCCCTTAAAATGAATTTCGCCCTCGAAATTCGTCGGGGTTATAAATGGTTTACTATTCGAAAGTTTCTTTAATAGAAACCCACATCGTAAAAAGGAATACCAAACCAATCTTTAAAAACAAAAGTATGAAACGTAACGTTTACCCAAATTAACTCATCACTGGGTTTCCACGTAGGAGAACATAGGTGAAAAAATATGGATATGGAAGAAAAATCTAACCATCATGTTCTGATGGTGAGTGGTAGAGAACATGGCTATGGAAAAGCCAACAATCACAAATCCATAAATTTGTGACGATCTAAGGTACCATACGATTAATCAGATATAAGAGCACTAGGACAACATTTTTGGTTTTCAAGATCATTTCCCTAAAGTTGAAGAATTTGAATTAGAATAAATACTCACTTTATTTTGGTACAATATCACTGTTTTTCGTGCCTTGAACAATTTCCACTTCATCTCTTAAATAAATGAAGTTGAATTTGTTATTCGTGAAGTGTTAGCAGATCATGTGATAGATTGACATGTCATTCCATCTGTCTCAAAAGGTTAGAAAAAGTTATTAAATATACATAAGTCATTCTATAGTGAGATTAATCATATATGGTTTCTAAAATGGACTTATACTTCATATATCATACTGCTTAAAACTAGCTTCTACTAAACAGGGACTTCCTGTAGGCCAGTGGTAGGTGATAAAGGCTAGTCGCACTTCGGTTGTGGGTTCGATTCCCACAGCCTTGTCCGACGCGATGGGCTGTCGCCCGTCCCGCAGGATGTCCTTTTTCTAAAACTATATTACTATAATATCGAAAAAATTTCTATCCTTAAACAATACTAACTTATGTCCAACATAATCCATTCCAATCATTAGGCTTATCCATAATACTACAGTCCACTCTCATAACATATTGAAAACGATTACCAGAGATTTAATACCATCGTTGATCCCCATATATCATAAGATATATCATGTTGGTCACATTCCAAACATTCAAAGGCCTTAATCCTGTATTCTCTTGAATACCCATTGAACCTTAGTGAAAACATGAATGCAGTTAAAAGTTAACACTTTCCACATACCAAAATCCTCAAAATTATATATACTCAAACCATGATATCACTTAGTCCTTATATAAATCATGAGCTCATGAATACTGTTAAACATTTAATTTTCTCCTCATCCCTTCATTATGCGCATATCATCTACATTCCAAAAATCTTTGAATATCCTTTAATGGATACTGGTACCATTAATCATACACTTTCAAAACTCAAGGAAAGACAATAGTGTAACAATCCTTAGATGTCTCTTTATTCCATAGTACCATGAGATTACTTATACAACATTACACATGATAAACATGTAATCATTCCACTACATTCTTAAACCATTGACCGAGCTTCAACAATTCTTTATCTCACATATCATTTGTAGTCTCTTCATCATCATCAACATAAATACTACCCATACGACCATACTGATTCTCTTCATGAGACTTTACCTTAGGGCATTGGTTTGCATAATGCCCGTACATTCCACATTTAAAACATTTAACCATTGTTGATGTCGTAGCAATACCATTATCCTCATCCCTAGTGTTAACTGAACCTTTTCCTTTGCACTTACTGGCTTTATGTCCTTCTTTTTCACACCCAAAGCATCTTCCAGTTCCTTTGAAACATTCTCCTTGATGCCTCTTCCCACATGATTTACATAGGGGAAATTTAACATTCTTTCCTCTGTTATCATCATGAAACTCCATCATTCTCTTATTAGCCGAGTCAGGAAACTTACCAAATTTCACTTTATTGACCATATAATGAGATTGCTGATTCGGCATAATAATGATGTTTGGACTTATATATCCCATTTCATTTGGTTGCTCATGAAAAATATCATTCCATTGTCCATCATATCCTCCATTATCATGAATCACCTTGTTTCCAGCCATTTTCTAAAACCCAAAAAGAATAGTGTTAGAGGCAAAAATCATAATAAAGGGGGAGTAATTTCAATATCTAACATCTTAGGTTAAATTCTAAGATCGTTACCGTAGTTCTATGACTATCCTATACGTATACTTATCCTTAGGGACATCCCTAGACATACCTTATAAATATCTCTAGGGATCTCACTAACGTTCTCACATCCTAGTTTCCAAAGGTTGACTAAACCTTTCCTTTGATACCAACTGTAGAGACCTGAAGCTTGACGTACATGGACATTACATTACTTTTGCGGAATACTTGGTACATAACAAAAACACACACACAAGGATCATAATAGTTTAGTGTCTTTTGAAACTCGGAACATAATCTTCTAATCGTGGTGAAAGATCTTCAATATCTCCCATAAAGATCTTCGCTTTTTTTTACCTAAAACCCATTTTTATATCCTGGGGAAAAGAAAACATAAAAGGGTGAGCTCAAATGCTCAGTAAGGGTAAACAAAAGAAATATCAATCACATCATATACACAAGCACATAACTTTTGGAAATCTTAACCTGCAAAAGAGATCATAATTTCATAACATGGGATAAATCATGGCAGTGAAATGTAATCACAATAATCATAACATAAAACATGAATCTTTGTGGAATTCACACATAATCATAGAGAATCATTTCTTGTTAGTCAAGACTCATTGCCAAGACTATCTTAGTGGACAAAGTCCCTTTCTGAATCGAGTAACCCTCGTTTCAGTCCTGTTTCACTGAACCGGTATAACCTACCATTCCAGCCATGTCTATCTCATGAGATATAAAATCTTTACCCAATGAATTGGAGGGAGATATAGGTCCCTCCCATCTCATAATGATACCATTCTTATGTGTGCCACAAAATCATAAACCATACATCATTGCATAACCCATGTAATAAAAATGGGAATCTTAAACATCATGACATCATAAAACAATTCATATATGATAAAGGAATTCATAAAAATAATTCCATAAAAACATAATCAAATCAATGTAACAATAGGGATAAAAACATAACCCTTTATTATATTAGATGGAAAATAATTTTGATAAAACACTTGAACTACATTCTTGAGGAAAATATCCTTTTTACTTCAAAACTTTTTCTTTTCTTAACATGTAATACAATTTTAAACTAAAAGAATTTGATTAAAAATAAACTTGAAAACTTGTAAAGGAAGCTTCTTTGAAATAATGTTTTAAAAATCCATTCAGGCCGTATAAGTTAGAAATAACATTCTTCATACTTTTGTCGGAAAAGTCAAAAAGTACCTCGTACGAAAAATGACAAAAGATTCCTTTCATATCTTTTACAAAAAACTCATAGAAGGGTAAAATTGGATTTAAACTATTGTAAGTGGATGGAAAAAATATTACATATTGAGGGAACATGGATGTGGATGATAAAATACACCCCAGTAAATACTTACGAATAAACAATCTCGGATAAAAATGAGATTGTGATATTTCCCTTACCTTAGGTCCGACTTGCTTTGTAAGTGTCCAAACCTCCTGTATAATGATTTAAATAATGTTATTGACTTATTCCAGAATCATATTCATTGTTATTATATCATATATGGTCCACTTATGACTTTATATTACCCGTTCTTTTGTAAATTCATGTTAAAGTAACGTTTTGGGTAAAATCGTCTCATTTGTCGTTCGTGTTTTTAACTTGTAATTATTCATATGATTACTTAGATCATGATTGATTAATTCATGAATATAAAACATGATTTATATATATATATTAATAATACACATATATAATAAATCAGTAAATGGAAAGAAATACACTGTTCATGGAGACGGTAGTCCGTACGTACGCATGAACGCTGTTTTCGTTTCCTTATTGAATTGAATGGAATTAAGTAGATGACATACATATAAATATAAATAATTCCAGTATCATTATTAGGTAATATATTTCATTAGTACTTATTATATATACTTTATAATCATTCATGAATGGTTAATCATTGAGAATGAATCTCATCGCGTCGTGGAGATGGTAGTCCGTACGTACGCACGAGCGATGATATCGTTCCCATGGTCGTGGAATTATGTTGAAGTGTATGTATACTATTTCAGTATCAATATCACTTTATAATAATAATATATAGTTACTCATTACACCATTATACCCATCCAATTAAGGTGGTGGCGGAAAATAGATTACACCACGGCGTGGAGACGATATTCCGTACGTACACACGTGCTGTGATTTCCTTTTTCCGTAGGATGGATAGAAGGTTAATTAGAGTTGTTTCATATTTATAATAACATATCAGTATATAATAAATACTGATGTTATTACTTTATCATGAAGCAACTAAATAAGAAGAAGTTGAAGAAGAAAGAAATTGAACAAGATGGGTAATGGATATTACCTCTTTTTAACGCGCCTTTTCTTAACCTCCACTTAAAGAACTAAGGGTGGTCTTTGAAGAAGACCAGAACCTCTAGGATGATACTAGGGAAGTGGAGAAGATATTTTGGCAGGGTTTGGCCGAGCTTGAAGGCTCAAAGTTGTGTGTGTAAGAGAGGGAGGAGGTGCCCTTTTATAAGGGAGGAGAGGGGCACCTTTGGAATTCTTAACAATATTAATTTATATTAAAGTCAAAATCGGTTTATAATGGTTCCAAAGGGTCTTATTTCGAAGCTAAAGTGGGGATGGGTAGAAATCCTATCAACCAATAGGATTTAGAAAAGTTTAGGGTATTATTTTAACCTTCTCAATTATATTTAACTCTAAGTTAAATAATTTAACTTTTACCGTGTCTTTTTGTTTTCTTTCACTATATGGTTAATACACTTACTATAACATGCCAAACGAACCCCAAATTGTTTAGTATTAATATATATATCCTTATCTAAGTCATTTGGCCGAACCTTAGATTTTTATGAATAAAATAACAATTAGTAATATAATAGTTTATTTAAAAACTATTTTGTTTCAATTTTGACACTATTTGATATATGATTTTTTTGAAAGTCATAACAGAATTATATATTTGAACCAAGTTTATTAAATCAACACTAATATATCCTAGTAACCTAGAAAATTAGTGTAATTCATAAAAAGTCTTAAATTACATTTATTTTGGTATTTATAATATCAATTATGTCAATATTGAATTAATAAGATAATTACTGCATCATCTTTGTGTCATAAATAAATTAAACTATTTGATGTCTAAAAATTACAAATAAAATACCATTATGTAGTAAATCGTTTTATATTTCTAATGAATATTTAAAATCGAATTTATCTTATGTATAACCCTATATTAAAAATTTTTTAGTAAATAAACTTTGATTTTAACTCTTTTAACTCTTCTTTGAATTAAATAATAATAAATGTCCTAATCTAATCCAAGTGGGGCTAAATGATAATATTTTACACTTAAGGTTGTTTTTGGTCGAGATAAACTTGTCCAACAGGATTAGGACATGTGTTAGGGTAATACTAATATCATTGTTACCCTTAATTACCCTATTTACTTTTAACTGTGGTAAATAAAAGTAAAAAGTTACTATTCACCAAAAATTATTTTCATCTCATTGAACCACATTTTACTTACTGACATCAACCATGTCTCTCGGATTTTTGAAATTCAATTCACAGAAGCGGTAAAATTAAGTTTTATGAAAAAATTCAGTTTTTTTAACTACCACTTAGTAGTTTCACTATTCATCAAAAATTGATGTTTTTCAGAACATTGTCAAAATTTCATCCTAAGCTATATTTCATATTCCGAATTCAAAAATGAAGTATACTTTACCAAATTCATAACATAGAAGTTGCATTAATTAATTTTATAATTAAATCCCGTTGTTAAAAAAAATAGCGTGTTTTTAAGAAACAATATCTATCAAAAGATTGACACTTGTTTATGTCTGGTTTAAATGTGAAATTACATCCAATGACCAACATTGTATTAAATTGTAAAAATATATTCTAAATATACTTTAAAACCACTCAAATTAATAATTTATCACTATTAATTATTTTGTTTAAAAAAGTTGTTTTTAATTATAATTTAGTAATTTTCATTATTCATCATAATATGAAAGTTATCCGAAAAGTACCAGAATTTCACCTTAGGCTAAATTCGATACTCCGAATCCAAAAATGAAGTCCATTTTGAGAGCTAAAATTTCTAAAATTTTAAAAGGTGGTTATTACTATTCATAACGGCTAGATATAATAATATTTTAATAGCATATCGTTGTTTAGTGAAACTCGGTATTGCGTACTACACACGCTATCAAGGAAGGTCGTGATTGCGTGTAATGCAAGGCAAGTCAAGGATGTGTGTTGTGAAAGCTCCTTTTGGTGTAGCGTACCACACAAGACATTAATAAAATTAAAAAGAATATTTTTCATAAAATCTCGGGCTTTTACATTGTGGGTATGTTTCCTACTAGTGTCTTATGAATGAGAATGGATATTTTGAGGGTTACTCTCACAAGATCCGAGGTACATGGGACCCACAATGAGCTAGTGCCTAAGGGTTATTTTCTATTTCTTGTGCTCCTTAGATACTTTGTGCTTACCATCGGTATATGGTATTGTAGGATGGAAAATTCATTAGTTTTGACATTATTTTTCTTATATTTTTTATTATTTAAGATGTCCCAATTAAAAAATTTCTTAATTTTTATGTTTCATCTTTTTAAAATTGTAACTAGAATTTCCTGTTTATGAAAACATGTAAGATTTTCATCTTTGAATGTTTATCACATTGAATCTTTTTGTGGTGGTATCTTACTAAGAATTGTATCCCACCCTCCATACACCCTTGGGTATAAATAGACATGGTTTGTTTTGTTGTCGCAGGTTGGGAACCGATTTTAGTGTTAGTGGTTCAGGTCTCTAGCAGGTCCTTGGTGGTGATGTCTTGTGGGGACGACTTGAGGGTGGTTCCCCTTTCCATGAGGGTTATTGGGATATTTATTTTTGGATTTGTAACTTTTATATAGTCTTGGTGAGTTTTTTTAATATATTTAATTCAGTTCTAAATTTTGGTAAAATATTTCTTGGCTTGAAAATTCTATATTCTTTTTTCAGAATTTGTTTGTTGTTTATTGTTTATATACTTAGGTAAATAATTCGTGAAATTAATTTTATGATACCAAGGAACTTGTGCTAGTCCTTGGGGATCAGTAATGCCCTTCGGGCCATTTCACGGGCTGGGTCAGGTACTGGTTTTGATGGTGAATAGATTCGGTTCCTGACATATACTATCATGGATCTTGTTTTTTCATTCTATTTTGATAATTTATTATACACCATGAAGAATTATTCCATGAATAATGGTTATGAACTATGATATGCAGAGTGTGGATATAAAATATAAAGTTCAATTTTACATGCCCTTATTCTCATTTTATAGTTATTTTATCATTGATATATCCATTATTTATCCTAACTCAGCATCTAAACTCACCATTTATTATGTTTCCTTTCCCCAGGTTATGAAGACTGGTTTTGGAAATGATATGTTTATGGAGGGTTCTTGTTATGGTGAACATAGTCGGAGATAATGTAGATAATTTATGAACTGATTTTTTATGTCTCCTATTTTTCAATGCACTAGAACTATATGATTTTAGCATGGATCATTATCTTATACAATTAATATTAATATATTAAGATTCTATATCAATGAATGAATGGTATGGGTCACTATATAGGGATATACCATGGTATATTTTTTTAATGCATATTTTTATTGTATTAGTTTTTAATTTGAAACTATTTACCCTTTCTACCTATTTTATTTCATATAAAAGTAAAATTCTTACTTTTATATTTTTTATTTTTAGTTATTATCTTTTATTCTTTACGATGTTGTTTCACATTTTTTTTATATATGTGTGAATTTCAAGTAGGTCATTATCATTTTCCATTAATGAAGAATGTGGTTAGAAAAAATTATTTTGGATTTGATATGGATCTCATTCATTATGTTCCCATTAATTCTAAATATTTTGATTCTTCGTTTGTATTTGTATTTGGTATTTATAGTTTTAAAATTATATGAATCATTAGTTCAACTATATGTGATTGGTTTTATAATAATATTGAAATTTTTTAATGTTCATTCTAGTTTGAACATCACTAGTGTTTACAGACTCTGATTTTAGTGTCTGAACATGGGACGTTTATTTTTAATGGATTATTTTTTTTATTACATTACGTAACTTTTAATAATTTAAATAGTTATAATTTATCAAAACATTAAATTATTTGAAATGAATAGTAATTATTTGTTTAATTTTCATGAATAATTTTTTCAGAATAATTTTGTGGATTCTATATTTTTCTTCTGTTTTCTTATGTATTACATTTACATAGGTTATGAATGATTCTTTTTACCAATATTTTTCCTTATTAATTTTTGTTTTACATTTATAAGAATTTAATTGTACCCTTACAAAAATATAATAAATTATACATTATCTTTACATGAATAAATATTTGGTTTATGGAAGTAATAAAACTCTATTCTTTCATTTAAAAAAAATCTATTATGCCCTTACATGAGTCTGCCTGATTAATTTTACAGTTCTGAAATAATCCTCGTAACCTTTACAGAAATATAGGCCTTAGTCTTACCCTTACATGAGAATCCAAATTTTCATTTTCATGAGTTATTTTAGTAAATTTAATTGAGTATTATGCCACCTTTATGTAATATTTGTTATCCATTATTCATATTTACTCATCATCTGGAAATCATTCATATCAACTCCATGTATAGATTATATGATCTATCAATCAACCATGATATGGATACCATGGATAGATACTATATGAGTTACAAATCGACTGTGACTATCAAATATACCATATGTAAGAAACCACAAACCTAAATCATCTAAAATCTTGTGTAGATGGAATTATACTATTGACAATAAGAATTTTGACCTATTGTGACTATGTTTTTTTATTTCACTCATGTTTGTTTGATTCCACATGTATGTGTATTTTTATGATAATGGAAACCCTTAAAAATTATAATATGAGGATTATAACATGTAAATTATCTCTTAATGTGGATTAAATAATACATCGAGTAATATTTGAATTATTAAATGAACTGTTAATCTATAAGGTTTAGTACTCTATTTTTTTTAATATTTTTATTTTTCTAATTACTGAATGTTTATTGAAATTTATTTTATCACTTTATTATTTCTTATAATTTTTAATGATAATGACAAAATTTTTGTAAAAATATTTTTTATAGGAATATCGTGGAATATTTTTTTTGAATAATGTGATACATCCATGCATGTAATAGAAATGTGTTTCTATTTCTCAAAATGTTTCATATTGATAAGATATTATAGAAAATATTTTACTGGTGAATAATGTGGTGATCCTGAATCACCTATTTTTGATATTGAAATATATAAATTGCTAAATAAAATTTATCTAAATGGTTTAAGATAGAGACATATTCACTACCTCATTTTAAGAATACCAAAATTCATTTCACCTTAAATCCGGATTATGATTTTGTATTTATAATTAAAGTTTAGATTAAATGAGTTGTTATTTGTGAAATTAGTGATTGAGAGACAATATATACTACCAAATATCCAATGGTATTATTCTAGTTCTTTTGTATCCTGGTTGTCTTATTTTAATTCTTTTATTTGGGAATCATTTTTTGGTTCATGCTTTTCCCACCAATAAATATGTAATCGTTTATTTCCTAAAATATAAATGGTACATATGATTTGATTTGTGACACACATTTAAAAATTAAAGTATTTATTATTTCTGTTATTCTTTGGTCTATATGAAGGTGCAACATTCTAATTGGTTATTACTCTATTCCAAATTTAGGTTTTTAGTGGGTAGATATCATCTTAAGGAGTATAATATATTGAAGAGTAGATATAGGTTAATGTTGAACTTAACTATTATTTAATTTCATGTACTATTTTTCATACATTTTTCAATTCATTTCATTTTTCTTATCCAGAAATATTATACTTCCCAATAATATTATATAAATTCGATCAATGGTTTTATTAATATTACGTGAACACTATTCCTATATTTATCCAATATTAAATTCTGAATGAGTTATTAACTCATATATTTTTATTTTAAATGACGTTTTAATAGTTTATTCACACCCTCTATATTTTTTCATTGAATATCATTGGGCCGACAATTGGTACCAAATCTTATTGGAGTTTTTATATCCAATCATACCACCACACTTCAATGAATGAGGTTATGGATATTGGAAGGACCACATGGAGGTATTTATAAATAATATAGAACAAAAATATTAGAAAACTTTGACAAAATCATATAAAATACATGATGTTGATTTGGACTCATTAACTTTTAATGTTGTAGTAGAATCAGTTTTAATCTACAAGAATTATAAACATTATTTTTTGTTCTTTAAGTAAAAATATGTATTGTTATATTTCATCTTATAAAACTACAAATATAATTTTTAAGAATTTATAAGTAACTCATAAAATAACTAAAAAATTATTGGGGATAATAGTTGGAATTAATAGATATGAGTTATAGAAATTCAAAATGTTTTTTCGTGAAATCATCAATAAGATTTAAAATAGATTTATAGTTATTATGATTATATGGGTTCTCCTGGGAAAACCATATTGAATTAATTTATTATTGAAATTTTTATTAAATTCCTATGTATAAAGTGGAACTGAAAGAATTTTTCAAATGAGAAAAAAAATTATTTCGTTGAATATTATATGGATTAATTAATATAATCATTTCTTCAATATGACCAATATCTTAAAAATAATAATAGTGAATCCCTTTACAAAAAATAAAGGCAGAACATTTTAATCCAATAAAAGGGTTTCTATTAAATCACCATATATTTAATCTCAATAAAGAATGAACATGAAATTAAATATTATTAGTAAATGGATTTATACCATATTTATGAAAAATAATGGTTCGTGTCGGTGACCAAAAATGGACCTTATGAAGGATGACTAAAATGGGAAAAAATGTAACTCAAGAAAATATAAAATTGTTTTAAAAAACCTGATATCTATGTTGAATTTAGTGACATATGATGTTAGATTTTCTAAAGTTGAAATAATAAGGGAAACATAATAAATAAAGGACAGATTTGAAACATGAATATCATTATTGATAGAGTTTTACTATGGAGTTAGAGTTAATTGATGATTCTCATGATGTGAAGGAGTAAATAAACTTATACTTTACGGATACTCATGAAAAATGATTTAAGAATTAATTTTGATTTTAGGACAAGGAATAAAACTAATTATGTTCTTATTAATTATGATTAATTAATTAAATAAAATTGCAAGTAATAAAATTATTTTAATCATTTTATGTTATACAATGAACTAAAAGGTCAAAAATATAAATTAATAAATTGGAATATGTGGTTGGTTAATGAAAATGAGAGTTGAAAAATTCTATATCATGTTACAAAACTATTTTTAGTACTAATATAGAAATTATCAAATGGGAGTATAAAAAATGAAATAGTAAATTAATGGATTATAATTTTTTGTCAAAAAAATCCATAAACATTAACGAAAATTCAAGGTTGTCTTGGAGAAAATTATAAACTTAAAAGGGAATTTGATGATAAAAAATAACCATATTTTCATTTTTTAATGGTCAAGAAATGTATCACCATATTATGTCCATGTATAAAACTAATAAATACAAAATTATTTATCTTATAATAATACAATTCTCAAGATGAAAAAATTCACATTATTAGAAACACTAAAGAAAAAAAGAATATATAGTTATATGTTTTTCATGAAATTTAAGAGGAAATATTTTTATTGAATCCTCATTAATATTTACTCAATCATTAAGGAACACTAAAATATTTATTTCTAATAAATTATACTCTAGATTACACTAAAATAAAATATATAAATATACATGATCCTGAAATAATCACTTTATTAATTCAGTTAGACCAAATATAATATTTGTAAGAAACCAATATTCTATTATTTATTAGAGAACATCCCTTAAAAGTATCAAGGGTAAATTTTATATGTATAATATTTTTACCCAATATATAAATAGGGATCCACTAATATTTATATGATCTAGTCAATGTGATATAGATGTAATTACATTTGGAGAAAATTATAAAATAATGTTTAGAGGTTTTATAGGAGTAGGTAAATTAAAATATATTAAAATCTCAATGGTTTTATATAATAAAGTAATTAAGAATAACCAAATAATTAAATCAAAAAATTATGACGATAAAAATAGTGTCAAATTTTAATTAAAAACATGAATGTTTTTGAAATAAAAATATTTTTTATTTTATTATAATAGGAATGGGAATATTAATACAATCAATTTTTTAGAAATAACCAAGTAAATGGTCTTGCATCTTTATTCTATATAAAAAGATGATTTTTTTGGATTATGAGTCTTGGACATACTCATTTATAGCTAATAAATTAATTTATTAAGAATAGACAGGTTTCTGATTCTCCCATTTTAAATGTTAATAATTATATTTCAAGTGATTCATTTCTAAAACGTAGATAATATTAATTTTTCTCTCTCTTATTAATATTAATACAAAATGATTATTAGAACTATAGGATATTTATTTATTTCAACTAATAAAAACTATTATACTGTACAGTAATAAGTATGTGTTATTATAGTTGATGGTTTTATTAGGTTTAGTAGGATTTATTTTATAAATAATAATCATGAATATTTACGTAAATTTTTTTTATTTTTGTTGATTAGTTCAATATAAAAAGCATACAAAAGTATTTTATTAAAATTTTATAAATGAGGTGAATTTTATCATCTGAATTTTGATGTGTTTTGTGAAGAAAATATATATTTTCATAATTTCTTTACACTATGAATAACACATCAAAAACATTATTATAGAATTGAAGAATATAACTATTGTTGAATTTTTTTTAATAATTCTTAATGAATTTAATTTTCCTAAATTTGTGTGGTAGAATATATTTCTACTATATATCTTGATTAGAAAATTATTTTTAATATATCCATGTAAAATTATACTTCATAGGAACTATTTAATTGATTTAGGCCTAATTTTTGTTTATTTATATTTTTTGAGATTGAGGATTTTATGGTACATACTAAGGATAAATAAGGTATATTTGATCTTAAACATGATTGAGGTATTTTAATTTGATATTGAAATAACAATAAGTATTATAGAGTACATAATATAAGAAAAATGTCTATAAATAATCAATGTAAGTAATGTTTGATGAAATTAATGAATATTTCAATAGGTATTTTCAAAATGGTGAAGAAAAATTTAAATGGATTAATTTTGGAAACTAAGAATATAATGAAGATAATGAATAAGTTGTGGGGGATGATATTACAACTTAATATAATTCATGGAAGGGAAGAACTCATAAGGATAACCCTTTATAAAAACAATTGGAAATGTTGAATTCATAATAAAAAAATAATGTTAGTTATAAATTTCTACACCAATTATACTTCTTTTTATTAATTTTTGAAACTAATATTGTTAAAAAGTTCAAAATTTTAAAATATATTGAAATTATTCATGATGAACTTAATCAATTTGAAATAAATATGTTCTTTATTTTATTAGAATCCCCTAAAAAATACTATATGAAAGAAGAGTTTTTTAAAAATAAGATATAATAATATTAAAATATAGTAGAAAATAAGGCTTTATTTGTTTCTCATGTTATTTAAAAGGAGGAAGAATTAATATTTTACAATTCCTTGTAATTGGTTGCTTTAATTTATTAAATTCATATTTTATTGGATTTTGATTGTTTTCTAAAATTTTAATTAGTTCTAATTGAATATAAAAATGATATTTTAAATCATGTAATTTGGGAAAAATTTCTTTTTATGAAACCACCTATATTTTAAATTTAAAATATTCTTAATCCTGGATTTAAACAGTCAAAATATTTGAATGTGTTATCTGATCTCCAAGAATTTTGTATGATATACTAAATTTTCTTATGTTTCAAAATGCTTCTCCTAAAGGAAGAGATAATCTTACATTGTCTGAAAATAAGGATTCAAATTATATTTTAATCCTAAAAATATATTTTGATAATATGGTGTTTGGTTCTTCTATTGATTTGATCCAAAATGAGTTTTCTAAATTTTTTACTTTTTAATATGACATGAGTTTAATGGGATAATTTAATTATTTTAATGGATAATAAATTACTCAAAGAAAAGGTATTATATTTTTATATTAATAGGAATATACTAAAGAACATGAAAAAAGGTTTAGTTTACATTCTAGTAAGTCTATTCATACACCAATGAGTACTAATTCAATGATGGATTCTGATGAATCTAGAACGTGTGTTGATGTTAAACTATATATATTTATGGTGGGAAATTTTCTTTATTTTAATATGACTATTACTGATATAATGTCTTCACTTTATTTCTGTATTACATCAAAGCATCAATTAATATAGTTTTATTTTATTCTAATCTGAAATATTTTAACTTATAAAATTATTATTATTAACATTTTAGTGGTTTTAAGATTTATATAAAAATAACATATTGTATATATAAATTCCAAGGTTAAATTTTAATTTCATAGTGTCATCAACAAAAGTTATCAGTTTCATTATCCATATTTGGGATTGATTATATAATGGCTACTAGTTATTGTGTACAAAGTATTTAGATTAAAAAATCATTTGGTGGTTTAAATATTTGTTTTGATAGAAATTTCATTTTATTGTTATAATTAAAATGATATTTATATTAAAAACATTTTACATCTCTCTAGAAAAAATATAGATTCTATATTTCATTTTATTTGGGTACGTGTTAATAAAGGGGGAATTAGTTTTCAATTTATTCAATACTAACCAAATTATAATACTTTCACTAAACCATTAGCTTATGTGAAATGTGAGAAAAGTTAAATTTGAACATAGTATGTTGGATTTATAATGATAAGGTTTTATTTATTTTGATTGAGTACTATATATATGGAATTTTATTAAATAATTAAAAAAATAAGGGTTCTTATTTTATTTCAACTAATTTTAAAAGAAGGTACCTATATTCAATTTATATTCAATTTATATAAATACATTTATATATGGAGAATTTATTTCAATATTTAAATAATTATAGTTTTAAATTTCTTATGAATGTCATTGTAATCTTTTTTTAATCATGTTGAAATTATTTGTTCACAATTTTTCATATTGAAGGAATGCATGTTATATGTTATTAATATATTATCATTATGAACATTATTATGATAGGAGTTAATGTGAAACAAATTTATTTAATTTTTTTAAACTATTTACAAAATATTTTATTTCATTGTTTTAAAATTTTAGGGAGGGGGATATTTTTTATAATATATGAGTTAAATGTGTAGTTTTATAATTTAAAAAAATGATGGTATTGTTATTGATTGACTTTGGGAATTTTTTAAATAAATATATATATATAATCACTTTATATCACACAAAATCATTTGAATAATTATAAATTCTCACATATTTTGTTCACTTTATCTAATTATAATTTTTTTGTTTAATGTTTTTAAATAACCATGTTTTTATATTTTATTATGTATTACCTTCAAATAGGTTGTGCAGGTTGGTTTTTACCTTTATCTAGACTTATTAGTCTATGTTTTACCTTTTCATGAGTGTCATTGTACCCTTTTTTAGGTCTAATAAATTTCATTTTACATTTATGTGAAGAAATTACTTTTATTAAAGTACTAAAACTCAATATTTACCTTTACAAAACTCGTATTCATCCCCTAAAAGAGTTATAAATTATTATTTTTACCTATACATGAACAAAGATGTTAAATTTTCCAAAATATAATCTTGAGACATACCCTTATGTGGAAATTGATCCTCACCTTTTCGTGAGTTATTTCAATAAATTTATGCTAGTACCTTGTTTACTTTATATAATCTATGTAATGTAGTGTTTCCCTTATAAATCATTTTGAAATCCAAACTCTAAACCACAAAACCTTTGAATAAACTATCAGAAAGGTATTATTAATACCTACATCATTAGTTATTAATCAATAGTGATTATAAATTCTACCACAAAAAGTGACCATAAACTAGAATGACTATAATCCCATATCAACAACAAGATTATTAACTTTTCTTGACTATTGGTTGTAAATTTTATTACATGAATTTTTTTTATTTCTCCATGAAGGTATGCCTTAAATATTTTCTAAACTTTATGAAATAGTTACATGAATATCAAAACATTTAAATTATTTCTCATCGAATATTTTAAATAATTTTGATCTAAGTTTGTATTATCATTAAAAATGTTTATCTATAATTTTAAAATCTCTGGTTAATTTATTATATTTATTTTTTGAATATATGGAAGTTTATTAAAATTTATTTTATCCTTTAATAATTACTTATAAATGAACATGATAATGTTAAAAGTTTAGTTAGGATATGTATTAAATGAATATTGTGGGAATATATATTTTTAATGCATGTGATATATTCCTATAGGTAACAATACTTTTTCCCATTTTTCAAATTTTTGCATACTATAAAGATATTTTAGAAATTTCCTCTGTGATAAATGATGTGATGGTCATGAAATAACCATTGGATATCATTATCTATAAGGACTAAATTTGTAAACAATAAGAAAAATAACTCAATGATATAAGAGCGAGGAAAATTATTTTCTTTAAAGGATAATTTTTTGTTTCCATTCAATGAGTTACCATTTTTTAATGAGGAGATTGTTCTATTATATTAAATTAGGAATTTACACTCCACATATTTTAATTAGTTTCATTTTTCGACCATAAAAATATTATTCTTCTATTTGTCAAAAAATATTCATCGTACTTGTTTCCCCACAAAACCATGTTCAAGTCATGTTATACATCCACATAAAAAGGTTAATCCGAGTTTTTTTGTGACTCTAATTTAAAATATGTTAGGTATTATTATTTTTTATTTTTCTTTGGTATGTAGAAAGGTAGGATTATATAAATTGATATTATTCCCACTCAAAGGTAAGATTCAGTTTAGGGGGAAATGATTTATCAAGATGAAGAGTATATTGAGGATTATATATAGTATCACATTGATCAAACAACTACAAAAAATTGTGTTTTATTTATATTAAATATTTCGCTACATTTTATTTTTCAAATATTCAAATATCATACTTCACAGTATTATAATATTTGAATTTGATCACTACTTTTAAAAATCTTTCATGAAAATTGTTCTTGTCATCATTTTGTATTGAATTTTTCTTTATATATTAAATCTATTTTTTTAATTTTTTAGAAAGCATTAAATGACTATTTTTCCCCAATATAAACTTTTTCATTACATCACACAAGGCTAATATGTGAATGGGGTGTGGATTTGACATTCCTATTTGGAAATTATTATAACACATATATGAGCATTCTATTTTCAGTTTCATGATCATTGTGAACTCCACGTGTGTAACACCCCAAGAATCTATGGTACGCTTCTCTTTGAATAATGTGACAGCGTGTGTTGTATGCAACACCGAGTTCTAACACACCATAACCAATTAAACTAGCCGTTATGAATAGTAATACCTAATTTTTGAAGTTATATATATTTTATATTTCAAAATGGACTTCATTTTTGGATTCGGAATATCGAATTTAGCCTAAGGTGAAATTTTGGTACTTTTTTGATAACTTTAATATTTTGATGAATAGTGAAAATTACTAAATTTTAATTAAAAACAAATTTTTTAATCATAATAATTAATAGTGATAAATTATGAATTTAAGTGGTTTTAATGTATATTTAGAATATATTTTTACTATTTAATATAATGTTGGTCATTAGACATAATTTTACAATTTAACCGAACATAAACAAGTGGCAATCTTTTGATATTTATTATCTCTTAAAAACACGCTTTTTGTTTTGACAGCGGGAATTAATTTTAAATTAATTTCTGCCACTTCTGTGTTTTGAATTTAGAAAAATGGATTCCATATTTGTAATTAGAATTTTCAAATTGTGTAAATAGGTAACTTTTATTTTTAGACATTTTGAATAATTACTGCGGTAAATATTTTATTTACCATGGTTAAGGGTAAATCCGGTAAATGAGGGTTAGCAAATAATATTATAAAAATACTAAATTACACTAAAACGTGTCCTATCCTTATTGGTTGATACATGTTCGACCATAGGCATATTTGGGTCGATTTTGGGACCCCATGGTGCCACTTGTAGGTGATAGGGAAACATTATTTTAATTAAGTGAAAATGAATACAAAAATGACACAGGCATATATCTTTTAGAAAAACAATTTTTACATAGAATTATATATGTTGGATTTTAGATTATAAATATTAATTATAAATATAAAAAGATTTCCTAAATAATTATATTTTATTTATAATTTTTAGACATTAAATAATTTAATTTATGTATGACACAATGATGATGAAGTAATTGCTATAATAGTGAAAAATTAAAATAATTGATATTATAAATACCTAAATAAATATAATATGGAACTTTTAAGATTTAAACTAATTTTATAGGATAATATGATATATTATTATTGATTTAATTTACTTTTTTAGAAGTAATCAATCTGTTATGAGTTTCAAAAAAATCAACAATTGAATAGTGTCAAAATTGATATAAAAGAGTTCTTAAAACAAATATTATATTATTAATTGATATTAAATTCCTAAAAATCTAAGGATCGTCCAAGAGACTTATATCATCATAGGTTCATCATTAATGGACCACTTCGGGGTCTCTTGGATGTATATAGTATGTTTATTAACCATACTATATAAAAATAAAAAGAGACATTTTAAAAGTGAAACTAATTAACTTAGAATTAATACTTAAAGATAAGGTTAATATAAGTACCCAAACCTATCTAAATTATATTGGTTGAGTTGTTTTCGACCAATCCCCACCTTAAAATTTAAATAATAAACTTTGGAGCCATTAGAAACCGAATATGAATTTATTATAAATTAATATTTCTAGCTTTTCCAAAGGTGCCTGTCACCCCTCTTATAAAAGGGAACTCCTCCTTCCCATTTCTTCACACCTTCAAAGCCTTTTTGTTCGGCCAAACTCTGCCCAAATAATCTCCCAACTTCCCTCGCTACAACCTAGAGGCCTTAGTTTGATCATAAATCTAACCTAAGGATCCCTTTTGATCAAATAAAAAGGAAGAACCCGAAGAAGAGGTAATGTTTTCACCACCCCTTTTCATGTTCCTTTCTTCTTACACTTCTTCTTTATTTGTTATTACCATTCTAAAATAATAACTCCAGTATCTTATATATAATATGATGTTATTATAAATATGGTACAGATATATTCAGTATTCTATCCACCCTTTGAATAACATGTCACCATACGTGCGTATGTACAGCTTACCGTCTCCACGTCGTGGTGTAATTGTTATTCAATATATTATTATTTGGATGGGTATAATAATGATGTGTAACTCATGTAAATAATAAATATAAAATGTTAATGATTCTGTATATATGATATACCATCCATTTATATGTTATTTTAATATCAAAGGAATGATATTGTCGCTCGTGCGTACGTACGGACTACCGTCTCCACGAACGCGATTAGGTTCATTCTCCATCGTATCCATTAAATTATAATTATAATTTGATGATTTAGAAATGATGTTTAAGGATTTGATATAATCCTGTATTTAAAAAATATACAACCTATCCATGACAAACATGGCTTATGTAACAAAACATATAAAAGAAAACGAGTAAGTTAACACCCGAAACGACAATAATTCAAAGATATTATTAACAAATCAATTTTAAAAGATCATATATGATATCATATTAATATATATGATTCCAGTATAATTTAATAACAATTATTTCACCATTATACAGGAGGTTAACCTACCCCAACCACGGAAAATTACAAGGTAAGGGTTATTTCACAATCTCTTCATTATCCGAGGTTGTTTATAGGTAATAATCTACTGGGATCTCTTTATCATCCACATCCATGTTTCTTAAAATTGTATTTCAAAACATTTTTACTATTTACAAGAATATGGGTTAAAGTCATTTATACCCTTTTTTGACTTTTTATAAGAGTTTTATAAAGGAATTATTCCATTGTTTTCCAAACAAGGTGCTTTTTAACCTTTTCGAAAAAATTAAGGTAAGAATGCTTTTTAACTTATACGGCGGGTGCGGCTATTTTCCTCCGTTATAAAATCGTCAAAGCTCTCCTTAGAAGCTTATAAGAATATTTTCAAAGAAAATGTTTTATTTTATAAATATATGACTCTTAAATGATTTCAAAAATAGAAAGAGATATTTCTCTAAAAAGAGTTTTGATTTCATCTATGTCAACATCCTTTGATGGATTTTATGCTTATTTGAAGTTGATTTATTATGATAAAAAACTTCTATACTATATTTATGGTTTTGTGATAAGTTCGAATGTGGATGTGCTATTTTTATTCCATTCATAGTTTATGGTGAAATTATTGACATTTCGTATGCTAGTTTTAATACGAATGTTTATGTTATGTTTAAACCTTTTCATATGGGAATGCATTGGAATTAATATGTAACGGGTGGAGCCCACTATAGCTCCTCGATGCATCGGTAGGTCTCATGAGAAAAACTAGTGTCTTGGCACAAGGCCTTGGCAAAATCTTATTTATAGTCTTGGTACGAGGCCTTGGCTATGTGGTTATGATAGTCTGGCATTATGCATTCCATCATTATGAAAGTGGTTATTGATTTTTAATGTGATTATTCGATTAGTAGAATATCCATGTGAATAAGTAAATGGCATTATTTCATTTTAATTATGCCATACTATGTTGAAAGATCAAGTTTGAAAGGCTTTTGTTTTATTTATACATTGCCTTAAATGTTTATTCTTATTTTTGAAAGTTTCCGCTATATTGTTATCCTTATTGGGCATTTGAGCTCACCCCTTTTCTATGTTTTATTTTTCCCAGGAAGTGAAGAAGTAAATTATGAATGACTTGCAGGGATATTATGTGGGGATATGAGTGTGTATTATGGAGACAATATGTTGTTGTTGTAGTTTTTCATTTTATGATGTAATGTAAGACTTATGAATATATCTAGTGTTTCCAAGGCTACTAAACCAATCGGTCTTTCGAGATTTCATCTTTCTTTTGATCATGCCAATGTTAAGTAATAATGCACCGACTCTGGGTAACTAGGGTCGGGGCGTTACAGTTGGTATCATAGAATGTTTAGTACAAACCTTGGAAGCTAGATTTAGATAAACTCTGATTAGAGCACGTAGACCTAAGATGAACTTTGAGGATTAGTATAGAAGAACTTTCTAGAATTTTGGTATTGTAGAGATTTTGTGAGTTTTCCGAGAAATACATCCCTGTCTGGATACGAGCAGGTAGAGGCGGCTCTGGCACAGATGTACCTAGGGGTAAAACCCGAAAACACCGCTTTGAGCTAGACTCGAACGGGAACTGGTGCACGACAACGGGCCTTGTTGCACTCTTGGTTACGACACACCCGGGGGATATGCTTAGGATAACTCTCATTTTCTTTACAAATCATTATGTAGGGTTTATTAGTATATACTTCCTCAAAGAAAACATTTTTATGATTATGGATTATATCCATAAATAGTTCAATTTATGTTAAGTGTTTTATAAGTATGGGATTATGTATTTTGATTCATAAACTGATCTAGTTTATTCCATTGTTTAGAGATGTCGCCTAGTGGAAGAAATGGAAACCTTATCAATGCACGCACTCCATGTAGGGATTTTCCTCCTGCTCAAGATAATTATAGTGGAGCTGGTGATGCAACTGGTGCCGATCAGCTAATCACCATACTGGGAAAACTCACTCAGGTTATGAAAAATAACCTTACTCGTATGGAGCATCCTGATCCACAGCGTGGAGGATAAATGTTAGATCGATTCATGAGGCAACAACCACCAACGTTCAATGGGAGTACAAATCCCTTAGTAGCTGAGCAATGGATAAATTCCCTAGAGAAAATATTTCAGGCTTTGGAGAGCAGTGAAAGGGAAAAAGTTATCATGGCTGTTTACCGCCTCACTGGAGATGCAGATCAATGGTGGTCATTGATTCAAAACATGAAGGAATATGATGAAGTATCAAATATGGAATTGAGGGAGTTCAAAGATCTGTTTTTAGAAAAATACTTTCCTCGTGACCATCGAGCAGATATGGAAGGCAATTTATGAGTCTGAGACAGAAGGAGGATGAGAATGTCACAAAGTATGAGGCTAATTTTACAGGGTTAGCAAGGTATGCTGGAGATTATATATGTAACCCAAGAAGTAAGATTTATCATTTCTTTTATGGGTTAAAACCATTTCTTCGTCGACCATTAGTCTCACAATCCTTTTCGTCGTACGAAGACATTGTCTCATGTGCTATCAAGACTGAAAAAGAATTCTCTAAGTCTTATGACTTTAAAGAAAAGCAAGAGAAGAAGAGACATGCTGATGAATCTGGGAATGGAAATAAGGGGAATAAGGGAAAGGTTGAATATCCATCCTGTGGTAAATGCGGGAAGAAACATCATGGTACTTGTTTGAAGGGAATGGGAGTCTGTTACAAGTGTGGTGAAAAAGGCCACCAAGCTCATGATTGCAAGGGGAAGAAGGAAGCTACCAATGTTCAGTGCTACAATTGCAGGGAGATGGGGAATTATGCAAATGAATGTCCTAAGCGTCAGGAGAACTTACCTCAGAAAAGGCCAAGGGATCAAGGCCAGGTTTATGCTACCACTACTGCTGAGGTAGAAGCTCCGAAAGACGTGGTGGAAGGTAATTTAATGGTTTCCTCAAGTTTAGAAAATTCATTATTTTATTCTGGATCATCGCATTGTTTCATATCTTCCCAGTTTGCTAAGAAAATTAGATATTTCCAATTCTATTTAATAAGGGAGTTGTCAGTTAAAACCCCTAAGGCAAGTATCATTCCAACAAAGTTTTGTGAATCAGTCCCCATTAGAGCACATAAATGTTCTTTATCTGCTGATCTCATCATCATACCTATGATTGAGTTTGATATAATCCTCAGTATGGACTGGATTTCAGACAATGATGCGAAGATTTATTGTAAGAAGAAATAGGTTACTATTCTTGATGATAATGATAAGGAACACCTTATCTTTAGAGCAGAATCATCACCACCTAATTCTTATTTAGATCCACACCCAGTAGCTCAACTTAATTAAATTATTAGGGAGGAAGAGAATGAAATGACTGTGGGTGAGGAAAAGAATGTTCAAATAGAGGATGTACCTGTTGTGAAAAAAATTGTAGATGTATTTCCGGAAGATTTACCTGGACATCCTCCAGAACGAGAAGTTGAGTTTTCCATTTATTTAATTCCTGGATCAAGGCCTATATCGAAGACCCCTTATAGAATGACCACTGTAGAGTTAGTCGAACTAAAGAAACAACTAGAGGAGTTGAGTAATAACGGATTTATTCTCCCTAGTGTTTCCCCATGGGAAGCCCCTGTTCTTTTTGTTAAAAAGAAAGATAGATCTATGAGGTTATGTATCGACTACATGGAGATCAATGCTATAACGACAAATAACAAGTATCCCCTACCACGCATTGATGATTTATTTGACCAACTACATGGATCTCAATACTTTTCAAAGATTGACCTTCGATCTGGATACCATAAGATGTGTGTGAAGAAGGAAGAAATTCCAAAGACAGCATTTCGAACCAGGTACGAGCATTACGAGTTTACTGTAATGCCTTTTGGATTGACTAATGCACCCTCTGTATTCATGGATCTGATGAATATAGTTTTCAAGGAGTAACTCGATGAATTTGTGGTGGTATTTATTGATGATATCTTGGTATACTCCAAAACCTACGAAGATCATGAAAATCACTTGTGCCTTATCTTGAAGACTCTAAGGAGGCATGAATTATATGGAAAGTTTAGCAAGTGTGAATTCTGGCTTCATGAGATTTATTTTCATGGCCATATTGTCTCTAAAGATGGAATCTCTATTGATCCTTCTAAGACAAAGGAAATCCAAGAATGGCCAGCACCTACGAGTATAACTGAGGTACGTAGTTTTATTGGTTTGGAAGGTTATTATCGATGTTTCGTCCAGAATTTTGCCCGATTGGCTAACCCATTAACGAAGCTCACACGTAAAGGGGTTAAATTTGTTTGTACAAAACATTGTGAATAATGTTTTAAAGAACTGAAGAGAAGATTAGTCAATGCTCCTATATTGACTCTACCATCAGGGAATGATGGGTTCGTTATTTATAGTGATGCATCAAAGAAAGGACTTGGTTGTGTCCTTGTGCAGAATGTTAGAGTTATTGCCTATGCATCACGACAGTTGAAAATTCATGAACAAAACTATCCTACTCATGATCTCGAGTTAGCAGCTGTGATCTTTGCTTTGAAGATATGGAGGCATTACCTCTATGGTAAAAATGTGAGATTTATACTGTTCAAAAGAGTTTGAAGTATATCTTCTCACAAAAAGAACTCAATGTGAGGCAAAGGAGATGGCTTGAATTAATCAAGGATAATGATTGTACGATACACTACCACTCGGGGAAAGCAGACAAGGTGGAAGATGCTTTGAGCAGAAAAGACCATGGAGTTTTGAATATGATGAGAATTTAAAGGGATCCAATTTTCAGGGATCTAGTAAAGATGGACATGGGTATAACCAGGGAAGGTGAAAAATCAATTCTTTTTCAAATGGTTTCAAAACCATATTTAATAGAAAGGATTAAGAGTTCTTAGACTGATGATGAAGAATTCCAAAAGAAGATTAAAGCTGTGAATGATGGGAGATTGAGAGACTTTGTGTATGAAGTTGGAATTTTGAAATTCCGGAAGAGACTTTGTGTTCCCGATTTACCTGATCTAAAAAGGGAATTGCTGGATGATGCTCATAGTTCCAATTTCTCTATACACCCTGGGAGAACCAAAATGTATAGAGATTTGAAGGAACATTTTTGGTGGGACAACATGAAGAGGGAGATTGCTGATTTTGTGTCAAGATGTATGGTTTGTCAGCAAGTTAAAGCTGGAAGGCAACAGCCTGGAGGAGTCATGCAACCTCTTCCCATACCGGAGTGGAAATGGGACAATATTTCGATGGACTTTGTCATGGGGCTACCAAAGACTCCTAGAAGGAACGATGCAATATGGGTTATTGTTGATCGTCTTACCAAGTCAGCACATTTTCTTTCTATAAGAGAAGATCTACCCCTAGAACGTCTAGCAAGACTATATATTAATGAAGTTGTGAGACTTCATGGAGTACCCCTATCGATTGTTTCTGATCGTGATCCCCGTTTTACTTCATGATTTTGGAAAAGTCTACAGAAATATCGGGATACTGAACTTCATTTGAGAACTGCTTACCACCCTCAGACAGACGGACAATCGGAACGGACTATTCATACCTTAGAAGACATGTTGATATCTTTCTCACATGACTTTCAGGGTATGTGGGATCAATATTTACCTTTGGTAGAATTTTCCTATAATAATTGCTTCCATTCAAGTATTCAGATGGAACCATATGAAGTGTTATACGGAAAGAGATGTCGTACACCAACATGTTGGGATGACGTTGGTGAAATAAAACTTGTAGGCCCAGAACTGGTGGAGGAAATGGTGGAAAAGGTGAAGGTAATCCAAATTCCCATCAAAGCAGCTCAAAGTAGGCAGAAGAGCTATGCCGATAATCGAAGGAAGGATTTGGAATTTCAAGTCGGTGATCATGTTTTCCAGAATTTATCTCCATGGAAGGGAGTTATACGTTTTGGTAATAAATGTAAATTGAGTCCTAGGTACATCGGACCCTTTGAAATTCTAGAACGAATTGGGGTTGTAGCATACCGATTGGCAATACTGGCAAGTCTCTCAAAAGTTCACGATGTGTTCCACGTATCTCTGTTGAGGAAATACATGCCTGACCCAACGCATGTACTCACCTATGAAGAATTAGAACTGGAAACCGATATTTCTTATTGTGAAGAGCCCGTCAAGATTCTTGATACGAGAGAACAAGTGCTGAGAAACCGGATGACGCGTCTGGTAAAAGTTTTGTAGAGAAACCATAAGATGGAAGAGGCAAAGTGGGAACCCGAGGAACTTATGATGAAGAACCACCCTAGTCTTTTCATGTGATAAGTATTCTAGAAATTTCGAGGACGAAATTATTTGAAGGAGGGGAGAATGTAACACCCCAAGCTTCTACGGTACACTTCTCTTTGAATAATGTGATAGTGTGTGTTGTACGCAACACTAAGTTCCAACACACCATAACCAATTAAACTAGCCGTTATGAATGGTAATACCTAATTTTTTAAGTTATATATATTTTATATTTCAAAATGGACTTCATTTTTGGATTCGGAATATCGAATTTAGCCTAAGTTGAAATTTTGGTACTTTTTGGATAACTTTAATATTTTGATGAATAGTGAAAATTACTAAATTTTAATTAAAAACAACTTTTTTAATCAAAATAATTAATAGTAATAAATTATGAATTTAAGTGGTTTTAAAGTATATTTAGAAAATATTTTTACCATTTAATATAATGTTGGTCATTGGACATAATTTTACAATTAAACCGAACATAAACAAGTGTCAATCTTTTGATAGTTATTATCTCTTAAAAACATGCTTTTTGTTTTGACAGCAGAAATTAATTTTAAATTAATTTCTGCCACTTATGTGTTTTGAATTTAGAAAAATGGATTCCATATTTGGAATCAGAATGTTCAAATTTTTTAAATAGGTAACTTTAATTTTTAGACATTTTGAATAATTACTGCAGTAAATATTTTATTTACCATGGTTAAGGGTAAATCCGGTAAATGAGGGTTAAAAAATTATATTATAATAATATTAAATTACCCTAAAACGTGTCCTAGCCTTATTGGTTGATACATGTTCGACCATAGGCATATTTGGGTCGATTTTGGGACCCCATGGTGCCACTTGTAGGTGATAGGGACACTTTATTTAAATTAAGTTAAAATGAATACAAAAATGAAACAAGCATATATCTTTTAGAAAAACAATTTTTACATAGGTTTATATATGTTTTATTTTAGATTATAAATATTCATTAGAAAGAAAAAAAGATTTCCTACATAATGATATTTTATTTATAATTTTTAGACATTAAATAATTTTTTTTATTTATGACACAATGATGATGAAGTAATTACTATAATAGTGAAAAATTAAAATAATTGATATTATAAATACCCAAATAAATATAATATGAAACTTTTAATGAATTAAACTAATTTTATAGGATAATATGATATATTAGTATTGATTTAATTGACTTTTTTCGAATTAATAAATCTCTTATGAGTTTCAGAAAAATCAACTATTGAATAGTTTCAAAATTGACATAAAAGAGTTCTTAAAAAAAATATTATATTATTAATTGATATTAAATTCCTAAAAACCTAAGGTCGGCCAAGAGACTTATATAATGATAGGTTCATCATTAATGGACCACTTGGGGGTCGCTTGGATGTATATATTATGTTTATTAACAATACTATAAGAAAATACAAAGAGACATTTTAAAAGTGAAACTAATTAACTTAGAGTTAATACTTAATGATAAGGTTAATATGAGTACCCAAACCTGTATAAATTATATTTTCTGAGTTTTTTTAGACCAATACCCACCTTAACATTTAAATAATCAACTTTGGATCCATTAGAAACCGAATATGAATTTATTATAAATTAATATTTCTAGCTTTTCCAAAGGTTCCCCTCACCCCTCTTATAAAAGGGAACTCCTCCTTCCCATTTCTTCACACCTTCAAAGCCTTTTGGTTCGGCCAAAATCTTCCCAAATACTCTCCCAACTTCCCTAGCTACATCCTAGAGGCCTTATTTTGATCCAAAATCCAACCTATGGATCCCTTTTGATCAAATCAAAAGGAAGAACCCGAAGAAGAGGTAATGTTTTCACCACCCCTTTTCAATTTCCCTTCTTCTTCCACTTCTTCTTTCTTTGTTATTACCATTCTAAAATAATAACTCCAGTATCTTATATATACTGTTATGTTATTATAAATATGGTACAAACATATTCAGTATTCTATCCACCCTTTGAATAACATGTCACCATACGTGCGTACGTACGACTTACTGTCTCCACGTCGTGATGTAATTGTTATTCAATATATTATTATTTGGATGGGTATAATAATGATGTGTAACTCATGTAAATAATAAATATAACATGTTAATGATTCTGTATATATGATAAACCATCCATTTATATATTATTTTAATATCAAAAGAATGATATTGTCGCTCGTGCGTACGTACGGACTACCGTCTCCACGAACACGATGAGATTCATTCTCCATCATATCCATTAAAGTATAATTATCATTTGATGATTTAAAAATGATGTCTAAGGACTTGATATAATTCTGTATATGAAAAATATACAACCTATCCATGACAAACATGTCTTATGTAACAAAACATATAAAAGAAAACGAGTAAGTTAACACCCGAAACGACGATAATTCAAAGATATTATTAACAAATCAATGTTAAAAGATCATATATGATATCATATTAATATATATGATTCCTGTATAATTTAATAATAATTATTTCACCATTATACAGGAGGTTAACCTACCCCAACCAATGAAAAGTACAAGGTAAGGGTTATTTCACAATCTCTTCATTATCTGAGGATGTTTATACGTAATAATCTATCGGGATCTCTTTATCATCCACATTCCTGTTTCTTAAAAATGTCTTTCAAAACATTTTTACTATTTACAACAATATGGGTTAAAGTAATTTATACCCTTGTTTGACTTTTTATTAGTGGTTTATAAAGGAATCTTTCCGTCATTTTCCAAACAAGGTGCTTTTTATCCTTTTCGACAAAATTAAGGTAAGAATGTTTTTTTAACTTATACCGCGGGTGCGTGTATTTTCCGCCGTTATAAAATCGTCAAAGCTCCCCTTACAAGCTTATAAGAATATTTTCAATGAAAAAGTTTTATTTTATAAATATATGACTCTTAAATTATTTCAAAAATATAAAGAGATATTTCTCTAAGAAGTGTTTTGATTTCATATATGTCAACATCCTTTGTTGGATTCTACGCTTATTTGAAGTTGATTTGTTATGATACAAAACTTCTATATTGTATTAATGGTTTTGTGATATGTTTGTCTGTGGATGTGCTATTTTTATACCAGTCATAGTTTATGGTGAAAGTATTGACATTTTGTATGCTAGTTTAAATACGAATGTTTATGTTATGTTTAATCCTTCTCATATGGGAATGCATTGGACTTAATATGTGATGGGTGGATCCCGCTATAGTTCCTCGATGCATCGGTAGGTCTCATGAGAAAAACTAGTGTCTTGGCACAAGGCCTTGGAAAAATATTATTTATAGTCTTGGCACGAGGCGTTGTCTATGTGGTTATGATAGTCTGGAATTATGCATTCCATCATTATGAAAGTGGTTATTGATTTTGCATGTGATTATTCGATTAGAAGAATATCCATTTGAATAAGTAAATGGCATTATTTCATTTTATTTATGCCATACTATGTTGAAAGATCAAGTTTGAAAGGCTTTTGTTTTAGTTATACATTTCCTTAAATGTTTATTCTTATTTATGAAAGTTTCCGCTATATTGTTATCCTTACTGGGCATTTGAGCTCACCCCTTTTCTATGTTTTATTTTTCCCAGCAAGTGAAGAAGTAAATTATGAATGACCAGCAGGGATATTATGTGGGGATATGAGTTTCGATTATGGAGAAAATATTTTGTTGTAGTAGTTTTTCATTTTATGATGTAATGTAAGACTTATGAATATATCTAGTGTTTCCAAGGCTACTAAATCAATCGGTCTTTCGAGATTTGATATTTCTTTTGATCATGCCAATGTTATGTAATAATGCACCGACTCTGGGTAACCAGGGTCGGGGCGTTACAACGTGTGGACTTCTTATTTCGAATTCCTCTTTGAGCATATATAATGTCATGTGACCATGAGTGACTGTATTGGCCCAGGTTTTTGGGGGTCTATTACTTTGTGAAAATCTGATGCTGGGTGATCTGGGTAGTCTGGGAATCTCGGTGATGTTTGACCTCTAACGGAAGGCCTACCGGTAGCCTTAGCCTGACGGTAGCAGGCCTACTGGTAGCTCTATCTACTAGCAGCTCAGTCTATCGGTAACTCGGTCTACTGGTTTCTGCAGCCTACCGGTAGCTCGGTTTACCGGTTGCTCTCGGCTACCGGTTGGTTTTCCAGTATCGGCTCCTATTTGCGCAAATTGGGTTTTAAACCCTATTTTGACCCCTTTAATTTTGTTTTAAAGCCCATTAATGCCCATAAAAGGCGTTTAATTAAATTACTAATGATGTAACCTCGTGTGTGCATCGGTTTAAACCACAGGACCCATTAATGGTGTGTGGGGCCGTGTGGTCAATCCACGACCCCACTCCTTACACGGTTTAGCATTCTAATCTCAACCGTCCCTGGGATTTATAAAACCACTAGGATATCCCTAGGTTTATTTTTCTTGATCATCCTCTGATCAAATCGTCTGCTCATCCTTGAGTTCTCGAGGCCCCTCCCCTGTAGTTTGGGCATCTGGTGTTCTTGGCGCATGAGGATAAACATCGATCGTTGATCAATCAAGTAGGGTCTTACCTTCGTCTCTCCTTTCTGTGTATCATGCGGGATGGGTATGATTTTGTTTATGTAGAATTGGATGAACCAATCTTTAATGTAGATAATAAACGGATTCTAAAGAATGAAGTGGAGGGGTGTGATGGATGATGCTCTGTTTTCTCTTTTCTGAATTGTGTGGGCTTACGCCTACTAAAAATCATGGCCATTGGTGGTCTTTCTCTGTACACTATTGAACCCTTTCCTTTGGTAATGTTTAAATGGATCGTTTGTGGTTGTGAACCCTTTCTATGTAAAGGAAATTGATTAATCACGTATATCCAACTAAATAAACTGAAGCACCAGGATCAATCCTTTCTGTGATAACCCTGATTAAAGAACACAAAAATTTAAATCATGGAGTGTATTAAATCATTTAAATCTGAAAATACCGGCATGGTCCTGCTTTATGTTGGTAGTTGTGGTTGGGTTTTTTTTCCTTCACGGGCCGATTGCTGGGTGATGTGGGTGGGGATGGGATCCCCTGTGGTTACACTTTGGTTACAAAATTAAGGCCGGGTGGTTACCTTGTTTATATCACGAATTGGGGTGTGATCCTCTGTTGATGATAAACAATTGGCTCTTGTCTTTTTGGAACATGGGGGCAGTATCTTGGGGTTTTCCTTGGTTCCATTACTTTGTCGGATCTCACTTGTCCCTATTTGTGGTTATGAATTTACAAGGGAACCCGGTGTGAACGTCTAAGTTGATGTTCGACTGTACTCTTCCCTTGGCTTGGGTTCATTCTTGCTAGTTGCCCAAGTAGGTGCAGAAACATATTTAACCATTATTACTAAACTTGAAAATGATGATGGGACAATGGTTTGGTTTGGTATGTGATGTGACTTGGGTATGAGTGCTGATTGTGTTCTGTAGGCTGTCTGATGAAAGACCTAGATTGGGTGAGTGCCTTTTACCTATACATAGACTTTTAGTTTTGTGTTTCTTATTCGTGCCCCACCCAAGTTGAGCACATAGTTCCGAACACCCCCATTCATGGGGGAGGGTGTTTTTTTCCAACACTTACATTAGTGGCTGGTTATTATCCCCTTTATACTCCCTTTCCCAGATAGCCCAAGTATCCTCGGGCAGGCTGTGATGGCCTGTAGTCCATTATTATCCCAAGAACCTTCGGGCAGGGTAGTGTGGTGGTTGGCTCAGGTGTGTACGGGCAGGTGGTTTCCAAGTGTCTTCGGGATGAAGCTCAGGTGTCTTCGGGTATGGCAGTGGATCTTCTGGCCGAGGTGTCTTCGGACGTGGTGGTGGTTGTTCTGGCCTAGGTGTTTGCAGGTGTGGTTACGTGTGACAGTTTGGCCCAGGTGTCTGCGGGAAAGATAGTGGTTATGGCCCAGGTGTGTGTGGGCGGGGTTTGGTAGTGGGACTGCGGTGAGGTTTGGCCCAGGTGTGTGCGGGTGGGGGTGTGGCAGTGGAACTGGGGTGAGAATGGTGGGATTGGTTCGATGCTTAGTATTTCTTCAATAACCAGTGGTAAAGTGGCATGGGGTACCCAAACATCGATGTGCTTTTATTATATATTACATAACTTGTGTTATTTGGGAAGTGTTCCTTGGTGAGGCTTGGGTGGTTAGTTTCATTGTTTGATGTTTAGTTGTCTATTTCTCATGGGACATTAGTACGCCTCCCCACTTGTGCATGAGATTCTTTGGTTTTTCCCTACTGAGTATACTTGTATTCTCACCCTACGTATATAAAACTGCTTTCAGGTTTCCAAGATGACTTCATGGATCACATGGGACCATATTTTCTTGGACCTTTGGGGTTGTTTCTATTGCCGTTTTTATTTTTCCTTGGTATCTTTTTTCCTTGGGGATTTTGTGGCTTGTATCTTTTACTTTTGAACATGCATGTGGGAATGGTTTACTTTTGGCTTTACTTTTCTTTCAGTTTTCGTGTTGTTGGGATTTACTATCTTATCTCCCGATCCTATTAAAAGACAAAGTGTAATGCCTTCCATTTAGTGTGTAATTGTATACCTTTGGTTCTAGTCACCACTCCGGGACCTATTAAAGGCATGTTTCTGGGGTCATTATCTCTCCTTCAACTTGGAGAAGTAAGGGCATAGCAATCTGCCGACCGTTCCTTCCTTTTGGTGAAGTCAGGTCATGATAGAGTGGTATCAGAGGAAGAGTTTGAGAGATAGGATGGATTATGGAGTTACACACAGTGAGGATTTCATGGGATAGTAGGGAAAAAGTGTTAGGTGACCTTGGTTCATGAATTAGGCCAGGGATGACCGACTAGGACACGGGATTTTAGGGCCCCCCGTGATCCGATGCAAGGACTCTGGACCTATCAAACAACTAATTGACGCCACACTGATTGAAGGGTAGAGACCCTAGGAAAGATACATGCATCATAATGACTTGTTTTATCATGTTTAACGAGTGTTTTTGGAATTGAAAACAATAAGAAAATTTGGGAAAAAAAATTAGAACAATATTCTGCATTACATGGGCTTAGGCATTCTTGTTTACCTTGCATCTATGGCACTTGGGATGTGACCACGTGTGGTACGGGAGATCGAGGCCCAAGATACTACCTTGGCTGTAACACCCCAAGATTTTATAGTGTGTTATTTCTTCAAAACAATTCAATAACTTTCACTACACGCAACACCAAGTTCAATCGCACCAGGACTTACCAAACAAGCTGTTCAAAAGAGGTTATGAATAGTGTTAACTAAATTTTAAACTTTATATAATCCTTATAATTTTAGAATCCATATTATGAGTTTCTTAGACATAATGTAAGAACATATTCATTTTCAGTATTTCACTTTTACCAAATTTTAATAGTGAACCCTTTTTAGATACTATATTTTAAACTTTTTGACTAAATGGGGACATCAAAATTTTAAAATGAAACATCACAAGCTTCCACGATACGCTAGCGTGTGTTGTACGCAACACCGAGTTCTAACACACCGTAACCAATCAAACCAGCCGCTATGAATAGTAATACCTACTTTTTGAAATTATATATATTTTATATTTGAAAATGGACTTCATTTTTGGATTCGGAATATCGAATTTAGCCTAACGTGAAATTTTGGTACATTTCGGATAACTTTCATATTTTGATGAATAGTGAAAATTACTAAATTTTAATTAAAAACAACTTTTTTAATCAAAATATTTAATAGTGATAAATTATGAATTTGAGTGGTTTTAAAGTATATTTAGAATATATTTTTACCATTTAATATAATGTTGGTCATTGGACATAATTTTACAATTAAACCGAACATAAACAAGTGTCAATCTTTTGATAGTTATTATCTCTTAAAAACACGCTTTTTGTTTTGACAGCGGGAATTAATTTTAAATTAATTTCTGCCACTTCTGTGTTTTGAATTTAGGAAAATGGATTCCATATTTGGAATCAGGATGTTCAAATTGTGAAAATATGTAACTTTTATTTTTAGACATTTTGAATAATTACTGCGGTAAATATTTTATTTACCATGGTTAAGGGTAAATCCGGTAAATAAGGGTTAAAAATAATATTATAATAATACTAAATTACCCTAAAACGTATCTTAACCCTATTGGTTGATAAATGGTCGACCATGGGAATCTTTGGGTCTATTTTGGGACCCCATGGATCCACTTTTAAGTGATAATGACACTTTATTTTAATTAAGATAAAATGAATACAAAAATGACACAAGCATATATCTTATAGAAAAAAAAATTTTACATAGGGTTATATATGTTGGATTTTAGATTATAAATATTCATTAGAAATATAAGAAGATTTCCTACATAAATATATTTTATTTATAAATTTGAGACATTAAATAATGTATTTTATTTATGCCACAATGATGATGCAGTAATTACTATAATAGTGAAAAATTAAAATCATTGATATTATAAATACCCAAATAAATATAATATGAAACTTTTAATGAATTAAACTAATTTTCTAGGATAATATGATATATTAGGATTGATTTAATTGACTTTTTTCGAAGTAATCAATCTGTTATGAGTTTCACAAAAATCAACTATTGAATAGTGTCAAAATTGACATAAAAGAGTTCTTAAAACAAATATTATATTATTAATTGATATTAAATTCCTAAAAATCTAAGGATCTGCCAAGAGACTTATTTAATGATATTTTCATCATTAATGGACCACTTGGGGGTCTCTTGGATGTATGTAGTAAGTTTATTAACCATATTATATAAAAATACAAAGAGACATTGTAAAAGTGAAACTAATTAACTTAGAGTTAATACTTAATGATAAGGTTAATATAAGTACCCAAACCTGTCTAAATTATATTGGTTGAGTGGTTTTCGACCTATCCCCACCTTAACCTTTGAATAATCAACTTTGGAGCCTTTAGAAACTGAATATTAATTTAATATAAATTAATATTTCTAGCTTTTCCAAAGGTGCCCCTCACCCCTCTTATAAAAGGGCACTCCTCCTTCTCATTTCTTCACACCTTCCAAGCCTTTTGGTTCGGCCAAACTCTGCCCAAATACTCTCCCAAAATCCCTCAATACAACCTAGAGGCCTTAGATTGATCAGAAAGCCAACCTAAGAATCCCTTTTGATCAAACAAAATGGAAGAACCCGAAGAAGAGGTAATGATTTCACCACCCTTTTCTAAGTTCATTTCTTCTTCCACTTCTTCTTCCTTTGTTCTTACCATTCTAAAATAATAAATCCAGTATATCACATATACTGTGATGTTATTATAAATATGGTACAACCATATTCAGTATTCTATCCACCCTTTGAATAACATGTCACCATACGTGCTTACGTACGGCTTACCGTCTCCACGTCGTGGTGTAATTGTTATTCAATATAATATTATTTGGATGGGTATAATAATGATGTGTAACTCATGTAAATAATAAATATAACATGTTAATGATTCTGTATATATGATATACCATCCATTTATATATTATTTTAATATCAAAAGAATGATATTGTCGCTCGTGCGTACGTACGGACTACCGTCTCCACGAACGCGATGAGATTCATTCTCCATCGTATCCATTCAAGTATAATTATCATTTGATGATTTAAAAATGATTTTTAAGGAATTGATATCATTCTGGATTTGAACAATATACAACCTATCCTTTACAAACATGTCTTACGTAACAAAACATATAAACGAAAACGAGTAAGTTAACACCCGAAACAACGATAATACTAAGATATTATTAACAAAGCAATGTTAAAAGATCATATATGATATCATATGAATGCATATGATTCTTGTATAATTTAATAACAATTATTTCACCATTATACAGGAGGTTAACCTACCCCAACCATGGAAAAGTACAAGGTAAGGGTTATTTCACAATCTCTTCATTATCCGAGGTTGTTTATACGTAATAGTCTACTGGGATCTCTTTATCATCCACATCCATGTTTCTTAAAAATGTATTTTAAAACATTTTTACTATTTACTAAAATATGAGTTAAAGTCATTTATACGCTTTTTGACTTTTATATGTGGTTTATAAAGGAATCTTTCCGTCATTTTCAAAACAAGGTCCTTTTTAACCTTTTCGACAGAATTGAGGTAAGAATGTTTTTTTTAACTTATACGGCGGGTGCGGTTAATTTACACCGTTATAAAATCTTCAAAGCTTTACTTACAATCTTATAAGAATATTTTCAATGAAAATGTTTTATTTTATATGGATCTTAAATGATTTCAAAATAAAAGGAGATATTTCTTTAAAAAAGAATTTTGATTTCATCTATGTCAACATCCTTCGATGGATTTTAAGATTATTTGAAGTTGATTTATTATGATACAAAACTTCTATATTGTATTGAAGGTTTTGTGATATGTTTGACTATGGATGTGCTATTTTTATACCATTCATAGTTTATGGTGAAATTATTGACATTTCGTATGCTAGTTTTAATACAAATGTTTATGTTATGTTTAAACCTTTTCATATGGGAATGCATTGGACTTAATAAGTGACGGGTGGAGCCCGCTATAGCTCCTCGATGCATCGGTAGGTCTCATGAGACAAACTAGTGTCTTGGCACAAGGCTTTGACAAAATCTTATTTGTAGTCTTGGCACGAGGCCTTGACTATGTGGTTATGATAGTCTGGCATTATGCATTCCAACATTATGAAAGTGGTTATTGATTTTTGCATGTGATTATTCGATTAGTAGAATATCCATGTGAATAAGTAAATGGAATTATTTCATTTTACTTTTGCCATACTATGTTGAAGTTAAAGTTTAAAAGGCTTTTGTTTTAGTGATGCATTGACTTAAATGTTTATTCTTGTTTATGAAAGTTTCCGCTATATTGTTATCCTTACTGGGCATTTGAGCTCACCGCTTTTCTATGTTTTATTTTTCCCAGGATGTGAAGAAGTAAGTTATGAATGACCTGCAGGGATTTTATGAGGGGTTAATAGTGTGGATTGTAGAAACATTATGTTGTTGTATTAGTTTTTCATTTTATGATGTAATGTAAAACTTATGAATATATCTAGTGTTTCAACGGCTACTAAACCAATCGGTCTTTCGAGATTTGATCTTTCTTGTGATCATGCCAATGTTATGTAATTAATGCACCGACTCTGGGCAACTGGGTTCGGGGCGTTACAGTTGGTATCAGAGGAAGTTTAGTACAAACCTTGGAAGCTAGATTTAGATAAACTCTGATTAGAGCACGTAGACCTAAGATGAACTTTGAGGATTAGTATAGAAGAACTTCCTAGAATTTTGGTATTGTAGAGATTTTGTGAGTTCTCCGAGCAATACATCCCTGTCTGGATATGAGCAGGTAGAGGCGGCTCTGGCACAGATGTACCTAGGGGTAAAACCCGAAAACACCGCTTTGAGCTAGACTCGAACGGGAACTGGTGCACGACAACGGGCCTTGCTGCACTCTTGGTTACGACACTCCCGGGGGATATGCTTAGGATAACTTTCATTTTCTTTACATATCATTTTGAAGGGATTATGAGTATATACATCCTCAAAGAAAACATTCTTATGATTATGGATTATATCCATAAATAGTTCAATTTATGTTAAGTGTTTTATAAGTATGGGATTATGTGTTTTGATTCATAAACTGATCTAGTTTATGCCATGGTATAGAAATGGCGCCCAGTAGAAGGAATGAGAACTCCAGAAATACACATGATTCAAAGAGAAGGAAGGATCATATCTTTCATGGTCTTAATCTAGAATTTATAAGAGAAATAGTCTCCCATGTATTATCATTATATGAAGAAATAATATCATGTGTTGATAAGATATCTAAAGAGTTTACTGAGTCCTATAGCTTTGAAGGGAAGCAAGAGAAGAAAAGGATGGAAGAGAGAAAGATGGATAAAGGGAAGAGGGAAAAGAAGAATTTTCCCATATGTGGTAACTGTGGAAAGAAACACCCTGGAACTTGCCTGAAAGGAATGGGAGTTTGTTATAAGTGTGGAGGAAAAGGGAACAAAGTACATGACTGCAAGGGTAAGAAAATGGTTTCAAATGTACAATGCTTCATTTGCAAGGAGTTTGGACACTACGCGAACCTATGTCCCAGTCATCAGACTATGCCGCAAATGATGCTATTGGATAATAATCAAGTTATGATACTACCACAGATTAAGAGGAATGATTAGAGTTATTATGTTGATTATATCAATTGAGTGTTGTATCAACAATGTACTTGTTATAATAATTATGGAGTATATAAGGATTGTATTGCAGTACTATTTAATTAAGGACTTGAGATGGTGTGGAACAAAGAAAAGTGACTCAGTAGCAGGTTAAATGTTTGGAAAATATATGGTTGAGAGAAAGATAAACCATAATATGGTTCAGATATCGAGGTGGTGATTTTAGAATAATACATGATTGATTTGGATAAATTATATTGGATACCTTGAAGCTGATTAATGATTTGTATATTCCATCATTGTTGGGGTTTAAAACATTTTTGGATTAATGAAGTATATCTAGCATTCTATATGGAATAAGGGAACATGAATGTAATCAATAAGGAATATGGTAGTACATGATGAAGGTATTCATATGCTATTACGGGGTAAAAATGATCTATATTATGTTTACCTTCCTTATAAATGTTGGACTGTGAGTTTGGATAGAAGTATTTTGGATAGTTCTAGTGTGGATTATTTTGGATTTCCATAAAAGGACAACCCGGAGGTCGGGCGGCAACCCGTCGCGTCCGGCAAGGCTGCGAGACTTGAACCCGCAACAGAAGGGAGACAAGGGTGTATCACCTACCACTGGCCCACGAGATGTCCTGGATTAAATAATGTAGTTTTTATTAAAAGATCTTTTAGATGATTTATAAATTCGTTTATTTTGGAACCCTATACGAATAGTGTAAATAGAATTTTTTTACATTCTATTATCTTTTAGAGTGAAAGATGAGTATGTGGTAGAAATTTATTAATGGATAAAACTCTAATTATAAAGTAAGTATATCTCTATATGATCTTAGCCAATCTCAGAAAAAATTCCTCAATATTAAGAAAAGCAAATTAGAACAAAAATGTTTTCCTAGATGGTACCTTAAATCATCACTAATTTATGGCTTTGGGATTGTTGGCCTTTTCATAGCCATGTTCTCTACCACTCTCCATCAGGTAATTGATGGTTAGATTTTTCTTCCATATCCATATTTTACTACATGGAACCCTAGTATGTGTTATTTTCGGTAATCTTCATACTTTCGACTCTTTATTTTAAATAGAGGCCTCCTTAATTCATTTTTCGATGTGGTATTTCAACTAAGAATTTTTGAAACGTCAAAAATGTTATATCCTAATACCCTATGTTTTGTTGAACCGATAGTATTTCAAATCATCATAGATTGATGAATTTAAGGACCTCAATTTTATACTTGTTTGTGATTCATGACCTCAATCACTACCTATAAATATTTACATTTTTCCTCCAATTATATGTCTCAAATTTCCACCAATGTTCTCCTAATCGAGATCATAATTTGGTGATGACCCTTTGATTTCTCTTTTCCTCATATTAAGACTAAATTTTAGTAACCCAGTTTCCGATGTGGGTTTTCCCACAAATATATTTTCTATTTTCAACCTTTTATTTTCGAAGAACAATTTCAAATTGTGAGGACGCAATTTATTGAAGGAGGGGAGAATGTAACACCCCAAGATTTTATAGTGTGTTATTTCTTCAAAACAATTCAATAACTTTCACTACACGCAACACCAAGTTTAATCGCACCATGACTTACCAAACATGCTGTTCAAAAGAGGTTATGAATAGTGTTAACTAAATTTTAAACTTTATATAATCCTTATAATTTTAGAATTCATATTATGAGTTTCTTAGACATAATGTAAGAACAAATTCATTTTCAGTATTTCACTTTTACCAAATTTTAATAGTGAACCCTTTTTAGATACTATATTTTAATCTTTTTGACTAAATGGGGACATCAAAAATTTAAAATGAAACATCCCAAGCTTCCACGGTACGCTAGCGTGTGTTGTACGCAACACCGAGTTCTAACACACCGTAACCAATCAAACTAGCCGCTATGAATAGTAATACCTACTTTTTGAAATTATATATATTTTATATTTGAAAATAGACTTCATTTTTGGATTCGAAATATCGAATTTAGCCTAAGGTGAAATTTTGGTACATTTCAGATAACTTTCATATTTTGATGAATAGTGAAAATTACTAAATATTAATTAAAAACAACTTTTTTAATCAAAATAATTAATAGTGATAAATTATGAATTTGAGTGGTTTTAAAGTATATTTAGAATATATTTTTAACATTTAATATAATTTTGGTCATTGGACATAATTTTACAATTAAACCGAACATAAACAAGTGTCAATCTTTTGATAGTTATTATCTCTTAAAAACATGCTTTTTGTTTTGACAGCGGGAATTAATTTTAAATTAATTTCTGCCACTTATGTGTTTTGAATTTAGGAAAATGGATTCCATATTTGGAATCAGGATGTTCAAATTGTGAAAATAGGTAACTTTTATTTTTAGACATTTTGAATAATTACTGCGGTAAATATTTTATTTACCATGGTTAAGGGTAAATCCGGTAAATAAGGGTTAACAAATAATATTATAATAATACTAAATTACCCTAAAACGTGTCTTAACCCTATTGGTTGATAAATGGTCGACCATGGGAATCTTTGGGTCTATTTTGGGACCCCATGGATCCACTTGTAAGTGATAATGACACTTTATTTTAATTAAGTTAAAATGAATACAAAAATGACACAAGCATATATCTTTTAGAAATAAAATTGTTACATAAGGTTATATATGTTGGATTTTAGATTATAAATATTCATTAGAAAGCTAAAAAAATTTCCTACATAATTATATTTTATTTATAATTTTTAGACATTAAATAATGTATTTTATTTATGACACAATGATGATGCAGTAATTACTATAATAGTGAAAAATTAAAATAATTGATTTTATAAATACCCAAATAAATATAATATGAAACTTTTAATGAATTAAACTAATTTTCTAGGATAATATGATATATTAGGATTGATTTAATTGACTTTTTTCGAAGTAATCAATCTGTTATGTGTTTCACAAAAATCAACTATTGAATAGTGTCAAAATTGACATAAAAGAGTTCTTAAAACAAATATTATATTATTAATTGATATTAAATTCCTAAAAATCTAAGGTTCTGCCAAGAGACTTATTTAATGATAGGTTCATCATTAATGGACCACTTGGAGGTCTCTTGGATGTATGTAGTAAGTTTATTAACCATATTATATAAAAATACAAAGAGACATTGTAAAAGTGAAACTAATTAACTTAGAGTTAATACTTAAAGATAAGGTTAATATAAGTACCCAAACCTGTCTAAATTCTATTGGTTGAGTGGTTTTCGACCTATCCCCACCTTAACCTTTGAATAATAAACTTTGGAGCCTTTAGAAACCGAATATGAATTTAATATAAATTAATATTTCTAGCTTTTCCAAAGGTGCCCCTCACCCCTCTTATAAAAGGGCACTCCTCCTTCTCATTTCTTCACACCTTCAAAGCCTTTTGGTTCGGCCAAACTCTGCCCAAATACCCAACAAACTCCCTCAATACAACCTAGAGGCCTTATTTTGATCATAAATCCAACCTAAGGAGCCCTTTTGATCAAACAAAAAGGAAGAACCCGAAGAAGAGGTAATGATTTCACCACCCTTTTCTAAGTTCATTTCTTCTTCCACTTCTTCTTCCTTTGTTCTTACCATTCTAAAATAATAACTCCAGTATCTCACATATACTGTGATGTTATTATAAATATGGTACAACCATATTCAGTATTCTATCCACCCTTTGAATAACATGTCACCATACGTGCGTACGTACGGCTTACCGTCTCCACGTCGTGGTGTAATTGTTATTCAATATAATATTATTTGGATAGGTATAATAATGATGTGTAACTCATGTAAATAATAAATATAACATGTTAATGATTCTGTATATATGATATACCATCCATTTATATATTATTTTAATATCAAAAGAATGATATTGTCGCTCATGCGTACGTACGGACTACCGTCTCCACGAACGTGATGAGATTCATTCTCCATCGTATCCATTCAAGTATAATTATCATTTGATGATTTAAAAATAATGTTTAAGGAATTGATATCATTCTGGATTTGAATAATATACAACCTATCCTTTACAAACATGTCTTACGTAACAAAACATATAAACGAAAACGAGTAAGTTAACACCCGAAACAACGATAATACTAAGATATTATTAACAAAGCAATGTTAAAAGATCATATATGATATCATATGAATGCATATGATTCTTGTATAATTTAATAACAATTATTTCACCATTATACAGGAGTTTAACCTACCCCAACCAAGGAAAAGTACAAGGTAATGGTTATTTCACAATCTCTTCATTATCCGAGGTTGTTTATACGTAATAGTCTACTGGGATCTCTTTATCATCCACATCCATGTTTCTTAAAAATGTATTTTAAAACATTTTAACTATTTACTAAAATATGAGTTAAAGTCATTTATACCCTTTTTGACTTTTATAAGTGGTTTATAAAGGAATCTTTCCGTCATTTTCAAAACAAGGTCCTTTTTAACCTTTTCGATAGAATTGAGGTAAGAATGTTTTTTTTAACTTATACGGCGGGTGCGGTTAATTTACGCCGTTATAAAATCTTCAAAGCTTTCCTTACAAGCTTATAAGAATATTTTCAAAGAAAATGTTTTATTTTATATGGATCTTAAATGATTTCAAAATAAAAGGAGATATTTCTTTAAAAAAGAATTTTGATTTCATCTATGTCAACATCCTTTGATGGATTTTAAGATTATTTGAGGTTGATTTATTATGATACAAAACTTCTATATTGTATTGAAGGTTTTGTGATATGTTTGACTATGGATGTGCTATTTTTATACCATTCATAGTTTATGGTGAAATTATTGACATTTCGTATGCTAGTTTCAATACGAATGTTTATGTTATGTTTAAACCTTTTCATATGGGAATGCATTGGACTTAATAAGTGACGGGTGGAGCCCGCTATAGCTCCTCGATGCATTGGTAGGTCTCATGAGACAAACTAGTGTCTTGGCACAAGGCCTTGACAAAATCTTATTTGTAGTCTTGGCACGAGGCCTTGACTATGTGGTTATGATAGTCTGGCATTATGCATTCCAACATTATGAAAGTGGTTATTGATTTTTGCATGTGATTATTCGATTAGTAGAATATCCATGTGAATAAGTAAATGGCATTATTTCATTTTAATTTTGCCATACTATGTTGAAGTTAATGTTTAAAAGGCTTTTGTTTTAGTGATGAATTGCCTTAAATGTTTATTCTTATTTATGAAAGTTTCCGCTATATTGTTATCCTTACTGGGAATTTGAGCTCACCCCTTTTCTATGTTTTATTTTTCCCAGGATGTGAAGAAGTAAGTTATGAATGACCTGCAGGGATTTTATGAGGGGTTAATAGTGTGGATTGTGGAAACATTATGTTGTTGTATTAGTTTTTCATTTTATGATGTAATGTAAAACTTATGAATATATCTAGTGTTTCCAAGGCTACTAAACCAATCGGTCTTTAGAGATTTGATCTTTCTTGTGATCATGCCACTGTTATGTAATTAATGCACCGACTTTGGGAAACTGGGGTCGGGGCGTTACATTGGCCGATCAGCAAAGAGATGATCCGGAGGAGTAAGATGACCAGTGGAAGAAGACGCTTCAGGCGTTCCAACGATAGTCCCTTGAGAGGTACGAGGGCAGCACCTCTAACATGAAGATGGAAGGCTGGCTAGAGGAGCTAGTGATATCTTTTGGCCTGATTGAAGCCCCGGCCGAGTACTGGGTTCCTCTAGCCATCAGCTAGATTCGGGGATCAGTGCATCAATGGTGGATGCTTTACCTTGGGGAGAGGAGAGAGGCTGAGGTGGCATGGGATGATTTCGATAGGGAGTTTTGGGTGGAATTCATCTCCTCGATGATGAAGGCAGAAAAGAGACATGAGCTACTCTCCCTCCAGCAGGGGAGTATGTCAATGAGGGAGCTAAGAATCAAGTTCAAGGACCTCCTACGTTTTGCTATGGACCTCTTTCCTAATGAGGAGTCTCGGGAAGGACATTTAAAGGAGGCGCTCCGACCCTCCCTTCAGTATGTTGTTACCCCCTTTACACTCCCAACATACTTGTAGGTCCAGAAGAAGGCTGAAGTGGTGGAGAGAATGCACTCCCTAGGAGGTGTGTCATGAGAGGGGATCTAGCTGGGACCATAGAAGCGGAAGGCTGTCAACACTAGACCTCTAGCGTCAGGACCCTCTAGGTTCTGACCAGCAGGGAGTAGGCTGCAGTAGTTTCAGTTCTGGTACCCTGGTCCTCGCCCGTTTCCTTCGGACCCAGGACCGCGGTGCTTCGTCTGTGGGAGACATGGACATCTCTGGAGTCAGTTCCCGGACCGAGTACTGTACGGCGGTGGCAGAAAACCCCAACACCTGCCCCAGCAGCAGCTTCCAGCTAGGCCTTTCCATCAACAGCGGTGGGGGCAGTGAGCTCCCACTCCTCCGAGGGCAGACGTTGTAAGAGGAGGCCGACCTCAGGGCGCTCCTCAGGGACCTCGACCGGGGCGTGGTCGGGGAGGTGGCCAACTGCTGAGGGGAAGAGGAGCTGGGCTTGGACAGTTTCACATCGTGGAGGTAACAGTTCCAGAAGGGCCAGAGGTCGTTCGAGGTACGATCAGTTTGTTTAGCACCCTTGTTTATGCTTTCTTCGATTCTAGAGCTTTGGACTCCTTCATTGATCCCAGTCTAGCCCGTGCTTTGGGTCTAGATGCCGAGAGACATCCAGTGCCCCTGGTTCTGAGCACACCAGTAAGAGGTCAGACCGACTTGTTATGTGTTTTTTGAGGATGCAGACTGTTGATAGGGCCACATCAGTCAGTCAAGGATCTACAACTGCTACAGATAGAGCAATACAATATCATCATAGGCATCGACTGTTTGTTCTCTGTGTGTGTAGTCATCGACGGATTACGAAAAAGGGTTGTGTTCTCAGACTTGGGTGGTCAGCATGCTACTTTCACTGGCGAGCGGAGCAGTTAGAAGGGCAGTCGGTGAGAGGATCCACTCCTCTACTTGTTATCCAAGCTGTCAGTAGGGTCAGTGGATGCTGAGATGGTGGAGGTTCTAGGAATCGTTAGTGAGTTTATGGACATCTTTCCTGAGTAGGAAACAACTCTACCCCCTCGACGTGATATTGAGTTTGGGATAGACTTACAGCCTGGTGCTCATCCCATTTCAATGGCTCCTTATCGGATGGCACCTTCGGTGCTACAGGACTTGTAGGTACAAATTGATGATATGATGAAGAGGGGTTATGTTCGACCAACTGCGTTACCATGGGGTGCTCCAGTCTTGTTCGCAAAGAAGGAATATGGTGGTCTCAGGTTGTGCATAGACTATAGGAGGCTGAATCAGGTGACGATCAAGAATCGCTACCCTCTTCTGAGGATATACGATATTTTCGACCAACTGAAAGGGGCAGGGTGGTTCTCGAAGATCAACTTGTGGTCTGGGTACCACCAGCTAAGAGTGAAGGAATAAGTCATCCCAAAGATGGCCTTCAGGTGCCGATATGGACACTTCGAGTTCATAGTCATGCCCTTCAGTGTTACGAATGCCCCGGCAGTGTTCATTGGGCTTATAAACTCCATATTCCAGGAGTACCTGGACCGATTCATAGTTGTTTTCATCGCCGATATCCCGATCTATTCAAGATCAGAGGAGGACCACACCGAGCACCTGAGGATGGTTTTGGAGGTCCTCCAACAGCACCATCACTATGAAAAGTTTTCAAAATGCAAGTTCTGGATGTGAGAAGTGCACTTCCTTGGGCACATAGTGTCCGAGCAGTGGGTAGTGGTGGACCCATCAAAGGTTGAAGCATTTGTTTCTTGGGAATCACCCAAGAATGTGGCAAAAGTTCATAGTTTCCTCGGGCTGGCAGGTTACTATCGGAGGTTCGTACCCAATTTCTCCCGAGTTGCAGCACCTTTGGCAGCCTTGACCAAGAAGGACCTTGTTTTTGTGTGGAGTAAAAAGTGTGAGAAAAACATCATTTATCTGAAGGAGAAGTTGGTTAGTGCCCCAGTGCTAAGACTACCATAAGAAGTGGTGGTGTATGAGGTGTTCTGTGATGCTTCAAGGCAAGGCCTCAGATGTGTGTTGATGCAGTGACAAGGGGTGATCTCTTATGGGTCTAGGCAGCTACGTGCTCATGAGCTTAATTATGCCACCCACGACCTGGAGCTTGCAGCTGTCGTTTTTGCGCTAAAGTTAGGGAGACATTACCTCATGGGAGAACACTTTGTGGTCTTCATAGATCACAAAAGTTTGAGGTATATCATCTCCCAGCGGGACCTAAACATGCGAAAGTGAAGGTGGGTGGAGTTCCTCCAAAATTACGACATCGAGATTTCCTACACTTTAGGAAAGGGGAATGTAGTGGCTGATGCTTTGAGCAAGAGGTCACAGAAGGATGCGGTCTGAGAGTTGGCAGACGCCTGGAAGGCGATGGAGGAGTTGGTTTCCTTGCACCTAGATGCAAGGACGGATGGTGGTAGAGGTTGCCTATATTAGATGATAGTGCAGTCTTCTCTATTGCGGAAAGTGGAGGAGTCTCAGTTGGGAGACCCAGAGTGCAAAGTGATGCGTGACCGAGTTGACCCGAGCAATGATTCAGAAGGATGGACGGAGGATGGTCAGAACCGGATGGTTTTCTGAGGGAAGTTGTTTGTTCCAGAGGCGATGCGCGGAAAGGTTTTTAGTGAGTTCCACAACTCACCCCTAGATGTGCACCAGGGAGTTTCCAAGATGTACCAGGGTCTGAAGGGAAAGTTATGGTGGCCCGAAGTAAAGTGGGTGGTGGTAGAGTTTGTGACCAAGTGCCTAGTGTGTCAGTAGTTGAAGGCTGAACACCGTGTTCCAGGTGGCCTACTGCAGTCTATGGATGTCCCCGAGTGTAAGTGGTAGGAAATCTCGATGGATTTCATCACGGTATTACCCATGGTTCAAGGGGGATGCGACGCCATCTGGGTAGTAGTAGACCAGTTGATGAAATCGGATCACTTACTAGCAATTACGGAGTTGAGTGCTATGGACGCTTTGGCACGAAGGTACGTGGATGAGGTGGTGCAGAGCATGACAGAGAAGGTCCAGCTTACACTGGAAAGGATGAAGGTCGTCCAGGACCGAGAACAGTCGAATCCTGACACCAGGAGAAGGCCCTTGGAGTTTGAGGTTGGAGACCACGTGTTCTTGACGGTCTCCCCTCGTTGTGGACAACAGAGTTTCGACAAGGGAAGTAAGCGTTCTCCCAGGTTCATCGGACCCTTCAAAGTGCTGTGGCGGGTCGGCGAAGTGGCTTATCAGCTAGTATTTCCACCACCGGTACTGAGGATACATGATTTTATCCATGTGTCCCAGCTCTGTCGGTATCTGCATGATGACTCACACGTGCTCGGTTGGGGAGAACTGGACATCGAGGATGACGTGACCTTTGTGGAGAGACTAGTGATGATCGAGGATCGCAAGGAGAAGGTGCTTCGTGGGCAAACCTTTTCCTTGGTTCATGTGTTATGGAGGCATGGTGGGCTTTAGGAGAGTACGTGGGAGAGGTAAGCATAGATGCGTGCCTAGTACCCAGAGTTGTTCTGAGTTTTGTACTATTCTTTTTATGCATGTTGTAATGGAGATTTTTACCTTATTGGCTATGAATATGTGGTTTTCTTTCCTCTAAATGTGTGTGAGAATTCCTAGCTATGGGGGAGGGGAGGGTCCGACCCCTAATCAAGAAGCATTAAGTTGGATGTGATTAAACGCGTGCGGGCGAGTCAGTGCCTCTCAAAGTGGATATTATCATGACATGGGGGGAGAGACTTGAAAACCCACATGACTGGGATGTTTGACATGTTATATTACTTGGTTCTTAAGAGGGAGGTGTTTTTAGTTAACAACGGGGTTTTCTTTTGAGAGGTATCTTTCGAGGTGGTTGTTCGGACCCTCTGTTTCCTTCTGGTTGTTCTGATTCTCAAGGGTGAGAAAGGTTGGAGAGGTATCTGATGTAATAGCCCAGGTTTTTGGGGGTCTATTACTTTGTGAAAACTGATGTTGGGTGATCTGGGTAGTCTGGGAATCTCGGTGAAGTTTGACCTATAACGGTTGGCCTACCGGTAGCCTTAGCCTGCCCGTAGCAGGCCTACCGGTAGCTCGGTCTACCGGTAGCTCAGTCTACCAGTAGCCGCAGCCTACCCGTAGCACTGTCTACCGGTAGCTCGGTCTACCGGTAGCTGCAACCAACAGGTAACTCGGCTACTGGTAGCTGTCATCCATCGGTAGCTCTTGGTTACCGGTGGGTTTTCCAATATCAGCTCTTGTTTGCGCAAATTGAGTTTTAAACTCTATTTTGACCCCTTTAAGCTTGTTTTAATGTCCAGTAACTCCCATAAATGGAGTTTAATTAAATGATTAATGAAGTAACCTCGTATGTGCATCGGTTTAAACCGTGGGTGTAACGCCCCGACCCCAGCTACCCAGAGTCGGTGCATTACTTCATAACATTGGCATGATCACAAGAAAGATCAAATCTCGAAAGACCGATTGGTTTAGTAGCCTTGGAAATACTAGATATATTCATAAGTTTTACATTACATCATAAAATGAAAAACTACTACAACAACATAATGTTTTCACAGTCCACACTATATCCCCTCATAATATCCCTGCAGGTCATTCATAACTTATTTCTTCACATCCTGGGAAAAATAAAACATAGAAAATGGGTGAGCTCAAATGCCCAGTAAGGATAAAAATATAGTGGAACATTCAAAATAAGAATAGACATTTAAGGAAATGCATTACTAAAACAAAAGCCATTTAAACTTGAACTTCAACAAAGTATGGCAAAAGTAAAATGAAATAATGCCATTTACTTATTCACATGGATATTCTACTAATCGAATAATCACATGCAAAAATCAATAACCACTTTCATAATTATGGAATGCATAATGTCAAATGTTAATTTCATTGTCTAGGCCTCATCCCAAGACCTAGGGGTTTCTTCTAACCGGAACCCAACCCGGAGTGCCTCTAATAACCGGACACCAACCCGGAGTGCCTCTAATAACCGGACACCAACCCGGAGTGCCTCTAATAACCGGACACCAACCCGGAGGGCATACTTTTACCAGTCCCTAACCTGGAGAGCTTACTTTAACCAGTCCCCAACCTGGAGGGCTTACTTTTACCGGTCCCCAACCCGGAACATACTTGTTTAGCACATTCATCTGAAGAAAAGTTTGAAATATAACATAATCATTCGGATTAAAACTAGCATACGAAATGTCAATAGTTTCACCATAAACTATGAATGGTATAAAATAGCACATCCACAGTCAAACATATCACAAAACCTTCAATACAATATAGAAGTTTTGTATTATAATAAATCAACTTCAAATAATCTTAAAATCCATCAAAGGATGTTGACATAGATGAAATCAAAATTCTTTTAAAAGAAGTATCTCCTTTTATTTTGAAATCATTTAAGATCCATATAAAATAAAACATTTTCTTTGAAAATATTCTTATAATCTTGTAAGGAAAGCTTCGACGATTTTATAACGGCGGAAAATAACCGCACCCGCCGTATAAGTTAAAAAAACATTCTTACCTCAATTCTATCGAAAAGGTTAAAAAGGACATTGTTTTGAAAACGACGGAAATATTCCTTTATAAACCTCTTATAAAAAAGTCAAATAAGGGTATAAATGACTTTAACCCATATTCTTGTAAATAGTAAAAATGTTTTGAAATACATTTTTAAGAAAACATGGATGTGGATGATAAAGAGATCCCAGTAGATTATTATGTATAAACAACCTTGGATAATGAAGAGATTGTGAATTAACCCTTACCTTGTACTTTTCCTTGGTTGGGGTAGGTTAACCTCCTTTAATTTAGGTAACTCACTTTGGTTGGAACCAAAGGACTTCTTGAAATGCTTTCTGCCTAAGGGGAAGCTTCAAGGAGGAGGAGAGGGATGTGGGGAGCTTAGTTGCGCAGAGTTTGGACGAGCCAAGTGGCTTGAGAGGTGTGAGGAAAAGAGAAGGAGGAGTGCCCTTTTATAAGAGGGGTGAGGGGCACCTTTGGAAAAGCTAGAAATATTAATTTATAATAAATTCATATTCGGTTTCCAAAGGCTCCAAAGTTGACTATTCAAAGGATGAGGTGGGGATAGGTCGGAAACAACTCATCCAATAGAATTTAGACAGGTTTGGGTACTTATATTAACCTTATCTTTAAGTATTAACTCTAAGTTAATTAGTTTCACTTTTACAATGTCTCCTTGTATTTTTATATAATATGGTTAATAAATTTACTATATACAACCAAGCGACCCCCAAGTGGTCCATTAATGATGAAACTATCATAATATAAGTCTCTTGGCCGAACCTTAGATTTTTAGGAATTTAATATCAATTAATAATATAATATTTGTTTTAAGAACTCTTTTATGTCAATTTTGACACTATTCAATAGTTGATTTTTTTGAAACTCCTAACAGATTGATTACTTCGAACAAAGTCAATTAAATCAATCCTAATATATCATATTATCATAGAAAATTAGTTTAATTCATTAAAAGTTTCATATTATAATTATTTGGGTATTTATAAGATCAATTATTTTAATTTTTCACTATTTTAGTAATTACTGCATCATCATTGTGTCATAAATAAAATATATTATTTAATGTCTAAAAATTATAAATAAAATATCATTATGTAGGAAATCTGTTTATCTTTCTAATGAATATTTATAATCTAAAATCCAACATGTATAACCCTATGTAAAAATTGTTCTTCTAAAAGATGTAAGCTTATGCCATTTTTATTTTTATTTTAGCTTTATTAATATAATGTGTCATTATCACTTACAAGTGGATCCATGGGGTCCCAAAATTGACCCAAAGATGCCCATGGTCGACCATGTATCAACTAATAGGGTTAAGACACGTTTTAGGGTAATTTAGTATTATTATAATATTATTTTTTAACCCTTATTTACCGGATTTACCCTTAACCATGGTAAATAAAATATTTACCGCAGTAATTATTCAAAATGTCTAAAAATAAAAGTTACCTATTTACACAATTTGAACATCCTGATTCCAAATATGGAATCCATTTTCCTAAATTCAAAACACAGAAGTGGAAGAAATTAATTTAAAATTAATTCCCGCTGTCAAAACAAAAAGCGCGTTTTTAAGAGATAATAACTATCAAAAGATTGACACCTGTTTATGTTCGGTTTAATTGTAAAATTATGTCCAATGACCAACATTATATTAAATGGTAAAAATATATTCTAAATATACTTTAAAACTACTAAAATTCATAATTTATTACTATTAATTATTTTGATTAAAAAAGTTGTTTTTAAATAAAATTTAGTAATTTTCACTATTCATCAAAATATGAAAGTTATCCGAAAAGTACCAAAATTTCACCTTAGGCTAAATTTGATATTCCGAATCCAAAAATGAAGTCCATTTTAAAATATAAAATATATATAACTTCAAAAAGTAGGTATTACTATTCATAACTGCTAGTTTGATTGGTTGTGGTGTGTGTTAAAACTCGAAGTTGCGTACAACACACGCTACTGTATTATTCAAAGGAAAGCGTACCGTGGAAGCTTGGGATGTTTCATTTTAATTTTTTTTGATGTCCCCATTTAGTCAAAAAGTTTAAAATATTGTATTTAAAAAGGGTTCACTATTAAAAGTTTATAAAAGTGCAATACTGAAAATGAATTTGTTCTTGCATTATATCTTAGAAACTCATAATATGGATTCTAAAATTATAAGGATTATATAAAGTTTAAAATTTAGATAATACTATTCATAACCTCTTTTGAATGTCTTTTTTTTTGTAAGTCATGGTGTGATTGAACTCGGTGTTGCATGTAGTGCAAGTTATTGAATTATTTTGAAGAAATAACACACTATGAAATCTTGGGGTGTTACATTCTCCCCTCCTTCAATAAATTGCGTCCTCGCAATTTGAAATTGTTCTTCGAAAATAAAAGGTTGAAAATAGAAAATATCTTTGTGGGAAAACCCACATCGGAAATTAGGTTACTAAAATTTAGTCTTAATATGAGGAAAAGAGAAATGAAAGAGTCACCACAAAATTATGATCTTTGATTAGGAGAACATTGGTGGCAATTAGAGACATATAATCGGAGGAAAAACGTAAATATTTATAGGTAGTGATTGAGGTCATCAATCACAAACAAGTGTATAATTGAGGTCCTTAAATTCATCAATCTATGATGATTTGAAATACTATCGGTTCAACAAAACATAGGGTATTAGGATAGAACTTTTTTGACGTTTCAAAATATCTTAGTTGAAATCCCACATCGAAAAATGAATTAATGAGGCCTCTATTTAAAATAAAGAGTCGAAAGTATGAAGATTACTGAAAATAACACCTACTAGGGTTCCATGTAGGAAAATATGGATATGGAAGAGAAATCTAACCATCAATTATCTGATGGAGAGTGGTAGAGAACATGGCTATGAAAAGGCCAACAATCCCAAAGCCATAAATTAGTGATGATTTAAGGTACCATCTAGGAAAACATTTTTGTTCTAAGTTGCTTTTATTAATATTGAGGAATTTATTTATGAGATTGGATAAGATCATAAGGATATATACTTACTTTATAATTAGAGTTTTATCCATTAATAAATTTCTACCACAAACTCATCTTTCACTCTAAAAGATAATAGAATGTAAAAAAAATTCTATTTACACTATTCGTATAGGGTTCCAAAATAAACGAATTTATAATTCATCTACAAGATCTTTTAATAAAAACTACATTATTTAATCCAGGACATCTCGTGGGCCAGTGGTAGGTGATACACCCTTGTCGCCCTTCGGTTGCGGGTTCAAGTCTCGCAGCCTTGCCGGACGCGACGGGTTGCCGCCCGACCTCCGGGTTGTCCTTTTATGGTAATTCAAAATAATCTAAACTAGAACTATCCAAAATACTTCTGTCCAAACTCACAATCCAACATTTATAAGGAAGGTAAACATAATATAGATCCTTTTTACCCCGTAATAGCATATGAATACCTTCATTTTGTATTCTTTTAATTCACTGAAACATCCTGAATTACCATATTCCTTATTGATTACATTCATGCTCCCTTATTCCATATAGAATGCTGGATATACTTCATCAATCCAAAAATGTTTTAAACCCCAACAATGATGGAATATACAAATCATTAATCAGCTTCAAGGTAGTCAAGAATATCCAATATAATTTATCCAAATCAATCATGTATTATTCTAAAATCACTAACATAGTATCAGAACCATATTATGGTTTATCTTTCTCTCAACCATATATTTTCCAAAAATTTATCCTGCTATTGAGTCACTTTTCTTTTTTCCACACAATCTCAAGTCCTTAATGAAATAGTACTGCAGTACAATCCTTATATACTCCATAATTATTATAACAAGTACATTGTTGATACAACACTCAATTGACATAATCAACATAAGAACTCTAATCATTCCTCTTCATCTGTGGTAGTATCATAACTTGATTATTATCCAATAGCATCATTTGCGGCATAGTCTGATGACTGGGACATAGGTTCGCGTAGTGTCCAAACTCCTTGCAAATGAAGCATTGTACATTTGAAACCATTTTCTTACCCTTGCAGTCACGTAATTTGTGCCCTTTTCCTCCACACTTATAACAAACTCCCATTCCTTTCAGGCAAGTTCCAGGGTGTTTCTTTCCACAGTTACCACATATGGGAAAATTCTTCTTTTCCCTCTTCCCTTTATCCATCTTTCTCTCTTCCATCCTTTTCTTCTCTTGCTTCCCTTCAAAGCCATAGGACTCAGTAAACTCTTTACTTATCTTATCAACACATGATATTATTTCTTCATATGATGATAATACATGGGAGACTATTTCTCTTATAAATTCTATCTTAAGACCATGAAAGATATGATCCTTCTTTCTCTTTGGATCATGTGCATTTCTAGAGTTCTCATTCCTTCTACTGAGCACCATTTCTAAACAATGGCATAAACTAGATCAGTTTATGAATCAAAATACATAATCCCATACTTATAAAACACTTAACATAAATTGAACTATTTATGGATATAATCCATAATCATAAATATGTTTTCTTTGAGGAAGTATATACTCATAAACCTTTCATAACGATTTGTAAAGAAAATGAGAGTTATCCTAAGCATATCCCCCGGGAGTGTCGTAACCAAGAGTGCAGCAAGGCCCGTTGTCGTGCACCAGTTCCCGTTCGAGTCTAGCTCAAAGCGGTGTTTTCGGGTTTTACCCCTAGGTACATCTGTGCCAGAGCCGCCTCTACCTGCTCGTATCCAGACAGGGATGTATTGCTAGGAAAACTCACAAAATCTCTACAATACCAAAATTCTAGGAAGTTCTTCTATACTAATCCTCAAAGTTCATCTTAGGTATACGTGCTCTAATCAGAGTTTATCTAAATCTAGCTTCCAAGGTTTGTACTAAACTTCCTCTGATACCAACTGTAACGCCCCGACCCCAGCTACCCAGAGTCGGTGCATTACTTCATAACATTGGCATGATCACAAGAAAGATCAAATCTCGAAAGACCGATTGGTTTAGTAGCCTTGGAAATACTAGATATATTCATAAGTTTTACATTACATCATAAAATGAAAAACTACTACAACAACATAATGTTTTCACAGTCCACACTATATCCCCTCATAATATCCCTGCAGGTCATTTATAACTTATTTCTTCACATCCTGGGAAAAATAAAACACAGAAAAGGGGTGAGCTCAAATGCCCAGTAAGGATAACAATATAGCGGAACATTCAAAATAAGCATAGACATTTAAGGCAATGCATTACTAAAACAAAAGCCTTTTAAACTTGAAATTCAACAAAGTATGGCAAAAGTAAAATGAAATAATGCCATTTACTTATTCACATGGATATTCTGCTAATCGAATAATCACATGCAAAAATCAATAACCACTTTCATAATTATGGAATGCATAATGTCAAACGTTAATTTCATTGTCTAGGCCTCATCCCAAGACCTAGGGGTTACTTCTAACCGGAACCCAACCCGGAGTGCCTCTAATAACCGGACACCAACCCGGAGTGCCTCTAATAACAGGACACCAACCCGGAGTGCCTCTAATAACCGGACACCAACCCGGAGGGCATACTTTTACCAGTCCCTAACCTAGAGGGCTTACTTTAACCAGTCCCCAACCTGGAGGGCTTACTTTTACCGGTCCCCAACCCGGAACATACTTGTTTAGCACATTCATCTGAAGAAAAGTTTGAAATATAACATAATCATTCGGATTAAAACTAGCATACGAAATGTCAATAGTTTCACCATAAACTATGAATGGTATAAAATAGCACATCCACAGTCAAACATATCACAAAACCTTCAATATAATATAGAAGTTTTGTATTATAATAAATCAACTTCAAATAATCTTAAAATCCATCAAAGGATGTTGACATAGATGAAATCAAAATTCTTTTAAAAGAAGTATCTCCTTTTATTTTGAAATCATTTAAGATCCATATAAAATAAAACATTTTCTTTGAAAATATTCTTATAATCTTGTAAGGAAAGCTTCGACGATTTTATAACGGCGGAAAATAACCGCACCCGCCGTATAAGTTAAAAAAAACATTCTTACCTCAATTCTATTTAAAAGGTTAAAAAGGACATTGTTTTGAAAACGACGGAAAGATTCCTTTATAAACCTCTTATAAAAAAGTCAAACAAGGGTATAAATGACTTTAACCCATATTCTTGTAAATAGTAAAAATGTTTTGAAATACATTTTTAAGAAAACATGGATGTGGATGATAAAGAGATCCCAGTAGATTATTACGTATAAACAACCTCGGATAATGAAGAGATTGTGAATTAACCCTTACCTTGTACTTTTCCTTGGTTGGGGTAGGTTAACCTCCTTTAATTTAGGTAACTCACTTTGGTTGGAACCAAAGGACTTCTTGAAATGCTTTCTGCCTAAGGGGAAGCTTCAAGGAGGAGGAGAGGGATGTGGGGAGCTTAGTTGGGCAGAGTTTGGACGAGCCAAGTGGCTTGAGAGGTGTGAGGAAAAGAGAAGGAGGAGTGCCCTTTTATAAGAGGGGTGAGGGGCACCTTTGGAAAAGCTAGAAATATTAATTTATAATAAATTCATATTCGGTTTCCAAAGGCTCCAAAGTTGACTATTCAAAGGATGAGGTGGGGATAGGTCGAAAACAACTCATCCAATAGAATTTAGACAGGTTTGGGTACTTATATTAACCTTATCTTTAAGTATTAACTCTAAGTTAATTAGTTTCACTTTTACAATGTCTCTTTGTATTTTTATATAATATGGTTAATAAACTTACTATATACATCCAAGCGACCCCCAAGTGGTCCATTAATGATGAAACTATCATAATATAAGTCTCTTGGCCGAACCTTAGATTTTTAGGAATTTAATATCAATTAATAATATAATATTTGTTTTAAGAACTCTTTTATGTCAATTTTGACACTATTCAATAGTTGAATTTTTTGAAACTCCTAACAGATTGATTACTTCGAACAAAGTCAATTAAATCAATCCTAATATATCATATTATCAAAGAAAATTAGTTTAATTCATTAAAAGTTTCATATTATAATTATTTGGGTATTTATAAGATCAATTATTTTAATGTTTCACTATTTTAGTAATTACTGCATCATCATTGTGTCATAAATAAAATATATTATTTAATGTCTAAAAATTATAAATAAAATATCATTATGTATGAAATCTGTTTATCTTTCTAATGAATATTTATAATCTAAAATTCAACATGTATAACCCTATGTAAAAATTGTTCTTCTAAAAGATGTAAGCTTATGCCATTTTTATTTTTATTTTAGCTTTATTAATATAATGTGTCATTATCACTTACAAGTGGATCCATGGGGTCCCAAAATTGACCCAAAGATGCCCATGGTCGACCATGTATCAACCAATAGGGTTAAGACACGTTTTAGGGTAATTTAGTATTATTATAATATTATTTTTTAACCCTTATTTACCGGATTTACCCTTAACCATGGTAAATAAAATATTTACCGCAGTAATTATTCAAAATGTCTAAAAATAAAAGTTACCTATTTACACAATTTGAACATCCTGATTCCAAATATGGAATCCATTTTCCTAAATTCAAAACACAAAAGTGGCAGAAATTAATTTAAAATTAATTCCCGCTGTCAAAACAAAAAGCGTGTTTTTAAGAGATAATAACTATCAAAAGATTGACACTTGTTTATGTTCGGTTTAATTGTAAAATTATGTCCAATGACCAACATTATATTAAATGGTAAAAATATATTCTAAATATACTTTAAAACTACTAAAATTCATAATTTATTACTATTAATTATTTTGATTAAAAAAGTTGTTTTTAAATAAAATTTAGTAATTTTCACTATTCATCAAAATATGAAAGTTATCCGAAAAGTACCAAAATTTCACCTTAGGCTAAATTTGATATTCCGAATCCAAAAATGATGTCCATTTTAAAATATAAAATATATATAACTTCAAAAAGTAGGTATTACTATTCATAACGGCTAGTTTGATTGGTTGTGGTGTGTGTTAAAACTCGAAGTTGCGTACAACACACACTACTGTATTATTCAAAGGAAAGCGTACCGTGGAAGCTTGGGATGTTTCATTTTAAATTTTTTTGATGTCCCCATTTAGTCAAAAAGTTTAAAATATTGTATTTAAAAAGGGTTCACTATTAAAAGTTTATAAAAGTGCAATACTGAAAATGAATTTGTTCTTGCATTATATCTTAGAAACTCATAATATGGATTCTAAAATTATATGGATTATATAAAGTTTAAAATTTAGATAATACTATTCATAACCTCTTTTTAATGTCTTTTTTTTTGTAAGTCATGGTGTGATTGAACTCGGTGTTGCATGTAGTGCAAGTTATTGAATTATTTTGAAGAAATAACACACTATGAAATCTTGGGGTGTTACAGTGGGACCCATTAATGGCGTGTGGGGCCATGTGGTCAACCCATGACCCCACTCCTTACGCGGTTTAGGGTTCTTATCTCAACCGTCCCCGGGCTTTATAAAACCATTGGGATATCGCTGGGTTTCATTTTCTCGATCAACCTCCGAACAAATCTTCTGCTCGTCCTTCAGTTCCCAAGGCCCTGCCCCTGCAGTTTGGGTCTCCAGTGTTCCTAGTGCGTAAGGATAAACTTCGATCATTGATCAATCAAGTAGGGTTTTACCTTCATCTCTTCTTTCTGTGTATCATGCGGGGTGGGTATGATTTTGTTTCGGTAGAATTAGATAAACCAAATATTAATGAAGATAATAAAAAGATTCTAAAGAATGAAGGGGAGGGGTGTGATGGATGATGCTCTGTTTTCTCTTTTCTGAATTGTGCGGGCTTACGCCTACTGAAAATCATGGTCGTTGGTGGTATTTCTCTGTGAACTAACGAACCCTTTCCTCTGGTGATGTTTAAATTTATCGTTTGTGGTTGTGAACACTTGTTGTGTAATGGAAATTGATTAATCACATATATCCACCTAAATAAACTGAAGCACCGGGATCAATCCTTTTTGTGATAACCTCGGTTAAAGCACACAGAAATTGAAATCATGGAGTGTGTTAAATCATTTAAATCTGAAAATACCGGCATGGGCCTACTTTATGTTGGTAGTTGGGGTTGGGTTGTTTTTCCTTCACGGGCCGATTGCTGGGTGATTTGGGTGGGGATGGGATCCCCTGTGGTTACACTTTGGTTCCAAAATTAAGGTCAGGTGGTTGCCTTGTTTATATCACGAATTTCTCTGTGATCCTCTGTTGATGATAAACTGTTGGCTCTTATGTTTTGGGAACATGGGGGAAGTATATTGGGGTTTCCTTGGTTACAGTACTTTGAGGGATCTCACTTGTCCATATTTTTGGTTCTGACATTACAAGGGAACCATGTGTAAATGTCTAAGTTGATGTTCGATTGTACTCTTCCCTTGGCTTGTGCTTATGCTTTCTAGTTGCCCAAGTTGGTGCAGAAACTTTATAACCATTATTACTGAACTTGAAAATGGGGATGGGACAATGGTTTGATTTGGTATGAGTTGTGACTTGGGTATGATTGCTGATTGTGTTCTGTAGGCTGTTGAAGAAAAACCTAGATTGGGTGAGTGCTTGTTGCCTATAAATATACTTGTTGTTTTGTGTTTCGTATTCGCAGCCCACCCAAGTTGAGCACATAGTTCCGAACACCCCCATTCATGGGGGAGGGTGTTTTTTTCCAACACTTCCATTAGTGGATGGTTATTAGCACCTTTCAACTCCCTTTCCCGGATAACCCATGTATCTTCGGGCAGGTTGGGGTGGCCTATTGTCCATTATTAGCCCAAGAAAATTCAGGCAGTGTAGTGTGGTGGTTGGCCCAAGTGTGTGCGGGCAGGTGGTTTCCCAAGTGTCATTGGGATGAGGCATAGGTGTCTTCGGGCATGGTAGTGGATCTTCTTGCCCCGGTGTCTTCGGGCGTGGCGGTGGTTGTTCTAGCCCAGGTGTTTGCAGGCGTGGTTACATGTGATAGTTTGGCCCAGGTGTCTGCGGGCAAGATAGTGGTTATGGCCCAGGTCTGTGAGGGTGGGGTTTGGTAGTGGGACTATGGTGAGGTTGTGGCCCAGGAGTGTGCGGGTAGGGGTGTGGCAGTGGGACTGAGGTGAGAATGGCAGGATTGGTTCGATGTGTAGGATGTCTTCAATAACCAGTGGGAATGTGGTGTAGGGTGCCTAAACATCGATGTCCTTTTATTATATATTACATGACTTGCATTATTTGGGGAGTGTGCCATGGTGAGGCTTGGGTGGTTAGTTTCTTTGTTAGGTGTTTGGTTGTCTGTTTCTCATGGGACTTTAGTACATCTCCCCACTTTTGCATGAGATTCTTTGGTTTTTCCCTACTGAGTATACTTGTATTCTCACCCTACATATATAAAACTGCTTTCACGTTTCGTAGAGGACTTCTGAGATCGCATGGGACCATATTAGCTCAGACCTTTGGGGCAGTTGTTGTTTCCGTTTTTCTTTTTCCTTGGTATCTTTTTGCCTTGGGGTTTTTGTGTCTTGAATCTTTTTCTTTTGAACATGCATGTGGGAATGGTTTAATTTTGGCTTTACTTTTCTTTCATCTTTTGTGTTGTTGGGATTTAATATCTTATCTCCTGATCCTATTAAAAGACAAAGGGTAATGCCTTCAATTTAGTGTGTAATTGTTTACCCTTATTGCTAGTCACCACTCCGGGACCTATTGAAGGCGGGTTTTGGGGGTCATTATCTCTCCTTCAACATGGATAAGGAAGGGCCTGGAAATCTGTCGACCCTTCCCTCCTTTTGGTGAAGGTGGGTCGTGATAGTGACGAGGTGTTTTTTTAATTTTTTTGTTTTTGGTTTTTATTTATCTATCGTGGATATATCATCTTTCATAGACTTATTCATGTTCTCATGTCATTGTTCTATTTCATTATTTCTTTTTTATTTTATTCATGTGAGGTTTATGTTTCTATTTAGCTATATTACATTTGTCATATATTTTATTTAATTCTTAATGACTATTTTTCATGAACTTACAACTTATAGATGGTCCATTCTAGATTAATAGTACAATTACACTACTTATATATATGTTTCATGGGTGAAATCTTTATAGGAAGCCAATATAAACAAAACATTTTTTTAAATCCATTCTATCACGAACCAATCTAGGATTTCATCTAATATGACACTCAACCTAGACCATGGAATTGGCCTAAGGGAATTCTCAGTCCCCATGGGATATAAACTAGTGTGTGGGAACTCAATAATTCCACAGGGAATTATTTTACCATGTGAATAATAATCATCATTCATAAAAAAAATTAATATAACATTTACATAAACATCGTAACCAAAATCTATAATAAGGTCATTTAAAAGAGGTATATACAACATTCAAGTAAAGATTAAATTTATATTTCTAATGTAGAACAAACATAAAAAAGAGAGGGGCTGAAAAAAATAATTAATAGAATTCTCATGATGTAAGGGCCCACATCCACCATTTCCCCACCATTAATACCCACCCAAATAAATTTGACTAACATGAGTACTCAACGCCTCCTCCAAATAAAGATTTTCCTCTAACTAAGAGAAAATGTCCTAGATAAAACTAAGGGGGGTATATAAGAAATTATATTACACTACTAGTATGTTCCCCCTATATTTTACATTCATACACATTATATGAAAAATAAACATGCTAGTTTTGAAACAAATAAACTAGTTTATTTTTAAAACGTCCTTTAACTTTGGTGGAATGATAAGAGATGAAAAAAGTTAAAACAGATAAAAATGTATCATAAGAACCAAATGTAATACCTTTGTTTCTGGGTTTTGTGGGGACATAGAATCCTTATACTCTCGGAGACTAGTCCTAAACAAAACGTTTTTTATCCTTCTTGAGACAACTAGTCCACATTATCATAGATATGTTAGTGTTTTAGTATAATATTATTATTTAGGGTGGCTCATATATAGCATATGCATCCTATTATAACATCCTAGGTTCTTAGGACTCCCATGTTCTTCACCCCATTTATCAAACCCTGAAAATAATCTTTTTGAAAACCATTCCCTAACATACCGAAGCTTATCATTTCATACCATTTATATAGAGTATAAAACATTTTAGATCCATACACACAATAACAACTTGTATAGAACCTTTTATCAAGCACATATAATTTTATAAAACATTTAGAAATATAGTCTTGCACAGTTTAATAACCAAATAATAGAACAACATGGAACCAACCACCTTTATTCATCAAACAACTAAAATATTATTGGAAAAGGCAATCCATGATGAGTTGGGACTCTAAGGAAGAGAAAACAAAATAAAAACAACAAAACCCCATTCAAAAAAATTAGATTCAACCCACTCAAGGTAAATATAATTACCAAATATAAGGAGAAACAAGAAATAATGGAGAAGAAACCATAGATAATGAATATTAGATACTTACTTGGAGTTTCATTAAATACTGAAGCTCAAATCACCCATATATTGAATCCAAGAGGGAGGTGGGGAAAAGGGGATAGATAAATAGGTTTTTTGGAGTGGGATGGTAATGATTGGGAGGCTAAATTTGTTAATATTATACAGTACAAAATGTGGAAACAAAATTTTTTAAAACAAATTGGGTCTGTCGCACAGTTTGGCCACATGGTTTTCCAAACTCTACGCTAACCATGTGGGTGACTATTTTCCAACTGATAGAGGCCACACAGTTTCAGAAAATTTTCCCCTAACTATAATATAAACCAGTGCCATATTCTAAGGTGCATGATTTCTTAGGGATAGTTCATGGATTTCTACCTAACTGTGTGGTCTCCTAAGAACCTCTATCAAGGCACACTCAGTTTTCAAATATTGTATCACGGTTTCTCATAACCATGTTCCAACCCTGATCCACACTATGTCTTTAAAAAACATAAATCATTTAATTAAAAACACCTAAAAACATGTGTAATAAAATAAAAAAATACATGAAAGTACATGAAAATAACATCGTGGGTGTGACAATATTCATAGGCTAATGAATACATCTCACAAAAACACACAATATCAAGAAAAAAAGTCAACTATCATTGAGGATTAGCTCATATGGATTTCTTATCCAAAAAAACACATTATTTGCCTATAATATTATTTCCTTTATATTCATGGGAAATCTCACATAATGTATCTATAAATAAAATATTCTACTAAATATAGTCTTATAAACAATTTATTGAGGCTAAAATGGGTGTGATTTAATGAACATTAAGGTAAAAACTCATTATCATGTCATCGAGTGTTAGATCATATAAATATGATAAACAATGAGTAGGGAGAAATATCATATAAAAAAGAACATGGAATAGTAATACATTTCCACAATACATGATAGATGGACATGTAGTCTCAAATCACAAACATATACCATGGAAGAAGTGTGTAGAATCTTGAGGCCTAAAACATGAGTTATGAATAATAACTATCGACACAAGATTGTGATATAAGAGTGGGGAATAAATATAATTATAACAATCATATGTAAAGGATACCCACCAAGAAATTTATCACATTATAGGCTTTGGATTATCCCTTATCTACCTTATTAGGTATTGGATAATATTTATATGTCTATTTGGGCTTCAGATAAATCCTCTCATTAAACAATTATATTGGAAAAAAATCCTTAGATGTGCCTATAATTGTTTTTATAAATCCTCTCATGGACCATTTCACTTGGGATAAATCCTCCTATGTAACCATTTTCATGGGATAAATCATTCCATGTACCCTTCGTCTTGGGATAAATACACCTATTCACCCTTTCAATATCTTGAGATATAAACATTACCAATTCATTAAAGGGAGACATAGGAACCCACCCATTGTTAAATGATACTTATATCTCACAATTGGAAAAAAAATAAATTTTCACATCATTAAGAAATCATGGAAATATAAATGTCTTTCATAACATCTCCAAATGGTATTACTAAAATTATATCCCAATAATGTGAATTGTTGATACACAAAACTCTACCACCCAAAGAATATTATTTCATAAAAACATTTAAGGGGTGATTCAGTAAAAATAATTTCCAAGGAAATTAATACATTATATGAAAATAAAAAATTGTAGTGAAATCATAAAAGAGTTTTTGAAAACACTTTTATCATTAAGATAAAATATGAATTTATTTTCACATTAAAATGTCATTTTTAGAAAGGTCACTTTAGAGAAATTTAAATAAGAAAATTTTAAAATCCATATTTGGAATTAATCCTCAAGTTTGGTTAGTTCACCAATGATTCCTATGTAGTAGGGGTATGGATACGTCTGGATTTCCTTCCTTACTTTTAAATACTATCCCTAAAATGAAATATGATTACCCTAATGGTCATTGTGAAAATATCAACTCTATAACTCATGTGATATACATTGATAATATTGATTTATTTGAGAATATACCATAACAACACGATATCTGTGGGGAAGTGAATACACTCAAGTATTGAGATTCCCCTAGGAAAGATGGATTTCTAGGAACATTCTGTATTACTAATTGGGATCTCATAAATAATGATATGTTGGGTATTATAAAAGATTATTTAATGGGATGGGGTATGTCCCGAGTGGCTTGTTCCACCACTTTAATTTTTATCCCAAAGGCCAAGGATTCTTCCTCTTTGAAAAAATTCATTATAATCATCATGTTTATTTATCCATATAAAATCATCGTTGTTTTGGTCAATTAACGGTTTTGAGTGTATCTCCACGATTCGACTTCTGATGGGTAGTAGGGTGTCATCTATTGTAGTTCCACACAATGTTACATGTACATGGTCTAATAATTTCTTGGTGACATTAATAAAAAATTAACATTTTATAACACTTTCATCTGGCATGAAATTTATAATTCTAGTGATGGAGATTATTGGAGATACATTATTAGACTCAAGAGATGAATGTGAATATATGAATGAGTGGATGATATTTTTTTAAATTTTTTTGATCTCTATGGTATTATATCGTTATCAGGGGAAAATAATATATTATTTAAATAATATTATGTTATAAGGAATATTGATCCCTTATCTAACATTGCGTTCATTGTTATCCAAGTCTCTTTTATTATGTTAATTAATAAATGTAATGCTAATGTGAGTTTAAGACACCCCACTATAGGATTAAACATAGTCGTATTACCCACCTCTTTTTTTAAGGATAATCTCATTAAAATCGTTAGATATAATACGACCATACATGTAATTAATTTTATTCATGATATTTACTATAAATGGATTACTAAACTCTTAAATTGAGTTAATAGTAGTGTTTATATAAAAATATTATGTTTGGATGGTAGAGGGAAGGAAATTGAATAGAGGACAATGGTCTCTAGAAGATAGATTCCCTTGGAATATTTAGGATCTAAAATCAACATGGTAGAGATCCATATTCAACATTTTTTATGGATTTTTTATAATATATCCTTTAATATCTACAATTACAAAAATAATTTTCTCTATTTTATAGGGAATATTACATTGGTCAACTATTTATTGACCTCAATTAGTATGCAGGTTTTATCAGCTACCATTATTCCCAAGATGGTTATTCCTAACATTAAGAATATTCTGGTTAGTTTCATTTGGAATGGAGAGGGAAAAGGGAGGCACCAATATACCTTGTGTGATACGATGGAATGGGAAGTTTAGGATGGGGGAATAAATATCAACTGTTTAAGATACCATACATTTATTTCTAGAAAATCATTCATGGGATGAGATCCAAGGGAGATATGTATGGGAGAGGTTCAACAATAGGAAGTATGGGACACATGTTGAGGAATCTTGTGGAAAATTCTCCACGATATATGATATTTCCTACAAGAATATTCCCAATAATTAACATAACTCATAGTGTATAGTGTGTGAAAACTCAATTAGCTTTTGGAATTATAATTGGTTGGGTACTATCCTTGGTTTCCCTGGATTCCCAGTGTTGGACATCACCTACTATCATTCTATCAATTTCCCAGATTTTACTTGGGTTATTAGAAATTAATAGCATCAAGAGAACCTCAAAAGACATTAGATCACTACTAAACAAAACAAGGTGGTTTACACTTTCTCCTCATATGGTTTGATCTCTTCAATGGTATGTAATTATAATATGTATGCCTACATTGGTCTTGATGCATGGGGTGGTTTATGGTGGTGTAATGACATACATGATAAATTTATGTTTCCTATTTGGAAAATTTTCAACCATGATTTACTCATGGATGTGGGAGTGAAGTTTAAGGGGGTATCTATTGTTTCTATATGTGTGTTCCGATCATCCCCCATAGTCAAGACAACCTAACAAATTCTCAATGAAATCCATTTGTAATATGTGATCTGGAATGAAATTTGTAGTTTCACTTGGTGGGGTGTTCAGGGGATTTCAAAGGATTATTTTATACACTACCAGTTTTAAGGATATAGTGATAATACTAAGGATTTAATGTTTCTAATAATAATTTTTTAGTAGGATATAAGAGTATCTTGTTCCCTAATAACAGGCCATACACAATTGAATCAAGAGTTCTACACTGGTAATTATGACTAAGTCTGGGCCAATGGTGGTGGAACTAGCTCCTCTACTCAAACAGTGGGAGATAATACCATCCATCTAATGTGTTATGGTTTGTAGAAGTACTTTTTTCAAGGATCCTGGGAATCCTTTTTCATGGTAAATGGGAGATATGGATTTCTCCTAATATATGACATATTCTGAACATCGATGGTTCATTCATGAATGGTTACTTGTAGGTATGAGGGGTGGTCCATGATTAGAACAGCTTTGTTATCTTCACTTATAATTTATTCCATGTTCAAGGTGATGAAGACATGGATGGAGAGAATAAATTTCTCAAAGGGTTGGGTTTGTGTTTATCTCAAGGTATTTATTATAACAGGGTGGAAACCGACTCCTTGATTCTCATCTACTCAATCCACGGTGTGGGATCTATCCCCCTATCAGTCACATATATTTTTCATATGTGGAGGGAGTTTCTCAATTCTAGTATAGATATCACACACACATAGAGGCAGGATAACATGGTTTCATACTTCTTTGAATTCTGGGATAATCCATATAACCCGAATATCATCTTCTATGGTATAATTGATCATTCCCCAGAGTGTGTTAATCTTGATCGGGCTGATGCCCTATGACTTCACTTTTTTCAACCACATGACATGGTTGGGCCACAACCCCCCTTTCCCTATGAAAAAAAGTACTAATATTGGATGCATGGATGTGAATAAAACATCAGTAATAAAACCTTTAAATAGTATAGAGGTTATAAAAAAGGTTAAAGTGGAATATAAATTATTTATTTTTAAAGTATGGGAAATATTTTATTAATTTGAAATAGCTTTTTTGGAAACCCAAATCATAAAATAATAACAACAACATCATTTTTAAAATGTATGAAGTAAAATATAAATGTCTCAAGAGATAACCCATTTTTTTATTTCCAAATATAAGGAGAACATTAGTATAAATGGAAAATATGGACAGTGAAGGGAAATAATCATTAAATGAAATTATAATTATTCTCATCAATAATATACAATTCATGATAAGAAAATAATCATAGAGGTAGATTAGAATCAATTTTTTCATTTTCAGAGGATATAAAGAGAAATTACCATGAAAAAAAATTTATGGTGGAAGGAACCAATCATGAAATAACAAAATTCAAGATGATGTGTTATAACTCATTGAAAAGAGTAGTGTTAATAAAAACCGTTAAAACATTGATATATTCTTAATCAATGGAAATTTAATGAACGTAAATGATATTGATATTGAATCCATATTAATATAATTAATAATTAAAAACAAATTCCTTACATATTAATAAAACTATATAAAATAAATTATGGAGTGTAATATCAAATATGTCTCATGGATTAGAAAATGAGACAAAGAAGCTATTTTCCAAATTCATTACCTCTACTAAATCAGTCTAACCTACTCTATAGCTAAAATTAAAATCATAATCACCTACTTTATAAACATATTCAGATAAATAACCTTTTATATGTATTATTAATAATTATCCTCCACATGTATATTTGTTAGTTATTATTTACTTTCAATATTTGAAGTCTATTATCTTGATAATTTGAATGTACTTTGGTAATAACATTTTTGTTCTATATTATTCACCAAAAAATCTTCATTAATATGAAATAAAGGGTTCTATAATTTAGGATTTAGGATATATTAAAATTTCATAATATAATTCTATGAGAATTTTAGTTATTCTTCTTGTATAAAAATTTGGCGACAAACATCTTTCAATGAATTTTATCAAACAAATGCATGTATCTTAATTAATGAATATAATAATAGTCTTAAAACTAATAAAATGAGATTGAATATGTATTTAATTATTAATATAATATATCATTTTTAATTATGTGGATACCCAAGAACAACATACATAAATATCATATCATTTTATATTAGTATTCAATACATATCGGAATTATATATTCTCTATGACCGTAAAGGATTAGTGTTTTTTGGTACTAGATATATAATCAATGTATATATCAAAATATATCCAACATGTGTAAAAAATATCTTCATATTTTTACCCTTAGAATGAAACCTTACCCTAAACCTTCCAGAAAAACCTTGGGAAAATCATAAGAATGAGTGACCTCAAATGTTTAATAAGAGTAAATATGGGATATTTCAAACATAAGAGAGCATAGGAGGATCACAAAGGAATGATAACATAGTTTAGTTTATATAATCAACGTAAAAGACTAATAAACAAAAAATTAGATCATAAACATATAAATCGAGTCATTTCTATTAGAATAACTAATAATGTTGTCAAACAAGTAATCACTATTTGAGAATCATGACGTAGGAATGTGGAATCATCATTATAAGATTTCATAATATTGTGAACATGGCTATATTAAATCACTTCTATGCATAATCAAGGGAGGACAGATAGAACCAATCATAGTTACACATCAAAATGTGAACATATCAATTTACAGTCATGTCCACATATAATCTTCTGATAATTAATTGATGCAATAATAATCACACTTCAAAATACTAACATAGAAATTCATAATCATGTTCAAAAATTTCAGTATTATCATCTCATGAAATATCAATATCACACATCCCAACTAATTTGAGGGTTATAATAGGCCTTCCCAACTTGTAATCCTAATAAATTCATATATATACCCTAAGATAATGAAAAAATTATCATTTAATCATAGCGTAATAAGTGTAAAATAAAAGTTTTTTCATAAATATTTCATCATCATAATCACTAGACATCTTGAAAAATAATAAATATTGTATTAATGGACCATATCTCTGGTAAATAATATGTAACATAAATGTAACACCTAGAGATTTTAAAAGATGAAATTTTGTTCGATAGAAGATAAGAAACATAGAGCATAAATGGGAATGTAACACCCCATATTTTAAAATAAGAAAATGGACTGGATAGTGTATATGAAAAAACAAAAAATATCATAGAAAATAATTAAACATTATTATATTTTAAAATATATTTCATTTTAAATGAATTCAATATCTCTGATAGCTTGTAAAACATGAAACCTCAAGTCTTAAGAAACTATAACATAGTTTACAGTTATAAACTAGTCATTAAATTGGAAGGTATTAATAAGAGTAACTAAATAATAAAAATTAAAAGGGTTAAAAATTTATAATATAAATTCAATCTATATTTATTGACAATAAATAAAATAAAAATCATCTGAAAAAATTAAATGTTTTCTGAAAAACTATATTTTTCATAATAGCAGTTTTATCGCCCTTTGCACACATACATTAAAATAAAATTTATCATTTTTTTAAAATTTAATTTAAGAAATTAAATTCATTTTTGAAAAAATATGTTCACTATTGTATAGAATTAAATTTTGAGAATTGTTTGAAATGATTTTTTTTATGAATAGTGAAAATACTAATTTTTATTGAGAATTAACTTTAATTTTAATGTATTTCATGGTTAAATTCGGATTTAAAATTATTGTAAAATTAAAATTATTTCAATTATATTATAATAAATAAATCCCAGTTGTTTGGAATCATTTTTATATTGATTTTTTATATTTACACATTCAATACATATAGGAATGTTCTCTTTTAAAATGTGATTTTCATCGCGTCCGCTGTTTTAGTTTTAATTTAAAATCATACAATTATGTGAATGAAATTTATAAAAATTTATTCCATTTTTCAAATATTTTGAAATAACATTATATAATAAGTTCATACTAATTATTGGTCTTAATGAAGAGTAATTTAATGTAAAAATTAATTTCCATGGTTAGGGTTAAAACGTGTTTACTAAGGGGTTATACTAAAATGATTACGTTAAAATTACCAAAATACTTTTCTAAATTAAATAGATGGCCATATTTTGTTCCTTATTATGATATTTGTGATTTTAATTTTCTTCTGGGACATTATTCCATGAATGCATCCAATATAATAATTTGTGTAAAGATAAAAGACAAAATGTTTTTATCTTGATTTTAAATTACCATTATGTGTTCACATAAGAAAAAAGAAATACGTGAAAATGTATTGATGTTAATTTTTAGTATAATGAAATTAATTTCATGTGTTTAATTTATTTTAATGTTTTAGTAATTATATAATTTTTTCAAATGTTTAAGAAAGTCAACATAGTAATTATTTAATTACTAGGGAAATAAAATAAATGATACTAAAAATATTATATACATTTAAACAGAATTAATTATTATATAATGTTACTTTTTTTGATAAATATGTCATTTTTGTATGTGTAAAACTAATTTTTTTTAATTATGTCATTGTCCTGATATTTTTAAATTTAAACTAAATGAATATTTTCAAAATTGACATTAATGATATTTTATAGTAAATAATATATTACTAATTTATATAAAACACTTAAAAATATTGTCTTATATTTGTTTTCATTTAAATTTTTAAAAATATAATCTATTTTCAATTAATATAGCGATTATTCTATTATTATCATGATTTTTACCCCTAAAGAGTGAAAAATTTGTTACATTGGTTTATGTTTAAACCATATTTTCTCATGTTTCTCATTTTTGTGTTAAAATTAAGTATTCACAAAAATTGAAAAAAAAAATTAAATAATAATTTATAATAATAATAAGTATAAACAAATTATAAAATAATTATAAATATCTTTTTTTCATGAATGACAAATTTCCTAGGTAAAATGTCTAGCTAGCATTGTGAAAACAAAATTTGAAAAATTAAGGAATCTTAGAAGATAAGGAACAACAAGTTTAAAATAGTTTTAATATAGGGGAGGTTTTTATTAGACATATCAACATTATTATAATTTTATTATAAATTTTTGAGGCACTTGGGGTGAGTGAGACTCTCCATCATTAAATAGTTTTTGGATATTTACAAAAATTCCACTCCTCATTTATCAATGGGCACTGCTTTCCCTCACTTATTCAAACCTCTAAATAAATTTGGATTGACCAAAACCAATACAGTTCCCTAAACAAAATTTATAAACATTATAGAGTCTTAGGTTTTCAGAAAATATGAACCATGGTGTCCTTAATAGGATATCCAAAGGAGGCTTCTCTAAGAGAAGGTAATCATCTTAATGAAGACCTTTCTTTTTCTATCTTTTTTACAACATTAAATTATGTATAAAGAAATCAAATGTAATAAAAAAACTATCTCCAATATAATAATATTTCTTTATTTAAATGTAATAATCTATATCAATATCCTCTTCCATTAAATGGGGAACAAAATCATCGATCATGTGTAGGATAGATTACTGCCTCACGAACTGATGTGACACTTTTTCTATCAACACCTCTAACAGTTGGATATAATTATGGATTTAATGTGTGCATATATATAATATTTATTATATAATTAAAATTATTTATTTAATATGTAACATATATATTCTTAATTTCCATTCTGTTGAAAAATTATAATAACGCTCAGGTGTACGACAGACTACCGCTTTACAAAGCGTTGTGACTCCTTTTTCAATTACTCTCTACATGTAGTGAATTGTAGATAAATATAATGAATATATGTGATATATATGATATACTATTAGATATATAAAATTAATATATCACCCACTACCTTCCCATTTCACCCATTAAAGAAATTATAACATTATTCATGTGTATGTACAACATACTATCTCCACGAAGCGATGTAATCCATTCTCTCTATTAAAATTTAAATAATGAAACTAAAAATATATCTAATGAAAAAAATGATATTTAAAAAAAATATTAAAATTATGAAACTCTATCTTATACTCAAGAACCAAAAATTTCATAAAATCACGGATGATAAAATAAGGCAATTAACACCTGAATATTTAGAAATAATAATATAATGATAATGAACTGGTGAAAACGTATTAAATGATGATAATATATGATATTATAAACATGAATAGGATTTTTTTATAAATCAATAACATGATTATGAACATAAAATTGGTGGGTAAAGTGCATTCAACCAATATAGAATCATGAGGTTGGTGACTCTATATCAATTTCCTTTCTTTAAATTTTTTTTGCAAAAAAACTCTTTTATATAGTATATAGTATACCAAGTAGAAATGTAATATAATGATTCATTAATAATTCATGGTATTTTAATTTTTTAATTTTAATTATTTCATTGAAGTGGGTTTCATCAGAAAAGTACCAATTGGTAAATAGTTTCATAACTCAATTTATTTTTATTGGGTTATTTTACTTCATCATTATATTTATATTATAAGATTACATGTATAATCACTTTTAATTTTATTATTTTGTATTTAAAATTTTTTATATGGATTTACAAATGTTACAAATAATCAATGAATTGATTAGTCCCTAGTTACACAGTATGATAATTTTAAGATATTTTATCTCAATTTAAATTCCATTGAAACATGTTTCATAAAAATCCCATATTCACTTTTATGTGTTTTATTTGTTACCTCTTTGATTATTTTAACATTAATACATATTTATTTATGACTATTAATGTTTCATTTAACATTTATTATTTAATGGGTTATAATTTAAAAGTTTCGAAAGGTGTAATAATTATTTTACAATCTCACATTATTTTGTGATCGTTTACTTTCTCTTCAAATAATCACATTCTTGTGATAATTTTTCATAATAAATTAAAATTATATTATATATCCCTATTTTTCATATCATGGATATTATTGTTTACTAAAATTATTGCACTTTTAAAAATTTTACTTCACTTTGAATGTTATATGATTGATTAGGAAAATTATTATTAATCCATATTTCATACTCGATAGTGAAATTTGTTGATAAGACTTATTTCCCAAGAATTATGTTGATCATTAAATATATTAAGAATGTTTTGAAAATTTATTTGTGGGTGGGGGATAATGGTATGTATCCTCTAATTTCATTGGTAGTCTCTTTATATGAATTAGTTGAATATAATTATTTAAATGGGTTTCTAGTGTATAACTACGGATCTGTTAAACTGTACTAGAAAAAGGTCTTAACAGTGAGGGTATAATGTTTTCTCACATCATGAAATCCAATATTAATCTTTTAATTTATTTTAAATCTAGATATTATTTTATATAATTTTATTTCATTGATATTATCCATGGATTCATTTTGTGCTTAAATTATTAAATAAATGACATGATTGTTCAGTTATTTACCATTTCTTATTCATTATTCCTTATCTATTCATGGTAGTTAAACTATTGATTAAATTAAATGTGTGTCCAGTGATTTATGTTTCCACATTGATTTTCCCTTATTGATTAAGCATTATTTATTAATGATTGATTATAATTTAATTAACTCTTACATAACATATGAGATGACCCTTATTTTAGTTCCCTTTCCCATGATATGAAGAAGGACTAATTGATGAGATCAAGGATGTAACATTCTATTTTAACTATGTTGAATTTTATTTTTTATATTGTAATATTGAAATCATGAATGCTTCTCATTTACCAAGAATACTAAACTATTTTTTCATTTGGGATGCGATATATTTTACCTTATGCAAAAGTAGTTAAGTGATCACTGACTCTAGGAAACTAGGTTTAGGGTCCTTATAAATTATATAATATGAAGTTTAGTATAAATATGGGTAACTAAATTTAGGAAGAAAAGTATTTGTTAACATAATCCAATGATAGAAAATGGGGATATGTATATAATAACATCATAAAGATTAAGTGTAGAAGAGATTTTTTGGTTTTTTACTAGAAATACATCAATCTTTAGATACTAAATGTTGACAAGGTTCTGACACATTTGTACATATGGCTAATAAATCAAAAAAGGGTTTATTTGGATTTGACTTGATCTTCACCTGGTTCATGGAAAGAGGTCATACTGCACACTAAGTTTGACATTCCAGGGGGATATTCTTTGGTAAATTCACATTTTCTATGTGAACCATTATGTAAATTATCAAATAGAACATGTGGGAACCTATGAAATTATATATTGATATTGGATAAATAATAAGTTTCTTAGGATAATATTTCTAACATTAATAATGTGTTTAAAATCATAAATACTCTATTTTATTTTTTCAATAAAATATGATTAATAGTATTTTGGGAAACATTTACAGTAAAAAACCATTGGGGTCAATATGATCATATATGTTAAGAGATTAATAGTCAATTCAAGTTTTTTTTGAAATAAAAATGTGTCATACAAAAAATCATTATTGTTAAAAAATTATTTGTTGACTAATGCTATTATAGATTATATTTATCATATATTTAGAAATATTATAAGAATTATATTAAAATATTTTTTAAAAAAGGACAAACCCTCACACCTATCTAGTACATTGATATTTAACCCACATCCAATGGGCGATAAGTGTACAAAGCCTACCTGGGGACGATGTTATGTTTTGGTCAATACATAATTGTTTTTACTTATATAATTTTATGGATAAATATTAATATTGAACATTTGTTGTTAATATAGAGGTTTAAATAATAATGTATTATATTAACTTGTGTTAAAAAATTTGGTTTGGTAATGATTGATAAATATATTAAACAACAAGTCACACGTTTATAGATCTTATGATGTTTTAAAATAGATTTCAGTGCTTCAGGCAGGAAAACATATTTTGGATATTCATTTTTTGAAGAGATGATGTGGAAATTGATCAAAGAAAAACCAAAGGATAAAATTGTGAATATTAAATATAAATATTTTAATAAAGTTTACCTCCTTATATTCTTAGATAATAAATAAATAATCAACTTTATGAAAAGGATCTTCAATAAAAAAATGTCTATTACCTTTATATTGTATGAATCAATGGCCATTTAACTAATCATTGGTTTTTGTTTTTTTGGTTGTTAACTTTATCATGATCATTAAATTTATTTTGATCAATGACCTATATCACTCCCCATAATTATGTACACTTTTTTCGATTTACTTATTTTCATTTCGCACCAATGTTCTCCTACATTTAAAGAGAAACATCATATTTCACTTTCCCTCATATAAGAGGAAGATTTATTAATCATTTTTATGACGTGGGTTTTCAAAAAACAATTTTAAAATTTGAAACCCATATTTTCTAAGAAAAAATTTATATTATGGGGAAACAAATTATTGAAGGACGGGAGAATGTAACACCTAGATATTTTAAAAGAATAAATTGATTATGATAGTATATGTGACATGAAACACTGATCCTAGATGAGAATGTTAAACCCTGAGATTTTAAAAGAATAAATTTTGTTAGATAATGTATAGTACATGAAACACTAATACTAGAAAATAAACCAAAACCCCAAGAATTTATGATATATTTATTTTCTAATTAATCCAATGTAGTCGATAGCTTGTAGAAAATGTAACCTCTATTAAAAATGAACAATAATATACTATATTGTTATAACATAGATATAAATTGGAATGAATGATTATAAATATCTAAATTATAAAAATTATATGGTTTACACATATGAAAAATTTGAATCATTACAATTAGTTGAATTTTATTATAATAAATTCCATGATGTTCATTTTATTCGATTTCAGTTTGAATTTATTTTTAAAACATCATATACTTATGTGAATTTTCTCTTTATAAAACCACTTTTTCATCGCATCTTTGGGTTTAGTTTGTAATTAAAATTTTTGATTTATGTAAATGTAATTTGTGAAAATGGATTCCATTTTATGAATATGTAGAATTAAAATAATATATTAAGATCATATTAATTTCTTTAATTAATAGTAAAAAATGAGAATTGATTACAATGTTTAAGGATAAAACGACATTACGATGGGGTTATACTAAAACGAGAAGGGTTAAAATGAACCAAATAATTTTCTAAATTATATTTTCTTACCAAATTTAGTAAATTATTACCAAATTATTAACATTTTGTGATTTTTTACACTTTTTCTTTAATGTGACCAATATAATAATTTATATAACGAAGAAGACAAAATGTCACCCTCTTGCATTTAAAATGAAATTATGTGTTCATATAGGGAAAAATTAAATATGTGAATGACAATTTATGTTAATTATTATTATAATGAAATCAATCTCAAGTGGGTATTTTATTTTTATTTTTTCGTAATTATATAATTACTTTAAATTCTTAAGAAACTACAGCATATAATTTATTTAATTATTAAAAAAATAAAATAAACAATACTAAAAATAATAAATGTAATATAAATTGAATTATTAATTATATTATACAATATATATATATTTATATTATTTTATATATGCTTGAAATAATTTATTATAATTTCTTCATTTGATTGATATTTTTATAGTCATATTAAATTAATACTGTCAAAATTGAAATCTATTTTATTTAATAATAAAGAATATTTTATTAAGTGGTTTAAAACACCAAATAATACTATATTATACCATGTTATTTTAATATTTTTAAAAATATCAACTATGTTCCATTAATATACCTTTTTTTATTTTATATTTACTATATTATCCACTGAAGGGTAAAAACATTGTTACTATTGTTAAGGTTAAAATGAGTTTTTATTTAATATTACATGAGCCTGTGTTAAAAATAATTTTCCACAAAAATGGAAATTTTATTTAGTAAATTATATTTTATATTAATAATAAATGGGTTTATATTATCTAGTAAGGATCAATTTATTTTATTCATTACTGATAAATTACCCAGGTAAAAAGACTTGTTACAATAGTGGAAACTCAAATGGTAAAATTAAGGAAACGTAGATGTTAAAGAAAAAAATGATGAAAACTTGTATTATTTTTGGGGTTTAGGTGTTTATTGACCATATAATCCCTCAAATACTTTAATTTTCATATTTTCACACACTTTGGGTGAGATTGACTCCCCACTATTTAATAGTTTTGGTTAATTACAAAAATATCAATAATCCTCAATTATAAAAGGGTATTCATTCCCCTATCTTTTTCACACCTCTATCTTCTTTTGGATTGAAAAAACCCAACTGAAACCATCCCTAAAATTTTTATACACATTATGGAGTTTATGGTATTTCCAAAAGGGGAACCGTAGTGTCCTTCATAAGAGATCCAAAAGTTGTTTCTCTGAGGTATGATAATCATCTTAATGAAGCTCTTTTTTTTCTTTCAAATTTTAAAACATTTAAATACAATGTAATAAAAAAAATTCTCCTGTATACTGATTTTACATTAAGTTAGTGGAATAAATTATATCTATACCATCTTCAATCAAATGGGAAATATAATCATTGATTATGTGTACAGAGGAATACCTCCTTGCAAACTGATTTGATTCATTTTCTATCAACACCTGTCCTGGGTGGAAATAATGATGCATTTAATATAAATATAAATATAAATATATATTTTTAATTTATGGTATAATTAATGTTTGAGAATTATTATATCACTTATGACTAATTAAATTCCATTCTGTTTAAAATATGATAAGGTCTCTCAACTGTTCGGCAGACTGTCGCCCCATGGAGCTATGCGACTCATTTTCCCTTAAAATTTACATGGACGGTATTGAGGAGTAATTTAATTATGAAATTAGATATATATGAAATTGTATTAATCCTATAATGTTAATATACAACCCACTTCATTAACCATTCACCCATTAAGTAAATGATTGTTTTGATTATGTGTACGTATAACCTATTATCTCTATAAAGGGATGAGATCCATTGTCCATGTTCAAATATCAATAATGATTATAAAAATGTATCTAATGAAATAAAATTTTCTTTATAACATTAATATCTTTTTTGATGATGGAACTATAACCTATACATAATAATGGGAACTTTCATGTGAAAACACACATGAGAAGAAAATGAAATTATCACTCGGAATAGATATAAAAAGATATTAACGAAAGGGTGGTAAAATGTTATAATAGGATCATATATGATATCAAAAAAATCAACATCTTAATGATATAAATTATTAACATGATTAAAACCATTACACTTTAGGTTAAATCATGTTCAACTAAAAGGGAAGTGCAAGGTAAGGGACTTCATTTCAATTTCCATTCAATGAATCTTATTTTATTGTTGTGCACATAATTTATTTTATATAGAGTACATATTTACCCTTTTACATGTAATATCATTATTAATCTATAGTTCATGGTATTTTAATCTTTGAATTTTTATTATTTCATCCATGGGGATATCACTTGATAATTTGAAACTATGAAAGCATTTCATTACTCAATTTCATTGTATTGGGTAATATTACTTCTTCATTATATTTGATATTATATGATTATTTTTCTAATCAATTTAAACTATCTTATTCTCTATTTATACTTTTTTTATTTAAATTTTATACACGTAATCAACCCATTGATAAATCGTCAATTCAACTATATTATCATTATTAGAGATTTCGTCTCAATTTTCATTCTATTGAGGCATAATTGTTGAAATGTACTTATTCAATTTTATGGGGTGTATATAGTACCCATTTCATTTATTTAACCTGAATAAATATTTATCTAGGATGATTAGTCTTTCATTTCATGTTTATTTTTCCGGGTATTACAATTAATAAGATTCAAAATAGTTTAATTTTTTTACCACATCACACTCTTTTACAATTGTTAACTTTCTATTGAAAAAATCACTTAATTATGATTATTTTTTATTATACATTACATTACTATAAAAAATAATTATTTAATGTATCGTGGATATTAAAATCTTTTAAACCATACAAAATTACTATATATGGTACATTAGATTGAAATATTTCTATTTGAATATGGAAATTAATTATTATCTACATTCCATAATGGATATATAAATTTATTAATAAGGCATATTATTCATGATTTAAATTGATCATTCGGTATATTAGGAATGAATTGGACATGCAATTATATGTGGGGCCCAGTTATAGATATCCTCTAGATGCCTTAGTAGTCTCATGTGATAAATTAGGAAACTATCATTATTTAAATGGGTTTCTGGAGTATACCTACCAATATGATAAACTATATTGGCATAATGTCTTGATGGTAAATATATCATGATGCATTAGATCACGAAATCCAATATTAAGCATTTTATTTCATTTAAAATCTAGTTATTATTGATGATATAATTACATTAATAGTACTCATGAATATATTATTTGTTCAAATTATTGATTAGATGGAATGTGTGCAATGTTATTCACATTTCCTTATGGATTATGCCTAAAATAATCATTATATTTAGGATATTTATTAAATTGTATGTTTTTTTTGTTGTATACATCTTTATATTGATTGTGACACGATGGTTAGGATCTATTTATTCCATGATAGATTTCATTTTACATTAATCATATTGAGAAATATAGATCACCCTTAATTTATTTATCTTCCCCTAGATATCAAGAAGGAATCCATGAATGAGTTGAAGGATGAAGAATTTTTTACTTCCACTATACTATATTTCATATTTTCAAATGTAATATGGGAATCATGTATCTATCTAGTTTACCAAGACATTTAAAATGTCCATTCTTTTTGGATCTGATCAATTATATCATTTTACAATGTAGTGATGCAATCATCTAATATGGTCTAATGGGGTCACAACCATTATAATAGAGGGTTATTTTATAAATGGAAATACAATTAAAATGTTATTGGAACATTCTATAAGAATAATACCATTTTTATTTTGAAATCATTTACATAAAATTTTAAAATTTATATTATATTATTAAAAAATATTATTTAATAATATCCTTGTAAACTATTAATGGTTGATTCGTAAATAATATCAATCCTAATGTCTTGAGAAGTTATTTATCTTGCATAAGATAAAAAATTTCACACCTTTTTCTAAAAAAATACATTGTTCATAAAAATACAAGAGGATTATTTTTAAAACATTGTATATAATGTAAAATATGGGACAAAGATAATATATTATATAATTGAATAATATTAAAAACATTCTTGAAAACATTTTAATGATAACATGTACATGTAATAAAAATATCAACAACCAAAGAAGAAATAAATCTATTTTTCTTACAAATATTGTCTCAGTAATTTTTAGAACCAATGGGTGGAAAATTAATTGGAACAAAGAAAAATATATAAATTGTCATGACCCATCCAAGTGGGGTGTGTGCCAGGACTCCCCAAGACCACCTCCAATAGTCCATGTGAAGATAACTAGAATTGAGTAGAAATATCACTAACATAGGAGGCATTTCCTATATACCTGTACGCACCGACACAAATCTAATCCAAAAAATGATGAAATGTAAAAACAAATAAGAAACAGATGCATTCTTAACACAAACCCAGCGAGCAATGTATGACATGAAGTAATTTTTACTAAGGAAAACTACCCCAGAATACAATCCCATAAAATTAAAGAGTTTGAAAACTAAAAAGTCCCACCTGTAAACAAAATTGGTACATGGAATTCTACTTTAAGCCATAGGAACACCTCATCTAACTTGAAATCACAATGATCAATCCGGTCCTAGTTCATCAAAAGGTCACTTGGCTACACAACACATGACACGTGTGGAAAAATATTGACTAGGGGTGAGTATAATAGTACTTAATAGGAAACTCTTAAACCACAATGAAATACACAAAGGAAAATAAAATCATCTCTACATAGTATATGTATACAACACATATAACAAGAATATTCAGATATACTCAAACCAAGACATGTGTCCTATAGGTAAGTCTCATCTACGGTATACCAACACTATGGGTTTAGTTCGAAGATTCCACAATGCACTCATCCAGCATAATACACTCCTGAGTTTGATAGTAGTGATGACGTCCATCCAAGAAGTACTATTCCTCATGAACTATTAAGACAGAGATATGATGAAAGATCTGAAGGGAGATATGATACATAGATGAGGATCACATCTAGGGCCATATTGTGATACTAAAAACTCTACCTGGAATAACCTGCTGAGTAGATGATCGAAGCCTGGTGAAGTTGGTCGCATTAATTACAAGGACTCTACCTAGGGAATTGTTTCTGATGCTTTTTCTGGGGATTGTGCATCCATATGTTTCATGAGGATGTGATGATTGTTTACCCACATTGCCACTTTCTAAAGGCGGGAAACATCCATCGCTTATTCAAGGACATTTTCTACTTGATCTAAACATGATGATGGGATATCGGTTCCTCCTGTAGTGGATTTCTCTTTGGAACTTGTTGTCCAGTTCGAGACTCCCATTTAGATTAATATATTGTCCGTGAATCTCTTCCCAGTGAAATTCCATCATGGATTCTGGTTAATTACACTACTTCTATCAGGACATTTGAAGGGGTCCGGTATTGGAAGCAACCTTTAGTCGAGGGAATAGTCATGTTGGACATCACTGGCGTGTCTGGATGCTGGAACACTAGCACATCTGGGTTTCTTCCCCTTATGATATGGCTTCTCTAGGGCTTGGAAGCCCGAGATATCCCATCTTGAATGTAGAGTATTATGTGTCGTAGTCATATATCTAAGGGTTTCCTCAGATTACCATGTTTAACATAGGATATTCCACGAGTTTAATGTCTAGAGGAGATGGATCAAACTAATCAGAACACTTCCTGGAGTAGATCAGATGGGTGCAACCCTAGGAGGTAGCACTGATGTTGGGAGAAGCGAGAAAGTGGGTGAAAGGATTCCAACAGGATGTGGCGGCCTGGGTGAGAATTAGGATGGATGTGGATTTTTAAGAGTGGATTGAGAGAGAGGTGGAGATGTCAGGAAGTTGACATTAATATTAGGATTGAGCCTCTAAGAGACTTTCTATGTATCCCTGTGGCAGGGAATCAAAGTCTGTATAGTTCGATGATGCGATGGTAAACCTAAGGAGCCGACCTGTATGGATGGGACCCGAAAAAAGTGGAACCTCCGGGTTGGGGCATGACCTTCCCGAAACACATAGGTTTGGGGAAAAGACTAGGAAGATACATGGGTTATGGGATTTAACCCCAAGGATGATTCCTATGTATCCTCGCGAAAGGGAATAAAAGTCCATTTAGTTCAGGATGGGGGTATAGAATCGAGGTGTACGCAGCAGATAGTTACCCAATGACATACTAGGAGTTACACATGGTTATCGGCCCGGGGATGGTCTGACGCTGAAGGAGTAGAACAGATATGTGGGTCCCAGCGAATGGGGTCTACAACGGCTTAACGTCAATTGGGGTTGAGAATGGCTTACTGATGATTGGGGTTGACAACGTCTTACCGTAGATTGGGGTACAATGGCTTACCATCGATTGGGGAACACAACAACTTTTCATCGATTGGTGAAAACAATAGCTTAGTGTTAATTGGGGTCGAACCTCTAGGAGGCTTCCAATGTACCTTGTTTAGGATACAAGGATCAAATCCCACGTAGGTTTATTGGGCACAGTTTAATGTCTTTCGGGACAAAAAGAGATGCACAGTTTAACGTCATGCGAGATTATGGTGGACTGATCTGAAGTGGAAGGGAGAGATGGGAGGTGTGCTTGAACCTAAGGTAGGATTCCTATATACCTTTCCTTGGAAAGAATGAAATTCCGCATAGTTAGGAATGGGGTTGTTGAACCTATGTGAAGGGGTCGGGACCAATGGTTGTTGGGCTTGGTCCTCGGAGAGGCTTCCTTCGTACCTTGCCTTGGAAATGATCAATATCCAAGTAGTTAGGGATGGTGCTTTCATATTACACACTAGGCTTCCCTATGAGATTTTTGTGATCAATGCTTACTCTAAGCCCAAATGTGTCATGCTCAGTTTGAGAAACAAGAGGAATCACAGACCTATTGATCAAGTCGCGAAATGTGCGTCTATGGGGAGTGTAGAGGGGATTATATGTGGTTAGTGGCCTAAAGTGGAAAGAGGGGCTTATGCATGGTTAGCAGTCCAGGGAGATGGTGTTTGGTACTTACATGAGGATGGAGGCCAGGGTGGTGTCAAATCCCAGAGGGGTTTTTCACAGAAGAATAATGTAGGGGTAAGGGAAGTACCTCCTGAAAAAATCCAGGGGCTTACACCAAGGTGTTTTCCCTTTCCCCACTGATAGATGTCGCTCCATCGAAGTGGATCTCATTCCATGTGAGGAATATATCACTCATGTGAGAGACTATTAGGTGTAGAGAATGTTCGATATGGTCACCCCTCGTGTGATGCATGGGTAAAGGCTATTGTTTAATGACATGTGATGAGGATGATGGTGCTTGGAAATTTAACGTCTTGTAGCTCGGACATGGTGAGTTCACTCGGAACCCCCTAGGACATACATAACTAATACCCACCCGCCCTTGGGGAAGGAAATGCATCAGCAATTCCATGGTGTGGGGGTATCGTGGAGTGATCCCTTGCGGGTTCCACATTAGCGTGGCTATGCGAGGAACCATTAGTTGTTAGTGTGCCTATGTGATTAAGCATGTGAAAAAAAAACGCAACTGGAAGCACCGCCTAAGGGACATTGATGTTACATAATTTGATCCTAGAGGTCCATACGAGATAAGGGTGTGTAACATAGATGTTTTGTGCATAAGATATTCCAAAAGCTGATGCCCAGATGGGGGACATCAAACATGTGTGAAAGAGTGCGCACAAGGAGGGCGTGTTGCGTTAAAATGGATCATCTGTGCGGAAAATGCGAGGGTGAGTGGAAAGGATGTTTTGTGTGCAATAGAGGGGGTTTTCATGAAATATGTGACAATTAGAGCAGTTGTGCGCAAAAGGCTGGGTTAGCATAATGGAAGGTGCACACGCAATAGAGGATGTTTGCGTGCAAATGGGTCCAAGGTTTTTTCACGCAGATGGAGGGGTTTGTGCACAATAGGCCTAGTATGTGAGGACATGGGTGAGGGTCAATCCCTAGTGGTCCCACACAAAGGCGTACCCCCAGGAGACCTATCGCGGACAATACCGAACCTGGAAGTAATCCTTTTCATATGGGAGAGGTTAATTCTGCACAAAGGAGACAGTTCAGATTCTTCAGTCGCCAGAAGTGGAAGGGGCGCCCTTCTATTTATAGGTATTCGGGATCATTAGGTCCTCCCAGAAGTCGACCTGCATGTAAAACCCAGTCCCAGTGTTGGTGGCATGAATTTTTATGTGCTTCATGTAAAATACCTATTGGTCCTACAATTTTTTGCGTGGGAAAGAGGTTTTTCGTGAACCACATGGTTTTTTCACGCAACACTTCAATTCCTCTGGGAATTGGTTTCCGAGTCGAAATATGCCATCGTTTTATCCAAGGATTCCCTCTTTAGGACTTAAGAGGAATTTGGCATCTAAACATCCCACCCTCAAAATCATTTGTACGAGGGGACATGAAGGTCGGATTCCAAGTGAAACATCGAGATGTCCAATCTCTTGAGGGATGTCATGTAAAACCCTTATGTTAGGTGTAAAGCACTTTTTTGCACACGTGGAAACCCCTATTTGTGCCTATAAAAACCCTCAGGGTCCTATATACTATATAGATTTTCTCACGTGATATGCTCAGAGCTATCATGTGCAGAGAATATCCCTTGCCTTTGTGAAAAATTTGACCTCTGTTGCACACAATCCCCCGAATTCCGTCGTGATTTTACGTGCAAGGTTGGTTTTTTGTGCAGCTTCCATGGGTTTTCAAGATGATTTATTATTTTTTGAGCATTGTTCCATCCTTTTCATGTGGGCTCCTTCGGACATAACTGAAAGATGATTGCTTCTAATCAATGTGAAACTAATACATAAGCTATATATTCCACTAGAATGGCCAAGATGGTCATGAACCCTGAGGTTTATAGTCCACATAATGTTGTATCCAACAACCAAACTATCTTCAGCATGTAGACCCCAATCAAGAATGAGTATCTGATATCTTACAACCAACCAATATGGGACATTGTAATTTTAGAGGATGTATATGTGCCAGGATTCGATGTTGATACAACACAGTCATGGGTGACCCATGGGGATGATCTTCGCTAATATAAAATCACTAAAAATGGACATCCTGCTAGAGAAAGTAGGAACATGGATTTTTTTATTGATCCCCAAGACTATAACCATAATGGTTTATGATCCGATCACTGAGGATTATCCATCCCATTACGCAAGTACCTTCTGACAGAGTATCAATGATGAGACTAAAGGCTGGCTTTAGGAATATGACTTGAGTTTTAGAGGAAATTTTATAAGTGATTGGGCATGGGCGTATTCTGTATTCCAATTGTGCAATCAGATTGGGACAGAACATCGACACATTGGGCTATTTGAGGTGGTGTGGATGTCACAATTCCATTTGTACCCCCGGCATGAACTTGGGCCTGAGCTGTTTACCCCTTGGTCCCCTGATACCAACACATTCCATCTCCATCATAGGGAGGTTGGAATTAGTCTTTGGGACCTTCATTGTATCGGGTGTATCCCTTTGGACTAGCACTATTATGATGAATTTCTTCTAACGAAGAACATCTGGGGAGACGGGTCACAAACTCCCGTCCTAACATGGCATCTCTTGGAGTTGGCTAAAGAAAGGCCAGGGGTCAAAGACTTCTTAAAGGACATTGCCCATAAAAAATGGTTCAACCTGTTTCTACAAAAAGACTTGAAAATCAAGATGTCGGGGCTAAGAAGATGGTGTCTAATCAGGACATAGATGAGAAAAATAAGATCATACTACAGGATCATAGAGGTGGGGGATATCAATCCTGGGGATTTAGTGTGAATGAATGCCGATACGCGAATGACTGGTTTTCCAGATTTCTTGCAACCTTCCTCAGTGGGTGGCTCCTGCAAGTGAGGGACACAAGGATGTGAGTTCTTCTAGTAAAATTGGTGGTGTCTGGAATTATGGCTGCTAATTTGAGGATTAACATGGGGGTCATTTTGTTGGACCATATTTATGCCATCCTAGGGCTTATTTCGAGAGGGGGTTCACCAAGGAGGATCTTTTCCCCTTCCAAATCCTTCATGGCTAGATCACGCATCACTGTGGTGGATACACCTTCCCAAACACCATTTTTCACTCAGGTAATGGTATGCGGCTTTCCTTGTTGAAAATCTCTCGGGTCATGTCATTGACGCTCAACAAAGAGGGCATAAAGATTAGGATCGGCAGTCATGCCAATTTTACCTTTAGTCTGTTCCACACCCTAGATAGCTAGATGATAGACAATTGGAAAGGATCACTAGTGTAGAGGGAATACTTCTAGGGCTTTATAGGTATGGTTCTTGGGGCCCATGTCGAGGGGAAGATAATTTTCTATCCATATGTTCCATCAAGATTTTCCAAGCAGTTGGGATACCTCCAATGGACGTCGAATAAAGTTTATAATGATTTCCTAGAGGAGAGGAATCCCTATGTTCTTCTCCAAATGTGGTTGAGGTTTACAACATACGGCTCTAGCGATGTCGTTACCACCCCCCCCCCCCCCCCACCAGAGTTGATATTGGCCTTTCGATAAAATATGCTGAACATTGGGTTGTGGCATACCCTGAAGGGATCCTATGGGAGTGAGTCCGGCAGCTCAAGGTGCCCAGGGTAGAACCTGGGTGTTGATAGAGCAGACAAGGCACCATCGGGGAGGAAAGGCCGAGAGAAAGTCAAGAAACTGGGCCAGCATAGGTCGAGACTGTTGTAGTTGGAACGTCATATGGTGTGGTTGTTACCTCGTCGTTAGGGAGAGAGGGGACCGTGAAAAACCTTGCAGATAGGTCAGGGAGTTTCTTGGGATGCATATAAGGTACTTTCATCAACATCCCGATGATGCAATCTTCCCTGTGTTGTGGTTAGACTGGTAGAACTTGCGATAGTCGATGGGTACTGAATTTATTTGGAAAAAGATAATACAAGGTGGAATCAAACCGAAAGAGGTTTTACTTATTTGTATCGAAGAGAACATGAACTTACATCATCGGAAAACATATTTGATGGCCATGGACGCAAATGCATGCTAGTGGGGTCGGAGTGAGGAACTACCTCTCCTCGTGAAGGTAATGGTCGGCCAGAAGCATGACCCGGAATGAATTTCATTTGAGGATGGTGATAGTGATGAGGTTCCAGAGGGCAGTTAGTCAGGAGAATAATAGGGATAAGAAAGGGAAGAAGAAATAATGGAAGATGAATAAGAGCTTAGAGGTGGGGGTATCAAGAGACATCCCACCAAGGGATTCTTCGAGAGAGCGGTGAGATTACTGGATCTGACATAGAAATAGCTGAGCTAGTCGAGGTATGCCTCAAACCTAATCATAGCCTTTCCACTTTTCATAGTTCGCAGTCATAATCAGATTTTATATCCAACTCAGACGCATGTTGGAACCAGAAATGAATCTTCATCTGGAGGGGTGAGGATGCACTGATAGAACAAGGTGGTGAGCCATCACCCATCATTGAACTGACAAGTGCTAAATGATCTCCTATAGTGATAGAACTTGTAGAAACTGAAACTCTAGAGGATGATGCATTGAGAACTTCTACGATTCATCAATTGGATGCCTGTATTTGTCTTCAGAGAGCTCATATGGTAAGGGATTAATTTTATGTGAAGTAATCATTACATTTGAGGCTCAATAAGCCAATGAATCTAGAACATCCATGGATGAGTCGATAGCGAACGCAGCGACCCACCTGGGACACACTTCTCAAACCGACTCATCCTGGGTACATGGTGAGAAAAGGGAAATGGGAACAAGATATATCAACATTGGGGTGGGGTTCGATGTTGGAGGGGGTGAAATTGTTGAGGTTGATATGAGAGAGGAATGCCTGCCACATGTTGAGGAGCCTAATACCTTGGGAGGAATACCATATGGTGACCCTTCCACTGATCATTTTTATGTTTTCCTTGACTATCGGCCTGCATACCTTGAAGAGTTTGATGTATTTCATTCGGAAGTATTTGATGATAGCCAGATGATGTGGTGTAAGGGTTGGAAGTGTATTAAACACTTCCTTAGTTAACCACATGAAGAATGGATAACAAATATGGGAACACTCCACACCTAGTTGCGCATTCTCTACACTAGAGGGGTTGATGCTCATCATCTTCATTTAACTATACATGACTACATGGCTGAGAAGATATAGAAGAACAACCAACTGTTTGACATTGCCCAGTTCCTGAAAGATTCAAGGAATACCCAGTATTTCTTGAAGGTGGAGCAGTAGGTCCGACACCTTGAAGAGAAAATGAATGAATGGGAGGCATTCGTTGAAAACTGCTCTGAGATTATTGAGCAATTGAGGTACCATCTAGAATATGACCATGAGAAGATAGTGGAGGTGAATCACCAAATGATCATGCATCAAAATGAAGAGGCGTGAGTACAGGCTAGGGACAATGAGCTACGCTCTGTGGCCACTGATTAAGGGTAGGATTTCAGGTGGAAATGATGAAATGATGGAGACCACAAACCTGAGGGTGGAAACACTAGAGCAATCCATCCAAAATGCTGATCCTTAGTGGCCCTATTTTTGGATGAACCTATAAACCTATCCTATTTTGTTGCTTCTTATTCTGAACTTCCTACATGAACAAATTATTCACATTCTTGTTATTTTGATGTGTTTTGGTCATAATCGTGAAATAATTAGCAAACCATCCCTAAGCTCACGTGGGTCGTGCCTGACATGAGAAATAATGGATGGTTGCATCCCCATTTCATTTGAATGTGGGTGTGCCAACCTAACTTCGAGCATATAGGGTATAAATGTCATTCTTGGGTTTCCAAGAAGAATATGAGGATGCCATATTGGATAATGAAATTCTTATAATTTTCAAGTTTTCATTTTCTCAATGTACTCTGGTGCACGAGCGGTGTAACACCAGGGGCGTTAGAACCAACCCGAACATAGGGGAGTGGAAAGTGTTAATCACAATTATAGTGACCCATCATTTTATTACATTACTATTACATCATTTGAAAGACAAAAAAATAATAGTATTACACATAGAGGATTCAATGGTTTAATGTCTTGGTAAAACATGGACCATAAATAACAAATACAACATCAAGCATAAACATTTATTTAATCTCTTCTTCTCTAACTTCTTATTGTCACTTGTACTCTCCATAGTACATGTGTCCACATAAGGATATACATCAAAAGTGGTGATCTAGAAACCCAGTAAGAGGATAGATAAGAACAATATAGAATGGGGTGATCATAATCATGACATAGGAAAAAGATCATGAACATTAGATGAGCTTAAGTAAAAGACTTGAAATGTGGCAATGCATAAAAATGAAACATCATGTCTTAGTGGTTAACTACCACACATAATTGTGAACCAAACTAGAAACTTGTTCACATATCATTTCAAATTTAATCCTAAAATTCATCACTTTACCCAACGTATTGGAGCACTATATAATTCTGGGCGCACCCGTCACATTGAAACATTCATATTGCACTATATAATTCTGGGCACACCCGTCACATCATAACATTATCATCATCATGCTTGACACATAGAACACATATAAAAAATGTACAAAACTAACCCATGGAATGGAATGGGTTTCATCTCATAATAACACGTTCATATGATTTGGGTTCCCAAAATAAAGAGGGAATAACATACATGTTACAAGAATCGTCCACTTTTAAAGAGAAGTAAAAGAGGAGTTCTTAATAGAAGAGTTCTTTTGAAAAACATTTTGTTTGACATAAAAACCAGTGAAAAGCATGTATATCCCAGAAACGTAAATAAAAATATGAAAAAATTATCTTTAAGGAGTAACCATATCAAAAATGGAGTGAAAGAGGGAGAACCCGAAGGATGAAAAATGGGTTCGAGATTTCCCCTTACCTTGTATCTGACTGCTTCCTGCTCTTTAATGTCCTGTATAATGACATTATATTCATTAATTAGAAAAAAATAACCTTTTTTACTTTTATATTGTTTATTATGGTTTCATTAAGTTATATTATGTGCCTTGGGATGTGTTATATAATTTTAAAACATTGTTCGAGAATGTTTGTTTTTATGGTTTTCTTGAGTGGTTCACTTGTATTCTTAAATTTTAGTTTGGGTAAAACATGGGTAAACATCCAAAAATGATATTACATGTAATTAATGATATTACAAGACTTTTAATGATCATTTAATGAATTATATTTGATCCATGTGGATGAATCCTTAGATAAGAATTAAATGATGGTTATTTGGGTCAATTTGGGCGGTTTTTCGATCACAACGAACTTGTTTTAACTTATCACTTAGTAATATGGACATAAGATATTTCCATAACTATAAATTGGACATAATACATATAAAATATTCTGGATCTACCATAATAATGTTTTCATGACCAGATCTGAAGGTAAAAATGGACGAAGAAGGCATGTCGTTCTTGAAGGTGATAAATTAACACCTCACGAACAACATTCTCTTTAATAAACTAAATGGAAGAGGGAACAGGGGTTGGATAATATCCCATTAGAATCATATAATTACAGTATATTTATAATACTGGAGTTAAAATAAAATTTGGACGATGATAGGTGGGGAGAGATCAGGAAATGAACTTGAACTTGAAAGGAAATTAAAGGAGAAGTGGGAGAGAAATTATCTCTTAAATCCTCCTCTTGAGATCCTCCTTAAAAAAGCTAGGCTTGGTCTTTTGATGGGACCAGAAGCTCTAGGACATGGGAGAGGGGATATTAAAGATGTTTGGTCCGAGTTTAGAGATTTATTGGATCTTGAGAGGTGTGAGTAAATGAAGGTGAGATTGGTGGATTTTATAGTGGAGGGGAGAGGGGTTTCCTTAATATAAAATTCATTAGTTTATTATTTCTTCACAAGAATTTTTTTTGAGTATTTTATGACCAAGAATAGTAATTTTATCATGTGATCCTAAACCAAGTGGTCTTACATCATAAAAACATCACACATGACTCTATAATTAGCTTATTTAGCTTATTTATGTAAATTATGGTATTTCACTATTCATCAAAATTCAAGTATTTTAGAAAAATCCAAAAAATTTACCCCAACCATTTTTTGATGTGTAGAATCCAAAAATGAAGTCCATTTTTCAAAAATAATTTTCTAAATAATATTAATTTAATATTTAATTGAAATCATAATTTACTTAAAAAAGAGTTTTTAAAAATTAAAACTGATTTTATAGTGCTTTTAGAAATTACATAGGGTCTTATAAAATTATATAAAAATTATAAGACATTGATTCAATAAATTATGAATATATTTTAGGGAAATATATTTTCTTTTAAATTAATTAATTAATTATAATTATTTATTTATGACTTATAAAATACCAAAATGTTTACTATGGTCAAATTGTCAATTTCTAAGATGCGAAAATTTTATTTATTTATTCATGGGTAAGGTTTCTCTTATGTTAAATGATTTAATATTAATAAGGGTCATAATTCTATTCATAAGGGTATGTTACTATTACAAGGTAATGTTACTATTCACCAAAATTTATTTTTGTTTAATTGGACTCCAAAAACCATCATGAACATAACTGTGTATGTATGATTTTCGAAATTCAATACATAGAAGTGAAAAAATTATGTTTAATGGTCACTTATCACTTAGTAGTTCATTATGTTGTGTTTTAAAGTCATAAATGTAAGATGGGAATTTCGATTGAAAAAAGTTTGGTCGTTACATTCTTCCACCCTAATGAAATTTCACCTCAGAAATTTCACATTACACAAACAGGTGAGGGTGCTTCTCCTTCATTACCTCTTCTGGTTCCCAAGTTTCTTCCTCAAACTTAAGGTTCCTCCACAAAACATTGACAAGATGGGTTGTCTTGTTGCGTAGAACCTGATCTCTCCGATCCTAAATCATTACTTGCTGCTCCTCAAAGGAGAGATCATCTTCTAGCTGCACCACTTCTGAGTTTAGTACATGTGAGGGGTCTGGTATGTATATCCTCAGTAGTGATACATCAAACACATCACGTACTTGAGCCATATTCGGTGGATGTGCAAGACGATAGGCGACGACACTTATGCGGTCAAGGATCTCAAAGGGTCCAATATACCTTGGTCTTAGCTCCCTTTTCTTCCCGAATCGCATGACTCTCTTCCATTAAGATATTCGAAGGAAGACTTTATCTCCGACGTCAAACTCCAAGTCTCTTTGGAAGTTGTAAGCATAGCTATTTTTCCGACTTTGATCACCTTTGTTGTGTTTCTGGATGAGTTTAACCTTCTCTGTCATCTCTTGAACAAGATCAGGTCCAAGTATCTTTCTTTGTCCAACTTTATCCCAACATGTTGGAGTTCTACATCGCTTTCCATATAGATCATCATATGGAGCCATCTGAATACTTGAGTGGAAGCTATTATTGTATGAGAAATCAATCAATGGGAGATGTTGATTCCAACCACCGTTGAATTCATGAGAGAAGGCTCTTAGCATATCTTCAAGAATCTGAATAGTCCTTTCAGACTTGCCATCAGTTTGGGGGAGATAGGCCGTGCAAAAATTTAATCCAGTACTCAAAGCATGTTGAAGGATCCTCCGGAATTTAGATGTGATCCTTGGATCACATTTAGAGACAATTGAGAGTGAAACACCATGTAGTCTCACCACTTGCTTAACATATATCTTTGCAAGTTGTTCAAGCAAGAGATCTTCCTGAATAGCGATAAAATGGGAAGTCTTGGTGAGTCGGTCAACCACAACCCATATCACATTATTTCCCATTGAAGTCTACTGGAGACCCCTGAAAATTTCCATAGTAACATTTTCTCATTTCCACATGGGTATAGGAAATGGCTACATCATACGTTTGGTCATTTTTCTCTCAGATTTAACTTGCTAACACACCAAGCACCATGATATATATTCTGCAATCTCCTTCTTCATTTTATCCCACCAGAAGTGTTCCAAGAGATCACGGTACATCTTGGTACTCCCAGGATGGATAGATAATGTTGAACTATGTGCATTGTCCAATATATCATTCTTTATCCCGGGTGATTAAGGCACACAAAGCCGCATTCCAAACCGAATCACACCATCATCATCGATAAGGAACACTTGTAGATTCCCTTCCTTTACTGCATTCACCCTCTTTTGAATCTCCACATCACCCCTTTGTACTTCCATAATATTCTCTTAGATGAATGGTTTCACAATAATTTGGTAAAGGTAGGATTTATCCTCTACCCTTATGATTTCCAAATCCATCCTTTGCATATCTAAGAAGATGGGGTCTTTCTAAATCTGTAACATGGATAGAGTTGTGGGTTCTATTCTGATTAGAGCATCAACTACCTTGTTCGTCTTTCCAGGATGATAGTTAATAGAGTAATTTTAATATATTATTATCTCTAACAATCTCCTTTTATGCATATTGAGCTTCTTTTGTGTGAATACATACTTTAGGCTCTTGTGGTCGGTTTATATGTAACACTTCTCACCATAAAGGTAGTCCCACTAGATTTTCAAGGTTAAAACCACGGCTGCCTACTCTAGATCTTGCATCGGGTAGTTCTGATCATGGATATTCAACTTTCGGGGGGCATAGGCTATCACATTTTCATTTTGTATGAGTACACAACCAAAGCCTTTCTTTGAAGCATCACTTTATATCACAAAACTTTCTCCACTTTTCGGTAGTTTGAGTACATGTGCAGTGATCAGCCTTCTCTTTATCTCCTTGAAGATTCCCTCACATTTTTTTGTCCAAACATACTTTACCCCTTTCCTTGTAAACATAGTTAGAGGGCTTGAAAATCGTGATAAGTATCCCACAAAATGTTGGCAGTACCCAGCTAATCCAAGAAAAATATGGATTTCTATGACACCAGAGGTCCTGGGCCATTCCTCGATCGCCGTTTTCATTGAAGGATCCACATAAATTCCCTAAATTGTGATCACATTCCCCAAGAATGTGACTTGGTTCATCCAAAAGTCACACTTCCTGAACATGGCGTACAACTTCTCCTTTATCAATGTCGCCAACACAAGCCTTATATGTTCTTCATGTTCCTCCATTCTCTTGGATTAGATGATAATTTCATCAATAAACACTACCAAAAATTCATTGAGGTAATGTCTAAAGAATCTATTAATCAAATCAATGAATATTTAAAGGTAATTAGTAAGTCCTATGGGCATCACCATACATTCTTAGTTCACATACCTTGTACAGAAGGAAGTCTTCTAAATATCTTCCTTCTTTACCTTAATCTGATGATATCCAGAACGAAGATCCACCTTTGAGAAGTATTGAGCTACTCTTAACTGGTCAAAAAATTCATCAATCATTGGGAGATGATAATTTTTCATTATGGTGAACTTGTGGAGATCCCGATAATCGATACACAGTGGCATTGTTCCATCCTTCTTCTTCACAAAGAGCACTGGCACACCCCATGGTGATGAACTATAGCGTATGAACCCTTTTTCTTTATGCTCTTGCATCAACTTCTTTACCTCCTCCAGTTTGATAGGAGCCATCCTATAGATACACTTAGAGACATGAGTAGCTCCGGGTATGAGCTCAATTGAGAACTCTACCTCACGATCTGGGGGAATTCCAGGTTACTCTTTGGGAAATACATCGATGAATTCCATCACAATAGGCATTTTCTCAAGGTTGGAACTTTCCTTCGACTTAGCCATTTGGGGGAGTTATGCTTCTTTATAGGGAATCAACACCCACACCATTGAAGGAATTTTCAAGGGAGATTCATGATCTTCCTTGAATTTTTTGAGGATCATGGGATGGTTCGGAATATGAACTAATATTTCATTTTTCCAACAGTTGATATATGCTCTATATAACATGAGTCAATCTGTTCCCATTATAGCATCGAATTTCACCAAGGGAAGTATTACGAGATTTTCCAGAAGAATCTTACCACATAAGACAACAAGAGAAGAGTCAAGAACTTGGGTTGAAATGATTACCTCACTTGGTGTTTTTACAGATATCTCTACTTCAAGGTTTCAGGTCTTCGATTCTATAGTTCTAGAAAAAATGCAAGATATAAAATAATGCGTAGAACTAGAATCAAATAAGAATTTTTCCATTCGTGATTGAATAATAAGTGTACCTCACATGACTTCATTATCATGATCCAACTCCACAATAGTGATGGCATAAGCCTTCCCTTGTTCCTTTGGCTTTTTTGGTTGCTGACATTGATTACCCTCGAGAACTTGTGGTTTAGTGCACTGGTTTGCATAGTTCCCCAGCTCCCTATAGTTGTAGAATTGAACCATGAGTTGTTCTCTCCTTTAATCGGCTACATTCTCCTTCCCTTTCATGTCTTTTTGACACTCTTGAGCATGGTTTCCTTCTTTCCCACACATGAAGAATTTCCACATCCCTTTGAGGTAGTTCCCTTGGTGCAACTTCCCAGATTTTTGGCATGTGGATCGTTGATTTTTCTTCCCACCTTTGTTATTAGATCCACCAGCATGAAACTCCATCTTTCTTTTCTTGTCCCCATAGCCATGAGACCATTCTCCAAAATCCATCTCTACTTTGAGAGCACATAAAACAACTTATTAATAAGTCACACTGTCTCTAATTGTGAGATAATTTCGAAGGTGTGGTTTTAATCAACTAAAGAATCCATCAATTTTTCTATCACTGTTGATAACAAAACTCGAAGCATACATTCCAAGCATTGTTAAATTCGCTTCATAGGTAGTGACAGATTCTCCTTCTTTTTTCATGAGCTCTATAAATTCTCTATCCATCTTCATACGAAGAGTTCATGGGAAATACTTATTAAGAAACATTATCTTAAAGACTTCCCATTCCATCTCTTCAATTTACTCCCTTGGCATGGTGTTCTTAATCAAATCCTACCATTGATCAGACTCTTTATCTAGAAAATAAATGTCTAGGGTCACCTTCTCCATCTCAAAATAGTGAAGAACAAAAAAGTTCTTCTCCAAGGAGTTAACCCACTGTTCCGCAACTAGTGGATCGAAAGATCCACTAAATGTCAGTGGTCGTTGCCGCATAAAACATTTGATATCCAGTTGCTCCCTCTTTAGTGAAGGAGGATGTTCCCCATTATTATGGTTATTGTTCATAACCTGATATAATTGGGTAAGAATCACCATGATGTTCTGAACTCCACCTCCAAAATCATTGGGGATTTCATTTGGGAAATAGTTGGATTGTCCCTTGCGCGAGTTGTTGGCCTGATTTCTCCTGGTTCCCACCATTTTCTAAAATAGGAAATGTTAGAACAAAACAGAAGTAAAGAATTCATGAATAAATTATTCATTTTAAAAATTTATACAAAAAACATTACATATGGGATCCATATGTAAATATTCTTGTGTGCATATTTGTACTTAGTCTCATTCTAGAGGTTTTCTCTAGGGTTCACTAATCCTAATTCCCAAATTAAAAAAACATTTCCTCTGAAACCAACTATAGTGACCCAGCCTTTTCCTACATTTCTATTACATCATTTCAATGTTAAAAAACATAATAGTATTACACATAGAGGATCCAAAGGTTTAGTGTCTTGGGAATACTAGGACCATACATAACAAATATAACATCAAGCATAAACATTTATTTAATCTCTTCTTTTCAATCTTTTTATTGTCACTTGTCCTCTCCTTGGTACATATAGACACCAGAGAATACACATAAAAAGGGGTGAGCTAGAAGCCCAGTAAGAGGAATTATAAGAACACTATAGCATGAGGTGATCATAATCATGACATAGGCAAAAGATCATGGACATGATAGGAGCTTAAATAAAAGTCTTGAAATGTGGAAATGCATAAAAATGAAACATCATGTATTAGTGTTTAACTACCAAACATACTTGTGAACCAAACCAACATCTTGTTCACACATAATTTCACATTTACTCATAAGATTCATCACTTCACCCAATGCATTAGAGCTCTGTATAATTCTCAGTGCACCCGTCACATTGAAACATTCATATTGCACTATATAATTTTGGGTGCACCCGTCACGTCATAACATTATCATCATCATTCTTGCCACAAAGAACACATATAAATAATGTACATAACATAGACATGTAATGGAATGGGTTTCATCTCATAATAACACATTAATAATATTTTGGTTCCCAATAGAAAGAGGGAATAACATACATGTTACAAGAATCGTCCACTTTGAGTGAGAAGTAAAATGGGCGTTCTTAAAAGAAGAGTTATTTTGGAAAACTTTTTTTTTGACATAAAAACCAGTGAAAAATGCGTATATCCCAAAAAAGTAAATACAAATATGAAAAAATGATCTTTAAGGAGTAGACATATAAAAAGTGGAGTGAAAGAGGGAGAACACGAAGGAAGAAAATTGGGTTCGAGATTTCCCCTTACTATGCATATGAATGCTTCCTTCTCTTTAATGTCCATTATAATGACATTATATTAATTAATTAGAAAACTATAACCTTGTGTAAATTAATATTTTTCATTATAGTTTCATTAAGTTATATTATGTGCCTTTGGATGCATTATATAATTTTAAAACATTTGTTCGAGAATGTTTGTTTTTATTATTTTCTCAAGTGGTTCACTAGTATTCTTAAATTGAAGTTTGGGTAGAACATGGTTAAACATCCATAAATGATATAACATTTCATTAACTATATTACAGGATTTTTAATGATCTTATAATGAATTATATTAAATCCATGTGAATTAATCATTAGATAAGAATTAAATGATGGTTATTTGGGTCAAATTGGGCGGTTTTGTTATCACAATGAACTTATTTTAACTTATCACTTAGTAATATGGCCATAGGTTATTTCCAGAACATTAAATAAGAAATAATACATTTAAAATATTCTATTTAAACAATAAAAATGGTTTCATGACCATATCTGACGGTAGAAACAGAAGAAGAAAGTATGTCGTTCTTGAAGATGATAAGTTAACACCTCACGAACAACATTCTCTTTAATAAAATAAAAGGAATAGCGTAATGGTGTTGGATCACATCCCATTATAATCATATAATTATAGTATATGTATAATATTGGAGTCATAATACCATTTGGATGAATATAGGTGTGGAGAGATCAAGAAATGAACTTGAACTTGAAAGGAAATTAAACGGGAAGTGGGAGAGAAATTACCTCTTAAATCCTCCTCTTGAGATCCTCCTTAAGAAAAATAGAATTGTTCTTTTGATGAGACCAGAAGCTCTAGGAAATTGGATAGGGGCTAGGGAAGATGTCTGGGCAGAGTTTAGAGAAGGCTTGGAGCTTGAGATGTGTGTTGAAATGAGGATGTGATAAGTGGATTTTATAGTGGAGGGGAGAGGGATTTCCTTAATATAAAATTCAATAGTTTATTATTTCTTCACAAGACAAGAAATAGTGATCATTAAATGACCAATAATAGTAATTTTATCATGTTATCCCGAACCAAGTGGGCTTACAGCAGCAGAACATCACACATGACTCTATAATTAGCATATTTAGCTTATTTTTGTAAATTGTGGTATTTCACTATTCATAAAAAATTCAAGTATTTCAGAAAAATACCAAAAATTTAACCCAACCATTTTTTGATGTGTAGAATCAAAAAATTAATTCCATTTTTCAAAACTAATTATCCAAATATTATTAATTTAATATTAAATTTAAATTATAATTTACTAAAAAAACAGTTTTTATAAAATAAAATTAATTTTATAGTGCTTTCAAAAATTACGTAGGGTCTTATAAAATTATATAAAAATTATAATACATTGATTCAATAAATTATGAATACATTTTAGGGAAATAAATTTTATTTTAAATTAATTAATTAATTTTAATTATTTATTTATGACTTACAAAATACCAAAACATTTACTAAGGTCAAATTATCAATTTCTAAGATGTCTAAATATTATTTATTTATTCAAGGGTACGGTTACTCTTATGTTGGTTTATTTACCATTCATATGGGTCATTATACTCTTCATAAAGGTGTGTTACTATTCACAAGGGTAAGTTACTATTCACCGAAAATTATTTTTGTTTCATTGGACTCCAAAAATCATCTTGAACACAACCGTGTATGTCAGATTTTTGAAATTCAAAACATAGAAGTGACAAAACAATGTTTAAAGGTCACTTATCACTTAGTAGTTCAATGTGTTTTATTTTAATGACATATATATAAGAAGGTAAATTCCATTGAAAAATGTTGGGTCGTTATAAGGATACCAAAAATTCAGAACGTTGTATGAGTGGTGTGACAATGGAGGGTAACTGTTGACTATGTCCAAAACACAACATCCCTATTGCGTTAACCTAATATATGGGTAACAAAAGAGAGCCGACCTCTTACCATGTTCGAAACATAGGGCCTGACATGAAATATCATCCTTTGGTTTTTCAGAACATTAGCATGGGTCAGTAGGCGAGCCATTGGCCAGTCATCCATACTGTTAGAGGGGTTCTGTTAAATAAGAAATAGGATGAGGATCTAAATAATGGGTACACAATACGTGTAGGGTGGATTGATTAGTTGTTTGAATAGAGTCCAACACTCTTGAAATTATGCCGTTGTGGTGGAAACATGTTAGGTGAGTGCATCAGCCTGATCAGGGATCATTCCTTCTTCCAAACATGACCTCTCTAGTGAGGACTAGGAATTCATTGTAGTTTTACGTCATACCAAGGATGAAGATGAACACATTGTTTAATGTCCCACGATATAGACGATGCGCACCATTTTAAGGTCATACTGCATGGACCATGATTAGAGGCTGAAGGGGCCAAAAGGGCTAATAACCATAGGACTGGGCTCAAGGTTAAATTCTTGGGCCTCACTATGTATCTCATAAAGGAGAGAATCAAGCCAAACATAGTTTTGAGGTATAGTGTTGTTAGGGAAAAACGTTGGTAGGGGAAAGCTTTTTTGATGAGGGAACTGGCGTATCCCATAGTTTTTATAGGGAATCCTGAACTTGTTCAGGGTGGTGCTATAGTTTGACGTCATACATTGAGGAAAAGGTAATTCTGAATAGGAATGTGTGGCACAGTGCATATCACAGGGCGAATGAGGATAGCAGGATCCCATACCATTATGTGTTCCCAAATGAGTACAGACTAAGGGGATAGAAAAGGGACAAGATTTATGAGATTCCTAGGTTTGGACCCAAAGACGAGATGTCTGGGCATTCCTACGTATCCCACTAGGGTGGGAATCAATCCAAACATATTTCTAGAAGGTTTCATACAATTTAAAATCGTGTTGCAAGGATGTGGGGAGATCGTAGATTATGGTCATAGAGCTTGGACCATAGATAGAAAGGTGTGAGGGAAACATATGGTGTGGTAAGTATAAAACCCGGTGTGAATGAAGACATAAGTCCATACTACCATGTGCTCATTGGGAAGGTTCTAGGACTTGGGACCAAAAATAAATGTTCAGCTGGGCCCAAGACAAAGTGCATGGGTGTTTCTACATACCCCCTGGTGATGAGGATCATGCCATACATAGTTCTAGAAGTGGCATGGTAAGGTACCTGTTCTAGGGATAATAAGGTCGTGCGGGTCTAGCCTCTGCACCAAAATAAGCAGCATTTTATATATCTTGTTTGTAATTTAGGATGAATGTGTGTTTTTTTATGAGGCCATGGACCTAGGATGGAGAGTGAAGGCATCAACACAAGAATCAAACCACATACAGGCATTGAAAAAATGGTATTGTGGGTGACTGATACCAAAAATGATGTCCCCTCGAGTGAGGACATCACAACACGATGCTATTTTTCATCATGCGGCCAGGATGATAATGTCATAGTTTAGGGTCATGTGATAGGACCAAACCCTACACTTTAACATCTCGCAGTACAGAAACAACAGTTTAACTCATGTGGATCTAGGTAACATTGTTTAATGTCATATGGCTCAGACATATATAGGAAAAATGAGTTTCAAGAGGGGACGTGGATGTCATGATAAAGAATACCTGACATGAATGAGGACGAGGTGCACATCACACTGCACACAATTATAGGAAATAGACCATGCACCAAAGAGCCAATAAAGGTTATAGAATATGGGATAGGAGAGACTATCTCTTAGAAGGGAAGTACGTGGTGCAACTCTTAAAAACTCGACGTGAATGAAAACATAAGTCCATACCAGACCACACAACCTTAGATGAAAACTTTTTCCAAGGGGATGAAAAGGGTTGAGGGACCTCACATAAGGGTGTCCCAGTCAACTATAGATACCTGACCCTTTATGCATGTAATGCCATACCAAAGATCCTAAACCCACATTGGCAATGCTCAATGTGGGAAACAAGGAATAAGATTATTCAATACCTAACATATAAGAGTAAGGAAATGGGGATTGAAGATCAAGCGAGGTATATCTCAAACAGATCAATACTCTTTTCCAAGGTGTATGGATGTTTGAAGAGGTAGCATGTCAAAAAAAAATCATTTCACCAAAAATTTAAGACTTACAGGGGTGGCGATAATGATGGAGGATGGTTATTGACCATATTCGAAAAAAAAATTCCATATTTTGTGACCAGAAATGGGAATAAAAAATGAGCATTTACCACTGATCAAATTCACAACGCGGGACTTGTATCAATTTGTCATCCGAAATCCTCAAGGATGTTTTCTTGAAATGGTAGAAGATCCCTTGGACCGAAAATCCATGCCATTCAGAGGACCATCTAGATGTGAAGGGTGACAGATACCCAAAATGGAGGGGATGTACAGATCATGAATATTCCAATGTAGTTTAACGTCATGCACGATGAGACTCAAGGGGAGACCTTGGAGTTTGGGGTAGGGCCTATGGAAAAAATGTCTGAGAGGTCCTATGTATCCCATGAGGATGAGAATCATGCCATACGTAGTTCTGAATGGGCCATGAAGTTTAACGTCAAGTGGTAAGGATGTTGGAGGATAGAAGAACGAGGAGGGGAACATGGCATGACCTTCATAATCTTTCTGCAAGTGGAGCCAATGAATCATAGGCTGCACCACATGTGATCCTCTAACAGAACTACACCTAGGTGGGGTAGTCATACAATAATAATGAGGGAGCTGGACTATTCGACAAGAGGTTTGAGCATTCCTACAAATCCCATGAGGATGGGAATCAAGCCATACGATGTTCTTGAGATGCAGTTTAATGTCATGTAAGATGAGACAGTTTAAGGTAATGTAGGACACTACAATTTAATGTCATGCAGGACCGTAAAATTTATGGCTGTGGAAGACCATAATGCAGTTTAGGGTCATGTTGGACTATACAGTTTAAGGTCATGTGGGACCATAAAACTCAAGGAAAGTATTTCTTGATGAACTTGGAAATCGTGGGAGGAGTTATATGCTCACCATCCATGGTAACTAGGTAGTATGCACCATTGGAGTAAACCATGTGAATGATGTAAGGCCCTTCCCATTTGGGCTCCAATTGGGTGGTTTCCTGCTTGGTATCATTGTTTTTATAGAGCCAACACCATGTTTCCTTGAAAGAAAAAGAGGAGGTGAACTTTCTTATTGAAATATCTAGCAATCTTGTTTTGATTCGTTTCCAGATTTTTCAACGTACGAAGCCTTTTCTCGTCGAGTGCTTCCAACACAGTGAGAAAGATTCCAGGTATACTATCTATCACTTTCTCATCATAGATAGTTGTTCATAATGAGGGAAATTGAATCTTGATGGGCAGGATGGTGTAACAACCCAAAGTTTCATTAATGAAAATCCCTCTTGATATAATTAAATGTCTCTTTATGTTTATATAAAATGTCAAATTATTTGTTTTTATGATAAGAATTTTGACCATTTCAAATATAGCCGTTGAATGGTGATCACATGATTAGTATAAATATAGGACTTTAACAAATCCAATTTAATCAGACAAAAGAAATGATGGCCTCAGCCAGTAGAATTTCCCCATACGAAGCCCATTTGTCAGAGCTCGGAAAAGAGGTGGCATCATTGGGCTTCGCTCTTGACCAAGCCCAAGCTGAGCTTCATCATGTCAAGCTCAAAGAGTACTGTCTACAGGAAAAGTGGATGTTGATAGAGATTACCACTCGAGCGATGTTATCTGAGCCACCCCAAGAGTCTGTCACCATCACACACCTTACCCTTAGGTCTTTTGCGGCTATTTTAAGGGGTTATGTAGCAAATAAGTAGTACTATGTTCATGTAAATTATTATTTTATATAATAATGAATATAATTTCTAGCCGTTATTGATACATTGTAAATAGTTTTATAAGTACAAATAGTGTTTTTAGTTATTATTTATTTAAGAATTATATTTTATTAAATTAAGGGATTTCTGAATTAAATAATATTTTAATAAAATAATATTATTATTATTAAATTAATTTTTATTAAATTAAATGATCTTATAATTTTATGAATGCAATTATAATTTTTATTAAGGTTTGAAAGCCATTTCTGTCAAAACACCTGAATTTTCGATAAATGTCGGTTTTTATTTTAAAAGTGAAAATTAACATATTTAGAAAATTATTAAGAAAAAATAAATGTTATTTCTGGAATCAAGACGTCGAAATTATCCAACGGTGGATTTTTCATAATTTTCTGAGACAGTAAAATTTTTGGTAAAAATTAAATACTGTTTAAATATATAATGTGTTTTATGACATCATAATGACCCAATAATGATGTAATAAAATACTAAAATCTTTATGTTCTGACAATATATGTTTTACCATTAAAATAATGTGATTTTGGGTTTGTTTGACTTACTTTTCAAAACATTAATGGACCCCTCAAGACTTATTAAACACCTTGTCTTTTTGAATGAATTTCCATGGGAGTGTGACCCACCTCCACATAAGAAACCTTATTATTTTAAGAAGTTAGGACTTTTTCCTTATAAAATATTGTTTTCCACTTCCCTTTTACAAAAAACATGGGCAAAAACCATGCGGTGGTTTGTGGTTTGGATTAATTTAATATAAGGGGACCCAAACCTAAATAATAAAGAATTCCCTCACCTTTCCTATATAAACCCACCCAAGCTCCCACTTCCTCCTCACTCAAAGCCTTTGGAGTTCGATCAAACTCTGTCCTAATCTCTCTATAATCCTCTCAAGGTGCCCCAAGCTTTCAAGAAGCCTCTCTCAAACCTCTCTCAAGCCTTTGGAAGCACACTTCCAAGTAAGGGTTTTTTCTTCCATTCTCATTTTGTCCAATTTTCTTTTAGTTGTTATGCCCATTTAATTTCAATTATGAATGTTGGGGTATAGTTTCTCACCTCCCTCATACTTCCCTATTTATGTTTGAGTGATGTAAGATCCATTTATCTCTCATTATATGCCTCCCCTGTACACCTGTTACTATGATGAATTTCCGAAAGGAACTTCTCTCCCCTCATTTACATTCAAGATATACTTTTGTATCATGAATCTAAATTCCATTAAAACTGTTGGGACATGTATCTATATAAAATACATACTGTTAATTACATGTAAATATTATGAGGAATGCCTTTCTCTCTCATTAACCATTTTTATGAATTCTTATGTAATGCCGTTATGATGTCGAAATCGCACCGATTTTCTAAGCCAATTTAATTGTGTAGTGAATAGCATGCCCATTTGTCCATCAAGGGTATTCACCTTTATGCACATTTACTTATTTATTATAAGGTTTCATGTATTAATTCCACATTCTTTTATCATGGAATAAATGATTATGTTTAATGAATCCATGTTTTATGATCCATGTGGCACACTTACGCATGAAATGAAATGTTTAAGAATGGTGTGCCCTTATAGCGCTCCAATGCATTGGGTAAAGTATAGTATCATGATACGTCATGTGCAACGAGTGTCGACTCATTATAATTCAAGTTAAATGAGGGTTTACTCATGCTTCATGTGCAATGTGGATTTACTCATGCTCTATGTGCAATGAGCCTTGGCTCACGCTAATTCCATGTTAAGTGTTATTGCCATATTTCCATGTTATGATTATCATGATTTATCATGCCTTTATGTTCATGTTTCCTTTATGCTTTATTGATATTCCTATTGTCTAACATGTATTTTACTCCTCATGTTATTCCATGTGTACTCCCTTACTGTTCTTTATAGCTCACCATTTTCTTATTCATTGTAAAACCCCAAGCTTCTACGGTACGCTTCTCTTTGAATAATGCGATAGTGTGTGTTGTACGCAACATCGAGTTATAACACACCACAACCAATAAAACTAGTTATTATGAATAGTAATACCTCTTTTTTGAGATTATATATATATTATATTTCAAAATGAACTTTATTTTTGGATTCAGAATATCAAAATCATCCTAAGTTGAATTTTTCTGTGAACGTCCAATTTTTATAAATAGTGAAAAATATTTAAAAACAGCTTTTTTAATCAAAATAATTTATAGTGGTAAATTATATTATTTAGTGGTTTTATAGTATAATTAGAAAATATTTTTACCATTTTATCCAATGGTGTTCATTATAATTAATTTCACTTTGAAATTGGACATAAACAATTGTCAATCTTTTGATATATATTATTTCTTAAAAACAAGCTATTTGTTGTAACAACGGGAATTAATTATAAAATTAATCAATGCAACTTATATGTTTGGAATTTTTTAAAATTGATATCATTTTTTAATTCGGAATACCAATTACAGCTTAAGGTGAAATTCTGGAATTGTTATGAAAAACTTCAATTTTGATGAATAGTCAATCTACTAAGTGGTAGTTAAAAAAACTGAATTTTTTCATAAAACTTAATTTTAACGTTTCTGGGAATATAATTTCGAAAATCCGAGAGACACGGTTAATAGCAAGAAGTAAAAAGTGGTTCAATGAGATGAAAATAATTTTTTTGTGAATATTAACTTTTTACTTTTATTTACCACGGTTAAAAGTAAATAGGGTAATTAAGGGTAAATATGATATTAATATTACCCTAAAACATGTAATAATTCTATTGGACAAGTTTATCTCGACCAAAAACGACTTTAGGAATAAAATATTATCATTTAGGTCCACTTGGATTAGATTAGGACATTTATTATTATTTAATTCAAAGAAGAGTTAAAAGAATTAAAATCAATGTTTATTTAATAAAACATTTTTAATATAGGGTTATACATATGATAAATTCTATTGTAAATATTCATTAGAAATATAAAAATATTTCCTACATAATGATATTTTATTTATAATTTTTAGACATTAAATAATTTATTTTATTTATGACACAATGATGATGTAGTAATTACCATAATAGTGAATAATTAACATAATTGATATTATAAATACACAAATAAATATAATTTGAGACTTTTTATGAATTAAACTAATTTTATAAGCTAATATGACATTTTAGGAATGATTTAATTTAATTTTTTCTAAGTAATCATTCTGTTATGAGTTTCACAAAAATCAACTATTGAATAGTGTCGAAATTGACATAAAAGAGTTTTTAAAACAAAATATTATATTATTAATTGATATTAAATTCCCAAAAATCTAAGGTTCGGCCAAGAGACTTATATAATGATACGTCTATCATTAATGGACCACTTGGGGGTCTCTTGGATGTATATAGTTAGTTTATTAACCACATAATATAAAAATACAAAGAGACATTGTAAAAGTGAAACTAATTAACTTAGAGTTAATACATAAATATAAGGTTAATATAAGTATCCAAACCTGTCTAAATTCTATTGGTTGAGTGGTTTTCGACCCATCCCCACATTAGATTTTAAATAATCCAATTAAGATCCATTATAAACCGAATATGAATTTATTATAAACTAATATTTCTAGCTTTTCCAAAAGTGCCCCTCACCCCTCTTATAAAAGGGCACTCCTCCTTCTCATTTCTTCACACCTTCAAAGCCTTTTGGATCGGCCAAACACTACCCAAATACTCTCCCAAATTCCCTCAATACAACCTAGAGGCCTTATTTTGATCTTAAATTCAACCTAAGGAGCCCTTTTTATCAAATCAAAAGGAAGAACCAGAAGAAGAGGTAATGATTTCACCACCCTTTTCCAAGTTCCTTTCTTCTTCCACTTCTTCTTCCTTTGTTATTACCATTAAAAAATAATAAATCCATTATGATATATATATTGTGATGTTATTATAAATATGGTACAACCATATTCAGTATTCTATCCACCCTTTGAATAACATGTCACCATACGTGTGTACGTACAGCTTACCGTCTCCACGTCGTGGTGTAATTGTTATTCAATATATTATTATTTGGATGGGTATAATAATGATGTGTAACTCATGTAAATAATAAATATAACATGTTAATGATTCTGTATACATGATATAACATCCATTTATATATTATTTTAATATCAAAAGAATGATATTGTCGCTCGTGCGTACGTACGGACTACCGTCTCCACGAACGCGATGAGATTCATTCTCCATCGTATCCATTCAAGTATAATTATCATTAGATGATTTATAAATAATGTTTAAGGACTTGATATCACTTTGTATATGAATAAGATACAACCTATCCATAACAAACACGGCTTATGTAACAAAACATATAAAAGAAAACGAGTAAGTTAACACCCGAAACGACGATAATTCTAAGATATTATTAACAAATCAATGTTAAAAGATCATATATGATATCATATTAATATATATGATTATTGTATAATTTAATAAAAATTATTTCACCATTATACCAGTGGTTAACCTACCCTCAACCAATTAAATGTGCAAGGTTAGGGTTATTTCACAATCTCTTCATTATCCGAGGTTGTTTATACGTAATAATCTACTGGGATCTCTTTATCATCCACATCCATGTTTCTTAAAAATGTATTTCAAAACATTTTTACTATTTAAAAGAATATTGGTTAAAGTATTTTATATCCTTGTTTGACTTTTTATAAGAGTTTTATAAAGGAATCTTTCTGTCATTTTCCAAACAAGGGGCTTTTAACCTTTTCGACAGAATTAAGGTAAGAATGTTTTTTTAACTTATATGGCAGGTGCAGTTATTTTCTACCGTTATAAAATCGTCGAAGCCTCCCTTACAAGCTTTTAAGAATATTTTCAAAGAAAAATGTTTTATTTTAGAAATATATGACTCTTAAATTATTTCAAAAATAGAAATATATATTTCTCTAAAAAGAGTTTTGATTTCATCTATGTCAACATCCATTGATGTATTTTACGCTTATTTGAAGTTGATTTATTATGATACAAAACTTCTATATTTTATTTAAGGTGTTGTGATATGTTTGATTGTGGACGTGCTATTTTTATACCATTCATAGTTTATGGTGAAAGTATTGACATTTCGTATGCTAGGTTTAGTATGAATGTTTATGTTATGCTTAAACCTTTTCATATGGGAATGCATTGGACATAATATGTGACGGGTGGAGCCTGCTATAGCTCCTCAATGCATCGATAGGTCTCATGATACAAACTAGTGTCCTGGCATAAGGCTTTGGAAAAATATTATTTGTAGTCTTGGCACGAGGCCTTGGCTATGTTGTTATGATAGTCTGGCATTATGCATTCCATCATTATGAAAGTGGTTATTGATATTGCATGTGATTATTCGATTAGTAGAATATCCATGTGAATAAGTAAATGGAATTATTTCATTTTACTTTTTCCATACTATGTTGAAGTTCAAGTTTAAAAGTCTTTTGTTTTATTTATACATTGCCTTTAATGTTTATTCTTATTTATGAAATTTTCTGCTATATTGTTATCCTTACTGGGCATTTGAGCTCACCCCTTTTCTATGTTTTATTTTTCCCAGGGTATGAAGAAGTAAATTATGAATGACCTGCAGGGATAGTATGTGGGGATATGAGTGTGGAATATAAAGAAAAGATGTTGTTGTAGTTTTCATTTTTATGATGTAATGTAAGACTTATGAATATATCTAGTGTTTCCAAGGCTACTAAACCAATCAGTCTTTCGAGATTTGATCTTTCTTGTGATCATGCCAATGTTATGTAATAATGCACCGACTCTAGGTAACTGGGGTTGGGGCGTTACATGCATGTCCTCAGGTTATCCCGTGAAATACTAAGTATGAGGGAATGTGGTGGTCTTGTAATGGAAGTTTTCAATAAAGATGTTTTATTTCATGTTTTATGTTTTTATGTAATGATCCTAAGCCCCAAAGATAGTAAACCTCTCAATATTTTTTGTTGTATCAAGTGAATTTTTATGTAATAAATCATGTTTAAGTTTGTAATAAAATTAGGGTTGTCATAGTTGGTATCATAGGATAGGTTTAGATATTTTTGGGATTAGGATTAGAAAATCGTAGTAAAGCCTTAGAGATAAGACTAAGTATAATAAAAACATCCCTATGTTTTGGTAAGTACAGAGTAAGTGGTTTATCAGAAAAATACATCCCTTTCTGGGTACGTGTAGGTATAGGCAGCTCTGGCACAGATGTATCCTTGGGGTAAAACCTGAAAACACCACTTGAGCTAGACTCGAACGGGAAATGGTGCACGACAATGGGCCTTGCTGCACTCTTGGTTACGACACTCCCAGGGGATATGCTTTGGTAAATTCACAAGCATAGTATGAACCCTTATTAAGGGAATAAAAAAATTCCACTATGAATATATGTTAGATAGTAGATAATAAAAAGCCTAGATTGAAGCCTATAGACTCATGAGTTAATGAAATAAAAGTTTATTTATAAGTCATAAACTTTTGTCTTTGGATTAACCTTTATGTGTTACCCCTAACATTCCTTTTATTCCAGCCAATGGCCTGTAATAGAAGACTCAGGCTAACAACCGTTGTGAAGATCATTGTGATGACTGTACTAATGAGATGCCCAATCCAATAGGAGCGAGAATCGCGAACTTTGTCATGATTCTCTCTCAGTTGACTCAAGTTTTGAATAGAAACACGGGTCAAGAAAAATGTTCAACCCCCCCCCCCCCTAAGAAAGAACAAGTCTCTATCGAGAGCTTCATGAGACAAAGGCCTCCTAATTTTAGTGGATCATCCAATCCCACGATCACTGAGCAAAGGATCAACTCCATTGAAAAGATATTATCCTTCCTTCAATTTTCTGAATAGGAGGAAGTTCTCCTGGCTGCTTATCGTATGGAGGGTGAAGCTGATCAATAGTGGACGTTGATTAAAAATACGAAGCCTGAGGAGGAGATCGAGGCATTATAATGGAAGGATTTCTGGAATATTTTTTTCGATAAATATTTTCCAGACACCTTTCGGCTTAAGATGGAAAGGGAATTCCTTTACCTCAAGCAAAAAATGAAAAATTTGTTGGAGCGTATGAGGAAAACTTCACAAGACTTGCACGATATGCTTCCAGCTTTAGTTATTATTTATTTAAGAATTCTATTTTATTAAATTAAGGTATTTTTGAATTAAATAATATTTTAATAAAAATATATTATTATTATTAAATTAATTTTTATTTAATATAAATGATCTTAAAATTTTATGAATGTAATTATAATTTTTACTAAGGTTTGAAATCCATTTCTGTCAAAACCTGTGAATTTTCGATAAATGTCGATATTTATTTTAAAAGTAAAAATTAACATATTTAGAAAATTATTTAGATAAAATAAATGTTATTTCTAGAATCAGGATGTCGAAATTATCCAATGGTGAATTTTTCATAAATTTCTGAGACATTCAAATTTTTGGGTAAAAATTAAATACTTTTTAAATATATAATGTGTTTTATGACATCATAATGACTCAATAGTGTTGTAATAAAATACTATAATCTTTATGTTCGGAAAATATATGTTTTATCATTATAATAATGTGATTTATGGATTTATTGACTTACTTTTGAAAACAGTAATGGACCCCTCAAGACTTATTAACCACCTTGTCTTTTTAAATTAATTTCAATGGGAGTGTGACTCACCTCCACATAATCCACCTTATTATTTTAAGAAGTTCGGACTTTTTACTTATAAATTATTGTTTTCCTCTTCCCTTTGACAAAAACCATGGAAAAAATCATGGGGTGGTTTGTGGTTTGGATTAATTTAATGTAAGGGGACCCAAACCTAAATAATAAAGAATTCCCTCACCTTTCCTATATAAACCCACCCAAGATCCCACTTCCTCCTCACTCATATCCTTTGTAGTTCGTCCAACTTCTGTCGTACTCTCTATAGAATCCTCTCAAGGTTCCCCAAGATCCCATGAAGCCTCTCTCAAGCCTCTCTCAAGCCTTTGGAAGCACACTTCCAAGTAGGGGTTTTTTCTTCCTTTCTCATTTTGTCCAATTTTATTTAAGTTTTTTTGTACATTTAATTTAATTTATGAATGTTGGGGTATGGTTTTTCACCTCCCTAATACTGACCTCATTCTTTTTTAATGATGGGAGACCCCTTTCTCTCTCATTAGATGCCTCCCATGTACACCTGTTACTATGCCAAAACTCTAAAAGGAACTTCTCTCTCCTCATTTACATTCAAGCAATACTTTTGAATCATGAATCTAAATTCCATTGCAATTGTTGGCACATGTATCTATATAAAGTCTTTACTGTACATTACATGTAAATATGATGAGGAACCCCTTTCTCACTCATCAACCATTTTATTAATTCTTATGTCACGCCGTTACGCTGCCGAAATCACACTGATTTTCTAAGCCAATGTCATTGTGTAGTGAATACCATGCCCATTTTTTCCATCAATGGTATTCAACTTTATGCACATTTACTTATTGATTATAAAGTTTCATGTATGAATTACACATTCCTATATCATGGAATAAATGATTATGTTTAATGAATCCATGATTTATGATCCATGTGGCACACTTATGCATGAAATGAAATGTTTAAGAAGGGTGCGCCCTTATAGCGCTCCAATGAATTGGGTAAATTATAGTATCATGATACATCATGTGCAATGAGTGTTGACTCATGCTAATTCAAGTACAACTAGGGTTTACTCGTGATTCATGTTCAATGAGGATTTACGCATGCTCTATGTGTAATGACCCTTGGCTCATGCTAATTCCATGTTAAGTGTGGCTGCCACATTTCCATGTTATGAGTATCATGCTTTATCATGCCTTTATGTTCATGTTTCTCTTATGCTCTATTGATATTCTTATTGTATAACATGTATTGAACTCCTCATGTTATTCAATGTGTACTCCCTTACTAGGATTTCTAGCTCACCCTTTTCTTATGCATGTCCTCAGGTTATCCAATGCAATGCTATGTACGAGGGAATATAGTGGTCATGTAAAAGATTTTTTCAATAAAGATGTTGTATTTAATGATTTATGTTTTTATGTAATGATCCTAAGCCCCAAAGACACTAAAACTATCGATCATATTTGTTGATTCAAGTGAAGTTTTATGTAATAAATCATGTTTATGTTTGTAATAAATGCAGGGTTGTCATAACGGCCTCTATTCCGTACACCAGGGAATATGTAGTCACCTGGGTGGAAGTACGAGTCGTTTTCTGATAAGCCCAGAGGGCATTGGGGATCTTGCCTGGCTAACTCTTCTTGTTCTGACAAACCATTTTTTTCATAATGTTTGAAAGGTTTTTTTGAATTCCTTGATCTTTCCATTTTCTTGCACATGATAATGGGAGGTATGGTTAGAACTGATGTTGTACTTATCATACAATTTCATCAGCTCAAATTACCGGATGTTCGTGTTGTTATTGGTAATGATGGTGTGAGGAACTCCAAATCATTAGATGATGTTGGAGATCACAATTTCACTGATGGAATGATTCTTGACCTCCTTGAGTGGGATTTCATCTACTCACTTGGAAAAGAAATCTGTAGCGGTCAGGATGAACCAGCACTGGCGAGCTGTCACCGGTGGATATGGTCCCAAGACATCGAGTCCTCATACCTCAAAGGGACAAGAGTACTTGGTAGTGTGGAGAGGCTCTCGCAGCCGATGCATAATGTTTTCATGAATTTAGCATGCATGGACCCTTTTGGTGAACTCGATGAAGTCATGGATCATAGAGGGCCAAAAATACCCCAGTCTCCGGATCTGGTGAGATATTTTCATCCCGGTTTGGTGATCCCTGCAAGAACTGGCTTGAAACTCCAACATGAATTGAGAAATCTGAGTTCCTTGAATGGAACGGAGGTTAATCCCATCAAACATGTTATTGTAGAGGATTTTCTCAAGAATAGGACCACTCTGGAGGGTAAACGGCAGTGCGCGACATCGAATTTTCTTTCCCTCAACCTGATCTTCCAGTAGATTACCATTCTAGAGGTATTTTACAAATGAGGTTCTCCAGTCGAGAGTTACCACGATCACTGCATCCGGGGAACCTGGAGGTCCTGACGTGGTGGAGCTGGCAGCAAGGTGGCTTACCTGCAGGTTGTCAAAATCATCTATAGGGATTGGAGAAATGACTCTCTAATGCGCCACGTGGATAATCAAACCATCCTATTCAGGCACTTCATGTGCTACAATTAGGCTGTACGAGGAATTAGCTAGACGGTTTTGGGATCAATGGACATGAGTGACTTCTGGCCGAGATGGGATCTGGGCCATCAGCTGGAGGGTGCTCTCCAACAGTGGTAGGATCTCTGGATTTTTGAAGACAAAGTCACCATTGATCTACATGATCACTAGTTTGGGGTCCCCCTTCACATGAATTTGGGGAAAGTCAATATTTGAGGGCCAAATTGAGTCTAGTAATGAGAGCATGGTATTATTCTTTATTAATGGTGTAGCCTTCTGATAGAAAGAATGAATATGGAAGAACGACATGTACTAGAGTGACGGAGATGACACCCAGGCCTACTCTGTTGAGTCTGGGTTCATTGAGCCTTCTATCGGAGGGGCTCCATGAAGAACCATCAAAGTTAATTTTCAATCACAAAATGCCTTGGTCTACTGATATGATTTCTTCATCAAGAAAATCGATGTCCTGGGACTGGTCCACAAGAGTTGTATTGGGGGAAAGGAATTCTACCAATGCTTTCCCATTAATAGTCTTATGAGGGAAAAACATGTGTCAAACTGCTAAATGATTACTACCCACTGAGCTAGACGTCCTCTCAACACTGGGTAGTTCAGGATGTACTTCAACGAATCCACTCGGGACACCAGCTACACCTCATGATGTTGTAGGTAATGCCACAATTTTTGTACTGTGAATACTAACACCTGCTAGATCATCTCGATAGGGGAGTATCTTATCACCATATCACAGAGAATATGACTGAGGTAGTATTGGCTATTCTCTATTCCCTCATAGTTCTTATGTGAAAGGAGGGAAGCAAGAGATCTTTCTTGGGAATTCACATAAAGGAACATCGTCTTTCCGAAGAAAGGTGGCATTATGATTGAAGGCTGGAGCAAGTACTTCTTTATTTAGTCAAAATAAGTCTGACATTATTTTTCCCATTGATAGAAAATGCCTTTCTTCATAAGCCGAGAAAAAGGATTACACTTACATGCCAAATTCCCAATGAATCGGCATATGTAGGCCAAGTGGCCTTGAAAACCTAAAATCTCCTAGTGGTTTCATGGAGGATACATTAGTAGGTTCCGGGCACAGCAGAAGCACTTTGGTGGGTTTTCCCAACTTTAATTTTAGTGTTAAACATGTTCAATCCGAGATCTGTCACGATATAAAATTCCGGAGCTTAAGAATAGAGCGAAAAAGAAAAAAGAAAAGAAGAGTCCCAGAACCATTGAGGTAGGATCATCATATGTTGGTTATAATTAAGTTAATTAATTCACAAGAATTACTTCGGTGGAAATCTTTCTTCGCTGATGTTTCCGGTCACGATTCGATGATCCATAGTTGCGTCATAGAATCCAAGTGTAGGATTCCACTAGCGGTGATCCACACGTGTGCCATGTATCTCCAGACATCACCGAAGGGATCTCCAGGTGCTAGCGCTGAAGAACCTTCGCTTGCGATGTCCGCCTTTGATCGCCTTGATCTCTCAGTCTTGAGAGCATTCTTGGATGAAGGAGTTCTTTAGGGCATGAAATAATTCTTTAGAATTTCTATTCACAACTATTCTCTTGTTGTGGAAAAGTTTTGGGGTTGTGAGGATATTTATAATCGGGTTTGAGGTTATAGAGTTATGACAATAAATAAATGTGTTATGGGTTTTATTTATTTCATTAACTCTTATTGAAAACCCCCTTGTCGAATTATTAATTCATTGACATACGCCCACACTGATTATAATAAATATCATTTAATAAAACAATATTATAACCTCAAAATCCCAACTGGAAAAACTACACGACGTGTAATCATTAATACAGGACTTATACTCGTTTTCCATAAAACTACACGACTTGTATATTTAATATACACGGCATGTACATTTATTTTCCTTTATTTCCTCCACCACATTTATTAGACCTTGAGTGATGTATATTTATTTCTTAAATAAATGTAACTTCATTACTCGCTAATAAACATATTATTTTTCCCACAATATATTCTCTTAAATAACTAGTGTTGAAATAAATGTGATCAGGCATCCTTAAACAATTATTAAACCATGGTCGGGATAATCGTTATTTAACTTTTTAAATTACTATTAAACTAAGATACATGGACACACTTAGTGTGTGACCCTCTAGGCCTCTTTCTCAGTGGCATTAGGTGGAGCCTACCTAGAGTCCAAGGTTAGCATCTAGCAACACGCTGAGGCACGCATAGAGAAAGAAGTTAACGCTGCAATGACGTGTCACCTCATATGAACACTTACCATGTAATATAATATCATTATCTCGATATCTCTAATCAAGCGGGTTGCATGCTAGTTCCATCAACCCATGTGCTCGATTATTCATTCTCTGACATCTCATAATTGAACTCGCCCATACCTTACCATGGACATGGATTTATTTTGGCTATATCAATTCCATAAAAGGGCCTGAGATATCTACTTCTGTTATGGAAGAGAAGGGAAAAATCCTTTCTCACATTATCTATTAATGAAGTATTACTCGTGACGCACCCAACATATCCTACCTCACTGCAAACAGTGTGTCATCATAGTTTTATAAATACATCTAAGTGCGCGAGTTGTAATACCCATTATTAATAATCTTATAGTCTATGGACGAATATGGACGTCCGTGAATTAGAACATCCAATGACACTATGAAATGTGGATTTCCTACTGGTGGGCCTCATCCTCATAATATCCTCCTGGATATTACCAAGGGTGCAAACAATGAGAAGGTGCCTCAATGTTTTGTGAGTCCTCACCCCTAATGACATGTATTATTTTTATCCCCTCAAATAATATCATTCGTCCGTAGAACATATATTCAAGAATAGTGTTTTGGAACTTCTGGGTTCACATCATAGCAGGGATCCTCTATGACCCTTTAATGTAATAGCTATCCTTAGGACATTATCACATGCATTGTCATGTAGAAGAACTACTAAGATGTGATAACGCTTTTATTAATGAATAAAGTACAAAGTAGTTGGTTCTAGGCCATCAACTCCAACAAACTCCCACTTGGACTAGAGCCAACTACTAACGACCTTTAACCCGGTAGCTCTCACATGATATTCATGCTTCTGCTGAGATAGGCCTTTAGTCATGGGGTCATCCACATTCTCTTCTGTGGACACTCTGCTCACTGAAACTTTACCCATTTGATATAAATCCATCAAGAGGTGATACTTCCGAAGTATGAGCTTTGTTTGTTGGTGTGAACTTGGTTATTTTGAAAGATCCACCACTGCAGTATTATCACAATACAATGTAATGGGATATAGACTTCTAAGAACCACATCAAGCTCCTAGAAAAAGATACGAATCCAAACGGCTTCCTTGGCAACATCAAAAGCTGCTATATATTTAGACTCCATTGTAGAATCGGCAACAACTAGCTGCATTGATGTTTTCCAGCTCACAGCTCCTCCATTGAGACAGAAAACATATCCAGGTTGCGACTTCAGATTGTTCTAATCTATCTGAAAACCAGCACCAGCATACCATATGATGAAAAGATCCTCGTATCCTCCATACACTAGGAACATATACTTAGTTTTCTCATATACTAAAGGATAGTCTTAACAGCAGTCTAATGTTCTTCTTCCAGATCTTCTTGATATCTGCCTACCATTCTCAGTGCATAGGAAACCTCAAGTCTTGTACATAACATGGAATACATGATGGATCCTATAACAGAAGCGTATGGAATATTACTCACTCTATCTTTCTCTTGTTGTGTATGAGGACACATTTTCTTAGAAAGATGTAGGCCATGGGAAACTGGAACTAATCCCTTCTTGGATTGTTCCATACTAAATATCTTTAGTATCTGGTAAATGTATGTACCCTGACTTAGTCCAAGAAGCCTCTTGGATCTATCATGAATGATCTTGATCCCTTGAATGTAGGCTGGTTCTTCTATGTCATTCATGGAGAAACACTTGTTCAACCAGTCGTTAAATGACTGTAAGAATGGTACATCATTTCCAATAAGTAATAAGTCGTCAACATATACTACTAAGATAATGATCTCATTCACATTAAACCACTTATAAATACATGGATCACATTCGTTCTTAATGAAACCAAATTCCTTTATGGCTTCATCAAATCGAATGTTCGATGACCTGGATGCTTTCTTATATCCATAAATGGATTTCTACAACTTGAAAACCCGTTTGGCTTCACCTAGTGTCACAAACCCTTCTAGTTGTGTCATATAGACATCTTCCTAAAGGTTCCCATTAAGGAATGTTGTTTTGACATCCATTTTCCAAATCTCGTAGGCATTTCAAGATGCTATGGAATGTATGATTCTTATAGATTTAAACATAGAAACTGGAGAGAAGGTTTCATAATAATCAATTCATTGAAGTTGTATGAATCCTTTAGCCACTAGCCTTGCTTTATAGGTGCTAACATTACCTTACCTGTCATGTTTTCTCTTGAATGCCCATTTTCATCTAACAGGAATTACATTAAATGGATCATCGACCAAAACCCAGACTTGGTTCTGATACATGTAATCCATCTCAGAATTCATAGCTTCCAGCCATCTTGCAGCTTCTGATCTTTCTGGTGGTTCATTGTAGTAGAGAGGTTCATCATTGTCCAACAATAATGATTCACCATCCCTGGTGACTAGGAAACCAAATCCCTCTGGTTCCCTTACCTCTCTTGAGCTCCTACGTAGTACGAGTGTTTCTGGAACCTCTTCCACGGGGACCTGTGGAACTTGTTCCTGTCCCAACTCTTGTTTATCTAAAGAATTAACTTTGTCGAAGTCAATATTTCTCTTACTATCCCTTTTTAGGATGTTCTCCCTCTCATGAAAGAAGGCTTTTTTGGTGATAATCAATTTTTTGTCTTGAGGGTTATATAGGTAATATCATTTTGTTTCCATAGGATATCCTATAAAGATACACTTCATGCCCCGGGGTACAAGTTTGTTGCTTGAGAAGGCCTTAACAAATGCCTTTCATCCCCATACATGTGTATGCATCAAAATGGGTTTCTTTCCCTTCCATAACTCAGAGAGAATTCCATTTGATGCCTTAGTTGGTACTCGGTTTAATGTATATGTTGCAGTTTGTAATGCATATCCCCAAAAGGATAATGGAAGATCCTAATGACTCATCATCGACCTCACCATGTACAATAAGGTGTGGTTCCTCCTTTCATTTACACAATTCCACTATGGTGTATTAGGAGGAGTGAGTCGAGATAGAATCCTAGACTCTCGTAGAAGATCGATGAACTCTTGGTTCAGATATTCTCCACCTCGATTTGATCGAAGCTTCTTTATCTTCTTACCAAGATGATTCTCAACTTCTTTCTTGAATTCCTTAAATTTCTATAAGGACTCTGACTTATACCTCATTAAGTAGACATATCCATATCTACTAAAATCATTAGTAAAAGTAATTATGTAAGAATATCCACCTCTAGCTTATATTGGAATTGGTCCACAGACATCTGTGTGTACCAATCCTAGAATCTCTGTGGACCTTTCACCTTGTCCCCCACAAGGGGGCTTGGTCATTTTTTCATGTAAACAAGCATGACATCTATGAAGTGGTTTTAGCATAGTAGAGTCTAAATATCCATCTTGGCAGAGCATTGTCAAGTGCTTCTCATTTACATGACTGATACGGTGATGCCACAACTGGGTGATGTATGAGTCATTTGAGTTTGTTTCATTATCGATTTCGAACACTTGGTTTTCGTAATTTAATACATAAAAACCATTATTTAAATGTGCCATACCATAACATATGTTGTTCTTATAAAAGAGACAACCCTTATTTCCAAACATGAAAATAAATCCATCCATATCCAAACAAGATACAAAAATTATGTTTTTGGTAACACTATGCACATAATAACAGTTATGTAAAACCACGATCATCCCAGTTGGCAATGAGAGGTGGTAGTCGCCAATAGCTAACGTATCCAACCTTGCACCATTGGCAGCTCGAAGATCCACCTATCCTCTGGAAATCCTTCTAATTCTACTTGGTTCTTGCATTTGAATACAGATGTGAGCAACACAAGGTGTATCTAATACCCAATGTGTAGAAATAGAAATACTACACTTGATAACAAACGCACCATTAACGTCCCCACACTTTTGGGTGCAATTCCTCTTACAGTGGCCCTGATATGCACATGCAAAACACACTGCCTCTCGTTCCTTGCCCTGCCTCTGGATCTTCCCCTTCTGGAGGGACGGTGCTCGGGGGATCCAGACCGTTTATAAGTCTTTGTCCCCATTGCCTTGTCCTTCCGTATCTTTTTCACTATAAGGACTGCAGGTTTGTCACGCCCTATGTCCTCATCTACTTGGTGAGTTAAGGGTAGAATTTCCGATCTAGGAGCAATTGGAACAAGCTCTTCCAGCACATACAATTTCCTCTCGTGGCGATGGATAACGCGTAAACACCTCTTCCACTCTAGGAAAACGGTGCTTCTGAGATGGTTTTACTTCTCGAGTATGGTTCACAATGATTGGTTTAAAGTCATTTTCTTGACGTTTCTACAAATTAAGATAAGCAAAGTTTTAGTACTTTATTACAAAACTAAGACAAATAAATAAATTAACACTAATTAGTCTCCCACCATTTTATCGAATTTTAATAGCCCTCACCATTGAATTCGGAATATTCTGTTGCCTGAATATTTTAGTGGAAAGGATCGATATTGCCCTTCACATTACCCCAATTAGGGTTTTGTGGACTCCCCAATCCCGAAATCCTTTTATGTTGGATTTATTCAACCTTTGCCTCTTGTCCACACCAAGTCCTATTCTGGAAGTCAACCCTTGATGCGAACCAAGTTAATTCAACCCAAAACCTTGAATTATAATTCCCCGATAATTGAAAGCACACCAACTAGGGTTGGTCACGAACTTTGAACTATGGTTCGATTCTAACCAAGATTATGGAAGGCTATACCGACTTAATATTTCTTTGAGGTATTTTATCCTTATACGTAAATTTCCAATTAATTATCTTTTATTACATGATTGTTAATATTAAGTGGGATATACTTAAGTGATTAAACATGTCTAAGATAATATTTATGCATAAGCTGGTTTTATTTTAGTTCCATCTTCCATGACTCTATAATTCATTAATTGTGTGATCATGACAACAAACCCACAACAAATAAACCATGAAACTCATATAAATAAAATAAATGGTATGATCACGAGAATGTTCTATTGGTTAGTTAATCTAACAGTTGATAAACTAACCCAAGACCAAGGGGAGAAACACCATGAACCTTTTGTTTTCGTGTTTATAACTTTCCACTTATCCACCTTTGTATCTCCATGGATTGGTTTCACCTTGGCTCCTGACTTGAGCCGCCTCCACTAGCATGGGAGCTCCATCCATTACATATGCATTTATCTCACATGTAGGTGAGGGGTAAAAAGGGGGTTTTACATAAAAGAATCCTTGGGGCACAGACCCTACATATTAACGAGGAGATGGCTCGAAGGCCAGAAAATTAAATTTAACTAAATAAATTAATAGAAACCCTTCACATAGAAAGGTCTTATTCTAGCTCATGATCATCCATACATGAAAAAATATTTACGCATAAATAAAACTAGCATTCAATTCATTAATTGTTCATTTTAAGATAAATCATGCTCGAATTAATTAATTATCTTTAATTAATCAATCTCTTTATATTAAATCCTTTTTCTGAATTTCCTTGAGATTCTCATCCATCATATTTTTAAATAAATAAATTCATTTAAAATTATCCTTGTATGTAACTTGTACCTTGGAGGCAATCCGGTGAATTCTCGTTCATTGCGTAATTTGAACGAGTATAAGACGTGTAGTTCTGACCACACGGCGTGAACTTTTGTTCACCGTCCATCCGAAGTACATGCCCGAGGACATGGCGTGTTAATGTACTTCTGAAATTTTCCGACTACACAGTGTGTTCAGTGGGACACACGCCGTGTAGTTTCCATGTTACCTGTTTTTCAGCCGGGATAACCATGTACGGGGTACACAGTCTAACCCTAACCCGAAGGGACTACACATCGTGTTCATTGGACCACACGACTTGTAATCCAGAAACTGTGTGCCACCTATTCTTGGTCAACACACGGTGTCATTAATGACTTAGATAGGATCCAATACAATGCCTGAATTGGAAGATCAGTCCGATGCATGAATCTAGACTACACGACGTGTACTTCTGAATACACGCCATGTATTCCGGTGTTGTACGACCAGAAACATTTGGCTCCTCTTGATGAGTTCCTCTATTTTATTTTAATCAAAATTAAAAGAAATTTTTTTTTCTGTGAGGTTAACGAGAAACGATAGAGGTGGTACATATCTTGAGATTCATATTTCTAGTACGATTAAACTTGAATTGAAACAACTAAATTATTAAATGCGTAAAACATAAACGAAAACGTAAATAATTATAATCAATGATATGACCTCTCTGATACCACTTGTAGGTTCTGTGTACCACAGAAGCATGTTGGTGGGTTTTCCCAACATTAATTTTAGTGTTAAACAACGTTCAATCTGAGATCCATCACGATATAAAATGCCGGATCTTCAGAATAGAACGACGAAAGAAAAAGAAAAAAAGATTTCTCGAACCATTGAGGTAGGATCATCATATGTTGGTTATAATTAATTTAATTAATTCATATGAATTGCCTTGGTGGAATTCTTTCTTTGTTGATGTGTCTGGTCACGATTCGGTGATCCGTCGTTGCATCGTAGAATCTAAGTGTAGGATTCCTCTAGAGGTTATCCACATGTCCACCACATATCTCTGAACGTCACCTAAGGGATCTCCTGGTGCTATCACAAAAGAACCTTCGGTTGGGATGTCCACCTTCAATCTCCTTGATCTCTCGGTCTTGAGAGTGTTCTTGGAGGAAGGAGTTCTTTCAGGCATGAAAGAATTCATAAGAATTGTTGTGTACAATGATTCTGTTGTTGTGGAAAAGTGTTGGGGTTGTGAGGATTTTTATAATCGGGTTTTAGGTTATAGAGTTATGACAATAAATAAAAGTGTTACATGTTTTATTTATTTCATTAACTCTTATTGAAAACCCCCACGTCGAATTATTAATTCCTTGACATGCGCCCATGCTGAATATAATAAATATCATTTAATAAAACAATATTATATCCTCAAAATCCCAACTAGAAAAACTACACGACATGTAATCATTAATACATGACGTATACTCATTTTCTATAAAACTATAAGTCGTTTATATTTAATATAAACGGTGTGTACTTTTATTTTCTGTTATTTCCTCCATCACATTTATTAGTCCTTGGGTAAGGGATATTTATTTTTTAAATAAATGTAACTACAGTAATCGCTAATAAACATATTATTTCTCCCACAATACATTCTATCGAATATCTAGTGTTGAAATAAATGTGATTAGGAATCCTTAAATAATTATTAAACCATAGTCGGGAATAATCCTTATTTAACTTGTTAAATTAATATTTAACTATGATACATGGACACACTTAGTTTGTGACCCTCTAGGCCTTTTTCTCAGTGGCATTAGGTGGATCCTACCTAAAGTACAAGGTTAGAATCTAGAAACATGCCAAGGAACCCATAGAGAAAGAATTTAACGCCGCAATGACATGTCATCTCATACGAATGCTTAAGGGGTAATATATTCTCTTTGTATCGATATATCTAATCAAGAGGGTTGCATGCTACTACCATCAACCCATGTGCTCGATTATTCTTTCTTTGACTTCCCGGAATTGAACTCACCCATATCATACCACGGACATGGATTTATTTAGGCTATATCAATTCCATAAAAAGGCATGAGATATCTACTTCTGTTATGGAAGAGAAGGGACAAATCCTTTCTCACATTATCTACTAATGATTTATTACTCGTGATGCACCCAACGTATCCTACCTCGCTACGAAAACCTTGTCGTCACAATTTTTTTCAATACATATAAGTGTGTGAGTTGTTATAACCATTAATAATAATCTTAAAGTCTAAGGACGAATACACATGTCTACAGATAGGAACATCCAATGATACTATGAAATTTGGATTTCCTACTGGGGGGACTTGTTCTCATAATATCTACTTTGATATTACCAAGGGCGCACACCATGAGAAGGTTCCTCAAAGTATTATGGGTCCTTACCACTAATGACCTGTATTATTTGTGCCCCTCAAATTATATCATCCGACCATAGAACATATATTCAAGAACATTGTTATGGCACTTCTGGGTTCTTATCATAGCAGGGATCCGCTACGAACCTTTAATGAAACAGCTGTGCTTAGGACATTATCACATGCATAGCCACACAGAAGAACAATCATGATATGATAAGGCTTTTATTAATGAATTACATACAAAGTAGTTGGTTACAGGCCACCAAATCCAACAAACTCCCACTTGGACTAGAGCCAACTGCTAACAACCTTTAACCCGCTAGCTCTCACGTGATACTCATGCTTCTGCTGAGATATTCCTTTAGTCATGTGGTCTGCCACATTCTCTTCCATGAACACTCTTCTCACTGCAACTTTACCACTTAGATAGAAATCCCTCAAGAGGTGATACTTCCTGAGTATGTGCTTTGTCCATTGGTGTGACCTTGGTTCTTTTGCAAGAGCCACTGCTGTAGTATTATGACAATACAATGTAATGGGATCATTACTGCTAGGAACCACATCAAGATCTTGGAGAATATTTTAAATCAAGACGGCTTCCTTGGCAGCATTATAAGACACTATATATTCAGACACCATTGTACAATCAGCAACTACTAGCTTCTTTGAACTCTTCCAGCTCACAGCTCCTCCATTGAGACAGAAAACATATCCAGATTGTAACATCATATCGTTCTGATTTTTCTGAAAACCAGAATCATCATACCCTCTGATGACAAGCTCCTCGTCTCCTCCATAAACCGAGAACATATCCTTAGTTCTTCTCAGATACTTAAGGATAGTCTTAACAGCAGTCCAAAGTTGTTCTCCTAGATCTACTTGATATCTGCCTGCCATGCTCAGTGGATAGGCAACATCAATCCTGATACATAACATGGCATACATGATGGATCCTATAGCCTAAGAGTATGGGATCTTACTCATTATATCGTTCTCTTGTTGTGTTTGAGGACACATTTTCTTAGAAAGATGTAGGATATGTGACAGTGGAACTATTCCCATCTTGGATTGTTCCATACTAAATCCCTTTAGTATCTGGTCAATGTATGTACCCTGACATAGTCCAAGCAACCTCTTGGATCTATCACTAATGATCTTGATCCCTAGAATGTAGGCTAATTCTCCTCAGACCTTCGTGGAGAAACACTTGTTCAACAAGTCCTTAACTGACTGTAAGACTGGTACATCATTTCCAATAAGTAATAAGGCATCAACATATACTTCTAGGATAACGATCACATTCCCAATGAACCGCTTATAAACACATGGCTCACATTTGTTCTTAATGAAACCAAATTCTGTTATGCCTTCATCAAATCGAATGTTCCATGACTTGGATGCTTGCATCAATACATAAATGGATTTCTGCAACTTGAAAACCAGTTTGGCTTAACCTGGGGTCACAAACCCTTCTAGTTGTGTCATATGGACATCTTCCTGAAGGTTCTCGTTAAGGAATGCTCTTTTGACATCCATTTTACAAATCTCATATTCATGGTAAGCTGCTATGGAAAGTATGATTCTTATGGATTTAAACATGGAAACTAGAGAGAAGATTTCATCATATTCAATTCCTTGATATTTTCTGAATCCTTTAGCAACTAGCCTTGCTTTATATGTTCTAACTTGACCTTCCATGTCCATATTTCTCTTGAATACCCATTTTCATTCCACAGTCTTTACATTAACTGGCACATCGACTAGAACCCAGACTTGGTTCTGATACATGGAATCCATCTCAGAATTCATACATTCTAGCCATCTTGTAGCTTCTGATCTTTCTATTGCTTCCTTGTAGAAGACATGTTCATCATTGTCTAACAATAACGATTCACCATCCCCGGTGACTAGGAAACCAAATCTCTCTAGTTCCCTTACCTCTCTTGAGCTCCTACACAGTACTTGTGTTTCTGGAACCTCTTCCACAGGGGGCTGTGGAACTTGTTCCTATACCAACTATTGTGTATCTAGAGCATTAACTTCGTTGAAGTCAATATTTCTCCCACTATCCTTTTTGAGGATGTTCTTCCTCTCAAGATAGACGGCTTGTCTATCAAAAATCAATTTCTTGTCTTGTAGGTTACATAGGTAATATCCTTTCGTTTCCTTAGGATATTCTATAAAGATACACTTCGTGCCCCGGGGTGCCAGTTTGTTGCATGAGAAGGACTTAACAAATGCCTCGCATCCCCATACATGTGTATGCGACAAAATGGGTTCATTCCATTCCATAACATGGAGGGAATTCCATTTTCCGCCTTAGGTTTTACTCGATTTAATGTATATGATGCAGTTTGTAATTAATATCCCTAAAAGGATAATGGAAGATCCGCATGACTCATCATCAACCTCACCATTTCCAACAAGGTGTGATTTCTCCTTTCACTAACACCATTCCTCTCTGGTGTATTAAGAGGAGTGATTTGAGAAAAAATCCTAGACTCCCATAGAATATAGATGACCTCTTGGTTCAGTTATTCTCTACCTCGATCCGATCGAAGATTCTTTATATTTTTACCAAGGTGATTCTCAGCTTCTTTCATGAATTCCTTAAATTTCTCTAAGGACTCTGACTTATACCTCATTAAGTATACATAGCCATATCTACTCAAATCATCAGTAAAAGTAATGAAGTAATAATATCCACCTATATCTTCTTCTAGAAATGGTCCACACACATCCGTGTGTACCAATACTAGAAAATTTGTGGCCCTTTCATCTTGTCCAACAAAAGGGGGCTTGGTCATGTTTTTCTTGTAAACAAGTGTGATGTCTATCAAGTGGTTTTGGCTCTGTAGAGTCTAAATAGCCATCATGGCATAACTTTGTCAAGCGCTTCTCATTTACATGACCGAGACAGTGATGCCACAACTGGGTGATGCATGTGTCATGTGAGTTTGTTTTGTTATTGATTGCCACCACTTGGTTTTCATAATTTAATACATGTAAACCATTATTTAAATGTTCCATACCATAACATAAATTATTCTTATAAACTAGAAAACCCTTACTTCCAAACATGAAAATAAATCCATCCATATCCAGACAAGATACAGAATTTATGTTTTTGGTAAAACTAGGATCATAGTAACAGTTATGTAAAACCAAGATCATCCCTGTCGGCAATGATATGTGGTAGTTTGCAATAAAAAATGTAGCCAGCCTTGCGCCATTGGCAGCTCAAAGATGCACCTCTCCTTTGGAAATCTTTCTAAATCTACTTGGTTCTTGCATTTGAATACAGATGTGCACCCCACAAGATGTACCTAATACCCAATGTGTAGAAATAGAAAGATTACACTAGATAATGAACATACCATTAGCATACCCACGCTTTTGGGTGCAGTTCCTCTTCCAGTGGCCCTGCTTTCCACATGAAAAACACACCTCCTCCCATTCCTAGCCCTGCCTATGGATCTTCCCCTTCTGGGAGGGACAGTGCTCGGGGGCTTCAGACCGTTTATAGGCCTTTGGCCCCTTTGAATTGTCCTTCCTTTTCTTATTCACCGTATGGACTGTAGGTTTGTCATGCCCCATGTCCTTATGAACCTGGTGAGTTAAGGGTAGAAGTTCCTATCTAGGAGAAACTAGAACAGGCTCTTCCAGCACATACAATTTCCTCTCGTGGTGATGGATAACGCGTAAACGCCTCTACCAATCTTGTAAATTGGGGCCGGTGAGAAGGTCATCCTTCTCAAGTATGGTTTGCAATGATATATTTGAAATCATTTTCTTGTCGTTTATACAAATTAAGATGAGAAAAGGTTTAGTACATTTATACAAAACTGAGACAAATAAATAAATTAATACTTATTAGTCTCCCAAGATTTTATCAAAGTCCAATAGCCCTCACCATTGACATTGGAATATTATGTTTTCTAAATATTATAGTGGCAAGGATCTATATTTCCCTTCGTATTACCCCAACTAGGTTCGGTCAAGCTACTTGAAGTGTTTTTAGGTAGGCATTTTAAATGAAAACTACATTTAACTTGCAGCTCCTTGATATGCTCAGTGGACTCCCCAATCCTAAAATCCTTTTATTTTGGATTTCCTCAACCTTTGCCTCTTTTCCACACCATGTCCTGCTGTGGTAGTCCACCCTTGATGCCAACAAAGTTAAGTCATCCCAAAACATTGAACTATAATTCCTCGATAATTGAAATCACCCCAACTCGGGTTGGTCAAGCACTTTGATCTATGGTTCGATTCTAACCAAGATTATGGAAGTCTATACCGACTTAATATTTCATTGAGGGATTTTATCTATATACGTAAATTTACAATTTATTATCTTTGATTACAATCTTGTTAATATTAATTGGGATATAAGTAAGTGATTAACCATGTCTATGATAATATTTACGCATAAGCCGGTTTTATTTTAGTTCCATCTTGCATACTTGTTTAATTCATTAATTGTGTGATCATGACAACACACCCACAATAAATAAACCATGAAACTGACAGAAATAAAATAAATGGTATTATCATGAGCCTGTTCTATTGGTTATTTTACCAAGTGGTTGATAAACTAACTGAAGACCTAGGGGATAAACACCTTGAACCTTGTGGGTTCGTGTTTTCAGCTTTCCACCTGTCCACCTTTGTATGTCCTTGGATTGGTTTCACCTTGGCTTCTGACTTGAGCCGCCTCCACTAGCTTGAGAGCTACATCCATTATATATGAATTTATCTCACACGAAGGTGAGGGGTAAATAATGGGTTTTACATAAAATAATCCTTGCGCGCGCATGCCCTACATATTAATGAAGAGATGGATCACTAGCCAACAAATTTAATTTAAATAAATAAATTAAATGAAACCACTCACATAGAGGTCTCGGTCAATCTCATGATCATCCATACATGCAACAATATTTACGCATAAATAAAACTAGAATTCAATTCTTTAATCATTCTTCTTTAAGATAAATCATGCTCGAATTAATTAATTATCTTTAATTGATCAATCATTTTATAATAAACCCTTTTTTGGAATTTTCTTTGAGATTCTCATCGATCATAATTTTAAATAAATGAATTCATTTGAAATTATCCTTGTACGTAACTTGTACCTTGGAGGCAACCTGGTGAATTCTTGTTTATTGCGTAATTTGAATGAGTACACGACGTGTAGTTATGACTACATGGCATGTACTTTTGTTCACCATCCATCCGAAGTACACGCTCGGGGACATGGCATGTTAATGTACTTCATAAATTTTCGGAGTACATGGCTTGTTCAGTGGGACACACGCCATGTAGTTTCTGCGTTACATGATTTCCAGTCGGGCAAGCCGTGTACGGGGTACATGGTCCAACCCTAACTCGAAGGGACTACACGTTGTGTTCATTGGACCACATAGAATGTAATCTAGAAATCGTGTGCCACCTGTTCCTAGTCAACACATAGTATCATTAATGACTTAGATAGGATCCAATACACAGCCTAATTTGGTGGACTAGTCCGATGCATGAATCTAGAATACACGACGTGTACTTCCGAATACACGCTGTGTATTCTTCTGTGGTACGACCAGAAACATTTGGCTCCTCCGGATGAGTTATTCTATTTTATTTTAATCAAAATTAAATGAAAAATTCGTTTCTATGTGGTGAAAAAGAATTAATGGAGGTGGAACAGATCTCGAGATTTATATTTCCAGAACGATTAAACTTGAATTGAAAAAACTAAATTATTAAATGCGTAAAACATAAATGAAAAACTAAATAATTATAATAAACGATATGACCGCTCTGATACCACTTGTAGGTTCTGAGCGCAGTGGAATCGTGTTGGTGGGTTTTACCAAGGTTAATTTTAGTGTTAAACAACGTTCAATCCGAGATTCGTCACGATATAACACACTAGATCTTCAGAACAGAATAAAGAACGAAAAAGAAAAGTAGAGTCCCAAAACCATTGAGGTAGGATCATAATATGTTGGTTATAATTAATATAATTAATTCACAAGAATTTCCTTGGTGGAATTCATTCATCATTGATGTGTCTCGTCACGATTTGGTGATTCATCATTGCGTCGTATAATCCATGTGTAGGATTCCTCTAGCGGTGATCCACACGTGTTCCACATATCTCCAGACATCACCGAAGGTGTCTCCGAGTACTGGGGCGGAAGAACCTTTTTTTGCAATGTCTGCCTTCGATATCCTTGATCTCTTTGTCTTGAGAGTATTCTTGGAGGAAGGAGTTCTTTCGGTCATGAATGAATTATTTAGAATTGTTGTGCACAACAATTCTCTTGTTGTTGAAAAGTGTTGGGGTTGTGAGGATATTTAAAATTGGGTTTGAGGTTATAGAGTTATGACAATAAATAAACATGTTACACGTTATATTTATTTCATTAACTCTTATTGAAAACCCCCATGTCGAATTATTAATTCCTTGAAACGCACCCATGCTGATTATAATAAATATAATTTAATAAAAAAATACTATATCCTCAAAATCCCAACTTGAAAAACTACACAACGTGTAATCATTAATACACGGCGTATACTAATTTTCCATAAAACTACACGACGTGTATATTTAATATAAATGGTGTGTACTTTTATTTTCCATTATTTCCTCCACCACATTTATTAGGCCTTGAGTAATGGCTAATTATTTATTAAATAAATGTAACTGCATTACTCTCCAATTAACATATTATTTGGGCCACAATACATTCTATCGAATAACTATAGTCGGAATAAATGTGATCAGGAATCCTTAAATAATTATTACACCACTTTCGAGAATAATCTATATTTAACTTTTTAAATTAATATTTAACTAAGATACATGGACACACTTAGTGTGTGACCCTCTAGGACTCTTTCTCAGTGGAATTAGGCGGAGCCTGCCTAAAGTCCAAGGTTAGCGTCTAGAAACACGCCAAGACACCCATAGAGAAAGAAGTTAATGCCGCAATGACATGTAACCTCATACGAACGCTTACCATGTAATATATTCTCTTTGTCTCTATATATCTAATCAATCAAGTTGCATTCTATTTCCATCAACCCATGTGCTCGATTATTCTTTCTTTGTCTTCCTGGAATGGAACTCACCCATACCTTATCATGACCATGGATTTATTTAGGTTATATCAATTACATCAAAGGGATTGAGATATCTACTTCAGTTATGTAACATAAGGGAAAAATCCATTCTCGCATTATCTATTAATGAAGTATTACTCCTGACACACCCAACGTATCCTACCTCACTGCGAATAGTGTGTCGTCATATTTTTCATCAATACATCTATGTGCACGAGTTATAATACCCATTAATAATTATCTTAATTTCTAAAGACAAATACACACGTCCGCAGATAGGAAAATCCAATGACACTATGATATGTGGATTTCCTACTCGCAGGCCTCGTTCTCATAATATCCTCCTGGATATTACCAAGGGCGCACACCATGAGAAGGTGCCTAAATGTTTTATGAGTCCTCACCCCTAATGACCTGTATTATTTGTGACCCTCAAATAATATCATCCAGCCATATAACATACATTCATGAATAGTGTTATGGAACTTCTGGGTTCTCATCATAGCAGGGATCTGCTACGACCCTTTAATGTAACAACTGTCCATAAGACATTATCACATGCATTGTCACGTAGAAGAACAATCTAGATGTGATAAGGCTTTCATTAAAGAATAATGTAAAAATTAGTTAGTTATAGTCCACCTACTCCATCAACATCTGTATAATTTACTTGAACTTATATAGGTCAATTTTGATGCCCTTGTATTTGACAATGAAGCTGAGAAACTTTCAAGAGGTTGCCCTGGAAGCACACTTCAGTGGGCTCATCATCAGGTGGTGGAAATTAGGAAGCCGAACACTATCTCAAGGTATTTGAAATGGTCCTGCTGCTAGCGAGATTTGACCATGTGGTCATCCAGGTAGCATTCCAAAAGTTTATGAGGATCAGCTTAAATATGTGATGTATAGCTCGCTGATAGGTGTCACCTACATTCTTCCAACCGAAGGGCATCAATTGGTGACATAAAGTACCTTGTGGTGCCCTGAAGGCCGTAGACTCCTCATCATCAGGATCCATTTGGATCTAGTTATACCTGTAGTACCCATCCATGAAGGAGAGGTCTTGAAACATAGTTGTAGCGTTGATCAATAATTCTGTCACATGAAGGGGAAAATAATCCATCGAGCAATGGAGGGTGAGATCCTGGATGTCAATGTAGACTCTAATCTATTTGTTCTTCTTCCTAATTGGCACAATGTGGTCTATCCATCTGGGGAACTAATCCTCCTTAAAAAATGGCTTTGATGAGATTATCGACTTTAGCCTTAACCATGGCCCCGTGAGAAGGGTGCATCTTTCTGAGAGGTTTCTTGAACCCGAGATGATTTGTAGGGAGACCGAGGTGGTGGAAGGATAAGTGAGGATATAGTCCTAGAGTCTCATCATAACTCTAGAAGAATGCATCTTGGTGTTGTTTAAGGATGTCCGTGTACTATTTTTTCTTCCTGAGGGGCATGGGGGCACTGATCAATGTGGGTTTCAAGTCCGCCTCACTATCAAGGTTCACCTAAACCAATTCATCGACTGTGGAAGATACTCCCTCTTCAAAGGTGGGGGATCATCCTATAAATCATCTTCTTCGCTTATTTAGGATCTATCCTTGGTGGGAGGAGCTTACTATGAGTCGAAATATCCCTATGGGAGGCTAGTACCAGCCTGAGCGGTAGTGGACACTGCATCGGGAAACTCCTGTGCTGTTGAAACAATAGTGATGAAAGTTGTTGATCTGATCCCATCCGGTCTTCGGCCCAAGGGGCCACGCTTGATGATATAAAAAAATAGTGATTCTTTGTCTTGAGGCAGTTTAACCCTGCCCAGTGAAACAAGGAAGTTTGGTGCATTTCTTTATCTATGAGGCAGACATCTCGATATTTTAGGGGTGTAGGGGGCTTTGGGATCACCTGAGCCTGATTTGTATAGAAGTATGAGGTGATTTTTTGATACCTATTAGAATTGGGAATGTGTTCCCCCTCGTTCTAAAATCAATGAATCGTTTTCCCATTTTAGGGTTTGAAGCCTCTAATCAGTGGATTGGAACGATATAAGAATCATCTAGATCTGTCTATAAGTCGATTGCAGCCATAACATCATCAACCTCATTACCCAGAATCATCTTTTACTTGATCATGTAATAGTCGGCATCCAGATTGAGGGCTTCACAAGAGGCAATGGGAGATTAAAAACCTTAAAGTATTCCCTCTTTCCCATTGAGGGATTACTTAAGGCACTAATGATATGGTGAAGGAACCAATCCATGTAGGTAGAGCCACGAACTACCCATCAACGTATTGTAAGCAGTGTCCTGCGAAACAACCTTGAACTCAGTGCTAGCCACTAGGCCACACAACATGGTCTTCAGACGGATCTTGACGACTGGTGTCTATTCTGTCCTATCATAACCTTGAATTTTCAGGTCATAGGGACTCATATCATCCTCGTACAACACCAGTTTTCACAGTATCCATGTTGGGGTTAGGATGATCCCAGAGCCTGTGTCGGCAAGCCAGGGAAGAACCACCATACCATTAAAAAGGTCATTAATATACAGTGGGCATATGTTCCCTAGTATGGGAGAGACTTCTTCTTCTCCTAAGAGTGAGATAATGGCCTAGAATTCAACATGCTTGACTTCCTCATCATGGAAGGCTTCTGCAGTTGCCGCTCCATCACAAATTGGAGGGGACTTCTTAAAGCCTCAGTAAGGGCCTCATGCATATCTACTGATAGGAGGAGGGACTGAAGATGGAGAACCTTGCTAGAATACTGGAAAGATGTTTTAGGAAATCATAATTCCATGACATGTGTGAGCTACTGCTTACTGAAGGTCACTCTATAACAGGAGGTATGGAGGGCCCTGTAGGCTAGACCGACGACTAACTGATACTGATAATATCCTGCTGCTCACTAGTGGAAGCTAGTGGAGTGACTACCAGATGAGGTCCAGATGACTGATATTGGTCTGTAGCAGAGCGTGGCTGTTCAACACGTGGTCGAGGTGGCTTTGACTGTTCTAGCATCACAAATGGGGTTGAAGGCAGATTTAATACCACCAAATGAGAAGGTTGTGCATGCTGAGCTCTATGTTGGGCCTACTGTCTGTTTTGGGTGACATGTATAGCATGGATGGAAGTACTGACTAAGGAACTCTGACGACCCATATTGTCACAGCTCCATTGATGCTGGAAAGAGCTTGGAACATTGGAAGGATACGCCTGGCGCTCATCACCGTCAGAAATCATGTAGGGGTTTACCAACACTATGGTGCTAACTGAGGCATACCCTTGACTGTCACATAACGATTCATCCACTACTGGGTGGATTCTGGGAGGAATTTCCATCTTAGGGGGAATAAAATCTATGATAGTACATGATGATGATAGTGTTGGCAGAGGACTTCGTTTTACCTTGCACCATGGATGCTTACTCTTATAAGAAGGGGTAAACTGAGATGACGATGCAGAAATAGTAACTACATCATTTGAAGGCTCTGGTTATTTCAGGTGTGGACAGATAAAACCAGGGACATGGGTGAATATTTTATGATCCATCTAGTCATCATACTTCTGGAATCCGTGGTTAAAAACCAGATTCCACTTACCTTTACTTTTTTTATTGCTATTGGGCTTCATGAACACACAGGACACATATACCGGAGCTAGGCCCAACCTGACCATGTTGTTGTCGACCTGGTCTTTGAACTAGTCTTTAAACACATAACACTTTATGATGTTGTTCCACAGGATCCGATTATATGGGCATTAATTAAGGCGATCCGTGAGGTTTGAATCTTATGGCCTCTTGCATTTAGGAAAACGTACAATCCCCTAGTCCAAGTCACTTGATAAATAACAGGGGACTTGAGCATCATTGAATGAGTAGGTCCGGTTTCTTCTATCTAGGAAGATGGCTCTAGGAGCCTAGCCCTGACGAGGGGCTAAAGGAGCCTATCGAGGAGGGGGAGCCTAATTATCTCACATGGGTAGTGGCGGCTTGTTTCATGGGGGTGCCTTTCGATTATGATGTTGGAATTACTAGGTCAAAGGATTTTCCTGAGGTGGGGTGCCACTACGAGGCTGTGGAGGTAGCTCCACTAGTAACAACTCTAGTTTCCTGGAGGCCCCTATTTGGGCCACCGCGATGGGCTCAACATTAGAGGCCCTTCATGCGGGAATTGTAGGTGGCAACAGACGTCCCTTATGGGCCTGCTTTCAGGCTTCCTCTAGGTGGTGGGCCTTACTAGAAAAGTCCCAAAATCACATGGGGTAGTTATGGGTGATCATAGAAGAGACCAATTCTTTTTTGACATTCCATACTCACATCGCCAACAATTTATCTTGAGTCAGTGTCATGTCAAAAGAGTAGGTGATCCCTATCCATAGGGTGACAAAGTTCGTGACACGCTCATTAAGCCTCTTCTTGCACTTGAAGAGGTTTGAAATACCTGTCTTCTAAGTGGTGGAACTGAACTGGTAAAGTTATTACCCATTAATATCTTCCTAGTCAGCTATTGATCTAATGGGTAGTTGGTTGTACAAGAAAAACGTAGGTCCTTCTAATGACTGTACGAAGCATCAGATCATGGAATCCTCTTGTTGCGTTGGAGTTCCCATCATGGGTCCACACCTTGAAATGAAATTATCCAGATGCTATAGCGGGTCACCCGTACCATTAAAGGGGTAGAAGGTAGGATTTTCAAAACCTAGGGGTGTTGTCATATCATCCACCCATTCCTGATACGGCTTTCCATTAGGCGGTATTTCCACTTTTCATGTCTTCAATGCCTGAAGGTGGGCATTGAGCATCACCATGGGATCATCTGTGTAGGGGTTCCTTTCTTGAAGGAGATCCATGACCACCAGTGTGTTGGAAGGTTCTTCAATGTGATAAACATTCCCAATGAATCGTGGAGCGGCTGGTGGGATGACGTACAGAGGGGATGGGGGGACCTGAGGTGCATCCCAGATATTTTCGCACCGCTTCGGTGTATTTGGCGACACATATCATGCCCTCTTTCCATATGTTTTAGCCTCAACCCTGTCTGCATGGTTAGGATGGTTACGATCACATATATGCAATTCGTTGGGGGGAATTTGGGTCCGCCCTTGCTACCCTGGATGAGGATCACCATAGTCCGGTCATCGCTCTACGGCACACTCAGTAAGGAGGTTATCGACCATATTCTTATGCTCCACAAGCTATTGATGCAACACGGCTTTCTCGAGATCATCCTCTATCTTTTTCACTATGCTAGATGGGTTTGAGGGTTTGAGGTTTATGAGGTTATCTTTACTTATGTTGGGATTCGATCTAAGGTTTAATGACCGAATAGGTTGAAGAAGACCCAATAAACGTTTTTGCTGGCAAGTGATCCTTCACAACAAATCCAACATCTGTGAAACTCCCTCTAGGGTTATTTCTTCCCCAAGAAGCTATAGATCGTTCTATCCCCCTATTAGGTCTGCCATGTTAACCGCATCCCTACCTAGAGCCATATCCTCGATATCATCAGGCTATTTGGGCTGGTGCCGGATGGACCTGAAGTGGAGGGTTGTGTACTACCCCATCCATGGATCTTCACGTGGGAGGAATCCTCCTTGATAATCCTACGGAGCACTTTAATGCTCAAAACATATCATTGTTGGAGGTTCCTTCGGTGGTCTAGTGACTCAGGGGGCTGGGCCACAGGTAGTATGACCAAATTAACTAGATGACATTGTTGGTCTATGTCTTCAAAATGTGCTTGGATTTTGGGGTAAGCCACTTGGTGATAACGAAGAAGAAAGTGTGTCGCCTAGAGGGTCTTGAAAAAGAATCCTACTTTTTCCTAGGTGAGCGATTCTAGTGAACTAAAGTTCGGTTATGCAGATGTCCAAAACATCTCTGAGAAATGGTATGCTGTGAGAATGTCCCACAAGCTCATTGGTCAAGACTCGGGGTCTGGCCCTTCGGTACCCCACTCCTCAACTGGGGGCAGTTGGGAAACTGGTAGTGGTACTAACACATACTTCTATGATGGTAGGATGGCTGGTAGAGAATATGGAGAACGAGTTTACAAAACACTACATCTTAGGCTATCCTTAGAAGAGTGTAGTAACTTGGCCACCACGTCGTGATAAGATGGGCTGACAATCATAGATTTTGGTGCATGGACTGTGGCTGCTGGTGGTGGACCATGTTGTTTCACATTTTCCATTGATCCCCATAATAACTCATCGTGTTCTCTAGTCAAGGTTGATAATGCTCTTGGTGAAGATGGTGGTGATTGAAAGGACATACCCTAGGTAGTTTCCAAATTTTTTTCCTCCTGGATGTATCTGTAGAGGGAGACATGGATCTAGTAGAACTTGCATTCTGGATGTATGAGGATGATGTGCCTTGTTCTGACCCGACTCTGACATGGAAGATCGAGGTGAGGGATCCATTACTAAGTCGTATTCCACTTCAGAATATGAAAAGTATACATGTTTAATCTTTGTCAGAATCTTCCCCATATTCTTTTTATGGAGGCGATGACCCACCCTCCTTCCCCGGGATGGTTCTTCTAGACATGGTTGATTTCCGGCGTGAGGAGGAGCTTCAGCCGTACTTGTTCTGGGGTGGAGAGGACTTCTTCCTGAGTGATCTATGTTGTGAGGAGTACCTGTACAGATATCAAAGGGAACATGGAGAGGACCTCAGTTTCCACTGATTGATGTGTGGAGGGAATCTCCGCAGAAAGTGCTGAAGTGGGTAGGACCTCCATTGGAGATGGTAATAGCATGGGTTGGACCTCCATGCATGTTTCCCCTGGCAATGTCAGCAAGAGGAGGTCCACATGCTGGTCAAGATGAAAATGGGATGGACCTCCATGCCGAGTGCCAATGAAGTAAGGCTGAACCTCACTTATCTGATTGATGAGGCGAGAAGGAACTTCTTCGGCCGCTGTATGTACATGGAGGAGGCCTCCATGATAGGGATTTACCGGATGTGTATCATTTCTATGTTAGTGAAATGTGGCCGGAGGAATGACCCCATACCCGATGTCATGAGTGAGGAAGATTCTTCCGTACTGAGTTTCACTGTCGCGGGGAGGACCCTCATCTGGATTGAAGGTGGCACAGGGCATACCTCCACGCAGATCTTGGAAGCAGGGAGGACCCGCGTTCTGAATGGTGGTGGTATGGGGAGGAACACTATACTGGGTTTTGTTGCTACTGGTTGGCCCGAGGTTGGCGCTCCTAGAACCAGCGACTAGGAGAGTCTACCCAGCCTGCCCATGGGGCAGTTGGGGCCTTAATCTGAGCCAGGTGTTTGAGGTCCCTTGCTCATCATATGAAGTTGGCTGATGATATATGTTGGAGGTGGCCCGAGCCATGGTAGTTTCAGACATTGATGCCCCTTGGATGGCATCCTCCTTGGACTGCCCCGAAGTTGGCGTCGGGTTAGCCCGACTAGTGCTAGCAGTGGAGGTGCAAAGCTTACCTAATCCCCAACTCCTAGGGCTGGGTGGAAGCACTGGCTTAGCCTAGTGGGGGCCCTCTTGTGGGGCCTCTAAAAAGAGATCTTGGCCAGGCTGGCCTGGACATCCCCCACCTAATCGGCGTAGGGGAGGGAGTCATCGAAGCGTTCTGGGGAGAGGCTCTCAAAATAGTTGTGCATTGGAGTTCGGAGCTATGGATCCCTACCTGGACCTTGGGGGAGGTGGTGGAGATGAGGTGTAGATGCCTCTAAATCCTGGTGGGCCATATCCGGAGATGGGATAATCACCTCCTCCTCATATAAGTGGATTAGGTCGTTTATCACCCTCTAGTGAATGAATTCAAATGAGGAGATAGGGCATGGACATCCAATATTTATGGACATGGAGTCTGTAGTAAAAGTGGTGGAGCCATGTGGGAGTTATTTTTTGACATTTCGCCTACCCCTGCGTTGGTGGATGGGCGGTGATCGGTTTCTTGCTACGGTATCTTGGGTCCTATAAGGTAGGGAGACTAATCCATTAGTGCTGCAAAAATAAAATCAACATCAAATTCACAACGTCATTCCATCTCCCCAGGGTGGTTAGAAGGATCCACACTGTCAACTTTGTAGATCAAGATGTCCAAAATTTTAACCGCCCTGACTTCTGGTGAGTTTCATGCCACGAACACTATTTTCTTGGTGGGAACTGGTGCCAGATAACTGGATTTGGTGAGACAATAGTCCACTGAACTCTCAATTTCTACCATTCTAAATATTATGGAGAATAACTTCATCTATTATTCACTATTTCTATTTCTGATGCTTTAACAGGGGCACACACATCTGTCTGTTGGAGGAGGACGTTTTGATTGATTCCCATCAATCCCACCTTCCAAAGGTGGGGGACATCCATCACTTATTCAGGGATGTTTCCCTCATGATCTAAATAGGATGATGGGATGTCAGTTCCTCCTTCCATGTATTCATCCTCAGAACTTTTTTCCTAGTCCAGGTCTCCCTTATAGATTAAGACGTTGTTTGTGAAACTCTTCCCATTTCCATGTCTTCATGGATTTCAGTTAATTACAATACGTCTATCAGAACATTCCAAGGGGTCTGGTGAGGGCAGCAACCTTTAGTCGGGGTAGTAGTCATGTTGGACATCACTGGAATTTCTGGACACTGGAACACTGGTGTGTCTGGGTTTCTTCCCGTTATGATAGGGCTTCTCTAGGGAAGAGAATCCTGAGGAATCCGGTGTCGAATTCGGGGAATTATATGCTATAAGCATGCATCTGAGATTTTACTCATCTTCCCATGTTTAACACATGTTATTCCATGAGTTTAACATCTAGCAGAGATGGATCAGAGAGATCAATACACTGACTGGAGTGGATCAGATGGGTGAAACCCCTAGAGGGAGAACTGAAGCTGGGAGCAGTGAGAAAGTGGGTTGCTGAATTCCACTAGGATTTTTCAGCCCGTGTGAGAATGAGGATAGATGTGGATTGTCTAGAGTTGATGGAGAGAGATATGGAGCCATCATGAATGTAACGACTGTACAGGGATTGAGCCTCGAAGAGACTTCCTATGTATCATCGTGGCAGGGAATCAAAGTTTGTGTAGTTCAGTGATGTGATGGGACACCTAAGGAGGCGGCCCATATGGATGGGACTTGGAGGAAGGGGAATATCCAGGTTGGGGCATGACCTTACCAAAACACATAGGCTTGGGGGAAAACCTAGGATGATATATTGGTAATGGGCTTGATCCTCAGGGAGGCTTCTTACATATCCCCGTGGAAGGGAATAAAATTCCACTCCGTTTAGGATGGGGGTATAGAATCGATGTGTACATAGAGGACAACGACATGATGATATACTAGGGGTTACACTTGGTTAGGAGTCTGAGGTTTGTATAACACTCAAGGGGCAGACCAGTGATGTGGTTCCCAGCAAAGGGGGACTACAACAGCTTAACGTCGATTGTGGTTGAAAATGGCTTACAACTGATTGGGGTTGACAATGGCTTACCGTCGATTGGGGTACAACGACTTACCATCGATTGGGGAAGGCACCAAATTTTCATTGATTGTGGAAAACAATGGCTTATCATTGATTGGGGTTGAACCTCAAGGAGGCTTCCTATATACCTTCTCTAGGAGACAAGGATCACACCCCACATACTTCTATTGGGTACAGTTTAATGTCTTACGGGATGGAAAGGGGCGTACAATTTATCATCATATGGGATGAGGGTGGGCTGATGTGAAGTGGTCAGGACTGATGGGCGTTGGGATTGAACCTATGGGAGGCAACCTACGTACCCTTCCTTGGACAGGATCAAAGTCCATGTAGTTCAGAATGGGGTTTGTGAACCGATGTGAATGGGGTTGGGAACAACGGTTGTTGGGATTGAACCTCGGGGAGGCTTCCTACATACCTTACCTTGCCAAGGATGAAAGTACACGTAGTTCAATATGGTGTTTGGATCTTACACTCTAGGTCTCCCAATGAGAGTGTCATGATCAATGCTTACTCTAAGCCCATGGGAGTGATGCTTAGTGTGAGAAACAAGAGGCAACACAGACGTAACAATCACATTGTGAAAGGTTCATCCATGGGAAGTGGAGTGGGGAATACATGTGGATAGCTACCGAAAGAGGAAATAGGGGATTATTCTTGGTTAGCAACATAGGGATATGGATATTGGGAATTACTCAAGGATGGAGGACCAGGTGGTGACAAAGCCCATATGGGTTTGGCATGGAAAAAGAAAGGAGGGGTAAGGATACCACCTCTTGCAAGAAATCTATGGGATTACACTAAGGTGGTAGCATGTTCCCTGCAGATAGATGATTCTCTAACAAAGAGGATCTCATTCCTTGTTTGGAATATTTTACTCCCATAGAGACCAGTGGGCATAGAGAATGTCCGAGATAGGGCACCCGGTATGCGATGTAGGGGAAAGGCTACAGTTTAACATTATATTCTGAGAATGACGGTTCCTGGAAATTTAATGTCTTGCTGCTCAGATGAAGTGAGTTCACTCGAAAACCCTTAGAACATACATAATTGATACCTACCAGTCCATGAGGAAGGGAGGTCATTAGCAATGCTGTGGTGAGGGGGTTTCATGGAGTGATCCACTGAGGGGTCCACGTTAGTGTGGCTATGCGATGAATCAATAGGTATTAGCATGCCTATGTGAAGAAGCATGATGGGAAGAAACACAATGGGAAGATCCACCCAAGGGACTTTGATGTTACTTTATATGAGCCTAGAGAGTTGTACGAGATAAGGGTGTGTAACATAAGGGTTTTGGGAATAATAAGTGGACAAATATGATTCCTGGAAGAGGGACATCAGACATGTATGAATGGGTGAACAAAAGGAGGGTGGGTAGCGTGAAAAGAGAGCAGCTGTGTGGAAATGGATGGGGTGAGCAGAAAGGAAGGTTTTCAAGAAATATAAGGGGTTTTTGTAAAATAGGCACACAATTGGAGATGCTGCACGCAAAATTTAGGATGAGCAGAGATAAAGGTGTGTGCACAATAGATGATGTTTACGCGCAAAGGGGTATGAGGATTTTCACGCAGGTGGAGGGGTTTGCATGCAATAGGCCCAGTATGTGAGGATTTGGGAGAGGGTCAAAACCTAGTGGTCCCATGCAAAGGCGGACCCCCGAGAGACCTGTCACAAATCATCTGGAACCTAGAAGTCATATTTTTCACATGGAAGAGGTGAATTCCATGCAGAGGAGACGGTTCGGATTATTCAGCCACTGTAAGGGGAAGGGGTGCCCCTCTATTTATAGGTTCATGGGGTCATTGGGTCCGCATGGAAGTCTACCGGCATGGAAAACCTGATCTGGGTGTTGTTGGTGCGTATGTTTCCCCTCTTGCGCATAAAAATCATTCTCGTCCCACTATTTTTCATGTGGGAATGAAGTTTTTCACGGGCCCCTTGGATTTTTCAGGTATCCCTCTAGTTCCTCTTGAAATTGGTCTCCGAGTCAAAATATGCCTCTGTTTTATTCAAGTATGCCTTCTTTAGTCTTAAATCGAATTTCGATGACCACATGCATGAGGAATTAATAGATGAACCATCTCTATGCCTCTTGGAGGGAACTCCAATGACTCTATCCAAAAATTCCTACTACAGGGATCATACTCCTATGAGTATGAAACGATACCCACCAACCATCATGGAAATAATAAATAGAACAAACCCTAAATAATATTGTCCATGATACGATGGAATAGAGATTCCAGCCATAAATAATGGTATACATGACATGTATAATGGTCACACACAATGTTCCTGGACCCCGGTCACTACCCATGTACAAATTCCCGTTTCGGGAGAACATGTATCTTAAAAACAGAGTGCAAGACATTTTGAAATAATTACAGGTCGTGCTCTTCCATTATGGATCCACCCATGTACTCTAGCCATGTGATAATATTCAGTTTCAACCCATGCCTCTCTTCCCATGTACTAGTACATGGTTTAATATACATAATTGGTTCAGCCAAGCTGTGTGGGTGAGTACACACCGTGTTGGAACCCTATTTACTTTTCTCCATGTCCATGTATCTACTGAGAGACCTCATGAGTCTTGGGAAATGGCCACCATGTTGTGTGTTAGGTGTCATATGCCTTGTTACACAACAATTCATCCTAAAACCCTTTCCACCACTCATGGGGTCCACACGTCATGTATTATAGAATACATTCCATGTTGTTTGGAAATTTATAAAAACCCTATTTCACACTATGTTATCCTTCCTATCGCTCCGGCCACCAATACCAACCGTGTATCATTAGAAAACTCCAGATCTTAGGTTTTCTAGTCATGACATCACAAAATCGTTATGATTCGGGCCTTGAATGTACTCAAAAAACAAGGTCATTGTCATTTTCAATTTCGATGAAGAATGAGAAATCATCACGCATCATCATTCAATATGCTACCAAAACCACCAGCATACCTTCGTTAAGTCATATTGATGATGAATGTTCAATCTAGGATCATGGAACCATGAAAAGAAATCCCAATAATAATTTGTATGTAAACAATGAAGAACACGAAGAACGTGAAGAATTTTTTGGGGATAAATTCCCTAGGAACAACCCAAGGAAGAAACCTCAGCAATTGTTCATTCATGCCTTGATCCATTCCATAATAATGATCAAGAAAAACCAATCCAATTCCAACAATCGATCCCCAAAAATAAATCCTGGAAACATGACCATCCCTTAAGAACAATCATTCTAGGGGTTGACCTGTTCATTAGTTGATCTATGTTCATTGTTAATTCGAATAAAGAGGTAAGAATAATCAAAAATAACAATCCCTACCGGGTGAAGGATCATTTGTTGTTAATGATTTTTTGTCAATGGCAATATGTCAAGAATAATATAATTTCACAATCATGTAATCATCCATCGAGATATTTCTAGAAGGTTCTCTCTAGAGCATTAAGAGAATTCTCTAGGGTTATGATTTCCAACCATCGGTCCCTTCCTAGCTTCTTATAAAAAAGATACAATATTTCATTGAATATTGTTAAAATAAAATAAATATTAAATTTATTGTATTCGTTATAATATCTGAAAACAACTTTTCAAAATCGACCCACACCCACCGACGTTAGGACTCGCCTAGGGTAAAGTCACTCCTCTAAAAACAACGGTGATGTTAGATTTTAGATTTGGGAACTCATTTATATGTTATTAAACTTTATCAGGAAATTATCATTCATTTGATATTTAATATATTTCAATCATTTATTCCGGGTAGACGAAACATCAGAACCACACATCGTCTCAGCACCTGGTTTCAAATTAAATCCATATAATATTTAAAAATAATACTTGAAAATATCCAAGACATTAAATTCTCATGACCTTAGTGATTTATATCCCAAAAAAGTATAAAACGAAGGCTATACAAAATTATATCAGTACAGTGCATGAATCTGATCCCTCTCTGCCATGTGCTCTCCTAGAGATTCTCACACTACTACCAGAAATGTCCCATGGGAGTGAATTTCCTAGATAAGATCTTCTCTTATAGATCCTCGATATCTACTAGGTATTATTCAAATTTCACTCCATAATCATTGTTCAGGTCTCCCCTATCATGAAAGTGGTGTGAATCATTCCAAAACCTCCTTAGTTGCGACACATGGATGATTTCATGTAACGGGTCCAACTATAGGGGTATAGTTAAGCAGTATACCACCTCTCCAACTCTACGCAGTATTTGAAAAGTTCTAATAAACCTTGGAGATAACTTGTTATCCTAGACAAATCAATGAAACCCTTATCATGGTGATACTCAAAGGAATACATGAAATCATTCATCATACACCAACGACCTCATCCTCTTATTATCATAGGATTTCTGACAGTTCTGTGTAGTCATTATCCATTCCTGGATGATCTGCACCTTCTCAGTAGTATCTTGGACCAACTCCAGGCCCATGAGTTCTGAGTCTCCTCAATCAGTCCAGCAATGTGTTGAATAAAAGGATTCCTGCAAAAATCCGTGGATGGTTTCATACCAATGGTATAATTTTTTTTCTATATTTGTACATTAAATCCACCAGAGTTAGGTGATCCTCCCATCTAAGGTTAAATTCTTACATGCAATCTTGAAACATGTCCTCTAGAACCTGAATTGTCTGCTCCATCTAGCCATATTTCATGGTGTGAAACGCCATGATCCAGCGTAACAGAGTCCTAAATACCTCCGACAATCCATTCGACAACCGGTAGGTAAAGCGATCATAACAATCAAAAACCATTTCTATGGGAATCTATGGAGTTGAACTATCTCCTGCATATAGAGGCATCCCAAACTCTCTACTAAACTCTTCTCTTGGAATGCTTGGATGTAGGCCAACTTTGTGAGTTAGTCAATGATCACCCAGATGGCATCATGTCCTCCAGATGTATGTGTTAAACCCATAACAAAGTCCATCTATATCCCATACCACATCCCTTCCAGCAACTCAAGAGGTTAATCTAAACCCGCTAACACATGTTTCTCATCCTTCACTTGATGGAACATAAGGAATAAAAAACAAACTCTACCACGTCCTTCTATATCCCTGTACACCAAAATTGGAATCGGAGGTCATGGGACATCTTCACCACTCCTAGATGCACTTCCAAAGGGGCCATATGAAACACTTGAAAAAACTCCTCCCGCAATGCCACTGATTCAACTTTGCATCATCTGAAAAAGATTACGTGCTCCTGAACATGTAAATATACATTAGGTTTATGTCATATGGACATCTGAGCGTGTAGAGTCTCACAGTCGGTATCCCCAAGATGTGTGTCCCTAACTTTATATAATAGTGTAGGGTTGATAACCATCGAATGGAATACTCCATGTCCATTGAAAAAGGATAACTGTATTGAGGCCAACTGCATTAACATATCATTCAGAATCTATGAACTAGATCTCCTGCTAATAGCATTTTCCACTACATTCCGCTTCATAGGAGTATCGATATTCTCAAAGTAATAGTCCTAGAGGAACTATAACCATCAAATCTATATTAAGTTCATATCCTTATGAGAGAAGATATACATGAGACTCTTGTGATTAGAGAATACGATAAATAACTCACCTATTGGGTAGTGTCTATATATCTTCAATGCGAAGACAAATATTGCCAAATCACGATCATGGGTTTCATCATTCTTCTCATATGGAATCTGTTTCTGACGCTTTCGTCGGGGCGCGCACGTCCGTCCACTGGGGAGGGCGCACTGCTTGTTTCCCCACATTCCCGCTTTCCAAAGGCGGGAGGCATCCGTTCCTTGTTCAGGGACGTCTGCTCCTTGATCGAAACCGGGATGATGGGATGTCGGTTCTTCCCTCCATGGATTCCTCCTCGGATCTCATTACCTAGTCCGGGTCTCCCTCATAGATTTAAGACAGGTGTGTAAAGCTCATTCTTGGTGCCATATCTACATGGACGCCAGTTAATTACACTGCTTCCGTGAAGACTCACCAAGGGGTCTTGTCAGGACAGCAACCTGCGGTGAGGAGAATGGTCACGTTGGGGCGTTGTCGGCATGTCTGTCTTAGGTCCCTTATCACAGGGCTTCTCGAGGGCGTGGAAGCCTGAGGCATCCCACATCGAACGCGGGGAATGTGTACCATCTGAGGTTTTCCTCAGCTTCCCATGTTTAACACGGGGTATGTCGCGAGTTTAACATCTTAGGGAGACGGATCGTGTTAAAGGATCCCTAGGGGGGAACACCGATGTTGGGGCCGACACGTGGGTGGCTTCCCATATATCATGTAGTGGGAAAGGGTGGCATGATCTCACCGGGATGTGGTGGCCCGGGTAAGGATCTGGATGGATGGTGGAATGAGACATGGGGCTTACATTCTGAGATGGCCCAAGAGGGGGGATACAGTTTAACGTCATGCGGGACGCGATACAATTTAACGTCATGCGAGACAGAATACAGTTTAACGTCATGCAGGATGCGATACAGTTTAACGTCATGTGAGACGGAATACAATTTAACATCATACGGGACAGAATACAGTTTAACGTCATGCGGGACGAAATACAGTTTAACGTCATGCGGGACGGAATACAGTTTAACGTAATGCGGGACGAAATACTTGGGGCTTACGCTCTGAGGTAGCCCAAGGTGGTCGGGGAACCGACATGGAGATGTCGAGACGACCAGGTGGTGGGATTGAACCTCGTGGAGGATGCCTATGTACCATGCGTTAGCACGGATCAAAGTCCATGTAGTTCGCTGGGATGGGACTTACGCTCTGGGGTAGCCCATAAAAGGATGTCATGGTCGACGTGCACTCTAAGCCCACATGAGTCATGCTCGGTGTGAGAATCAAGAGGCAGCAGGGACCAGACGATCACGTCGCAAAGGGTGCGTCTGTGAGAAGCGGAATGGGGCTTACGCGTTGAGCGGCCCAAAGAGGAAATAGGGGCTTACGCGTGGTTAGCGGCCCTTGGGGTCGGGGCTTACTCCAGGGTGGAGGCCCGTGGTGCGACAAAGCGCAGTGGGAAAAGGACTCCACTGGCCTTGGTAGGGGGGGAAGTACGGAGATGCACAGGTGAAATCATCTGCATGATAGGTTAGGGGCTTACGCTATGAGGTATCCCTTCCCCCTCGGAAAAACACCGCTCCAACAAGGAGGATCTCATTCCATGTGAGGAAGAGTCCATTCCCGTGGATACGAGTGGGTGTAAAAAATGTCCGAGCTGGGGGGACCCGGCGTGCGATGCACGGGGTCGGACCACAGTTTAACGTCTTGTATTAAGGACGAGATGCTTAGCAGTTTAACATCCTTCAGCTTGGACGAGGTGGGTTCGCTCCACACCCCTAAGGCTTAAATGCCAAACGCCCTCTACCCCTTGTGGAAGGGAAGGCATCGGTAAGGCCATAATGAAGGGGGGCCGCAGGGAAAACCACCGGGGGTCCACGTTAGCGTGTCTATGCGAAGAAGCAATAGTCGTTAGCGTGCATATGCAGAGATGCATAAGGAAAAGCAATGCAATGGGAAACACGGCCCAAGGGACCTTGTGGTTACTTCACACAATCCTGGAAGGCCATGCGGGAAAACAACGCATGGCACGCATGCCCTGAAGGGGAGACATCAGGTGCACGTGCATGGGGAAGCCAAGGGGCATCAAGGTGAGGGGTCCTGGGCTTTGCACGCAAAAGGGGACGATCTGCGCGCAAAACACCGGGACGACGCGTAATTGGAGGAATAGAATTGCGCGCGAAGAGGGAATTACGTGCAAGGTTTTGCGCGCAAGGCAGGGTATTGCACGCATGGACCACAGATTGCGCGAAAGTGGGGAAACCGGGGGAAGGGGAAAATTCACTAAAGCCGGTGGAGTTGCACGCAAGGAAAAATACGGGGCAAGGTTGCGCGTAATTCGGGATTACCTGGATGTCATCTTTCACACGGGGGGAACCGAATTGCGCGCACGAGAGTCTCTTTGGATTCCTCAACCCCCAAACTGTTCAGGGTTACCTTATATTTATAGGCGACCTCCGGTGCGAAATCTAGGCGGCGCGCGAAATTTTCCGCACATGGAACTGCTTGCGTGCAAAATCTCACCATGGAGAACCGGGGCGCGCTGTTATTGCATGCCTCACTGGTCCAATTCCACGAATCCCGGGAGTACTTCACGCGCTGAACATTTTTTCGCGCGGATCCTCCTTTATTTCGCGCACCACTTCTCAGGCCTCCAGATCGGGCCTCTGACTCTGAATATGACTTCTCTTCATCATTTCGAAACTTCCTCCGAGTGTTACGGGATTTTTTCAGCGTCAACAAATGCCCCCCTTGGAATTAGATCGGTGAGAGGTCGCAACGATCGGATTTCAATGGAAACACTGAAACACCGGAATGTTGAGTCCCCTGATCCAGTTGCGCGCAAAATTTGGATGGGGCGCACAAAATTCCGGACTCGCACGAAATCCTCTTTCCGCGCTGCACGGAACCCTGGCCTCACCTATATAAAGGGGTGATGGGTCCCAACTCCGTACATCCGCTTTTTCTGTGCGATAAGCTATTCTCTCTCGTGCATGAAATCACTCCGTGGCTGCGTGTAATAACGCACTGGAAGCGCGGAATTCCTTCCGAAATTTGGCCATGATTTCGCACCAAACTGGGATCTTCCGCGCTTCGCGTGCCGATTGCACGCTCATCTCCAGGATTTCGCGCATCTCCTTCAGATTTCGCGCCGAACTCTCCAATTCCGCACACTTCTTCCTGATTTCGCCCAACTCCCGAAAAATTTGAGATGGCCGCAAACCGAGTTGATGAGGGGGAAGCCGCTGCCCGTAGGACAGAAATGGAGGAAAACGAGGAGGTTTATGGCACCAAGGTGATTGTCTCCAACAATATGACCTTGTTCAATCTACCAACTCTGGCCCAAAAGACGTATCCCCTATCTGAAAACCTCCCGCTCTGGAACTTTGGCATCCTGGAGGAGGTGCCACTGCCGGGATTCGAAGTGGACACGACGCGGACTTGGGTGACTCGGGAGGACAAAAATCCTCACTAAAACATCACCGACAACGGCCATCCTGCCAGGGAAACTAGACACATGGATGTATATTTCCTGAACCAGAGGACTAGGACCATTACCGGGGACGAGCCAATGGCAGAGGATTCTCCAGCCCTCTACGCGAGCATGTTCCGTCAAAGCATCACGGATGACACGAAGGGATAGATGAAGGATTGGGACCTGCGGTCTGGGGGAAACATCACCAGTGAATGGGCCTGGGCGTTCTGGGTTCCCCATACCTGTGACCAGTTCGGGGACGAACTGCGGTATATCAGCCTGTTCGAGGCGGTATGGACATCGGAGTTCCATTTCCACCGTCAGCCTGAACACGGACCGGAGCTATTCACCCAGTGGTCTCCTGACACCAACACGTTCCACCTTCATCATGGGGAAGTCAACATCAGTCTCTATGACGTTCACTGCATCGGTGGTATCCCACTGGAGGGTTACCAATACGACGAGTTCGTTCCTCCAAAGAACACCTGGGGAGACAGGTCGCAGACGCCTATACTAACGTGGTACCTGTTGCAGCTGGCCATGGAAAGGCTGGGGGTCAAGGAATTCTTAAAGGACATCACCTACAAGGGCTGGTTCATCCTGTTCCATGAGATGGATCCCACCGTCAAGATGCCGGGACGGGGCAAACAGTGCCCAACAGCGACTCAGAGGAGCAAGGACGGGTCATACTGGAAGACCTTGGAGGCAGGGCAATACCGAACATGGGGCTACCGCGTCATTGAGGCCTGATACTCGAACGTCCGGTATGCCGAGTTCCTTGCCGCCTTTCTGAGCGGGTGGCTCCTGCCTGTTCGGGACGCAAGGATGGGCGTCCATCCAGCGACTTTGGTGATGGCGGGATCCATGGCCGCCAACAAACGGTTCAACGTGGGCGTCCCCATGCTGGAAAAGTTGTATACCATCCTGGGGCGCATCTCACAAGGGGTGTCACCTCGGAGAGTCTGTGGTCCCTTCCAGATCTTCCATGGCTGGCTGGCGGCTCATCTTGGCGGGTATACTTTCTCAAATGTTGTCCATCCTCCAGGAAATTGCTTGAGACCTTCCTTGCAAAACATTTCAGGGGTGGCTCCATTGACGCTCAATGAGGAGGTTGTGAGGATCCGCATTGGTAACCATGCCAACTTCAATTTCAGCCCATTCCCCACCCCGGTTGGCCAGCTGGTGGACAACGAGCGAGGCTCTCTAGAACAGCAAGAATATTTCCAGAGCATTCGGGGTGGGGTGCTCGTGGCTCGGATCGACGGGAAGGTGATCTGCGAGCTGTACATGCCATCCCGATTCTCCAGGAAGTTCGGGTGCCTTCAGCGAATGCCGAAGAAGGTATTCACGGCTATCTGGCAGTAGAATAATCCATGTGTCCTATGCCAGATGTGGTTGATGTTTACCACCTTCGGCTCTGGCGACGTTGTTACTCTTCCTCCTACCAGGGTCGATGCCGGACTAGCAACCGAATATGCTGAAAACTGGACCATTGCGTACCCTGAGGGGCTATTATGCAAGAGCGTCCGGCAACTTGAGGTCACTCGCATGGAAACCGGGCGACGGGAAAGAAGGGATGGTGCCGTCGGAAGGGGGGAACCAAGGGCGCGTTAGGCGGCGAGGCCTGCGCAGGCTGGGGCTTCGGCAGCGAGAACATCACATGGTGCTACCATGTCCTCGTAACCCGTAGGGGGGTCACATGAGGCGGTCGTGGAACTGCCCGGGAAGCAGAAAAGATATCTACTCAAACCTTCCCAAGACACAATTCTCCCGGCACTGTGGTCGGCCTGGATGACCCTGCGGCCATCGCTGAGCGTCGAAGCCATCTGGCAGAAGATAATGCAGAACGAGATTCAGCTGTCGGAGGTCGGGCTCGTTCGGATTACCGACCGAGTGAAAATACATCGGCGGCACGCTTATCTGACGGTCATGGACGCATACACACTCCAAAGGGGGCGGCGTGCGGAGCCAACTTTCCTAGTGAAAGTGATGCTTGGCCAGGAGCATGATCCAGAAGTGGTGTCGCCGGGAGAAGGCGACAATGATGAAGATCCGAAGGGGGAGGAGGAAACCGCAGAGGACGAAGGCGAGGGAGAAGACGAAGAAGAGGAGCCCGAAGGTGAGGGTTCTCAAGGGGCGACCTACCAAGGGAGTCTCGAAGAGAGCAGTGAGATTGCCGACTCTGATCTCGACATAACCGAGATTATCGAGGTTTGTCTCTGTCTTAATTCATTTCCCTCATTCATCCATTCTACTTTCCAAATTCTAACTCACTTCCCCATCCTACTCAGGAGCAGCTGAGTGGTGGACTGGCGTCCCCACCAGAGGAGGGCGGAGAGGAACCAGTTGGACATGATGGGGATCTGACACCCATCATTGAATTAACCAGTGCAGAGGGGTCTCCCCTTTTGGCGGCTCCTACAGCGGCCGGAACACTGGGGACCAACGCTCTGGATTTGTGTAAGTCTCACGCTTCACTACTGGTGCTTGGTGTCAAAAGATCTCGTCTGACCAGCGTATGCCCTGTGCAGTGATCTCAACCCTGGAGGCACGCCAGGATGCGGAGCCTGGGCCATCCATGAGTGGACCAGCGGTGGACATACCACCTCGTTCGGAACACGATCTCTGCACTGAGTTGGCCCCGTCAATAGATGAACAAAGGGCGGCAGACATAAGCGACGCCGTTCCAGAAACACGGTCGAAAGCTGGTGGAGGCATCATTGCTACAGCGGCGAGAGAAGGTCACCCAGACGTCGAGTATTCTATCCCTCATGAAGACATCCCTGGGGCGGATCCTGCTGCCGATCTGATGGTAGACTTCCCTATATACCAACCTGCTAACCCTGAGGAGATAGATGACTCAGACTCAGAGGCACCCGAGGAGAGCCGGATGACACGACACAAGGGGTGGAAGTGTATCCAGCGCTTTCTCAGGTAGCCCCAGTCCGATTTGCTGAGGCGGATGGGATCACTTTAGACATGGCTGCGCTTCCGGTGCGCCGGAGGGGCTGATGCTCAGCGCCTTCATCGGACGGTCCGTGATTACATGGCCGAGAAGATACGCGAGAGCAGCCGGCGCACCGACATTTCCCAGTTCTGGGAAGGATCAGCGAGCGCTCAAGTGCTGCTGAGGGCAGAGCAGGAAGTTTGGAACCTTGCAGGGCAGGTGACAGATAAAGAGGCCTTCATCGCAACATGCTCTGAGCTTGTGGAGAAACTGACGGTCCAGCTGGCTGATGCGCATGAACAACTGGTGGAGGAGAGCCGCCAGATGACCGTACTTCAAACCGAGCGGGCGCAGGAACAAGCTAGGGCTGGCGAGCTGCGCTCTATGGTGGCCGACAAGGAGAGAGTCTACAAAGAGTGAGAAGCGGTCCTGGAGGCTACCAGCCAGAGGGTAGCAGCGCTGGAAAGATCGCTTCAGCACGCTAAACCCTGAGGGCTTTGTTTTTTCCATCTCATTATCTTTCTTCCTGTACTGCTCATCGTCTAAATCCACAATATGTCCACATCCATTCATTTGTACCCAAGGTTTCATGCGCTCAACCACATCTTCGAAACGAATAACAACTCACCCCTAGGCTCCCGCGGGACGTGCCCAACGCGAGAAGCAAGAGATGCTCTTACCATCAATCCGTTCAACTGAGCGGCATTGACCAAGCTTCAGGCGTCAAAAATCGGGCCTGGACTTTTGAGGAGACCCCGGGCCGGTAGATGTGTCGACTTCACAATGTGCCTTAACACACGAGTGGGGCAATGCCGGGGGAATTGAAATCCATCCGAACATAGGGGGATGGAGAGAAAGGGTGAATCATGCTGCCCAAATTCGGAACCCAATGGGGTGCAACCATGGGGGATAACTGTCAACCGTGGCAAAAACACAACATCCATATCACATTGGCCCAGAATGGGAGGACAATAAATGAAGACTGACCGCTGACCATGTTCGAAACACGGGGCCTAACTCAAATATCGTTGGTCAGTTTCTTCGGAACGTTGGCCCAGGACAGTAGGCGGATCATAGGTCGTGCATCCATACTGTTAGGGGGTCCCGTCAAACATGACCAGTTCTCCGGAACGTTGGCCCAGGACAGTAGGCGGACCATAGGTCGAGCATCCATACTGTTAGGGGGTCCCGTCGAACACGAAAGGAAATGAGTGTCCGAACAAGGGGGGACGCAAGGCGTTGAAGGTGGAGTGGTGGTTTGTTCGAACAGAGTCCAGCACTCCCGAAATTGTGCCACCATTGCGAAGGCGTATTAGGCGGACGTACCAACCTGATCACGGGTCGTCCCAATTTCCAGGCAGGACCTCTTTGGCGAGAGAACTTCCGCTTCCCATTATTTCCATGGGGCATCCCGAACATGCTCGGGGTAGATATCCCGATTACACCACTTCCCATGAAGTCGGGCCAAGCGGCCGACAATAAGGAAGGACGGGGTTTACTAATCCCTGGGGCTGGACCCAAGACGAAACGTCCGGGCTGTCCTACGTATCTCATAAGGATGAGAATCAAGCCACACGCAGTTCTGAAAGTACAGTTTAACGTCATGCGGTACGAAAAACAGTTTAACATCATGCGGGATGAAATACAGTTTAACGTCATGTAGGACGAAATATGGATATTAGTTTTAGGTCTTAGAGCTCGGACCGTAAGGATCTTAGTTTTAGGTCTTAGAGATTGGACTGCAAGGATCTTAGTTTTAGGTCTTAGAGCTCGGACCGTAAGGATCTTAGTTTTAGGTCTTAGAGATCGGACCGTAAGGATCTTAGTTTTCGGTCTTAGAGCTCGGACCGTAAGGATCTTAGTTTTAGATCTTAGAGCTCGGACCGTAAGGATCTTAGTTTTAGGTATTTGAGCTCGGACTGTAAGGAAATCGGAGAAATGGACACATGGCCAGGCGGTTACAAAACCCGACGTGAAGGAGGACCTAAGCCCTACATAACATGTGCTCTTTGGGGAAACGCTCGAGTCGAGGGACCGAACACGAAGGTATGCTAGACCCGCGGGGAAGTGCCCTAGGCATTCCTACGTATCTCATTAGGATGAGAATCAAGCCATACATATTTATGAAAGTAACATGGTAAGATTCCAGTGCCAAGGGAAAAGGGGAGTGTGGGCATGGCCCTTGCACTAAAAAAAGCAGCATTTGATAAATCTTGTTTGTCCTTTAAGGTGAGTGGGGGTTTTTTTGTGAAGTGACAGGCCCAGAGTAGCAGGCCATGGTGTCGCCACAAGCATCATGATGTGATATGCATTGACAAATGGCATGGCATAAAACCAATACCCAACGTGTTGTCCTCTACAATGAGGTCACCACAATGAAGTGCCATTTTTCATCATGCGGCCGGGACGATAATGTCACAGTTTATGGTCATATGGTTTGGACCAACAGCACAGTTTAATGTCATATGGTTTGGACCAAAATCACAGTTTAAGGTCATATGGTTTGGACCAACACCACAATTTAAGGTCATATGGATTAGACCAATAGCACAGTTTAAGGTCATATGGTTTGGACCAAAAGCACAGTTTAAGGTCATATGGTTTGAGCCAATAGCACAGTTTAAGGTCATATGGTTTGGACCAACAACACAGTTTAAGGTCATGTGGTTTGGACCAACAGAACAGTTTAAGGTCATATGGTTTGGACCAACACCACAGTTTAAGGTCATATGGTTTGGACCAACAGCACAGTTTAAGGTCATATGGTTTGGACCAACAGCACAGTTTAAGGTCATATGGTTTGGACCAACACCACAGTTTAAGGTCATATGGTTTGGACCAACAACACAGTTTAAGGTCATATGGTTTGGACCAACAACACAGTTTAAGGTCATATGGTTTGGACCAACAACACAGTTTAAGGTCATATGGTTTGGACCAACCGAGAGAGGAGCCTCGGGAAAAGGGGCCTACGAGGGTTCAACAATCAGGGAGGGGTAGCAGATGCTAGCTCCCAGCTATGATGGGCCGAAAACGCAACATCTGGGTGACTCCTCACTCCCCCAAGGGGTTGAAGGTCAAGCGGCACGCAACCCGTAAAGAAGAGACCCAAGCACATACTCTAGCGCTCAGATCACGGGAGCCTCGAGAGACACCGTTACGCAGCTCGGTCTATCTGATGTGCGGGGGTGTACTGAGGGTTAGTACAAGGAGTGTCGGGATTCCACCTTGACACGGCGGGGCGAAACATGACATGAACCATGCCACCAACATTCAGGGCCTGGGGAACCGGCGTGACGACTGAGGATTACTGTTGACCATGTTCGCAACACATCATCCTGTCGTGTTAGCCATGGGGACAAAAAAATGAGCATCAACCGCTGACCATGTTCGCTACGCGGGATTTGTATCAATTTTTTGTCGGAAACCCTCGGGGGCCTTGGACCATGACGGTAGGAGAGCCCTTGGGCATTGTATCCAGGTCGTTCTTGGGGGTCCCTCCGGGTATGAAGGATGACGGGGGCCCGAATGAAGGGGAACACGAAGCTTGGCAAGTGGATAGAACTTGCCTAAGTCGAATCTGGCACTTCATGTTCGAGACCAGAGTGCCTTGAGCACATCAGCAGACCACTGGAAAGGGTCAGAGGGCTCAGTCCGAGAGCGGCCAAGAGATGGCGGATCCCTGGGCAAAAGAGGGGGCGTAATGCCAAACACCCTGGGCACCAGGAGATCGTGGGATCTATTAAGATATGGGGTGGGACCTGACATCTAGGTGTTCAGGCGGTCCTACGTATCCCATAAGGATGGGAATCAATCCACACGTAGTTCTTGTTATGCGTCTTTAAATGTCGTTGGACAAAGGAGGGCTAAACCCTGAGGATAGGGTGCGCGGGGTGCAGCTATCGCAAACCCGATGTGAATGGGGACATACTCTCACACCACGCCACGCGACCCTGTGTTAGAAGTCCCAAAGTAAAAACAGACGCGACAGCGGACCTCAAGCTGGACCCAAAGACGAAAGGCCTAGGCGTTCTTACGTATCCCATTAGGATGGGAATCAAGCTAGACATAGTTTTGGCAATACAGTTTAAATTCATGTTGGACGAAATATAGGTCTTAGTTTTAGGTCATAGAGCTCGGACCGTGAAAAGGACATAACCAAAAGAGGATCCTAGTTTTAGCTCTTAGAGCTCGGATCATAGGGCCCAGATGTAGGGCAAAGAGTAGTTTATGGTTGTAATGGACCATACAGTTTATGGTCATGCAGGACCATACATTTTAAGGTCATGCAGGACCAAAGAGCCCAAATGTAGGGCAAAAATGCAGTTTAAGGTCATGCTGGACCATACAGTTTAAGGTCATGCTGGACCGTAGAGCCCAAATGTAGGGAAAAATGCAATTTAAGGTCATGCTGGACTGTAATGTTTAAGGTCATGCTGGACCGTATAGTTTAAGGTCATGCAGGACCAAAGCTGTTTAAGAAAAGTACTTCTTGAGGAACCTGTCATTGGTGGGAGGAGTGATACGCTCACCATCCATAGTCACCAGGGAATACGCACCATTGGGATAGACCTTATTCACAATAAAAGTTCCCTCCCACTTGGGTTCCAACTTGGGTGGTTTCCTGCCGGGAATCAATGGCACTCTGAGATCCAATACTAGGTCACCATATAGGAAGGAGCGGAGGGGAACCTTCTTATCGAAAGATCGATCCATCCTGCTCTGATGCCTTTCCAAGTTATGTAAAGCGCGAAGCCTACTTTCGTCCAGTGCTTCCAATTCGGCTAGACGGATCTCGACAACTCTGTCCTGCGCTTGCTGGTCGTAGACCGCCGTACGCAATGAGGTAAGTTGGACCTCGATGGGAAGGATGGCCTCAGCTCCATATACCAGGGAATACGGGGTCACCTGGGTGGAATTTCAATTCGTCATCCTATAAGCCCGGAGGGCGTTGGGGAGCTTCTCCGGCCAACTTTTCTTGTTCTGACCAACCATTTTTTGCAGAATGTTAGAGAGGGTTTTGTTAAACGCCTCAATCTATCCATTCTCCAGCACATGATAGAGGTAGGTGTGGTTAGAGCGGATGTTGTACTTGGCATACAATCTCTTCAGCTCGGCCGCTCGGAAGTTGGTTCCGTTATCTGTGAGGATAGTGTGAGGTATTCCAAACCAGTGAATGATATTGGAACTCATAAATTCGGTGATAGAACTAGCCTTGACTTCCCTAAGAGGGGCTGCCTCTGCCCACTTTGAGAAGAAATCTGTGACGGTTAAGATGAACCGGCACTGGCGGGCTGTCACAGGCGGGTAGGGCCCTACGACATCCAACCCCCAGACTGCAAAGGGCCAAGAATACTTAGTAGTATGGAGAGGCTCCGGTGGCCGATGCACAATGTTAGCATGAACTTGGCACGCATGACACCTCTTGGCGTACTCGATGCAGTCGTGGATCATGGAGGGCCAGAAGTATCCCAGTCTCCGAATCTGGTGGGACAACTTCAACCCGGCCTGGTGGGCGCCACAGGAGCCAGTGTGCACTTCCTGCATGACCTGCGGGATCTCAACTCCTTGAAGACAACGAAGGAGAACACCGTCAAACCCGCACCTGTAAAGGAGTTACTCACGACTGGGACCACTTTGAAGGGTGAACCGCGGCACACGGCGCCAGATTCGTTCCTGCTCTGCTTTGTCCATCGGATGATTGTCGTGTCGGATATATTCAACCAAGGGTGTCCTCCAGTCAGGAACTGTCTCGATCACCACGCCTGGAACCCCGAGGGGTACTGACGCGGGGGCACCAGTGGTGACATGGTTTACTCGCGGGCTACAACCGCCCACCGGGATAACAGGAGTAATGACTCTTCGGTGCACCACGTGGATGATTAGGTCATCCTGTTCGGGCTCCGCGAGTGATGCGGCCAGGCTGGCCAAAGCATCGACTCGACTGTTTTGCGACCGGGGAACGTGAACGACATCTGGTCGGGATGGGAACTTAGCCATTAGATGGAGGGTACACTCCAGCAACAGCACGAGTTCTGGCTTCCTGACAGCATAGTCACTGTTAACCTGCTTGATGACTAGCTCAGAGTCCCCTTTTACATATAGGTGGGGTACGTCAACCCCCAGATCCAACTCGAGGCCGGTGATGAGGGCATGATATTCTGCCTCATTGTTGCTGCAGCCCTCTGACAATAAGAAAGAATATGGAAGAACGACTTGCTCTGGGGTGATGAAGACGATACCCAGGCCCACTCTGTTAAGCCTAGGATCGTTGAGACTTCTACCAATAGGGCTTCGGGAGGTGCCATCAAAGTGAATCTGTCAGCATGGGGTGGCGTGATCGACTGAGAGGATTGCCTCATCAGGAAATCCCAAATCCAGTGGCTGGTCCGCAGAGGTTGGATGAGCAGCTAAGAAGTCTGCCAACACCTGTCCTTTGATGGCCTTCTAAGGTATGAACCTAATGTTGAACTGCTGGAGGATCACCACCCAGCGTGCCAATCGGCCAGTCAACACAGGCCGACTCATGATGTATTTCAACGGGTCTACCCGAGAGACCAGATATACCTCATGGTGCTGCAAGTAGTGCCACAATTTCTGTACACCGAATAAAAGCGCCAGGAATCTCTTCTCGATGGGAGAGTATCTAACTTCCATGTCGAGGAGCAAGTGGCTGAGGTAGTAGAGGCTATTCTATGTTCCCTCATTGTTCTTCTGGGCGAGAAGGGCGTCGAGGGATCCCTCCATGGCGGTCATGTAAAGGACCAACGGCTTTTCGGGAACGGGTGGCATCAGGACCGGAGGTTGAAGCATCTGACTGATGGCCTTGATCTTCTCGGGGTCGATCTCGATACCTCGATACCTGACGATGAAGCCAAGAAACTTTCCGGAGGTGACCCCGAAGGCACACTTCAACGAGTTCATCTTCAAGTGACGAGAGCGGAGAAAACTGAACAATTTCTCATGGTCTTTGAGATGGTCTTGGTGCTGAAGATATTTAACCACCAGGTCATCTACATATCACTCCACCAGCGTCCCGAGGATCGTCTTGAATATGCGGTGCATAGCCTGTTGATAGGTGGCCCCCGCGTTCTTCAGGCCGAAGGGAATAACCTGATAGCAGAAAGTGCCCTGGGGGGCCCTGAAGGCAGTGTACTCTTCATCCTCGGGAGCCATCTAGATCTGGTTATTCCCGGAGTATCCATCCATGATGGAGAGGGCTTGGAACCTGGCCGTTGCGTCGATCAACAACTCTGTCACGGGAAGGGGAAAGTCATCCTTTGGACAGTGGCGATTAAGATTGCGGAAGTCGATGCAGACCCTGATCTGCCCGTTCTTCTTCCGGATGGGCACAATGTTGGCTAGCCACCTGGGGTACTAGACTTCCCTGACGATGTTGGCCTTAATGATCTTATCAACTTCGGCCTCAACCATGGCACCGTGAAAGGGGTGCATTTTTCTTGGAGGCTGCTTGAACCTGCGATGGTTTGCTGGGAGGCCAAGGCAGTGGACGACTGCCTGGGGATCTGGTCCCAGCATCTATTCATAACTCCAGGCAAACACATCACGGTGCTATCTGAGGAGGTCTATGTACCGTTGTCATTCCTCGAGAGGCATAGCGGTGCTGACCAATGTGGGTCTCGGGTCCGCCTCACTACCGAGGTTCACCTGTACGAGCTCGTCGACCGTGGAGAAGACGCCCTCCTTAAAGGCAGGAGGAGCATCTTCCATGTCTTCTTCTCCACATGGTGATGGATCGTCCACATGGGGAGCCTTTTCGGGGATGCTCGACCCTGATGGGGAGCTAGCGCCGACTTGGGTGGCAGAGGTCATCAGGAAGGGAGACTCATGCACCGCGGAGACCATAGCGAAAAAGGCGGTTGATCCAATCCCATCCGTCCTGTAGCCCAAGGGGCCACGCTTTACGACATCAATGTAGTGGTGTCACGTTGGCTTGAGCTGGTCAATCCCGGATCTGCGAAACAGGCACGTATGATGTACTGCCGTTGCCATAAGCCTAACGTCCCGATATCGTACGGGGGTAGGAGGCTCGGGGATCACCCGGGCCTGGTTGGTGTAAGAGTACGAGGTGATTTCCCTCCATCTCTTAGACCCGGAAATATGCTTTCCTCTGGTACCTGAGAAAATAAAGCACTCTCCCATATCGGGAGTTGTGGCCTCCAACCTATGGATTGGGAAGACATATGTGTCACCCAAACCTGTCTCGGCATCACTCGCGACAGCGGCGGGCTCAACCTCACCTGCCAGGATCTGCTTGTCCTTGAACTTGTAATAGCCAGCATCCAGGTAACGAGCTTCACAAGAGGCAAACGGGGACGCATCTCCTTGGAGCACACCCACTCGACCCTTAAGGGAGTATTTGAGGCACTGATGGTATGATGAGGGAACCGCTGCATGAAGATGGAGCCACGGCCTGCCCATCAACGTGTTATAGGTAGTGTTTTGAGAGACAACCAGGAATTCAGTATTGGCAATTAAGCTGCCGAACCGGGTCTTCAGGCGAATCTTTCCAAGTGGAGTTTGCTCGGTTCTGTCATACCCCTGGATTCTGAGGTCGGAGGGAGTTAAATCATCCTCGGACAACCCCAGTTTTCGCAGTGTCTGAGTTGGGATAAAGTTAATCCCAGAACCTGTGTTGACAAGATAGTGATGGACCTCCACGCCATTGAACTGGCCGGTGATGTACAATGGGCGGATGTGGCCCCTGTATGGGAGGGTCTTCATCTTTACCGGAGAATGAGATAACCACCAGACATTCGGCGTTCTCAACCACCTCGGTGTGGAAGGCTTATGCGGATACTACCTCTGTTTCAAACTGGAGGGGGCTCCTTAGATCCTCAGAAAGGGCCTAACGCATTTCAAACGACAGGCGGAGGGCCTCAAGGATGGAAATCCTCACCGGAATTCCAGCCAGATGATTCAGGACATCATACTTTTGTGCTAAACATGATCTTCTTCTTACAGGAGGTCGCTCTGCGGTTGGAGGCATGACAGGCCCTGCTGGCGGGACCGGTTACTGACTGGTACTAGGCACGTCCCGTTGTTCACCAGCTGAAGCCCGGGAGGTGGCTTCCATGCCAGGACTGGAAGACCGTGGTCGGCTAGTGGTAGGGTTGGGCAGGTTGCGACGCGAGAAAGGTGGTTCCGCCCGATCCAGCAACACAAATGGTGGTGGAAGGGAACCTGTTGTCACCGGGTGAGGGAGCCGCGAGCGTTGCTCCCTATACCGGGCCTGTTGCCTGGTCTCGGTGGTGTGCACGGACTGACTGGAGGTGACGACCGATGTGCCCCGGTGATTCACGTAGCCACGGCTCCATCGACGTTGGCGACGGCTGGGGACATTGGGGAGGTTCACCTGGCGCTCCTCATCGTCGGGAGACACAAAGGGATTAACCAACTCTACGGTGTTAACCGAAGCATATCCCGGGCTCTCGGGGAGGTTCACCCAGCGCTCCTCGTCGTCGAGAGCCACAAAGGGATTTACCAACTCTACGGTGTTAACCGAAGCGTATCCCGGGCTCTCAGGGTGGTTCGCCCGGCGCTCCTCGTCGTCGGGAGCCACAAAGGGATTTACCAACTCTACGGTGTTAACCAAAGCGTACCTCGTGCTCTCGGGTAGGTTCACCCGACGCTCCTCGTCGTCGGGAGAGACAAATGTATTTACCAACTCTATGATGTTAATCGAAGCGTAACCCAGGCTCTTGGGGAGGTTCACCTGGCGCTCCACATCGTCAAGATCCACAAAGGGATTTAACAACTCTACGGTGTTAACCGAAGCGTACCCCAGGCTCTCGGGGAGGTTCACCTAGCGCTCCTCGTCATCAGGAGACACAAAGGGATTTACAAACACTACAGTGTTAACCAAAGCATACCCCGGGCTCTCGGGGAGGTTCACCTGGAACTCCTCACCGTTGGGAGACAAGAAGGTATTTACCAACTCTACGGTGTCAACTGATGTGTACCCTGGGCTCCCGGTCGAGGAGTCATCCATTACCGGACGGGGTCTCGGAGGGATCCCCATTTCCGGGGGCATGAAATCACCAAGCATGCGAGAAGACTACGACAATAGCAGGGCGTGTTCTTTCTTCTTGTGCCCCCACATGATCTTCTGGGAATAAGTAGGCTGGGAGGACGATGCCAAAGCGGCGCTCGGAGATTCCGAGGGCTCTAGCTGGTCCAGGCGGGCACAGATGATGCCATGGGCATGAGCGACTATCCTGCGGGCCATCCAGTCATTATACTTCCAGGACCCACGGTCGGAAAATTGTTCCCACCCATCCCCATCATCACTACTGCTATCTGATCCCACGAAGACACCTGCCACATGTGCCGGGGCTGGGCCCAATCTGACTATGTTGTTGTCAATCTGGTCTTGGAGCCAGTCCTTGAACACATAGCATTGCTAGATGGTGTGTCCCAGGAACCGATGATAAGGGCAGTAGTTAGGGCGATCCATGTGACACGCCTCTTGTGGCTTCCGGCACTCAGGCAGCCGCACGATCCTCTACTCCAAGGCGCTATGGAAATAACCGGGGACGTGGGCCTCGCCAAACATGTAAGACCGATTCCTTCTTCCTAGAAAGGGGACTCTTGGGGGATGAACATGGACAGGGACCGGAGGAGCAGGCCGAGGAGGCGAAGCCGGATTACCTCACCTAGGTGGTGGCGGTGCATTAGGCGGAGGCACCGGCCGATTTTGAGGCGGTCGCTGCTGGGACGGAGGCTGTGGGGGTGGACCCCAATGAGCCTGCTGAGCTGGCCTCACCAGAAGCAACTCTAGCTATCTGGGGGCCTCTATCTACGCCACAGCAGCGAGCTCGGCTCTGGAAGCCCTCCTTGAAAAGATCACAGGAGGCAGCAGGCATGCCTGACCGGCCTGTTGCAGGGCTTCTTCGAGGCGCTGAGCGTTGTCCGAGAAGTCCCGGAACCCTCCAGGGTAATTCTGCATGATCAGGGAAGGAACCAACTCTGCCTTGATGTTCCCCAGACACATCGTCTGTAATTTCTCCTTAGTCAGTGTCATGTCAAGGGAGTACGTGAGCCCCTTCCACCGGGCGACGAAGTCCACGACTCGCTCATCGGGCCTTTGCATGCACCTGAAGAGGTCTACAATGTTCGTCTTCCGGGTTGTGGAACTGAACTGGTAGAGGAATTTTCAACGAAGGTCCTCCCATCTAGTCACTGATCCAACAGGGAGCTGGCTGTACCAAACGAACGCGGGTCCTTCCAGTGTTTGAACGAAGCAACGGAGCTTGGCAGCCTCCTGCTGCGCCGGAGTCCCCAACATAGGCCCACACCTCGAGTTAAAGTGGGCCAAGTGTTGTGGAGGGTCTCTGGTCCCGTTAATGGGGGTAAAAGTGGGGTTCTCAAATCTCGGAGGGACCATCATGTCATCCACCCATGAGGGGTACGGCTTGCCATCCGGTGGGATCGCCACCTACCGAGTTTCCAGGGCCTCCAAGCGAGCAATGAGTACTTTCATCAGATCATCCGGATGCGGATTCATGTCCTGACGAGGATCTCTAACCACAAGCGCATTTCTAGGCTCTTCGATATGATAGTCGTGCTCAGCGGCTCGGGGGGCAGCTGGCAGAGTGACTCTCTGTGCGGCGGGAGGAAACCGAGCAGGGTCTCCCAGGTTGCCTCACTGCTCGGGAGGGTTCGGCGAAACATGTCGTGCCCTCTTGCCATGGGCTCCAGTGTCTCCCATGTTGGCGAACACGACACGGTCGCGGTTGCCCGGGGGGATCTCTTCAAGGGGTAGATGTTCCTGCCCCTACTGTCCTGGTCTAGGGTTGTCGTAGATAGGCCGCCACTTTGCAATGCGTTCGGCCAGAAGCTCATCAACCATCCTCTTTTGCTCGGCTAGCTATTGGCGCAGCGTGGCCTTCTCAGGATCTTCCTCTGCCTTCTTCACTGGGGCAGATGGGTCGGCGAGTTTGGCAGACTCGACGGGCTCTTTACCCTTGCTGATGTTTCGGCTCAGTGCCAGTGCCTCCGTGGGTATAGGAAGGCCTAGGAGGCTCCTCTGTTGGTGATTAATCCTCCCAGATGGGTCGAGTAGCGGCCTGTCCTTGGGGGGTGAGTCCCCGTCGAGGGGCTCCACAATGTTTCCCTGATATGAAGGTTCAGCCATGTTGACTTCTACTGCCCTTGGCGACGTTCCATTAGGGTCTCCCAGTGGATCGAGCTGCAGGCAGATCACACAGAAGAGGAGAGCAGTGTACTTCCCCCACCCGCAGACGTGCATGTGGGGGTGGCCTCCTCAATAACTCTGCAGAGTACTTGAAAACTCTGGACGCATTGTTGCTGAAGGGCCTCGTGGAGGCCCATCGACTCGGGGTGCCGGACTGCGGGGAGTGCTGCTAGGTCAACCCGGCAGCACTTCTCACCAATCTCCACGAAATGTACTTGGCTCCCGGGATAAGGCGCTAGCTGATGATGGAGGCAGGAGTGAGTCACCCGAAGAATCTGGCGGAAGCATTCAAACTCTATCGGGGTGAGTGACTCTGGCACATCAAAACCCGATTCTGCGACCGGCCAAAACTTCTCAGGGAAGTGGCCCGCTGCAAGAACGGTCCAGAAGCTCCACGGCTCTGGCTCGGGGTCCGGAACTTGCTGCCCCTGCTCGTCCACCGAGGAATGTTGGGTAATTGGCAATGGCACCGAAGCAGGCCGTCGGGGCGTGGGTTGGTCGGCGGGGAATACGGCGAACAGGCCGATTGGCCGTTGATCCCTGGGTCATCGTCCCGGGGTTGTAGTGCCCTGACCGCCATGTCGCGATAGGATGGGCCGGTGGATGGGCCTCCTGTCACAACGTCGGTGCTCGCTGAGGTTGTGTCGCCTCATGATCCTTCCGTTGGTCCCTAGATAAGCTCCTCACCCTCCCCAACAGGGGCAAGAGGTGCTTCTGAGGAGATCAGCGGCAACTGCGGGCTTGATCCCTGGCGGTAAGCCAAGTCCTCGTCCTCCTGAATATACCTTCGAAGGGAGAAGGGAATCCTACCGATGTTGCATTCGGGGAGTACAAGAATGACGCGCCGCATCCCCATACCTACCCTCAACTTGAAAGGTTTGGGGGGGGGGGGTTCTATCATCGAGTGGTTCTCTACCTCAGAATCCGAGAAACGGACTGGTCTGATTCCCGTCCGGACTCCCCTGACATAACTCCTACGGTGACGACACCAGGCCTTCCTGCCCCTGGGTAGCTACTCAGGATAAGGACGACTTCTGTCATGGGGTCCCCCGACCACAATAGAGCTGGGGTAGAGGGGACCGATGGCCGGGGAGTGAGCAGCACCGGGACAGATGTCGAAAGGGACATGGGGAGGACCTCCATGTGAGTGAGCGACTGGATAATCAACGGCTCCATGCTCGCGACCGGAGGTAGGAAGATTGACCTCATACTCCATGCAGTGGGTGCTGGAAAGAGTCATACTCAGAGCATAGCCGTCGCGAAGAAGCTTTCGTCTTCCCAGATCGGTGGCATGGAATGAGCCTTCATGCTGAGCGGCACTACCGCAGATTGGTCCGCAGTGGCCATTGCCAGTGTCCGCGACCGGGAGATTCGACCCAACCTGCCTGCAGGGCGGTCGGGGTTTCGATCCCAGTCGAGCACGCATCTGCCCCTGCTCAACATGCGCAGGGATCCGGGAACAGGAGTCAGTAGTGGCTGGGGCCACAATGGTTGCTGATGCTGGTGCCCCAGGACGGGCATTCTCCCCCACTCGCGCCCGATGCTGGCGTCAAGTCAGATGGGCCGGAACTGGCGGCGCGGGCATGAGGATTGCCTGATCCTCGGCTCGGAGATTCGGGTTGCAGCGTCGACACATCCTGGCGAGGGTTATTTCCGATAACCCCTGGGACGGATCACCGATCGAGTGGACCCGAACATCCACCACCTCGTTGGCGTAGGGGATGGATGTGTCACAGCACTCCAGGGATAGACTCCCGAAGCGGTTGAACGTCGGTGTGGGGAGCGGCGGCTCCCTGCGCGTCCCTCGAGGGCGGCGATGGTGGTGAGGCGCGGCCGGCTCTAGATCCAAGCGGGCCATGCCCCTGGGGGTGGTGACCCCTTCCTCGTCATACCTAAAAACCAGGATATTGATCACCCTCCGTTGGATGTTTTCTGACGGGGAGAGGGGGCGCAAGCGCCTGGCTGCTACGGCGGTCGATGTTGGAGCGACCGTGGGATAGGTGGGACCACGCGGGGTAGCTGCGTCGGCACTGCCCCTGCCCCTGCGCCGGTGGGCAGGTGGCAATCGAGCTCCAAATTCAATGATCTGATTCCTGGAAACAGGGATATGAACCCATTAGTATCAACAAGAAAGGAGATCACCAACCAAGGCCCAACATTATTCCGTCTTCCATGGTCGGTGAGAGGGAACCACACTGATGACGTCACAGAACGGAGTAGTCAACGTCCTGATGGCCTCGGCCCCTGGCAGGTTCATGTCCCGGTGAGGGTTACCCGGACCTGGTGACATGCTATTATTCCGATGCTCCAACGGCTACCATTCCCCATTTTGAGGAGAAGAGCTTCACGTCGGGTTCACTATTTATTGTTTCCGACACTTTCGCTGGGGCGCGTGCGTCCGTCTGCCGGGGAGGGCACGCTGCTTGTAGCCCCGCATTCCCACTTTCCAAAGGCAGGCGACATCTGTTCCTTGTTCAGGGACGTCTGCTCCTTGATCGAAACCGGGATGATGGGATGTCGGTTCTTCCCTCCGTGGATTCCTCCTCAGAGCTCATTACCTAGTCCGGGTCTCCCTCATTAATTTAAGACGGGCTCGTGAAGCTCATTCCTGGTGCTATATCTACATGGACACCAGTTAATTACACTTCATCCATCCAGACGCACCAAGGGGTCTTGTCGGGATAGAAACCTGCGGTGAGGAGAATGGTCATGTTGGGGCCTCGTCGGCATGTCTGTCTTGGGTACCTTATCACAGGTCTTCTCGAGGGCGCGAAAGCCCGAGGCATCCCACATCGAACGCGGGGAATGTGTACCATCTGAGGTTTTCCTCAGCTTCCCATGTTTAACATGGGGTATGTCACGAGTTTAAAGTCTTGTGGAGACGGATCGGGTTAAAGGATCCCTAGGGGGAACACCGATGTTGGGGCCAGCATGTGGGCGGCTTCCCATATATCATGGAGTGGGAAAGGGTGGAATGATCTCACCGGGATGTGGCGGACCGGGTAAAGATCAGGATGGATGGTGTAATGAGACATGGGGCTTACGTTCTCAGACGACCCAAGAGGGGGGATATAGTTTAACGTCATGCGGGACGCGATACAGTTTAACATCATGTGGGACGGAATACAGTTTAACATCATGCGGGACGCGATACAGTTTAACGTCATGCAGGACAGAATACAATTTAACGTCATGTGGGACGGAATAAAGTTTAACGTCATGCGGGAAGGAATACAGTTTAACATCATGCGGGACAGAATACAGTTTAATGTCATGCAGGACAGAATACTTGGGGCTTATGCTCTGAGGCATCCCAAGGTGGTCGGGGAACTAACATGGAGAGGTCGGGACGACCGAGTGGTGGGCTTGAACCTCGTGGAGGCTTCCTATGTACCAGGTGTTAGCACGGATCAAAGTCCACGTAGTTCGCTGGGATGGGGCTTAAGCAATGGGGAAGAACATAAGAGGATGTCATGGTCGACGCGCACTCTAAGCCCATGTGAGTCATGCTCGGTGTGGGAAACAAGAGGCAGAAGGGACAAAAAGATCACGTCGCAAAGGTTGCGTCCGTGACAAGCGGAATGGGGATTACGCGTTGAGCGACCCAAAGAGGAAATAGGGGATTACGCGTGGTTAGCGACCCTTGGGGTCCGGACTTACTCCAGGGGGAGGCCCGTGGTGTGACAAAGCGCAGTGGGAAAAGGACTCCACTGGACTTGGCAGGGGGGAAGTACTGAGATGCACGGGTGAAATCATCCTCAAGAAAGGTTAGGGGCTTACGCTCTGAGGTATCCCTTCCCCCGTGGACAAATGCCGCTCCGACAAGGAGGATCTCATTCCAGGTGAGGAAGAGTCCATTCCCGTAGAGACGAGTGGGCGTAAAAAATGTCCGAGCTGGGCGGACCCGGCAAGCGAAGCACGGGGTCAGACCATAGTTTAATGTCTTGTGCTAAGGACGAGATGCTTAGCAGTTTAACGTCCTGCAGCTTGGAAGAGGTGGGTTCGCTCCACACCCCTAGGGCTTACATGCCCAACACCCTCTACCCCTTGTGGAAGGGAATGCATCGGCAAGGCCATAATGAAGGGGGGCCACATGGAAAACTACCAGGGGGTCCACGTTAGTGTGGCTATGCGAATAAGCAATAACCGTTAGCGTGCCTATGCAGAGAAGCATAAGGAAAAGCAACGCAATGGGAAACACGGCCCAAGGGACCTTGAGGTTACTTCGCACGATCCTGGAAGACCATGCGGGAAAACAACGCATGGCGCGCATGACCGGTAGGGGAGACATCAGGTGCCGGTGCAGGGGGCAGCCAAGGGGCGTCAAGGTGAGGGGTCCTGGGCTTTGCGCGCAAAAGGGGACGATCTGTGCGCAAAACACCGGGACGACGCACAATTGGAGTAATAGAATTGCGAACGAAGAGGGAATTACGCACAAGGTTTTGCGTGCAAGGCAGGTTATTGTGCGCACGGACCACAGATTGCACGCAAGTGGGGAAATCGGGGGAAGGGGAAAATTCACTGAAGCCGGTAGAGTTGCGCGCAAAGGTGAACTCCGAGGCAAGGTTGCGCGGAATTCGGGATTACCTGGATGTCATCTTTCACGCAGGGGGAGCCGAATTGCGCACACGAAAGTCGCTTCGGATTCTTCAACCCCCAAACCGTTCGGGGTCACCTTTTATTTATAGGCAACCTCCGACGCGGAATCCAGGCAGCACGCGAAATTTTCCACGCCGAGAACCGCTTGCGTGGAAAATCTCGCCGCGGAGAACCGGGCCGCGCAATTATTGCGTGCCTCACCGGTCCAATTCCGCGAATCCCGGGAGTACTTCACGCGCATAACATTTTTTCGCGTTGACCCTCCTTTATTTCGTTCACCACATCTCGGGCCTCCGGATCGGGCCTCTGACTCCGAATATGACTTCCCTTCGTCATTTCGAAACTTCCTCCGAGAGTTACGGTCTTTTTTCGGCGTCAACAACATCAAATGGAAGGAACCATAGGCAATCACCATTTCCTCTAGATCAAGAAAAAACCAAGTCTAGTCAATGATGAATTGCCGAGCAATATATACTCAACACCCACATCTAGTAATCTAATGATCAGTGTGCTTGAAAAAAACATCCTCAACTACTGAAAATCATGTTGGAACTTTTCTATCCACCCAAAAAGCTATCATTTTCGATTCAAATCTTTCTTAGGTTCTGAGATCCTGGATAAATCATATATATATATCTATTAACAGCCTTCCATCCCAAAAAAATTGTTCACCTCCATCACACATCAAGGTGGATCCTATGATGACACTACCTCCACCTTGGCTGGGTCCACTACCACTCTATATGCTGAGATAACATGTCCTAGAAAATGCACTTCCTGAATCAGGACATGAAACATTGAGAGATTCCCATATATTTAGTTCTCTCTTAATATGTCTAGAACCATCCTAAGGTGGCTAGCATGATCCTATGTAGATGCTGAGTTCCCCAAGATATCATCGATGAAGACTTCCACAAACCAGTCTAAGTAAGGATGAATGATCTGGTTCATGATTTCCATGAACATTGAATGGGTGTTCTTCATGCCAAAATGCATCACCATGTACTCATAATAGCCATAATAGAATCTGAATGCTTTATTTGGTATATACTTATCCCATACTCGCAGATGGTAATAGCCTGATCAATGTTAAACCTTTGAGAACCATCGTGACCGTCCCAACTGGTCAAAGGGTTCATCAATACTTTGTAGTGAATACATATTCCTCACAGTCACTTGGTTCATGCACTGGTAGTCCACACACAACATTAATCTCTTGTCTGCATTTGTTCAAAAAAACATGGGCCGCCCAGGGAGAATCATTGGGTCTCAAAAATACCTTCCTCTGTATGTCCTCCAACTGTACCCTCATCTCGCAAATCTCTGATGGAGACATCTGATATGATGGTGTTGATATCGGTGCCATCCCAGGGTGTAAGTCGATGCATAAGTCTATCTCTCAGTGGAGTGGTAAACCTCGAACAACTTATGGAAAGGAATCATCGTTGTCCTCCAATAATGCTAGAAACTGGAGACTCATAACATATGCTACACTAAGGGTCAGTATAGAAAACCCATGAGTAATCATATGTACCCTCCAATGAATGAGTCCATGTAGCACTGCCTGAGTTCCATTTTCACCAATAAAGGAAAACCTCATTCCATCAATGTGGACACACCACACCCTTTTCCTAAAACATTCAATCTGGACATGGACTTTTTATAACCAATCCATACCACGAATGATGTTTCATGGCCTCAACAAATCCACCAATATGTTCCAACTGAAACTCACACTACTAAGGGCTAGGTCATAGATGTTTGATCATTAAATCTTCTCTAGTGGGTATATCCACGTGTAAGGGTTAAGTAAATGGTTCAAAAATAATATCTAGGTCTCAAAAAAGATATATGGAGAGAAAGGAATTACTTTTACATGTGTATATCAATACTAAAACTAATGTATAAAAGATATAGATCATACCTTCAATCATTTTTGGAGCCCCAAGGTTATATAAATCAACTGCATGTAGTTGTCCCTACCCATATCCTCTATCCCCTTGAGCCTAGTGTAGACCACCTTAGGGTGGTGGTGGTAATAAGTCAAAACATCCACCACCACCTTCTACTCTCCCAACTCCTCTGCCACGTCATCTTCCTTGCGGATCTTCCTAATATTATCATGGTCTCAACCTCAGTGGTCAATCCAAAATTACCCTATAATTAGCATGGTGGATCATACAATCTCGAGTGAGATGTCCCCTGCCATCACCTGAATAGCACCCCCACCATAGGATGATAGGACCGACTCTTTTAGCCCTGAACTATAGAACTTGTATCATAGAATCTCCTCCTAAAACGCCTCCCACATCTAGATCCCTGAGATTGATGTCGTATCCTTCCTATCAAGGTCTTGGAACATACTCGTCTATGGTTTGTACTTTCTCATCCAAGAAGCATTCAACAACAAAATATTTTTCAAGCACACCAGAATAAGTCAGAACGCATAGATGTATAATGTTGACTTGGATGTCTCTATTCAGACCTCACTCAAAGAACAGAGCCCTAAATTACGATCTCTAACCATATCCATTTAGTACCTGGAAGCACTGGTGAACCATGATAAATAGTCTACTACCATCATGCTACCCTTATAGTGAAGAATAAGATATCTTATGCGAACAACTCTCAGTGTAACTGTTGAGATGTTCTCTTGAAATAGATTATTGAACTCTATCTGTAAAAGATTCTCCTCACAATGAGTCTAGATAGCCAAACTCCAACATCACCCTACCAAACCATATAGAAGTCTCGCTGCTTGGATCCCAATTTGGTCTGCTAGTGTCCTTAAAGGACAAAAAACATTGGTCACTACCTCAAGTATTTCCTCAGCCGCCTAACAGTTGAGATTTCCTCAGAACCTAAGGGGCCTTTGTCTCATAAACTCATGGAGTGAACTCAACCTATTCTCTCCATGTGTTGTTACTATGGGTAATACGTGCAGCTTCATAGGTGGTGGTACAACAGGTTCACCACATAGAGGTAACACCTGGGGAACTGGCCCCTGTATCGAAGCATCGTCTCTAAAGAGGTCATCCTCATGATTGGGCTGCCGAATCAAATATGGTATGCATATCAGAGTCATCATGTAAGAAAACAATATGTAAAATAGTAAATGTGTATATTGGGAGAGTTAACTCAATAAGGAAATGGATTCACAACCCATTAATATATGATGCATGAAAATTATTTTCACTGCAACTAGTGTTCTCATGTACTGAGTTGAAAAGTTGGTTAACAGAGTCCTGGTGTATGGATACATCAGTCACCTGCACTAACCCTGGATTCCCTAGACTAAAAGCTAGACAAAAAACACTTAACACTATTTCCCAAAACCAATCTAATCGACTTTTGGTTCAAAGGTAGAACTAACGACCTTTGATACGACTCTGTCATGATATATCCTAGTGGGGCCCGAGCCACGACTCCCATGCCCACCTCCAATTGGACAAGGGTTGGTGAATAGCACCAAGTTGGCATATCACTCTCATGAGAGGCATTTCCTATGTACCTGTACACCCACACACACATCACAGAGCCCACAAATTCTAAAATCTAAAGACTACTATGAAAAAAATTCACGCGTACCACTATCCAGACAAACATAGTATAATAGGATGTAAAATGTATTAATGTAAAATGACCTAGAATAAAAGCCAACCAAAATAAAGAGTCTATAAACTAAAAAGTCCAACCTAAAAAAGAGGTACGATGACAGCCACTCAAATCCATAGGAACACTTCAACATGCCTAAATACACAAAGCTATGTATGGTCTTGGTCTGTGAAAAGGTCCCTTTTATCCACAAGACAATATAGGTTCAGATAAAGCCCCTACTAGGGTGAGTATAACAATACTGAGTAAGATAACCCTGAACGACAACATAATACAAAAAAAAGATACAATATGATCTACACAATATATATCTACATTACATAAAACAATAATATCTTTCTATACTAAAACTAAGACATGATATTTAATGGTAAGTCCCAACTACTGCATACCACCACTAGGGGTTTAGTTTAATGATTCCACAAAGAAATCATCTAGTAGAACATACTCTAGAGTCTAATAAAACTGATAACATCTGTCTGAGAAGTAAAGTTCACTAGGAACTGTCAAGAGAGAGATACACTAATAGATCTGAATAGAAATACAATACATAGATTAGGATCACAACATGGGCCATGGGGTGATAACAAAAACTCCGTCTACATTATCCTACTATGTAGAGAATTGACTCCCAATGAAGTTCATAATGGAAATACCAAGGAATCAACCAATGTCATGAATATTGAATTGAGGATCATGGCTTGGGCCTCTCAGGCGGGATTCCAATGTCTCCATCCTGAAAGGCCAACTGAAGGGATCATACTCCTATGAGTAGGAAATGAAACTAACAAACATTCATGGAAATGATATTGGGAATGAACCCTAATGAAGACTTCCCAATATAAAGTTAATAAGATATTCAAGCCATGTAGAATGTTATAAAAGGAATATATTAGCATCACATGTCATGTTCCTTAAACATGGGTACAACCCATGTACAATGACCCCTGTTAGGAGAACATGTCACATAAAAATAGAGTGCACTACATATAGAAAAACATACACACTGTTCCCTTCCTTTTGGGGTCCACCTATGTACTCTGGCCATTTTTCCGTGCATGATGTCAACCCATGTAACTCTACCTGTATACCAATACATGGGCTAGTCCTCATAACCAGTTAAGACAAGCTGTGTATGGGAGTACACACCATATAAGGACCCAGTGTAATCGACCCTGTGTATTTGTTTCTTTCAGGATACAGGTAGAGTATTGAGGAAGGGTCCACATACCTTGTGATATGTTTTAGATATAGTGTCACACTTCACTGGTTCCTAAAAACCTAGTTGCCACTTAGGGGGCCCACACATCGTGTATTGTGGAATGCATGTCTTGTTCTTTAGAAATTTCTAGAGACCATGGTTTTTCCTCCATCGTCTTCACCATCACTACAGTATCCATTCTCGGCCGCTCATCGTCAGTAAACTCCAGATCTGAGGTCGTCCAGTCATGCCATCAAAAAATCAGTAAGATTCAGGCCTTGAATCAACTCCGAAAACAAGATCATTTACATTATTCTTTTTTGATGAATAAGAAGAAATCAACCCGCAGTGTCATTCAATCTACTGCAACAACCACTATCGCACCTCAATCGTGTCATACAGATGTTGAATCTTCAATCCCGGATCGTTGCACTGTGAAATGATAGTGCAACAATCAATTGTTTGTAAACCAAGAATAATGTGAAGAACACGAATAATGTGAAGAGTTATAGTGGGAAAAAAAAAAGGGAACACGCCTAGGAGAATATTAATTAAATAATTTATTTATTCTATATGAATGATCAACAAAAAATAAATCAATTCCAAAAATAGAACCCTGACAATAAAATCTAGAAAATAAGACCCATCCAGCAAGAATGATCGACTAGTGGGTCAACCTATTCATTGGTTAATCCACCTTCATCATTAATTCTATAAAAAAAGAAATAATAATAAAAAATAATAACAACTTACCTAGGAATGGATCATTTTCAATAGAGGATTATCTACCCATGGCAATCTGTCAAGAAAGATCTCGATCCATTATCTCGTTCTCATCAGTCAAAAGTTTTTTTGACGGATCTCTCCAGTGCCTTTGAGAAGTTTCCGAGGGTTATGAATTCTAAAACTAGGTCTCTAATATGTTTCCAAAGAAAAAGAGATAACTCATCACTTTATAATGTTAAAATAAAATAAATATTCAATTTATTTTATTCGTTAAAATGTTAGAAATCTAAATTTCACAACTGACCCATGTCTGCCGACATTAGTCCCCACCTAGGTAATTTTGATACTCTAAATGAAATGTTGTCCTCAAATTTCTGATCTTAGAACCTGTATAAAATTTATTACACTCTTTTAGGAAAAATTCCCATGTTTTCTATTTAATATATTTAATATATTTCAAACATTTATTCTAGGATCACCGGTCCTCGGAATCGCACGTCGTCTTAGGACCGTGTCATGAAATAATTCCATATAATATTTAAAAATAATATAAAGGATAAAATTTGAAATTACATGAATAACCAAAGTATGAAAAATATAAGTGGATTAATGTATAAAAATAATATAATTTCCCTCAAAGTAAATTTTACCTAAAAAATCTCGAAATCAAATGATATTGTAACATTAATATCGGATTTCATGTCTCATCTTATATAATATGTGATGAAACCTCATGTATAATAAAAATTTATCTATTATAAGTATATTATAATACCATATCCACACATAAAATTTTATTTACCATTCTTTTATAATTTCTAATTATCATTTTATTAACAATTCGTTTTTAAAATGTATATTTGAGTGAAAAATGGTTAGTTTTCCAAGCTGGTTTGAGCTCAATGGTTCTGGTACTTGTACCGTTTTACTTAGATATTTATCAACAAAATATTAATCATCAAATAGTTATAATATTTTTTCATTATATACATTTTTATAACTATACATATTATGTGTAAATGATAAATGGATTACATCACATTGTGGATATTCTAGTTCGTACATACCCATGAGTAATGATCCTAGTTTTCAATCGATTGAATAAATGAGGGTAAATAATAATTCAACATATAAAATAACTATTATTTATTAAATAGAATAAATATATATATATATATATATTAATTCTATCTACATTACCATCCATGTAAAATAGATATGAATAATTAATCAAATCACTTCGTGGAGGTGGTAGTTCAGACATTCTAATGAGCGAGGATAGGATTTCAAAATGATCGGATGTTAATAATGTAGAAAAAATATTATTATTGTATAACAACAATTATATCATTAATATAATATAAAAACCTTAAATTCATCATAATACCCATCCATGAAACACGATGATACAAAATGTATCATATCACTTTATGGGGGTGGTAGGCCACACGTATGCAAGTACGATACATTCATTTATTATTTGATGGAAAAGAGGAGTAAAGTAGTTTTAAAATAATCATAATTTCGTTAAATTACATTTATGATACTATAGAGATAATTTCATTATAGATATATAAAATTTAGAGTTATTTTGATAAGAATGACTCTTGAAAAGGACATGTAAATACATTTACTTCTTCATTGAGAAACCTGCAATATCTTTTCAAGGGCCCTTAGGTTGGTATTTTAAGAAGTTAATAACCTATAAGACATGTATTTTCATGTTTATAAGATATCAAACCAGGTTTATGTTGATAAAAAAGGTTCAAGTGGTTTGTAGAATAGAGGATATGGGGTTCCCTTTTATAAGCGAGGGGTGTGATACACTTGATATTATTAGGAATATTAAAATATAGTAAAGTCACTATCATAGAAAGGGGGATGAAAATTGGATCAAGTTTTATTATAATATTATATATAATCTAAATAAATTGAAACGATAAGACTTGTTCCATCTTTTAGGTGATTTAAACACCTATCTTCTTAGTTTATCCCCTTGTTAACACCCTTTATCCTTTACCGTAGTAATTAATGTTTATCAATGTTAAAATTTATAATGAAAAAAAAACAATTTTAATAGATTATATAATATAATTTATTCTAGTTCCTAATTTGTTATAAAATTTAAAATATTAAATTTCTATAAGCGGAATTAATTAATTTAAAAATATGTTCTCAAAACTTAATAAACCTCTATTTATAAAAATGATTTTTTTAGTAGAAAAATGAGTTTACGATCATTCCGTAACATGTAAAAACTATTAAATGAATGAGAAAATATTTTATTTAATATATTATCTATAAATTAAATTAAAATTATTTATATATAGATATTAATATAATTTATTAATATTAAAACATATTGTGCGGATAAAAATAGTTTTTTTGAAAACATCCATTTTTACCATGAAATTATTTTATTATAATTTCAAACCATTTGAAAAACAATAAATTAAGTTTATAAATAATTTAGAAAATAAGTTTTAATAGTTTATTAAGTTTTATTAATACATTAAATCTAACAACTATGCATTAATTTTCACATAAATAATAATATTTTAATAGTATATCATGGTTCATTTAAACATAGAGTTTCATATAGAGTATGGTTTGAATGAATTAGAATTTTTTAATAGAGACATATATCATAAAATAACATGGTATTACAATATTCCCCTATTATAATAATTTCTCACTTGAAATTATTTTTCTCTATTACAAACAACGGATGATACTTTATCTACATCGAATCCTCTAGTTCCGACATTGGTTCCTCAAATTTAAGGATTCACCTAAAAAAATTAACTATATGAATGTTATTTTTCTGACACAAATTATTTCCTAAATCTATAATAAACACAATGATTTATTCATAATGGAGATAATTCCCCAGGGGTATGACCTCAATCTTCTGTCCATGGGAAGGATCATGTATTCACTTCTTCATGAGAGACACATGGAACACATTGGGAACTTAAGAGAGATTTAGGGGAAGTTACAAAAAATAATAAATCATCCCAGTAAGATAAAAAATTTCAAAGGGTCTCATATTTATAGGGCTCCGATTTACCTTCATTAAAAATCACATAACCTTCTTCTAAGGAGATATTCATAGGGATACCCTATCACCCACATAAAACTCTAGATCACTCAAGTAATTTTCTGTATAAATATTGTTTGACTCTAACATTCAATTTTGTAATTCTAAATAATCATAACCTTATATATAATTTCCTCATCTATCAAAATTTCCAATATATTTTTCTTTTTAACTATATTCCAACATGTTAATGATTCTACCTTTCTGTCATAGATCTCTTTATAAAAATCCATCTGAATTCTTTGCTGATTTTTATTATTGTAATAAAATAATATCAAATAAATGTGTTGACCCCAAACTCCATTGAAATATATTAAACATTATATCATCATATAATATAGGTTTTATATGGCCTACTCCAACTGACCATCTATCTTATTATGATATTCCATTATAAAGTTCAACTCTATATTAAAAATACATATAATACTTCTCTAAAATATCAAGGTAAACAACATATCTTGATCCGATACAAGAGTACATTGTACACTGTGGAATTATTCAACTTCCTTAATTTATATCCTATAATTCTAATAAATATATAAATATTATCTTATTTCAATGAATTTTTTTGACATCATAATGTGATTGAGTAAAACCCATATAAAATTGTCCCCTTTTGTTGTTTTGGGTAGTACGATGATGAATTTCATTGTAATTATTTTTCACATAAATTATTGTTTGGGTAATGGATGCAATATACCCTTGTAATTTTATCTCTCATTCATAAATTTTTGACATAATGACATCAATATACATACACTAAAATGTCTATTTTCATGTTATCCCACTATAAATACTTATATATATCTCTATGAATCATCCTACTTCAAGAATAAATAGAGAAAGACAATCAAGAAGCGTCATCCAATATCTCCTTCTCTAATTCAGGTATTTAGGAGACATATACACTATTCTTGAATGTTATCATTCCATCACAATCAAGGTTTAACTCATAAATATTTCTCACCTTTTACTATAGATCCACATCTCCCATATGTTCATTCTTAATCCTCACATTGATGGATGGGTGGAAAGTAATCAAAGAAATATAGCATATACTCATTCCTCATGATTCCAAGGTCTATCTTATGAAAATATATAAATACTTGATCTATTTGAGCCCTCATTTTGGATAAATTAGCATGGTCCTTCTGACTCAAATATTCACTAACATTACTCACATTTCTTGGGTTGTAGCATATTGCGCAGTAAAAATCATTAATTAATTCCAACCATCTCATTTAGAGCATATTTAACTCTTTATGTTGAAATGTGTATACATGATGATTTTTAATTTCTATATATATCAAAACATTTATTATATATATAATTACCCAATATTTTCAATTCACAAATTACCACAACCATCTCCAAATCAAGAGTCTGGTAATTTTCTTCATGAATTTTCAATTTGATTGAGAAATAGGATATTATCATATCATTATACATGAGGTTGCATCAGAATACCTTCTTTGATGCAGCAATATTGTACAAAAACTCTTCTGTACACATGGTATTGTGAGTATAGTATAGCTAACCAAACATTTTTCTATATCAGTGAAATTTTCCTCATATTCAAATATATATAGGAATATGGATATCATCTATGTAAATATAGTGGATTCTATAATTATGATAATATTTTCACAAAGATTAAAAAATATACAACCTATTCAAAAAATATAAAGATCTCAGTAAGAGTGTTATTTTTGGTCCATTGTTCAGTAACATCAATCATTAAATGAACCGTTGATATAACTATGTTTTAGATTATATGACCCATTAATGAAACCTTCCACAACCAGAGTTCAAAATTGGTAATTTGGAATAGAAAATCTCCTTTCTAAAGTTCATCACATGATTTTTGATCTCTAACATACTCTTTGAATAGATTATCATATCATTTATAATTACTATCAAATACTAAACAAATTAATCTATGAATACCCTATTCACGAGATCATGAATAAAATGAGGGAATTGGAAATTAAAAATAAAATTACTTTAAATATAAAATTACCTTACCTCGTACAAAAGGAAATATTCAGTATATCCCCCTTCTTGGACCTCAATTGATGATATATAGAATGAAGTTAAAACTATGAAAAGTATTTATCCATACATAGTTGATAAAACAAGTAATCATTAAAGGATACATCTTCTTGATAGTGACATTTTCAAGTTATCAGTAATCAATACAAAGGTGCGTTGAACCATCTTTCTTCTTAGAAAAAACAAAAGATTCACCACATTATGATTCACTCAAGTGTACAATTCTGTATTATATATTTTATTATAGTTTCTTTATTATCATTTATATCTAAATTGGGTAATTATATAAAGATTCATCAAAATAGGTGTAACCTAATGTTTGATTTCAATTGAATACTCAACTTCACTATTTAAGGGAAGAATAGTATATTCTTTAGAAAATAAATTTTCATGTACCAAAATTGATAGAATATCTTCGATGTTGAGTTTCTCCTCAATTATATTAGATAAATACAAATTATTAATATGAATTGGGTCCCATAAAATGAAAGAATTTGTTTATTGAAATATCATATCCATCAATGCGTTTATAAATGATCACATGTTCATTTGGAACATGACTTGATAATTCTAGAATTTGTTTAGGAATTTCTATAGAGAGAGCCAATCAATGTTCAAATTCACATAAAAGTTTACATAAATATGAACAATAATATTTCCATAGGGTACATTCATACAAAATTTAGTATGAAATAACCTAATATATATTGGAGGTTAAGTGTGCCTTAACCATCGTGATCCACTAAAAAATTGGCATAACATAAACCCTTACAATCTCTTACATTTAGTCCTTTGATTAATGCATTCGCTCAGATAATTCTGATGTATCGCACACATATAAAACTAAACTATTAGTGGTACCCTAGGCTGATCTTAATTTATCTCCATTGAACAATTTATTTTTCATCTTAAATTATTGTCTTTATTTCATTCATTTTGACACATAAAATATCAACAAGTTCTATTGAGACATTACCCTGGGTGATTCTTCCCACTTTCTTGCTAATAAAAAATATGAATATTCTTTCCACCATGGTCACTATGAAAATTAATTTTTCTCTCATTATGTGTTTTAGGAAACTCAACCAAGATGATGTTGATAATCACATATAAATATTGATGGTTACATGTTATTAAAAGGTTTCACATTACAACTCCCATTTCAATTGATTTATCATAATGAATGTCATTTAATTGGCCATCACATTTTTTTCTCACATAATTAATCTTGTTTCTAACCATATAATATACCCAAATAAACATAGTTTGAGTATAAAAAATAATTTATTAGAGTAATGAATAATAAAATTATGAAAATAATTCTTAGGATGCACTAAATTATAACTCCTTATTTCTACCCAAGACACATTAATTTCATCTCATATAACTTTTAATTATCATAATATATCATAGGTTTTATCTTATGATTCATCACAATTGTTCATAAAAATGTAGTAAATAAAACAATACAGATTCCCCGAGTGTGTGTATCTTGATGTGTAGACTTTGGAACACACATTGTGAAATTTTAATAATTTCATTAATACATAATCTATCCATTTTTTAGTTTTTACCCCTAGGTAATTATATGGCACATACTCATCCACTTTCTATTATCCAGATATGGATTTATTTACTAAGAAGTCCATGTTCCTTTAATTACCATTACATTTTATGTTCTCGAATATTTAGGATTATACTAATATTTATCAAAGAAATTATTAATAATAACCTTTAAAAATATCTAAGCCTTCCTTTAATACAATAAAAGGAAACAAAATTATATCATTTTTATTATTTCATCATTTTAGATAAATATTCAATATATATCCAAATTATACATTATCAAGGATCATAATGGGTCTATGTCTTCATAGAGTATATAAATAATAAAAATATTTCTTAAATGATCCTAAATATCTCCCACAAGGGTATTCATATTAGTATATTACTATACATATCATACATAGAACCTTCCATTAAATATTGGGGAAGGAAAACAGAAGAAAGGGTGACATAATATGCTCATTAAGTTTAACAAAAAATATATCAATAATAAGAGTGAATAAGATAGTAATAAGGGTATTATAGAAAAATAAAGTGCATAATATGAATGTAAAATATTCATACTCATAAATATTAGATCATAACATTTATAATTAGGTGATATCAAGAAGCATGATTAAAAAAGGTGTAAATGAAATAATCTCCATTAAGGATTTAGAACATATGCATATGAAATTATAAGAATAGGAAATAATAACAATCTGAATAGAGAAATTCAAAATCAATACCATGTATAATATTATGATCGTAGTTAGAAGAAATTGTACTCAAACATCAAAATGTGAACATAACTATTCACAATATTTTCCACTTATAATATTTCAAGTTGATCTAGTCGAAATAATAAATACATATCAAAATGGGAAATCATATTTTAATATTCATATATATTATTGTTTTAATAATCTCATTAGTTATCTATATCAAATTACTTAATTCATTGTAGGGATAGAATGGACCACCTATCACAAAATAATATTTTATTCATATATATTCCATAAGATGATGAAAAAATTTATTATTTTTTCATTTCTTAACAAAAGAAAAATAAAATGGGTTTAAAAAATATTTCATCATCATAATCAATAACCATCTAGAGAAAGAATAATTATGGTATCATTGGTACATATCTCCATTAAACTATATGTAATATCAATTATTGATTTTTTATATTAAAATCCTATAAAATATTATTAGAACATTTCAGGATGAAAATAACCTATTCATTTTAAAATATATTATCAAAAATCTATAAATTTCAATAATATTAGGAAACAATTTTCATTTAAATGAACAATAGAAAAATTAAAAGAATATTCAATCAAATAATAGCCATTATGGGGGGAAAATATATTCATGAGGTATATGTAAAAACATTGTTTATATTCAAAACTTTGATAAAAACACCTTATTTATAAAATGATATGAAGCTTACATTAAATAAATTTTATTTTAATTAAATTATGTGTAAAAAATTATTTAATAAATCATTAGAGAATAGTAAAAACAGTCCTGAAAATATTTTATTGAAAACATAGACATGGAAGAAAACATCTATTGACTAAAGAGAAAACATAGTTGACTTTTCCTAAGAACATTTTCTCAGTAATTTTCAATACCAAAGTGATGAAAATGAAAGGAAACATGAATAATATAGAATTAATTAAATGAGAAGAAAATATATAGTTTTTAGAGGATATGGATCATATAATTTTTCCTAATAAATACTTAACACAAATAATTCTTAAAAGAAATAAGATTGTAACATAAATCCAATACATCAATACTACTCATTATTCATACAAATTAAATCATCCATTAAATGTGATATAAATTTATTATACATACATTATATAACTATATTCATTAATAATTTACAATGTACCATTAATTTTCAATTTCCAATTATCCTTTTTTTATTAATTAATTCTTAAAATGGACATTCTAGTGAAAACTGGTCTCTTTTACATGCATGATTCAGTTCAATGGTTTCAATACTTGAAACATTGTGACACATTGATCATATTCTGAATCTTAATCTAGAAATAATTATCTTATTTATAAATCATATACAATTTTATAACAATTCATAAAAACTGGTGATAAGAAAATGAATTACGTCACTTTGTAGAGATGGTATTCCATACGTATACATGAGTGTTATATAATTTTTTTTATGGATGGAATGAATAAAAGGTAAATAATATTTATCCTTTAATAAAGTCGTATTATATAATAAATTTTTAATATTTCGTTATGTTTATTTTTATGACCTTCCTTGTGAAATATAAATAAACAAATTAATCAGATCACCTCATAGGGATGGTAGTCAAGATGTACACACAAGCAACATTATCTTTTTCAAATAGGTGGGAAGGTAAGATAGTAGATAATAAATTTTAATTAAAAATTAATAAATTTTTAATAAATATTATATATAACTATTAGGTTAATAATTATAACTAACCATGAATAGCGATGATGAAAAATTATTTTTATCTCTATGTGGAAGTGGCATTCCGCACAAGCGTATGGGCGATACTTTCATTCCTCATTTTATAGATAAGAGGTAGAAAATGGATGTCCTGTAATCATAATAATATTTAATTTCGTTTATGATACTTGATTAATTATTTTAGTATTGATAAAATATATTTTTAGGAAGTATTTTATAAATGAAACAAGAAAAAGATTGGTAAGAAAATATACAACATCTTTGAGGACCCTCCTCTAAATCAATTATAATGGACAATTGGGTTTATCTTTTAAGAATATAATTACCCAGAGAAAGTGGATAGGTAATTTGAGTATATTTTTTTTATTTTTTGGTTTGGATTAAGGGATCATGTGGTGTGGAGAAGGGTGAATTGGGGACACTGTTTTACTAGTTAAGGGAGTTGAAAACATGTAATTATTTTGAACATTAAAATATACTAAAGACACTCGCATTGGAAAGTAGATAAAAATTGTGTCAGGATTGAATATAGGATTATATAGAATCAATATAAATTAATTTAATGTTATTAAAATATAATAATCTTTTGTAATCCATATCTCTATAGTTTAACCCCTCGTTAACCCCTTTTAACCTTTATAATTGAAACGAATTTTTACCTCGGTTAAAATTTAAAATGAACCAATACTAATTTAAACTCATTAAATAATAATTATTATATTATTAAAAATATTTAATCAATTTTAAAAGGTTCAGGTCCTATCTGTACCATAGGTTCATTTTAAAATATGTGTACAAAATGCAACAAATCGTTTTTTAACAAAATTCAATTTTAAGCATAAAACTGAGTTAAACTTCAATAATTACAGGTAAAAACTATTAAGTGAATTATAAAATAAGTTATTTAATATATTATATAAAAACATAACAAAAATTATTCTCTAATATAGATTAATTTAATTTTTCAAGATATATACATAATTGGCGTATAAAAATAGTTTTTTTTAGAAAAACATAATTTTTTAATCTTAATATAATTTAAATTTAATGTCTCAAAAAATAAAAACTAATGAATTAATTTCATACATAGTTAAAAAATACCTTTTCATAGTTTATTTATTCCTATTTATACCCACTAACGCAACAACTAGATGATAATTTCACATTAAATAATGTTATTTCAATTGTATATCATTGTCTTGTTAACTTGATGTTGTGTGTAAAGAATGATATGAATTAAATTAAATTAATTTAAATAAAAATATATCATAAAATCTCATGGTGTTTCAAATTAATTTATTATAACCATATGTGAAATGTTTTTATAGTATTGTTCAAGTAGTTGGTTAAACCAAAACACACATGAACATACCAAAATCAATGGAAGCATATGTTTATGAAAGTGGATTATTTTGAGATAATATAATTATTTGAGAATAATAATTAAATAATTGAGATAATTCTAAGGGTTTTAATATTATATTAATGTTTTTTAATAATAATAATAATCTAGAGGAAAAATCAGTTACATTACTTTGAGGAGGCAGTAGTTTGTACACACCAAAATTATATTTTCGTTACTCTAAATGGAAATGGGGAAATGTGGTAAATAGTTATTTCCATAGAATAATAAAATGTATAATGAAATAAATAATTATTTAATTATACATTAACCAAAAAAATTATATATGATAAATTTAAATAATAAATAAAAGATGTTAGGAAAAATTAGTACTCCCACTAGGGACTTGAGGTTTCCCTTAGAGGACTCAATGGAAATGGAAGGATTATGATAAATTATTATGACTAGAAGCTAAATAAAGTAAAATATTATATGTTTTTTTGTGGAAAATGATTGTTTGGAGAGTTATTTAATGAGTGGTGAGATGACCCTTTTGTAAGTGGTAAGAATGACATTTTTGTAAATATATCCACATTATATAAATTGAGCACATTTTTTACATTTAAAAAAGACTAAAAATTTGATATTAATGTATTAGATATGATTTTTTTTGTCTATAAAAAAATCAACCACTCAATTAGAAATATATGTTTTAACATGTTTGGCCTTTTACTCCTCTATAAGCCCCTTTTACCCTTCTTTTGTGTTTATCACGACAACTAGTTTTTACTTAATTAATAATTTTGAATGAATAAAAAAATTTGGTAAATATTAATTAATTTGTAACAAATAATTCTAATTATGAAATATATTTTATAAAATATAATGATATTTATAAGAAATATTTATATTACCATTAGTGCATCTCTGTTTTCAGATAAAGTTTGTTTTTTGCTATTTTTTTTATATAGGTTGAATTTCCAAAATATTTGATATTCATGATATAAATTTCATTATTATAAAAATATATATGTGTATTTACATTCATGAAAAAATTGTAAATTTTTATAATTAATATTCAAATAAAAGAAATGACTAAAAATTAGGTTTATTCATTATAAAATATAATTTATTTTAATAAAAATTTAAACATGGGTTTTTAAAATTCATAATATTAATTTGAGATGTACAATATTACTCTTTAATAAATATTTTATAATATATTTTTTTATAAATTTTTTAGTTACACTTACATTTTTAAATATTCATAAATTTTATCATTTTAGTAAAAACATAATTTTTTTATAATTAACCAAAAAAGAATTGAATTCAAACAAATATAAAAAATTCATCCAAAGAAAATAATGTCCATATGAATTAAAAATTAAATTAAATTTTAAAAAAATAAAATATCTAAATATCTAAATTTATTATTTATTTTTTATTTGAAAATATAAAATATAAAGAAAAAATGATTTTATTGAAATTTTTTATACATTATGTTTTCATAATAATATTTGATACTATCTCTGAAATTAAATAATTTTAATATATTATTTACTAAATATAAATATTATATATTATCAACATAATATTTCAAGGTTCTATATTTAATATAATTGGATAAAATTCCAAATACTTGTAAAATATAGTTATTTTTGTATTAATAATCATATTAATCATTTTTACCCAAAAATAAACTATTTTTATTTTTTTAATATTATTTATTTACTAGATAGTTTATAATTATAATATTTTTCTTAATAATAATCATCTTATATGTTGTATGTTGTTTTACTTTGTTGCTTCCTTTGATACATGTTATTGATACAATATTTATTTAAAGTAAATCATATTTTGAAATATTAGGGTAATACAATCATAGATACATGTTGATAATTGATTTCCTAGAACTAGTTGATATCCTGTTGAAATAAAGAACATGCCCAGGATCATGTCACATGATAGATTTGATGCCAAGTTCAAGGGTTGCATGAGTTGGTTCATGATAAAATAAATATCATAAATTGATGTAATTCCATCTATAAATTCATATGATGTTTATAAATGTATGAAAAAGACCAATCCATGAAAAATAATAACCCTTGGCCAATATATATCTTAAGAAATTTTAATGTATAAATGTCATATAGTAATGATAAACCCATTATAACTAGATGACATTTTAAAAACACAAAGATAATTAAAAATATATGAAATCCACCCCAATATATCTATATAGAATATTAAAATAGATACAATATTCTAGATTCAATGATCACCCACAAACTAAACTAACACGAAAAATATATTCCATACTAATTATCATGAAAACTTGTATGTAAAAGTATGTATGAGTATATCAACATATTTAGGTTTCCATAATTAAATGTATTGAACCTAAATATTAAAAAATACATTCATAATAATCAAAGTAGTAAAATTTTAGTATCTAATTAAAACTCTATAATTTATTCCTACTCATCAATAAATATGTCAACTCTAAACTAGGGAATAACTGATATCAAGAATCTATAAAAAATAATATAATACCGAATCCATCTGAGATCATGTATAAAATTTTAAAATCAATAACACATTATAACAAAATACATTTATTATATCAAAATCCAAAAAATATATGAAGGTTAATTTTAATGTTTATTCCCACTACCAAGTTCAATGTTACTTCAGTAAAAATTGTATTATTTCCCAGACAAACCCATATGTGTTCAAAGAGTGGGTGAAATTATTGTCAAAATATGAAACTCGATATCTAGGTGGTACCATTTTCACTAATGAAAAATTTCAAGTAGTAACCTCAAACTTGTGTATATCTGATATTGTGGGAGATAGAAGGAAAAATGTAAGAAAAAAGATAATAGAAAAATTGAGAAGTCATATAAGTTGTTCTTTAGCATACATATTAGTGCTTTCATTTAAAACTTAATATCAAAATACATTATTAATATATAATTACTTTTATTATCATTATTTAAAAAACCAGGTCAACCGGGGTAACAAACAGGACTTCATAACATATGATGCCGTATTTATAATAAATTATTTTCGTATAATACAAGTGTTATCGGAGGATCCAATGGGTTATGAGACGTCGAAGATTAGATAAAAAAAATATATTACATTTGAAAGCATTAAATACATCAAGATATTGCAAGAACAATATTTTCCTTTCTATTAGAGCTTGGTAAATTAATCATAATCCTCCTCTGGGATTCTAGAGAATGGGAACATAAATAAGGATGATATCAGATGCACAAAATAGAGTAGTATTCAATAAAGGATTTAATAGCATAAACAAGGAATAAGTTATATGAATGGAATAAATTAACAATATAAATCTATAATCAATTAAATTTAGGGAATTATATATCCATGTGAATAAATAAAAATGTGGAAAACAATAATCATTGGTCTCATACTAACATAATGAATAATGTAAGACATTAAAAACTTTTGGTTAAGGAAATTGCATATACACTATCCTGTCATGGGAAAGGGTATAAGTGAAAACCTAAAATGTTTTTTCTTGTGAGACATTCTTCGTGATATTTCATTCCATTCCCTAGCCACAAAATGATTTAGTCCAAGGAATAAACCATAAGAGTCATCATGTACTTTCATACCAATCCATAACAAATAACTTACTAAAAAACATGGGTATGTATATAATAAGAAATTAAATTATTAAATACATTCTTATTTAATGTAATAATATATATATATATAGATATATATGAACACCCCTTAATATACATAGTAACTACGGGGTATCATTAATGATAAATGAATTACCCTTATTAATGAAATATTTTTGATAGGTTATTTAATATGCAGTGGATTGCCCATTTTAGATTGTAATTGGATTCAAGAGATTACATTGGTAAGAGACCAAGGAAATGATAGGAAAAATCATTCTTCATGGTTTATAAGGGGAATGTGAATATTTCCAAGCTCTTCCCCAAGGAGTGTATGTCCCGGTGTGAATATGTAATACCATTCATCATGCCGAAAACTTATGATTAATTAAATGCACAAAAAACCATTTTTAGGATGATCACTACTAGGTGAATATATTCCACAGTTATGTCCACTATCGAGTATGCATACAAGGATGCATTTTCTAGGAATTTTTTTTATTTTACCAAAATTTATTATGTTTTTTCCACCATGGAAAATATTGGGATTTAAAATTTATTGGGAACACTTGAATAAAATGAAAATTAGGGAAAGATAACAATACATTAATTTGTATACATTACATTTCATTTGTAGTATTTTAATAGTATTCCATTGAAATGTATGAACAACACCAAATGGAATATGTTTCTAAGATAACACGAGTCTTAATGAATGAAAATTGAGATGGAAAACCCTAATTATGGATTAAGTATCAATTAAATCATATCCTGCTAAAATAGAATTTAAATACTTATTTAAATACCATGAATAAATTAGTTTCATGATATAAAATCTCACATGGGTAGTAAATAGTCACAATGTAAATGTATTTATGTGAATAATACAAAATAAGTCTCAAAGATAAAATTTTTAAATGAAAAACCATTAACCATTGTCCAAAATTCCATGAATGTACTTTAAATATATTTTTATAAGTATATGTATCTTAATCTATTAATTTTTTACTTTACTCATATCTATTTTAATTTATACACATAAAAAATGCCAACCCCTTAAAACATTCTACTATATTTTCACATTAGGTGTTTATAGTTCGGGTCATTTGTATTGGATTCACAATGGTGATGTCTGTATTCATTATTATTAAAACTGTAATAATTAATGGTCAATTAATTTTATAGTTAAAGATGATTTATAATGATTTATGATGTTTTAAATTCCTTTCATGAGTATTTTAGTCTATATATTTTAATATGAAATCAATAACAAGCTTGTTTTGATGATTCTTGATTATGGATTAGTGTATTCTAAGTTGAAAAAGTAAATATCTATATAACATAACCAGAATATAAAAATCATCACTTATCCATTTATAATACATTATACTTATAATTATGTTTCGATATTCATTCATGAAATAAATTCATTGTATTTTTCAAGTAGGTTGTTAAACCAATCTAAACATAAACACACCCCTATTAAAGGAATGATAATATGGTGGTTCTATTTTTTCATTATTAAACTAGAAGCACAATGATAATGATAACTTATTTATACTAATAAATAATGGATAAAAATTATTACATAATTTAAATAAATAGTATCCTATTAGCATGATTATTTTAAAATATTGAATTAACGATTACCATTTGTTGATCATATTATTTATAGGTTCTCAAATATTTTATAACATAACATTGATGATATCTTAAAAATCATATTTACCCATTAAATCCATCATTATATAGATCATTGTAATTAGGTGATGGATAACAAAACATGTTCTGTCATGGAGGTGGTAGTCTTCACAACGCACGAAAAACAATTTTTTTTCATAATAGATAGGTTTTTATAAATAAAAAATGATAATACTGTTTTTATAGTAACATTATATTATATAAATTTTATTTATATCCTTATATTAATAGTTATATAAGTAATTTAAATAATATAATTAAGAATAAAATCTATGCATTTAATCATACTCATGTCAGTGATTGAAATTTTCCGTGAAAGTCTCCTTGGAAAAGAAAGAATTATTCTTACTAGTAGTAAATGTCAATTATTGGATGTAGGATAATATTATAGGTTGATAAATGTGTCATATTCTCGATATAAAATTCAATGTATTGGTGAGTGTTAAAGTGGTGGGAGTGTTAACCTTTTATAAAAAAACTGAAGGATAGTTTTTGGAGTAACCCTTACAAATTAAATGCTGTAATGTTATGATTCAAGTTCAAAAGAACAAAAAATATAAACCTTATTTAGATCTAGTGAGTGTGGTTAGAAAATATTAAGAAACACTCTTATTTAATTCAGCATTCATTGGTTTATGTTTTTTTGTTTTAATCATTAATTTTTACCCTAATTAAATTTTACCATAGTAATTAATTTTTTACCATGGAAATTATTTTTAATGATAAATATTAATATTAAACCATTTAACTAATTTGATACAAATAATTTTAAATTTGAAAATAATTTTATCGAACAAAATTACCAAATAGGTGAATAGTAAAAATTGAATTAAACACACTTAATCATGTAAAAAATAATTTTTTTTAAAATAAAAATTTAAATCATTAAATTAAAATAAAAGATAAATTTATCAAATACACTTATTCTAATTCTATTAATTGATTTATTATAAAAAATAAAAGTTAATGAGGCTTTCAAGGTAAGATATAATTCAGTCTTCTTTGAAAATAATTGATTCAAAGTAAAAAGAATTTTTTTTATTAATTTAACATTTTAGTTAGATCAAAAAATGTTAGACATATAACTTATGTTTTAGAAGTATATTTTAACAGAATAATGATATTCCTTATTCAAATTTTATTACTTAATTGCTTTTTTAAACTTATAATTTATACTTATATAATAGTAATTTCATACAATTACATGTTTCATGAAATCCTATTTTTTGAATAAAAATCATCATCTTTAGATAATGATGAAAAGATATACTATGGTAATTGTGATATGTTAAATTCAGAAATGAAGTTAATATAGGCAATTTCAACTTCAAAATTTTAAATTCTATTTAAATTCCTGAATAAAGGATCTTTAGAGTGTGAGTCGTTCGATAGATTCAGGATGTAACATTTTATTTATATGGTAGCACGTCGATTATAACATTCTCTACCCCTTAAATAATTTTATCCTTCAAATTGGGATATATATTAATTATTGAAAAATTTTGGGTATTACTACAACGTATCAGCTTCAGGATATCAATATTCTTCTTCTTGGATGTGATTTCATCCTAGGTCTGTCACCAATTTATTTGTCTTATTATAAAATAATTCCAATATATTTATAATAATGTGGAAACTCTCCAAAATATCAAGGAAGTCAATATATAACCCTATTCCCATTGAATTGATAACATGAATTGGATCGATAATTTATTTTCTATGTAAGGAATTATGATATACGTGATGAAATTTAGAATGATAGAGTGGAATACTAAACAACATTATAAAACTCCAATCAATTATAGTATTTCAAAATAAGAAACATACCAAGGGATAATATCAATCTTTAAAAAAATATTATTAGACTTATCCCTGATGAAACCGTTATTCATCCTTGATCCCAAACTCAAAATTCCATTTATTTCCTTTGATTCCCAGTATAACCCTTTGTCCAGATCTGAGGAGGCATTAATATCATTTTTAATAGTATATAACTTAACATTCTTCTCTTCCACGTGCACTGGACCAACTAATATTTTTTTCTAACTTCTTACCACTAGGTTATAATATGATAGTTTAAATACTATATTTTTTTTAATAATTTTAAATGAACGAATGAATATTTTCAAAGCTAGGTGTTGAGATGATGCGGGATTATGAGGATTGGTGAAGACGAAATTGATAATATTAAAATATTAAATATATTTTTTCAAACAAATGAATTTTTCATAAATAATTGAATATCTACTAAATTATTTCTTGAATAAAAAATATGAGACCAGTTTTGAATATGGGGCATGGGGTTTACGATAGGCACGACATAATGCTGATCAGTGTCGTGCATCCAATTATGGAAGCCATTGGCAAGAGTTTTTCATTACAATAAATATATAAATTATTTATTTTGTCTTATTTAAATCCTAACTAAATAAATTATAAATTCTATTATATCACAATTCACTAGAATCTTCTACATAAACACTAGAAGAATTTACAGAAACTATGAGGACCTTCATTTTTGAATCTGTATTGGATGACAAACGATGGTCAGATTAAAGTAGAACAATGGGAAGTGAACACAATTGATCATCATTATCACAGAGAAGATATTACTTTTAAATGATTGATCCTGAATATTGGTAGGTAATATTAAATATGGATTTCTCCCTTTATATTAAATTATTGATCATGTATTTATTATCATTAATTTATATGCGATTTATTTATCCCTTTGTATTAGCCATGCTACCATGTCGATTAATTGATCCCTATAGCTTATTGTTTTCCATTATATCGAACCATTTATATAATATTGGTCAAAAATGTATGGAATATGATGGTTTAATTTTTTCTTATGTTTCCCCTCTTTATTCATCATGATCTTCAAAATTGTCCTATGAGGTCGTAGTTCGACATTTGTGAGTCAGGTTCGAACGTTATTGAACTTCATAATTCATTTTGGTACAATGAATGTCACATGGATGCATATTTAGTGTAATGATTGATTAATGTTGTATGATATAGGTTATAGTACATAGATTTTGGCTTGATAGGGGAACAATATTGAGCTATAGGCACATGGGAGGTGTGTCCGGGAAAGTGTGGTTGTTGCAGATGGATGTGGATGGTCTTCCGATAAAGAAAATACAAAATTCAATTTTTGTACTATTGTGGGGGGAAGTGTGTGTAATTATAAATTTTAAAAAAAATAACATGTGGTATTTATTTTATTTTTTAATAATAACTATGTTTAATATTTATTATTATTTATAATAATAATGATGAAATTTAATAGTAGGTGTAATCTTGTTGGAGGAGGGTCTCCTGTGTGTGCGACCGGGGAAGTGATCCATCTTGATAATTCATTTACACCTTTTGTATTGATGTTTTACCATTTATAATTTATTAAAATAACAATTAAATTATTATTATTTAGGAATAAATGGGGAGTTTAGGTGACTAGAATTCTAGTGAAAGATGTGAAGGATTACCTCACACGCATGGATACTGGGTATATCATTATTATATATTATAATAATGATACAGGTAATAATGATATTATTATAATTATTATACATGTATTGAAATGTAAATTCTTCTTAATGTGTAAAATTAACAAAAATTCAATGTAATTGTGACCCTGACATTGAGTTAGTCAATTCAAGACCAATTTTTGGTTCCTTTTTCAAACTTGTGGCTTAGGACCACGATGTGACGTATGTATGTGTTATTTAGAAATGTATTTTTTACCGGGTTTATAATTTGGGAATGTAAATATCATATCATTAGTGTTTTTATATGATTATCACAACTGAGTGATCCATTTGGCCATTCATGGCCATTTGCGATAACATATCATTATATTGATGTTTTAGTATGATAGACCAATGACGAACCTTGTGCACTCATCATGATTTTTCAAACAATTAGTTTTTGGATTATGAGTATCCCATCCCATGAGTTTTTATATAATGAACATGATGGAATCCTTTATAGTGTTTTGGATAAATTATGTGTAATTTTGTGAGACCGATGCTTTTGTAGGCGATGCTTGATAAAAGCAGTGATCAAGTAGGATCAAAAATAAGATTTTTGGGTTGGGAACTCCCACTGTTGAACAAGTGTGTGGGTCCCCATAATACTTTCACTTTTTTTAGCATCACCTCATAATGTTCTCTGGTTTGGGTCCTTTACCTACTGCATGGATCCACCATATAGACTAGGGTGTGGGTCCTCTATCTTCCTTTTGAGTGGAATGCCTTGATTCACAATGGCGTGGGTCCTCTAACTTCTGAGTGGAACCCCTAACAAACATGGGAATGGGTACTCTATCTACAATCTGATTGAAATCCCCCTGACACAGTACGACATGGTTCCTCAATCTTCCTTTCGATTGGCACCCCCTCAGGCACTATGGCATGGGACTTCTACCACCTGTGTGGAACCCCCTAATGCACTAGAGTGTGGGTAATCTATCAACCCTTTGTGTGGAACCCCCAAACATAGTAGGGTGTGGATATTCTATCAATCTAATGATAGGAACATTCATATCATACTAATGAATGATACCTTAACTTGAATATTTTTCCCCATCAACTGTGTGGATCAGCGGTGTGGTGTGGGTCATCCATATGGTTACATTTTCAGACATTAACGATGTTGGGATGTCGAGATAGACTTCTTAGAGATGTTGGAAGAATCATTTCCGCATTACAGTTTATGAGATAGAGCCCAAATTTCTATCAAATAGAGGTTTCTTTTATTAGAATTTATCTAATTTCATGGGTTTTGGTCCCCTCTTTCTTAGGGTTGAGTTGACCACTTCTATCATGGATTCTATTTCCCTCTCTTTACTTTTAAGGAGTCCTATTAGGCATGTATAAACTCACCCATGCATAGGATTTTACTACACATTTCATTTTTTACCTATAAAATGAATATATTGATGGTGATTTCATAGGATCATAGGGTAACTCAAGGGAATATACTACATATTTTGGTTCGTCTTGGAGATCAGGGGTTGGGCTCTCTCTGATAATTTATATTCTAGTTGTTGTCAGGTAAAGACATCTTTTCTGTATGGGTGTGTCTTTTTTCTATTATGTTTTATATTATAATATCTCACTAATTTATATTTCTTATAGTTTTAATGTATTAATGAATTTTTACTCAAGAATTTACTCTATTTTATTATTATTCCTCTGCACTTCTACATGGAGATAGTTGGGTGGGAATATACATGTTATTTAGAAAACTGCATCCCATTTTTGTTATGCTTTCTCAACACTTGTCTCGATCACCTGGCCTATGGAGGTGGGTTTTGGGTAGTGGCAACCCACTCTTCCACCAAACATGTGTGCCTTAGTGGGTTAGGTCATTACACAGTGGTATCAGAGCAGTTCTTCACCCAGGATAGTTTTTGGAGTTTTCCCCTTACAAGTATTGTTTAGTATTTAGTGAAATAGTGTCAACATGTATTAATTGTGTCTTTTAGGATAGAGAACACAGTGTTGGTGAGACCACTAAAATATCCATAGACAAGGACTTTAACTACATAAATATTAACTCATAATTCTAAAAAAATAGTTGTACAGATCAATGGTGCATGGATCATTTAGGATTGGGTCCGTTGAATTTATTTATTGAGTTAGCTCCATCAATATGCTCATTTTTTATGGTATGTATTGATAAATTTCTAGATTTATCAATGAAGATAATTATCTTTAATTTAAATACATTGTAATGATGAATAATGGTTGAGTATTGAGGCCTCAATATAATGACCCACCCATGAGTTGTATTCTCCAGGAGGGAACTGAGTATTGCTAAAACATGTTGAGTAGTGCATGGATCCTTCATTGGATCATTTATAAGATCATCAAGATTTTTAAAAGTTCATGGATCTAGAATTAAAAGAAAATGGTACACTAAGGATTAGTGTATTACACATGTTATAGGGATGAAGATGAATGTGGTTTTGTGATGAGACATACCCTTAGGTAGCAGAGGTTAGTGTCAAGGAAAGGGTTTTTGTTTTTTAGATTGTGTAGACCCTGATCAATCAGATGGTTATATCACAAAAAACCTTCTTTATAGAGCAATTGTGGCTCCTGAGGTATCGAAATATGATGCACATGTGTTGAGAATGCATCAAAGATCTTGGAAATATATATCTCTTAGGTTTTATGGTGAGATAGACTCCCACTTCTCATGTGTTAAGGCATTTCCATGGGCATATTTTAAGAGTGTACAACATAGATTTGATCCATCCGGATGGGGGTTCTAGATGAGGGACTTCTCCTGAGTGAACTTGGGAAATGGTAAAACCATGTGTTGGTAATTTTTTCGTTGCCTTAATACAAACAATACTGAAGGGACCTTCCCCCAATTATACATGTTCTTGTGAAAAAATTATAAAATATGAGTATGATTTAGTGATTCCAAAAGTAGATAATGTTGAGTTGTGGTGGGAATGTTCTCGAACTTGTAGAGAAGGGGAATCATGAGACCTAGTGTGTTTTTTGCTGAATGTTTAGAATTATTCCCCAAGAGTAAGATGATATCTTGATGCTGGTTTTTTGATGGGTTTCACCTGATTTGGATGAATACATGGGGGAAGTATCCATCGTTGAGATTTTATTACCTCAGTTCCTAGAATATGGAGGCAAAGGGGATCTTAGAGTTTGACAACATGAAGGGTTATAACTATCTCCATGCTTGAGAGGTTGATTTATTGGGCATGGATTCCTAGATCAATTTTGGTTTTTTGATTTCATGGTGATACAAATTAGCGTGTTGAATGACCCACCACAGTTGACAAGACTTGTGAGCCGGATCCTTATCCTTTTTTAGATTATTTCAAGGTATACCACTATGATGTCACACCTATGACCATTTCATTAGATTTGGAGTATATAGGAAATAAGAGGATGGATATAGGAATTTTATGAGATTTCTAGTAATATAGAAGATCTTATGATGCATGTTTCTAATTTCGAGGGTATACAACTCTGGATATTTCTTCTTAGACATGGGAGATACAATGGACACCGTCTTGGTTGAGGCAACATAATCTCGAGGGGACCCTTGGGTGTGTCCATAGATGTATATGACCATATTGAGGATTTCCATCTATTTTTATCCAATAATTTGATGGATTAGTTTCCCCTATGGATGAGGATGTTGAAATATACTTACAATCGATGGTTGTTACCCCTCTGATTCATTTATAAGAAAAAGATACATAACTTGGGGATATTATTAGAGAGATATTGCATAACTGGATGTCCGTTTTATATGGTTTTTATGTATTCCATAATGGTGGGGAGAAGAAAATCCTTGTTTTACGAAAAGTTGGTATAACTGGTCATGCAATAGAAAGAGGAATTTTGGATATTTTTTCCCTTAATAGTACACCTTAAATAAGGGTGATTATATCAAGATCCATTGGATTTGGGTTTGGTGGCCATGGATGTGACATATTGTTGCTGTTTGTAACTCTCAAAATCAAACATGAATAGAGATGGAGATCAAGGTTTAGGGTGGAAGTGGTAATAATATGGTGTATTTGGTTCTCATTAAGTTAATTACATGTTTGGAGAGATTTCATGATGCTACTTGAGTGATCGAAGGCTTACTCACTAGGATGACAGTCTTCGTTCTCATATGAGAGTAGAGCACATTGGAGAGGTTAGGATTCCTATGAACCCATGATGTAGTCTATCTTTATATAATTTTCTTGATGATAATTTATACCATGATTCTCACATAAACATCATGATTATAGGGAATATGTCATAGGTGTCTGGGGATCAGCTGTACTTGAGCACAATGTTTCTACCCCAGATAGATGACCTTGGAGAAAAGAATGTTCAGGTTCAAGGTAAAAAGATTTTTGATTCCGTATTATATTTTTTCCATATATAGGAGGATCAAATTCCATCATTAGAGTAGGGATCACAAAATTTATCACTCCACCATTAATGTAGCCAAATTTGAGGCTATATATGGGAGACCCTGAATGTCACCACTATGCCAGTTAGAGCCAGCAGGAATCAACACGTATAAGAATATAGTTGGTGATAATGGTTGATGTTAATGGGGTAAAGTTCATCTAGGGTAAGGATAGGGCTTCCCAAAAAAAGGTACGGGTCCTTTTTGTCTAGATGATGGTGTCCTGAGGAAGGTGTCCTTTGGATTTTGATGAGGAGATAATCTATCCCAAGATATCCATCCATGTCGAGGATCATAGGGATTTGGATAGAATGAAGGGATATATCTAAGTAATATAGTAACTTTTCTAGTTATCACATAATATTAGAGAGGTGGTGTACCATTTCACCATATTATTGCATCTACACATTATTCTTGGTGTTTTTCACCTGTCGCACCCGAGGATACATGGGCATGTCCCATTGTAGAATGTCAACATTGATGAACTGTGTTGGGGGTGTGAAATTTCCTTTTGAGGTACCAAGTGGTGGATGTGAAATATGTCTATAAGCTCATTTTTGGGCATCTGGTTCCCTTGGGTGCATGATGTAAATAGTATGAGAGCATGCAGGAGAGCTCCTTGGAGTACGAGATCCAGATGCAGTTGTTGTATTCCAAAATTTTTATTTAGTTTTTGATTCTTGGGGATAAAAATCCTCAATTATTAGAATAATATAAATTATATTTTTCCATCAATGAGTTTGAAATATATTACTAAGTATATTTTGATCCAAGAACTAAGATGACGTGGTATTCCAAGGCCCAGTGATCCTGGAGTTGATATTTTAGAAATATTAAAAATATTAATAGAATGCATGTGATGTATTTTATAAATAATGTAATATCTCATTAATATAGTCTCAAATTGAAAATATATGAAATTGGATGAATCAATAGTATAGTTATTTTCGGAATAATGACCCAGGGTTGATCAGTTTTGGACGCTCGGATGAACCAACCACTAGCAGGGACATTTAGTTAAAATAAATAAATAAGATATTAATTTATTTTATTATAATAAATAAATATATTCTCTATAAATAATACAATAGAAAAATTTTCATGGGATACCCACATAAAATATATATGAATTGAGATTATCAATAATGATACTTTCTAAATAATTAGGATAAGATGATGAATGATGATCATATTGAGGTTAAATGGTGGGAAGCGAATGAAGAAGATCATCTTCATAACCAGTGAACACATTCATCACCACTGATCAATCCTAAATTGAGTTAGGGATCATAAATTGTTGTTTGGAAAATTTTGAATAAAATATGGATAAATTGTTAATTATCTTCTTTTGATCATCAATATATTTTTTCATTTGCATGATCCTTGCTTCTTTATTGTGTAATTGATCTGTTAGACTCCTTTATTCCCCTCATATCACCCCATTTAAATAATTGTTTTCTAATAAGACATGGAAAATGATTTTTCTCTTTTTAAATTTGTTTTTTCCTATCCTTTTATTGTGTTATTCACTATTATCCTACAAGGCCACAGTTTGACATTGCCGGGGTGGTTCCATGAGTGATCTAACCACAAGATTTGTTTCTATTGAACAAACGACCTATATATTGATAGTTAGAAGAAATAATGAATAATGACTAGGGAGAAAAGCGATAATCCTTTGATATGAGATTCATTGGGGTGATGGGATAAAGCATCAGGTGAACAAGAGATTTCTCAGGTGATGTGAGGCTGCTAATGATGGATGTGGTTAGATTTCCAATAAGGAATGAACCAAATGAAATTTCTAGTTGGAAGTGGACAATGGTGTGTCTTTTGAGTTTTTTTAATAATGCTCGAATGTCCTGAAGGCCTTCATTTTTATTGGTTTTTGATAACCCTCCTTTCAAGGGATGAGGGGGAAACCTTACAAGGCCCATTGGCTAAGAGATTACAAGGCCCGTAGGTTTAGGAGATTACATGACCCAAAGGTCTTTGGTAATTAAACAAAACTATATATAAGGAACATCCCATCCCCAGCATCTGTGTCATGATAGTAGCTCTCCACCTTTGCATGACTATCTGGCAGGCTTCCCGTGCAGGCACAGGCAGATACCGATGACATATCCATAACAACCTATTTTGTTAATTGTTATTTTCAATAATAATAACATGTTATATTTATTATTATTATTATTATTATTAATGATGATGGAATTTAATAGGTGGATCCATCTTGAGAGTGGAGTATCTCCTTTTAATGTGACATGGTAAGTGAGTCATCATGAGAATTATTTTCCCCCTTTGTGTGGATGTTTTATATTTTATAATTTATAATAACAATAATAATTAAACTATGATTAATGAGGAATAAATGGGGAGTTTAGGTGCCTGCAATTCAAGGGAAATAAGTGGAGGAGTTCCTAACACACATGGAAAATGGTTATTCCATTAATATATATTTTAATAGTTATAATAATAATAATGATATAATTATTATTATTAAAAAAATTCTAATGTATCTTTTTTATTTAGTTTCATATTTATGAAAAAATTTCAGAATTATGAACTCAGCATTGAGGTGGTCAATTCAAGACCAATGTTAGGAACCTTGTTCAGACTTGTGGCTCAGGCCCACGAAGTGATGTTTGTATGTGTTATAAAAAAATATGTTTTTATCTGGTGTCATAATTGGGAAAGAAAATGTCTTAATTTTTTTTCAATAAGATTCACAATGGTATAACCCATTTGACCATTCATAGACATTTGTGACAATATATCAATGGATTAATATTTTTTACCAATGGAATGATGGTAAGTCTCATGCACTCATCAGGATTGGGGCTTGACCTGTATTTTGGCCCATGTGTAGTCTCTAATGATTTTCGTTACTATAGAGAACTTTATAGTAGAATTTGTAGTGTATTTTGATTTATTATATAGAGTTTTATGAGAGTGGTTTTTATTTTGGAAATGCTTTAGGATGGTAATGATTGAGTACGGTCATCATAGAGAGGCTAGGGTGGGAAACATACAATTCATACTAGGGTGTGGCTTCCTCATTCTCACTACACTGGTTTGAATGGAACCTCCTCAATGCAATAGAGAAAGGGTCTTATACCTTCTGAGTGGAACCCCCTGGCACACACGTGCATGGGTCCTCTATATAAGCATTGAGAGGAACTTCCCAACACACTGTGGCATGGGTGATCTACCTTATATGTGTAACCCCCTCAGACGCTAGAGTGTGGTCCTCTACTGTCAGAGTGGAAACCCATTACACACAATGGCATGGTTAATCTGTATACATTTTGAGTAGGACCCCCCATGATTCTAAAGTGTGTGGGTCCTCTAATTTCTGAGTGAGACCACTACGAAAAACCCGGGTGTGGGTCCACTATATTATGAGAGGTACCCCACTCACAAACTAGGGTGTGGGTCCTCTATCAACCTTTTGAGTGGTACTCCCCAAACACACTAGGGTGTGGGCCCTCTATCTGTTTACTAATTAGAATGAAATATCTTAAAATGGAGTGGTTCCTATACCTAGTGATTATATCCATAATCTATATGACATATTGGGGATGTGTTAGTGATGCATGAGTATTTGTAGGGATTCTCTTATAAATACTTTTTTAACCAAATCATTGAATATAGTGCACACTCAGAGTCAGTCGCTAGGAGGTAGCTCACAAAACACCATATTTATTTTCTCAATATTCATATTTTAAAATATATAATATTATATTATAAAAATAAGTGGGTTTTAAAGGAGAATGGAATATATATATATATAATTCAATGAAATATTGAATGAACACCTAAATAATATTGTTAGACAGAAAGGAGATCCTCTGTGGAGAATACCCAGAGTGAACCTTTATCATCTATTTATTAGTTTCAAATTTACATAATGAATAGACTAAATCATATCCCTTAATATACTCTTATAACAATATTTTTTGATATAGAGTGTACTCAAGAATCATCGAGTGACCACACATCCATATCTTCGATCGATGGAAAATATAAGAGAAGTGGGAGTTGAACCTCATGTGACAAGTGGAGGCACAAAGGCACCTTACCCATTATTATCACCCTTTACCTAAATATAAAAAAATAATAAATAATAAATAATATTGTACAATGATTTGGGTTCAACAATAGATTGATCCCTCTGGAACATCCTCAGGTTAGTCACTCATGATCATGATTTTTAAAGAGAATAGTGTAGAAGAACGGGGATGAATCACATAATAATTAAAATATGATAATGAGTAGAATAAGAAGATGAATAGAAAAATATATCAAAAATTATTAATAATACTACCTGTAAAATAAACTATAAAACTATTAAAAATTTCCACATAGGGTTTTAAATTTTTTGATAAGGATATAGGGTTACATTTTTATAAGCCAAATGGGTGAGTCTTTTGGTTCAAAAATTATTCCTCTAAAAGTTTGAACATATTTTACTGCATTAATTACCGAATTAGATAATATAGAATTCTTGAGAATTTATTCCAAATTCTCTTGTGAGTTTTTTCTCCATAGTTTAGCTCCATCGTCCATGTCTATAATAAGGTATGACCAAATTACTAAAAAACTTTTTTATGGATGAATCTCCCCTAAATCTTCTTTCAATGTTGAACATCCAATTGATACCTTAATGAGTTAATGACTCCATAAAATTTCTTGGTGAAACACATCAATGAATTATATTTTAAATTTTTTTGTAATAACCTAAATTTGAGTTATGTATCCCAATTTATTCCTCAATTAATGAGTCTGGGTCCACTCTTTCTACCTAAATAATTTTCTAATATGATTGATTTTGTCGGGCCTCTACTTGCTCGAATCTTTTCTTGGTCCAAAATAAAAAGTATATAAAATATATCAAGGAAACCAAAAATAATAATCATTAAAATATAATTAATATTTTAAAATGTATTCCAAAAATACAAAAGTGATTAAAATATGATAACTTTCTAGAATTAATTAGTTTTTACATTTTTGTACAAAATACACCATAAGTCCAAAATTGATGCAAATAAGCTCAAATTTGTAAATTTGGAGTTATTGATTAATTTAAATACCAATAAAAATTTTGAAAAATATTATTTTTATGAGTTCCCCCATTCTTAATCCCTGATTTTAGTCGAGTATAAAATTTCAACGTTGAATTCATAGGGAATCAATGTTACCAATATTCAAATTCCAATGCAATAAAATTGTACAATTTTCCATGTCGAATAATATCTTCAAAAATAAACATAAAATATTAAAAAAAAATTCTCATTTTTCAAGAAAGAAAAAATTCTATTCATTTTTCTATTTCCCATTTGAAAATTATCATACTTCTCCTTTCATTTAATCCAGTTTCTTAATTAATTATTAACAAACATGAAAAATCATAATATAAATCTAGTTTCCATATTTCCTATCATATATAATGATAAAATTCAAGTATATTTATGATCATATCCTAATAATGTGATATTTATCCATAGTATCAAAACTAAATACTATATCCACTTTATAAAGAATGAAGTCACAAAAATCACAAGGGATTTAATTAAAGTTTCAAAAGTCTCTAATCTTTAAGGTTTGTAGAAATTAAATATTAATGGTAAAGGTGGAGGTTAATAACTAATTTAATTTCTATGATATAAAAGCAAAATCTAAATGAATTACTCCATTCAAAGTAGCAACTCCCAGTTACTCCAAACATTCCATGAAAATGTCATGAATAATGAAATTATAATGAATGATGTGCACCTTCATGAATTTATCATTAGTTTTATTATTATTTTTTCATTTAAAAAGTGAATTTTTTTTTTCATTTTTTACATTTTAAAAATTTATACATATAATAATACCCACAAACACCAATGAACCAAATATCATAAAAATCACTAGTCCAGTTATGGTGATTAATAGTTTTTTTGAGTCATAACACATTTTTTTTCATTTTTTTGGTTTCCAATAAGGGAAAATAATCAAGGACATTAAATGAATAAAAAAAATTCTTTATTACCATAATAGTACCCCAACACATTCTCATTAGATTTAATCACATCCCTTACTCCTTGTATCCCTTCACCTCCACACATTAAAATTAAAATATCAGGTAATCACCAAGTGTAGGGTTAGATTTGATAAAAATGGAATAAAACATTGCTCATACATATAAAGGTTATTCATGGTCTCTATGGGATAAAGTAGGATGGATGCAAACATGGTTTTTATGTATAAGGTATTTTCAAATGATAAATCAATAATTTTAATTGTGCTTTTATGTACTCATAACTTTGAAAAGTTGAAATTCACGTTTAGGTAGGTGAACTATCCTAAGATCACTAAATAAATATTCTCAAGATAAATAGGAATTAAATGGTCTATAAATCCTCTAATGAATGAGACATATGATTTGGGACAATCACAAAAGTTATGATTAATAATAAAAAATAAATCTGCACGAATTTTAGAAATTCAAAGCATTTAAATTGTAGTGAAATATTATTTACATGAATGAATTAATTCCCTCAAATGAGGATTCCTCATTTTAATACTCATGTTTCAATTTAATCGTTCAATTTCCAATTTTACATATTAAATTTCATTATCATTGAAATCTAAAACATGGAATCATACGATTCCTAAGTAACTCATGTCCCCTAGATAAGTCATGTAATGAATAAATCCATATATGGGGACATAATTTTTTATAAAACCTAAAAACATGATAGGTAAATAAATGTAAGGAGTTTAAAATAATAAAATTAAAATTTAAATACCTTTTTAAATGAGGCTTACTCCTATCTACAACTTGGATATTTGGGGATTCCTTTTTCCATCATGAACCTACAACATAGAATTTCTCAATTGACCAGAAGGATCATTTGATTTAATTTAAAAAAGATAAGATGGAGTGGGTTACATTCTAGAGTAATCCATAAGACAAAATTTGAAATATAAATTCCTAGAAATCATGAAAATATAAATCCAAGTATAGTCCCCCATGTGGGCCTGAAATGTTTACAACCCCCATAGGGAAGTACTAGATGCTATCCAAAGTCTGATGGTGGGTGGGGAATCTTGGATTTGAACCAAAACATACTATTTTTACCAAATTTTAATTATTTCTTCTTGGTGAGAAATGATCCATGGATAGAGTGTACCAGATCCATCACCATCACAATTATGTTCATCTTTCATGGCAGGGGTAGCATGAAGTATATTTCATCCTCCTTTGTTGCTACTTATGAAACCTCATCATTTTACAATTCATTATCAAGAAGGGTCTTATGAAAATAATAATCAAATAGAGATTAAAAATTGAAATTTAAAAGTGTTCCACTCACCTCACTAATAAGAGGCCAACCATCTCGTCTAATCATGACACCATCAAACCCTTTTTGGTTATCCAATAACTATTTAAATAACATAAAAAATATCATATTATCATCCAATAAGGATTATATTGGGAATAAATTCAACCTAAGAGTATATTTGGTTCAATCCTATGGTGTTTACCAAAATAAGAGTAGGTTTGAATGTTTATGATTGAAGTGCATTGTGTTGCATTTGTTGTCAATGAGGTTGTCAATGAGGCATGTTGTTGTCTTACAATGAATGGAAGTCAAGGATTGTCAAGATGTGAATGAAAAAGGTTGTGATGGTGTTGGTGGTGAAGGAGAATGGCCATGGAACTTAGAGGAGTGTCACTTAGGAGATTCACTAAGTGGCATTGGAGAATATGGTTGAAACATTCTCCATGTAAATCTGACGATTGCTGAACTGATCTTTAAGTTCTAAGAACTTGTATCAACTGGATACAAAGTCACAACAAAGTTAGAAGACCATGCATTGTATTGACAATGCATGAGAAGAGGAAGATGATCCATCCACACCTCCTAAGTGGATGAAGTGAGCTGAAGAAGTCCATGCACTATTATTTAGTGCATGAGAATTAGAAGAAGCCCCAATTGATCTCTGATTAGATCAATGAAGCACTTTGAATACTTTAAGTGATTCGGGAGTTCGGTTGAAGATGAAGAACCTTCAAGAATTTCCATTCCTAAGTGATGAACATTTGTTTAAGAAGTATGGAGGAATTCTAAGAAGAAGAAGAATAGAGATGGGAAGAAGAATGGCTTAGAAGAAGAAGGAGGCATTTGGCATTTGGCATGTTTTAATATGGAGAAGGACTTTGTTTTTACAAAGTCTAGGTTCTGTCCTTTGCCAAAAAATTGGCCATCTCAAGCCAGCCCACGGGTTCAACCCCACGGCTCATATGGGCACTAGGCGCCACGCCCATGGGGGATCCCATGGTGCAAGCTCGAGAGGCAGGGGGGCCGTGTATAAGCCCCCGAGGGCACGCAGTGGTTAAGCCCGCGCGCCCGGAGAGTGCATGGTGGGCGCTAGGAGCGCGCCCGCAGGAAGCAAGAGTGGGCGCAGAGCGCGCCCGCAGGGTGAACACGGTGCGGGGCGGCACCGTGGAGGGAGAGAATTCAATTGCCGGGATGAGGGAGCGGCAGGGTTATTAACCGCGGAAATTCCGCGAGAGAATTCGATGTGGGACGCGCGATTTTCACCGGGAACGAATCCCAGCCGCACGATTCATCGCGCGCTCGATCTGGACCGCCCATCTAATCCGCCGCGGCCCAGCCTGATCGCGGCCGTCCAAATATTTAATCCAACGGCTCTCCGCGCGTCTTCTTCCCCGCGCCATGCGAAGCCACCCGCGACGTCCCCGCATGAACCAGAGCCTCCCGAGCAGTGTTCTCGAGCTCCCGGCCACCATTTCCTAATCCGAAGCCTCCATTGAGATCGTCTGGCCTCCACGAACACGATCATGCAATAAAAAAGGCATGCATGCAACAGATGGAGAATTTCGGTCGAGGCCGAGGCAAACGAAGTTGCCGAGGCCTTGAGGGTTCGTGCCTTTGCATGGGATAAAAGAGACGAAGTCCGTGCATGCGTTCTAAGTCGCATGCACGTGGAGGAACCCGAATAAAAAGGGGAGAACCCGCGTTGAAACAGTGGAAAGAAAATAAAGATTGGAAAGATTTCAAAGATGCGAAATCTTCGGGATTGAAGTTATCCCACGCGGAAGATTTGAGGCGTTTCTCTGCCTATAAAAAGAGAGGTCGAGGCTCTCATTTTGCTTGCTGATCCTTTGTTGAAGATCCGGAGTCCCGTGAGAGCACAGTTGCTTCGCGAAGAAGACCCTGCGCGCACCACTTGCGCGGCAGCAGCCCGAAGCCATTCTTGGCTTCGTGTGTTCCTTTTGCGCACCTCTTGCGCGAAAGAAGAGAAAGGGAGTCCCCTGTGCGCCTTCCTTGCGCGACAGGAAGACCCGTGGCCGCATCCTTGCGCGCCCGTGGTTGCATCCTTCTCTGCCCGCGGACTTGCGCGGCAGGAAGTGTTTGCGCGAGCCTTGTGCACTTTGAGGGCTTGCCCGCGGCATTTGAAGAAAGTAGAGGTCGCACCCTTGCGCCTTGTGACCCTGCGCGGCAGTGGAGTTGAGTGTTCGGGCTGTGTGTGCAAAAAGAGAAGAAGGCAGTGTGTGTGCAAAGTGGAGAACCCAAGCCGTAGCTTTGTATGGGTGAAGTGAAGACCACACCTTTGTGTGTGTGTGCATAAGTGAAGAAGGACACATTTAAGTTAGTGTGCAAGAAGAGGAGAACCCGAGACCACACCTTGGGTGTGTGCAAGTAAAGGCCGCAGCCTTGGGTGTGTGTGAAACAAGAAGACCCTACGGTATTGTGTGTGCAAGGAGAACCCGAGGCCATATCCAGTGTGTGTGCATTTGAAAAAGAGGCAGTAGCCTTTGGGGTGTGCATCTAGTGAAGAGGCCGTATCCTATTAGGTGTGCAAGAATTAGTAGAGGCCGAGACCACACCTTGTGTGTGTGTGCAAAGAGGAGGAAGGCAAAGCTTGCACTTTGTGTGTGCATTTAAAGAAGGAGGCCGTAGCCCTTATGTGGGTGCACACATTGAAGAACAAATTAAAGAATACTATTTGTGTGTGCTAAGTGAAGGCCAAGTCATGTGTGTGCAACAAGTGAAGACCACAACTCAACCTATGTTGTGTGTGTGTGCAAATTAAAAGGAGTGGCCGAACCTTAGTGTGTGTGCAAACCAAAGTGTGTACACACTAAGAAGAAGAGAGGACATCCACACTAAAGTATAACACACATTCTGGTGTGTAATTATATTGCATAAAGTGTGTGAAGTCTGAAAAGTAGGTGTGTGCTCAAAAGTGATTACACCCTTTGTGGGTCTACTGCACCAAGAAGAAGAAAGGGAAAGTGCATGCATGCATGCATGCACGTGCACACGTGAACAGTGCTAAATCAGTGGTGTGCATCTGAGGAGTCCAAGACTTGAAGATCTTGAAGAGTTGCCATGCACTCAGTGCATGATGTTGAAGTGAACTGAGACTGGACCAGACCAAAGATAAAGATATTATTTGTCTGAGCATTCAGTAATTGGAGAGAAGCCGGGGCATCCTTAGAAGAAGGTGATAAAGCCCGAGCTAGATGAGAAGACCTGTTCACCACAAGTGATCAGAAGAAGAGCAAGGCCAGCAGTCTTTATCCCAGACTGCTGAGGATACTTGAAGAAGAACTTAAAGTGAAGAAGAGCTACTCGTGTGACTCGAGGAGCCAAGAGAAGACCCTGTGGGACTCAGGGAGAAGAAGTCTTCAGTGGGATTCTGGAGTAGGCCAGTGGGACTCTGGTAACACTGTGGGACGCAGTATAAAGACCCTCCTGTGGGACTCAGGAGAGATACAGTGAGACTCTGTATCGACCATTGTAATTCTAACAAGTTATAATGGGAGAATCCATGCTTGGAGAGCATGGCAAGGATGTAGGCCTTTGGTGCCGAACCTTGTAAATCCTTGTGTCCTGTGCCTTTTCATTACTGCATTATCCGGGAAAGGTTGAGAGATACAAGAAGAGTGGATCGAGGCTTTAACCAGCCATAGAGGTTTAATTGATTGAGAATCAATTAGTAAAAAGTTTTAAAGGATCACTGATTCACCCCCTCCCCCTCTCAGTGATTCACACTGATCTGGGCACTTCAATGATTGATGTCGATACTTAAGGAAATGGATTTCCATCTCACCTATATTTTATAAGAGACAACATCCATATTCACCACGTGTTTATTTTATGTGGTGAATATAATTCCCATTAATGAATATTATGTTGGATATAATTGAAATTATTGGGGTTTACATATCCTTTTAAAGACTTATCCTTCATAGTTTTTACAGTTCAATGGTAAACAATGCGGTAAGATATTAGGAGTCTCCATTTTACTTTTGGGATACAAATGAAAATTCAACACATACCTCTTGTAATTAATTTATATAATTCAACTTTTAAATTTTATATCATGAATATCTATATTTTCATGATATTTTAGGTTCCATTTAATTTTATTCTTTCATAGAGATTATGGTTCAACGTTACTAAAGTGGCAATAGTTTTTTGTTACAATCTCATCGTTTGTCAGAATTTTTTCTGATTTGTAATACATTAATGAAATATTATTATATAAATAAATAAAAATTTATTAATTTCTTTCTCATCTATGTATTTCATTAGGATATATTTTATCACTTTATTTTCTTCACTATATGTACCCAACTATTAAAAAATGTTTGTTAAGGAAAATATTCTTTTTTCCCAAAACCCATTTTTTTCTCAAAACTATGTTTTCTAAAAAGGTTTTAAATTTTTTAGACATTGTTAAAATTAATTATTTATTTTATTTTTAATCATGTTTTACTTTTTATAAAAATTTCTTTAAATGAATCTTCTTTTCATTTTCTAAATAATGACTATTTAGATTGTATAAAAAATAAAAAAAACAAATATTTCGTTAATGTGTATATAATCAATCAAATTTCCCACATTCATGATAATTATATTCATCTAATCTTAATTTATATTTTCCCAATATTATTTTCAAATAAAAATATTTATATTTTTTAATGAATTTATAGATATAAATGTGATTTTAAAATAATTTTTTTTCATAGTGAAATGTTCCATGTGTCTTTTAAAAATATTTATCCATCTAAGATGAAATAATTTTATCTTAATTTTTCATTAATGGGGATGTTATCTAAAGATAACATTCTTATTATTTATGTCACAACCCATCCCCTGGGGCCCGTTCTGTGACTACCCCAAACCTGCCTTCCATAGTCCAGGGGCTGGAAACTTGCACCAAAGGCGTAATTCCCTAAAAATGGGAAGGCATTTATTTTATATCCTATAAACACAAACAATAGAGCACACAGCTGGATACGAAACACTAAGTAAACTGTATAACAAAAAGAGTGCTGAAAAGTAAAAGAAGCCGGAAATACAATCCCAACTATAATGTACAAGGAACTGGAAGTACAAGTACAACCGAAGAAAGGAAAAATAGCTGATGGGTCATCCTATAGGATTCTTACCTGAAGGGTAGGTACAGATAGCCTCCTCATCACTCCATATCCGTCAGTATCCTCTGTGTATCGACTCTTTTTAAGGTCTACCTCTGAGTATCGTCTCGTCTTACTACTCTCAGCCTCAGTCAGTGTTGTCCACCATCTCCATCCAACAAAACAAGGTGTGGGGCATAGCCGATGCATGGGTGAGTATAACGTTACATAGTAGGGACCCAAAAACCCTCAAGGTCTCACAAATCTACCAAGGATAAACCACAAAGTAAGGAATCATTATATAATAATAATTAGGTATATGCCCATACATATGCCTATGTTATTATGTAATCCGTCTCAATCCTGAGGAAAAAAATAATGACTTAGCTCAACCAGGATTTTATTCTAGGGGTAGTATCAAGTAATATCTCCAACACATTTATCGAAACCACGGTTTCTAGGGAACTCTTCCTATGTCGAGTACAGTTGGACTACCACGACACCAAGAAGACTTCCCACTAACCTTGTACTACTGAGGTACTTCTCCTGTCGAGTACCATAGGTCTACTACGTCAAATAGAGGTGCTCCTCACCGTGGGTCTGTCGCCACACCCAGGCACTCCCCCTCGTAGCCTGCAGAGGTACTCCTCCCATAGAGTACCATGGGTATTCCACGTAACACAGATCTCTATCCTCTACCGTGGGCATGCCACCACAACCAAGCACTCCCCATTGGGGTAGTAGAGTCTCTCCGAGTCAAATGATCAGCAGTCTACAGGTTTCAACCATCCACTATGTCTCCTCACTCTGATCGCTCGTCATAGGATGTATCTACCACATGAGCTACTGGTCGATACCATATCTATGAAGAAGTCCCATAAAGAAGTATCTGAAAGGTCTTCCACGTCATAGGGGTATCAACGCAATAAACGGCTCGTCAATTGGATGCCCGGTCTGTGAGTTATTAGTCTTTTAGTCCTGGGGCCTGGTTGGATTCATGCACGATCCAAACTAACAGTATCTCATCCCAATAAAAAACATCAGTGGAGTATACTCAAATGGACCGAAAATCTCCAATATTACCAGTTCTACTGACAGTTTTTCAAACGGACACCTGGTGCCAAAGATATGGCCAAAAGAATGTAAAGGGTCATAGTGGGCCCAGGTCCGATCCGACCTGGTCGGACTGACCCGACCTAACTCGTTGGGTCAGGCACACCCTGTTGGGTGGGCTAGCCCATTAGATTCAACCTGGAATGTTGGGCCCAGCCCTGCATGTTGTGTGGGCCGTAAAGAGCTGCGAGGGCAATGACCGGTCACGACGGCGTGGACCGGTCGCGAGGGTGCGGACCGGAAGCAGGTCAACATGAGGGCGGCTCATCCCAGAGGGAGCCGCGAGGGGGCAGGAGGCCGGCTCGACCGGGGAGCCAGGAGGGGCGTGGGAGGCCGGCTCGTTTGGGGCGTCGTGAGGGGCGTTGGAGGCCTGCATGGCCGGGGCACCGCGGGAGCGCTGGATTCCGGCTCGGCTTGGGTGCCCTGGGGGTGCAGGAGGCTGGCTCAGCCAGGCCGCCATGAGGGGCGCAGGAGGCCGGATTGGTCGGGATGCCTTGAGTGCGTGGGTTTATCTAGGGGCTCGGAAGGTCGGCGGCCGGGGCGGCTCGGAAGGGCGTCGCGGGGCCGGGGTGGCCGGGGCAGGTTTGGCCAGCGGACGACACGACCAGGGCGGCTCGGCCCATCCCGGGGCAGCTCTTCCGAAAGAGAAGAGAACGCAGGGGCGGTTCGGCTAGGGAATGGTGAGGGGGCATGGCCGGTTCGGTCGGTAGTGGTGCAGAACGTCGTGGGGGCGATGTGTGTTGCGGAGGTCGCGGGTGGTGCGATCGTTTCCTTCGTCGCCATTGTTGACACCTTCTATTTCAAAGTACACTGCAAAATGGAATGGTCGAGGGGTTGGGCCATGTTGGTTTGATCCTCACCCTTTGCATTTAGGGTGGTATCATTTGGATCACACAAACGAAGCACAACAAACCCTCCTACAATGATTAATCCCAAAACCCGCAAAACATAATCACATGAGGATCATCTAGCTATAAGTTGATCCACATTCTCTGATTTAGAAGGAAGGAATCAAGGGAATAATATAATATTCAAAAAATACCTACCTTGTTCGTTGTTTGTCGATGGAGTGGTGGGAAGATGACAGAGTTGACTTTGTTCGTCACATCAGCCACACACCTCCAATACTGAGATCGTGCATCGGTTTGTTGACGATGATGAGGAGGGAAGGTCGGTTATCGAAGACATCAAATGTCGGTTGCTTCTGCAAAGTGCTTCTTAGGAAGAAGTCGAAGATGCTCCTCATCAGTGTTCTTTGAGGAAGAACACGTTCTTCGTGGAAGAACACATTCATCGTTGGAGAGAATAATCCTCCAAGTGTTTGGTGTCTCGTCACCTTACCATCACTTCATTGCTTGGTAAAGCCATCCCAAATCCTCCTCCCAAGCTCCATATTTATAGGAGAGGGGGGGGGGAGTTGTGTAACGATCATTGGAATTTATGACGCTTCATTTATTAGGAACCTTCCTAAATTCCAAAGACATTGTTACTTAATTTAAAAAGGGGGAATGCAAATTAATTTACATTGGCACAAAATAATGGTGGTGTGTTGGCATAATTAACAGGGAGGAAGCTCAAGAGGATCCTCCACATTAAAGTGGGGGGGGGGGGTTGAGAGGTTTCCTCTCCCCCATTAAGTGGTGTCATGTGGTCCCCACCACAAAAACCTCTCATGGTAGGTTAAGGTGTGGTGGTCTCCACCACCATAACATTTCATGGGAGGTTATGGTATGGTGTTCCCCACTGTTAACCATCACATGGAGGTTTTAACAAACAAAATAAAAATAAAGATACAATACTTTATTTTTATTCGTGAAAAAGTAAAAAACTATCTTTCACTTTTGACCCACTACCATCGAGGTGAATGTTTCCTTATGAAAATATCAATGCTGCAAGTTCAACGGTGCCCTCAGATTTCAATTATGAGCAACGGTTCAAAGGCTACAAAATGTCTCTTGATCATTTACTGAACATACCTGAAATTATGTTTGGAAAATTATTATCAGTCACCCTCAACACGCGCCAGTAGTGGTTATTATTTTCCTAGGTGAAACCCACCCCATAGAACCCAATAGTACTCTCAAATTTTCCATTTGAGTTATCATTAAAAAGTCATAAATTTTACAATATAATATTTTTCACTTAATTATTTTATTTGCGGCCAAAAACTAACTTTATCTGGTGGCCCTCTCTGGCCAATGTTCGTATCTTCTTAATGAAATATTACCCTCATGAGTTCAGTGGTGGTCTCAGATTTTTAATCCGTGTTACTGTTTGTGAGTTATAATCATTTGAAAAATAAAATAATTTATTTAATTATTTTATTTTCGCTTATTCCATTTTTGGGTTCTCTCACATGAGGCCCATGCCAACTAATCTTATGTCATTACTAGGGTAAAACTCCCATCCTAAGTGAAATGGTGCCCTCAGATTTTTGATCCGAGTAACGGTTTAAGAGTTATTAAACTTTTTTTAGGAAAAGTGTTTACGTGCGTTAAATTAAGCTTAACAAAACATCGACAGATCATTCCGGGCACTCTAGGGCTTGGAATCGCGTGACATTAGATTTTGAAAACTCAAAAAAATCCCATATATTTTTAAAAAAATTAAATAGAAATTTCGGGTCTTTACATTCTCCCCACCTTAGGGATCTATGTCCCCGTAATACACAACTCAAACTGAGGGAACAAGTGGCGGTACTAAGCACTCATCTAAGACTCATGCTCCCATGTGCTCTCCTGGAGGTCCCCATGTTGCCAGAAAATGTGCAACGTAGGTATTGACCATCCACAAAGGACCCGCTCTGGTCAGTCCTCAATCTCTACTGGAACCTCCATAAAATTCTCCACATCGTCGACATTCAGCTCGCCATGCTCAATGATATGGGAAGGGTTGTGCATGTATCTCCAATAAAGGGATACACGGAAGACATCCTGCTCCCGATGCAACTCAGGTGGAAGATTTAAGTGGTAATCCACCTCATGAACTCTACTAAGGACCTGAAATGGTCTGATGAACCTCAGAGATAACTTGCCACCTCATCTAAATCTCCACAAGCCCCATGAAGGTGAGTCCCATAAAAAGACGTGGTCACCATCCCCGAACACCAGAGGCCTCCATATCCTATCTTCATACGACATCTGCCTACTCTATGTAGTCTTCATCCTCTCCTGGATGATCTACACATTCATTAAGGTAGCCCATTCCATCTCTGGTCCCATGAGTGCTGACTCCCCTAGGTCAGTCCCACACAAAGGTGATCTTCAAGGTCACCCGTACAACACCTCAAAAGGTGCCATACCTATACTGGAGTGATATCTTTTGTTTTATGGAAACTCCACCAACGTCAATTGATCCTCCCAGCTACGACCAAAGTTGAGGACACAAGCACCCAGCATGTCCTCGAGGGTCAGAATGGTCCGCTCAGTCTGGCCATCCGTCTGAGGATAGAAGGTGGTGCTTAAGTGAACTGTGTCCCAAAATCCTCCTACAACCCCTTCCATAGCATGGAAGTAAAACGTGCATCACGATTAGAAATTATCATCGAGGGTACTTCATGTAACAGCATAATCTCCTACACATACAGGCATCCCATGCTCTCTATTGAACCATGTTCTTTGATCGGTAAGAAGTGGGACAACATGGTGAGTTGATCGATGATCACCCTGATAGAGTCATGGACCTTGGATGAATGTGTAAGTCCTATCACAAACTCCATGGATATCCCATTCCACTTCCACTCTGGGATCTCTAAAGGTTGAACCAAGCCTGACCGCACCTGATGCTCATCCTTCACTTGCTGACAAGTGGGACACCGACAGAAAAACTCTACAATTGATTTCCTCATTCCCATCCACCAGTGCTGTCATCAGAGGTCTTGGTACATCTTTTCCACTGTTTGATGTTCTGCTAGAGGGGATGTGGGGAACTCCCCCAAAACATCCTCTTAAAGTGACACTGGTACCATGGTATATCTCTTGAAGAAAATGATGTGCTCCCCGCCATCAGAAAATCCATCAGGTGCATGTCATATGGATATCTGAGCACATCATGTCTCGCAGTCAGCCTCTTCTTGTTGCACCTACCTAACTAGCAGAAATATTGAGGTAGTGATAGAATGAGACTAAAGAAAAGATTCTCCTTCTCAATCTACAAAGGATATCTGCAAAGCGGATAGCTTCTCTGTTGCCTCACTCAGTAGATGTAGGTCAGACCTTCTGCCCAGTGCATCTGCTAAAATGTTCCCCTTCCTATGAGTATCGACTATCTCAAAGTCAACTTTTGCTTCCATGAGGGTGAGGTTGGCTGACTCACGAGTGATTGGCTGCACCCTCCTATACATGATTTTATCCTCTGCTTCCTGGGTTTCCTTTTTCACCGACCAAGGAAAACCCCATCCCAACGTTGTAGATAAACTACAACCTCTTGTCCTAATATAGTTAATCAGAGTTTCAACTGTGGATGTCAAGTCCAAACCCAAAATAATGTCATAAGGCCTCAACACTGAAACCAAGAGGTTCCAACTAAAACTCTCAACTCAAGGGTCAGATCACACTGTCGGCATATGTGTGATTATCGAGTCTCCTTCTAATGGTGTCTCCAGATGTGAGGGTCAAGTCAAAGGTTTAACCGGAAACTCTAGGTCCTGGACAAGATTCATGGAAGGGAGGAATAATTGATACCTATTTCTATTGATACAGTAGATAGTAGTAGACATAGATCATGTCTAGAATCTTTCCTAAAGCCCTTGAGTCACACTGCTAACATTCACTTCCTGTATCCACTCAGCCAAAGAACATTCAACCACAAAGGTTCCCTCTAGCACCCCAGCATATGTTTGAATGTATAGATGAAGAGTGCTGGATTAGATGTCCTTTAAACACACCTTGCTCGGAAGTTCGATCCCTGAAGCACTGATCATATCGTATTTATCAAGTACCCGGAAATATCGGTACGCCTCGACAAATACTCAGCTAACCACATGTCATCCTTCAGAATCTGTAGAAGTTCTAGAGAACTATTAACCACCTCCTCGATCTAGGCATCATCCGCCTGTGAGGTGGGATCTCCTTGGAACCTGAGGGGTATCTGATGCTAAAACACGTGTAAGGCACTAAGCCTACATGTGTCCTCTACCGGTACTCTCGGTTGTAACTGCTGACTAATGGGTAGTGATATAGTTGGAACACTTCCCGAAGGTATTATCTCAGGAAACATTCCACGTAACAAAGCCTCATTAATAAGTGGACATCCTCATGGTCACTCATTCAAAAAGACAAGAATCTAAGATCATTCTCTCCTCTACCGGTGTCTCAACTAGATGGGAAACTCTATAAATCGCCTCCAGTTATCCCTCAGCTGCATGGGAATCAATCTCACCTCGAAACCTCAGAAGCCTCTATGTCTAGAACTCGTGCAACATGCTCAGTCGGCATGCACCGTCCCTAGGTGTGGCTGGTGGTATCTTCAGCCCAACATGGGGGGGGGTGCTGCTGGTACACCACCCGAAGGTGCCAACATAGTAAGAGGTACCTCCACCGGAGCCTCATTGTTCAGTGGTATGTTAGTGCGTACAACTCTCAGAACTCTAACTGGATGTCTATGTGGAGGCATTCTGAAAGAAACATATGTGATATGGTCAAAAGATTATATGTTGTGAGCTGACCGGGTGTGCTGACTTAAGAAATCACAAATTAAACACACATTCAATTAGTGTTTCCATTCATTGAGTAAAAAATCATAAGTCAAGGTCCTTGTGTATGGATACATCGGTCGCCGCACCAAAACTGGACTCCCTGAACTGAAAATCGCACTCACTATACTTAATAAGATTGCTTCACTGAAAATATTAGATTCCTAAGTTTTGCGGTAGAACCGACTCCTCTGATACCAATTTGTCACGACCCGTCCCTCGAGGCCCATTCAGGGACTACCCGAAGCCCTCCTTCCATAGGACAGGGGATGGCGACAAGCACCAAAGCCCTAATTCTTGAAAACCAGGTAGGAATTACCTTTATAGCCTGTAAATGCACACAACAGAGCACAGAATAGGATTGGAAAACTAAGTAAACTTTATAATAAAAGAGTGATGAAATGTAAATGGGGGCAGAAATACAAGCCGAACTATAATGTACGAGGAAATGGAAGTACAAGTACAACCGAAGAAAGAAAAAATTATTTTTGGTTCATCCTCCGGGATTCCTATATGAAGGGTTGGTACAGATATCCTCCTCATCAATCTACATCTGTCAGTCTCATTCATGTACCGACTCGTCGTAAGGTCCACCTACGGGTACTGTCCCGTCATGGTACTCTTAGCCTCAGTCAGCACTGTCTGTCGTCTACATCCAACACAACAAGGTGTCGGCATAGCTCATGTAGGGGTGAGTATAACGATACTCAGTAGGGACCCGAAGACCGTTAAGGTATCACAAATCCAACAAAGATAAACCACAAAGTATGGAATCACCAGATAACCCTAAATAGATATATTCTCATTCATATACCTATTTTATTATGAAATCTGTCTCAATCATGAGGAAAACAAAAAAATACTGACTCAGCTCAACCAGGGTTTTATTATAGGGGTAGTATCAAGTAACGTCCCCAACACATTTTTTGAAACCATGGCTGTTGGAGAACTCCACCTCTGTCGAGTACAGTGGGCCTGGTGTGACACCCAGCACTCTTCCCACTAACCTTGGACTGCTAAGGACTCCTCCTGTGGAGTATCGGGGGTCTGCTATGTCACACAGAGGCGCTCCCCACGACGTGTATGCCACCACAACCAGGCGCCCATCCTTATAGCCTGCAAAGGTAATCCTCCTATCAAATACCGTGGGTATTCCGTGTCACATAGTTTGTGCTCATCCACCGTGGGTCTGCCGCCACAACCAGGTGCTCCCCACTAGGCCAGTGGAGTCTCTCCACGTCAAACAGTCGTCATTCGTCAGGTCTTATCCAGATACCAGGCCCCTGCACTTCACTCGCTTGTCACTGGAAGAATCTTCTCCATGAGCTACTGGTCGATACTCCAATTTTCATGAAGTCCCACGAAGTCCCATGAAGACGTATCTCCAAGGTCTTCCTTGTCATAGGGGTCTCAACGCAATAGACTGCGCGTCAATCATACGCCCGGTCTGTGAGTTATTAGTCTTTTAGTCCCAAGGGCCCGATTCGATTTGTGGATGATCCAAACTGACAGTATCTCTTCTCAATCCAAAACTCCTGCAGAGTATACTCAAAGGGACTGACATGCTCTATGATCACCAGCACCACTGAAAGTTCATCAAACATACATTTGGTACGAAAGATATGGCCAAAAAAAGTAAAGGGTCATAGTGGGCCTGGGTCTGGTCTGACCCGGTTGGACCAACCTAGCCCGACCCCATCTGGGCCACCACGGTTCCGGTCGACCCAGTCTGACCCATTGGGTATGGCTCGTCCCGTTGCGTGGGCCAACCCGTTAGGTTCGTCGCGCACCGCTGGGCCTAGCCTTGGATGCCACGAGGGCCGCAGAGAGCCGCGAGGGCATGGACCAGTCACGAGGGCACGGAAAGGTTGTGGGTCAGCGCAAGGGAGGCTCTACCCAAAGGGCACTACGAGGGGTCGGGAGGCCGACTCAGCCGGGGCGCCTCAAGGGGCGCAGGAGGCCTACCTGGCTAGGGCCCCGTGAGGGGCACGGGAGGCCGGCTCTGCCGGGACGCCATGAGGGGCCCGAGAGGCCAGCTCGGCCGGGGCGACATGATGGGCGTGGGAGGAAGGCTCGACCGGTGCACTGAGAGGGAATGGGTTTGGCCATGGGATTAGGAAGACGAAATCTGGTGCAGTAGGGGTGGCTTAGAAGGGCGTCTTGGGGCCGGGGTGGCCAGGGCCAGTTCGGCCGGCAGAAGACACGACCAGGGAAGCTCGGCCCAGACTGGAGTAGCTCTGCCGGAAGGGCAGAGACTGTGGGGGTGGTTCGGCTGGGGCGCCACGAGGGGGAGCAGCCAGTTCAGCCGGCGGCGGCGCGGAACACAACTGGGGTCGCACGGGTCGCAACGGTCGCGCGTGGCATGGCTGTTGTCTTCGTCGCCTTCGTTTCCATTATCATCTTCCTCTGTTTTGAAGAACATCTAAAAAGAGAATGGCGGGGGGTTCGGGCCATGTTGGTTTGGTCTGCACCCTCTGTATTTAGGGTGGTATCATTTTCCTCACAAGAATAAAGCACAACAAACCCTCCCGTAATGATTAATCCCAAAACACACAAAGGATAATCATATGCCGATCAACTAGATAGAAGTTGATCCGTGTTCTTTGTTTTAGAAGGAAGGAATCAAGGGAATAATATCATATTCTAAAAAAATATCTACCTTGTCCGTTGTTCATCAACAGAGTCACGGGGAAGAAGACGGAGTTGTCGTCATTCTTTGCATCTACCACACACCTCCAATGTCGAGCTCGTGTTTCAGTTTGTTGAAGATGATGATGAGGGAAGGTCAGTCGTCGAAGACATCCCGCGTCGGTTTCCTCCACAACGTGCTTCCTAAATTCCAATGATGTTGTTACTTAATTTAAAAAGGTGGGAAAGAAAATTAATTTACATTGGCGAAAAATAATGGTGGTGTGTTAGCATAACTAACGTGGAGGATGCTCAAGAGGCTCCTCCACATTAAAGTGGGTGGTTGAACGATTTCCTCTCCCCCAATAATAGGGGTTTGGGGGTCCCCACCATAATAACCTCTCATTGGAGCTTAAGGTGTGGTGGTCTCCACCACCATAACCTCTCATGGGAGGTTATGGTCTGCTGGTCCCCACTGTTAACCTCCACATGGAAGTTTTAACAAACAAAATAAAAATTATGCTACACAACTTTATTTTTATTGACGAAAAATTCAAAAACCAACTTTCTCTTTCGACCCACTTTCGTCGAGGTGAATGTATCCTTAAGAAAATAATGGTCCTCACTACTATAAAAAATGGGCAAGGGAAGCGCTACCATTTTATCATCACTGATAAAGGGGACCCCTTTATAATAGAATTTTTTAGTAGTGTTGATAAATAAGGGATTTATCAGTGCTTTTTCCTAACGGTGATAAATTTTTTCTTTAAAAAAATCATTAAAAATAAATTCTTGTTTTATAAGTATATTTATATTGATATAAATATAATATATATTTTTTAGAAATTCTTTATATATGTATAAATAGACTATTACATTTAATATATAAGAAATTTAGTGAAAATGGATTTAAAATATTTTAAAAAATATTATTAATTAATAATTCTCTAATTATTATTTGTTAAAAATTATTTAATAAAAATTTGAATACACAAAAAATCAAAACAATTAATAAAAGATCTAAAATATGTTAAAAATGATACTAAAACATCAAAGGGCCATAACTTTTGATCTGGGTGTCTGTTTGAGCTATACAACATTTCAAATTGAAGCTTGCGATGAGCTCTACGTGATGATTACCCAGGCAATGACATTGTCACATTTATCGATGCCAAAAAAGGCCCAGAAGTCCTCTGAAACTGTGTTTTTAGTCGGGATACCCTGATTTATTAACATTTAACCAAGTATAACTTCTTATCCGAATGTCCGTATGGCCGGTACCACATATCATATCGAAGATTGTTTCATTTTTTCAATTTGAATGGATGTGGAGTTAAAACGGGCTTCTAGATTATATGTTATGATCGTTTAAAATTATATGGATTTTCAAATACACACATATATGTATTTATTTGTAAATATATATGTCTCTCTATGTGTGTGTTGTATATTTGTATGCATTTATTTATTTATATAATTATAAACACAGATAAAAAACATATTTAATAAATTTATTGAAAAATAATCATATAAGTAAATATTAATATACAAATAAATATACGAATAAAAAATTAGAATGAAAATATATATATATAAATAAATAAATATAAATATATATTAATATTCGAATGAATATATATATACTAATATATGAATAAATATATTTTTATTAATAAGAATCTATATCAATATGTGAATATATATAACTATATATATATATAGAGATATATAATTAAATAGAGAAAAAAACGAAATAGGTTAGTGGTAATGGTGCATCCGTGAAAGGGGGAGGTTGTGGGTTTGAGTTCAGCTGGAAGAAAAGGGGTGACCGTGTGTGAGGATGCGTGGGAAGGGAAGCACGCAGGAGACCGCCTTGCGCTGATAGGGGGGTCAAGCACTATTAAATGGCCTCCCCACATTATTAAATTCTTTTTTATTTTTTATTAATTTATTTACTTTTATCAGCACTTTTTAAAAGCGCTTATAAAAGGGGGCTTTATCAACCCTTTTCGAAGCACTGATAAAAGGGACTCCCCCTATATCAGTGCTGAGCCTTACAACACTTTTTTAGCACTGTTAAATCCCATTTTGAGTTCTGATATAGGTCTCTTTTTGTAGTAGTGGCTGTGAGTTCAACGGTGCCCTCAGATTTTAATTCTGAGCACCGGTTCAAAAGTTACAAAACGCAACTTGCGCATTTACTGAACGTACCTGATAAAAGTTCGGAAAATTATTATCAGTCACCCTGGACCCGCACCGTTCGAGTTTAGTCTCTTCCTAGGTGAAACACGCCCCAACGAACCCAACGGTACTCTCGGATTTTTAATCTGAGTTACCGTTTAGAAGTTATCTATTTTACAATAAAATAATTGTCAATTAATTATTTTATTTCCGGAAAAAAACTAACTTTCTCTGGTGGCCCGCACCAGCCAAAGTTAGTTTCTTATTCAAGAAATTATACCCTCTGGAGTTCAGCAGTGGTCTCAGATTTTAAATTCAAGGTACCTTTTTGTGAGTTATAAGCATTTTAAAATAAAATAATTTATTTAATTATTTTATTTACAATTTTTCCATTTTGGATTTTCTCACAGGAGGCCCATGCCGATTAATCTTAAGTCATGACTAGGGTAAACTCGCCATCCTATGTGCAATGGTTCACTTGGATTTCTGATCCAAGTAACCATTTAATAGTTATTCAATATTTTTTAGGAAAACTGCTTATGTGCGTTAACATAATCTTAACAAAACTTCGACGGATCATTCTGGGCACTCCAGGCCATAGAATCACGTGCCATCAGATTTCGCGGACTCATAAAATTCCCAAATATTGTTTTTAAAAACTTTTCATGGAAATTTACAGTGTTTACAATTTATTTGAATGATTTATAATTATCCTGGAATAATATTTATGAAACCTATTTTTTTCATAGGTTATACCATGACATAATTATTATGAAACCCACTTCTTTCTCTACTAGTTATTCTAGGATGAAATGATGAAATGATTTTGAAACATATTTATTTTATATTGGTTATGATATTATCTAATTTTTATGAAACCCATTTACTTTCATTGAATATGATATGATGTTTTTTAATGATTATGTTACACACATAAATTTGGTTTTCATCATGCGAAGGGTAGGCTATATGTCTCCCTCCAGTGCATTGGTTAATGAATAATGTTATATGATATCAAATTTTATATAATAAGTTATACTAATCCTACAATAGGGTACAAAATTGGTCATCCTAAGACCAATTCTTGTATATGTGTTGTGATCCTAATCATAACATGTTATGAATGTCTTGGTGGGTATCCTTGATATAATATTTTATATTCTTATGTGTATGCAAAAAAAATATGTGTTAAGAAATATTTTTCTCTTATCGATCATCTTCTTTGATTCTCCTATGATTCCTATTTTATGAATTTGTAACATTTATTTCATGACTCAATATTATGATCTTTGATATAGAAGTCATTGTTTTCAAATGTTATACTCATGTTTTTAAACCCTTGTGTCCATGTTATGCTTACGTATGTCCATGGATTACCATTACATATCATATAATGTCACACTTTATTGATTTCACATGATTATGTGGTTCCCCACTATTATTATTGTTTCTTACATTAAGCCTTTTGGTTGGGTTCAATGGGTGGAACCTTAAGAAACCATGTAAATGATAATTATGATAGATAATGAAATAATTATCCTCCTAATAATCCAAACATTATGGGATCTGGAATAAAAAATATCATTTTTATTCTCAAAATCCATTCTCAATTTATGAATCATGGTGGACATACAAATGAAAAAATCAAGGAACAACATTTTGTTGATTCCATCATGAGGAAATGTCAACCTTATTTCAGTGGGTCTTCTAATCCATAGATTTCTAAAAAATTAATCATCTACACTGGAAATATTTTATCCATTCTCCATTGCATGGGCCACGAAAAATTCATTTTATATGTCTATATGTTTGATGGTGAAATGAATCAGTGGTGGGATCTTATCAAGAATATGAAGTAATGACGTGAAATTGAGTTAATAGATTGTGAGAAGTTCAAGAATATATTTTTAAATCAATATATTCCTTGTATTCTATAAAAAAATATGGGGAAGGAGTTCCTTTAGCTAAATAAAATGGATGTTGAATCCTTTGGTACATATGAGGAATCTTTTACAAGATGTATGAGGAATAATTCATGTACATCTAACCTGAAAGTATGGTTGATATTTTATATATTGGCATAAAACCAAGTCACTAAATGGTTTCATACATAAGATACTTTATTAGATATTAAGATATTTTTTGATTTCATGTAAAGGTGGAATTAGTTATTAGAGTTATTTATAAGTCTCATGGATTTTATTAGATGAGAAAATCGAATTCAATGGAAAATAGAAGAACCATAGAGAGAAGAATGTGATATTTTATTTATGAAAAAAGTGTGGGAATAACCCTGGATGAAATTGTCTTGAAGGGAATACTAAAATGTTTATGTGTTGAAAGGAAATTCATTGAGTGTCTGAATGTCGATGTCATATAAATAAGTTATATAATGATATGAATAATTAGAAACCTCCACAAAGTACACCTCCCACACTTTAGAGTTTCAATTGAATAGAGTTTTTCAATTCGGGTATAAGTTACAAAATATTAGGGTTAATAATGGTGATCATTTCTAGAAACCACCCAATATGAGTGAAAAGGGGAAATATCATAGGATCACTATTTCAGTTGAGGGTTTCAAAAATGACAAGGTGAAAGGTTCACATACCATCCAATTTAGAACTGTCGATATCTTATTTGGAAATGGATCTACACATTCAATCATATCTAAATAATTTTATTATTGTATCATGATTCCACCTAAAATATAAGATGTATAATTATCCAGTGAAAACACCTATTGGTTTGATGATCACATAACAAGTATATGATTCATCTTCAGTTGATGTTTGTGAGAATGTTTTTCCTGAAAACCTTGTTATTCTTCCTCTAGTTGAATTTGATGTTATCTTAGGCATGGATTGGATTTATCTACATAAATACCATATCAATTTTTGAGTAAGGGAATCCAAATTTGATATTCCAAACCAACATGTGATTATCTATCATTGGAATTATAAATATGAAATTTATATGGAAATAAAATCCATTTTATAGGTCCTGATTTCTATTCTATATGGGTGTTTATCTCACATTGTTAGGGAGAAATTCAACACTGATGATATTCCTCTTTTTTGGATTTTTTGGTGTATTTATGGAAAAGTATCATATCCTTCAACCAAAAAATGAATCCAATTTGTGAATATAACTCATACCTGGTGCCTTATAAATTTCATTGACTCTTTATAGAATGAGATTGAATGAGTTATAGGAATATATGAAGAAACATCATGTAATCCTTGAAAAGGTATTCATTTAGAAAATTGTGTCACCTAGGGGTGAACCTATTCTTTTCTAATGGAATGATGGATCAATGTGACTTGGAATATATTATCAGGAGCTAAAAAAGATCAAAATTAAGAAGTGGTAATATCTACAACACATTTATGTCTTGTCTGTAAACTGGGTGGACCTCAATACATTTCCATAATTGACCTTTGTTTTAGATATCATAATTTGGGGGTAACAAAGTATTATTTACTAGAGGCATCATAACATACATGGTATGGAAAATATGAATATATATTGATGTCATTCAGTCATACTAATTCGCCTTTTATCTTTGTTTATTTAATGAATAAAATCTTTAATGATTACCTTGATCTATTTGTGGTGAGCTTTATAAAGGATATTCATTTCTATTCAAATAGAAAAGTAGAACATGAAGATTAGTTGAGAATTTTACTAAAGACCCTATGTAAGGAGAAACTATATGAAAAATTTACAACGTAAAAATTTTGGCGGAAAAAGGATTCATTTTTGGGTCATATAACATCAAGAGATAGTTTATCAGTAGATATATCAATGTTGAAGACTTGGAAATTGAATTCTAGCCTAGACCAACCACACCGACTGAGATCCATAGAGATCTTGATTTATCTAGAAATTACTTCTTGTTTATATAAAATTTCTCATAAATATATAATCCAATAAATAAGTTAACTCATAAGGGATCCAAGTTCCTTTAGAAATATGAATGTTCGAAAAATTTCAGGGAACTGATGTGATGATTGGTCGACGCATCTGATATGCATTACCCTATAGTGCATATGTTTTTTGAATCTATTGTAATGTGTCTAATAAGGGTTTGGGATGTATTCATTTGTAGAGTGACATGGTAATAACTTATGCCTCATGAAAATTTAATGTTGATATGAAAAATTAATAAAATTATGATTTAGTGTTTTTCATGGTTATTTTGAATTATATATATATATTATCTTAATAGTGAAAAGTGTGTTATATATCCTTATCAAAACCATTTAAAGTATATATTCACATAAAATGAGTTTAATATTATCCATTGAAGATCATTAGAACAATTTAAATATTATGTCTACTCAATACATTCCAATCTATGGAATTAAAACAAGGTGTTGGATGAATTGAGTTAAAGGGATCTTTCTTGTATATCAATGATGAGTATCATAGAAGATCCAGTATTTAGGGATATATAATGGATGGGTATTGAAATAAAGGAAGATATAAATATTATAATTTTGAAATAAATTTTTAACTGTATTTACAACTAAAGATTGAGGAGGAACATAAGGAAGTTATATATTTTCAAAATAATGATAGAAATGTTCTAGATTTTTCCTTGATCATGAGTGAATAAAAAGGATTATAAATTTTTTTTATATTCCGACCATACCACATATAATGAAGGATTTTTATAGGAGGATAATTTTCATTCATTATCTATTCATAATTTAAGTATGATGATGTATAAATATTTCCTATAATACTTTTTGTGGGATGGAATAAAGAGAGATATCACGGAGTTGTATCTTGATGCTAGGTATGTTTGAATTTTAAGGTTGAGAGACAAAATTCTAAGGGGATGTTACATTCATTACCCATATCAGAATGTAAATAGGGAAACATACCCATGGATTTTGACCTCCTACTCCCCAAAACATCAAAAGGGGGTAATTTTAAATGGGTAGTAAAAAAACAAATGCTAATAAAGATCTTGATGAAGCCTTCACTAGAGCATCGATGTAAATCATAGACCTTAATCAAACTCAATGGTCAATACGAGAGAAAATTTCAAACTAAAAGGTTATATTTACATTTTTTTCAGCGGATTTTAATGGTGGTTAAGAACAATACCTTCAACTCTTTGAGTTTTCATAAAAAGATATATACTTTATTCAAGCATTAATACAGATCCTTATAAATCCCTATGTGGAATTAAGTATATAGATCTAATGTGATGCAATGAATTTTGAGAAAGAATGCTACATGGACCTGGGATATCTAATGAAATTTTAGAGAATAATAGAGCTCTTTAAGAAGACGTTGTTGTATGTTATATTGATTTGTGAAGTTATACCGAAAATCATCGGTACGATCTCGAATTTTAAGTTGGTGACATGGTGTATTTAATAATTTCTCCCTAGAAGATGGTTATGAGATTCACAACGAAAGGGATACTAATCCCAAGGTATATTGGGCTCATTTAAATTATTTATCATATCAGAACAATAAATTTTCAATTGGAACTTGAAGTGAACCTTTATTATGTTGATTATGTGTTCCATGTATGTATCCTGAAGAAATATATACCTGATCCTTCAAATGTAAATAACATAAGGGTCATACTATTAGATCATGAAAATTCTTTTTATTAATAATCAGTTGATATTTGGGATCATAAATAGAATGTTCTATAAATAGAATCACCCCCTAGTTATTTTTATTTTAAGAAACCACTATTTTTAGAATGCTACATGGGAACTTGAGGAATGAAAGGGGCCAAATTATCCTCATTTTTTTAAAAGAGTGGTGAATTTCGAGGGATAAATTTCAAGGCGTTAAAATGTAACACCCCATAATTTTATGAATTCATTTTTTTCAAAAAAAAAAATTAATTTTATTTGTTATCTTTCATTACATGAAACACTAATCATTTCTTACATTACAAAAAACCTTGAGTTTTAACAAACGGTTACAAAATATTGATATTTTTATTCAAACATGACCATTATAAAATAGTCGTTAAACATAATAAAATGAATAGTAATAAATATTTTTTAAATAATTGGAATAATTGTTTTATATAAAGAAAGCATGTTTATATAAATTACTAAATGTTTAGAAAATTCATTATATTTTTTGAAAATAATGCTTTCTAAACCAATTATTCGTTTATTTATTTTTGAGAAAAATAATAAAATTAAATATTCACACTATTAGAAATTTAGATTGGTAAAATAAAAATCATTTTTGATATCATAATATCATAAATATCTTAGGGTGATTCTTTTTGGAATTATTTGAAATGATAAATTCTTTGATGAAAATTGGAAAATGCAGAATTATAATAGAAAACATTCCTTTTTTAAATTTTTTTATAAAGATAAAATTTATTTTAAATTTTTTCCAAAGAAATATTAGTTAAATTATATATATATTAATCATATTAATTTTATTGTAATCTTTTCATATTTAATTTTGATATTAAAACTGTATAAAAGTTTGAACATTTTCTCTTTGAAAACCAAATTCTAATCAGGTCTACAAGATTTATTTTAAATTTTATATTCCAACTTATGTGAAAATAATTTGGAAATAAGGAATACATACTTTTATTAAGAATAATTAATACTAAATAATAAGTTAAAAATAATTTTTTATAAATATGAATTGTGAATGAAGTTAAAATTAATTACCACGGTTAATGTAAAATACAGTTTATTAGGGTGCTTAACTAAAATCATAAGGGGTTAAGTTTCCAAGAAACATTTTTCAAATATATTTTATGCCCCATATTTATAAACTATAATTCTGATGGCCCTATAATACTTCTTTTTTAGCCTTTTTTTAGGATTAAATCGTGGGTACAAAATTTTATTTTAAAAAATTACAATTGTTCAACTCACCTTACTTATAAAATACCACCCTATTTGTATCTTCTTTATTACTTCATACAATTTTGGTTCCGCCATGTCCTAGCCATGTGACATCCAAAAATTCCTCCACTAATTTTAGATGCATTATTTATTGTATAAATCAACCATAGTAAGGATATTGGTGTGAACTTATAGATATTACCATAAGAATAAGAGGTCTAAATGTGTGTGATATAAGTTAATACATAAGGTATTTCATTTCCATCTCACCTTTTTATGTAATTTAAAATCCATAATAACCACATGTTTCTTTTATATAGTGTATATATAACCCATAAATGTATTATATGATGATTAACTTGGAAAATATTGGGTTTTAATTATCCAGGTGATGATTTATCTTTCATGGGGTATACAGTTAGAAGATACCAAAGTGGTAAGGTATTTATTATAACTCTTTTATTTATCGAGGGAATATAAAAAATCACCAATTTTTTCTTTTTAGTGGTGAGTATAATTTCCGTTTCACATGTTATATCTTGAATATCCTTATTTTCAGGGTATTTTATGATTCATTTAATTTAATTATTTCATGGGGATTATTATAAAAAGTTACCAAGTTGTAAGAGTTTTATGTTACACTCTCATAATTTATCGAGATTGATTTTTATTATTTTTCTAGTAATAAAATATTAATATATGTCTATAAATAAACTAATAAATTTTATTCTCCTTTAGTTATTTTAGATGGATACATGTTCCCCATTCATTTTCCTCTCTCTTTGTACCAAATATTTAAAAACAACGTTTTTAATAAAAATATGCATTCTATTAAAAAAAAAGTTTTCTCCAAAAACCATATTTAATAAAAATGTTTGTAACGTTATTAAAATGATTTATTGAAGACATTTTAATGCATGGTTGACTTATGTTAAAAAATAATTTAAAATAAATAGTCATGTTGTTTTACCAACAATATCTATTTGGATTTTATCAAAAATGTGAAAGGGGTATTTATTTTAATGTGAATGACATGAATGAAATTTACCACCATCATGAAAATTAGTTTTTTTTATGTTTCCTCTATAAAATATCAAGAATATTTTAAATAAAAGGTTCTTTCAAAACGTTTTATTAATTTGTAGTTGTAAAAATTAATTTTCATATAGAAGTTATTTCCCCAAGAAATTCTCTAAGTGTCTTTTCAAAAGCATTATCCAAATAAAAAGTCATCCATTGATATTAATTTTTCATTAATGGGAATATTATATAATGATACCCTTAATATTATTTCTATTAATGTTTTATATTTATGATGATAATATATTTGTGATGCTCATTTCACATTCATATATTATACATTGATAAAACATTGATGAAACACACTTCTTTTTCAATGGGTTTTATAACAACCCTTTATTTTATTACACAATTAGACATGATTTGGGAAATATAAAACTTCACATGATACCACATATATGATCAATAGTTTTAGTTCCTTTGGGTATTAGGAATATTACATGGAATCTTAAAACATAGGACACACCATCTTTTTGAAAACATTCTTTATATGGCCACTACTTTCCCTCATACTTAGCATTGCATGGGATAGCTTGGGGACGTGCATAAGAAAAGGGGGAGCTATAAAGCTCAGTAAAGGAGTTAACAAGGAATAACATGAAACATACAATACATGTTAGGAAATAATCATATGAATGGATCATAAGATAAACACGAACATAAAGGCATGATATAACATGATTAACATAACATGGAAATGTAGAATCCACATTTAACCTGATTTTAGCATGAGCCAATGATCATTGCACATGGATCATGAGTAAATCCACATTTCACTTTAATTATCATTAGTAAACCCTCATTTCACTTGACATATATTGATACTAATCTTTACCCAATTCATTTGAGCACAATCAAGGTCCACCCTTCTTAAACAATTCATTTCATGCATAAGTGTGCCACATGGATCATTTAACATGGAATCATTCAAAATTATAAGTTATTAAATGATTACGAAATATGGAATAAAAAAAGGAAGTACAATTATATATGTATATGTGCATAATGGTGAATACATTTGATAGATATGGGTATGGTATTCACTACACAATGATTTTGGCTTGTAAAATCGCAATGTAATTTTGACAGTATAACAACGTGACATAAAAATTCTTAAAAAAGGTTAATGAGATAAAAATGGGTGTATGATCATATTTAAATTAAATTTATAATAAGGGTTTCATATAGAAACATGTTACAATATATGTAACGTAATTTAGATACATAATACAAAGGAATTTCTTGAATATAAATGAGGAGAGAGAAATTCTTTACGGAATTTCAGCATTGTAATGGGTGTGCATGGGAGGAATTATATGAGAGTGAAATGGATCTCTCATAATTCAAACATAAATAGGGAATTATGGGGGAGATGTGAAATTATACCCCAAATTTTTTAATTTAAATTAAAAGGGTATAACAACATAATGAAATTCAGACAAAAATGAGAAAAGGGGAAATCCCTTACTTGGAAGTGTGATCCCAAAGGATTTCGAGAGGCTTGATAGAGGCTTCTTGGGAACATGGGGAACCTTGAGAGGATTCTAGAGAGAGGATTTCAGAGGTTGGGAAAACTTAAAAGGCTTTTAGTGAAGAGTATGTGGGAGCTTGGGTGGGTTTATATAGGAAAGGAGAGGGAATTCATTATTATTTAGGTTTGGGTCACCACACATTAATCAAATCAATACCACAAACCAGACTATGGTTATCTTACATGGTTTTTTCCAAAGTATAGTGGAATAAAATATTTTATAAGGGCAATTTCCTATATTCTTAAAAGAATTGGGTTGCTTATGTGGTGGTGAGTCGGTCTCTCAAGAAAATTCATTTGAAAAGTGAAAATGTTTATAACCCTTGGAGGGTCCACTAATGTTTTGTAAAATAAATCAAAGAAACACAAAATCATATTATTTTTATGGTAAAATTTATATTTTCGGAAAATATCATTTATATTATTTTATTACATCATTATTAGGTCAATATGATGTCATAAAACACATTATATAATTAAACTGTATTTAATTTTTACCCAAAAAATTCACTATCTAAGAAAAATATGAAAAAAAATCACCATTGGATAATTTTGATGTAATTATTCCAAATATAATACTCATTTTATAGAAATAATTTTCTAAATATGTGAATTTTTACTTTTAAAATAGAAACTGACATTTATCGAAAATTAATGGGTTTTGAAAAAAAACAGCTTTCTAACATTAATAAAAATTAAAAATTCATTAAAACAATTATACGATTATTTATATTTAATAAAAATTAATTTAATAATTATAATATTTTATTAAAATATGATTTAATTCAAAAACCATTTAATTCATCAAAATAGATTTCTTAGCTGAATATTAACTATAAATACTATTTGCGCTTTAAAAACTATTTACAAAGTAACAATAATAAAATGAATGTATATTCGTTATTTTATACATAAATAATGTACCTAATAATAGTTATAAGGTATTGTTACATAAAATCTTATAACACAAGCATAAAACCAAAGGGTAAGGTGTGTGATTGTGACAGACTCTTGGGGTGGCTCGGATAACATTACTCATGTGTTAATATCAATCAACATCTACTTCTCTCGTAGGAGGTTCTGATCGAGCATAACATATTGAATCTAATCTTGGTCTTGGCCAAGATTGAATCCCAATGACACCACCTCTTTTCCGAGATCTGAAAAAATGGGCTTCATGTGGGGAAAATCTACTAGATGAGTCCATCACTTCTTTTGTCTGAGTAAATTGGATTTGTTAAAGCCCTATATTTATACTAATCATTTGATCACTGTTCAACAGTTATATTAGAAATAGTCACAATTATTAATGGTATATTAAAAACTATAAACATAATACAAAATAAGTGAATATGTTATATTACCATTTTACATAATAACACATTTAATTATATCAAGAGGAATTTTCATTAATGAATGTTTAGGTCATTACAATCTTCCCCCTTAAAAAAATTCAACATCAAAATTTCCTTTTCCCACAATGAAAAATATGAGGGTAACACTACTCCATAGCTTCCTTTGATTCCCACGTTTCTTCTTCATACTTGTGGTTTCACCACAACACCTTCACGAGGGGAATTGTCTTATTTTGTAGGACTTTTTCCCTATGATCTACGATCTTCACTGGTTTCTCCTCGTATGAAAGATAATTATATAACTGTACTACCTCTAAAGAGAGTACATGTGAAGGGTCTGGTATGTAATTCCTTAAGAAGGAAACATGAAAGACATCATGTACTTTGTCCATGGTAGGTGGAAGTGCTAGTCGATAGGCCAAAACCCCGACATGATCAAGACTCTCAAAGGGGCCGATGTACGTAGGAATTAACTTACCTTTCATCCCAAACATCATGACCTTCTTAAATGGAGATATTAATAGTAATACCATGTCTCTAATTTTAAACTCAAGGTCTCATCGACTGTTGTCTATATAACTATTTTTTTTGACTCTGGGCAGCCTTGATATGCTGCTGAATGGTTTTACCTTCACCACCATCTCTTCGACCATTTCTAGTCCTAACACCTTACGCTCACCGACTTCATCCTAACATGAAGACGTTCTTCACATCTTACAATACATGGATTCATAAGGTTCCATTTAGATTCTCGAGTGGAAACTATTTTTATATGATATTTCAACCAGTGGAAGATGTTGATATCATCCTTCTTTAAAGTCCATTGAAGATAATCTTAACTTATCTTCCACGTTCTGAATAGTTAACTTAGATTGGCCACCAGTTTGAGGATGATAGGCCGTATTAAAGTTCAATTCATTATATAGATAATGTTGAAGAATCTTCCAAAACATAGAGGTCATTCTTAGATCTCAATCAGATACAATAGATAGTGGTACTCCATCCAGCCTTAACACTTCCCTGATATATATTTGTGCCAATTGATCCACTAAGAAATCCTTCCGAATTTCAATGAAGTGTTCATACTTTGTAATACGGTCCACAATAAACCATATTTCATTGTTGCCTTTGGATGTCTTTAGATGTCCGATGAAAAATTACATGGTGATATTCTTCTATTTCCATGAATGTATGGGCAATGGTTGCATTACCCCCTTAGACTTCTACCTCTATGCCATCACTTGCAAACACACCGGGCACATTGATGTATACTCAACAATCTCTTTATTCATATTATCCCACGAATAATGCACTCGGAGATCTCAATACATCTTTGTGTTTCCTAGGTGAATAGATAAATTTGAACTATGTGCATCATCCAAAATTTTCTTATTCTGCTCCGAACTTGATGGAACACATAGTCTTTTCCCAAATCTCGCAATTCCTTCTTCATTAACATTAATCTCCAAGGAAATTCCTTTTCTTATAGAATCCCATTTCTTCTAAATTCCCACATCATCCTTTTGAGCATCCTCTAACCTTTCCAAAATAGATGGTTGAGAAAAAATTTATGAAACGATTGATGGTGTCCCCTTATTTATGATTCCCATGTCCATATTCATCAATTCTAAGAATATTGGATCCTCCAAAATTCTCATAAATGATTGAATCACCGGTTCCTTTCTACATAGAGAAACTGCCACCTTGTTCACTTTCCCAGGGTGGTAATGGATTGAGAATTCAATGTCTTGGATCAGCTCTAACCATCTTCAGTGGTGCATGTTCAACTCTTTCTATGTGAATATATACTTGAGGATTTAGCGGTCCGTATATATTTCAAACTTTTCCCCCAAGATATAATGTCGCCAAATATTTCAAGATAAGAACACTGTACCCAACTCCAGAACAAGTGTTGGATAATTTTTCTCATAAACTTTAAATTACCTTGAAGCATAGGCAATGAATTTGTCATTTTTCATCAACAAACATGCCAGTCCCTTCTTCGAAGCATCACTGAATACCATAAAAGTTATCCACTTGTGGGTAAAGTGAGCACGGACCTAGTGATAAGCCTCCTTTTCAACTCCCAGAATCTTTCTTTTCATTAATCACTTTGTGTAAACATTACTCCCTTCCGTGTTAGCTTGGTAAGGGGGTAGGAAAGTTGTGAGAAATTTCTCACAAATCATTGATAAGATCCAGCCAACCTTAAGAAGTTCTGAATATCCGTTACCAATGTTGGCCTCGAACATCCCACAATATCAGCTATCTTGGAGGTATCCATAGATATCCCATTAATTGTTATTATATGGCCCAATAATGAGACTTCCTTCAACCATAACTCGCACTTTCTTTACTTTTCATAGAGCTTCACCTTCTACAAGGTCTCTAGTACTGTTCTTAAATTCGCTTCATGATACTATTTGTTTTTGGAGTATATTAGAATATCATCTATAAACACTATCATAAATTTGTCATGGTAATCAATAAAGACTTTATTCATCAATTCCATGATGATTTATGGAGTATTAGTGAGTCTGAAAGGCATTACTATGAATTTATAGTGCCCGTATCTTGTACAAAAAGTATCCTTGGGGATATATTCCATCTAAACCCTTACATGATAATATCCCGACCGCAAATCCACCCTGGAAAAGTATTGTGCACCATTCAGCTAGTCGAAAAATTCATCAATTCATGGGAGACGATACATTTTCTTTATCGTGATTTTTTTAAGATCACGATAATCAATGAAAAAGGTGTTTTGACCCATCCTTCCTCAAGATAATGAGGACAGGTGAACCCCACGGTGAAGCACCTGGGCATGTAAATCCTTTATCCAGATTCTTCTGTAGTGGTTTCTTCAGCTCCTCAAGCTCAATAATATCCATTCTATACGGAGTCTTTGATATTGTAAATTCCCCAAGTATAAGGTCAATTAAGAATTCATAATCCTTTCTAGGAGGAAGACCAGGTAATTCCTTGGAAAAAACTTTAGCAAATTCCATCACCATAGGCATGACATCAAAGATGGTTTCTTCCTGGGACTCAATCATTTGATCCAGATATGTGTTCTTATAGGGCAATAATTTCCATGCTTGAGACGATGAATCTAATTAATATTCATCTTCCTCCTTGCACTTTTATAGAATCGGGGGTCGATTTTCCATCTGGAGAGTTATTTCCCTCTCACGGTAATTTATGTTGGCTATATATAACGAAATACAATCCATGCTGAGAATTGTATCAAATTACACTAGAGGGATTATGAAGATGTTTTTTGGGAAGTTTACTCCACAAATTATGACAGGGGAGGAGCTATATTAATGGGATGAAATGATTTCCCCATTTTTCATACTCACTGACATCTTTACTTTGATGATTTGTGGTGGTGTTGGGATTATTCTACTAAACATTCAATATTTAAAAGAATGCACTGTACAAGAATAAAAATTTATGTTTTCTATTCTTGAATGAATAACTATAGTACCTGTCACCACATATTTTTTTGTGTTCACTTCGGTGGTTGTGATGAAAACATATCACCCATGCTTCCTTTGAAGTTGTTGGTTGCCTTTGAAAACCCTTGGAATCAAGCACTAGTTTGAAAATTTCCCCTGTTTATTGCAGTGGATGCAATGAAAAATTCCTTGAGGGTAGAGTGGATCATTCCACTCCTCTGTCACAGTCACAGGATTTTTTTACAAACAGTTAATAGTCAGGTGGCCTTTTCTTCCAGAACAGAAGCATTTCCTCATCCCCTCAATGCAATTTCCGGGGTGTTTATTTCCACACCGTTGGAAGGTTGGGTGATGGATTTTCTTAGCACCATTGGATTTATCCATCGGACCACTAGAATAGATGTCCACCTTACTCTATTTATCCCCATGATACCCCTGAGATTATTCAATCTCCATTTTGACCCTGAGGGCACATCAAACAATTTCCTCGTAGCTGTAGAAGTCACAGATCGCTAGTGATTTCCACAGGCTAGGTTCTAGCCTGCAATTGAAGTGGTCAAACCTGTATTCAGGGGTAATGAAAAACCCAGAGGCATATCGTGCCAACCTTCTGATGTTTTTATGTATGCACCAACAGATTCTTTGTGTTTTTTCTTGTGGTCAAGGAAGTCCCTTTCCATCTTAAGCCAGAGGGTTCACAGAAAATATTTATCAAAAAACATATTTCCGGAATACATACATTCCAATGCCTTGATCTACTCCTCAGGATTCATATTTTGGATCAATGTCCACCATTGATCGGCTTAACCGTCCATATGATAAGCATATAGGATAACCTTCTCTTATTCATAAAATTGAAGGACATAAAAGATATTTTCATTGGAGTTGATGCATTGTTTATAGATTAAGGGATTGAATGATCTATTAAATGTAGGGGGACTTTGTCTCATGAAGCTCTTGATAGCGACTTGTTCTTTATTAGGGGGTGTTGAACGTTCCTCTTGACCCATGTTTCTATTCAAATCACAAGTTAACTGAGTGAGAAGCATGATAATGTTCGCGATTCCCACTCCAATCAGATTGGTTATCTCATTAGAAATGTCATCACATTGATCTTCACATAGGTTATTAGCCTGATTCCTCCAATTACCGGCCATTGGCTAGAATAAATGGAACGTTATGGGTAACACATAAAGGGTAATCAAGGGACAAAACTAATTACTTATAAATAAGTTTTATTTCCTTAGCTTATGAATCCATAGGCTTCAATCTATGTTATCTATGATCTACTTTCTAGCAAATATTCTTAGGGGATTTCCCTTAATAATGGTTCATACTACAGTTTTGAATTTACCAATGCATATCCCCAGGGCGTTTCGTAACCATGTGTGCAACAAGGCCCATTCTTGTGTACCAAGATAACCCGGGTCAAGCCTGAAACTCCTTGTCTGGGTTTTCACCCCTTGGTACTTCTGTGCCATAGTTGCCTATACCGCCTCATATCCATAGAAAGATGTATCTGATTGATAAAATAGTTACTCAATACCCACCATAAATTAGGGATGTTTTTATTATACATAGTCTTGTCTTTAAGGCTTCACTAGGTTTTTCTATTCCTATTCCAAAAAATAATAAAACCTATCCTCTGATACCAACAATAACAACCCTTCATTTCATTACACACATACACCTGATTTATTACTTAGAAAACATTACTTGAAACAACATAGAAGACTGAGAGCTATAGTGTCTTTTGGGGATTATGATCATTACATAACAACTTAAAACATAGGATGCAACATCTTATTGAAAATATCCTTTACATGACCACTACATTCCCTCGTACATAGCACTGCATGGGATAACCTAAAGACATGCATAAGAAAAGGGTTAGCTATAAAGCCTAGTAAGGGAGTTAAAGAGTCATACCATGAAATATAAAATAAATTTTAGTAAATAGGCATATCGGTGGAGAAATTGATAAACATGAATATAAAGGCATCATATAACATGATTAACCTCACATGGAAAGGTGGAAACAGCATTTAACATGATTTTAGTATCAGAAAAGTCTAATTGCACCTGGAGAATTAGTGAATCCTCATTTCACATGAATTATCATGGGAAACCCCAATTTTCTCTTGATGTATCATGATACTAATCTTTACCCAATGCATTGGAGTGCTATCAGGGCACACCATTCTTAAACATTTCATTTCATTCATAAGTGTGCCACATGGATCATTTAACATGGAATCATTCAACATAACATGTTATTACTTGATTAATAATTGTGTAATACACACATAAAATTACCATTAAATATTTATATGTTCATAAAGGTGAATACCCTTGATAGAGACATGGTTACGATATTCACTACATAATTATTTTGGCTTGGAAAATCGCGGTGCAATTTTGGCAGCATAACGACGTGACATAAAAATTCATTAAAATGGTTGATGAAAGATAAAGGGGTGTATTATCATATTTACATGAAAAATATAGTATTTTGTTCATAAATAAACATTTATTAACATAATTAATGGAATTTAGATTCATAATACAATGGAATTTCTTTAATGTAAATGAGGAGAGAGAAATTCCTTATGAAATTTTACATGGAAACAAGTGTGCATGGGAGGAATTAAATGAGAGATAAAGGGGTATATCATAATTAAAACATAAATATGGAGGTATGGGGCAGTTTATAAATTATACCCCAACATTTTTAATTTAAATTGAAATGGGATAACAACATAATGAAATTGAGACAAAAATTAGAAAAGAGGAAATCCATTACTTGGACGTGTGATACCAAAGGCTTGGGAGAGGCTTCATAGGAGCTTGAGGAGGCATGGGAGGATTCTAGAGAGACGTGGTAATAGGTTGGATGAACTTAAAAGGCTTTTAGTGAAGAGGAAGTGGGAGGTTGTATGGGTTTATATAGGAAAGGCGAGGTAATTCTTTATTATTTAGGTTTGGGTCACCACACATTAAACTAATCATTACCGCAAACCATCCCATGAATTTTTCTGATGGTTTTTTCCAAAGGGGAGTGGAAAAAAATATTTTATAAGGATAATGGTATAAATTCATTAAATAATATGGTTTATTATGTGTAGGTGATCCACACTCTCAAAAAAAATTCATCTGAAAAGTGAAGATGTTTTGTAATTCATGGAGGGTCCACTAATATTTTTTAAAATAAATAAAGTAAACATAAAGTAACATTATTTTAATGTTAAAACATATATTGGCCGAAAATATAATTTATAGCATTTTATTGCATCACTATTAGGTCATTTTTATGTCATAAAACACATTATATATTTAAATTGTATTTAATTTTTACCCAAAAATTCGACTGTCTCTAGAAATTACGAAAAATTCACCATTTGATAATTTCAGTGTCCCTATTCCAAAAATAATATTAATTTTATCTAAATAATTATATATATATATATGTTAATTTTTACTTTGAAAATAAAAACAAACATTTATCGAAAATTAATGGGTTTTGACAAAAACGGTTTTCAAACCTTAATAAAAATTATAGTTGCATTCTTAAAATTATAAGATCATTTATATTTAATAAAATGTAATTTAAAAACAATAATATTTTATTTAAATATTATTTAATTAAAAAATCCATTAATTCATATAAATAGATTTCTTAGATGAATATTAACCCAAATACTATTTGTGCTTGAAAAACAATTTACAAAGTAACAATAATAAAACGAATGTATATTCATTATTGTATACAAAAATAATGAACATAGTAATAGTTCTAAGGTCATGTTATATAACCACTTATAACACCCACATAAGACCGAAGGGTAAGGTGTGCTATAGTGACAGACACTTGGGGTGTCTTTGATTATATCGCTTAGGTGGTAATCTCTATAAACTTACACTTCTCTCGTTGGCGGTTCCATTTGAGCTTAACATGTTGAATCTTGGCTTGGACTCTATAAAGAGAGAATCCCAAGGATGCCACATCCTTTATGATCTCCAACAAATGGGCTTCATACGGAGCAAGTCTACTGGATGAGGACATCACTTTGTCTGAGTAAATTTTATTTGTTAATGACCTATATTTATACTAATCATGTGATCACTGTTCAATGTCTATTTTAGCAATGGTCACAATTCATAATGGTATTTTAAAATATAGAAACAAAAAACAAAAGAAGTTCATATATTATATAACCGTTTTATGTAATATACATTTAATTAGATCAAAAGGAATTTTCATTAATGAATGTTTGGGACATTACAGGTTATTCCATAATGAAAAGGTGATATGTTTATAAAACCAATATATTATTATTATTAATATATAATATGATGAATTGTTTATGAAACTTATTTCAAATCTTGGGATATGATATGATGAATGTTATATAATCTTCTAGAACATATAAATATGGTTTCCATATGTGATGGGTGGGACCTATAACTCTCTACAACGAATTAGGTAATGAATAATGTTATTTGAGATAAAAGTGTACATGGGAGGTTATCCTTATCCTCAAAAAGGGTACATGAGAGTTCATCCCAACCCTGATATAGGTAAATAGTTTTTTATCCCATGAGTATCATGTTATGAATGTCTTGGTGGGTAGCCTTGACATCAGAGTTTCTATGCTTATGTGTATGCCCCTAATCTATGTCTTATTAAAATTTTGTGCACTCATAGATCTTGTTACCTTATTATTTTTTTATTAATATCTTAGAAACATACAATATTTATTCCAAAACTAAATATTATGATCTTTGATATATAGGGTATGGTTCTCAATTGTTATGATCATGTTTTCATACCATTCTGTTCATGTTATGCTTACATATGTCCCTTCATTAACCATAATAATCATTAGGGGTAATATTTTATTTTGATTGCATTCCCTGGTGTATAAATAAATGTATTAAATATAACATGTCTAATAAGGGCGATATTTTAGAAGAACACAGTTCGATATTATGTAGTTAACCTATAAACCAGTTGTTTGTGTTTCAAATTATCCAAAGACACTATAACATTGTGATTTTAAGGAGTGTGTTTGTGTTATTTTATGAATATTTATCTAATCAGATGTGTTATATATGCATTAAAGGTATGTTATGATACACGACAGTAAGTGTCCCCATTAGTATACTATGGGAATCATCTTTTTAAATGTAAAGGAAGCATTTAGAAAAATTGAACTGAAACCATTAGGAAATAATCCAAATAAATCTATAGGATTATACAAGGATTATTTATTGATTTATCTAATAAAACATGGTATTACCCTCCTAGCACTAACAACGGTATTCATTGCTCCATGTTAGTCACATTCACATAAACACCCACAACCACACACATGCATGAATATATATATATATATATATATAACATAATACACATGAAAAACTAATAAATAGAAAAATATATATCACATCATTATATAAAATATATATATCATCCATTCAAAGAATACATGTCAATATCTAATAGATATAAGAAATTGCATAATTAATTTTTACTACTAGTATGTAGTATAATAAGTGTATATATATGTCATCAGATCGAATGAGACTAGTCATGATGTTTGAACACACTCAAATATGATAAAATATTAACAATAATCCCATCAATTATAAAGAGTGGTCAATTACTCATTTACTATCCAACAAAATTCAAAATTACCTACCTAAGTCCCACACATCCCACCTCCTTTATAACATGTCCCAGGTCAGTCTAAAAGAAACGAAGAAAATTTTCCCATAATTGCATTTTCCAACGGCCCTACCTGAACTAACATATCTAACCTCAAGTGTGACACGACCTGTTTTTCTCACCTCCGCATATGTAGGAAGCTACTAACTAATAGTGAGGGTCCAGAAAAGATCAATGAGAAGATGATACCCTCTGTATAATTTCATTAAATAGAAAATAAAAATAATATAATAATAAAAATATCATTACGACTATAAAGAAGAAGAATAAGTGTCAAATTTAATAATGTGTGGAACACATGTTAAAAAAATAAGTAAACAGGCTCAGAAAGTATCAATACAAACAAAAATAAAATGTATAAGTAGATAACTAAATAAAATCATTATGTGATCCTCTAGATCCTTTCCTGACATCCCCACAAGATTAATGATTCATTATTATTCTTTCTTCGAAAGTCCCCTTTCCATTTACATGGTCTACATTCATGACTAAATCACAATCAAAGAGTCAAGTGTCCTAAATGGGTATCAAAGTATACATTGATACCCTCATGTAATAAAAATCCATAAATCTCATTAATTAATTCCAACATAATAAACATACATTTGAAATGTGTTTATAAAAAATCCAAAAATTATATGTAACTTCCTAAATCAAGGTTATTGATGAAGAACTCCAAGGTTCAGGATGGATTATCACCTCAACCCCAGTGAAAACACAGAGAGAACTATCTCATGCATCAAGGATGCCAATATCGGGTTATGGATCAAAAAGAAAAATATTTATAAGAAATAATGAAAGAAGTTCCATGTCAAGAATGGTGGTTATAGAATTACATACCTCACTAAGTCTATTAATAGAGCTAATATTGAGGTGTTTTTAAGGAAAGGATGGTAATTAACGAGATCTATTGTTGATTGAGGAATTTATCATGAATTACTCATCACATATATGGGAGAACCATGGTTTTGTCCCAAAAACATTAATAAATCGTTAATATATCAATAGAAAATAGATTCATGTAGAGAATAAAGTATAATAGTGTCTTAGGATTATCTTTTTATAGAAAACTTCCTAGAAACATCCACCATTCATGAGTAATTTAACTCCTTTCACAATGGATATCATTGAAACAAAGAAACAACCACCTATCTAGGAATAATTCAAGAATTAATCATTAGATATAATTTTAATTTCATATATGAGACAATAATATTCCTTACCTATGAATCAAATTAAGTTAGAAATGATAAATCATGTACACACATAATGAATGGTGGGTTTTGTATCACATAACTAAATTCAATATCTTTAAATCACATGGATTCGCTATGTTCTAGATTTAGATATGGGGAATTCTTCAGAGAAGGATAGGTGAGCCTAAAAATTTTGGGTGATTCCTTTACGAGTATAAAAGAATCAAAATTGACCATAATAGTCATTAATTAGGAATTAATATCATTAATTTTTCATGTTCATGATTTGGATACACCGATTGACAAATTCTATGACCTTTATGGGCATCATGAGAAGCCACACTATTATCTAAATAGTGTTCCAACCATTAGTTGAGTGACTATAGCTTACTACAAAATATTCTAGTTGAGACATTATGGTTTTTAAAAACATTTACCATAATAATATGAAAATCCATGAGCCTCTATGTTTAGTAATACAGTTTCGTGGAGAATCCATATGGTTGGGGGAAAAAATTCTTAAACCACACCCCTTTAAAAGGATAACCAAATATTTTGAAACCATCTAAAAAACCTTGGCCTCAACTAAACAAATCATATATCAAAAACATATTAATAATGGTATAAATATACTGACAATGCGCCTACAAAATATGAGTCTCTTACACCTTGTTTCCCATTATAGGGTGGTAGTGTAGTGAGAAATCAAAATCCACAAGTAGTTATAACTGTCAGCTTTTATTCATGTTTAGATCATTATAAGAGAACATATAATTCAAAAACATGTTTTTAATATATATGTCACAACTTTCTATATAGAGGGAGTTTCTCAATATTTTCAATGAAAATTTTACATTTTTTAGATCATGTTCATGAGGTGGATAATTGTTTTCATGTATTTTAAATTTCTCGGAGGAATAAAAAATAACACTGTCATTCTTTAAAAGGAAAAAAGAAAGTCTTTTCTTAAACAAAATATTGTATATTAGAAATCCTTTCTAACCTGATGGTACAATTAATATCGATGAATTAATCAGTATCTAATCTAGAACTCTAAACCATTCCACAAATTCCCTTATCCATGCTAATTTAATCAATTTATGTGATAAATTGGTTAATGGTTTGCCTAATATGGAAAAATATTGAACAAACCAAAAATAGTAAACTTAGAAGCTGCGTAAACTGTGCATCTCAGTTTTTTATTATTCTGGGTCATTATTTTACTACCATTGTGTTTGATTGGTCAAAATATATTCCATCTTTGGATTCAATATGTTCATGAAAAAAATGTTAATTTTTTAAAAATTCACACTTAATATACATACTATATGATTCTATTTTATGAAGGGTCTCTAGAATAGGTTTTATAATAATATCTTGGTCTTCATATCTCTTAGAGTATATCAAGATATCACAAAAGAATACAAGGAAAATGTTTTCAAGATAAAAAATGAATACTATATTAAAAAATCCATATATACATAAGGTTCACCTATCAATCCAAATGTCATTACTATAAACTCATAATGTCTAAACCTTATTCAAGATGTCACATTTGGTATATCATCCTTTTTAACCCTTGACAATGATAACCAGAGTGAATAGAGATATTTGAAACTTATTGGGCTCATTGAAGTTGATCAAATAAGTAATTCATGTGTAGTAAAGGAAAATTATTCTTTATATTTATGGAATTTACATCCATATTATTATTTCACTATCTTATTGACAGATAAATATTTTTCTAAAATAAAATTTCATCTCTCCATAGTGAAACACTAGGGAATATGAATCTATTAGAACTCAATTACTATAGTTATTTCATTAATTCCACCTACACCTCTAATGTAATTTAATAATTATCTTTAGATGTAATAATTTCATCGAGTATGAGTTCAATGGACAACTCAATTTCACACTCTATTGGATGACCAAGCAATTATTTTGGAAAAATATTAACGAATTTTTGTTGTACAGGTACATCCCTTATTCATGGAAATTATTCCTTTTCTAAAGACCTCATTTGGTCTTTATCTATTCCTTGAAATTAATTAATTATATATATTGGGTTTGGGTATAGAAACAAATCATAAGATGAAGAATATCAATTGAAATAAGGGATTATAAACCCCATTCACATATAGTAATCTACTTTCACTAATCTCCATCACTCTACCATGGAATACTCATTATTATCTCATTATATTGAATTGTAGTATGAAATTCCTATAATGTTTTCATGATTGATCCCAAGAGGACATGATTTATTTTCATAGTACCTATGATATATCAATTTGTTCCTCTATTTTTATTACCCAAGGGTTCCACTAAACATACTTGGATAACCAATTTTACAACATAGAACCTAGAAACATACAAGTGATACATACATTACTTTATTGTCACAAGATACAAGATTTTATGAATTATTAAATTGTTTAGTTTTCTTTAATGAATATAGAAATGCATATATACATAGATTATATTTCAAAAAAATAGAACATGAACATACTAAATGATATTATTTTTTATTCCATCAAAGACAGAAAAATTATACATTGTCATCCTTTACGTTTCCTAAGGAAAAGAAAACAAATAAGGGTGGACTTAGATGCTCAGTAAAGTGTAGTATAAAGAAGAAATTTACCTTACATAAACATTTCATAAGTGATGTGGCTGGAATGAATGAACAAGATAGGGCCATAATCAACACAAAATAAAGAAATTCTATATCTTTCACAGAAAATAATATGGGGATGACAATAATATTTGATCTCATAATGATGTAATGAAAATTTTTGTACATCAAAATATTACTATCAGGACCTTTTTCCTAGAAAATATCCAATTATGTGAATAGGTATAAACAAAAACCCAAATATTTTTGTGTCTTAAGAAAAGTCAATTATCGGTAGGATATATAATTGTGGATACGATCAATAAATTTGTTATTTAAATGCATTCAGCATAAGATTCATCAAGAACATTCATTCCATTACCTATGGGATCCTTGACTTAATAATACAAGGATATCCATAAAATGATAAATAAAAATTATTATACTTCATCATTCAATAGAATAATTTTTATACAGAGGATAACATTGCTTAATAAACATACAAAATGTTTCATATCATCAATATAATGTGAAATACCCTTGTCAATGAAAAATAGTGGTTATGGTACTTATAGTGTGTTGGGTTATCCATGGAATATAATAATTGGATTCAATAGCTTTCATTAGTCAAAATAGAAGGTAATGGTTGTGAAAATACTTCACCATGGTTCATAAATAGACAATAAATATTCCAAAGCATATCCCAAATGTGTGTCTAGCCTAGTATCAAATCTTATACACATTCATTGTTCATCATAGTACTGAGTGATTAAATTATCTACCAAATATTTTCACGGTGATTACCCATAGGTACATCTATTTCATAGTCAAATTAAATTTTTGGAATCCAAAAGTTGAATTATTTTTTCGGTAACTACACATAATTTTACTTTACCAAAAATTAGGATGGTGTTTTCTATCATATAAAAGATCATGTTTTACAATGGTTTTATAACTCTTTAATCAAAAGATAAGGTGTTGGGTTAAAAATGTATAATTCTAAACCCTTAAATTTATAGAATAATAGAGTAAAAATAATCCCATGTAAATGTATGAACCATGAAATAATAAATAAGCTGTAAATATAATACGAGTCTTGATGAGTAAAATTTAAGAAGGAAAATACTCATGTATGGTTTGGTAGGAATTAAATAAAAGAACTATTGAAATATATGAATTTATATTGATATTTTAGTATAAGTAATAATGTTATTTAATTACATAAAAACTCACATTGATATTATATATTTACTATTTAATGGAAATTAGCTACATAATACATAACAAGTCTCAAATAGAGGAATATGAGATGAAAAACTCTTACCTCATGTCCTGACTATCTCAACTGTACTTTGACCTCTTGTATCATAATAAAATATATTTTCATAACATAATTCAAAACATAATTAATATCAATTTTCATTTATAATCATCATAAAAATATATTCCATATATTAATGCTACCAATTTTTCATTTTGATTGTTAATTATTTTTATCGTTTGAAATAGTTTCATAATAGGGGTGTTCATATTCATTCAGCACAAAATTTCATCATTCATATTTCATAAAAATTACATATAAGTATTATTTATAAAAATAAATTATGTTTCAAACTCCATTAATGAGTTTTTTATTATATTTCCTTGAATATGAAATTCATAAAAATCATGATTATGTGATTTTTGATGATCAATGTGGGTTTTTTAATTAATAAATCAAATATCAAAATAACATCCCATGAATAAAAAAATCATTCTTTAAAGATTTTAATTATATTATAAATTTAATTAAGTTCAAATAGTCATTTATAATATGATGTTATAATATTTTACAATTTGTTAGTTATACCAACCCAAACAACAGTGTATCCTAGTTTAGTGAGGGATTTTGAAGTCATTTTGTTATAACATCTTTATACCACAAGAATAATGATATTATTTAATCTTTATTACTGTGGTTCATAATATATAATATAGAAGTATAAGAATAAATAATGGATTTGAAAATGCTAAATAATTTTAATAAATATTAACCTCTTGGTATGCTTCTATTAATAAATTAAAATATCAAGGATCATTTGTTAATTATATAATTAAATGGTTGTCCAATTTGTCATTATATAACTTAAAAATATCAAAAACAACATATTTATCCTTTAATGTCATTATTAAAGTGTAACTTCATGAACATTAAAATTAAATACTATAGTTACATTAATATAGATTTGACATTATTACATTCCTAGTGTTTTTTTAGTTTTATAGTTTTAGAGAGTTAGGTCATATATCTTACATAAAAATACCCACTTATTTTATTACTAGTAAAATCATATTCTATACCCAGATCCTTTCATAAAAATCTCATAAAATATTAATGGTGAAATAAAATAATAAATGTGTCTTTGAAATCATTATAAACACATAGTTACATTTTCACAATGTTTTAATTTCTCCCTTTAAAGTTTTATATACATTATTTTAAACATAATATCATTATATTACTTTGAAAAACAATAATATTCCTTGAAATACCCATGAAAATCCTAGATAAAACATGTAGGTAACTTGTTATATCATTTACATATAATTTTTTACTCACTATTATAAATATAATAACTATACATTTGACTTATATACCCAGTTCATTGGTGGGAGGTCATAGACCCACTTTCCTTTGGTTTATCAAAAACCCACCCATCATTTTTTAATTACATCGCCACCTATACATGTTTTAAAACAAACCCAACTATATTTTATTTATAACAGAACCACCAGTTATCATAAAAAATTTCCAATAACCATAAGATTATAAAAAAACATGGAATCTTGGATTTTAATCATTACACTCATAAAATATTAATTAGACCCATAAGAAAACATTTTTTGATATTGAAATATCCATTCAATTTTAATTTTTTTTAAATAACCAGAACAAAGGGATATAGGATTCCTGTAGAGACCCGAAGCATGATGTACATATACATAACATTACTTTTGCAGAATACTTAATACGTAAAAAAAAGACACACAAGGACCGTAATAGTTTAGTGTCTTTGGAAACTGGGTATATAAACTTCTAATCATGTTGAAATATCTTCAACAACTTCCGTCACGATCTTCCCCTTTTTGATTCCTTACATAAAACTTTTCTTTATTTCCTGGGGAAAATAAAATATAAAAAGAATGAGATCAAATGCTCAGTAAGGGAAAACATAGATAACATAAAAAAATCCATAAACATTTGAAAGAAAAAACTTGAACATGAAATTTAACCATCAAAATCTTGAGCAAAGACATATATCGTGGAAGTACGTAAGGAATTTATCATAATGGACATGAAACATGAAAAAATATAATGGGAATAAAACATTTAATTGTGTCAACCATTCAGCACATGTTATGATTTCCATAGTAGCCAAGGCATTTCTGCCAGGACCATCTTAGTGGACAAAGTTCCTTTCTGAATCGAGTTCACTCCTCGTTTTAGTCCTGTAACACTAAACCGGATTAACTTACTGTTCCATCCATGTCTATCTCATGATATATAAATCTTTACCCAATACATTGGAGGGATATGTAGGTACCACCAATCTCATAGTGAAACCATTCTTACTTGTTCCAAAAAATAAACTTAAAACATTCATCATAACCCAAAGAATAAAATGGGTTTCATAAACATCATCCCATCATTTCATAATCCATATAAAACAAATGGACATTTCATCATAATAAAATTTAACCATGTAAATCATATAGACATTAAAGATAAAACACACACATGTCAAATAATGTCATCTTAGATGGAAAATGTTTTTGATAAAACATTTGAAATTAATTCTTGAGGAAAATATCCTTTCTTCGTCAAAATCATTTTCTTTTCAAAAAATTCCATGCACTTTTAAAATAAAAGTATTTTGTTGAAAATAGTCATAAAATCATGTAGAGTAAGATTCATGAAAATGAGGCGTTATGAAACCGTAAAAATCCATTCACGTCGTATAAGTTAAAAATAACATTCTCCTCATACTTTTGTCGAAAAAGTCAAAAAAAAGTACCCCATAACGTAAAGAAAAGAAAGATTCCATTCATACCATGTAGTAAAAGTAAAAAAGGGGTAAAAAGGACTTTAAACATATATGAAAACACTTTCATGAAACATGTACATGGATGATATAAATAACCCTAGTAAATACTTATGAATAAGCAATCTCGGATAAAAATGAGATTTGCAAAATTATCCATGACCTAAGGTCCGATATGATTCGTATGGATCCAAACCTCCTGTATAATGATTTAAATAATTTCATTGACTTATTACATAATCATATTCATTTTTATGATATCATATATGTTTCACTTATGACATTATATTACCCGTTCATTTGTAAATTCAATTTTAAAGTAGCGTTTTGGGTAAAATCATTTCATTTATCATATGTGTTTTGACTTGTAATTTTTGATATTATTACTTATATCCTGATTTACAAAATTCCAGAATTTAAAACATGATTTATATAAAATATATATTCATCATATACATATATATTATAGATCGATAAAAGGAATTAAATACACCGTTCATGGAGACAGTAGGCCGTACGTATGCATGAATGTTGTTTTCGTTTCCTTATTGAATTGAATGAAGCTAAATAGATGACATACATATATATATATATATAAATCCAGTATAATTATTATTTCATATATTTAATTATTATTCATTATATAAACTTTTCGATCATTCATGTATTGTTAATCATGGAGAATGAATCTCATCGCGTCGTGGAGACGGTAGTCCATACGTACGCACGAGCGATGATATCGTTCCCATAATTATAGAATTGGAGTGGATGGTATAATATATCAGAATCAATATGATGTTATAATAAACATATATAGTAATTCTTTTCACCATTATACCTATCCATGTAAGGTGTTGGTGGAAAAACATATTACACCACGGCGTGGAGACGGTATTCCGTACGTACACACCCGTGGTGATTTTGTTTTCCGTAGGATGGATAGAAGGTGAAATATTGTTGTTTAATATTTATAATATCATATAAGTATATGAGGGATACTGATGTTATTACTTCATAATTAAACAACTAAAGAAAAGGTAGTATAAGAATAATGGAACTTGAAGAAAACAGTAGAAGGAATTACCTCTTTCTTGAAGTGCCTCCTTTAAACTTTCACTTAGGGCACAAAAATTGGTCTTTTAAGAAGACCAGGACCACTAGGATGTTTCAATGGAAGTGGATAAGATACTTTTGTAGGGGTGGTCCGAGATTGAATGCTCAATGTTGTGTAAAGATGAGATGGAGGAGGTGCCATTTTATAAGGGAGGAGATGGGCACCATTGGAAATCATAAAAATATTAATTTATAATAAATCTAACCCCACTTAAAAACCTCCAAAAATGACTCAAATTCGAATATTAGAAGAGATAGGGTTGTAATCTCATCAACCAATAATTTTTATACATGTTAGAAATTTATTTTAAACTTTATCAACTTGGTTTATCCTTATTTAATCAATTTTATTTTATTTGTAAAAATAACATTATAAATTTTAAATTATAAAACAAAATTAAATATTTGTTGTGAATTGTCTATAATTGGATACTTTATAAAATTTTATACCATATAAATTTAAGTTTATAATTTTTAAATATTTTTGTTATTTTTAATCAATTTTATAATATGTTATTTTTATAAAATAACAATAGTGTCAATTTTGACACTATTCATTTATTTGAATTTAAATAAACTACATACAGAAGATATGTTCGAAATAAAATCAATAATAGATTCATAAAAGGTTTTATATATCTATAAAATTAGTGGAGTACATTAAATAGTTTATTTAATATTTATTTTATTATTTTTAAAACCATTTATTTGGTTTATCTCTACATAAAATAATTACTACATCATTTTTGTATAATTATTTAATATACATATTTGTCGCATAAAAATTAAAATTAAATTCATATGATGAAGATAAATATATTCCATTTCACAATAATAATTTTACTCGAATTTATCATCTTAAAATCACAATATTTAAATTGTTATATTTATTAAATTATGAAGGTGACAACTTTGGCATCATTTAAAATAAAATAATATATGTGTCATAATCTCTTTTATAAGGCTCCACAAAGTCAAATATTCGACCATTGGATGATTATGTTTTATATTTACATGACAAATAAGATTTTGTCAGGGTTTTGTGCCTTTTATGGTCAATATTCATTTAATAAATAATATATTCTTGATTTTCACTAGATAAACAATTTCTCCATCACCATTGTGTCCCAATTAATGATAATTATTTAATCCCTAAAAATTATAAATAAAGTCATATGATGTAGAAAATTTATTAAATTTTTGGATACTATTCATGTTCGAAGTTTCATGAAGTTTATCACTAAATTAAAATTAATATACATATAAGATTTAAGAGAGTGACATATTGTCACTTTCTTTGGTTTTAAAAATAATTAAGTCATTTTCATGGAACAAATTCCATTAAATAATTCTAATCCGACCCTTAGGTGATATGGGTCGACTTTTAGTCATCCAATAGTATTTTGGAAGGTTTTAGGGTAATTTTATAATCTTATATTTACCCTTAATTACCCGATTTACCTTTAACTATGGTAAATAAAATTTACTGTAGTTACTATTCATAATGCCGAAAAATAAAAAGTAGTCTATTAATATAATTTGGACCCACTGATTCCAAATATGGAATCCATTTTTCCAAATTCAATACACAGAAGTTTCAGAAATTAAATTAAAATTAATCTGGTTGTCGAAAGAAAATAGGTTTTTGTTTAAAACATTACGAAAGATTGAATTGATTTAACCTACAAATTCAAGGTAAAATCAATGCTAATGGCATAAATTATATTAAATGGTAAAAATATATTCTATTTATACTTTAATACAATTAAATATTATAGTTTACCCACATACATTATTACGATGAAAAAGAGTTGTTTTTAATTAAAATATAGCATGTTTTTTCTATTGATTAAAATATAAAAGTTATCGGAATAACATGAAAATTTTATCCAAGGTATAATTTTATTTCCTTATTCCAAAGAATAATTTTATTTTTTAAAATTGAACTTATAAACATATCAAAAACTAGATTTAAAGTCGGTGCGCCATCAAAAGGCGGAAAAACTACATTTTTTGAAAAATACTTATTTTACCCAAAAAATTTATCTTGTTCACATAAAATGTTTTATAAAATTTATAAATGAATAATAATGGTATGAAATTAAAATTTTTTTAAATCTATTCATAAAGGCTAGTTCGTGATAATATTATAACCATATATTTTTGTTTAGTGAAACATGGTATTGCGTACAACACATGCTATCGAGGAAGGCCGCGATTGCGTGTAATGAAAACCAAGTAAGGGTTGCGTGTAGTACAAGAATCCTTTGTTGTTGAGTATAAAAAAACCAACCATATTTCATTTATTGAATATACATATATATATATACACACACTCAATGTTGCGTAGAGTAACTTCTATCAAATGAACTTGAAATTGTGTATAACACAATCCAAGAATTGTGTTGCGTATACTACAAGCTAATACGGTGTTGCGTATAGTGAAAGATAATCTTGGTGTATCGTTCAACAGAAGATATGAATGAAATTAAAAAGAATATATCTTAAAAAATCTCGGGTTGTTACATTCTACCACCCATAAAAAGAATTTCTCCCTCGAAATTCGTCAGGGTTATAAATTGTTTACTATTTATAGAAACCCACATCGTAAAAAATGAATACTAAAACTTAATTTTAAAAAATAAAGTATAAAAATTAATGATTACCCAAAGTAACTCATCACTGGGTTTCCATATAGGATAAAATAGGTGAAAATATTGATATGGAAGAAAAATCTAATCATCAAGTTCTGATGGAGAGTGGTAGAGAACATGGCTATAAAAAAGCCATCAATCAAAAAGTCATAAATTTGTGATGATTTAAGGTACCATCTGATTCATCGGATATAAGAGCAGTAGGACAACATTTTTGGTCTTCAATATCATTTCCTTAAAGTTGAAAATTTTGAATTAGAAGAAATACTTGCTTGATTTTGGTACAATCTCGCTGTTGTTCGTGCTTTGAACAATTTCCACTTCATCTCTTAAAGAAATGAAGTTGAATTTGTTATTCATGAAGTGTTAACAGGTCATGTGATAGAATGATGGGTCATTCCATCTGTTTCAAACAAAAGGTTTGCAAAAGTTATCAAATATACATAAGTCCATATATGGTGAGGTTAATCATATACGATTTCAAAAATGAACTTATACTTCATATATCATACCACTTAATAAAATAAAACTAGTTTCTACAAACCAGGGACTTCCTGTAGGCCATTGGTATGCGATAAAGGCCAGCCTCACTTCAGTTGTGTGTTCGATTCCCACAGCCTTGTCCGACGTGATGGGCTATCGCCCATCCTGCAGGGTGTCCTTTTTATAAAACTACATTACTATAACATCCCATCAATAATATCGAAAAAAGTTTTATCCTTAAACAATACTAACTTATGTGCAACATAATCCATTCCAATCTTTAGGCTTATCTAAAATACATCGGTCCAAGCTCATAATATAAAGAAAATGATTACTTGAAATGTCACATAACAATCACGTGAATTCCATCATTTATCCCCCATATATCATAAGATATATTTTTTTGGTCAAATTACAAACATGTGAATACCTTAATCATGTATTCTTTTAAAGAATGAATACCCATTGAACCTTAGTGAAAACATGAATGCAGTTAAAATTTAACACTTTCCACATACCAAAATCCTCAAAATTCTATATACTCAAACCATGATATCACTTAGTCCTTATATCAATCATGAGATCATGAATACAATGAAACATATCATTATTTTCTTATCCCTTCATTATGCTCAGATCATCTGCTTTCCAAAATATTTGAATCACTTTTCATGGTTACCGGTACCATAAAATTATTGAAAACAACAATAGGCTAATACAAAAATATTTTAATCAACCATAAAAGTACCTCAACAACATTATTCTTGAATACCAATACATAAACACATCAATCCATACTCTTCAATGATTGTCCTGGAATAATTCCTTCCTTGATTTAGAAGTAACTTTTTAGGTCAGGGAATTGAGTTGGGTAAGTCCCATGTTCTCAACAAATACGACATTGGACTCCATAACAGTCTGCCACTCTATGAACCTTTTCTCCACACAGATAACATCTATTGCTCCATTTGAGGTATTCCTCAAGGTTCTTCTTCCCTTCTTTAGAAATCTCAATCTTCCTTTCTTTATGCTCCTCAACATGTGAACATGCATAAAAGTCTATCTTCCTCTTATTTGATGAATTAGGCATACCACTAAATTTCACCTTGTTAATCATATATCGTGATGACTGATTCGGCATAATAACAATATCTTTCTCTCTAGGCATTACACAATTTTTTTGCTCATAGTTACCAATTTTTCCATTGGATTCAATGTTAACCGAATTCCTTCTGGTTCCCTCCATTGACAAAAACACAAAAAGAATTCTGTGAGAGGCAAAAATCAGGCTAGAGAAAACAACATAGTAATGGTGGAGTACCCTCAATATCTAACATCTTAGGTTAAATTCTAAGATCGGTACCATATTTTTAGGACTATATCCTATACGTATACTTATCCTTAGGGACATCCCTAGACATACCTTAGAAATATCTCTAGGGATCTCACTAACGTTTTCGCATCCTAGTTTCCAAAGGATGACTAAACCTTTCTTCTAGTACCAACTGTAGAGACCCGAATCTTGACGTACGTATCCATTACATTACTTTTTCGGAATACTTAATACATAACAAAAATAGACACACAAGGACCGTAATAGTTTAGTGTCTTTGGAAAATCGGTATATAAACTTCTAATCATGTTGAAATATCTTCAACAAATCCCATAACGATCTTCCCCTTTTTGTTTCCTTACCTAAAACGTTTCTTTATTTCCTGGGGAAAATAAAACATAAAAAGGGTGAGCTCAAATGATTAGTAAGGGAAAACATATATAACATAAAACAATCCATAAACATTTGAAAGCAAAAACTTGAACATGAAATTTAAACATCAAAATATTGAGCAAAGACATAAATCGTGGAAGTACGTAAGGCATATATCATAATGGAACATCAACCATGTTAAAATAGAATGGGAATAAAACATGTAATTATGGAAACCATTCAGCACATGTTATTATTTCCATAGTAGCCAAGGTATTGCTTCCAAGACCATCTTAGTGGACAAAGTCCCTTTCTGAATCGAGTTCACTCCACGTTTTAGTCCTGTAACACTAAACCGAAATAACTTACCATTCCCACCATGTCTATATCATGAGATATAAATCCTCACCCAATGAATTGGAGGGAGATATAGGTCTCACCCATCTCATAGTGAAATCATTCTTACTTGTGCCACAAAATAAACTTAAAACATTCATCATAACCCAAAGTATAAAATGGGTTTCATAAACATCATCCGATCATTTTATAATCCATATAAAACATATGGACATTTCATCATAAGAAAATTGAACCATGTAAATCATAGAGACATTAAACATGAAACATAAACATATCAAATAATGTCAACTTATATGGAAAATGGTTTTGATAAAACATTTGAAATGGATTCTTGAGGAAAATATCCTTTCTTCGTCAAAATAATTTTCTTTTCAAAAAATGCCCTTCAATTTTAAAATAAAAGTTTTTTGTTGAAAATAGTCATAATATCATGTAGAGTAAGCTTCATGAAAATGAGGCGTTATGAATCCTTAAAAATCCGTTCACGCCGTATAAGTTAAAAATAACATTCTCCTCATAATTTTGTCGGAAAAGTAAAAAAAAAGTACCTCGTAACGTAAACAAAAGAAAGATTCCATACATACCATGCAATAAAAGTAAAAAATGTTTAAAAAGGACTTTAAAAGTAAATGAAAACAATTTTATAAAACATGGACATGGATGATATAAATAACCCCAGTAAATACTTACGAATAAGAAATCTCGGATAAAAATGAGATTTGCAAAATTATCCCTCACCCTAGGTCCGATATGCTTCGTATGGATCTGAACCTCCTGTATAATGATTTAAATAATGTAATTTTCTTATTAAATAATCATATTCATTGTTATGATATCTTATATGTTTCGCTTATGACTTTATATTACCCGTTCTATTGTAAATTCCATGTTAAAGTAGCGTTTTGGGTAAAATCATTTCATTTATCGTATGTGTTTCGACTTGTCAATTTTTGATATTATTACTTATATCCGGATTTACATAATTCCAGAATGTAAAACATGATTTATAAATAATATATATTCATCATATACAAATATATTATATATTGATAAAAGGAATGAAATACACCGTTCATGGAGAAGGTAGGCCATACGTATGCATGAACGTTGTTTTCATTTCCTTATTGAATTGAATGAAACTAAATAGATGAAATACATATATATATACATAAATCCAGTAGAATTAGTATTTGATATATTTCATTATTATTCATTATATAAACTTTATGATCATCCATGTATGGTTAATCATGGAGAATTAATCTCATCGCATCGTGGAGATGGTAGTCCGTATGTACGGACGAGCAATGATATCATTCCCATAATTATCGAATTGGAGTGGATGGTATAATATATCAGAATCATTATGATGTTATAATAACCATATATAGTTATTCTTTTCACCATTATACTCATCCATGTATGTTGTTGGTGGAAAAAACATATTACACCAAGACGTGGAGACGGTATTCCGTACGTACGCACGCGCGATGATTTTGTTTTCTGTAGGATGGATAGAAGGTGAAATAGGGTTGTTTCATATTTACAATAACATATCCGTATATGAGGGATATTGATGTTATTACTTCATAATTAAACAACTAAATAATAGGGAGTAGAAGAAGAATGGAACTTGAAGAAAACGATTGAAGGTATTACCTCTTTCTCGAAGTGCCTCCTTTAACCTTTCTCATAGGGCACTAAAATTGGTCTTTGAAGAAGACCAGGACCTCAAATATATTTCTAGGGAACTGGAGAAGGTAATTTGGCAGGGGTTGTCCGAGCATGAAGTCTCAATGTTGTGTAAAGATGAGAGGGAGGAGGTGCCCTTTTATAATGGAGGAGAGGGTCACCTTTGGAAATCTTAAAAATATTAATTTATAATAAATATAACCCCACTTAAAAACCTCAAAAATTGACTAATATTCAAATATTAGATGAGATAGGGTTGTAATCGCATCAACCAATAAATTTTAGACATGTTAGGAAATTATTTTAAACATTATCAACTTGATTTATCCTTATTCAATTAATTTAATTTTATTTGTGGTAATAACATTCTAAATTTTAAATTATAAAAAAAAATTACATATTTGATGTGAATTGTCCATAATTGGATACTTTATAACATTTTATACCATATAAATTTAAATTTATAATTTTTAAATTTTTTTATTATTTTTAAACAATTTTATAATATGTTATTTTTATAAAATAACAGTAGTGTCAATTTTGACAATATTCATTTATTTGAATTTAAATAAAATATATACAGAAGATATGTTCGAAATAAAAGCATTAATATATTAATAAAATGTCATATATATCTAAAAAATTAGTGGAGCACATTAAATAGTTCATATAATATTTATTTTATTATTTTTAAAACTATTTATTTGGTTTATCTCTTAATAAAATAATTACTACATCATTTTTGTATAATTATTTAATATACTTATTTGTTGCATAAAAAATTATAAATAAACTCCTATGATGAATATAAATCTATTTACTTTCACAATAATACTTTTACTCGAATTTATTATCTTAAAATCACAATATTTAAATTGTTATATTTATTAAATTATGTAGGTGACAACTTTGGCATCATTGAAAATAAAATAATATAAGTGTCATAATCGCTTTTATAAGGCTACAAATGGTAAAATATTCGACCATTGGATTATTATTGTTTAACTTTACATGACCATTATGTTTTGGTCAGTTTTTTGTGCCTTTTATGGTCAATATTAGTTTAATAAAAACTATATTCTTGATTTTCACTAGATAAACAATTTCTGCATCACTATTTTGTCACAAGTATTGATAATTATTTAATCCCTAAAAATTATAAATAAATTCATATGATGTATATAATTTCATTATATTACTAGATACTATTCATGTTCTAAGTTTCATGAAGTTTATCACTAAATTAAAATTAATATACTTATAAGATTTAAGAGAGTGACATGTTGTCACTTTCTTTGGTTCTAATTATAATTAAGTTATTTTCATGGGAAAAAAGTCCATTAAATGATTATAATCCGACCCTTGGGTGATATGGGTCTACTTTTAGTCATCCAATAAATTGTTTTTAGGTGTTAGGGTAATTTTATAATCTTATATTTACCCTTAATTACCAGATTTACCTTTAATGATGGTAAATAAAATTTATCGTAGCTACTATTCATAATTCCCAAAAATAAAAAGTAGTATGTTAATATAATTTGGACCCACTGAATCCAAATATGGAATCCATTTTTCAATATTCAATACACATTAGTTGCAAAAATTAAATTATAATTAATACGGTTGTCGAAAGAAAACGGGTTTTTGTTTAAAACATTACAAAAGATTGAATTGTTTTAACCTACGAATTCAAGGTAAAATCAATGGTAATGGCATACATTATATTAAATGGTAAAAATATATTATATTTATAATTTAATACAATTCAATATTATAATTTAACCACATAAATTATTTCGATGAAAAAAAGTTGTTTTTAATTAAGATATAGCGTGTTTTTACTATTCATTAAAATATGAAAGTTATCAGAATAACATGAATATTTTTCCAAGGTAAAAATTTATATCCTTATTCGAAAGAATAATTTTATTTTGTAAAATTGAACTTATAAACATATCAAAACGTATATTTAATGTGGGTGTTCCATCAAAAGGCAGAAAAACAACTTTTTTTAAAAAATTCTTATTTTACCCGAAAAACTTATTTTGTTCACATTAAATATTTTAGAAAATTTATAAATGAATAATAATGTTATAAAATTCAAAATGTGGTTAATTATATTCATAATGGCTAGTTCGTGATAATATTATAACCATATATCGGTGTTTAGTGAAACTTGGTATTGTGTACAACACACGCTATCGAGGAAGGTCGCGATTGCGTGTAATGAAAACCAAGTCAGGGTTGCGTGTAGTGCAAGACTCCTTTGTATTTGCGTATAACAAAATCCAAACATATTTTATTTATTGAATACATATATATATATACACTCAATGTTGCGTAGAATAACTTCTATCAAATGAACTTGAAATTGTGTATAACACGATCCAAGAATTGTGTTGCGTATACTGCACGCTAATACGGTGTTGCGTATAGTGCAAGATAATCTTAGTGTATCCTTCAACAGAAGATATGAAATAAATTAAAAAGAATATATCTTATAAAATCTTGGGTTGTTACAATTCCTCTATGATGAAAACATGAAATATATTAAATGAATCCCTGAAATAAATATAGTTTTTGTGATGGTGGAAAAATTCATTATCGTTGTATATGTAAAAATAGAACCTTTTTCTTGTATTCTAATAAAGGAATTAAAAACATTCAATAAAATGACACATTTTGAAAAAAATTGGAAAAAATAAAAAGGGAAATAAAATTTCATTTATGATTATTCAATTTACATATTGATAAATCTATAAAATAATTCTAAAAAAATGCATATAGAAGATAAATATTTGGAAGGGAAAAATTAAATGTTTATTTTGAAAAGAATATCCCTAAACTAGTGTTTGAATGGTCACATATGATCATTATATTCTATAATAATAAACATAAGATTAATATTTACATACATCAGAAAATTTCTCATGTTAATTCTTACTTTTATCTCACATATTACCATGTTATAAATTTTTATTAATTATTTATGTCCACATCAGATGATTTTGTGATATTCATGTCATATGTACAACATGATTTTTGTAGGTTGACTTTGGTCTAAGAGGTCATTATTCCAAAAACTACCAAATAATAATCAGTAAATAATTATCATTTTTATAAATCATTGATCCTTTTAAATCTAATCATTAATTATTTTTATAAAAAATTAACTATGCTACAATCATGGAGATGATATGCCATATGTATGTATGAAAAACATTTCCATTTTTTAACATTCATTTTTTAAATAGGGTAATTTTATTTTATATTTAAATATTTATTATAATATTATAAATATCACACTAATTATTTAAATATAATTATATATAAACATATTTTTTATTTAATGACAAAAAATGAATCAGATCGCTTCCTAGAGGGGGTAGTCAACACATTCGCTCGAACGATGTTATCATTTTTTAGTTAAGGGAAAGGTAAGAAAGAAAATCATATATTCTATTTTTATAATGATAATTTTTTTATTAATATCATATATGAACATTAATTATATCATTATAATCCATCCACGAGATAGAGTGACGGAAAATGAATTACATCAGTTATTGAGGAAGTACTCCACCGTACTGACAATTGATGGTTTCATTTTACATTTGATGGTATAGGATATGTATAAGGGGTAATAAATTATAATAATAACATCTCCTTATATTTAGGATATTGTTGTTATTATTTTTTCATGGTAGAAGAATATTTTAAGGAGGTGGATGATGAAATGAATCCAAAATATTTGGTTAAATCTATACATATTCTTTGAAAAAACTTTTTTACTTAACAAATTAATACATTTAAGAATTGTATTATGTTCGAAAATAAGGCCTATAAAACATGGAAGGTTGTTTGGATGAAATTTGAAATAAATTTGTAGATAAAAATTAGTTTTTATGTCTGGCTAAATGACAATTAGTAGTTCCCTTTTATAATAGAGGGGAGGTATATTTTTTGAATTTTCTATAATATTAATTTAATAAAATTTAATTTTGATGAGTAAATAGCTCAAAATTTATAGTAAATTAATAAAATTTGACTAGGAGTCTAAATATCCTCATTCCTATTTTTTGGACAATTTTATATCACATTTTTTCCTTTATCTTTTAGTTTTAACCCAAGTTAACCCTTTTTGACACTTAAAGTGATAATAATGTTTTTTACTCTTTGAGGATAAAGGTAGTAACAATAAATGGAAAGAGGGATTATAAAAGGAACATGTATGATGTTTTAAAATATATAATTATAGTTTACTGAATTTATGATTTTAATGAATTTTTTATCATTTAATAAAATTTAATTTTAATAAAATATCTATAAAGCTAATTTTGAAACTATTAATTTATAATGAATTTTATAAACCCATGAAAGAAAATGATATTAGAAATAAATATTTTAATACATCATTAAAATGTTTTATTTAACTTTGAATTTCATGTTTCATATTAATAATTTCAAATTATTCTACTATTAATATTTTTTCTAACATTTATTATTTTTACCATCAAATGAAGAATTACAGCGTAATTATTGTCTAATAATTTAATGTTAATATTTTTTTCACGGAAAATTATATATAAATTACGATAATGAAGATGAATAATTTATGTTTGAAAATAAAATTTATAACTGAACACATCCCATATTTATCTCTATGTTAAAAATATAATCTTTCTTTAAAATAAGAGCATGACCATTTTAACATTTCTTTAAATAAATTATTATAACGGTTATAATCACATACAATTAAAAGACCAAAATATCTTATAAAATTTGAAGAATATGGATTAAATATAATCATATAATAAAATTTAATCAACTTTTAGGATAATTTTATACTTCTTATCATTCAAGTTTTAATTTTAATTACCCAATTTACCCTTTACTATGGAAACAAAATTATTAAGGTTAATATTCATATTAACCAAAAATAAAATGGAACTATTTACCCTATTTGGACCCCCTGATAAAAAATATGTTATCCATTTTTCAGGATTAAAAAATTATAATGGTAAGAATTTAATTTAAATTTGAAGCTAGAAAATGCGAGAAAATTGTGTTTTTAGAAAATTCCCCTTTTAAGTATAAATTGTTTTTATACTATATTATAATATAAATATCATTTGAAATATAATATTTGAATCATTTAAAATAAAACATAAATAATTTAATTTTAAAAATAATCCAAAAAATATAATTTTAATATTTAAGTAATCAAAAATAAAATACAATTTTTAGTATAAATTTTTATTTTTTATATTAATTTAAAATCAGTAATTGAAGAAAATTTTCAAAATTTTATCCTAAGATAATTTTTAATTAATTAATGTCAAAATTAATTTTTTTTTAATTTATATTTTACTATTTTTAAATAATGATTTTAAATAAAACCATATAATATGTGGAAATCCAACATTCTTAGAAATAAATCTTTTTCCATTTCACTAAGTTATTATGTAATATTTTTATATTGAATCTAACTATATAAAAATAATCGAAAAATATTTATCATAACATTACTTAGGTTGTAACAATATTACACATTTTAAATTAGCAACATCAGAATTTTATTCTCCTATCAAACAAGTGGGGATACCTTTCACTGATAGAATTTCATGATTCGCATGTTGATTTATCAACCGTATGGTTTTTATGAAAAATCATAATGTGGAAAATTATCATATTTTATAATAATTAATATAAATGGTCATGATTCTTGCGATTGTTTTTCATATAAGGATATTTATCTTATGACTTAAATACCTCAAGGATCAAACATGAGATGAATCTTGTCTATAGTGTCTTAACATCGAAACAAAAAAAAATATTGTGTACCTAAGGTAAAATCAATGGATGATCTACTCAGGATGAAAATGATCTAAAATTCATTAAGATTTCATATGGTAAAATTAATTATGGGATTAGATTCCAATTTCTAAAAAATGAATAACACTTTTCCATATATATACATTAAGAAACCATGATCACCTACATTTAAAAAAGATCTTTTTTAGTTTATCCATAAAAATTTTAACATTACCCTATAATATACTCATATTTTTCAGAATTACCTACACCTTGTCAACCTATTCCTCTACGAATTAGGGTTCTATATACATCAATTCACCAACATTATCTATAAAATAATGAGTTATACATCACATTCCATATAATTATTCAAAAGGTGCCATCTTTATGCTTGAATGAAAACTATTATTATTTGAAAACTAATGAAATGAAAGATATTGATCCCAAACTCTATATAAATCTAATTAACAAGAACGAAGCACATACTATAATGTTTGAATTCATTAATTAGAATTTTATCATATTGAGGTTTCTAATTCATACTAAAATGTAAGTAAATACCCAACAAAATGTTATCTCCATTCCAAAAAGTTGAAGTAAATCTGGGATCATGATTAGATATAATAGATAGAGTAACTCTATGTGTAGAGACCCGAAACTTGACGTACGTGGACATTACATTACTTTTTTGGAATAATTAATAAAAAAATAGACACACAAGGACCGTAATAGTTTAGTGTCTTTGGAAACTCGGAATATAAACTTCTAATCATGTTGAAATATCTTCAAGAACACCCATAACGATCTTCACCTTTATTCCTTACCTAGAACATTTCTTTATTTCTTGGGGAAAATAAATCATAAAAAGGGTGAGATAAAATGCTCAGTAAGGGAAAACATAGATAACATAAAACAATCCATAATCATTTGGAAGCAAAAACATGAACCTGAAATTTAAACATCAAAATCTTGAGCAAAGACATAAATCATGGAAGTACGTAGGGCATATATCATAATAGAACATCAACTGTGATAAAATATAATGGTAATAAAACATGTAATTGTGGAAACCATTCAGCACATTTTATGATTTCCATAGTAGACAAGGCATTGCTGCCAAGACCATCTTAGTGGACAAAGTCCTTTTCTGAATCGAGTTCACTCCTAGTTTCAGTCCTGTAACACTGAACCGGATTAACTTACCGTTCTAGCCATGTCTATCTCATGACATATAAATCTTTACCCAATGCATTGGAGAGAGATATAGGTCCCACCAATCTCATAATGAAATCATTCTTTCGTGTGCCACAAAACCATAAATCATACATCATAGCATAAACCATGTAACAGAATGAAATTATTAAACATCATGCCATCATAACATAATCAAGATAAAAAAATGGATATCTTTTCATCATAAGAAGAATAAAACCATGTAAATAAGGGAGACATTATACTTGAAACATAAACAAATTAAATAATGTCATTTTAGATGGAAAATAGTTTTGATAAAAACATTTTAAATGAATTCTTGAGGAAAATATCCTTTCTTGTTCAAAATAATTTTCTTTTCACAAAATGTAATGCAATTTTAAAAGAAAAGGGTTTTTTTGAAAATAATCATTCAATATTGTATAGGAAGCTTCATGAAAATGAGGCGTTATGAAACCGTAAAAATCCGTTCACGTAGTATAAGTTAAAAATAACATTCTCCTTGTACTTTTTTCAGAAAAGTCAAAAAGTTCCTTGTATGGTAAACAAAAGAAAGATTTCTTCCATAACATGTGGTAAAAGTCAAAAAAGGGTAAAAAGGACTTTAATAATGCATGAAAACATTTTTATAAAACTTAGACATGGATGATAAATATAACCCCAATAAATAATTACGAATAAGCAGTCTCAGATAAAAATGAGATTTGCAAAATTATCCCTTACCTTAGGTCCGATATGCTTCATACATTTCCGAAACAACTGTATAATGATTTAAATAATGTCATTGACTTATTACAGAATCATATTCATTGTTATGATATCCTATATGGTTCACTTATGACTTTTTATTACCTTTTCTTATGTAAGTTCCATGTTAATGTAGCGTTTTGGTTTAAATCGTTTTATTTATCGTACGTGTTTGGACTTGTTGTTCTTGATATTATTCCTTATATCCTGATTTACTTAATTCCAGAATGTAAAACATGATTTAAATATAATATATATTTCATCATAGACATATATATATGATAGATCGATTAAATGAAATGAAATACACCGTCCATGGAGACGGTAGGTCGTACGTACGCATGAACGCTGTTTTCATTTTCTTATTGAATTGAATGCAATTAAGTAGATGAAATAAATATATATACAAATAAATCAAGTATTATTATTATGTCATATATTTCATGATTACTTATTATATATACTTTATAATCATTCATGAATGGTTAACATGGAGAATGAATCTCATCGCGTCGTGGAGACGGTAGTCCGTACGTACGCAGGAGCAATGATATCATTCCCATGATCATGGTATTGTATTGGAGTGTATGTATACTATTTCAGAATCAATATCACTTTACAATAATCATATATAGTTATTATTTACACCATTATACCCATCCAAATAAGGTGGTGGTGGAAAATAGATTACACCACGGCGTGGAGACGGTATTCCGTACGTACACACAGGCGGTGATTTCGTTTTCCGTAGGATGGATATATGGTGAAATAGGGTTGTTTCATAAATATATTGACATATAATTATATGAGTGATTCTAATTTTATTACTTCAAATTAAACAACTAAAGAAGGAGAAGTGTAAGAAAAAATAAAGTTGAAAGAATCGGTAACGGACATTACCTCTTCTTTGAAGCGCCTCTTTGAGACCTCCTCTTAGGGCACCAAAATTGGTCTTTGAAGAAGAACAAGACCTATAGGATGATTCTAAGGAAGTTTAGAAGTGAAATTTTCAGGTTTTTTCCGAGCTTAAAGGCTCAAATTGGTGTGAGGAAGAGAGGGAGGAGGTGCCCTTTTATAAGGGTGGAGAGGGGCACCTTTGGAAATCTTAAAAATATTAATTTATAATAAATATAACCCCACTTAAAAACCTAAAAAAATGACTCATATTCGAATATTAGATGAGATAGGGTTTTAATCTCATCAGCCAATAAAATTTATACATGTTAGTAATTTATTTTCAACATTATTAACATGATTTATCCTTATTTAATCAATTTAATTTTATTTGTGGTAATAACATTCTAAATTTTAAATTATAACAAATAATTACTTATTTGTTGTTAATTTTCCAAAATTGGATACTTTATAACATTTTATACCATATAAATTTAAATTTATAATTTTTAAATATTTTTGTGACTTTTAAAAAATTTATAATATGTTATTTTTATAAAATAACAATAGTGTCAATTCTGACACTATTCATTTATTTGAATTTAAATAAAATATATACAAAAGATATGTTCAAAAGAAAAGATTTTATAGATTCATAAATGGTCATATGTATCTAGAAAATTAGTGGATCACATTAAATAGTTCATATAATATTTATTTTATTATTTTTGAAACCATTTATTTGGTTTATCTCTTAATAAAATAATTACTACACCATTTTTGTATAATTATTCAATATACTTATATGTTGCATAAAAATTAAAAATAAAATCCTAAAATAAAGATAAATCTATTACCTTTCACAATAATACTTTTACTAGAATTTATGAATTTAAAATCACAATATTTAAATTGTTATATTTATTAAATTATGAAGTTGAAAACTTTGGCATCATTTAAAATAAAATAATATAAGTGTCATAATCGCTTTCCTAAGGCTCCAAATGGACAAATATTCGACCATTGGATTATTATGGTTTGCATTTACATTACCAATATGTTTTTTTCAGGGTTTTGTGCCTTTTATGGTCACTGTTAGTTTAATAAAAACTATATTCTTGATTTTTCACTAGATAAACAATTTCTGCGTCACTATTATGTCACAATTAATGATACTTATTTAATCCCTAAAAATTATTAATAAATTCATATGATGTAGATAAATTCATTATATTTCTGGAGACTATTAATGTTCTAAGTTTCATGAAATTTATCACTAAATTAAAATTAAGATACTTATAAGATTTAAGAGAGTGACATGTTGTCACTTTCTTTGGTTTTAATAATAATTAAGTTATTTTCATGGACAAAAGTCCATTAAATGATTCTAATCGGACCATTAGGTGATATGGTTCGACTTTTAGTCATCAAATAGTATTTTGGTAGGTGTTAGGGTAATTTTATAATCTTATATTTACCCTTAATTACCCTATTAACCTTTAACTATGGTAAATAAAATTTACCGTAGTTACGATTAATAATGCCCAAAAATAAAAAAGTAGTCTATTAATATAATTTGGATGTACTGATTCCAAATATGGAATACATTTTTACAAATTCAATACACATAAGTTGCAGAAATTAAATTAAAATTTATCCCGTTGTCAAAAGAAAACAGGTTTTTGTTTAAAACATTGCAAAAGATTGAATTTATTTAACCTACAAATTCAATGTAAAATCAAGGATAATGACATAAATTAGATTAAATGGTAAAAATATATTATATTTATAATTATAAACCATTCAATATTATAATTTAATCACATAAGTTATTACGATGAAAAAAGTGGTTTTTAATTAAAATATAGCGTGTTTTTACTATTCATTAAAATATGAAAGTTATCAGAATAATATGAAAAAATTATCCAAGGTAAAATTTTATATCCTGATTCCAAATTATAATTTTATTTTGTAAAATTGAACTTATAAACATGTCAAAAACTAGATTTAATGTGGGTGCGCCATCAAAAGGCGGCAAAACTGCATTTTTTTAAAAATACTTATTTTACCCGAAAATTTTATTTTGTTCTTATCCCATGTTCTAGAAAATGTGTAAGATGAATAATAATGATATAAAATTAAATATTTAGTTAATAATATTCATAACAGCTAATTAATAATAATATTATAATAATATATCGTTGTTTAGTAAAACCCGGTATTACGTACAACACACGCTATCGAGGAAGGTCGCAATTGTGTGTAATGTAAGGCAAGTCAGGGATGCGTGTTGTGCAAGATCATTTTGGTGTAGCGTACAATAGAAGATATTAATTAAAAATAATATTTTTCATAAAATCTCAGGGTGTTACATTCTACCCCCCTTAAAATGAATTTCGCCCCCGAAATTCATCGAGGTTATAAATGGTTTACTACTCGAAAATTTCTTTAATAGAAACCCACATCATAAAAAGGAATACCAAAACATGGATTTAAAAATTAATGTATGAAACGTAACGGTTACCCAAATTAACTAATCACTTGGTTTTCACGTAGGAGAACATATGTAAAAATATAGATATGGAAGAAAAATCTAACCATCATGTTCTGATGGAGAGTGGTAGAGAACATGGATATGAAAAAGCCAACAATCACAAAGCCATAAATTTGTGATGATCTAGGGTACCATCTGTTTCATCGAATATAAGGGCACTAGGACAAATTTTTTGGTTTTCAAGATCATTTCCCTAAAGGTGAAGAATTTGAATTTGAATAAATACTTACTTTATTTTGGTACAATCTCACTGTTCTTCGTGCCTTGAACAATTTCCACTTCATATCTTAAAGAAATGAAGTTGAATTTGTTATTCATGAAGTGTTTGCAGATCATGTGATAGAATGATGGGTCATTCCATCTGTCTCAAACAAAAGGTTAGCAAAAGTTTTTAACTATACATAAGTCGATCTATAGTGAGATTAATCATATATGGTTCCTAAAATGGACTTATACTTCATATATCATACTACTTAATATAATAACACTAGTTCTACTAAACATGGACTTCCTGTAAGCCAGTGGTAGGCGATAAAGGCCAGTCGCACTTCGGTTGTGGGTTCGATTCCCACAGCGTTGTCCGACGTGATGGTCTATCGCCCGTCCTGCAGGTTGTGCTTTTTCTAAAACTACATTACTATAACATCCCATCAATAATATTGAAAAATTTTATATCCTTAAACAATACTAAGTTATGTCCAACATAATCCATTCCAATATTTAGTCTTATCGAAAATACTTTGGTCCAAGCTCATAGTATGAAGAAAATCATTACTTGAAATTTCACATAAAAATCACATGAATGTCATCATTTATCCCCAATATACCATAAGATATATCTTTTTGGTCAAATTACAAACATGTGAATACCTTAATCATGTATCCTCTTGAAGAATGAATACCCACTGAACCTTAGTGAAAACATGAATGTAGTTAAAGGTTAACACCTTCCACAGTCCAAAATCCTCAAAACTCTATATACTCAAACCATGATATCACTTAGTCCTTATATCATTATTGAGCTCATGAATACAATCAAACATCTCACTATCTTCTTATCCTTTCATGATGCGCATATCATCTACTTTCCAAAAATATCTTAATAACCTTTCATGGTTATCAGTACCATTCAACATATACTTTCAAATACTTTAGGGAAAACAATAGTGTAACAATACTTAGATGATTCTTTATTCCATATTACTATACATTATTCTTTATAAACATACAATCATTCCACTAACTTATTAAAACAGTGATTGAGCTTCATCATTTCTTTCATCTCATATTTCATTTGTATTCTCTTCATCATCATCCACATAAATACTACTCATATGACCATTCTGATTCTCTTCATGAGATTTTCCCTTAGGGCATTGGTTTGCATAATGCCCATACATTCCACTTTTAAAACATCTAATCATTGTTGATGTTGTAGCAATACCATTGTCCTTGTACATGCTGTTAACTGAACCTTTTTCTTTGCACTTACTAGCTTTATGTCCTTTTCCACACCTAAAGCATATTCCAGTTCCTTTGAAACAATCTCCCCGATGCCTCTTCCCGCATGATTTACATGGGGTAAATTGAACTTTCTTTCCTCTATGATCATCATGAAACTCCATCTTTCTCTTATTATCTGAGTTGATAAACTTACCAAAGGTGAGATTATTGATCATATTATGAGATTTCGGATTAGGAATAATAACAATGTTTGGACTTCCAAATCCCTTTTCATTTGGTTTCTCATGAATAATATCATTCCATTGTCTGTCATATCCGCCATTATCATGAATCTTCATTTTTTCCAGGCATTTTCTAAAACCCAAAAAGAATAGTGTGAGAGGAAAAAATCATGCTAGGGAAAACCACATAGTAAAGGGGATGTACCCTCAATAGGTAACATCTTAGGTTAAATTCTAATATCGTTAGCACAATTCTATGACTATATCCTATATGTATACTTAACCTTGGGGACATCCTTAGACATACCTTAGACATATCTCTAGGGATCTCACTAAAGATCTCGCATCATAGTTTCCAAAGGTCGACAAAACCATTCCTCTGATACCAACTGTAGAGACCTGAAACTTGACGTACGTGGACATTACATTACTTTTGTGGAATACTTAATACATAACAAAAAACAGACACACAAGGACTATACTAGTTTAGTGTCTTTGGAAACATGGAATATAAACTTCTAATCATGTTGAAATATCTCCAACAACTCCCATAACGATCTTCCCCTTTTTTTCATTACCTAGAACCTTTCTTTATTTCCTGGGGAAAATAAGTCATAAAAAGGGTGAGCTCAAATTCTCAGTAAGGGAAAACATAGATAACATAAAACAATCCACAAACATTTGGAAGCAAAAACATGAACATGAAATTTAAACATCAAAATCTTGAGAAAAGACATAAATAATGGAAGTACGTAGGGAATATATCATAATAGAACATCAATCATGATAAAATATAATGGGAATAAAACATGTAATTGTGGCAACCATTCATCACATGTTATGATTTCCATAGTAGCCAAGGTGTTGCTGCCAAGACCATCTTAGTGGACAACGTCCCTTTCTGAATCGAGTTCACTCCTCGTTTCAGTCCTGTAACGTTGAACCAGATTAACTTACCGTTCCAGCCATGTCTATCTCATTAGATATAAATCATTACCCAATGCATTGGAGGGATATATAGTTCCCACCCATCTCATAATTAAATCATTCTTTCGTGTGCCACAAAATCATAAATCATACATCATAGCATAACCCATATAATAGAATGAGATTTTAAAAATCATTCCATCATAACATAATCTATATAAAAAAATGGATATCTTTTCATCATAAGAATAATCAAACCATGTAAATAAGGGATACATTATACTTGAAACATAAACATATTAAATAATGTCATTTTAGATGGAAAATAGTTTTGATAAAAACACTTGAAATGAATTCTTGAGGAAAATATCCTTTCTTCTTCAAAATCATTTTATTTTCACAAAATGTCATGAAATTTTAAAAGAAAAGGGTCTTGTTGAAAATAATAATTCAATATTATAGAGGAAGATTCATGAAAATAGGGCGTTATGAAACGGTAAAAATCCGTTCATGCCGTATAAGTTAAAAATAACATTCTCCTCGTACTTTTTTCGGAAAAGTCAAAAAGTTCCTTGTATGGTAAAAAAATGAAAGATTCCTTCTAGAACATGTGGTAAAGTCAAAAAAGGGTAAAAAGGACTTTAAACATGCATGAAAACATATTTATAAAACTTTGACATGGATGATAAATATATCCCCCGAAATTCTTACGAATAAGCAATCTCGGATAAAAATGAGATTTGCAAAATTATCCCTTACCTTAGGTCCAATATGCTTCGTATGTTTCCGAAACTATTGTATAATGATTTAAATAATGTCATTGACTTATTACAGAATCATATTCATTGTTATGATATCATATATGGTTCACTTATGACTTTATATTACCCGTTCTTTTGTAAGTTCCATGTTAAAGCAGCGTTTTGGGTTAAATCGTTTTATTTATCATACGTGTTTGGACTTGTTGTTCTTGATATTATTACTTATATCTTGATTTACATAATTCCAGAATGTAAAACATGATATAAATATAATATATATTTCAGAATATACATATATATATATATGATAGATCGATTAAATGAAATTAAATACAACGTTCATGGAGATGATAGGCCGTATGTACGCATGAACGCTATTTTCGTTTCTTTATTGAATTGAACAAAATTAAGTAGATGACATACATATATATACACATAAATCCAGTATTATTATTATGTCATATATTTCATGATTACTTATTATAAATCCTTTATAATCATTCAAGAATGGTTAACATGGAGAATGAATCTCATCTCATCGTGGAGACGGTAGTCTGTACGTACGCACGAGCGATGATATCATTCCCATGATCATGGAATTTTATTCGAGTGTATGTATACTATTTAAGAATCAATATCACTTTACAATAATCATATATAGTTATTTTTTACACCATTATACCCATCCAAGTATGGTGGTGGTGGAAAATAGATTACACCACGACGTGGAGACGGTATTCCGTACGTACACACATGCGGTGATTTTGTATTCCATAGGATGGATAGATGGTGAAACATGGTTGTTTCATACATATAATAACATATCAGTATATGATTGATACTTATGTTATTACTTCATAATTAAACAACTAAAGTAGAAGAAGTGGAAGAAGAAATAATGTTGAAAGAATCGGTAACAGACATTACCTCTTCTTTGAAGCGCCTCTTTGAGACCTCCTCTTAGGGCAACAAAATTGGTCTTTGAAGAAGACCAGGACCTCTAAAATGTTTCTAGAGAAGTTTATAATGGAAATTGGTTGGGTTTGGACGATATTAAAGACTCAATTTGGTGTGAGGTAGAGAGGGAGGAGGTTCCCTTTTATAAGGGAGGAGAGGGGCACCTTTGAAAATCATAAAAATATTAATTTATAATAAATCTAACCCCACTTAAAAACCTCCAAAAATAAATCATATTTGAATATTAGACGATATAGGGTTGTAAAATCATCAACCAATAAAATTTAGACATGTTAGTAATTTATTTTCAACATTATCAACTTGATTTATCCTTATTTAATCAATTTAATTTTATTTGTGGTAATAACATTCGAAATTTTAAATTATAACAAATAATTACTTATTTGTTATGAATTGTCCATAATTGGATAATTTATAACATTTTATACCAAAATTTTGGAATACATTGAAATATAAGAAAAAACTCTTAGGGTTTCTCTATAATTTAGGAAAAATATTAATAATTATTTTTTTCTGTAGGAGTCGGTCTCACATTAAACAACCGGATAATGTGACCAGTATGACTCATTGTGCTTGTTTCCACTTTAAAATGAAATTTTAGTAAAAAAGACAAGTTAAAAAATTCAAAATCAATTAAACACATTAGGATTTTATGATACATAATTAAAATGATCTATATGTCATTATTTTATGTGTAGAAATCAGCCACACCTCAATCCAATGCACTGTGTGACTATTATGTCTCTAAGTGTGTCTTTTTTATTTATAATTGAGTTTAAATTTAGAAAAAAAGATAGATGGCATACTCAAAAACTAATAAAACACATTAAATTTTGTTATACTTTGGTAAAATGATCTATAAGTCATTTGTGACAAGTATTAATCAGCCTCACCTCAATATAATACATGATTCTCCCGGTAAGACTCAAATATCCCATTATGAGTTTTAAATTTACATTTTAGTTAAAAAATTTCCAGTGATTGAAAACCAAAAAAGTATGGTTCTATTATCCAAATAATTTAGTAAAATTATTAATAAGTCATTATTGAAGTGTAGGAATTAGTCTCACATCAAACAAACACATGATGTGACCGATATGACGCAAAGTGTATGTTTCATGTTTAAAATGACATTTTAGAAAAAAAGAAAAGTAAAATAGTCAAAACAGAGAAAATTCATCCATATTGTTTCGATAATTTAAGAAAATTATACCTATGACATTTGTGATGTGTAGGAATAATATTCATCTCAATTAGACAAATGATGTGACCTGTATGACTCGATGTGTGTCTTTTTATTTAATATTGACAATTATTTTAGTAAAAAGTCAACTGAAATACTCAAAACTAAGAAAATGAATTCTTATTTTTTTTACTTTTGGAAAACAATGAAGACATATTTTTTATGTGTAGGAATCATCTAAACCCCCAATATGGCACAATATGTGCCCGCTATGACTCAGAGTGTCCATTATCAGTTTCAAATACAAATTTTAGTTCAAAAAGAATTACCCCCTAAAAACCAAGAAAATGTACTCGGATTGATTTGGTAATTTTGGATGATGATTAATAATATTTTTATGTGTAGTGATATTCCTCTTTTCAAACCAACACATGATGTGACCATTATTACTCAATGTGATTGTTTACACTTTAAAATGACATTTTAGTAAAAAACAAATCTAACGTGCTTAAAAATAAAAAAAATTCATTATCATTGTTTTGATACTTTAGTAAATTGATCCATAACACATTTCTGACATGTAAAACTTTAACACATTCAAATTAGACACACGATGTTGTGAGAATGACATGAAATTTTATTTTTCAATATACAACAGTGTTTTTAGTTTATAACACACATCACGTCACCAAAACTGCAAAAACAAGCTCAGATTGGTTTCTCATCATTAAATATTATATTAATTAATTATTTTACATATTATTTTAAATTATATATATGTAGTTAATATTTACAATGATAATTATTTAATATCAATAAGAAATTGTGTGACTTGTATGAATCAATTGTAACTCAACAAGATACACAGTGTTCCCAGTATGAATTAAAGTTTAGTGTAAAATTAATAATTTCAATTTTATTTATTTATTTTTAGTATTTCTAACATAAGAATTGATTTCATATATATGTTCATTATTTTTCTCAACATGGGCTGGTTTGTTTGAAAATTTCATGAGTGGGTGCGAGGGGAAAAATACAAAAGAACATTGAAATTTTTGAATGTCTGTGGTAATTTTCACTTTCTCATATAATTGTGTAAACCAATGTTTGAAATTTATATAGTATAGTTTTTCATCTTGAATTGATGTTCTAAATTTTATTTCATTTATAATATGTATTTTCATCTATTTTTCTATTGATTTTGTGGCTGTAGAGTGTTATAAATATAACAACATACTATATTATCCTCCCTTTATCAGCGTTACTAACGACATTGATAATGGTATCCTTTGTCAATTCATTTAATAGAATGGATAATGGTACCCTTCATAATCACATCCAAAGAACTAATAATGGGTCCCTTTTTCTGTGTTTTTTAGCACGGATAAAATCGTAGGTCTTTTAATGGGGCTCTACTAGTCAATGAATTTCTAGAATAGATAAAGGCCCATTTTATCTCTCTTAAAGGCCTTTTCTTTATTAGTGTTAGTAAGTATAATTCTACAAATTTCAACTAAAATTCTTTATGTCCTGTTATCTAATCTATTTTATTGTAAATTGAAGGGAGATATATATTGGTGTTTGATTCCATGTTTTTTTATATAAAACATGAAATCATTTCTGATGTACTCCTTTTCCTTGTAAGTTCATATCTTCTATAAGCAAATACCAGTTTCCGTCTCAATCTTCTGATACTTTGTACCATCCCTTCAAGCTCTGATTTTTGTTCCATATCATTATATTGGCCATATGAGAGAAAACATCATTGAATTTAATCAAGTAAAAATTATTTTTTAAGAATAATGTTTCATCAACCCCTAAAAATCATAATGAATGAGCTCAATAGGACTGATGGATTGAATCTTATATTTCTTATATCTAATACATACCATCATTTATTTAAGATGGATTATACAGACTAAATTATAATTTATTTTTATTTTTAATAAGTTTAATATTTCATCCTCCAAATATATTTTTATGGTAATTTTTCCCTTGATTCCTAACTCTTCCGCACGATGACTTATTTACAACATCGACATGTAATTAACTTGAGTTATAATGATAGGTATCTAAAATAGGGTGTCATTCCCACATTATCCCACTATAAAATAATTTCCATCATTAAAACTTTTGAGGATACAATAGTTTTATTAAAATGAATTCCTCACCATTATCATAAATTTGGTTAATACTATAAAAATTATTTTTATGTCCATCTAAAAATATGTATTATTTTAATTTTAGTTTCTGATATTCAAGATCTGATGTTCACATTCCTCTGATTATTAATGAGAAAAATTACTCCAAAGTAACTTCTCTTCTTTATCATTTTTAAAAATCTACTAACATCTTTATATCATATGTCATATGTGAGGAACAACAACTATCAAGAGTCCAAGGCTTATTAATTTCACTATATTTTAGATATTCTTCAAAAAAAATTATAATTCCTTAATTTTTTTATTTCCAAATCTAATTTCTTTTACAGTTCAGGAAACTTGTATTATAATTTTTTCAACACATTCTTCAAAGAGGAGCCTAGTTGGTGTCACCTTCCATAAAATCCTCCCAGGAATTCAATTGGTTCTTTCTAAAATCCTACAGCAAGATATGACTTGTAAAGACCAAGAATTTTAATGGAATTTTTTTTATAAAATACATGGGTATTTTATGAGTCCGAGAAAATTTATGGTGCTTGATTCGGAGGCCCGGTGTGCCCGAAATCAATTTTTTAAGTTTTGTTCTAGTACATTTAGTAAACGTATGAGCATGATTTTATATGTTTTGAACTGATGCTCGGAATTTAAATCTGACGGCACCATTGAACTCGCAGCACAAGTATTCTCTTAGGAATACTTTAACCTCGACGGTAGTTGGTCGGGAAAGGAAGTTAGTTTTTGGATTTTTTAAGAACAATGTTAACTAAAAATAAGTGTAGCATATTTTTATTTTGATGGATAAAATCTCAAATGGGAGGTTCGAGGTGGGGGCCACCACACCCTAACCATCCATGGGAGGTTATGTTGGTGGGGCCCACCAAAGAAAAACCTCCCCTGGGAGGATAATTAAGGTGGGGACCACATGGGAGATGAAACCCTTGGAACCCCCCTTTTATGTGGGGTAAAACTCATCACATTACCCCCAATTAATTGAGCCAAATCATCGCATTTAATTAAGTGAGACAACTTAATTAATTTAAGATCCTTTTGAATTAATTTGAATAATTTTGGCCAAAAAATTAAATAATGGTTTAGATTAACCCATTACTTTTTCTTGGCAATTTGTTTGGTGGGGCTTTGAGAGAGGAGTTAGAGGGACTTTGAGAACTTTATCTTCCAACGAAGAACACCCCTCACCACCGAAGAACGACGAACACCATCTTCTTCGTTCATCAACTGGGGAAGGAAAGGGAAGTGTCACCCATAAAGAATGCCGACGTCACCTTCGTCTTTGTCTTCTACAAACTCTTCTTCCACCATTAACGAACAACCATTCGAGGAAGGGGTTGGATTTTGAGTATGACAATATTCCGATGTTCTTTTTTTTAAAATAATGCAGATGTTTTCTTTTGCGGGTTGGGAATAATATTTGCAGGAGGATAGGGTTTGATGATCTTCTTTTATGTTATTGTTGAGCTTCCTGTTACCGCTCTAATGCAGAGGGTGCAGGCCAACTATCATGGCCCGATCCATCCACTTTTCTTCTTGAATGGTGTGTTCATCGTAATGGATGGTGGCGGCTTTGAGTTGCGGTGAGGAATGGAGAACCCCCCTTGATCCACCATGAATCCTCTTCTATGTGCCTCCAAAACTAGGTAAGGATCTCCCTCAACCTCTGAAAAACTGGAAATCCCATATGAGGCATGAGTGGGAGGAAGAACAGGTGAAATATGGGAAATACCGAGTGGCCCGGGACTTAAAACCATAATTTTAAGTGGCCGCACAGCTTGGCCGCACGGTTTGGGAAACCGTGCGCTAACCGAGCCGTAGCCAATTTTCCACCTGGGGACTTCGTACAGCTTGGCCGCATGGTTTTTCAAACCGTGTTCCAACTGTGCGGTTGCTACTGTCACACCCAGAGAGTTCGCACGCCCTGGCCGCACGGTTTGTTTAGACCATGAAAAAACCATGCGCCCCAAAACAAACCTCCATAACTTTGGAACCGGGAGTCCGTTTGATGAACTAGCAGTGGTGCTGGAATATTTGGAGTGAGATGGTGACTTGATTATACCCCACTATAGATTTGGGTTGAAATGGAGTATGGTCAGGTTGGATCAATCACGAATCCAACTGGACCCTGAAACTAAAATGCCAATAAATGCGTCGTCTATTGCGTTGAGATCCCTATGAAAATTTAGACCTTTGAGATATATTTTCATTAGATTTTGTGATATTTGGAGTGTCGAACCAAAGCTCGTGGAGTGGATCCTCCTGGAGACGAGAGAGCGGAGTTCAGAAACCTAGTAGCTGGATGAGACTTGACGATTGATGACCTTTCGACTCAGAGTGTTTCAACTAGCCCAGTAGGGGAGTTCCACTATGTGAGAATGGCAGACCCATAGTGGGGAGCACCTCTGTGTGACACGGAAGACCCACGATACTCGATAGGTGGATGACCTTAGCAGGCTACGAGGGGGAGCACCTCTATGTGAGCACGATAGACCCACAGTGTGAAGAGCCTCTGTATGACGCAACAGACCCATGGTACTCGACAGGAGGAGTACCACAGCAGTCCAAGAAAGTGGGAAGCACCTATTTTTGATGCGGCATGCCCACATTACTTGATAGAGGAGTAGTAAACCACATAGAAAATATCAGGGATTTGTAAATCCCACATGGAAAATTATATCAATCTTAGGAAGTAATACATATCACCTAGAATACTCCATTAGTATCAAAGGGTTGTAGAACCCTAATATAATACTACATTAGTCATTAGGATCCACATCCACATATAAAAATATATTAGGAGAAATAATCCGAATATAATCATTTACAAGGGAACAACCAAGTTGAGAACTAACCAGAATATATCCAATTTCACCTCATGAATCACATACCTTGGCATGCCCAACATCCCTTCCCTTCATCCATAACCCTCTTTTCTGTAATATAAGGTCACAATAGTCAATTATCATCACCAATAATATTTCTTACTACCCATACATGGTTCATCACTAATAATGGAAAAGACCATAATTGGTCAGTGTGTTCAACCAATCCTTATCTCACAAGTAACTTATCACAAGTTGACTTTCCCTAATGGGTGACTAAAAACTCCTCCCATGGATTAAATCAACCTCAACACCTTATAACACCATTGGATAAAAACACATTCCCATTTTCTATGTTATCCTAAAAGGCTAATACCAATAACCCAACACATGTACCATGACTACCCATCTTGGATAAATAATCAACCATAGTTTTTCCGAAGCATCCCTTTTTATTACCCATCCATAATCCATCACTATAGAAATACATTTCATCACATTATATTAGACATCACTAGTCCACTTAAAACATAACAAAAGTTGAAACACTGTCAGTGTCTCTCACGATTTCAACCCAAACATATACACCACAAGGTATAGAGCCATTGAAAATGTTAGGGATATTTTTTATAACCTTTCATAGGTTATATAAGGTCCAACATTATCCCCATAGTATCATAAGATTGATAGACTCTTAGTCAATATCTATACACTAAATTACCCAAATTTATAATAGACTCGATGTATTATATGTATATAATGTGGTAATATTATAGACCACCAACCTTAATGATGATTTTACACCCATAAGTTATTCTCAATTATATAATAAAACCCCCCTAAGTTCATATCAGCCATTTCAGCACATCAATGCAGCCATAACACCATCAAAAATCTATAAAAAATAATTAAAAAAGAATTATAATTTATAGTATATTTGGTAAATAATTAAATGATTTAGAAATAGGATGAAAAACATAACCAAGTATCTTATAGTAAAAGAAATTTCACTAAATGGGTTGTGGTCCAATAATAACACAACCTTATGTTGACAACATACAAATGACTAAACAACCAATGTCAAATTACAAAATAAAATCCTTCCAATTGAGAAACATTTCCTAAAACAAATATTACATATTACCTATATCAAAATTAAGTATATCTTCTTGAATTATCCAATACATTCCCTCCTCTCAAAATTAAGATAATAACCCCACATTATATATAATTAATTCCATTATTCTCTGGTGGAATCATCATCAAATCTATAATCCTATTCAATCTAAATTGGGGGAAAATATATGGAAATAGAAGTTGGATTACTTGGAAGATATCACTTCAAAAAAAATATAGGACTTCCAAATGACCCAAATCAATGGTGAATAACGAAGAGGGACATGTGGAGAGTTTTGGTGCCACCCCATAATCTCAATAATCTATAATAAGAGGACATTGAAGCGGGTCTTGTAATTTAAAGGCCAAAACCCCATTTCACCCACTATAAATAAAATAAATCTTACTGTTACCAGGTAACCAACACACCCCAATTGAGTTCCATGTTTCTAATAAAAGGTTCCCTCCCATTGATCTCCTTAATCAAGTATATAATACCTAACCACCATGTACCCAGTGGATGCTAACAATATTTCTTCACCCACATAGTAGCATTGGGTACTTGATTCAACGAACGAGAAATCGAAAAACACTTTTTTCCTTTAATACTCAAAAGTTATTAGCATGTTAATACCCAAATCTATGATATCACCTTATAACCCATAAAAATGACCAAAAATATGATTAAATGTGTTCAATCATTATAATTTTATTATAGAAGAAAAAATTCAAATTTACCATATCCTTTAGTCCAACTATAGTTCTATCAAATTCTCATAAATTTTCCACCATTATCTTAAAACATTATAAATTTTTCACTACAACACTAATATTCTGTGAAAAATATCCTCATACGAAATTCATGACCTCTATCCATCACTATAATTCTATACACTCTCTATTTCTTGGAAAAATAATTCGTTGTTATCTTACCTTCACCACCAGAAAATATGGAAATTTATCCATTACCACTTATAATTCTTGATCTATTCTTTTTATCATACTAACAATTCCATGAGTTTTTTTATTTTATTATGTCGATGAAACATTAACAATTCACATGTAAACCAAACCAAATGTTTCCCTACTACACCAATCGCCTCTAAAAATCATATAACTCACACTGTATAGTGAAACCTAAATATTCAAACTCTATAATGTTTTAATAATTCTATTGGCATCCATGAATTTATCATTCAATGAGGTTATACAACTCTATTTGAAATAACTAGGGTGCTCTAAACATTTTTATTCTTGATGCTACACTCTATAATCTTATAAATTATCCGCATCCAAAATTACATCCTCATTCTCAATACTCAAAACATATTATAACAACACTTATTTATAAAAATACATGTACTATATATGAGTAATGTCATTTCCAAGACCCATTCTCCGTAAAGTATATTTCTAAATAATTATATAATTTCATACAATTTAATTGTAACATGAAATTCACAATTTTGAATAATTTACCATTCCGAATTTACATGATCAAATCTGAGTGATACTAAAATCTATTTAATCCCTTTTTACCATGGTCAATTATATCAATTTCTAGTAAGTGATAATGTGAAAATCAAACAACCTCCTAGTTTTATCTACCCTACACATTATCCCTATCCTCTCACAATAAATCTCCAAAATAAAGGTTGAATACATAATAATTCGATGGTACAATACACACAATATTATTTACCTTGTCATGAACTATCTTTCAATAACTGTTTTGTATTATATCAAGAATATAATGATGATACTCTATGATATCACTCATATTATACAAAAAAACCCATCCCAGGAGCCTCAATTTTATTTCTAAATCATCTTGTTCCACCTTCCAAATATATCCTAATTTCCTAAATTATTAATTGATACGTGACCTAAATATTGAAATATGATTTCAAAACTAGCGATTTTACTAACTATCACATGACCCTTGAGTTCCTACTCATTACAAAACACACATCACCCTTGTTATTAATTATTGATCTCATCAAATTAGTACTCACAATAGTTGAGTCACTATACAATCACTTAATGATCATATCATTCCAACCATTCTATTGACATCCACCATAACATATAATTCATTATACTATATTTAACCATCTTCAAAATGACACATCCCTTCCCTCACATGAGATTACTATTTCTGTAAAATCATAATCTACAATCCTAATTTTCCTAACCCCTTGATTATGTCACCATCACACTAAAAAAACTCAACTCAATATATAGGGTGCATTAAACTCATAATCCACACCTATGTTTATTTCCAATATTAATATTAGAAATATATGTTAAATATTCAACCAATTGTGTACTAATTTAATTAAACCTTGTAAAAAATAAACATACTATTTTATATATAAAAAACCCTGAAATATCTTACATTATCCTCTCCCAATTCCCTTCTAGATATGTTGAGTTTAATCCAATGATTTACCAATTTAATTTCACCATGACTTATTAAAATTGACCACAAATCCATAATTCTATTCCACCAAAATATATGAAAATGTTAGGGAGGGAATAGTGTGGAATGACTGGGATGAACACACACAAAACTACCAAATACTTTCCTATAAAATGAATTAAATATGTGTCCATTAAGGAGGGGTTGGTGGGAAGAGGGTTTTCAGATCCCATTGGTCTCAATACCCTCCAACTAGGGACCATTAAAGGTATTTTTTAATTTAATGTCCAAAATAATCATTTCAACCCCTACTAAAAAATATTTTGGTGTTACGAGGCACCTTCTATATCCTAACTAAGAACTTCATTGACATAATTGGGAAACAACCCACTAACCACTTCCACAAAGATCCCTGTAACCATCAAATGACTTCTGCGTAGCTGATTGAAAAACTCCCACAACCCCATTCTGGAACTGGGTAATCAAAGTAGTCCAGCCAGTAACCCAATATCCATTGTAGTCCCCTACAGTTTAACACTAGTTTGTATCATGATACAAGGACCTCAAATTTTACCTCCAAACAGATACAAGATTATACAATAAAACAAGTTTAATGATAAAAATTTCAAACAAGAACTAAAAAATAAATTTTTTTCTAGTGATTCAGTATCATTTGATTCTATTCTACATATTGGCCACTACCCACCAATTATTGAAGACAATGCGACAATTGTCCAACTAATATATATATTTAGTTGTTGCCCTACCATTTAAAGGATAAATGGTGTTCTTTTTTATGTGTTCTATATGGGTGGCTAGATACATAGTATCATAGGTAACAGATAATTCCCTATAAGAGGATAGAACAATAGTGTTTCTTATATTACAATAAGGTCAGTGTGGGGGGAATATTTCATAGATCATGGCTACATATTAGTGGTCATTATCATTATAATGATGGTAATGCGATAACGTACGATGATAATGTGAAGTGTTTTGAAAATTGATATGATTATATAGTATTTACTAAAAATGGTATGATGGTTGGATTTTGTGAAGTGGGTATAGAATAGTTATTTTATTTTATTTATTATATATATTGTCAAATTAGTATTCCTCATTCTCATGGACACATGATAGTTCTAGGTAAGAAAATAATGAATATATTTATTTCATCTTGAGCCTTCATATATATGTATATATACATATTCAAATTATCATGAAAGAGTCGTTCATGGTGTTGAGAGACCTTATCTCTTTGATATATCATACTTTTTGGAGGTTGTAAATTGATTTATAATTTTCATTATGTAGACATGTGATAATACTTTTTTTAACATTCTATTATTTTTTTGGCTTGGATTATATGGAATGAAATGCATTTATATAAATTATTTAGGTATTGTGGTAAGGACATACATTCAATTAAATCATGGTGATGTTAAGTTTTCAATTATAAGTGGTTTTGACTATTATATATATGTCTGATGACATAACTTAAATCTAATCACCAAACCATATCCCTTTGAATGTAGGCTTTAGGTTCTACACTCAATATCATTGTTCGATTATGTGGATTTTCAATGTGGGTAGGTGATTAATGAATGATACCAGAGCATGTTTTTAGGTTAGGGTTTCAAATGGTAATTTGAATGGATTTAGTCGGTGTTTAGGAAATTGTGTTACTTGAACCTAGAATGTAATGTAGACAAGAAAATTCATATTTAGATAGAAGGTGTGTTTTGATATGACAAAGGACTTCATATCCTATTGATCTATACATAAGAAATAATATATTGAGTATAAGATACCATTATAGTTTGGATTTATGATTCATATAGTTTCAGGTCATAATGGTTATGTATCTTCTATACATGGGGTATTTGTACATGCTGGTGAATGATATGGTAGTGTGGATATACATTCCTTATATATATATATCATTTGGTCGAGGTTTTTTTTTCTGGCCATGATAAGTATGTGACATTATCATGCCGTTACACATGAGGTTGTGTTGCAATAACTTGAGTTCATACATTAGAGAGCAGACTTAGAGGCTAAATAGTAAATTAATATATCCATGAGTGACTTCTAGAAGTAGAAGATGTTAATCATTGAGGAGTTCATTTTTATAAAGGTTTTAATGACCAAAATGTTAGTCATATTTATTATAATCAAAATAACTACATGAGTTTGAAGGATGGGATTTAATGGCAATCTATATCATACAGAAGTATCAAATATAAAGGAATATCATAAATCCACGAAAGTTTATAATCGATAACATTGTTGTAGGGGATTCCCAAAACATGATTCACATCACATTAATAATGTATGATGATGTAGTAGAGACTAGAGAGAAAAATCATATATTGCATTCATCAAACCATAATACTACATGGGAGAAGAAAAAATCCATTCTTTTTCCCTATAACTATTGTAGTGAAGTCATTTTCAATCCATATTTTATTCCATCATATTTATTAGAAATGGGGACCCTATTTATCACTCTAAAAATTACATATTCGAGTGATATTGCCAATACACATGAGCTAGAAAAATAAACAAGTATTCTTCCATTATGATCATGATAAATTGGTCCTCATTATCAACGATGGGGATTCTGTTTCAAAGCACCATACAAATTCATTTTAATCCAGGAAATAAAAGTGGGTTCTTGAGAACTCCAAAATAACCAGTAGTTGTGTTGAAATTCAACCCAATATCAAGTCTTCTAATAATACAAAAATCATCGATGTTGTTATCACATAAATCTTTTTGAAGAAAATACTACTCCATAATGGAAACAATGATACCCAAAATGAATAATTGGATTATTTTATGGGTATTACAATAGATTATAAGGTATGAATATACCAAATAAGATGTGAAATTTTGGTGAATTCCACATGATAGAGGATTGCGAATTTCCATGAAAAATCAATTGTACTGTGCTGAAGCATCAATCCAATAAAGTCCATTATAAGAATCAATAGATTAAACTATTCAAGCATCACCATCCAAAGAGATGAAGTTATAGATGAAATGTTAAATAAGTGATTAGAATCTTCCCGATTCTTGTTAGACAAGTGACACATGGAAAATAGAGATACACTGAACTGTTGTAAATAAGAGTTAGTAGGAATACGATTTTCAGTTAATCTCTAGATTATACTGAGTCTCAAATAACTAATCCCAAACATGAAGAATCATTGAATATAGTAGAAATCTTGATTATAACCCATTTAATGACATTAGTAATACAATCAATTGGTAATATTTCTATTTATCACTGGTTCTCAGATGATCATATACACTCAAAGAGCATAGGTGAAATTTTGATAATTTCACTAATCCTATTATATTAATGTGAGTAGGATAATCAAAGAAATCATCAATGTGTTTTCTAAGAAGTATCTATGGGATTAATTTCAAAGAAAATAGGGCTATATATCCATTAATCAGTCTAGAACATGATATTTATATACTATCTATAAATCCATTTAGAAAAGACCATAATATTAGAATAGGAAATCTTCATAGTGATCCAAACTGATGAGTCCTTGTAAGAAGTAATACCATTCTTCAATCAACCCAATAAAATATTTCTGAGAAATTACAATTACATGGATTGAATATTCATTATATTCCTTGATATATTATCTTAAATATAATGATTAAAAATATTGGTTCCATTTAATCTAATTCCACTACTAGAGATTGGGTTAAAAAAATTTCTACGGAATCATGGAAATTTTATGATAAAAAATATTTCCAATCCAAAATATTGTTAAAGATGATATGTTAACTCATAATCATCCCCATGTTCCATCTGTAAATAAAAAAAATGTACTACAAAAAAAATCTTGAACCTGACAAGAGATATATGGTCAACTATAGAGGCGACCTTTATTTTCCAAGATGAAGGATGATTTTTTATCTAATAAGAATGTTTTAGAGAGTAAAAATATTTTGGTCTACTCTAGAAGAAATGAACAGCAAGATAGGTGAATGGTAAGAAACCCTCTCTAAATAAAATTTCCATCTGAATTATAGACATTATAAAATAGGTGAACCATTTTGCAACAAAAATAAATGATTTGTCCTAGCTGATAAATTTTACTGAGATGGTTTCATAATGATGAAGAATAGATCTAATATTATGGATATTCTTATTGGTTCCTTGTAATATTATAATCATTTCATCATAATAATGTAAAATTATTATGAGAAAATAAACCCCTAGATACAAGAAAGCTCTTAATATTTCCGTGATCCACAATGCGAGTGAGGAGGTGACTAATATGGTCTTCAACCAATACAGAATAGGTGGGTTGAATGTGGGTGACCCTATATTACCCCTTGAAAGATCTAAAATTATCTCTTATTAGGACTATAAAAGAGCACCAAAATTTGGGGTGAATCAAAGAGGTTTTTCACCAATCCAATGAATGTGAAACAAAATCCAATTCTCTAAAGAACATTACAGATGAAATTCCAATCAACTATATCAAAATCATTCATAAAATTCAACCTTAGGGGAATGTTACCACCACGGTTAGACATTCTAAGATGGATGATAACCTCATAGGATGTACCAATAGAATATTTTTTTGATGGAACTTTAAATAGGTAAAACTTATTCAATGAAATTATCTTGTTAGAAATAAGAGTAAACCTATTAGCATGTAATTTGGTAATTATCCTATAAATCATGTCAAAAAGTGAAATATGCCATAAAATTTATGTCCACAATAAAATAAAATATTTTTTATAAGAGTCATAAATTGATCACTGATTCCACTAGGAATAAATATTTTAGTGAAGAATATGGTGTCCAACTTACAAACATCTATCTGTATGACATCCCAATATCTATGAAAAAATAAATTACCAAAAACCATCTGGTCCAGGTGAACTGCCCAGATATATAATAAAAATATTATATATGATTTCAAAGTCAAAAGGAATGATATTGATAAATATTTTATCTATAGATATTATAAGTATACGAATAATGTTGGTAATAAAACACCCCTAAATTCCATTTCCATTAATGCAATTCTGGTACTAGGAAACAATGTGGTATACAAGGTTCACATTATTTTGAATGAAATTTACATAATCCTATAATAAATAAAGTGGACTATAATATTTCTGAGTCCTCTGAATGTAATTATATAACATTAAATTCATATCCCTATTCTTGATCAATTTAATTTTGAAATTTTCTTTTCAGATACTTTCTTTCATTGATAGTAAACAATTCATTTTGAAAGAGAGAACAATTGTTTACAATATAAAAAGTGTAAAATATATATTCTTGTTCTGCTCATGTACTTATTAATGTGAGGTATCAAGAGAGGTGATTTCCATGTAAATGTCTCGAAATTTATCTCTACTCCATCCCTTGATCTTGTATATCAAGATTTTCAGTTTACGATGCAAGACACATCTTCATTTCCACAATACATGGAATTGCAGAATTCTAGGTTGAGCCTATCCTAGTAATAATGGGATTAATACATATTATTTAAATAGAATGGAAGATGTATCTTCAATTAATTGGACACTAGACCTACTATAATGGGGTGATGTAACAAATGAATTTTAGGGAGGGTAATTCTTTGAAAACTCCAACCGATCGAGGGACATAACATTTGTAAAGTCGTGGTCAATATTGATATAAAATATTTTATTTATATTTCATGTATTATAAAAATAAATTAATCTATCCAAATTGATTTGAATAATATAATTCTCCTCCATACAACCATAAACTCCCTCAGTGAAATGAGGGAATGAACAACTCCAATATTATCACTGAAGGAGTGGATGGTGTTTAAGTCTGCAAGGATACACCTAGAAAAACGTTTCTTCCACAATGTTTGTAAAAATATTTCTATAAATTTAAACAATCCAGGTATCTATTGTAATCATAAATAAAGGACTAGAATAAACGAAGATCCATTTTCAACACATCACATGTTATCATGTTTTCATTGTTATTGTAGATAGATTCATTCCCAATTGGAAATGAGAAAATACCCATAGGGTATGGACCACAACCAATCCACTATTAACACATATTAAGTGACGGTTCAATTTATCCAATCCATAAAACTCTGAAGAGTAATTATTTTTTTATTTTTCAATTCCAACAATAAGGGGTATTTTAATGTAAAAATAACTATAAGTATAATTACTCATTTTAGTATTCCACAGTACTTGGTAGTTCTAAAAAAGGTGATTCATTTTGAACTATATTTGGATTTAGAGTATCTATTTTTCCTTATACCCTTGGATTTATTGTTACTGATGGGATTTCTAGAAGCATCATCCTTTTTTTAAATACTTATGTTCTGAATATGGGATATAGAACCAACAAAAACAGAATCATGGGAGGGGTTTCCCAAAATCTATCCAGTAGCATCACTAGATGATATCGTAGGATCATGTGAATCTATTTAGGGAAACCAATAGATAGGGTATGGAGATAGAAATTACTCTATGTCATCCTAGTATTACAATATTTAACTCCATAATTTTTTTTCTACAAAAGTATCAACAGGGTGAAAGAAAGGGGAATCAATATGCCCAAAGTGTTGTGGACCAGAATCAATATGAGTATTATGTTTATATAGAACAAGAAAATAATTATCCTTAAAAACTCAAAGGTAATAATTAATTTTTTTAATTGGAAAAAAATACTAAAAATAAACCTGTCAATATGATTTTATAGTAGGTGTTCTTCCATCCCAATAGTATGTAATACTGGTGTCAACCACATTAGTGAGTGCATTTGTGGCGTACCATTTAGCTGAGATCTCAACAATAATGTTGGACTCAATTATAGTCCCTTAATTCATGATAAGGGAAAAATTTTGGTGTCTGATATTTTAGGTAAGATATTTTTCTAGAAATTTTGGTTTGGGATTTATTGAGTCAATGTGTTTTTCCATTGATATTATAACTAATGAGAACACATGTTCTCAGTATTTCAAAAGAAAACAAATTACTATGATATATAGTTAGTTAGGTATCATTCCTATATGATCCTTTTTAAATAAATTAAAAAAGAGTATAGGGTAGAGTGTTTTTAATGACTATGGGAACTATTCTTATGAGACCACTAAATGTTATTTCTTATATTTGAGGTAAATGTGAAATTTGTATTTTTTAAATAAATTGATGTTTGGGTGTGGCTATATGAGTTGGTTTCATACATGACCTAATTTGTCTTCTACATGTAGGATTTAATCCATTTAATGGTTTCCCTTATGGTATATGGTTCATCATGTTGCTATATAACCTCTTTATTGGGGTTTTAAAATGAAGTGTATGCCGAGGATGATAGTTGACATATCTATAAATCAATTTTTTAAGCATCGTCTATATCTATTTTTTGTAATAGTATTAGGATAATTGATGATTGTGAATAATATAATTGGATAGTACCATAGGTGGATATTATTGGTGATCTCAATTGAGAGATAACATGTGATGAAGTAGATGCAGGTAGTAGAGATGAGTAGAATTTGGAGGAGTTAGATTATGGAATCTCAAGGAAATAAAAGTCCACAATGTGGAGGGACCGTAGGTGTTCTAAGATATAATTTATATGTATAATATTGATTCTATTATTTTGAATTATAATGGTGAACTTCATTAATTTATCAACCCCTTTCATAATTTAAGATTTAGAACTTCTTATATAGGGACTTAAAAGGCAATTTGAGTTGATATGTCCCGTGGAAAGTCATATGAGATTAGAGGAGTTGTATAGCTGTGAGATGGTTATATTGAAATTATTATTCCTCTATATGCTATTCATTTTAAAAATGAAACTATATTATGATATCATTAGGATGGATTGGTTGTACTCTATAAAATTGGATCAATTGTTATCTCTGGAGGATAAATATTTATTAGTCAGATGGTGATCATGTATTTTTTTTGAAGAACGTGATTACCATTCGAGGAATAGATGATCTAGCCAATAATTATTATTAATAAATTAACATAATGGGTTCTTTGTGAATCATTATTGAGATTGATAAAATTCATTGAGTTGTTAATTATTCTTCCAACATGTATCTAATGTAGGTCTAAATGTTACCATCGAGTCAATGGATTTATTTTTGAATAGATCTCTATACTTGAGTGTCTCATAATATTACAAAAACATATCATATTATAGAATGATATATTCAAGATTTAAGGATTCAAATATATGATTTATTTAAAAAAAGATGGATTGGATCATAAAATATTATTGATATGACCCATGGTTGAATAAATAGAAAATATTTATTCATTATCTTCTTCCAAGGATAAATGATTATTTTGATCGCTTAAAAGGGATAAGATGATTTTCTAAGATAATGTTACGATATAGATATCACTGGATAATGGTCAAGTAAGACTACTTTTCTAAGATATTGTTTCGTTGATGGTATGAAAATTTCAATTTATATAATGTAATTTGGAGTAAATGAATTTTCGTCTGATGTAGTGGTCCAAGGAACACAAATCTTATAGACATTAAAATCTTGAATAAGGTTATTAGAAGGTATATAAATAATCAATTTCAAATATATTTGTATCTAGAACTAAGAACACATGAATACAAAACCATGTACCCAAACAAAAAACCTGATTAAACTCTCATACACACATGATAGGCATGAAGCACTAAAGGAATGATTAAAAGAAGTAAATATATTGATGAATAAATTAAATCATTTTCTTTGGATCAGACTAAATCCTAATCCATAGGGGAAGAAGTTTCATAAAATACTAAATAATAAATTACAATGAGATTAATTAATACCATTTATAAGCTAAAAAAAGCTTCAAATTAGTACAAATGCATTCCCTTAAAATATAAATAACCCCTTCATAAATTTATAACTAATTTTTTATAATTCTAATACCATCACCAATAAAAATCCACAAGGAAAATTCTACCTGGATCCAATATTTATAGAAATCCATCCACACATTAAAAATAAATCTCCATATCAATTAGTCCATCAAATAAATAGTTTTCACTTATAGAAATTCCTTGAGTTTGCCTTTAAATATAATTCTAAATACCTTTATTTATCAATATGAATTATCTTTAAAAAATTCCTTTTCATCTCTAAATACCTGCATCAATTCCATGCCTTTGAGACATGTTCTCCTTCTTCAGTTCATGATTCATATAGATTCACAATCACTTCTAATGATTCCATACTTCTTTTTTAATATCCTCCTTGAATCCTATACTATTATTATGTTTCAGAAGTTAATAATTTCTAATTATATCAATATTTATCTAGAAAATGGATTTACACACTATCCTAATGAATCTTCAACTTGAGTACAATTTTCAAGCTTCATCACCGTTTACTTCTAGTTACACTTAAATTACACTTAACACCCTTCTCTATTATACTTCTCTGATGATTTCATGGATCATTAGATGTTATGACCTCAATGCTATCAAATTTCCACTTAAAAAAAACATTACTACATACGTTGTAGATATATACCTTTAGTTCGGATCTCATCCATATTTTCGTTCCCATAAACCTTTTATAGTTACATCAATATATCTTCCTTATTGTTATTGATGAAGTGGTATTTAAATTTAATATGATTCATCCTTGAGTGTATAGTCATATTCTTTGATAGGTGAATAGTTCTTTAGTTGTCATAGTATAGTGTGTTGAATACATACCACCTTTAAATTTCTTCTTTTAGACCATTCAACCACACCAACTCCTTCTCTATTTCGATAATTTCAATGTACTCATCTTTTATGGTCTATAGCGCAACTACCAATTGTATCTGTGATATCCATCTCATGGAATTGACTCTTAAAATGAACACAAAACATCTCATTCTATTTCATTAATATATATCTCCCTCAAAGCTATGAAATACGACACATTTTAAGGGGTCAACTATTTTGAACTATAGATATAAATCCTCAAAATATATGATATACCAAAATACAAACTTGATGGCCTCCTAGTAATCCATTACTTTATTTTACATAAATCTACTAATCACACAAGATGTATAAGTTAAATATATCATTTCACAAACCATGGAACATCTAATACTTCCCAAAAACAATGAATATAGAACCTTATCATTTTAATAAGACTCCCTTTACGTTTTATCGATCTATCCATTTAAATGATTCAAGTATCTATCCCTGGGAGTACCCACAGTGTTTGAATCACTCACTTTGAATCTTTCCATTACATTCTAGATTTATTCAGAATGAGAAAGGCAAAATAATTTTGATCACATATCACTTTTGATCCTTATCTCCTAATCAGATTTTTACAATAAATAAGTATCATTTAAAAACATCCTGACAGATCACACTTCAAAATTTCTAGACTCTTCTTCACTTGTATATATAAGAGTAAGTAACCAACAATGTGAACACCAATGATGAAACTATAATCATAATAAACCTTCCAGTAACAAAAATGATCCAAAATAATATAGAAAAAGTTTCTTTTCATTATTAAAATATAAAACTTTTAATTACAATTATTTTGTGTCTATATAAGAAAATTTTGACTATACAAGAGCTCATATAGTATGACCTCATTCCATTCAATAGTGATACCCTTTGGTTGATCCATTCAAATTTCTTCCTCCAAATATCTATGATGGAATGTTTTTCTAAAATTATGTTTTTCAAAAAATAAACTTCACATGGAATCCAGGATGAGCACCATATGGTTATTTTTATGTGTCACGGCCCGACCCTACCCGGGCTCGAGACACAACTACCCCAAGCCCGCCTCCATAGGATAGTGGCTGGTGACCAGCACCGAAGGCACAACAACTCCGGGAGGCCTTTGCCTAAGTACCTGTATACACACACGCAGCACACTCAATGCAAAAGTGCAGAGTAAAAGAACGAACAAGCAGAGTAAAAAAGGACAACTGCTATATATATAAACCACATATGTGCATCGACCTCTAAACAGTACAAAGTACGAGTTGAAGGTACAATGAACAGAAAGGTAGAAAAACACGTGCCCAACCAAAAAGTGCCACAACCCAGCAACATGTAAAACGAAGGTAAATAGGTGGGAGGGTCCCACACCTAGAACCCGACAATGACCATCGCATGCGGACCAAGCTCCCGAACTCCTAAGCTCCATTGAAGTCACGAACAACTAGTCCGTCGTCTGCATGGGCACACAAAGTGCGGACAAATCACAAGCAGGGGTGAGTATAAAAATATTCAGTAGGATACCCCGAATGCTCGAGGGATAAATGAAGGAGGTACCGAAGGGTGAGATGTAGAGTGAACAGGAAAAGTAATGTAGTAAAACCGAGAGTGTAGTAAAGAGTAACAGTAAATAGTCCAGATCAACCTTACAAGAGGAAAGAAGGTAGACTCGTCCAGACACAAGGAGCTGGAAACGGTGAGAAGATGAATTTCCTGTCGAGTCTTCGCTACCTATAGCAGGAGAGTAGACTCGTCCAACCACGAGAAGCTAGACACGAAAGACATGTGGCATACCCCACGCGTCTTCACCTTTCCTGGAATGAGAGTAACCAAACCCAAGAAGTGGGTACTAGAACAAGGTATATACAATTACATATGCTCAATCATGAAGCCTAAACAAGACCGTAAGGGGATATCCATCCCGTAGATCATCCCATGAAAAGTGAGTAGCCAACAGTCCCAGAAGTAAACACCATTGATGCCTAGCATCCATCACGTCTACCCCGAACTACAAGTCAAGGGTCTCAAACCACCACACCTTGACACTATTCGCTTTGGGCGGCACTGACTCACCCGCGCAATTTTAGGTCGCGTCATAAGGACGCGTCTCGGTGGGGGAAAAGATCCTCGTACTTGAGAGTTATTAGGGAACGTCAAACCACAACTCGTCACTGCCCTGCAGTCGAGAGGTCTGCTCAAAGTCTAAAGGCAGCCCATTGCCCAGCACTGCTAAAGGGTCCATAGAAGTTGACGGGTTCCCACTATAGGGAGACCTGGAAAGAGTTGATGGGTGCCACACTGACTAGTCCTGTAACAGGGTAATCCACTAGAGGGTGACCCGGATAAAGTTGGCGACGAGACCACTGCCCAGCCCAGCTAGAGGTAACCCGACATCGGGGACCACTGCCCAGCCCAGCTAGAGGTAAGCCCGGCATCGGGGACCACTGCCTAGTCCATTTGGAGGTATTCCTGGCATCGGGGACCACTGCCCAGCCCCACTGGAGGTTAGCCCGGAACTGCTCTGGCCATCCCTGCTGGATGGTACTGCTCGGTGAACACCGCTGTACTGGCCATCCCTACTGGATGGTAACCCACTGGCGAGCCCTGCTCAAAACAACCTCAGCCCTGCTGGAAACAACCTCAACCCTACTGGAAACAACCTCATCCCTGCTGGAAACAACCTCCTGGGTAGAGGATCGGTGCCCGCGTAAACTGTTGGTCACACGGAATCTACAATAACTCTACTAGGGATCATGAAATGGTGGGAGAAACCCCCTCAGGCATCACAAGGAGATCATGCTCTAATCCGTTGAGTCACTGTCGAAGCGGACCAAGTCAACTGATCCCAGAAAGTGGGGAAAACACCCACACTGTACGAACACCCGTAGTGGTAAACGGTGTCGCAGTCTGACGAAATGGGCATGGTACGAAAACCCCTTATAGCTGAAGAAACAGAGGAACCAAACCATCTCTGTCGGCCAAACGAGAACAGAACCAGGGGAAAACTCAACCCTACTGGTCAACAAATGAGAACATGATGAGGGGAGAACTCAACCCTGCTAGTCAACAATTGAGAACAGGACCAGGGGAAAACTCAACCCTGCTGGTCAACAAATGAAAACAAAGGGACCCTCTACGTCACGAGAGGTCAAAAGTACGTAAAGAATAACATTTCACGTACATGGGGCCCACATGATGTGTGCCCCCAAGTCAACCCCAACCAAACGCACAAACGTTCTCAGGTACAAACAACCACATGTACCTCCAAGCGTTCCCGTATACTCCCAGAGTATACCACGTTCCATCCCAAAGGCTATCGTGCACACGACACCCAACGTCAACGTGAAGTCGTAACGTAACAACTCTAACCTTCCATCTCAACGGCTGAGGCACAACCAACCACATCTCATTAAGCATTTACTCCACTCATAAGGGAGTGCACGCAATCACGCACCAAGGGTTCTTTGCAAGCATCGTGGAAAGAACCACCGTTGGTATGCCATTCATGTTTCCACATTTTATAATGTCATGTAAGAGGCTCTGCCCACCTGAACATGTGAGATAGACTACTTACTCACCTCAAACGGATATCCGATGGGAAAGTCACCAACACCACCTTACGCCCGAACGATGTCCCGTGATCCCGAGCCTTGGACCCAAAAACAGTCGGGCGCATCGCACCATTGCAATACCATGGGGAAAAAATCCATAATCGACTGCTTGCACCACCCGAAAAAACGCCAGGGTGGAATGTCGCTAAACGCTACTCGCAGCTCAAAGACGGGTCGTGGGGACCACACCTCAACTCCTACTTCAACACTTGAAACCACCGTGGAAAGCTTCGTCCTGGCGCTAGGGTCCCAACGCTGCTGACGACACTCAAAATGGACGTTAGACGCGTCTGTTCCATCTAAAACAAAATCCCCAGAAAAACGTCAATTCACTTAAAGACGTCTCGTGCCTCCATGGCCCCTCCTTTCGGGAATTAAAAATACCAGAAACCATCTCAAAATGTTCGTCTCATGTTATGGGACGCGTCACCACTGACGACACTCAAGACCGATGCTTGGTCTATGATTTACTAATTATAAATAATTTCTCATAATAATAATTATAATAATAATATTATTATTATTATTATTATTTTAAACTTATATTTTATTTTTAATTCCACTTTTTTTCCAATTTCCACTGCACACCCCTATATATTTATTCTTCCCCTTTTTTTTCAATCCCACGGGTCCCTTCTCTTTTTTTATCTATTCTCTTTTTTTGTCGTCTTCTCCCCCTACATAGGGGTCGCCGCCCCCTTTTCCAGGTAAAGAGAGACCCGCTGATCGCGAGTGTAGGTCTCCACAAAGGTCGCCTCTGGCAACCTCCCTTTGTCCGGTCGCGCCCTACCGAGCCTCCTTCGCAGCGTGATGCAAAGCGAGCGCCACCCTGGGTCACCCCTACTCCTCCTGCTTGAGCTGAAGCCCACACATCGGTCGTGCATCCGCAGTGCTCGCCCGGCTGAACCAGTCGCCGCTGCGCCTCCGCGTCGCTCACCCGGCCGAACTGGCCTCCACCGCCCCTCTGTGGCGCTCACCCGGATGATCCGGCCTCTGCCGCGCCTCCGATGTGCTGGTCCTCCGGACTGCCGTGCTCCCTCTCCAGAACGCCCCAAAACCACCGGAAAAACATCAAACGACCCCCAATTCCCGCAAAATTCGGCGAATGTTAGCAAACTCCACCGAAATCCGATTTAAAAATAGAAAATTGTAATGGAAAGATAAATATATCATCTAAACAAGTATGGGCATTGCTTGAAGTTTAAACACAATTTCAATATGACAAAATTTGTGCGAAAGGGGTGCAGAAAATCAAAAATGAAACACGATCCTACCTCATGGGACTAAGCTCGTCGCTTCGCGACAATCCACCGACCATGCACCACCTTATATAGGAGATGGAGAAGCTTGAGGGGATTCCTTGAGGGGGGAGGGGGGGTTTTCCAGGGTAGAACAAGGGAGGAAGGGGAAGGGGTTTGGTTTAAGTAGGAAAATAATTAAATAAAAACATTAATTATTTAAAACTCCCAATTTAACCAGAATCTGAAATGCTCGATGGGGTCGAGGTTAAGCCTCCTCTAGGGTAAACACCTCCTCCCGAGCACAACGGTGGTCTCAGAATTTGATTTTGAGCTTCCGTTTGAATGTTATAAAGCTGAACGCCCAAAGCAGACAAATTAAGAAAATGCCCTTGGGGGCATTTTTCACAGATGGGCCGCGCCCGCAAAACATACACCCTTCCTAGGGTAAACGACACGTTCCAAACTCAACAGTGCCCTCAGTTTTCCAATCCAAGCCACCGTTTAAGAGATACTGATCTAAGACATTAAAAAAATAAATTAATTATTTAATTTATTCGTTTGACATTCCGAAAGCGAGCGAGGGGTACAAACGTCCCGCACCGACATGTTTTATGCCGCTCATAGGGTTAACACTCCATTCTGGACCCATCCGTACAGTCGGATCTCAGATCCGGATCACCGTTTAGGAGTTATCCCATTTATTTGGCATTCTCAGTGTTAATGCACAGAATATTTAATTCTGGCCACATCGGGGCTCAGAATCGCACGCCGTCATAGGTCGCTGCTCTAGAATAATATCAAGAATATTCCAAAGTCCCTTGTAGCCAATAACAGGGTTCTTACAATATGTTTCACAATATGAGTTAAAATTTCAACAATACAAAATCCTTTAGATTATTGGAACCCCTTCATACCCATTCTAGTATTATACGAAACTCTGTCATGTTCTTCCACCTTCATACACTAAACCTATTTTTTCTGATGTTATTAAATTCCTTATATAAGTTCCATTATATTTCATGTATTAGAAACAAGCATGGAATCTATATATTTCTTCATTGATAACTCCCACTAAAATGAGTCACCCAGAACTCTCACCTCAAAAATAATTTCATATCTCCCACCATTTGGGATAAGTAAAAAAGTGTTTTTAGAATCAAAAATCTACAATAGACTCATAAAACTAATAAATAACCTTAATATATTAATTTCTAGTTCCTTCCGGACATCACACTTCTAAAATTATACCCTAAGCTTATATTATCCTCGATAATTCAAGTACAATAGTAATTACTAATTCTAGAACATGAACAATTTTATTATTATGAAACATAATTATTCCTCTCAAACTAAATCTTATATTCCCCCTAAACATCCTGGAACCACCCACACATTACTCTACTCAGCCTTAGATATCTCTATTGATACCTTTTCCCCAAGAGTTCATTTTTCATAGTTACAATAATTCCAAAATTTATATTCATTGATGTGGTCCTTAGATAAAATTATAACCTTTTGTTTACTATTATCCAATTGTTTGAAACAAAAAAAATTCATCTCAATTTCTGGAAAACAATAATGTAACTTTTCTTCTGACTTATTCATATCTTTGGAATGTATATTATCTTATGAGATATATTCAAAAAAATCAGGTATTTAATGTAGCCCTTTCTTATATATTATTTTTATTTTTCTTAGTTTTTGTGCTAGAGGTTTCGGATGACTTGGATTCATGGTATAAGTCCCACACTTAACTACTTCATTCAAAAAACCATTTGAAAAATTGAACATAACGTCATGATTTTATATTTATCATGTAATTTTCATTTATTCATTTTGTAACACATTTATTATTATTATTTATTTCCGGAATAGTCATCCACATTATAATTGTTTTTACATACAATAGAATGTTTTTATCTTGATTCCTCTATAATAACCTCTATTATTGTATTATAGTTATTTTAGCATCTTTATAGTCTCAAATTTAACCGTTTCTCTCTATCCAACAAATTTCTAGAAAAATTGAAGATATGTCTCAGGAAAAACACAGAAAAAATTCATATAGAATCGTCAATGAATGTAATGTAGTTTCATTCACCCCATGAGATCAAACTGGTGTTGGCCCCCATGCATCAATATGAACCAACAAGAGATTTTTATTATTTGGTGTATTTACATTTGAATTTAATGACACATTCTTCTATTTTCAATGGAAAATTCCCAAACATCTTTTGAACTCAATGTGATAAACATTCAATAATACAGTAAAACAAATAGTTTAAACCATTATCACCAATGTGACAAAGATTTTTATGTGGTAACATTGTTTTTAAAGTAATTTCACTAGAATGAATGAAATATTGTGAAACCTCAATCAGGTAAAATGTTCCATTATTCACACCCTGGTTCCCCACAATGGAACCAAATATTATTTTCTTCAATTAATTTAAAAAATTAATAGAATCCAACAACATAAAACTAACTAATAAAAATTTAATTCTTTTTTAAAATTTAAATATGCCTAATTGCATGAAAATTTAGAATACATCCACTCTCATAACCATTTATAATAACCATAGGTGCCCCACCATATAAGGAACTATACTTAACCATTACTTAATTTAGTAAATTCCATTAAAATTCACTTCTTTATATTCCCATAGATATTTTTGGAATATAGTTTTAGAAGGATAGAACATAATTCAAACCTATCATCTCACAAGCATAAAAATTGGGTAAAACATAAACAGTATCCATTTATTCCCTAATAAAAAAAAATTTAATAAAAAATCCAATCAATTCATTAAAATACTTCACAACATTCATCTTTGCTTCTCATTTTATCTTACCCATCCTTAAACCCTGTGAGATTTGTTTTAAAACATGGGATGAGCACAAAAATATTAGTAAGGGGTATAAAAAGAAGGAGAGAAATTGTTAGTACATGATTACTTAAAAACCTATGTAATAATATTCACAATTACATAATCCTCAACCAATCAATATCACATAGTTACTTTGTAAAAGCATGATATATCTCAAAAACATTGAAAACCTACAAAAACTATATTTGTAACATGGGTAACTACATACAAATATTGTAAACCTTGTGGCTACATTATGGTATTTAACCCACATGGCTACCTTAAAATGTAACCCTCATGGATACTTTACAATATAACCCTCATGGATACCTTATAATGTAACCATGATGGCTACCTTATGGTGTAACCATCACAGTTACACATAGAGTTACCATACAACCGACCTTCTACTTAAACATACCCAATGAATTGTAGGGAGATATACATCCCATAATTCATCATAATTTTTTCATAATATCAAAAACATAATCATAAAAAATATTACATACATCATATTAATCACACATTTAAAAAAAGAAAAGAAATTAAAATTTTATTTTTAAAGATAAGTCCATAAAAAATGTCATATATTTGAAGTGATGATTGATAAATAGAATAGAATATGTTTATAGACTTTAAATCAATATTATAAAACATAATATAATAAAAAATAATTTCACAAATTAATTTATTACCACATATTCAAAAATTTATATGGTTAACCTTAAGAATAAAAATATGATTAGGAATTCCCTTAGCTCAGGTTGTTCTATTTTTATGTGTTAAAATATACCAAATAATGGTTTTAGGATTTTTATTAATATCTTACAGTATAATATTCATATTTATAATTACTTATATGATACTATCATAACATATTCCAATCCATTTATTAATAATATTTTTTTATATTCATTATTTCATGTACATTTATTTCATGGTTTGCATTGTTTATTTATTATAGATTTTCTTAGAAGATGGGATAAATACACCTGAATTAAAATTAAAAGTTATTAATGAACATATAGAATATTTAATCGTCCTATATAAAATTTTTGTTATATTTCACTAGGAAAAATCATTATATAATTCACTATTTTTGAAAGTTAGTTTATTTTGGTTAATTGGGATCATTATGAACCAATTTTGTTTTATTAATTAATATTAAGTGTAAACACTAGATAGAGATCATAATATACCATATAATATGTATAGTAAAATATTATTTATCCATATTAATGTTTCAATGATAAGACTAGAAGGAACTTATAGAAACTGAAAGCACATCATCCACGATGCCGGTAAATCGACATAGCATAGATGATGTTTTTATTTTCAGAATAAAAGGGAGAGAAAAAGAATTATAATGCTAAATTTTTCCATAAACATGATAAAATTATATTATATATAATATATTTAACTCTTCATGCCTCTTTTTTAGGGGGGAGATGAATAGAGTAAAAAAATATAACAATAATTAAAATAGACATAAAAGAAAATGAAAGAGGATTTTTACCTCTTGAGTTCTCTTCCTCGAGAACCTCCTTACGGACCTAGATTTAGGACTTTTGATGTGAAAAAACCGTCTTCTATATGGGGAAGATTTTAGGTAAGGGATTTTTCATAAATATAAAAGCTACATGTGTTAGAGGTGTGATGGGAAGAGGTGGTGAGGGGAGGTATTTGTAGTGGAGGACAAGGGTGTTTTCTCATTACTATATTCATTAGTTTATTAATTTGGATCAATATGATGAATAGTTTGGGAATTATCATAATATTTATTAAAATAATGATGAAAATTTCATGATTTTAGGATTACATAAGTCTTAAATCATGGATGTGTCAATAAATAAAGTATATATCTTATATCATATATTATCATATTTCACTATTCACCAAAAATTCAAGAATTTCAAAAAAAATACCAAAACATCACCCAAACAAAATTTTTAATTTTAGAGTTAAAACATTTACTCCAATTTTTAATTATGTTTTCTAAATATTGGAAATTTTAATTTTAATTAAAACCAGATTTTTTTTTCAGAAAATGCTATTTTTAAAACTATAACTGATTTTATAACACTTTGAAAAAAGAAATGAAGTCTCATATAATTATCTTCTTATCATATGAAAAATGATTTAGGAATTTTTGTTATAAAAATATGTTTTTTTAGATCGTTATATTAATTATAAAATTGTAATTAAATATTTATGACTCACAAATACACTAACACATAATTTAAAATTCCCAATAAATTACTTACTTATTCACTCGTAAAAATATATCAGATTTTCACTAATAAGATGGATATATTTTATTTATAATTTATTATCTGAGGTTACTAATCTGTAGATAAAATTATTATTCGTAATGGTCATGTTACTATTCATAAGGTCAAGTTAAGGTTTCATCGGTTTAATGTAATTAATTTCATTTAAATACACTTATTTAATTATACATTTATAATGAGTTTAACTATTTAATTATATAATGAAAATAAATTATTTTATCTCTAACTTAGTTTTTACATTATCCCCCACCTTCTATAAATTTCATCCTCACAATTTTTATTTACTTATTAAACAAGTGAGGGTACCTTTCCCTTATAGCATTTTATGATTCCCTTGTTTCTTCTATAGACATACATTTTCTCCCCAAAACCATAACCCGATGAATTAATTTATTTTGTAATACTTTCTCTCTATGATCCAGAATCTGAATAGGTTTCTCTTCATAAGAAATTTTCTCCTCTAACTGAACAACTTTTGGTATCAAAACATGTGATGAATCTGGTATATACTTTTTCAACATTGAAACAAAAATAAAATTGTGTACTAGAGAGAAAAATTGAGGCATAGCTACTCGATAGTCAACTTGCCCAACATTATTGAGAATTTCATAGGTTTCAATTAACTATAGAGTTAGCATTCCATTCTTACCAAAAGGAATTACACTTTTCTAGGGAGAGATTCTAGGAAAAACATGATCACCTACATCGAAATAAAATATGTTCCTCCTATTATCTGCACAAATTTTTTGCATCTTCTGAGATATCCTCAAGTGTTACTGGATCATCTTCAAATTATCATCCACTTCCTCTACTAATTATGGTCCCATCAACTTCATTTACCCGTCATAATCACAAAATAGTTGAGTTTGACACTAATTCAATGATAATGCCACAAAAGGTGCAATCTGTATACTGGATTGAAGAATTTTATTATATGAAAACTCAACCAAAGAAATATTTTTATCCCAACATCCCAGGTAACCCGTTTAGCAAGATCAAACCATTTCCTCCAATATCTAAATTATTCACTCGGTCTGTCCATCATATTGTGGATGAAAACCAGTACTAAAATCTATTTTTATTCCCAATGTCTTCTGAAGGCCTTTAAAAAAGATAGAAGTGAACCTATCATCACGGTAAGATATAGTTTAAAGAGTAACACCATTTAACCAGACAATCTCTTTGAGGTATAGTTGAAAAATATGATCCAAATACATAAAATAATGAATAGGAATGAAATGTGTAGATTTAGTCAGTCAGTTAATAATAACTCAAGTCACATTGTAAACTACAAAATTATTTGGTACTACCACCATGAATTCCATTGATACATATTCCCATTACCACTCGGGCACTAGAAAAGGCCGAAGAATCCACTTTGGTAATTTTCTCAATTCTTTAACCAGTTGAAAAGTCAAACATTTCATGGTAAAATCTGCAATATATATATTTCCTTCCATCCCACCACTAATACTCTTAATGGTCTCTAAACAACTTTGAATTTCCAGGATTAAATGAAAAAGATGAATTATGAGCTTCCCTAAATAACTATTTCTTTATCTTTGAATCACAAGGCTCACTTGACCTCTTCCCAAATATGTTAAAAAAATATTTATCAATATTTAATTCTTGAAACATACAACTTTTCTCCAATTCTACCGTTTTTTGTAACTTTCCATCTTTTTTATGAGCTTTATTAATTCTATTTGACACAGATGACTTCACTGACCCTTGAAACAAAGTAGAGGAATTTCCCACACCAACAACATCCAATCCAAAATTCATCATATCATTAATCCCAAGGTCTTGTTCCAAAAAAATGGTTAATGATGAAATATGATTTCTACTCCAGTCATAGACCACATTTTACACTTTTCAAGGATGTTAATTGATCATCAATAATAATACTTTGTCCAATTATTCCACCTTCTCTTTATCATGTTTAATTCTTTCTTAGTGAATATATAATTCATACTTTTATGGAAAAAATTATTTATAACATTTGGCTCTATATAAATGATGTCTCTAAAATTTTCAAAGAAAAAAAACATAGATGCTAATTCAAAATCTTTTCTAGAATAATTTATTCATGAGGTTTTAGTTGTCTTGAATCATAAGAAACTACCTTATCATTCTTCATTGGAACAACACTAAGTGCCTTCAATTAAGCATAACTATAGATAAAAAGTTAACTATTTCTTAAAGTTAGGGAGAAAACTGGAGCATTCACCAATCTCTAATTCATTTCATGAAAACAAATATCACATTCTTCTTTACAAATAAATCTATCCCCTTTTAGGGGAACAAAGTTAGTAGGCTATATAACCATGCAAGGATTTTAACAAACCATTTTTAATAACCTATTAATTTGAGAAAACTATGAATTTATATAATACTTGTTGAACTTGTCCATTCATTAACCACTTTATTAAGTATCAACTGATATTCCATCTTTATTTATAGTTTACCCAAGAAAATAAATCTGTTGTAACCAAAAATCACATTTTCTAAATTTTATGTATAACTTTTTTTCATTGAGATTTTGTAAGAAAATCCTTAAATTCATTTCATGATCTTCATAACATTTTAAAAATACAAAAATATAATCAATAAAAACAATAAGAATCTTATCTGAATAAACATGGAATATTCAATTCATAAGATCTATTAATATAATCACAGAATTTCTAAAACCAAATTTCATAAAAAAATCATAATGCCCATATCATGCACAAAAAAATCCATTTTCAGGATTTCCACCACCTTCACCATCAGTTGACGGTACCCGGATCTCAAGTCAATCTTGGAAAAATTCTGAGCTCGTTGGTGTTGATCAAACAAGTCAACAATATGAGTCAAAGGATACTCGTTCATTATACTAATGTAATTAAAATCTCTATAATCAATTAAATTTCTCATGGAACTATCTATATTTTTAACAAACAAAATAGGGTCACCCAATGGTAAAGTGCTACTATGAATGAATCCTTTATCAAGAAACTCTTGAAACTAATTTTTCAATTAAAAAAGTTCCACTGGAGCCATTTGATTGTGGGTATTTAAACATGGATTTGTAACTGCAGTGAATTCAATAAAAAATTAAACTTCTTAATAAAGTGTAACACAGGGTAAATCATAAGAAAAAACATCCACATATTCATTACCACTAGCACATCATTAATCTAAATAGATCCCTTTTTTCAACTATATGGGAAAGATAACATTCATTTTCATATTTTACAAGTTTCTCTACTTCTCGATATGTTATTGATAAGCCTGATTTATATATATACTTTGGTGTAAATTATTCATATTTTTTCATTTAATTATTTGATAATGCACATGTTATGTGTCTAATTTTTGTAGCAGTAAAAGATTCACATGACTTCAAGAATGTAAAGGAAGAAAAGTTTGAAAACTAGCCAAGTACACATCCTAATTATAAAGTTCACTTTGTGTACCTAAGGATCACATCCCAACCCAAGCTGTGAAGCCAATACATGACTATGCCATGAAGCGTAATGAAAAAGTTCTACAAATCGTGACTAGACATGACATGTCAAGAAGCCAATAAAATCCCTAGGAAAGAAATCCATGTAAAAATTAGATGGAGACAAGGTACATGTCATTAATGACCTATTCACATTGTGTAACTAGTCAAATATCCTTATCCACGAGAACTGCATGTCGTGCTAGATATCCAAAGGAAAATGACATAGATCTATGGTACAAATTGTGACAAAAAATACCTATATAATTAGTGGGGTGGTAGATCATTGAATATAGTTTGGGATGTGATTCTCTTCTCCCTTTCATATCCTTTCCAAATCCTTTCACCATTTTACCATCTCAAACTCTCAAAATCATAGTATTTGTGCATTTTTGTTAATCCAAAAGCCATGGAGCCTCCATTATTCAATACATTGAATTCCAAAAATAGAATTTTGTTTCAATTCAAATTTATCTTTTTCAATTAAGTCTTTTATTTATAATTGTTATTTACTTAGCGCGTGTTTATTTCAGTTACCATTCCTAAAACATTGTGTGATCTGGATTCAATTAATCAATCCATCAAGAATGATGTCTTCCATTTATTTAATTCCATCCTACCTCTCCATGAGTAGATAATTTTTTTATTGGTAGGTATCATGAAATGTTTCTACAGAACAAACAATACCTTTTAATATAAACATGTAAATTCTAATTGAATTAGTAACAAGGATTTGAATCCCCAATCTATTCCATTTGTGTGAACATGCCTGACCATGGGATGGTCAAAGAAATGACCATATCCTAATTGGAGTATACTAAGATATGACCACCAGATAAGGATAATTTCTTTCATAAAGAAGACAAACTTAATTCACCAAGGTTGTCTCTATCTTCTAACTGTGGAATATATAATTCCAAGGTAAAACTAGGAGGATAAGACCAATGTCAATATGTTATACCCATTTTCTTTTCATACTAAATCATAGGATCTTGACAATCTTTGTATTTAAATTACACCCATAAATCTAATACATGACATCATCCCAAATCTTGTTTATCATTTATAATCATCCTAGAAAAAAACATAGACCAAACATCCAAACAAAAGAGTTCTAGAACAGAATCCCTTATTAGTTTTGAAACAAAATACTCTTAAAATTTTGAAGTAGTCTCTATATAGAACCAACCACGTACTCCCACTACACTACATCTTAGTAGTTAGTGAAGGTTTGGATAAAATTATAAATTCAAATTTGATTCACACTGGAGGAAGTAACGACACCACCGTGCAGAGGCCATCAAATTTCTGGCACTGTTTCTGGGGAGACAAAATAATTTCATATAAGAAATATAGTTTTTATATTAATTAGGATTACCTTTTCTAGGCCTTATTCCTTCTATATTTCATTTCCAAACACCCTTTCATCTTCACCTTCATTATTCTATGCATGTACCAAGGTCCTTTGATCTGATCAAGAATCCTTGATGCATAAGAACAATTGTCCTTTGATCGTGAGATCGAAAGGAATCTTCTTTCACTCTGACAGTCATCAATGGCTGAGAATCATCATAATGTGGGACCCGACCCACCAGATCATCAAATCATAATGGGAGAACATCTGATTCCCCATGAAAATTCCATCATGAATTATGTCTTTCAATCAATCCATGGTGAAACACCAAGAATCATTCTCCAACAATTTCATGCCCATACCGTTAAAATCAAGCATGGACTCATACATATGATCTAGAACATGGGACAATTCAGTGGTCTTCAGAGCGAAAACACAAATGAACATATATTTAATTTTCTTTAGGTTTGCAATAGCTTTCACAACAAGGGAGTTTCTTCGAATGTGATAAGGCTCCATGTATTTACTCTGTCATTAAGAGATAGAGCTAAAAATTGGCTCAAAACCCAAGCTCACGATTCAATCACAAAATGGGATGACATAAAAAAAATTGATAAATATTTTCCACAGATCCGAACCTAGAAACATCAAAATGACATTTAGAACATTGCACATGTAGACAATGAGTCCCCATGGGATTAATGGGAACAATTCAAAGAACCCATGAGGAAATGTACACATCACAGACATGAAACATGTATTCAATAGAAATTTTTTTATCAAGGACTCCAACCAGTAGAACAAAAAGGTGTAGACTCTACCACTGATAGAGGCCAGAAATTTAAAACACCTGATGAAGCAAGAGATATTTCATACAAAGCATCCCAAAATTTTAGTCTCTGGAAATGTGACCATGGACCACCAAGATGCAGAATTTGTCATGTTGGTGAGACCACACAGTAATTAGTGATTGTTAAAGCACTGACCAAGAAACTTGAGTCATTTCAAATAAAAACCACACAACCCCCACCTACCCCACACATGGAATTCCAGTCATGCGAGATGTGTGGTGGACTGCACCAATATCCAGAATAGAAATATGGATATGAGGAACCACAGGATTGTAATTATGTTAATTAAAATCATAAATTAAACCATTTTAGAAGCAACAAAAACATCTATGTTTTCAGAAGAGTCATGCTCAGTGGTATCCTCAAAACAATCAAGGATATATTTAGTATTATAGTGGTGAATATTATTTAGGAAACTAGGGACCACTAGGGTATCCACTAATAAACATTGTCCCAAGACAACAATATCAGATATATTAGTTAAACCCCTTTCTGAGTACCCATAAACAATAAAAAACAACAACAACAATTTAGACCTGCCCATCCAAGACCACAACAAGAACCTCCACCACTACAATGTAACTTAGATAACCTCCTCACATAATTCATTCAAATGTTAGATCAAAGGATGACTATGCATGGGGAATAAATGAAAAATCAGTGATAATCTTTAAAAATCTTAGTGACGAAAATGGGGATGCTATTAAAACCCTAATATGAAAGATTACACGGTACATTACCGGATAACACTAATACATACCTAGGGAGGGATCTATGGATCTAGTGATGAGTAGTGTAAAAGTTTTATATTTCCAAAAATCAATGGAAACAATTCCACGGGAAGAGCCTAAGAAACAACCATAAAAAGTAGAATAAATACCAACTGAGAAGGGGAAAGCCCCCGAAAATAGAAGGACATAAATATGTACCCCCACCTCTATACAATCAACATATTCCTTTTTCATAATGAGAATGTCATGGTAAGTAGGATGCTCAGTAAAAAAGTTCCACAAAATGTTAAAACATATGCACATCAATTTTCCATTTATGGAAAAAATTGACCAAATTCTCATGTATGAAAATTTTCTCAAATATTTTCTATAAAACAGGAGAAAAATAGAAGATCTGGGAGTCATCTCATTAAATGTAGAATTCTATGCTATTGTAAAGTAGAAAATCCAATAAAAATTAAAGTTCTTGGAAGCTTTTCAATTCCATGTGCAGTAGGAGAGTGAAAATATGGAAGAGGGCTATGTGATCTTGGAGCCAGCATTAACCTGACGTCAATGAGTGTTTTCCACAAACTCGAACACTATGAACTCAAGGCAACAAGAGTAGCATTGTAGTTAGTTGATCATTCTGTTAGGTACCCATATGTTATCCTTGAATATGTTCTGGTTAAATTCATAAAATTCCTTTTTCCATCAGACATTATAGTTTTTGAAATGCAGGAGGAAGGATATGTCCAAATCATTCTCAGTAGACCCATCCTAGAAATAGGGAAGACCTTGACTGATGTTAATCAAGGAGGTTTCATCTTTAGAGTTAGAGAAGAACAAGTATTGTTTTCTTAATATAGGCAGCACAACATTTAGATGATCTGGTGTACCAGAACGCCATCTCCCTCACTCATCAAGGGGAGGATTACATGGTTATTGAGGAAGATACTGATGATTCATGTTTAGAATAAGAAGAAAAATATGACTTTGAGGAATTCACCTTTATTTTACCAATTAACAGAGACCCTATACCACCATTTATCCTATACATCATTCATCCTCCCAAGTTGGAATTTAATCCTTTTCCTAGTACGGTGAAGTACTCTTACTTAAGAGAGTCATTCTCTATGAACCTCATTAACAACACTAAACTATCTCATGTTCGGGATGAAAAAGTAGTTGATGTCCTAAAAATACATAAGAAATAAATTGCCCAGTGTTGTCATATATTAATGGAATCAGTCAATTAGAGTGGACCCACCGAATTTCACTCATAGGAGAGGAAAATCCAAAAATAACAACTTAGAGGTAGCTGACGCCGCCAATGAAGGATGTTCTCAAAAAGGAAGTGAAAAATATTATGGATTCTAGAATAATATTTCTAACCTCATATAGTGATTCAGTGAGTTCCCTCCATGTCATTCCCAAAAATGGAGGACTAACTGTAAAAAAGATAGATGATAATGAAGTCATTTAAACACACACCATCACAGGATAGAGGGTTGGCATGGATTACAGATGTTTGAATTCCACAACAAGAAAAGATCAATTTCCCTTACCTTTTATAGATCAAATACATGGGAGGATAGCAAGACATGATTTCTATTATATCCTAGCTGGCTATTCAGGATACAATCATATTGTCGTAGACCCTCCTGACTGGCCCAAAACCACCTTTACCTGCCCCTTCGATACTTTTACATATAAACTCATGTCATTTGTTATGTTTAACACACCAGTGACATTAGAAATATGCAGAAAACCCATCCTTCATGATATAGGTAATGAATTTCTCGAAAAATTCATGGACTATTTCTCCGTATATGGAAGATCATTTAATATCTCTCTAAGAAATCTATAACTAGTTCTCCAATGTTGTGAGGGGAAATGCTAAGTGCGGAATTAGAATAAGTGTCACTTCATGGTGTAGGGAGGAATTGTTCTAGGAAAAAAATCACTAAATAAGGCCTTGAGGTTGATCTCACAAAGATCAAGTTCATCAATGATCTCCCAGAACCATCAAACATTAAAGGAATCAGAAGTTTCATTGGGAATCCTAGATTCTATAGACACATCGTAAAATATTTCTCCAAAGTCACACATCCATCGACACACTTTTTTCAAAGGAAATTCCATTTGAATTCAATGAGGATTATGGAAACAATTTCGAAACACGGAAAAACAATCTTATTGTGTATCCATTTATCATTACACCAATCTGGGAAAAGGAGTTTGAGATTATGTGCGATGCTAGTGACCTTCATATAAGATCCTTGCTTGGACAACATATTGACAACATCTTCTTCCCAATATCTTATTTGAGCCACAAATTGAATGAATCTTAGAGAAATTATATAACTATGGAGAAGGATCTCCTATGTGTTATATATTCATTTGAAAATTTCCATTAATAACAAATTATATCAAAATTCATTGTCCATAAATACCATGTCTCCCCTTGATACCTAATGAACAAGAAAGAAGAAAATCCAGAACTGATACATTGGATTCATTTGCTGCAAGAATTTGACATTGTCACCAAGGACAACAAAGGGATTGAAAATGTCATCACGGAACACCTCTCACGATTACCCCTGACCATCATTAATGAAGATTAAGAGGCTGATATTGAAGTATATTTTCCAGATGAAACATTTTTTAGTGTCAAAAACCATCCTTGGTTCTCATACCTAGCCAACTATCTTTCCCCATGATATCTCCATCATGATCTCTCATAGAAGCTATGTAATAAGTTTCTATATGATGAGAAACACTACATTGTGGATGAATTGTTTCTATTAAAGAGTTGTTCCATTGGACTTTTACGATGATGCATCCCAAATAAAGTGATACAAAATGTCGTCGAAATATTCCACGCATCACCAACTAGCAGCCATCATGGACCACAATGCATAGTGGAAATGATCCCACAAAGCAGATTTTTATGGACCTCATTGCATCATGATGCTATGGGATTCTGTCATCAATGTGATAGATTTCAAAGAAGAGAGAAGATTAGTAAATGAAATGAGATGCCACAAAACCCCATTCTAGAAGTTGAGGTTTTAAATGTCTGGGGTATTGGATTTACGGGACCATTCCCCTTTCCACATGACAGAAATTACATTGTATTCCTAGTAGAAAAAGTTTCCAAGTTGGTTGAATCCAATTCCATAGCATAAGAAACAAGAAAGGTATTAATGAATTTTCTTCAAAATATAGTTTTTCCACATTTGGGATTTCCACAACTACTCATTAGGGATAGTGGAACACATTTGTCAAATCAGCCAGTTCGAATAATGCTTCAAAACTATGGCAATCACTATAACATTGGAACCCCATAGCACACACAATCAAGTGGGAATGATTAATTGTCAAATATGAAGGAGAAAAAAAGCGTAGAAAATATTTTCAACACTGTTAGAAGAAATTATACTCTGAAATTAGATGATACATTATGGAAATACTAAACTGTGTACAAAATAGCAATAAGCACCACCCCATTTAGATTGAGTTATGGTAAATCATGTCATCCTCCGATGGAATTGGAACATTGTTCCTTTTGTGAAATTAAAAAGATGAATGTGGATTTAAAAAATTCTAGAGAGGAACAATTATTTCAATTATCTGCGTTGGAAGAAAAAAAAGAAAGTTGTGTATGAAAATACAAGTATTTATAAGAATAAAAAACAAAAAAATTGAATGAACAACGAATTGAAAGGCGTACATTAATTATAGGGAATAATTTTTTTTCTATTTAATACAAGATTAAAAACTATTCCTAATGATGTTGATGCCTTGATGGTCTAGTCCTTTTGAGGTTTTCCACATTTTTTCTTATAGAGCATTCTATATTCAATGAGATGGAGGAGCACCATTCAATGTAAATGGAAAAAGGTTAACAATCTCTAATGAACCGTTCAATGAAGGATGTGTCCTCATCCTTAAGTTAGAATAAAATTAAGAGGATTCAAGCTACCAACATTAAAGGAAGAATTGACTGGGAGGAAACCCTGGTTAGGAACTCATTAAGTAGGTTAGATTTAGATCGTTGATGATAAATCTGAAGTTTGATGGAAGATAAAGTACTGGAAAAGAAGGTAAATAGGAAAACTAGATATAAGTACACATCGTGAGCATCATGGTCACCACATGTATATTTTTTTACCTAAAAAACATAAATATTCCTCCAATTCATGAAATGACAGGAATGTACACATCATTTACTCTTTTGGTTGTGTTCTATAAAAATTGTAGGTCGCCACCCGCAGCATCCTGACCCACAACTCCCTTACCCTAATACTTCACCTCCCCCTCTCCATCACTTCTCGCACCCTTACCCTATCCCTCAACCCGTGCCCCCTTCCCCCTCCCTCACCTTGTGCACCCTTCCCTCTCCATCACCCAGGGCACCCCTCCTTCTCCCTCAACCTGTGCACCTCCACCCTTCTCTCTCTCTCCCAACCAACACGATACCCCCTCCCCCTCCTATACTCTTCACCCACAAGCAAACCATCCCTTTAATTATTCCCCTCTATATGCACCACCCTTTTTCTCTCAGTGGAATACACCAAAAAACCACAACCCTCCTCCACTACATCTTCCTACTCCTAATGCTCACTATCTATGGAACGAACCACATCCAAGCATCTGTGAATCGCCACAAATGAACCTTGTTCACCAGGAACTGCCTTCGCTACCCCATCCCCTTAGGTTTGGTCTGACCCCACTATGACTTCCATTGATGAGGACTTCACCTGTACCCCATTTTATGTTTCTCCAACCCAATGAACTATGATAATATTATCATATTACAGGTAAATCCCATATAAACAAACAAGACCTTGGACATAAGGATCCTTGCCCAACTAAATATTGCAGATGCTATCACCGATCTCCTTGAGGATCTTCATGTAACACCATTGTTGAGGTACAAATGGAGACATATAGGGAGTTATTTTGGGATTTTTTGGCCACCATTGAGAAGGTAATTATCAGTCTACACATCCTCCTTGGTGGCCACCGACATAAGTAATCAATTTCTATGTTTCGGTTAGAGCTTGGTATCTATATCGAGGAGTTTATGAGTTCAAAAATTTATCTGATTCTTCAGTTACTACCACCTTGTTAGAAATCTATGTAGTTATGAAATATGATATCCCATGACCCTAAGTCACATGACAATCCATGCATAACCAAATCCACATAGTTACGGGGTCCATAATTAGGCATCAAGCATAGAGTTATGGAACATGGCCAGTTTTCCGTGGCTGAGAGTCATGGAAGCATCATCCAGGTGGATGCAAAAATCCAGATAGCAGCCCTGGGAGGTCCATACATTAACATGGACACCCAGTTCTCTCAGTACTACAGGACCCTCGCATTGTGGAAATGATTCATACTCATGGGTGGATCTTTCATCAACCACTGGACCAGGTACCTGGACGTTTTGGAAGCTGTGTAGGCCCCCATCTCCATTGGATCACTATAGTTGATCTATCAAGTGCTCCTATAAAAGATGACGATTCTAGTGAAAGAGGGAGACTAATATTTTTTGGGTCCCATGCATCCCGGAGCCTAAACCTCAGGAACAACTAGTCATAGAAATAGCAACAGAGCCACCCCATCCTCCTCAGACCGCCACACCTACTACACCCATACCCACCACCACCTCTACTTCCACCACTTTGACCATACCACCAGTACCCTTTCAGACCCTCACCGAGATACACGATAATATCCATGTATATTTGGTGAATCTGCACTGAATATATGACCACTTCCATCTCCCATTAACAGATTGCACTGCATTTTCCATTCCATAACCCTCACCCACCCTAATTGGACTATAATTTTCCACTATTCCATAACCTTCTTCCAGCCAGTCGAACCCTCCCCTTAATCTCACCGACCCTTCTACCCAGCAGTAGTTCCTAGTTGAGGTGGCCCAGTGGGGAAAGAGAGCAGCCACTGAGTCCATCCTCGAGGTACCATTCATTGAACCATTTTCAATACACATGGCACCTAGTGTGGATTGGTACTGCACCACCAGCCACCCCCGCCTATATCCACACCTCCGCTACCACACCACCCTCTACCATTTTCATTAATGATTCCATTCTTACTAAACCTCATTCATAATCACGCAACTATAGGTGAATAAATCATTCCACTAATGAGACCACATGAGCTGGAGGACACAACCTCTAGCAGCTGTAAAAGGAAAAGAAGAAACTGAGCCAGTGGACCAATAGACAACAATCTCAATCCACCCATCTAGATAATGATGATTAGTAATAACATTATGGGAGAGAACCCATAGTTCATCTCTATTTTTTTGAATCTTCATTGTTTTATCTAGTTAATTTCCCTCATACTATTTCATTTTGGTATTTCATGCATCTACACTATAAACTTATCAACATTTCAATAAAATTAATCTCTCAGTTTTTCACTCATTATAATTTCCATTTCATCTACAATTCAAACTATTTATCCCTACGAACTAATATATTTTATCTAGTGATGGGTTTTTTCTCTAACAATTTTATAGGTAAAATGGATATTCATGTTACAACAGCAAAAAACAACCGCCATGGCATACCAATTTTCCTAGGGAGATATCGATTACCTCTTATTTTTATTTTTTCCAATATTCCATTACCAAAAAAACATTAAAAATTTTGACCACACCACTACCACCTATATTCTGTTGATAGTAGGGAAACTATCTCATTTTAAGTGTGTGTGTGTGTGGGGGTCTCACAGTTTCACTAGTAATGCATTTGGATTTTTTATTTTTCTCAATTATCTAGGAGGAATGTTTTGGAATAATAAGTATTCCTTAAAATTGAGAATAATTATTCCCCTATAATAAAAAATTAAATGGAAATTGGTAAAAGACCATGTTTCACTCCATGGATTTGTTTATTAGGAGTTCTGTGTTTAGTGAATTAATTCAAATTCAAAATCTTCAAAATTATTACTTATTTTCCAATTACGTAGGATTTATTACCTTTGTAATTGCTAGTTGTTTTTTATAATCACTACCCAAGAGGACTCTAAGACTTTAATTTCATAATCTTATTTGAGCATATTTCTTAAGAGATACCTAGGGAATTTAAACCGACTAGAAATTACACCAATATCTTATCAATGAAATGATTGAAAAAGTATAAAACTAAAATTATTGGGGCACTATTTGATAGAAATTTTTTCCTAATAGAAACCTAACGTATATCCTTCATTCAACCCATTTTTTTCCATGAAACACCTGTTAGAATGAATCTATTCCAATCCTATTTACTTTCCTACCCTTATCAGGTAAAATTCTTTTAGATATCATTGAACAAGTGTGTGGTAGACATTTAGATAGAATAGATTCTTCCATTTTTAGAGATGTATGGTGCACTAACCTCGCAATGAGGTTTTTATCCATTTACTATTTGTCATATTTCATCCATATTCTAATCGTTTACAAAATGGAAAAATGAATGAAAGAGAAATTGAAGTAATTTTTTCACTAAGTGGGTAAAAAATTACCATTTTATATACTAAATAATCCATTGAAAGATCATATGTGGTTAGGTTATGTTTGTGAGCTCTATCATAGGAATATCTTTCGAAAAATAAAAATGATGAAGAAAAAGGAAAGAAGAAGAATTAATTCTGGGTATACATAGTTTCCATAAATATAGAACCAACATGAGATTATGGAGTACAGAATTGACCAACCAGCAGGAGTAACTTCATCAGACTTGTCCATTCTCTTTTTCCACTGTAATATAGAGCTTACCATCCTTTTTCGACCTGATTTTTTACATTTTACCCACCTACCCACAACCATAGATTCCTTAGAACATGATTGGTTTAATCCCTCAAGATGAATCATATGCTTGTCCTTACACAGTGGAGATGATAGAACCAGCGCAATCCTATGGTTAGGAACATGTACTCAGGGTACGAGCATAACACTACTTACATTTTCTACCTGGAGTGATGAGAGAAAAGAAGGCTGAGGTAGATTACTATTGGGCATATAACCAAAAGAATAGTTAAGAGGTTCTGATTACAAGAATAGAATTGATTTTGAAAAGATACTCTATGAGGAATAAATGACTTTTTATACACTGAAAAATATGGATCTTTTCCCTTTCTCTGCTTACACATAATTTTAATTGCATGGACATAACGAATATCTCTTGGTTAACAAACTGCTTAACCTTTATGAAATCATTTTTCAGACATAATTCTTGAGGACAAGACATTGTTAAAGTGGGGGGGGGGGGGGGTTGATAAGACTAATTTGTATATTTACATTGATATCATTTATTCATATCTTTTCATTTAATTATTTCTTAATTCACGTGGTAGGTGTCCAATTTTGCAGCAATAAAAGTTTCACAAGTTTTCAAGAATCAAAAGGCATAAAAAGTTGAAAACATGCCAATTGCATGTCATGATGATGGAGTTCACATTATGTACCTAAGGATCACAGCCTTAACAAATCTGTGACCATGCCACGAAGCTTGAAGAAAAGACTGCTCCACATCGTTACTAGACCAGACACATTGTGAAGCTAGTCAAATCACCGAGGGAGAAATCGGCGAAGAATCCATGAAAAATTAGTTTGAGACAAGGTATACATCGTGAATGAACTATTCACATTGTGTAAGAAATAGAACATCCTTATCCACGAGAACCGTGAGGCACACTGGATATCTGAAGGAGAATGACACAAATCAAGGGTACAGGTCGTGTACCATAGGTACACATCATGAAAAAAATACCTAAATAATTAGTGGAGTAGCAGATCATTGAATATAGTTTGGGAGGTTCTTCTCTTCTCCCTTTCACCTCCTTTGTAATTCATTTCACCCTATTCTCCTTTAAAACTCTCAAACTAGTAGTATTTATGTTTTTTTGTTAATCCAAGAGCTATGTAGCCTCCATTCTTCAACAAATTGTATTTCCCTCCATCACATTTTGTTTTAGTTCCCATTTCTCTTCGTCAAGTAATTATTTTATATATAATTGTGATTTACTTAGTTCATGTTTATTTCAATTATACTTTCCAAATCATTGGATGACTGTAATTCCATTAATCAATCCATCAATCATGATATCTTTCATTTATTTAATTGCATCCTACCCTAGATTGAGTAGCTAAATTTATCAGGTATTGGGATCTAGAAATATATCTACATTACTAAATAAACATTTTTATATAACCTTGGAAACTATAATTGAATTAGTAACTTGTATATGAACCCATGATCTATTCTATTTTTGAGAACGTCCCTGACTATGGGATAGTTAAACAAGAGACCATATTCTAATTGGAGTAAACAGAGATAAAACCACTAGCTTAAGAGACTTTATACCTTATATAAGCGATAAATAATGCACCTAGGTTGTCATTATCTCTTGACCATGGAATAGTTACATTTTAGGTCTAACTAGGAGGCTAAGACCAAAGTAAATTAGTGATCCCCATTTGCTTTAGAGACTATGTAATAGGATCTATCCATGTTTAGAAATAAAATTACACCCTTCAATCTGATACATGACTTGATCCCAACCCCTCTCTAATCATTTTAAGCCATCCAAAAATATCACATACACCAAAATTCCAAACAAAATACTTCTTGAAAGGACTCCCTTATAATTTTAGAAACTATATCCTCTCAAAATTTATCAGCAATAACCATATAGATTCTACCGCATACTCCCAGTACATAACGTCTTATTAGTTGGTGACTATTTGGGACAAATTATATATTAATATTTGATTCACACAAGAGAATTTAATGACTCCACCATGAAGAGGCCACCAGTTATCAGTTTAATGGATCATTATTATATAAAAACTGAGACTCTTTCTAGAAATAAACATCTTATTCTCTACAATCTGTCATAACATGATAAACAGAAAGGCAATTCATACCTAGAATGACATGAAAATCTAATAATGGGAAAACAGCAAGGTATGCAGGTAATTTCTTTCAACAAACAATAACAGGAATATTCTATTAATTCCATTTTTCATTAATATTCCCTCTAGTGTTTTATTTATATGTTTCAGTATCATTTTCTGAGGTGAAATTTATAATTTACTAGAAAATTTCATAGAAAAAAAGGAATATGTAGACCCCATATCAAACAAGATATTAGAAAAATAATTTTTTAAACCAAAAAATAACCTGATACTACATCATTGGATGGCCCTATATCAACTAGAATAGTCTTAAAGGATCTCACTATAACTTTTCGGTTATGAGTTGGGTGATTTTCATCATTAGGATCATTCTTTGGGAAGATATTTTCAAAATGACCGATCTCGCTACATTTAATACTATTTATAGTTTACATATCAGAATTAATGATTAGATTAATTTCATTACAATCATGGTACATATTTATAAACTTACCACATTGAAAAACCTTCCCAGTTTTGTTAAAGATTTTCATAGGGTGACTTTTACCACACTTTTCACAAACTCGAAATTGGACATTCTTAACTTGAAATTTCATTGATTGATTCTTTCCCATTTCTTTCCATATATACCTATTATTATGAATTTTTTCAAAGTACATATGATCATTAACAAACTAAATTTCAATCCTATTAGAGCAATAGAAAATTTTCACATTAATTGTGAATTAATGGGAGGCCAATGCTCTTTGATATCTTGGATTTAATCATAGTTAAAAATTGTTGATTTTTCTATCAAGAACCTAAATAATATATAGTGTGTACCTTTAAAATTGGATGAATTTTACATCATACAAGGAAACTGAATCCACCGCCTTTTTTCAATTCACAGAATTACTTTTCAATCCCTTATCGAACCATCTTTGTAAAATATTTTCAAGGGAAATATTATTAAATTCGTTTCATCATAAGGCATCAATCTCCTCATTATCCCTAATATTCTTTACCATTGATCACCACTAATCTACCTCACCTTCAAAGTGATAAATATAATGACTAACAACATAGTTATCTAAACACCCCATAACATAGAATGTCTTTTCAATGGATTTAATGCATCTTTCATCCACCAATGGGCCAGAAGATCCAACAAAATTAAGATAGTGTGTTCTCATAAAATGTTCCACTAAAATCATGCTCTGTTGTGGTACCTCTGGTTGTTCTCTTTCGTGGATTCCACAACCATTTATAACAATAAAAAACTGATCCATTTCTTCAAAAAAAATAGTTTCGTTCCAATTCGCTCTATTTTTAGTTGTTGATTTGGAAGGATATCATCCTCTCAGTTTCTTTCTACTTCATATTCCCCATTTCTTCTATGCAATATCATTCTGAACAGATATATCTTAGATGAAGTAAAATAGTAATCTTGAAATTCTATATTATTTCAAAATAAACATAATATGAAATTATTTTTTGAATTCTATTAACATCATTCGAACCCCTGAGGTTATCTAAAATTTTCTCGGATACCAACTATAAGGTATTTTCCTTAAACATTATAAAATCTAGTAAATTATTTTTGAATTAAATTGTTTAAATTTCTAAAGATCATCTTGGTTCAGAGTTTTATAATTTTAGTACATAATTCATAAAAATCATCCCACAATCATACATATTGGTTACAACTAAAACAATATCCATTTATTCTATAATAAAATTATTTTTAACAAAAAAGTAAAGATATTCATGAAAAGACTTCATAATAATCATCTTCGATTCTTCCTTTCTATTATCCATCCTTACAGCCTATGAAAAACATTTTAAAACTTTTTATGAGAACAAAAATCTCTGTAAAGGAAATAAAAAGAAAGAGAGAAAACACTAGTTATTGAATACTTATAAATATATGATATCATTTTAACAAAGGCATACTTTTCACCCAATAAGTATCACATAGTCACTCTATGGAAACACGAGATTTCCATAAAACATTGAAAACATATATAATACATATAGGTAACCTGTGGAATTATATACTTAATATTTGAACCGTCATAGCTACCTTATGATTTGTAACCCTCATGGTTTCCTTACAATGTGATCATCATGGGTACTTTATGTTGTATCCATCATAGTTACACTTGGAGTAACAATAGGCCAAAATCAAATTTAAACATAACCAATGCATTGGAGAGAGATATAGGTCCCACCATTCGTCATAAAAAAGATGAAAAAATGGGAAACTAATCATAAAACAATATTACTTACATCATATAAATCATTCCCTTTAAAAATTGAAATGAAATAAAATGCGATTTTTAATGAAAATTCCATTAAAAATATTATATATTTAAGTGAAAATTGAAACAATGGAATATTTGTATAAGAATCAAATAAAATAAAAATAATATAATATTATAAAAATTAATTTCTCAAATAGAATTAGTACCACAAAATCAATAATGTATAATGATTACTCAAAGATTGGAAATTGGGTTATGAAGTCCCTTAACTCATGTTTTTCACACATAAATGCATTCAAACCTCGAGTATAATGGTTTTAATAATGTTATTAATATATTACAGATAATAATAATATCAATAATTGGTTAAATGATATTCTTATGAAACATTTCAAATCAGTTATTAATGATATTATGTTATTTTCATTTTTTTAGGTGCATTTATTTCCTAGTTTTCATGGTATTTTATTATCGAAAGGGAGAAAACTCTAGTATAGAAATTACATGTTATTGATGAACTTCCAAATTATTAAATTTTCTAATATATTATTTTGGTTAAATGGTTTGAGGATGAATCACTGTATAAATCCTTAGTGATGAATGTTAGTTTATTTTGGTGAATTGTGACCATTACAGACCACTTTTGTTTTATTAATTAATATTATATATGAACACTGGATACATAAAACAATATACTATATAATAAGTATAATAAAATATTATTTAACCATATTAATGGTTTAATTATTCTGATTGAATGTGGTAATAGAAATTGAAAACACATTGTCCATGATGTGCGTATATCGACACAACACAATTGATGTTTTTATTTTAAGAATAAAAGGGAGAGGAGAAGAAATATAATGATTAATATTTCCATAAACATGATAAAATTTAATCATATATAATATAATATATTATTAATGCCTCTATGTTAAGGGGAGTTGAATAGATTATAATTAAATAAAAATAATTGAAATTAAAATAAAAGAAAATCAAAGTAGATTTTTACATCATGAATTCTCTTCTTGGAGAAACTATTTATAGCCCTTGGTTTTGGACTTTCGGTGAGACCAAAAGTACTTGGACGTGGGGAAGTGTCTTGTTAAGGGATTTGGGCTGAAATTAAGCAAGATACAAGGCCTTTATGTGTGTGGGGAAGAGGTAGTGAGGGGTGCTATTTATAGTGGAAGAGAGGGGTCATTCTTATTTATTATATCCATTAGTTTATTAATTTGGCTCCAGACAATGAATAGTTTTAGAATTATAATATAATATATTCAAATAATAAAAGATAGTTTTTGATTTTGGGCTTACGTCATCAATGAATCAATTAATCAGTTATTTAGCTTATATAATAAATTTCCTTGTTTCACTAATCACCAAAAATTAATATATGTTTAAAAAATCCAAAAAAATCATTCCAACATTTTTGGACATGTATATTTCAAAAATGGACAATATTTTGTTTTAAAAATAAATTTTCAAATATTATAAATTTAATTTTTAACTTAAACCATAATTTGTTGTTAAAATACATATTATAAAACTATGACTGATTTTATTACACTTTGAAAAATTAATTTTAATGTGTTGTTAATTTATCTTATAATAATATGACTACGAAATTAAAATTTATGATTTTATTTTATGAGAATATATTTTCTTTAAAGTAATTATATGAATTATAATATTGTAATTATATAACTATGACTCACAAAAATACCATCAATAAATTTGTAATTTTCACAAAATTATTTACTTGTTTAATTATATAAATATGTCACATTTTCACTATTATGATTACTATATTTTAATTGTACTATTTAGTTGATTTTACTATTATATTGGTTAGATTAATCTTCCTAATGGTTATGTTACTGTTCCTAAGGTCATGTTACTATTCTATATGTTTAAAGTCCATAATTTCTATAAATCGCATCTATTTAAATCTAATTTTATAATGAATTTTATTATTTATTTCTATAATTAGTATAAATTATTGTATAATAAACTTGTTTGTAACACTCCATCTATAAGATGAACCATATTGAGGCTTTCAAAAACATAATTTCATATGAATTATCTTTCACAAGTTGAATTAAATGAACCCATAGAATCAAGAATCTAGGACTCCATTGAACTCATAACCCTTAGAATCATTGTGTCTGTCACCCCATTAGCTATATATATTTTAATTGAAATATTAGTATCACATATATAATTAACACACCTCTAAATGTAATACATATATATATTTCTGGTGTTTCTATAGTTCTAACATGAGGATTCACCTGAACCAGCATATTTTTCATAGCTTTTATCTCTTATATTTTATTCAATTATCATCTTACACTATTGAGTGGGGAATCCCATTTCTTCTATACTAAACACACTTTTCTGTATCAATTGAAACCACATTATTCAAAATAACATCATTTAATATCAGATCATGAATATCCTTGAAAATCAAATTATTCATTCCACTATTATTACTCGGGTCACATGGCATCACATTCCATGATTTTGGAAAAGATCATAGAATAATCATGGATAATGCACCTTTTGAAACATTTATTAAAATGATAATCATTGGATACTCAAACATGTTAAACTAATTTAGATGATCATCAATTGACCAACCTTCCATCATCCTAATGCCAAAAGGCTTCATAAAATAAATAATTTATTCCTTGAAAAATATGTATTATACATGTTTAAAATCTTGTATATAAATTCTATAGTTTTATTCTCCACATTGATTTAATGGTCGTGTTCAAATACCACATGATATAGTAAACACCCAATGAGTTCATGTCTAGTATTTCCACATCCTTATTTTTCATTTATTTTAGTTTCATATTAATCAATGGAAGTCCAAGATCCTTCTAATGTAAGATTTAATCCATGTAAAAATTCATGAAACTGGAGGATAATCATTAAATAATTAGTACCCAACAATTATTGTATTATAATAACATATTTTTATTATATAAAATTCCCATTGAATCAGAATTTGTTAAAGGAAACGTATCTCATGCCATCCTAAAGTCGATGTTAGCATTGTTCTTAATGAAATATAAACTAAACCATGATACAAATTATTTTTCCTTATGAAATAACTATAAAACCGACAATGTTTTAGAACCTAAAATGTGGAAAAATAATAACTTAATTTCAATTAAAATATAAAATTATAGAGACGTTTATTTGGAACAAAGAAGCCATGAAACAATACCCACACAGCCCGGCCACAAAGCATCCTTCACTCTAGAAAATAAAAAATGATATCTAAAATATAATAATAATAAAATTGAATTTATATCACCTAACAAAGGAACATGTGATTTTATATTGTTCAGAAAATATTAATCCACAAAAAATAAAATTTTCCTTGGAAGTGTATACAAAACATTTCAACATTATGACTAACACCAAAGCACAAGATGACAAAATATTTATATTTTTATAAAACTATTACATGACACTAAAAAAGGCCCCATAAACATATTATAATACATAAATATTACTAACTTAAATCCCATTTCCATCTAAAATCAGAAGGTATAATTTCACCCATTTCCAATCATTATGGGAATCCCTTCACTTGGTGAAATGTAATAACTATCTCAACTAGTCATGCAGTGAACAATGTATACTTCTATTAACTCTATAATTTAAAATATATATATCATAATAGTGTATTTTACATGTTAAAATTAAATCTCTTTTTCTAATTTGGTATATGTATCTACAAACCAACATTAGTGACAAGCTTCTTGACCTTATATTACATCTTCAACACTTATAACAATGGGATTCCCAATCAATGATGATAGTTATAGACTATAGGTTCAAAAAAATCATTTCACATAGAACTAGTATAATTCTATAAAGGATACTCAATTATATAAAATTTATTACATGTCCATCAAATGGATATACATATCAACACTAACAATAAAATCATTGGTACTATTTATAGGGCTCATGAATAGTGTGTTTTCTCCGTATCATGTTTATTTTTTTGTTTGTTTTCATTGATTATATTTGGTTTACTCAATTAAAGAATAATATCATGGATAAAATCAGAGTATAGTGACGAATTTATTAGTTATTATTATTTATATTTGAATATTTATAAATATAGACTGAGTATACGTTATTTTCATTATATTGGTGTTGTTATTCCAGATCATGGAATTGTATTAGACCAAATGTAGAGTGGTATAATTTTTGTGGGGAAGACACAACAAAAAATTTTATAAGGCAGGATATGAAGAGGATTTTTAGGTTATTATAGGAGGTTAGTACCATAATTTCCTAGATTTATGAATCCATTTTCATCTATTAAAAACAAAATTTAAACTTTTCACTTGAACACAGGAGAATCATGTTTTGACATTAAATGGAAATTTAATAATTACTATAATTATTAAAGTATTGTATGAGGATATTATATATAATTTCAATTATTCTTCAACCCATTAATGGTTCAAATGTGGTTTTATGTAATATTGAGAAATTAGTTATTCTGGGACTATATAGTTACACCCTCATTAATGTTACTATGTTACGAAATATTTAGAGCATGTGACTATGGTGAATGTCCTTAATCATTGGTGTATTATTTTATTATAGAATGTCTTATGGTTTATACAAATTATAAGATGTTTTTATATATATTTTATTTAATTTAATTGAATTATTGATAAAACATATGTGTTTATATTCTTTAATATTATTATTTTTATATCTCATAAAATTCAGTCTTTTGGATTTCTATGGTTTTCATATTGATTCGAATGACATATCCCATGTATTCTTGTTATATGAGTGATAAATGTAATGATATTGAGTTTTTATAATCTCTTCACTTATGATGTGAGGATATTTATGAGATGTCATTTCTCTATAAGATGACTATGACATATTTATTGTTATAGCTGGTAAAGGTACCTCAAATGGGAGATCCAAGGGGGTATTTCAAAGAGATCAAATAGTGAATGGGGATTCTTTGGATTCTTAAGTTTGGGATGATTAATATATTATTTTGTTCCGTGGAAACATATTTTTTCCTCAAAGTTTATGGAAATTAGTTTTTCATGAGTACTAAAAAACATCATTGGAATTATATTTATTAAACCAACTTTGGGTGTTTGTTGAATTTTGTTTTTGTGAGAATGATGAAAATATATATTGAAGATGAATTCCATGAAGGATACATGGAATAAGAATATGGTGGTAGTTTTAAGGATTTTTTTATTTTACATAACTAATTATGAATATTATAAAGGATTAAATATCTTCTTTGATGTTGAATGTGACATGATTTGCTACAATTTTTTTTACTAAAATGGAAATGAAATAAGATAATTTTATTCCCATCGACTATTACTAGATATCCATTCATTCAAAAACCATATTATGAAAAAAATTTATGATATTTAGTATGAATATTTTTTTAATATGTTTTTAATAAATGGAAGATGATAATAGTTCAATGGACTGTGAAGATTGATGAATTAAATATCTCAAAAAATTATGTTTTTAAGGTAATATATGATTCTCTATCCAATGAATTTTTTATATTAAATAGTATAGTAGATGAGGAAATATACATATATGATTGGTTAATTTTAATAAATTAAAAATGTGTTGAGGTAGTGGACGTTTAATGAAATATTCGAAGTAATATTTATATGTTACATTAATCATTGTAATTAATTTTTCATTGATTGCAGAAGTTTCAATGTTATTCGAATGTAATTTGAGGTGCATGGGGTTTCCTGTAATGGATTTGATGTTATTCAGGAATGTTTTTTGTAATGTCCCAGACCCTCCTGGCCCATTACTTTTCCAAAGTGAGGTTCCACCAAAACGGTGGCACCGTGAGGGTGACACCATGAGGGTGGCACCGTGAGGGTGGCACCGTGAGGGTGGCACCGTGAGGGTGACACCGTGACGGTGGCACCATGTCCCCTCACCGAGCCTTTCGTTCTTTTTCCAGTACGTGACTTTTCTACTCCCTCAAAGTATGTTTCGACGTAAATTAATTCTTTTACTCCATTTAAAACCATTTAAAGCCCAAAATTAATTCCTAAAAATCCCGAGAGACCTCCATGTGTAACTTCCCAACCGCGTGGTCAACCCACGACCCCCGCGCCTTACGCGGTTTTGCATTCTCATCTCAACCGTCTGCGTCTCTTATAAACTAAAGGTTAGTCGTGGTTTCTTCTTTCATCGATCACATCTTTTCATGAATAGATTCTGGTGCATCGGGCGAGCTGCATCGGTATGTGTAGAGTTCTGTGCCCGGCCTAATCATTGATAGACGAAGCGATTTTCATTCAGGCGAGCCGCATCACTATTCGTGAAGTTCCTCCCATGGCCTTAGCATAGATCGTTGATCCAACATGTAGGGAATTTCACCTTTGCCTCTCTCTTTTGTGTATCATGCGGGGTGGGCGTGCTTTTGTTTCTGTAGAATTGGATAAACTAGACCTAAATAAAGATAATGAACGAATTCTATAAATAATGAATGGGGGTTGTGATCGTTGATGTTGTTTATATTATGATCATCTTTCTGAGTTGTGCTAGCTTACGCCTTCTGAAAATCGAGGTCGTTGGTGGTCATTGTTTGTGGACTGATGAACCCCTCGTGGTGTTTTAAATGGCTTGTTCCTAATTATAAACTCCTGCTGTGAAAAGTAAATTGGTTAATCACGTATATCTGGCTGAATAAATTGAAAGCACCAGGATCAATCCCTTCTATGCTAACCCCGGTCAAAACACGGAATTGAAATCATGGAGTGTGTTAAATCTTATAAATCAGAAAATACAGGCATGACCCTACATTGTGTTGGTAGTAGTGGTTTGGTTGTTTTTCTTTTATGGGCCGATTGCTGGAGATGTGGGAGGGGATGGGATCCACTGTTCTTTTTATGCTCTCGGTGGTTATGAAATTGGGGTGGGATCCTCTGTTGATAAAAAAAACCTTTTTGGGGAGGGGACACAGGGCAGTGTCTCGGGGTTGTCTTTGGTTCCATTACTTTAGGGGATCTCACTTATTCCTTGTTGTTGTAACATTACAAGAGAACTGAGTGTGAATGTTTAAATTGAAGTTTGGATGGATTCTCTTCCTTGTTTTTTCTTACGGTGTTAGTTTCTCAGTAGTGCATGAACTTATTTGAATGTTATCACTAAACATGAAACAAGAATGGGACAAATGGGTTTTGTTTGCAAGAGTCGTGACTCGGACTTGAGTGCTATTGTGATCTGTTGGCTGTCTAATGAAAAACCTATATTTGGGTGAGTGCTTGTTACCTATATATATACTTGTAGTTTTGTGTTTCTTATTCGTGCCCCACCCATGTTGAGCACTTAGTGTCGAACACCCCCATTTCATGGGGGAGGGTGTTTTTTCCAACACTATTCTTAGTGGCTAGTTATTAGATCCTTTTCTGCTCCCTTTCTTGATTAGCCCAAGTATCTTTGGGTAGGCTATGATGGCCTGAGGTCCATTATTATCCCAAGAACCTTCGGGTAGGGTAGTGTGGTGGTTGTCCAGGTGTGTGCGGTAGGTGGTTTCCAAAGTGACTTCGGGATGAGGCCCATGTGTCTTTGGGCATGGCAGTAGATCTTCTAGCCCAGGTGTCTTTGTGTGTGGTGGTGGTTGTTCTGGACTAGGTGTTTAAAGGTGTGGTTACATGTGACAGTTGTGGACCAGGTGTTGGCGGGCGGGATTCGTCAGTGGGACTGCGGTGAGAATGGCGTGATTGGTTTGATGCGTAGGATGTGTCAATAACCGGTGGGAAAGTGGCGCGGGGTACCCAAAAATCAATGTGATCATTTATATATATTACTTGACTTGCGTTATTTGGGGAGTGTGCCTTGGTGAGGCTTGGGTGGATAGTTTTCCTTGATAGGTGATTGTCTTGCTCCTTTTCTCACGAGACTTTAGTACATTCCCCCACTTGTTCATGAGAGTGTTTGGTTTTCCCTACTGAGTGTACTTGTATGCTCACCCTACATATATAAAACTGCTTTCAGGTTTCCAGGAATACTTCGGGGATCACGCGGGACCATACTAGCTCAGACCTTTGGGGCAGTTGTTGTTGCTGTTTTTTATCTTTCATTGGTACTTACCTTGTAGTGACCTTTTGTACTTTGTGGCTCTTACTTTTGGAACATGCATATGGGAATGGCTTACTTTTGGCTTTACTTTTATTTTACCTCAGTGTTGTTGGGTTTCATCTTCTTATCTCCAGATGCTATAAAACAAAAAGGGTAATTCCTTCCATTTGTGTGTAATTTCTATACCCTTGGTGCTAGTCCCCACTCCGGGACCTATTGAAGGCGGGTTACGGGGGTCATTATCTCTCCTTCAACATAAAGAAGGAAGGGCCTGGAAATCTGCTAACCCTTCCCTCCTTTTTGGTGAAGGCGGGTCGTGACATAATGGTATCAGAGGTGATGGTTGAGAGATAGGATGGAGTATGGAGTTAGGCACAGTGGCAATTGCATGGGATTGTAAGGGAACAGTGTTGGGTGACCCTGGCGCATGAATTAGGCCAGGGAAGACCGGCTAAGACACGGGATTTTAGGTCCCCGCCGTGATCTGATGCAAGGACTCTGGACCTATCGAACGACCAAGTGAGGCCACGCTGATTGTAGGGTAGAGACCCTAGGAAAGGTACATGCATCATAATGACATGTGTTCTCATTTTTCTGGGATGTCTTGGGAATTAAGAATAAATTAAAATTTTAAGATGTTTTAAGAACGATATTCTGCACTACTTGGGCTTAGGCATTCCAAGTTTACATTGCAGTTATGGCACCTAGAAGGCGACCACGTGTGGTACAGGAGATCGAGGCCCCGGAGAATACTTTGGCCGATCGGAAGAGAGCTGATCGAGAGGAAGAGGATGACTAGTGGCAGAAGACTCTTCGGGCCTTCCCGCAACAGACCCTCGAGAAGAACGAGGGCAGCACCTCTAACATGAAGATGGAAGGCTATCTAGAGGAGCTAGTGATAGCCTTTGACCTGATTCGGGCCTCGACCGAGTACTGGGTTCCTCTATCCATCAGCCAGAAGTGGGGAGAGGCGCGTTAGTGGTGGACACTTTACTTGGGGGAGAGGAGAGAGGCTGAGATGGCATGGGCTGATTTCGAGAGGGAGTTCCGAGCGGAATTCCTCTCCTCGATGATGAAGGCAGAGAAGAGCCAGAAGCTACTCTCCCTCCAACAAGGGAGTATGTCCGTGAGGGAGCTAGGGATCAGGTTCAAGGACCCCCTACGTTTTTCTACGTACCACTTTCTCGACGTGGAGTCTCGGGCAAGGCGTTTGGAGGAGGTGCTCTGACCCTCCCTCCAGTATGTTGTTACCCCCTTTACCTTGCCGACGTACTTGGAGGTCTAGAAGAAGGCCGAAGTGGTGGAGAGGATGCATGCTCTAGGAGGAGTGTCACGAGAGGGGATCCAGCTAGGACCATCGAAGGGGAAGGCCATCAGCACCAGACCTCCAGCGTCAGGACCCTCCAGGTTCCGACCATCAGGGAGTAGACCGAAGCAGTTTCAGTTTCGATCCCCCGGTCCTTGCCCTTTTCCTTCGGGCCCGGGACCGCGGAGCATAGTGTGTGGGAGCCCTGGAAATCTCTGGTGTCAATGCCCAGACCGGGTGCAGTACGGCGGTGGCAGACAGCCCCAACACCTTCCCCAGTAACAGCTTCCATCCAGACCTTTCGAGCAAAAGCAGCAGGGACAGCGAGCTCCCGCTCCTCCGAGGAAAGACGTGCGAGGAGGGGGCCGACCTCATGGCGCTCCTCTGGGACCTTGACTAGGGCATGGTCGTGGAGGTGTCCGACAGCCGAGGGGCAGAGGAGCCGGGCGTGGAAAGATACACGCCGCAGAGGCAACAGTTCCAGCTGGGCCGGAGGTTATTCGAGGTATGATCAGTTTGTTTAGCACTCTTGCTTATGCATTGTTCGTTACTAGAGCTTTTCACGCCTTTGTTGCACCTAGTATAGGCCATGCCTTGGGTCTAGATGCAAAGAGACTTCCAGTTCCACTGGTGTTGAGCACACCAGTCGGAGGTCAGACCGACTTGTTGTTTGTTTTTCGAGGATGTAGACTGATGATAGGGCCACATCAGTCGGTTAGGGACCTTATCCTGCTACAGATACAGCCATACTATGTCATTCTAGGCGTCGACTGTCTATTCTCTGTGTGTCCCATCATTTACTGTTTCCGAGGAAGGGTCGTGTTCTCAAACATGGGCGGCCGGCGTGTTACCTTCACCGGCGAGCGGGGCAGTCAGAAGGGCAGCAGGCAGGATGAACCCCTCCTCTTCTTGATAGCCGAGTTGTCAATAGAGTCAGTAGATGCTGAGATGGTGGAGGTGCCAGAGGTTGTCCATGAGTTTATGGACATCTTTTTTAAGGAGGTGACGACTCTACGCCCTCGACGTGGTATCGAGTTCGGGATAGACCTGCAGCCCGATGCTCGTCCGGTCTCGATGGCTCCTTACCGGATGACACCTTCAGAGCTACGGGATTTGTAGATCCAGATTGAAGATATGATGAAGAGGGGTTATGTTCGGTCGAGTGCGTCACCATGGGGTGCTCCAGTGTTGTTCGCAAAGAATGATGATGGTGGTATCAGGTTGTGCATAGACTACAGGAGGATGAATCAGGTGACGATCAAGAATTGCTACCCTCTTCTAAGGATAGACGATCTTTTCGACCAGCTGAAAGGGGCAGGATGGTTCTCGAAGATTGACCTACAGTCTGGGTACCGCTAGCTGAGAGTGGAGGAGAGTGACATTCCTAAGACGGCCATCAGGTGTAGATATGGACACTTTGAGTTCGTAGTCATGAACTTCGGTGTTATGAACGCCTCGACTGTGTTCATGGGGCTTATGAAATCCATCTTCTAGGAGTACCTGGATCGGATCGTAGTTGTGTTCATCGACGACATCCTGGTCCACTCTAGATCAGAGGAGGACCATGCAGTGCACCTGAGGACAGTTTTGGAGGTCCTCTGACAGCATCAGCTCTTTGGGAAGTTGTCAAAATGCAAGTTCTGGACACGAGAAGTGCACTTCCACGGGCACGTGGTGTCCGAGGAGGGGGTAGCAGTGGACCCATCAAAGGTTGAGGTAGTTGTTTCTTGGGAAGCACCCAAGAATGTGGCAGAGATCCGTAGTTTCCTCGGGCTGGTGGGTTACTATTGGTGGTTCATACCCAACATCTCCCGGGTTGCAGCCCCTTTGACAGCCCTTACCATGAAGGAACAGGTTTTTGTGTGGAGTGAGCAGTGCGAGTCAGCCTATAGCTATCTGAAGGAGAAGTTGGTTAGTGCCCCAGTGCTGAGATTACTCGAAGAAGGGGCGTCTTATGAGGTGTTCTGTGATGCTTTAGGATAGGGAATGTGATGTGTGTTGATGCAGCGACGAGGGGTGATCTCTTATATGTCCAGGAAGCTACGCCCCCATGAGCGTAATTACACCACCCATGACCTGGAGCTTGCAGCAATCGTTTTTTCACTAATGTTATGGAGGAACAACCGCATCGGAGAGCTCTCTGTGGTCTTCACAGATCGCAAAATCTTTGGGTATATCTTCTCCCAGCGGGACTTAAACTTGCGACAGTGGAGATGGGTGGAGTTCCTCCAGGATTAAGACTTTGAGATCTCTAATATTGAGGGCAAGGGCAATGTGGTGGGCGATGCCTTGAGCAGGAGGACGCAGAAGGATGCGGTCCGAGATTCAGCGGATGCCTGGAAAGCGATGGAGGAGTTGGCTGCCTTACACCTAGATGCGAGGAAGGATGGTGGTAGGGGTTCCCTATATCAGATATAAGTTCAGTCTTCTCTGTTGCAGCAAGTGGAGGAGGCTCAGTGGGGAGACCAAGAGTGCGAAGTGATGCGTGACCGAGTTCACCAGCAAAATGTTCCGGAAGGATGGACAGAGGATGGTCAGAACCATATGCTTTTCCAGGGAAGGATGTTTGTCCCAGGAGTGATACGTGGCATGGTTCTCAGTGATTTCCACAACTCACCCCTGGTAGTACACCCATGAGTTTCCATGATGTACCAGGGACTGAAGAGGTAGTTTTGGTGGCCCAAAGTTAAGCGAGTAGTGGCAGAGTTTATGGATAAGTGATTAGTGTGTCAGAAAGTGAAGGCTGAACACCGAGTTCCAGGAAGCCTACTGCAGCCTCTAGTTATCCCTGAGTGGAAGTGGGATGACATTTCGATGGATTTCTTCATCGGACTACCCATGTTCCAAGGGGGAGACAACGACATCTGGGTGGTAGTGGACAGGTTGACGAAATCGGCTCATTTTCTGGTGATCAAGGAGTCGAGTGTAGTGGATACTTTGGCACGAAGGTATTTGGATGAGGTGGTGCGGTTTCATGGAGTTCTGAGGTCTATAGTCTCGAATAGGGATGCACGGTTTACATCTCGAGTCTGGAGAGGACTGTAGCATGCTTTTGGCACCCAGAAACGCCTTAGCACTGCTTTCTATCCCCAAACATATGGACAAACCGAGTTCACCATCCAGACCTTGGAGGATATGCTACAGGCATGTGTTCTGGACTCAGGAGGATCATGGGTGCAATACATGCCTCTGATAGAGTTTTCATACAATAATAGATACCACTCTACCATTGGCATGGCCCCGTTTGAAGCTTTGTACGGGAGGCCATGCCGTTCACATGTGTGTTGGGCCGAAGTAGGAGAGGCAGGAACCCTTGACCCGGAAGTGGTGCAAAGCACTACATAGAAGGTTCAACTCATACGGGAAAGGATGAAGGTGGCCCAGGACCGACAGAAGTCATATGCTGATACCAGGAGGAGGCCCTTGGAGTTTGAGGTTGGAGACCATGTGTTCTTGATGTTTTCCCCTCGGCGTGGGCAGCGGAGGTTCGGCAAGGGGAGTAAGATTCTCCCACGTTCATTGGACCCTTCGAAGTGTTGCGGCGGGTCGGCGAAGTGACTTATCAGCTAGTGTTACCACCACCGTTACTGAGGATACATGATTTCTACTATGTGTCCCAGCTCCATCAGTATCTGCACGACGATTCACACGTCCTTGATTGGGGTGATCTAGACATCGAGGACGACGTGACTTTTGTGGAGAGACCAGTGATGATCGAGGATCGCAAGGAGAAGGTGCTTCGTGGGTGAACCATTCCCTTGGTTTGTGTGTTGTGGAGACATGGTGGGCTTGAGGAGAGTACATGGGAGAAGGAAGCACAGATGCGTACCCAGTACCCAGAGATGTTTTATGTTTTGTTCCTTGTTGTACCTATTGTGGAAGAACGTTTTGTCTTTTGGATATGAAATGTACTGGTTTTCTTTCCTCTGATTGTGCGTGAAAAGACCTGGCTATGGGGGAGGAGAGAGCCCGACCTGTAATCAAGACGCATTAAGGTGGATGTGATTAAACCGGTGTGTGAGAGTCAGTGCCGCCCAAAACGGATAATATCTTGACATGGGGGAGGAGACTCCCCAACCCATGTGCCTAGGAATTTTGGCTTGTTATGTTGCTTGGTTCTTGACAGGGAAGTGTTTTTAATTTGCATGGGTTCACATATAAGAGGTATCTTTCAAGGTGGTTGTTCAGACCCTCTCTTTCCTTCATGGGTTGTTTTGATTCTCGAGAGCGAGAATCGTTTAAGAGGTATCTAATGTAATGGCCCGAACCCTCTTGTCCCATTACATTGCCAAAGTGAGGTTCTACCAAAACGGTGGCACCGTGAGGCTGACACCGTGAGGGTGGAACCTTGAGGGTGACACCGTGAGGGTGGCACCGTGAGTTGACACAGTGAAGGTGGCATCGTGTCCCCTCCCCGAGCCTTTCGTTCTTTTTCCAGTACCTGACTTTTCCACTCCCGCAACGTAAGTTTCGACATAAATTAACTCTTTTACTCATTTTAAAACCATTTAAATCCCATAATTAATTCCTAAAAATCCCTAGATACCTCTGTGTGTAACTGCCCAACCACATGGTCAACCCACGACCCCCGCTCCTTACGTGGTTTCGAGTTCTCATCTCAACAGTTCGCGGCTCTTATAAACTAAGGGTTAGTAGTGGTTTCTTATTTCCTCGATTGAAGCTTTTCACGAACAGCTTCTGGTGCATCGGGCGAGCCGCATCATTATGCGTAGATTTCTACACCCGGCCTAAGAATTGATAGACGAAGCAATTTTTGTTTAGGCGAGCCGCATCGCTATCCGGGAAGTTCGTCTCCCAGCCTCAGCGTAGATCGTTGATCCAACAGGTAGGGAATTTCTCCTTCACCTCTCTCTTTTGTGTATCATGCGGGGTGGGCGTGCTTTTGTTTCTGTAGAATTGTATAAACCAGACCAAAATAAAGATAATGAATGAATTCTATAAATAATGAAGGGGGGGCTGTGATCGTGGATGTTGTTTATGTTATGATCATCTTTCTGAGTCCTGCTGGATTACGCCTTCTGAAAATCGAGGTCGTTGGTGGTCGTTGGTTGTGCACTAATGAACCCCTCATGGTGTTTTAAATGGATTGTTCCTAATTGTAAACTCCTTCTATGATAGGTAAATTGGTTAATCACGTATACCCGGCAGAATAAATTGAAAGCACCAGGATCAATCCCTTCTGTGCTAACCCCCATCAAAACACGGAATTGAAATCATGGAGTGTGTTAAATCTTATAAATTTGAAAATAAAGTTATTAACCTGCTTTGTGTTGGTAGTAGTGGTTTGGTTGTTTTTTTTTTATGGGAAGATTGTTGGAGATGTTGGAGGGGATTGGATCCCTTGTTCTTTTTATGCCCTCAGTGGTTATGAAATTGGGGTGGGATCCTCTGTTGATGAAAAAAACATTTTTGGGGAGGGGACACGGGGCAATGTCTCGGGGTTGTCTTTGGTTCAAATACTTCAGGGGATCTCACTTAGTCCTTGTTGTTGTAACATTACAAGAGAACCGAGTGTGAATGATTAAATTGAAGTTTGGCTGGATTTTCTTCCTTGGTTATGCTTATGGTGTTAGTTTCCCAGTAGTGCATGAACTTATTTGAACGTTATCACTGAACATGAAACAAGAATGGGACAAATGGGTTTTGTTGGCAAGAGTCGTGACTCAGACTTGAGTGCTGTTGTGCTCTGTTGGCTCTCTGAAGAAAAACGTAGCTTTGGGTGAGTTCTTGTTACCTATATATATACTTATAGTTTTGTTTTTCTTATTCGCTCCACACCCATGTTGAGCACTTAGTGTTGAACACCCCCATTTCATGGGGGAGGGTGTTTTTCCCAACAATATTCTTAGCGGCTGGTTATTAGGTCCTTTTCTGCTCCCTTTCTCGGATAGCCCAAGTATCTTCGGACAGGCTGTGATGGCATGAGGTCCATTATTAGCCCAAGAACCTTCGGGAGGGGTAGTGTGGTGGTTGGCCAGGTGTGTGCGGCAGGTGGTTTCCCAAGTGTCTTCGGGATGAGGCCCAGGTGTCTTCGAGCGTGGCTGTGGATCTTCTAGCCCAGGTGTCTTTGGGCGTGGTGGTGGTTGTTCTGGACTAGGTGTTTGTAGGTGTGGTTAGGTGTGACAGTTGTGGCCCAGGTGTTTGCGGGCGGGATTCGGCAGTGGGACTGCGTGTGGTTGTGGCCCAGGTGTGTGCGGGCGGGTGTGGCAGTGGGACTGCGGTGAGAATTGCGGGATTGGTTCGATGTGTAAGATGTCTCAATAACCTATGGGAAAGTGGCACGGGGTACCCAAACATTTATGTGCTCATTTATATATATTACTTGACTTGCCTTATTTTCGGAGTGCACCTTGGTGAGGATTGGGTGGATAGTTTACCTTGATAGGTGTTTGGCTTACTCCTTTTCTCATGGGACTTTAGAACGTCCCCCCACTTGTGCACGAGAGTATTTGGTTTTCCCTACTGAGATTACTTGTATGCTCACCCTACGTATATAAAACTACTTTCAAGTTTCCAGGAGGACTTCGGGGATTGTGCGGGACCATACTAGCTCAGACCTTTGGGGTAGTTGCAGTTGCTGTTTTTTTTCTTTCTTTGGTACTTACCTTGTAGTCACCTTTTGTACTTTGTGGATCTTACTTTTGGAACATGCATGTGGGAATGGCTTACTTTTGGATTTAATTTTCTTTTACCTTGGTGCTGTTGGGTTTCATCTTCTTATCTCCCGATCCTATAAAATGAAAAGGGTAATGACTTCCATTTGTGTGTAATTTCTATACCCTTGGTGTTAGTTTCCACTCTGGGACCTATTGAAGGCGGGTTTTGGGGGTCATTATCTCTCCTTCAACTTAAAGAAGGAAGGTCCTGGAAATCTTCTGACCCTTCCCTCCTTTTTGGTGAAGGCGGGTCGTGACATTTTTGGTTGTTGGAGAATTAAAAAATGTAAATCATATGTAATATATATCAAAAAAAAGTTAAATTGAAAAATTTCATGGTATCATATACATATGTAATATGTTAACAGAATAATAAGATATTTTCTATATAATGTGAATAATTTTAAAATTATAATATCTTATTTATAATTTATTGATAAATGAATAATGGGCATTATATAATTGGAATATGTGACACATTACTAGAATATAATGTTTTCAATTTAAATATAAGATGTTTTTTTGGAGTCCGGAAAATTTAATAAAGAATAAAATACCCGTGTAAAACACAATATATGATTTGGGTATAGAGTTTTTAAATTCCCTCAAGACACTGTAATATGTAATATATTCAGTTTTTTAAATAATTCATTTTCTATAGGAGTGACATTGAATAAACTTGGGAATAAAATAATATGTAATTTATTTATATGATTTGTAATATATTACTGAGTGTGCAAATGTTTTTCATTTAAAAATTAGATAGAAATATGATAATGGAAAGTGTTTTATGCATTAAATAATGTTAATGATAACCTAAAAATGGTCCTTCATATTCGTAAATATTGAAAAGATATTTTTTACACTAACGTTTATAATTTTTTTATTTTATAACATATGATTTTTCATTTTTGAAAATTCTAAGAAGACAAATATTTTCATAAGAAAGATGAATTGGGAAACTATTGTGTTATTCATTAGTGTTTAAATATCATGATGATTCTTAAAAAGGAATGTATCATGAAAATATTTTCAGTGATGAGAGGATGGAATGGACTGAAAATGATGAAGAGGATTTCATGCTATAGTGCGTGATGAAGAAAATATCAGCGAGAGATTCGCACAACAATAGTGGATACCAAAATCACTGTAGAGAGTACTACATGACTATAAGATGTTATATTATTTATAATATATGTTGTTTTTGTTGAAGTGTTAATGAAAGAGAATACCATGATATTTATAATTATATAGAATAATTATATTACTGAGCCTTTATAAGTTATTAAAATAAATATATCTAAGTTTTATTTGAGTGATACTGAAGACACTAAAAATAGAGAAATAAATGTACCATGTTTTATAAAAATAATACCCCAAGGTTTTGTGTGTATATTTAAATGGTATGAGAAGGAAAAAATTAATTATTTTGATACAAGTAAAATAATAGATATTCTAGGTATTGATGTGGATGAAATATAAATATATGATATTATATCCTATTGCAAAAATTGTATGTCAAATAGATAAAATCGACCAGACACATTGATTCTTTTATACTTTCATTGTTTCTATGAAATGTATTAAATACATAATACCATGAAGGATTTACCTGACGTGTTAAAGAACCAGAAGAATAATAGTGAGAGGCCAACTTATTATCTATTGATAAGAGTTTTAATGGAATTAATTGGATGTAATTTATTATATTATGTGTGAGATAGACCATTGATTGTTATATTTGAGTTATCCATAGGTATTATTACAAATTGGGGAAGGGGGTCTAATCTGTTCTTTCTCGGAGAGATGATATGCCTTTTCTACTGATATAATGGGTGGTAATACTATCCAGACATTATATTTTAATATTTTCAAGCTAGTTCTTTCATTGTATGTAGTTACTGATTGTAATATGGTTATATGGATATACACTTCCCTGGACTACATACTAATAAAAAATAACTGTTTTCTCTATATGGGATAAAATCTATAAAACATTAAAAAACAATTCTTAAAAATTAAAGTTAAACCTCAATTTAAATTATGTTCATTTCTTTTTGTGTTCATTCCTTCACGTTTACTTGTATTATAACGAAAAATGAGGACAAGAGTGAGTGATGCATTCACAAAATAAGTACATAGGTCAAAACATGATAATGTTTTGACTATGTTAAAATTTACCAAAACTAATTCAACCCCTATCAATGTTTTTCTATATCAAATGGGATACTAAAAATTATTACTACATAAATAAGTCACACATTTGACTATATTCTCAATATCATCAATATTTGAAAAAGTTTAATGTTTTGAGTTTTATTTTCTCAATTTAAAATGGATTGTAGTCATTGAGATGAATTGTAAATCAAAAATAAAAGAAAATATCTTATCTAAGAATCAAATAATGTGTAGATGGAAGAGTTGAAAAAGAATAAAATTGATTCGTAGTTATTTGGCAAAAAGGATAAGGGGTAGTTTTCCTATGATATTATTCAAATAAAGATAGATCATACATGGAGGAACAAGATTTAGTACTCATATTAATTATAAATAATATGTAAAATAATTCTGCCATGGAAATTTCAAAACCATTTTTGGGTTGAAAATTGCATAAATCGTATTTCATTAAATTACTATACAATATAATAATAATAAATTAGAGGAAAAAATTAAATTTCCTGACATTCACACGATGAATCAATCATTTCAATAAAATTTGGGTTTTATAAATGTGTAGAATCTATAGTATCATTTATATGTGTGTATTTCAAAATAATTTAAAGTACATACACCCCAAAAATATGTGTGAAAATATTAAAATCCTTAAAAGGTGGTGATTATTATAGATATAACTAAGAAAACTAATTCCAATAGTTATAGGATTATAAAGATAAAATCAATGTTTGTAGATGTTCTTAAGGACTGGTTTTATTAAATTCTATAATTATTTTATTACATGTAATGATATGTATTGGACCCCTCGGGTCCATTACATAGTCAGAATTTAGTGTTTTATGTGTTCTAGGAGGCAATGGTAGCTCGTTTAAAAAATTCAAATTATTCCATCAGTGGGTCACTTTAGTGACTCAGTGTTGGTGGGTCACATTGGTGAATCAATGTCGGTTGTTAATGTTGATGACTCATCATTAGTGGGTTGTGTAAGTGACTCATTTCAGTAGTTCATATTGGTGAATCGTGTCGGTAGCTCGTGTCTATGACTCATGTTGATAGATCACGTCAGTGACTGAAGGTCTGCGGGTCACATTGGTGAGTTGTGTCGGTGAATCGCTGTTGGTGGATCATCAATGGTAGCTCATTTTGGTAGCTTAGTATCACTGTAATTACATCGATGGAAAAGCTTTAGTGGGTCAGCATCGATATAATAGTGTCGGTGCCTCATCTTGGAGTGACCCATTTTGAATGTTTTCCAAAATTTATAGTTCTCTCAGGTTTTTCCTGTTTATTCCCTTTTTATATCATATTTGATGTTAAATGAGTTACCTATAATATTTTAGTTCTTTTAAATCCATGTTATGGGCTATGAATCATAAATTTTTATGGTTTATGGGAACATTGAAATAGTCAAACTGGGTAATCTCGACCATTATCATACTTTTAGGTAGATTGAAATAGTCTCCCTTATATAGATATATGATCTCTCCTTTTCTAATTTCAAGATCCTATCTTCTTTTAACCCTTCATTTTTCAATTGGGGTTCTTAAAACCATTCTTCTATGATGAGTCGCATCAATTCTTTAGACGTCAGTCGAGTTTTCCCTTAGAATCTTTCCAGCTGCTTATGCAACCCTATATTATGGTGCAAGGAAGAGTTTCTGATCGTCTCTTCTTCTAAGTAGGGATCCCCTAGTGTTTCATTAATTTTTTATCATGTGGGGTGGGTAAGCTAATTTCCATTTGTGATTATGTTTGAATCCCAACTTCTAATAAAAGTTTTTACAATGGTTGTATAACATGTCATAAAGATAATAAGATCTGTTGTGATAATGGGTTTTGTTACATTAGTAATAAATGTTGTGCGAGGTCAATAATTATGATCATCATTTGTTTTATCAATTATCATTGATCTAGGACATGAATTTTTTTGGCCTTATAACTTCTAAAAATTAATGCGGCTGGTTGTCTCTGTTTGCACACCGGACTCATGAATACTTGTTGTTAATCAACTGTTTAAAAGTTGGGAATATAATTACGTGATTAATCACAAATATTTGTATAATTATATCAATTCCCCATGATCAAATATATTTTGTTATAACCCCTGATTTATCAAAGTGTAATTATGAAATGAGTGTGTCAAACTTTAATATCCTTCTCCATTTTTGGTGTGGCTGTGTGATATGTGTGGATCCTTTCAGTCTTTTTCTTTGTATTGATTCTTTGGAGATTCTTTTGATAGAACAACAATTGTGTATATTGATTATGGGTGTAATGGAATCATAGGTTGAAATATTGATTAATTTTGGAATTGATGGGTCGTGGTTGGGCATCAGGGCTACAAATTCGGTTTGTGCTATGTTTATGTTACTAGGTGTGTTGTTGTTATGCAGTAGGGCTACCATGTATGGTTGTGACAAGGTGTGTTTGTGGTTTTGATGTATGTGTGGGGTTATCTAAAAGAGAAAAGGCACGGTTCAACATGACTTTGAAGAAGGATGGGTTTTTTTTGTGTTGATATTAAAAAATGGAATGTGTAGTGGGTTATTTTATTAGGTTCCTTCTTCCTTGTGTGTTGTATGGATGCCTGCATGGTTTTTTATCTTTTTGTGCTTGGTAGTTTCTCAATTAGGGATGGAATGAATAAATGAATAATATTCTTATCTACATAATGGTAATAATCTAAATATGTTGGATGGGATTATTAATTAGGTTACAGCTATTTATGTGGGTGTGTATTTAGAGGTTGCAGTAAGTGGGATGTTTTTTGGGTTAGTTGTTGTTAGAAAAACCCATAGGTTGGGCATAGTTTATGAAACATATATATATTCTTGAACTTTCTTGTGATTCTATATGCACCCCAACCTAGTTGAGTACTACAAGACTTAAATCCCACATTTTTACGGGGGGTGGGGGGTCTTTATCAAACATCCGAGTGGGAGGATGGATGGCTAGCCACCCACTCTTCTTTTCTCCATCTTCTAGGTGGTGATAGCCCATGACTCTTCAAGCATGATATTATATGAGGCCCTGGTGAGTGGGGGAGAGTTGGGATTCTCAATGTCTTCGGTATGAGATGAGTTGTGGTTCTTAGGTGTCTTCTAAAAGTGGTTTTGTTTGTGTCCTAGGTGTCAATGGGTGGGATTTGTGAAGCCTAGGTGTGTGTGGGTGGGATGTGATGTGTTCTGTGGCCTAGGTGTGAGTGGGACGTTTGTGAATTGGTTCTTTGGAAATATTTGGGAGCTCAATAACATTTTTTAGGGTGTGAGAGCGGCAAGTTAGTGTGAATGTGATTAAGGGTACCCTATCATTGATGTGTTTACAATATTAATTTTCATGACTTGAGTAATTTAGTGAGCGAGCCATCAGTGAGGTTGGGGCGGATTTCTTGGCTTGTTAGGTGCATTTGGGGTTTTGTTGTTTTCTCAAGGGGGAATTTGTATGTCTCCCCCACATGTGCACAATAGACATTGGGTTTTCCCTTCTAATTATACTTGTATGGGAACTCTACATATATAAAACTACTTTCAGGTTTCTAGGAGGAGTACGGGGACCATGCTAAGCATTACTAACTCAGACGTTGGGACATTTGTCATTCTATTTATTAGCATTGTTTTTTGGTGTTTTCATTGGTGATTTTTTTTATTTCTTGCTGTTTTATTTTAAACCAGCATATGCGATGTATTTTGGCTTCATATATATATATATATATATATATGTATATATATATATATATATATTCTCATTTTTTGAGGTTGATACATGTTTTCTCCCAATCTTGGTTACTATAAAAAGGTTAATGCCTCCCATTTTGTGAGATTTGTGTACCCTTGGTGAAAGTCTCCACCCCAGAGCCTACTAGAGGTGGGAATCATTGTTCATTATCTCTCTTTCTCTATTTCTATCATAGTAGGTACATCTATGGATGGAGAGGGTAGTGATATAATGGTATTGGAGATAATGGTTGAAAGATAAGATGGAGTTTGGAGTTAGGCACAATGAGGATTTCATGGGTTTTTACGGAAACAGTTCTTGGAGATCATGGTACGTGACATATGCTAGAGATGATCTACTATGACACATGATATTAGGGACCTCTGTGATTAGATGAAAAGACTCTGATTCTACCGAATGACCAAGTGAGCCTCCACTATTTTCAGGGAAGAGACCCTAGGAATGGTATGTACATCATGATTCCTTGTCTTCAACTTTAAATTTGGATTTTGGGGAATTTTGAATAATAAAAAATTAAAATTCATGTTAAATAAAATTCCATACTACTTGGGCTTATGAGTTTATTATTTACCATTCAGCTATGGTACATGATCGTCGTCCATGAGTGGCTCAGGAAATGGGGGCTTGGTAGGCCGATCCGGCTGATCTGTAGAGGGTTGATCAAGGGTAGGAGGAAAACAAGTGGTAGAAAATGTTTCGTGCTTTTCAGCGGCATACCTTGGGAATGTATGAGGGAAGTTTATTGAACATGAAGAGATAGAGTTTTCATGAGGATCTTGAGCTCACCTTCTTCCAGATTCGGGCTATAACAGAGTATTGGGTCCCTTTGAAAGTTAGCTATATGTGGGGAGTTTCAAGTTAGTGGTGGATGCTCTACTTGGGGGAGAGAAGCGAGGCTGATGTTTTGGTGACCGATTTTGAGGTGTTTTGGGAAGAGTTCCTTTCGTTGACCATGTTGTCTAAGAAGTTACAGGATATTATCTCCATCTAAAAGGGGTGTATGTCAATACAAGTGTAGAGGATCATGTTCAATGATCTCCATCACATCACTCTGTATCACTTTCCAGATGAGGAGTCTCAGGCAAGATTCATAGAGGTGGCAACTCATCCTTCTCTATAGTACGCAGTTACTCCCTTCCCCTTGCTGACAAACCTAGTGGACAAGAAGAAGGTAGAGGTAGTTGAGAGAATTCACTATCAATGAGGCCTACCACGAGAGGGGATCCACCATGGTTATTTAAGGGGAAATTTTACCAGTGGTAGGTATTAGGCGCCAGAGCCTTTGATGTTTTCGGCTATCATGGAGCCTACCCCAGTAGTTCTCGTTTCGACCATCTGCTCCTTGTGCATATCCAGTAGGCATGGGGCCAGTATTTTTTACTTGTGGGGTTCCTGGGGAACATAAGAGTAAATTCATAATGGTCTTTAGAGCATGGTATGGTGTACGACGGAAGGTTCAGCACCCGTGTCATCAATAGTTGCCACCTAGACTATTTCAGCAACATGGACAGTAGGCTCCTGCTCCATCGAGTAGTGACAGAGTATGTGGAGGATGACGTCTGGGTGTTCCTCTAGGATCTGTATGTGGGCGTGGTTATGTAAGTTGTCCTCAGTAGTGTTATAGAGGAGATTGGCATGGTTAGTTACATACAACAGAGGCTACAGTTCCAATAGGAATAAATATCATTTGAGGTATGATCAGCTTGATTAGCTCTCTTTTTTTGTGAATAATTTTATTCAAGAGCTTCTAACTCCTTTTTTTCCACCTAGTCAATCCCAAGATATGGGACTAGACATAGAGAGTCATTCCATGCCCCTGGTGTTGAGTACATCAGTCAGAGGATGGGATATCTTGTTTGATGTGTGATAGGGGCGCAAAATGATTGTGGGGTATCATCAGTCCTGTGGGGATATTTTACTATTGCAGAAGTAACCATACAATGTCATCCATAGTATTGTCTAGTTATAATCTATCCATTATATTATTGACTTCTTCTAGATAAGAGTTTTGTTTTCATAAATGGATGGAAAATGTGTGGCTTTATTTGGTGAAAAAAGTTGTTCGATGGGAAATCGGTGTGTGGAGCCTCAACTTTTCTTGTTGGATGTGTTGTTAGGGGAATTGGTGGATGCTGACATGGAGGAGGTTCCTAGTGATGTTAAGGAAATCTTGAATTTTATTCCAATGAGGTTTTGAATACACCCCCTCAATGTGATATTGAGTTCGGGATAAACTTGCAGTTTGGTGATTCTCATATTTTGATGGCTCCTTAATAGTTGTAACCGTTAGAGTTGTGGGAGCTATGGATTCAGATTGATGAGTTGAGGTAGAAGAGAATTATTCGTCCCAATGTATCACCATAGGGTGCTTCAGGTATTTTCACAAAAAAGGAAGATGGTGGTTGGTGGATGTGAATATACTACCAAAGGTTGAATTAGGTAACGATCAAGAACTGTTACCCTCTCTCATGAATAAAGGATCTGCATGACCAGCTTAGGGGAGAAATTTCTCATTCTATGGATGATATATGGTATAAGTATCAACATTTGATTTTGATGAAGTGTGACATCCCAATGACTGCTTTCAGGTGGAGTTATGAAAACTTTGAGTTCAGGGTTATGTCGTTCAGTGTTATGAATGCACCATCCATTTTCATGGGACTTATGATTTATTCCATTCATGATTTACATGAAAGGTTCATCTCTGTATTAATTAATTATATTTTAATCTACTCAACATTAGAGGAGGATCATACCGAGCATCTCACGACAATCATGGATGTCTTTTGACACTACGAGCTCTATAGAAATTTTTCCATGGGCATGTTTTGGACATTGGAGGTCCACTTAAATGGAAATGTGTTGTCTCAGTTGGGTGTATATGTGGACCTATCAATAGTTGAGAGAGATTTTTCTTTGTAATCACCCAATAAATTGGCAGTGTTTTTCATTTTTCTCAGTCTGGGAGGTTGTTTACATAGTTTTTGACTAGATTTCTCTCGAGTTTTAGCTCCATTGACGGCTCTCACTAGAAAGAAATAGGACTTTTATGTGGAGTGAGCAGTGTCAGGAATATTTCATCTATCTAAAGGGGAAGTTGTTCAGTTCTCTATTTCTTCTGTTTCTATAGGAATGGTAGATTGTCGAGGTATTTTACGATTCTTTGTGTCTACTCTTGGGGTTTGTGCTAGTGCGACAATGGGGAGTAATCTATTGTGGGTCCATGTAGTAACTTCCCCATGAATGTAATTATTCCACCCATGATTTGTATCTACCAGTGAACATATTTGTGCTAATGTTGTGGTGGAATTACCTCATTAGGGAGTTCGTTGTTGTCTTCATAGATTTGAAGTGTTGGAGGTTTATCTTTTCCCAATGAGATCTAATCATACGACAATGATGTTTGAGAGATTTTATCCAGGATTATCATTTAGATATCTCTTACACCATATAAAAGGGGAATATTATGGCTAATGATATGTGTAGGAAGTCATAGAAAGAGGTTGTTTGGGAATCTATTGATGCCTTGAATGTGATGGAGGAGTTGGTCACCCTTAATATATATGCAAGAATTTATGGAGGCAGAGGCTATCTGATTTAGATGACGGTGGAGTCATCTATGAGGCTGTAGGTGGATGATTCATAGTGGGGAGACCTAGAGTTGGAGGTGAATCATGATTGCATTGACTAGGGTGAATCATTGGAGGGATGGTTGAAGGATGGTTTGAATCAGATGTTGTTCCTTGAGATGATTTTTGTCCTATTGCCAATGAAAGTGGGAGTTCTCCATGAGTTTCGTTGTTCACCCCTAGATGTACATGCCATTATATTCCATGATGTACAATGGCATGAGAGAATACTTTTCATGGCTCAGGGTGATGTGGTAAGTGGAGGAGTTTGAGGTAAGATGACTAGTGTGACATTAGTTGAAGGGTGAGCTCTATTTTCCCATCAGTTTATTACAGGCCCTAGATTTCCATGGGTTTATGTGGCATGACATTATGATAGATTTCATCACATGGATATATAATGATTACAAAGACTGTAATACTATCTTTTTATTGGTTGGCCGATTGAAAAAATCTTCTCACTTATTATAAATTAAGGATTCGAGTGTAGAAAATTCCTTGGTGAGAAGGTATGTGGATGTCGTGGTGCAGCTTAATAGGGTTCTGAGATCCATCATCTTGGATTGGGAATCATTTTTTACATCGTGAGTCTATAAGGTATTTCCGCTTGCTTTTAGAACTTAGTTACATGTTTGTACTTACTTCCAACCTTATACAAATAGACAAACAGAGTGGAACATCTAGATATTGGGGGACATACTGTGAGAATGCATCCTGAACTTTGGTGGGTCTTGGGTGCAACACCTTACCTTGGTAAAGTTATCTTACAATAATCTCTATCTCTCTTCCATTGGTATGGATCTATTCAAATCCTTGTGCAGGAGACCGTGTCACTCACCTTTGTGTAGTACAGAAGTTGGGGAGGCATCTTTTCATGCTCTGAACATGGTTAAGAGTACGACCGGGAAGGTGCATCTTGTCCGTGATTGGATAAAGGTAGCACATGATAAGAATGAGTTGTATTTAAATCATTATAGGAGTCCCTTGTAGTTCAAGGGTTGATACCATGCGTTTTTAAGGTTTCCCCTCCACGTGGGTTGTGTAGGTTTGGTAGAGGGATAAATCATTCTCCCATGTTCATTATACCCTTCAAGTTGTTTAGAAAATTTGGAAAAGTAGTATACCCGTTGGCACTACCACCATAGTTGGAGGAGATCCATGACATCTTTCATGTGTCCCATCATCGCAAGCATCTTCATGAATAATCCCATGTCATTGAATGTGGAGATTAGGATATTGATTATGAAAAAATGTTCATAGAGTAGCTAGTGGAGATCCAATCCAATTGGGAGAAGGTGCAGCATGGATGGTCCATTCCTGCAGTTTATGTGTTGTGGAGGCATGGTCATCTGGGGGGTAGTACATGGGAAAGGGAGACACAGATACATTCCCAGTACCCAGAGTTAGTTTATATTTTTCATGTATTTTTTTTTGTGATGTAATACTTGAACTATATATTATATAATATGGGATTCTTCCTTGTTCGTAAATGTGTGATGAAGTCATGACATGTAAAAAGGGAAGGACCTAATTCATAATCCAGATACATTAATTGAGATGTGATTAAACCCAAGTGGGAAAGTCAGTTCCGTCCAGATTAGATATAATCTTGACAAGAATGAATTAATTACCTAATTCATGTGTCAGGATAGGGTGGTTTATCATTGAAAATTGGGGATGGTAGTGGTGTTTCAAGTTCCACAATATCCTTGAGAGGTATCTCATGAGTTGGTTGTTCAGAACACACATTCATCTGGGTTTGGTTATAAATTCTTGAGGACAAGAATAGTTTGATATGTATATTTTACAATAGCTTGAACCCCTTAGGTCCATTCCATTCTCAAAATTTAGTGAATTATATGTCTTAGGAGGAAACTGTAGCACAATTCCAGAGTTTTTCAAAATTCTATTATTTTCATCGGGGGGATGCATCAGTGACCCAACATCATTAAGACACTTCGGTGACTCAGCCTTGGTAGGTCACATTAGTGAATCAGAATTGGTGGTCCATGTTATTGACTTATATTGGTAGGATTCATCGATAACTCGGTGTCAGTAGGTCACATCAGTGACTCGTGTCGGTAGGTCAGAGAAGTGACTGCTGTCAGTAGCTCTTATTAGTGACTCAATGTCGATGAATTGCATCGGTGACTCACCGTTAGTGGATCAGCGTCAATAGATCATGTTAGTTACTCAGCGTCGGTGGATCAACATCGATGGATCAGCATCAGTGGCTCAATGTCAATAGCTCAGTATTGGTGCATCATCCATCAGCGACTCATTTTTATCATTTTCCAGAATTTTTAGTTCTCCCATGTTTTTCTAATTTCGTCCCTCTTATATCTTATTTGAAATTAAATGGGTTAACTGTCATATTTATGTGTTTTTAAATCCATTTCAAGGGCTATTAATCATATATTATATTCCCACGGTTTAGGGGAATATTGACATAGTCAAGCCTTGTATTCTTGATCATGATTCGACTTTTAAATACTCCAAATCTATCTCCCTTTTATTTATATAGGATATAGACATTTATAAATATAATATCCTCTATTCCATGAACCCTTCTATATACTTGTGGTGCTCTTAAAAATTTTCTTCCTCATGGAGTCACATATGTGATATAGACATCGGTCGAGTTTTCCCTTGAGGACTTTCCGGCTACTTCTGCAACCCCCTATTCTAGGAAAAGGATGAGTTTCTAATCATCTATTCTTTTAGGTATGGATAACTTAGTCTTTAATTATTTTTGTATCATGTATGGTGGGTAATCAACTGTCCATTTGTGATTACAGTCGAATCCCATCATTTAATTAAAGTTGTTATGAAGATAATCTAACCCATTATAAAGATAATCAGACCTATTACGATAACGGTTTTTATTACATTATTAATAAATGAGGGCCGGGTGGATGATGATGATGATAATTTGTTTCATCTATTATATATGATCCATGATTTTAATTGTGTTGTCCATATACCATTTCGGAATCACGGACATTGGTGGTCACTATTTTCACACCGGACTCAAGAATTCTTTTTTTTAATCTTTGGTTGAATGACTGTGAAAATGAGAACTTCATTAATCATGTATATACAGTTAATTAAATGGATAACCCATGATCATACTTTTTTTATAACACATGATTTATCAATGTATAATTAAGGAATGATTGTGTGAAAAATGAATACCCTTTTTCTTGTTTTGTGTGGTGTGTGTTGTCTGTGGATCCTTTATATCTTGTTCTTTGTATGGGTTGTGTGGTGCTGCTGATGAGAGTACAATGGTGTGTGTGGATGGTTTATGGGTCGAATGGAATATCATTATGATATATTTGTTGATTGTGAAATGGATGGGTAGTGGTTGGACGACACTTCTACAGATACGTTTTGTGTTATCTTTATGTTATAGTTTGTGGTGTTGTTATGTTGGGGGGGGGGGGGGGCTGATGAGTATGAATGTTAAGAGGTGTGTTTTAGGAATTGGTTTTATGTTGGGGGTTTCATGTTGATAGACAGAATAGGGAAGCATGAAATTGATTAAGGATGGTGTTTCTGTGTGTCTATGTTAATGAAATGGAATGGGTTGTGGGTTTTTTTTTACCATGATCCTACTTCCTAGTGTGTTGTATGGTTGTATGTTTTGTTGTTCCTATTTTTTGATTATTAGTTTCTTAGGTTAGGTTGGAATGAATAAATTAATAATCTTCTTAATGAAAGAATTGTAATTGGTTAAATTATTTCACTAAGATTCTGAGTTGAGTTGCGGTTGTTTGTGTTGGTGTATATTTAGAGGTTGCAGCAAGTGGGTAGTTATTTGGGCTAGTTTTTGTTTAGAAAACCTATTATTTGGGATTAGTGTTTGGTACTTATATATATAATTGTAATATTGGGATTCTATACATACCCCACCCTAGTTGAGCATTATGTTCTGAACACCCCCATTATTACGGGGAGGGTGCCTTCCCAAACTTCCCGATGGGAGGTGGGATGAATGGACACCTGCTCTTCTCTACACCCTATTCTAGGTGGTGAAACCCCTAGAATCTTCGGTTAGTATGTTGTATGGGTCCTATGTGTGGGTGGCGATTTGTAATTACCAGAGTATTTGGGATGAGATGTGTTGTTGTTCCAATGTGTCTTTGAGATCTGGCCTGGTTTGTTGACCGAGTGTCTATCGGTGGGATGAAATTTAGTTGTGAGGATCAGGTGTGTGCGGGTGGTATGTGATGTGGAAGGTGGCCCATGTGTGTGGGGGAGGGTTGTGACATGTTTATTTCATAAGATATGGGTGCCACAATACATTTTATGTTAGGGTTTGAGAGTGTCAAATTAGTGGGAATGTGGTTTGGGGTACCCAATCATCGATGTGCATACTATATCACTTTACCTGACTTAAATTATTTAGTGGGAATTACATTGGAGAGGTTGGGGTGGAATGAATACCATGTTAGATGCTTTTGGGTTATGTTTTTTTCTTACAGGGGTATTAGTATGTCTCCCCCACATGTGAATGATAGACTTTGATTTTTCCTTACTGAGTATACTTGTATGAAAACCCTACATATATAAAACTTATTTCAGTTTTCCAGGAGGACTACAGGGACCATGCGGTGCATTACTAGCTTGGATGTTGGGATAATTGTCATGCTGCTACTTAGCTTTGTTCAGTAAGAATTTCATATAGAGGTTTTCATTGAATTTTTAGTAGTTTTACATTAAACCTACATGTGGGATGCATTTTGGGTCCTTATATATATATATATTAATCATGGTGTTTTTTTGAGGTTGATACATATTATCTCACAATCTTGGTTACTATAAAATGGTAATGTGTCCCAATTTGTGAGATTTGGGCACCCTTGGTGCTAGTCTTTACCCACGAGCCTACTGGAGGATGGAATCGAGGTTTATTATCTCTATTTCTCCACTTCCAGATCAAAAGGGGTGTCTATGGGGAGAGGGGGTTGTGACATAAAAGTATTATAATAAAACATCCATGAGTTGAAGGTTTTTTTTTAAAAAATATCATTGTTGTCATAAATTCTCAACTTGAAATAAAAATTGTAAGTTCAAGGAGCATAACATGATACTGAAAGGGATGAATCTAATTCATGAAGATTATATTTTGAAAATTATAAATTAATAAAAAAAAAAAAATTATAGTTTAGAATGAGAATAAAAATATCAACATAAAATGTTTTGAACTTGAGAACAAACTAAAAAATATGGAAAGAATACAAGTTTGGACTTTACCAAAATATGAGAATGGCAGTAATTCCACATATAATACTAAGGAGTATTCTAGTTAAAAAATATCTATAATTTTTTTAAGAGTGATTTACGGTCATTTAACAATCAATTTCAAGAAGGATTAGAGAAAGAGGAACCATCCATAAAAAGCATAAATTGTGCTAAATCTATTTTTCATTATATTGTTTCCTTCAAACAAACATCAAAAATATTCATGAATAAAAAATATTAACAATACAAAACTATATTTGTGGTGGATTAATTAAAATGTAGAATAAATCATTCCTCTGATTAATCCAAAGTGTAGAATAAAATTCACAAAAAAATTGAGAGTATTAAAATATTGAAATATTTCAGTTCAATGTAGAAACATGAGGTATATTGGATAGAATTTATGATGTGACTAATTTGGATACTCAAGTCTTTGATGCTAGTTTAATATGTTAATTTGTAAAATAAAAGGACATATTATCTTGGGGTGAGAAATGTTGAGTTGAATAAATTATACAAATAAATAGAAAAAAATTTCATATCTCTAATAGATTTAAAATAATGAATAATATCTATTGGAATTTCAACAAATGTTGGTAATATAAAATTATAATTATATTTTATATAAACCAAAAATTTGCCTATAATAATTGAGAATAAAATAACATTTAATTTATGGAAATAATATTTTTCATTATTAGGATATCAAAAGAATCAAAAGTTTATCCAAAACAAATCTCAGACAAAAAATAATAATGGAACACTAATAAGAAAATGCTACTTCTTTCTTTGCAAAATGGATAACACCATGGATAACTATAAATTATAAATTTAAATAAATTTTTATGTGGGTAATATTATGAAATAATTGAATTTTTTGGATCCATGAAAAAAATAAAAGGATTGGTTTGTTGAATGACCTTCTTATGATTTCATGGTGATGATCCAAACATGATTCCACATTTCTAAAGAGAGTATTTTTATATAGACATCCCAATTAGAAAGAGAAATAAAATTATAAGAATTTCAAGTGAGAAATAGTGATAATGGGATATAATTAAATCTTTATGATGATATTAAGTTGTATGAGAGGTTGTTAACAAATGATGACCTATGAATTAAAAAAGTGTTTTGTGGAGGATATAAGTAATATAATCATTTATCAAAAGTTTATTTAGCCATAATACCATCTTATGAAAAAATCCTGAAAAATATAATAATAACACTAGAAGATTCATATTCCTTAATGGAAGATGCAAATAAAAAAAGTTCTAGATAATGAAATTGAGAAAAATAAGAGAAAACCTATGCTTACAATGATTAATACATAGAAGAATAAGAATATAAGAATCAATTTCTCACAAAAATATAAGATAGAAAATAAAAAAATAAATCGGTCAGGAATAAATGTTTATCCATGTTTCTATCATTGAAAAGAAATTTCTTTCCACATTATTCCATTATCCATTATGTTGTATTTATATAATTCTTATATAGGTAATTGAAGGATATTTATGATATCAAAGGGTGAACTAATGAATATGAGATTGTTAAAAAAACTACAAAACAAATAAAAAAGTAACCATCATGGATATGAACAGAAAAATTATTATTCTAAAGAACATGTAATGAGAAGGAACCATATATAATAAGTCAATCAGGTGATTATCCCTTAAGGGGACAAATCCTAGAATCTATTAGATTTATCCATTTTATAAAAGTCTAAAATTTATAGAAACTACATGAGAATGTTTCATTGAGGTGGTATGTATTAATATTATTTAAAAACTATCAATAATAATGAATTATGATGTTAAGGGGGAGATGTTGAATTAAACAATTCCACAAAATTAAAAAAATTGGTGATAAATTATATTGATCTAAAAACTACATATTTCTAATTTTATTTAACAATTTGCTGATAAGAGAATAGGAACTAAAAATTATAATAGATAATATAATAATTTGTATAATAATTTTTTCATGTGAATTCATTCATTAATCTTTTATTATCCTGAAAATTTTTGAACAACCCATGAAAATAAAATTTTTAGTCGATATCATATTCTATTATATTATTAACAACTATATTTTCTATAATAGAAATTCATTTTTTCAACACCGACCATGGATCATGTAAAGAGAGATTGATAATTTATTTAATAATGATATATGTTAATTTAATCTACACTCTCCCATGATATTTTTATTTATTTTCAATTAAGGGGATAAATAAGAATGTATAGAATACATGTTGAAATATAGTTTCATTAAGTAGGTACTCATGAAAAATACATATGGGAGATTCTTGGACCGATATTGTCTTTTTTTTTATTTGTTTCCAATTATAATAATGTCTATAAGAATGATGTGTGTTTGTTTTGAAGTATAAAAACAAAAAATATTCCTGGAGTTCCAATTATTTTTTATGAGAATAAAGTTGGAGTTCCCAATAAAGGTATTTATATGTGTGATGAGTTGTGAATATTTTATGTCGATTAAATAACTACATTAAAAAATGTAAGTTAAGTGAGTTTCATCTATTATATATATGGAAAATAAAATATAAATAAGATTAATAAGATTCCATTTTATTTTTTTGGATATCAATTCACTTATAAAATCTACATAAAAAAATGTTTCAGTATATTTAATAAAAAAATTTGTCTAATAAGATTTCAATGAAAAAAGAAGCTATGAGTTCCATGGATTAATATTATTTATTAGTTGTTTAAAACTATGGATAAGTTATTAAATTAATTATATAAAGATTTACCCAAAATATTTTTTATATGTACTCAGGTATCAAAAGATAAATTATTCTTAGATGATTGGGTGATTTTTTAGGAATTAAATATGATTTGACCTTTTAAAATTTCATTTAAATATTATAATGAATATTTATATTTTTCATTAAACATTTTAATTAATCTATAAATTATTAATGTTTATTTGAAGTTATTTAAAAAGAATTTTATGATGAATATAGCACATGGAAAATATTTTTGATGACTCTGAAAATTGAAATGTTTTGATGGAATGACAATGTAAATGATACATATTATATTTCTAAAAGATATGAAATCGAAAAATCCCTTGGGATCATAGAAAGGTTTAATATGTTTGGGATATTTTAGATGTTTTCTAGAGAACTTTAAAAAATTAGAAAAGTGGAATATCATATGTTGGAGTCATTGAGAAAGGTTAAAAATACATTAGGGAATTAAAATACATAATATATTATTGTTATGTAAGAAGTTTTCAATAAATATATAAGATGTTTCATTTTTTTGAGCCTAAAATTTTTTTTAGATGTCAAATCCAAATTTGAATATATATTATATGCACATGGTAAATAATTTCATAAATTCCACTAATCCTCTATGATTTTTAATATATTTTTTATTTTATGTTATATATTTCCTCTAATATAAATAAATAAATGGAATGTGGAAATACTAATTCCTATTAAATTTAAATGTTTCATAATATATTTATCAATTTCCATAAGTATCTTATTGGTGGATTGAGAATAAATATGGAAACTTAAAGTACGTTATAGATTATAAAAGATTAAAAAAATTACACTCGAAACATAATATTAGGAAATGCATTAAATATATGTTTTACACATAAATATGAAATATATTTATTTCATTACATATAATTTATATCTTTTAAAAATTATAATAAGATATATATTTGAATATGGGAGATGAATTTGCATGACATTTTTCTATTCTTTATGGTTTAAATATCAATATTGTAATACTCCATGATTTTAGAATAAAATTTAACTCTATAAATTATAGGTATTTAATAGATTTTTTAACACACAACAACAATCATTAAGTGGACTATGATACAGTATAAGAATATTATTATTCAAAGGTGACCATCATAAAATAAATGTTAAATTGGTGGTATGAGTAGGAATATCCACATTATGAAAAATATGAATTAATATTTTATGTGATTATAATTCATATAAAAATTCTTAATAGATAAGTAATCAATTATATATAAATTCATTTTTTTATTCAAAATTATATTTTTACTCAAAAAAAATTATTTCATTTTTTGAATGAATATTATTATTAATTTCTTCAATTTATAGAAATTTTATTCAAGTAATTTAATAACATTTCTGAAACCACCAAGTCAATATTAATATAGGGTTCATTTTTTATATTTTTCTAAAGGATTTGATATTTGGGTGATTCTTGAAAATATATATTTTTTAAAACACTATCAAATTTATGACATGATTATGACTTCAGATTTAATTAAAAAATTACAACTATTTTTGAAACACCGTTTTATTCTGTGACATTTATTTTTCAAAAACAAATATATCTTTTTTATATTTATTATTCTAAGAAACAATAATATTAAATTCTGTTACAAAAAACACTATGTTTTTCTTATGTTACACACAAGACCGAGTTTAGCTTGCATTGCAAGCAACAACAATTTTAAACAAAATGTGGCTAGCTTTCATGATGTTTTTATTAAATATGGTGGTTATCCCATGTCCATTAGAATGGATGGTATGAATAAAAATAACTAAATTATGAAAATATATGGATTAGAAATTTATATTAAATTAATTATTTGGTGATCAATTAATTATTAATGAAAACAAGAACACTTTTAAAATAAAAGAATTATTTTTATGAAATAAAACTATTTTGATGAAAAGAAATGTGTTCTTCATTAATAATTTAACAAATAAATTTTGGTGAATTATATTATGTAAATTTATATATTATATATTCAATAAACTTTTAAAAATTCATATTATGTGTTTTTTTAGTCATTTGACTAGAAAACAAATCTATTTAATGATTAAAATCTATTTTTTAAGAACCTTGGTCACATTTTGTATACATGTTTAAAAATATTTTTTGATAATTTGTGAAAATTCACCTTGAACAATAATTTTCCTTTTTGAAATAACCAATACACAATTATTAAAGGGTGATTCATTGATAATTTACTCATAAGATAAACTTTTGATGAATAGTTAAAATTATTAGTTTTTTTAAGTATTATTATTTCTTTTAATGCATTTAAAAAATATATATGTAATTTTAAGTTAGATTAAAAAGATAAATTAGTTATAATATATATATATATATTTAATATAGTTCATTTTAATCAATTTAATTCATAATTTTGATATAAAATGTTAAAAACCTTTGATAATTTCCAATTTGGAAAACCATTTTTCTTAGTGATTCCACAAAAATAATTTTAAATTAAATTTTTTCAATGTAAGTTAGTAGAATTTATAAAATTGGATTACATGTTTGGTATCATAATTATTTATATTATCTAAAAATTTCAACATAAATTTTGATCCAAGGTAATTGTAAAAATAGTAAAAAAATATTTACAAGGGTTAATGTAAAAAATGGATTTATCAGGAGTTATAAAAAAAAATAAGCATAAAAAATGAACTAAAACATTTCCCACACCCATTTTATTGACATATGTAAAATTTATATATTTTATATTTTATAATGGTCCATTTTGGATCCTTTATTCATGTGAATAATATGGGTACAACATTTTCTTTTAAAACATTACAAGTGTGCCACTCAACTCAAATAAAATGGAAACCCCTCACCTCTCCTCCTCACACATTTAAACCCTAGTTTTTCAGAATATTCAAACCCAAAAAACACATATTTGAATATATAATATCATCTTATAAGACTTATTTTTTATAAACCTATCCTTTGTAACAATTTTCTGCAAACCAAAAAAATATATAAAGAGGTAACATCCCTAGTCATGTGTTTTATATTATTTCATCTTGTACATCTAATTATTATTACACCATTATCATTTAATAACATCAGTTTCATATATACAAATATATGTTTTTATGTTAATTTCAGGACTTATATCTATCTCTTATTCCTTTAAATATGATTCGAAATCATCATTCATGCATACGACGGACTACCACCATGTGAACTGATATCATTCGTTTTTTCAATTACCACCTACCACATTGATATATAATGATGTATTTATTGTATATATGTTATATTTATGATATTATTATGATTATTTAATCATTATGTCATATTTTAAATCTTACTATTCATTATGTGGGAATATGATGACATCATTCGTGTGTACGTGAGACTACCATCCCAAGAAGTGATGTGATTCATTCATTATAAACATGGAAGATAATATTGACGAGTTTATGATAATATGTAGTATATATGAAATAAAAATTCTTCTTCAATATTAATATATCATTCACTTATATTTCCATCAATCCTTCATGAAATAGAAATTGCATTCATTCGTGTGTACAGTCTATCATCTCCAGGAATTGTGCAATTCATTTTTAATCTATAACTCTTACATATTACTATAAAAACATTTATAATGAATTTATATTATATTTATATTGTTTTAAACTTTATCGACATTATTTATTTATGATCAATGAAGGTGTTCCCAAAATAAAAAATATAATCATAGATGAAAAACAAAGTAGTTATCGCCCTAAAGGTTACATTGACCTAATATTAATTATAATCGGCTAATAAAAAGTCATAATAAAAAAATATATATTATTATATATGTATTTATGGTTCTTTAATATACTTTAAAAAACATATACATATTATGCCATAGTTTTTTATGTGTTTTATGGATGTCGATAATTATGGTAGGGGTTTTACCTCGCTTTTATTTTCTATGAGACACATCAATATTCACCACCTATTTCATTTTTGTGATGTATATACTATACATTCAGGTATTATATGATTATTATCCTGAACATGATCAGTAATTACATATACATTTGTGTATATCCTTTTTAGGGGTACTATGATTGAAAATATTACTGAAGATATCAGTGAAGTCTGTCTCAATTTTTTTTCTTTTGAAACATATATTATGTTATGAGCCTATCCTCTATTTAGAGGTCTATATATAGAATTATTAAAATTTAATATCTATAATTTATTTATAATCAATATATTTGATATTTCCTTTAATATTTTTTATTTTTTTATGGCTTTTGTTTAGATGTTACCAATGTTGTAATGTTATTATGCTAGGATCTCATTGTTTATCAGAATTATTTATGTTTGTTTCTTATAAAGATAAAATATTACGATCTATAACTCACGAAAACATTTACTTTTATTCATATAATGTAATGTCATGATAATATATGTTTTCTATTCATTTTCCTATCATTATATATTAAAGATTCAAAGATACGTTTCTTAACATAAACTGAATTTATTTCACTCTTCGGTTGAAGACCCCTTTTTATTTCATATCCATGATTTCGAAATATGTTCTATATTTTATAATAATAATAAAATTGACTAATTTAATAATTTTTTACATATTATATAATTATTATAAAAAAAATTTAAAAGTAATATTAATTTTTTTCAAAACCAATCCTCTTTTGGATTTTATAGAAAATTTTAATTGAATCATTATTTAAACCCGTACGGCATGAAAAATATTTCCCACATTCATAAACAAGAATTATTTAAAATATTCATTAATTTATTTAAATAATTTTTTAAAAATAAAATAAACTTGATATTTTTTATATTTTAAAGAGTATTTTAAATGTGGAAATGCTATTTTCCTGAAAAAAAAGTGCAACTTATTTTCAGTACAAAATAATTTAAAATCTATGATAATATCTTTCAATGTTACTAATGATTTACATGGGATATGATCCAATGATACCATTATTATTGTTTCCTTGATTCTTTTTTATTATATAAATATATTTATGGAAGCCGTAACTTTTCTATAGGTTATGTTATAATGAAATGATTATGAATTCTATTTCATTTCTATGTGTCATACTTTGATTAAATGTGTTATAAAACCCATTTATTTTCATGTGTTATGATATGATTAATATTCTATGACCTTTTGGAACAAGAATATGTGTATCATGTGATTGGTGGGACCTATTTTTCCCTCTAATCCATTGGATATTGATTAATTTTATATGAGTAAAAAAGGGTACAAGGAGGGTTATCCCAATCCCAAAACAAAAGGGTTCCCAAGAGGTTATCCCAATCCAAAGAAAATATAGTTCACATGAGATTATCCTGATCCCAAAACAAGTGGGTATATAAGATTTTATCCCACGATGAAACTTATTATACACTGGAGGTTATCACATTCCCAAAAAAAGAGGGTGCAATGGATGTTTTCCCAAGCCTTAAGTAGGTACATAGTTGATTTTCCCAAGAAGAACAAGTTATGAATGTGTTTGTAGATATAAAGAAACCAAACAATAATTATGATTATGTGTATTTCACAATTCATTGTCTCATTCCAATGTTATTCTCCCATGAAGCATTTCTATGATTCCTTTATGATTAATATCATATAAAATACCAATATTTTCCCCTTGATTCAAGATAATTATATTTAATATATATGGTATGGTTTTTAAATTCAAATATCGTATTATTATAGACCAATTATCATTCCGTAATTATGTGATCAGTGATATCTCACCTTCTTACCCTTAATGAGCATTTAACTTAATCATTTATAATGTTTCCTTTACCCAGTTTATGAAGTATGGTTTTAAGTAGGGGTTGCCTATGAAGACTACAAAAGGGGAATACCTTTATGGGAAATGATGATGATAAACAAAAAATTTATAATATTGTGTACCTATTATCCATAGAAAAATTTCCTATTATTTTCTATATTAATGTGTTTGTGTAATTTATTGAATATTTATAATAAAATATGTAATGTTAATGAGTAAAAGGACTAGGATGATGTGGTTGGCATAAGAAGAAATGTCTAATTATCTTTTTGAAACTATGATGAAAAACAATTAGTGAAATACATAGGTATATGTCAAACTATATTTATATTTTTATCTTAATTGATAAGTCCTAGGACGAGTCAAAGTATAGGAAAATGGCCTTGAATTTTGGAAGAGGATAGAACAAGTTGTTTCTATGAAATTACATCCCAGTCTGGATAATAAAAGTGGATGTGGATATAGCATAGAGATAACTAGGGGATTAACTACAAAATGGTGCATTTAGCATGTCTTGATCATCACTTGATTCATGAAAAAAGGCCTGAATGCACACCTGGTTTGATACTCTATGGGGAAATGCATTGAAAATTTGCAAAATCATTTCAAACCATAATGATGGATTTTAATAATAATTATGAATTACCTATTTGAAGAATAATGTGTCAAATATTTAAAATAATTTTTCATTATTTACACATCCTATAATTTATTTTCACGATTATTTTGTTTTCCACTATGATTATTATTTCATATTCAATGTGTTTTGGTCAGGTTAAATTGATAGAAACAAAAGGAATCATGTAAACACTATATGTAATGGAAAATTTTATGACTAAGAGTAACCTAGTTGGATGATGACTGGATATATAGATATTTTTATTATGCCTAATCACCTATCAGGATATATAATTAATAATATAAACATTGGTAAAATCACTAATGCATCAAATAATAGGAGTATGAAATTTTTGTAATTTTCATATTGAAATTAACAGAGAGTAAAAGAAATTAAGCTTCCTATATGTCAAGAATGTGGTAAAAAGAGCATAGAAGAATATATCAAATGGGGGGGACATATGTTATCTTTGTGTGAAAGATGGTCTTATAGTGAAAAATTGTCAATGATTTCAAAATCCTATATGTTGGTAACATTATAATTTTCCATTTCAATGATATATACTAAGGGTTATCCCCTATACAGTGTAAATACACATTATATTCCCACAAATTAAGTTAAATGATTTATGTGTGTATGTATTTGGATTAATGAGACATATTTTGAAATTTTTTCAATAATTTAATTTTTTTTATTATAATGTAGAAACATCTAAGAATTATGATAATTTTAGATTCATCTATCTATTCATGAAGAATTAAATTAAGAGTAATGGATTACATCAAGGGTTTTTGTGTTTAAGGTTTATTATAAGTTCAAATTCATTGACACCTCTTTTTAGGTTTTTTATGATGGGATTTTATCATGATTAAAGAGGTTTTAAAATAGAATTATTAAAATATATCCCTTTTGTTTTGTATATGTTTTAGTGAAAAATATATTTAAGGAGGATTGTTTTTAATCTTTGTGGGAATATGATTAAATATATTGGTAATCATTTGGGTTTACCTTGTCTTTGATGTTGTGGTAATTATGGGTTTCAGTTGTTTACCTTATGATGTCAGCACACATTCTTCCAATCCAAGAAGATTTCTCTCTAGATCCTTTTTCCAAAATATAAATAAATGTTTTGTAAAGTTTCCATCATGTACAACATTAATTTATATCTGATCAGTATATGATGTTTACATCGATGTTTTAGTGAATTATACAACAAGATCATGATATAAAGTAGAGTTTTATGAAGTTATATCATACTAAGATATATGGAATATTCTAAGGAAAATTAAAACCCTAGTGGGTATGATCCGATCTTATTATATGTATTTAAAAGGTATTTGGTATCAAAACCTTCATCAGGATGATTTTTCTTGCAAAAAAATCTTTCACTAGAATATTTAGATATCTCCTTTTGAATGACTTTATGTAATGTTGTGTAGAACTCCAATGTACTGGAATGAAGTTGAAGAATGAAGGAAATTAGGACCTAGGAGAGCTTATAAGATTGTAGATAAGGTTATATCCACTTAGAAGCATGTATGGTAAACAAATACTTATAAAAAATGTTATTCTGATAGTCATCAATATGATCTCGAATTTTATTTTGGTGAGACCGTATTTATAAAAATTACTTTGTGGGGAGATAACAAAATACTATATATTTTTAGGGTATTTTTAACAAATAAATTAACATCTTTTTAGATGAATATTCAACATATTACAATAAAACATTCCAAAGGATTCTAAAGTTATAGCGCCTTTGGAAACATGGAAACAAAAACAAATGGTTCATAGGTGAACTAAATTATCTCCCACTATATCAATCAAAACTAGAAACCATATTAAATATATAATATATAATATATTTCATTATAACCTATGGAATATAAACATAATAATTGGTTATCTCATAAGATTAGTAATGATAAAAAATGGAGATATGTAATCCTAACCGGAACATAATGGTGTGAGAATGTGAGAATAGAATTTGAAAACCATACCCTATATATAAAAAATCACAATTTTGAGACATGGTATATAGATTGGATTTTAATAAGACATTAATCATAATATAATCAAATAAAAAAAGAAATAAGATCATAAAATATTCATAAGATAGATATTTATGAAGTATACATAAGCATAGAAAATATAATATCAAGGCTACCCACTATGGCATTCATAACATGTTAGGATTTCATTAACTACCCATGCACATTTCTTGGGCCTGGGATGAACTCACATGCATCCTCCTTTGGGATTTATATAACCTCACATGTACTCTGTGAGCTCATATTCTATTACTCATTACCTAATTCATATGAGGGAGGTAAAGGTAACACCCATCACAAGATTAAAAACATATTTATACATTCCACAATAACATAGAACATTCATAATATAGAATCCCATGAAATGATATGGGTTTGATAAAAATTCATAAAATAAAAAATTACAGGAAATAGATAGGTTTCATAATCTTTTCAACATTTCTTCATAACATATCCAATGAAAAAATAAGTGACTTAAGAATATATTTTTTATGATTTAACTCATAAAAAAGGATTCATAAATTACTTGTCAACATAAATAAAAATCATTAAAAGAATTAAAAATAATTGTATACGTGGATAATAACCCCATTAAAGAAAAATAAACATCACAAGAGTCCATCTTATAAGGAGAATTATTTCGATAATACACTTGGAAATAATATTTAGGAAAATAAAATTATTTTGAAAACAAATTTTTATAACTACAAATTTATAAGACATTTTGGAAAAAAATATCTTGAACAAAATATTGAAAAATTATAAATTAAGATTCAACAAAATTTATAGACTAATGAAGGGAAATTTTGTTCATGCCTAACACATTAATGAAATATTACTTTCACATTTTTCATAAAACCCAACCGGGAATTTTTTTGAATAAAAATGATCATTAATTTCAAAATATAATGTAAAAACAAAAAATTTGTAAGGATATCTTCAAAAAATTATTTTAATAATGTTAAAAAACTGAAAAAATTATTAGAAAACATATTTTGGGAATAAATATTGTTTTTTACTAAAAATATGATTTTACTTACAAAATTTATTTCAACTCTTGGGTACATAGAGAGAATAAAATGAAGGAAAATTTTAGTCCTCATTTCATATCCAAAGAAGAAGAATATTCATGATTTAATTTATAAATTGATCATACCATTTCATAATAAGATGCACAATAATTAATAAACCCAATAGATGATGAGATTCTAAAATAAAATTCATATATCATTGGTCAATTGGAATCATAATCCAAATAAAAGATTAAAATTAAATGAAACTTATAATATCATTAAAAAAATGAGATTCATTATATAATATTTAATTGTGGTATTATATTCACTACTCAAATAAAATGAGTTGTCAATTTTAATATGTCTCCTAAAAACAAGAGAGACTCCAAATATCATACCACTTTGGAAAATTTTGAACCATAAAACCCATAAAAGAGATATCCTAAAATTTATCTATAAAGAAAAATAATATTAATGAAAATAATAATAAAATATCTTCATGGTTAGTTTATACACTACATAGAATAGAGACATGAAGAATATGGATTGTGTATCATAGAAAATAAATGTGGGACATAAATACATTACCTCAAGTATTGACTTTTTTCATACACATTCAAACCTCATGTATAATAAATATAACATTATTAGAAATCCATTACATAAAAATACATATATATATATATATATAATAGAATATATTATTTAATTATAACATTTTTACCTTTTTATTAACAAATCTATGTTAAAATTACATTTTAGGTAATTATTGATTTTTTTATGTATGTGTGGATTTTCTATATTTTTCATTATATTACATTTATTAGGGTTCTATAATCCCAATAATTTTATCCATAATTTAAATATAATATAAATTTATTATAAATTTATTTAAAGTATTCCACAAAATTTAGATATATAAAATAAAATGCACAATTCAAGTAGATAGTAATCCTCGTGTACACGTGAACATTGTTTCCATTTTCGAAATGAATTAAAAGAATGAAATTTAAATTATGTATTAACGTTAAAATATCATTATAATTTCATATGTATCAAATATTTTCATTAAACACATATTTAATACCTTCCAGGTAAAATGCTAATGAATCAAATCACTTCATGAGGTGGAAGTCGACCACACATGTGATTGATGTTATTATATTCTCACAAAAAGAAAATCATGAATGTATATGTGATATAATAATTTTAAGAGAATATAAATGTCATAAATATCATATATAATAATTTATTGTATCATTATTACTATACTTGATAGGTTTTAATGGATAAAATGAATGAAATCATCTTGTGAGGCTATAGTCCCCCATACAAACTAACGATGATTTTGTAATACATTTTATGGAAGAAGAGACTGGTGTAGGTCATGTACTTAAATGTAAAATAAATTAGTGTATTTAAAATTCCAGTATCATTTTATAATCATGTTTTAAATATAATTTAGGGAGGTGTATAAAGAAATAAAATAAAAAGTTTTGTGGAATAATGTTACCTCTTCTTCGGGTATCCTCTTTAGTTTTCACCAAAACCCTTCATATGATGGATTTGTTCGCAAAATATGAATTATAAGATGATATTATGGAATAAAGGAACTGATAATTGGAAGTTATTTATGGAAAAAAATATTTGGATGTGTGAATAAGATATGAGAGGGTGTGGACTTTTATTAGTGAGATGAGTGGTGCATTTGTAATTTTTGAAAGGAAAAAGCTCTACCCACATTTTTCTCATGAAAAAAGGATCACAAATATATTATTATAAAACATTTTATATTATAGGGTAATATATATCAATAAAATAGATGTTATACATGTTTATTAGTCATTTTAATTCTTATCATTTCTGTTTAACCCTCAAAAAACCGGTTTTTACCTTAACTATATTAATCAATTGTTACTATTCTCACTATTCATGATATTCAAAAATTATGTTGAACATAATAGATAATGTAAATTATTAAAATTAAAAATATGGATTACATTTTTCCAAATAAGATTCATATAATTGAATATTTTTAATTTTTAATTATTTACACAGACTTGACAAGAATACGAGCTTTGGATTAAATTATTTTTAAAGGATTATAAGATTTTTATATCAAAATTCATTATGAAAAATATTTATAACAAATAAATTTTAATAATTTCATATATAATTAATCTAATTTTACAATAAAATAAATTTAAATTATTATTTAAATTTATAAATAATTTAAATGAAAATGCAGTTTTCAAATAAAATTCAATGCTTTCAATATTCATCAAAAAATAATCCTTTCTGAAAATACCCAATAATTAACCATATAATAATTTATTAAGGATGGTTGCAAAATGATAATTTATTTTATGAAATTAAACTTCCTAATGTTTCAAAAAAATTAATATTTTTCCATAAAAAATAAATAAATATTTTAAAAAAAAATATAGTATTTTTGAAACATATATTTAATTATCTAAAAATTTAGTATTTTTTATCAGTATATTTTAATTATATATATATCTATTATAATTAATTTCTAAAAATAAGTTATTAATATTCATATTTTTAAGTTAAATATCTAGGTTATAATAATAAAATTTCAATAAATATATTAATAATTTGTCAATGGTTTGTTAAAACTGAGTGTTGTATGTAATGCAAGATATATAGAGTATTTCATATAACGCATGGTATCATATAAATTTAATTTATTGAAAAATAAATATATTCATAAGTAATTGGGGTGTAACATTATACCCAAATTGAAATTAATTTCTCCATTAAAACTCTCTAGTATGATACAAACAAATGAGGACGCCTTTTTTGTATCTTTTCCTCCGGTTCATACGTAGCTTCCTCCAACTAGTGGATTCACAACACATATTTTTCTAAGTGAGTGGTATTGTTTAATAAAAAATTATATTTATGATGCATAATCTCTACTTCTTATTCTTCATAATAATGATCATTCCTCATGGTATGAGCTTTGATTACAGTACATACTAAGGATTAGGTATGTACTGCCTAGAGAGAGATACATGGAACACAAAATGTATATGGGAGAGGTTCAATGGATGTTTCAAAAGATAAGATATGATCATTGAACATTTATGAATTTAAAAGGGTCTGATATACTTAGGGATTGGTTTCCGTTTTTTCCTGAATCTCATAAATTTTTTCCATGGGAAAATTCATAGAAACACCTTATCAATAACAAAAAATTATAGATTGTGATGGTGACTGTCGGCATAACATTCTACCGACTCTAAGCTATCGCATTGTGTTCTTAAATAGATCTAACTATATCATATATATTTTCATCTCTATTTGTTCCAATAACATTATTTCTCTAACATCATTCTAATCAGCTAGATATCTACACTTAATTCTATATAAGGCTTCATAAGGGGCCATATAAATGCTCAATTGAAATATATTGTCACATAAAAACACAATTATAGTAAGGTTTGGATCCCAACCATGTATTAAATCCATGTAACATGATTTCCACATATCCAATAGTGTTTTAGTTAATCTCTCAGACTAATCATCTATCTAGGGATGTTACACTCTTCCAAAACTTAACATCAGATCAATAGAATGTTGATGACTTCACTAAAAATTTGAGGTAAAACTCAGCTAAAATAAATAATGTAATATGTTACTCCATGAAACATCACCACTTCATTATGATATACTATTCAAATATTATCAAAATATATATATTCTCAGATAGTATTAAATTGTTCTAACATTATAAGGTGATCAAATATATCCCGTATAGAATTATTCCAATTAGACATTTTGGGGAGTCTGATGAAAAAATAAATGGTGATGGTTTCCTATTTACATTTTTTATGAGTAATGGATGAAAAATCCCCTTAGACTATTTTCTCTCAGCCTCAAATTTCTAATATATCAAGCCCCAACATACAAAATCTACGATAACTATCTTAAGGATATCCCACTATAACCATTATTTGAATCACTATACAACTTCATACTTCCATGATGAATAGAGAATTAAGAAATATTAGTTTAATATCTCATATGATTCTTCAAATATAGTATGGGATTACAAAATAAATTGTTTCTCAAACATATAATTCCATCATGATCAAGTTTTTTCCCAAGAAAATTTATAACCTTCTTTTGGAGGTATATATCTTTATTATGAATCTATTTAATATTTAAATGGATAGACTTTTCAAAAATAAATTAAAAAATACAATATTTCTCCCCTTCCTTCAAGATTTCCATATCAATCACTTTAAAATCCAAAAATATAAGTTCTTTTTTGACCAACTTCATGGATAATCTATCATGATCCTTTCAACTAAAATCATTGGCCACATTTTTCGATTTCCTACGATGGTAATGTATTGTTCTTTCATAAAATTTAATATACTCTAACCATCTTATCTAGAGAATATTCAACTCTTATGTGAAAATATATAATTTAATCTTTTTTAATTGATATATATAACATAACTTTCTATATAATGATAATTCTACCATATATTTATGGAAAAAATTACAACACTAAACTCTAAATAAGGAGTTGGGTAATTTTAATCATAAACATTCTACTGCCATGAGGAACTATCTATAACCATTTCATCCTGTATAGGAACATGACCCAACAACTTGATGGATGAATCAATATAAATTAAGGATCCTTTTCCACTATAGGTTAAAGTAAGAATATGTGTACTGACTAATAGTATCTTTTATTCCTTGAAATTTTCATCACATTCATCTCTCCTGATGAACTTGGGTCTCTTCTCAGTTGAAATGGTGACTGTATTAGACAGTTGTGAAAAATTATTCAAAAATAATTGATAATATCCAAATAAAAAATGGAAACTAATAATCTCTATCTCCATGGTTAGTATATCCCAACATTCAATAGCCTATGTATTTGATGGAGCTACTAATAGACATTCTCTTGAGATTTTATTAAACAAAAAAGATACTATTATCTAGAAAAAAGTCACACTTTGTAAATTTTGTATATGATTTATCCATCCTTGTAGTCATTAGGAAAATTCTCAATTGATCCTCATGATCTTACTTTTTCTTTTTATATCCCCAATAAACACAAAAACAAACTGATCATTATAATCTCTAAAGTCCCTATTAATTGAATCCATTAATATGTAAGGGGTCTTAGTAATACCAAATCACATCATAATATATTCATATTGTACATTCCTTGTGTGGAATGTTATCTTGGGTATATCCACCTTCTTATCCCTCAAATTATGATAATCAAATTTAAGTTAAATATTTGAAAATTATTGAGATCTTCACAGGTGATCATACAAGTCACCAATAAGGGGTAGAGGATAATTGTTCTAAATTGTGATATTATTTAACTATTACTAAAAATAAAAACTTGAATTGATTCATTTTTCTTCATCACATTAAAATAGGAAAACCCCAATGTGACACACTTTTCCAAATAAATCCCTTGTCATAAATTTATAGGGTTTTCATCTTTTCTTCTTATAACTAAGTTAGGGCCATTCTATATGGAGTCTTTGAAATTGGTAATGCATTGGGTATGAGTACTATTGAGAACTCAATTTCACGTATCAATGTATGTCTATAAAAATATTCCAGAAATACATCAAAAAATTCCATCACAATAGTTAAATCATCAATGTTGGTTTCCTACCCAACCATCGAAGATAAACAACCCTCATGAGGAGGACTCAAAACTCCTAAAATAGATGTGATTTCTTCTCAATGTTCATAATTATCATCAAATTGATATAAGAACATAAGTTTTTTTTGAATATTAAATTTGAATTACCTTAATTGGATATTTATGCGGGATTTTTGTAGATAAATAAAATCCATTCATAAGAAAATATCACATTCAACTAGTGGTAGAATGAAATAGTTTATAGGAATAACATTATTTGAAACTTCAACTGTAGAAGAATCATATACTTGGGATGAAATCATCGTACCATTTTATGATTTCATTGAAAATTACATATCTCAATATCTGGGTGGAATCATGAGACCAATAGAAATTATTCAGATATAAAATAATGGGTAGGTCTTGAGTCAAATAAGGAATTATTAGTTCTAGAGTGGATGGTATGTGTACCTATCCCATGTTGTTATAGCCCCCACATAAAAAACATTTATCACTAGAGAATTATCTTTTTCACAAGAGATTTACCTTTTTCTATCATCATAAATAGATTCTATAATTGATCAGCATTATCAACCCTTCATTTTGGGAAAATATTAGCATAATTCCAAAATCCTTATAATTAAAACATTGGAGTGTGGGTGGTGCATTTTGGGGAGCTTTATCAATATTCTTATAATTAACTATCTTATTCCCATATCTTCATCATTAATCCACTCAATGACCTCCCATTACAAACACAAAACATTTACTAATACCCTTATGGAAATTTTATCCATGATTATTCCCACACATTGAGTATAAAGGAATGCTCATCTCCTTCTCTTAATGGCTCTTAGATTTTCCATTAAATTCCATTTATCTCTTCTTATCAAAAGCATGATATTGATGTGTTTCTCAAACCCACATTTCTCCCTTGATAGAACATAGAACAATATATTAATTACTAATAATGTATCTTATATATAACACCCTTTAAGGAATTTATTTTAATCCACTTAATAAATGATCAACATTACATATGATTTGGATGATAATATGAGAAGCATATCTCGAATGTCTTATGAAATGTTCTACATAGGTATTAATAGATTCATCATCATATTTCATTAGATCAAGGAAATATTTATTAATATTCTTATAGAAAAAATGAGGAAATTAGTTATTGAAATATATGTTATTGAACTCTTCATAATATATTGAATTAATATTATCATGTTGCCTCATATTCTAGATAAGTGTCCACCATTGATATGCTTCACCTTCCAATTTTGAGACTACCAAAATGGCTTTTTAATGTATCTAATACAAGGGAATGTAAAATATATTTTCAGTGGTGATGATACATTTTTCATTAACTTGTGTATTGGAAGACCAATTGAAAAAAATTTGATGTTTCCACATGAATAAATCATTAGAATTTTATTACCTTGTTTGTTTGTTTTAAAGTCTAGAATCACTCCTAAATTAAAAATCCATGTGTGAAAAATTATTATAGTGTTCATTCTAGCACCCATATTATAAATATTTTTAGTAGGAAAATAATTATATTATCCATATCACTTAGCATTAAAAACATTCTTTTATGTTCTAAACATTGACTGCAACAAAAAAGAATAGTGTAAGAAACAAAAATTACAGTGGGGAACAACATAATCATGAAAATAACTTTTGAGATATCTAAATCACGAACCATTATTTTTAATCAATGAAACCTTAGGATTATCATATTTCATTCATATTCAAAATCAATTTAAATCACTCACAATAGTTTATAAAGAGTTTACAAATTTTTAAATAATATCTCGTGTGATATTCAAAGTAGGTGGGTTGTAAGGCCCTTTTTTGTGCACCATTTGACAATCGAGTCTAGCTCAATGTGTCCAAATCGGAGTTTTTAATCCTAGATACCTATATAAAAGATCTAAATCCACATTTACTATCCAAATGGGGATTTAATTTCATGGAATGAACTTTCTTTATCTGTTAAAAAAATTCTAGGACATTTTCCATTACTTCCACTCATCTATATAAAATCCTTTGATAAATCACTAGACATACTTTTAGAAATACCCCTAGTGATTCAGTAAATATTTCCCATCATAGTTTTTAGATGTTGACTAAACCTATACTATTATACAATTTATTGGTAACTAATACTTTTATACATTGATATTACATATTTTTATATTAAAACTGATTATATTACACGAAAACACACATAGGGATCATAAAGGTATTGTTCCTTAGGATACATGGAATCATAATCAACTATTTCATAGGATAACTGCATCCTCACCCACTATGTTATTAATAACTAGAACCCTTCACAAGCGTATCATACATAATATATTTCATCATAAGCTAGGGAAAGGAAATATAAGAAATGTTTGGTTCGGATAATTAATAAGGGTACAAAAGGGATATGCATAAGCATAACATCAACATAAAGGAATTAGAAAATCAAAATAACATTTTAAAATCATACCTTTCATATAAAAGTTAATAATCTTGAGTCATGGAATAAATATTTGATGTTAATAATTAATTAATCATAATAGATTCAAATAACATGATCCAAGAGATCATAGCATTGGCATAAGACATCGATTAATGGTGTGCACATAACAATATAAAATATAATTTCAAATCCTTTTACCAATACATTCATAACATGTTTAGATTTAGATAACCACATGTGTTACAACCTCAGTTTAGAGATGACCTCTCATGTACCCTCTTTTGGGCATTGTATAACCACCAATGTAGCCTTTGAGCTCATATAAAATTATTCATTATCTAATTAATTTAAGGGAGATATAGGTCCCACCCATAACATAATTAAAACCATATTTATGTGTTCCAAAATATAATAGTACATTGATTATATAATATCGATTCAATTAAAATTGGTTCCATAAAAATTTAATCATTTCCTAACTTTTGGAAACGATAAATGTTTGACAATCATTTCCTAAATTCATCATACCTTAACCCAAGTAAAAATAAAGGGTTTCATATGAATTTTATCATGGTATGACCTATGAAAGAGAATGGGTTTTATAAATATCATGTTAAAGTAAAAATAAAATATTTTTATAAATAATAATAATGTAATCTATGAATCATATCCCATGTAAAAAAAATGATACTTCTAAGGGTGTCATCTTAAATAGCGAATCATTTTGAAGGGGGGGGGGCATGGATAATTATTGTAAAAGATGACAATACATTGAAATTATTTTTTTTATAAAAAATTTACTAAATCATTTTTTATGTTAATTTATTTTAAAATTAACATGAAAACTTATAATTCACGCTCAAATGAAAAAAAATCATGATGGAAGAAAATTTTGTTAATTACGTACAAGTTAAATTAAATATATCATTCACGTTTTTTATAAAATTCAAATGGGTATTGTTTGGAAAAAGAAATTAAGATTCATTTAAAAAAATGGAAAAAAATCATAAATGGGAAAAATATTCTTTATTTAATCATCTTAAAAATTTTAGAAACGCTTTCGAATGCATTTTTTTGAAAACATTATTTTGGATGAAAAATTCTTTTCAAATGAAATGAAATTTTTTCATAAAAACATAATTTAGAACTCTTAGGTACAGAAAGAGTGGAAATTTAAAGGGAAAAAATTTATCATCATGAAATGACTATAGAATATTGAAATTCATGAGTTTCTTGATTGATAGGTCATATGAATTCATCATTGGAAGAATAATCATAAAAAATTCCTATAATCAATGAGACTATAACATAAAACTCTTACCATTTTGGTAACATAAAATAATAATAGCCAATAAATAATAAAATAAAATGATAAATAAAATATCATGAATACATTTAGATTTAGTATATGACATGTCAAATGGACAAGTATCTACACCACTCAAAATAAATGAGTTTTGAACATTCATATGTCTCCATAAAATAAAATAGATAATAGAAATCCCTAAGTGATTTGGTATGTTTTGAATTTTAAACCCCATTAAATAGGGATCCTAAAACGGATATTCAAATACCAATTACTGTAGGAATAAAAATCCTAAAACACATTCATGGGTAGTATATACACAATATAAATGTAACACATTGTGAATTTTTATTGTGTTTCAGATAAAATAAAACTGAGACATAATTCCCATAACTATATAGTAAATTTTTAACTGTAAACCACATAAAATAAAGACCATAAAAGGTATTTTTAAATACCATTAATTTTAATTCTAATTATCAAAAAATAAATTCATGGGAATTATATACATAAAATTAAATAAACATGTTGTGAATATGGCTTATGTCTCACAGAAAAATAGCGAGACTAAAAGCTCTTACGTTATGTCTTGAATTATATCGCATGCATTAGAACCACTAGTATAATAAATATAATTTTATAATAAATACATTAACAAACAATATATATATATATATCAAACAATATACTATATACTTATGCCCTTTTATTTCCAATTTATTAACATTTCTATTTTAAACCCACGTTTTGGGTTATAACTACTTTTTTTCATGTATGTTTTGATTGGATTTTTGTTTGTTAATATATTGATCATGGTTCCATAATATCAAAAAATTTAAACATGATATACACATAATATATATTCATTATATATGTATTTTCAATATTCTATAAAATTTATAGATGGAAAATGAAATGCACCTTTCTTGGAGATGGTAGGTCGTATGTGCGCATGAATTTTGAATCCATTTTCTCAGTGGATTGACCGCATGAATGTTAAATAATATATTTGAATTAAAAAATCATTTTTATGTCATATGTATAAAATATTTTAATTAAACATTTCCTCAATACCTTCCATGAAACAAGTGGAAAAATCACTTCGCTCTGTGAGGTGGTGTACACCGTACACATGATCGACATTGTCATACTCCCATAGAATAGAAATTATGAAGTTATGTGTTATATAATAAATCCATAAGTATAATAATATCATAAATATCATATATAAATATTTTATCCATCATTATATATAACTATGAGAGGTGGTAATGGTATAAATAATGACATCAACTCATGAGACGGTAGACCTCCATAAACATGAATGATTATTTGATAAACCATTCGTGGTGGTTGAGTAAGAAATAAAATGAAAACACTTACATAATAATATAACCTATTATTTTGGAAACCTTGTTAGGATTTCACAGAAATCCTTCCTAGGTTATATTTGTTCCCAAAATAAGGAATATAAGATAATAAGAGATAATTTGCGAAGTTATTTGGGTACATATTTACTGATCCAAATGGGTTTTAAGGTGTGTGTTTTGAGAGGATATTGGTTAAACTATTAAAAGCGAGGTAAATGACATGCTTGAAAGATTTGAAAAAAGGTTGTAACAAGTTATTTTAATAATGAATGACTAAACAATAGAGAATTATTGATACTTATACATTATAGGTTCAAAATATTTTCATAAAATTGATTTGAGGAATGATTCTAGTTCATTTGAACCCTTATCTTTTTATTTTAACCTCCATTAAATTTTTATTACCTTAATTGCAGTAATTAATTTTTACTTATTTCACTATTCATATTATTCAAAAATTACATTCACCTTATTACATAATATAATTTATAGTGATTCTCTATACAGAAAACATTATCCCAAATTAAGTTCACCGAAGTGTATAATTTTAATTTAATATTAATCACATAGATACGATGGGAAAGAGAGTTTTCAAATGGAAAATGTTCACATCTTTACGTGATTTTTGTATAAAAATTCAATATGAAATATAATCCAATAACATTAATTTTTTGAATATATTTATAATTATTTAATTTCACTTAAAATACAATTTTACATTATAAATAATTTAAATGAAAAGTTATTTTTTAATTAATATTATTCATTTTTCTCTATTCATTTAAAAAAGTATTATTTTCATCAAATTCTCAAAAATTAATCCAAGGATAATTTTTATATTATGATTTAAAAAAACATATTGTACTTGATTAATTTTTTAACATTTTACAAAACAGTTTTATTAATGACCACAAAAAAATAAAATATTAAAAAATACTTCTTTCAAAACATGTAATCATTTTTCTATAAATTATGAATTTTTTATCAAAAATTCTTATTTATATAAAAAACTTTAGATAATATTTGTAAATTAGTTATTAATATTCCAATTAATAATTTTCATGGTGAGGTTATAACTATCGAATTTTAAAAATATCCTTAATAATTTTTATGATGTTTATTAAAAATCAGTGTTCCTTATAACGCAAGAAAAACATACGCATTTTGCGTAACATAATATATCAAAAGAATTATTCTATTTTAAAAAATAAATAATTGTTTAAAAAAATGTGGTGGTCAAAACTAAACCCTAGGTATATTAGTCTCTTATAAATACTTGATTGTATATATTGAATAACAAATCATTGGGTGCTTTCACTGAACCACTACCAGGTTCATGATTTGTTCCATATACCTACCCTAAGGAATTACAAACCTAACCCTTCAAATGTAATAAACCCCTATATCATACCATTTAAACATGATCTTGTATATATGGAATAATAAGTTGTGATTGTAGTTCATAGAGAGAATGTTCTAGGAAATTATACTGCTCAACTGTTCAATATTTTTTAGCGAATTCCTAATCTTTAGTAAGATATTTGGGAAACTAAGTATGTAATGAGGTAGATATTTCCACAGTTGTTGGAATAAAATGTATGAGTTTCAAGGGGAAAATTAATTTTAATGGGTGTATAATGTAACACCATGAGATTTTTTCAAATTTAATTTTTTAAAAATATTTAATCATTTCAATATTTTTTATAGAATGAAACACCGATTATATCTTGTGTTAAAAGGGACATATATTTTTTCTTGTGTTACATGTAACACTGAGTTTTTATTTCATTATATGAAACATTGAGTTTAAACAAAACATGACATACTATTGAGAAATTATTATTTAATATGATAGTTATCACATAGCTATTAGAATGGAAGGTATGAATAAGATTCTGTAAATTATGAAAATATATGTTTTAGACATGTATATATAATTATCTATTCAGTGATAAATTAATTCGAAATGAAAATAAAAATTATTTTAAAATAAAGGAAATCATTTTCTGAAACAATATTTTCATTAAAACTAATGCATTCTATGTAAATAATTAATCAAACTAATATTAGTGAAATATATTAATATAATTAATATATTATATATTCAATAATTGTTTTTAATATTCATTTCATTTTTTTTCTATAAAGGAAGTAATAATGAATAATGTTTTATTCATAGAAACTGTATTTTTCTGAAAAGTTGTCATATCGCATTTTTCGGAACCTATTTTAAAAATACTTTTTGAAACCTTTAGAAATTTTAATTTTATAAATAATTTTTTTTAATATCATATTGTAAAAAAATATAACCGTGATTTATTTAAAATTTACTAAGATACATTTTTCGATGAATAGTGAAATTTATGGGTTTTTTATAATGAATTTTCATTTCATTTAATGATTTTAAAAATATTTATGAAATAGTCATAAAAGAAAACTTACTCAAATTAAATATCTATTAATAAATATTGGTTCAATTCAATCATTTTAATATAAAAATATGTTGTCAAAACTTTTATTTTTTCAATATTTTCTCTTTGAAACCCAGCTTTCTCATTGCATGTGGGAAGAATTTTAAAATAAAATTTTCCACATTTGTAAATATTTTTTTCAGAAAAGGATTCCATATTTGGGATAATAATAATATATATTATCTAATAATAATAACATAAATTGTAACCATAAATAATAGTAAATGTAGTAAAAATTATGTTTCACAATTAAGGAAACAATATGTTTATTTGGGGGTCTGACTAAAAATAAAATGGTTAAAAGTGACCCAAAATTTTCCTACACGGACTATCTGGACTTATTTTAACCATGGATATTCATGTTTCAATAATTTAGCATTTTTTTTATCCTTTTTAAGGTTTAAAATATGCGTTTATATTTTTATTTTTAAACACTATAAGTGTGCCACTTACATCACATATAAAATACCAGACATATCCTCTCCAATTCCTTGATTAAAAACCCTTTGGTTTAGAAAAAACTTTCCCAAATAACATACATAATTACTTAATCTCATCTAGAAAACTTAGTGTGTCCAAAATTCCATCCAATGAATCCAATTTGTGGGATCCAAAATACGTTCTTTAAAGAAGAGGTAACTTGCTAAATCAAGAATTTTATATTATTTACTCATCCAAACAGTTTTATTATTATTAAAAAATTATTATATAGTATCCTATGTATCATAAATGTACGTATATGTTGTTATGTGATTATCATTACCACTTTCCATATCATCTTCCATCAAATGGTATACAAAAACATCATTCGTGTGTACGGTGGACAACCGCCTCACCAAATGATGTCATTCATTTTTCCATTACCACCTCTCACAGATGGAAATAATGAAGGATTTAATTATTATATATGATATTTATGATAAAATTATGCTTCAATAATCATTATAACACATTTTAGTTATTAAATTTCATTCCATGGAAATATGATAATGTTGTTTGTTTGTAGAGTGGACTACCAAATTTTGAAGCATTGTGATTCATTAACACTTTACATTAAAGTTAACAAGGATGGTGTCAGTTAACATATGTGATATATAGGGAATTAAAATTATTCATAAATGAAAATATATTATTCAACTTTCTTTTTTTTAGTATTTTGAAAAAAATGAATCCATGTTAATTCATACGTATGGATTATGGTCTCCATGAATGGTGTATTTCATTATCTTTGTCTAACTGTTATAGATTAATATAAAAAATATATACTAAATATATATCATAGTTTTATAATTTTTAACATTTTGTAGAATATGTAACCATTATCAATGTAAGATGCCTAAAAATAAAAAATCAAAACATACATGAAAAACAAAGCAATTGTTGCCCAAAGCATGACTTTAACATTAAATTGTCATTAAATGTGTAATAAAAAGTCATAAAAATAATATAATGTATTATATATATATTTTTTTCATTTAATATATGTATAATAAACATATATTCATTATTTCGGATTTTTGAATGTGTATAATACAAGTTGAGACTTAAGGTAAGGGATTTACGTCTTAATTTAATTTTCAATGACACAAATGCCATATTACACAACTATTTTTTTATGTGGTGTAAATTGTGACCAAGAATGTATTTTAGGATTATTTTCCTCAAAAAAATTTAATTTAAAAATCCTTTTTATTAACCCCAATTATTTGGGATTATAATTCAAAATATTACTAAAGTGACAAAGGAATTTTTTTCTCAATTTTCCTTCTTCAACATATATGTTATTTTGTGCAGCTATCTTATTTTATGTGGGGTACATACAACCCCATTGAAATTTATTATCAAGAATTTATTATTTATCATAAGATTTTATGTTTTATTTAATTTTGTTCTATCATTGGCCTTATTATTCAATTTTACGAAAGTGATAATGGTATTATGGTATTATCTCACTATTGAATGGGATTTATATGTTTAAGCTTTTCGATTATTAATTTTCCTGATCCACCCCTCATGAAATTCATTAATTTTAATATACTCATTTTATTTCAATATTACAAATTTGTTCCCTTTATTTACCTCTCTCTATATGTACTCTAAAATCAAAAATAGATTTTTTTAAATTAAATTGACTTTATTTATTTTTTCTGTCAAAAACCCCATTTTCACCAATATCAGTGTTTTTTAAATAAATCTGTCAATTTTTTTTAACATTACCAAATTGATTTAAAATAAATATTGTTACCCATTTTTGACTTAAAAAAGGAATCGTCATGTCAATTTCAAAAACAATGCTCATTTTTACATTACCAAATACAGGAAAGGAATTTTTGTTTTAACCCATACGACATGAATGGTATTTTCTACCATCATTACCACTCAATGATTTAAATATTCATTTCTTATTTTAAAATTTATTTTCAATGAAAATTATTTTAAAAATGTTTGATGTTTAAAATGTTACTTTCAAATTGGAATGGTTATTTTCCTCAGGAAACATTATTAGTGAGTTTTCGTCCAAAATCATTTTCCTTCGAACATTACATCAATTGGTGTTACATATTATATACTTAGGATATGACACAAGTATAAAAATATTATTATTTATCTAAATTTTTTATGTTTGTGTAGACAAAATTTCGATGAAAATAATATATTTTCCCTGGGTAATGTTCTGATAAATTGATTAAATGATTATAAAAACCATTTCACTTCCATGTGTTATGATATAATGACCTATTTTATGAAACCCATTTATTTTCATGGTATTTCATATGATTAACTATTTCTGATCTTGTGAAAACAATCGTGGATTATATGATGGGTGTGACCTATATCTTCTTCAAATTCATTGGGTATTTACTAATATTATATGATATGAAAGGGTATATAGGAGATTATACCAATAAAAAATAAGAGGGTATATGAGGGGTTATTAATAACATTAAATAATAGGTTACATGGGAGGTAATCCCAAGAATGAAACAATAGAGAAAACATAAGGTTATCCCTTTCCAAAACTAAGAGGGTACATAACAGGGTATCCCTATCCCAAAAGAAGAGGGTAAACATGATTTTATAACAAGACGAATTAGGTACACTGGTTATTATCCCAAGCTTGACATGTTATGAATTTATTTGTAGATATACATATGAAAATATTTTTCTATGCTAATGTTTGTACCAAAATAACATGTTTATCCAATGTAATACTCCCATTGGTCATGTTATTTTATTAATTTATGATTAAATTCTTATGAATTTCCATGAAAATTTTCATTTATCAATATTATGAGATTTCATATACAGGGTATGGTTTTCAAATTCAAAGCTCAACTTCTCATACCCTTATGCTTATGTTGTTTTATGTGATCATTGATATCTAACTTTCTCACCCTGACTGTGAATCTGATGTCACCCCTTCATATGCTTCCATTACCATGGTTATTAAGTATGATTTTAAGTAGGGTGTGTTTATAAAGAGTATGAAATGGGGGGAACATAATGGGATATGTTGAAGAAATATCACAAAAATAAAATATTACGTACCTTGGCTTCAAATACACTATACTATTATGGTCCCCAGGTGTGTGTTTGTGTAATGTATTGAGTATTCATCTAAAAATATGTAATATATATGTATTAAAATCATATATTTCTATGATTTTCATGGAAAGATTAGTTTTTATAGAGTTAAATATTGTATTTTAAAACATTATTTTGAATTTGGGACCTCAATCGTGTCTTTTACAAACATAAGAAATATTTTATTTAAATTAAGAAATATTTTTTGGTCATTTAATTTAATGGTACGATTCGATAGTTACATTAAATTATTTCATGATAAAAAATTTTAAAATACATCCTGGTAATTACATAACTAAATATATTCTTAAAATTAAATTTTTACATGATTTAAATGTAAAAAAATTATTCTTAAATTGTTAATTTTACAAATAACTATTATTCATTATTTTATGTTCTTATATTAAATTTAATTTATTCCAAATATTGAAGTAAAATATAACAAAAATGGGTTCAAAATTATGAATAATCTGTTAAAAAAATTTAGGCCCATTTTCTTTTTTTCTAAATAATTTGGTTATCATGGTAAAAATTTATGTTATCACATATATGGTTTGACTGAGTATAAAGTGGGTTCACTGTGATATAATGCATAAAATGTCTCCCAAACTTGTCTAAATGTGATTTTTTGATTTTATTTAAACTCTAAACCTCTCATATATGAATTTGGAGTTCCTTTATTTCACATTACATGATTATGATATATATTCTATATAAATCATTTATTTAATATCAAGTGTGTCCTTTCTCTCACTAATAATAGGGAACCTCATCATCCCATTTATTCACAATGATTGAGCACTCTAGATTAGAAAATAAGCACCATAAATTTCATATACTCTTTCCATTATTCCTATCTCTTTTGGTATTCCATATAGACTATTGTAATAATTATTAATGTCTAATACAAAGTACATATCTTAAAGAACAGTTGATCATCTTACTCGATTCATAGAAATTTCATTCATTCTGCTAATCATTTAAATATAATATATCCATCAATGCAGAATTAATCCAGTATCATTAAAATTATTCTATGCTATTATGATTATGGAAACTAGATTTTAAATCAACATTCCATCAAATGAGAAATGAAGGTGTTGCTCATGCTTACATGTGGACTACGACCTCCACATAGAGACAAGATTCATTTCTAATCACTGTAATACATGTATTTTTATTATGATGGGTTCAATTTTTATATATCATATTAACGAAATAATTAATCTTCTAAAATTATAATATGTTATCTACCTTCTTAACTTCCTATCCATTGAAAAATGATAATGTTTCTCATGTATTTGTATGAACCACCACAACCATGAAGTGATGTAATTCATTTTTATTTTCTAATTCACATGGATGATAACACTGATGGATTTAATTATTATATGTAATATTTTCTATATAGTTTATATTATATAAATTTTATTTATTTGATTCATTTCATTTGTTCCAACCACTGAATCTTAGAAACATCACTCGTGCATACATATGGACTACTCTCCCTAGGAATTTTTATAATTCATAATCACATTTTATAAATGAATATAAAAGTTTATAAAATAGATAAATATGATACTAATTTTATTATAAAATATTATATAGGTAATGAAACCATTTCCATGGTGTAAGTACCAGAACCATCAAATTGAAACATGCATAGAAAACCAATCAATTTTTTTTCCAAATATTCATTTTAAGGACAAAATTGATAATGAATGACAATTGGAATAGATAAATTATTTATAAATAGTAAGTTATAAATGAATATAGTTTTGGAACAAATTTATAATAAATATATATTTATTTTTCATGAGGTTTGGACATGTACATATAAAGGAGAGACTTGAGTTAAAGGAATTATGTTACAATCTCATTTCTTTTAGAGATTAAAATAATTAAATTTATATTAAGTAAAACTATATGTTATTTATCCATTAAACACTATATTATTTTTTCTATAATTATTGTTGTAATTTTCATTTATTATCACCATTTCCATATTTATGATACTAAAATGTTCAAATATATATTAAAAAAAACTATGTTTATTTGAACTTCATTTGATAAATTTTTCTTCCATGGAAATGTTCATTAAAATGTTTTTGAGAATGTTATATTTTATGGTCCAATGATTGTCTAATTTTATTTCAAAACATATTTCAATTTCATTTAAATATGTATTAAAATTAGTTTTAAAAATGTTTTAAGAAATGGTTAATTGTGACTTGTTATAAAAATTATAGAAGGAATTATTATTCTAACCTTATATGACATGAATGGTTTTTCATTCAACCATAAATGTTCACTCCATTGAATTTTTAATCATTATATTAAAATAAATATATTTTCTCAATATTTTGGTAATTCTTAGTTAAATGTTTATCAAAATAAAATTATTTTTTTCAATTTTTTTCAAATAAAGGTTATATTAAACATTTAAATACATTTTTCATCTATTTTATCATATATTATGAATTGTTAAGATTAAATTATGGAATTATATTATGATATCATCCACTTCCATCCTCTATATGGATTATGATGATGATGATTCTTGTATGATTGTAAAAATACCATTTCTTTCCCCTTGGTTAGTGAAGTTATAATGAAATCATTATAAAAGAATTTAATCTCCCAAGGGTTATGATATAAAGAAACCATGAAATTAAACTCATTTCATTTACATAGGTAATTATGAGATAAATTTGATAATGTTTTTATTAACAAATTGAAAATTAATGTCTTAATTTAAATTGAATGGTGAGTCTTCTATAACAGTCAAATTCCTTGGAAAAATTTGAAGAACTCGCGAGATAACTATGTTACGCGTGAACCTAATTTCTTATTCATAACATTATCTATCGACCTGGTTTCATGTGTATAAGTTTATGCAATGACCTAATTTTATTTTTTTTACTGAATTATAGAAATATTTACTCTTTATAAATCTTCACATTGTTATAAGATTATAATTTTTAAGGATTTGTATGATTAGGATATTCTCACATTCCTCGTGATTTCTTATTGCTGATTCTATACTCTTATGAATTTTTTATTTTGTAATGACAAATCCTTATTCCATGAATAATTATTTATGGTATTTAATTGATTAGGTATAAATTTATTATGTTATTATAATGTTCTCATAACCTTATGGTCACTTTTTTCAATGATTGTTACCTCCTATATTTACCCGTAATTGGAATCTGAGCTCAACCTTTATTATATTTCTAATTTTACAAGCTTATGAAGAATGGTTTTTAGTAGGGTATGTCTAAGAAGAGTAAAATTAAAAATGAAAATTACAAAATATTTTAAATAAGCATTTTTTATCAATTTGTTTTTTATCTAGTCTCAAAATACACTCAATATTTATGGTTATGGGGAATGTATTAATTTTCGATGTATTTTATATTTATCTAAAATGATCTAATATTTATGTATGTGATACTGAGGTTATCTTAGTTGTAATTAGAGTTGGTTTCAGTTTTATTGGAGTCTAGGATAAGAATATTTTCATAAAAACCCTTAAAATTAGTTTAATTATAATATAAAATCCATATCTTTTAAAAATGTATATATTTTTCCCTATAAAATTAATCTCATCCTACATACTAGAAAATGGATGTGACTATAGTACAAATTCACATATGGGTATCAATTCTGAAAGGGGCATATTGAGTGTTCACATGATTGTAACTAGGGCCTAATGAGTGGGCCTAAGACTAAAAACATGGATATAAAATTTCATGGGATATTCTTTTGTTAATTAAAACTCTATAAATTAAACTTTTATAAGTTTTTTAATAGATGATGACCACGGATGACTAAGATTAAACCTAATGTGTAATAGGATGGCAAGAATGTGTTATAATTTAGTACATATTCCAAGAATATCTTATTGTTCACTCTAATTATTATATATTGATAACTAAATGATGTTTTGGGTTTTATTCAATAGTTTTAACAAAAAGTAATCATGTTAACAATGGATGAGGCAACCAAAGAAAAAACCTTCCTCATGAGAAACAAAACGGCTAGGTAGCTGGGATGTAATATCTTGTGATTATGCTCACTTAACTCTCTAAATATATGAACGGTAAAAAATTCATGAGGTTTTGAATACACAATTGATAGAGAAACATACCATTTAATCATTTATGAGTAAAATTCCATGCTACATTTATAGGAATTCTGATCTACAAGTTGTTTAATAAAGGATCAATGTGATGGAAATGCAATTTTTTGTTCTATAGTTCTCAAAACATGAGAAACATTTCTTATTAGTGTATCACATGGATGAAAAATTAGATCATTGGTGGACAGTTATAATGAATATGACTAATGTAGTCGAAATAAACCGCATTTAGTGGGAGGAGATTAAGAGGATATTTCTTAATTAGTAATTTCTTTGAACTCTTTGTACTACAATAGAGAGGGATTTCTAGAGTTGATGTTGAAGGGTGATAAATCTATCGGTACCTACAATTTAAACTTTTCAAAACATATGTGTTATTATTCTAGTTTTATCAATATGAAAGAATAAAATATTGATCATTTTATGGAGGTTGAAAACCAATTATTTGAAAATAATTAGACATAATGGACTTTTGAAGCTAATAAAAAACTATTCAATACGAACTGAAAGTAAAAAATATAAGCTAAAAACACACATTTAAATAGTTCTACTAATAAGAAAAGGAAAATGAAGTTCTATTAATTCTTTAGTGGTGTTTCATGTGTAGGGAATAATTTTAAACCTCATACATCTCCCAATTTTGGGAAGAAGCACTCAGGAAATTTCTTGAAATGAAATACAAATTGATTCACTTGTGGGTGGTTTATCCATCAAATAAATAATGATGATGTTATGTGTAGATTATAATAAAAGAAATTTATGGATAGAAAATATCAACCAAATAGATAAATCACACTTTTGTTCTCTTCAATCAAATATTTTTGGAACTATTTGAATCATTTCCCAATCTAAAGGAAAATTGCGACAAAAAGCCCAACACCCTCAAAAGTAAAAGGAAACAATCTACAATCTTATGAAATTAATACTACTAATGTTCATTTGGAGAATGATGTACTAAAAGGTGCAATTTTTATCCACTTATGAATTGAAATTATTTTATTTGATTTATTAACAACCCAATTTTTTATATCTGATGAATTTTATATGGGTTTCACATCACCATTGGAATGGTTAAACCACGAATTATCAGAAAAAACTAGTAATGGTTATATGATTTTATCTCATGTTTATTTCTCCTCTTTAATATATGTTTGTGGAAATTTTATTCCTCCAAATCTCAATATTCTTCCCATATTTTACTTTGATATGATTTTTTGTGTAGATTTTCTATTTTACTATAGATTATATATCATTTTTGGAAGAAGGGATGTTACATTCTATATTATAGAAAATCCTCTGATTATTTTTCAGTCTCAAAATAAAAAAGAAATATTAATGAAAATCCATTCCATCAAAGGGATATTACTACATATTTATGAGGAATATTTATCTCAAATGGTTTGGGAGAAACTCAATATTAAAATTTTTCCATTTATTCGAGAATATGGTGATGTATTTTATGTGGGATGGCTTTGTCTTCCACCAAATCATCAAGTTGGGAATTCAATTGAACTGATACCCACTTCTACACCTATTTCAAATATTCCATATGGAATTTCCACAATTGAGTTGTAGGAAGTGAAGAATAAACACCTAGAAAATCTATATAAGGGATTCATAAGGAATAGTGTTTCACCATGGGGTTCACATGTTCATTTGGTTAATATGAAATATTTGTCAATATGTCTTTTCATTGATTATAAATACCATAACATGCTGAGTTTAAGAATCAGTATCATATACCCTATATCAATTATTTTTTTTATCAATTATGAGGATCTCAATAATTTTCAGGTCTAATCCTAAATTTTGATATAATCAGGTAAGGTTCAGGAAGGAGGATTTCCTAAGAGTTCCTTCTATATATGTTATGGTCATTATGAATTTATAGTAATTCGTTTTGGATTTACAAAATATTTTAAAATCTAAATTAATTTAATTAATTGATCCTCTAGATATTGTTTTGATTAGTTTTTTGTATTCTTTATAAAATATATAGTTATATATTTGAAGATAACTGATGTTAATGAAGAACATTTCTATATTGGGATGCAGACCTTGATGAAGGATAATTTGTAATCTACTTTTTCCATGTATTAGTTATTTATTGATAAATTTTAGTTCTTGGGTCATATACTCTCTCAATACAGTATATCAATCGATCCATCCAAATACATAAGTTATTTAAAAATAGACAATACCAACCATGGTTACCAAGATATATAGATTTCTTAGATTATACGTACATTATAAATTATTCTAGAGGAATTTCTCATGTACATATAATATATTCACTATTCATACTCATAAGAGATCAAAGTTCCTTTAGACTGATGAATACAACGAATATTTAAAGTAGAGAAAATGCAAGTCATTAAACCTTTAATCCAACTACCCAATAGTGTAGAATGGTTTCTCATTTATAGTGATGAATTAATAAAGGGATTAGGATGTGTTATTATGAAAAATGCCATGGTGATCGAATATGCCTCTCACTAATTAAAAATTCATGAGAAAATTACTAGAATCATGATTTGGAGCTGTAAGTGATAATTTTTTCATTGAAGATATAGAGGTATTATTAATATTGCTAATGTTTTGATATATATATATATAATGGTCAAAAACTATTCATGTATATATTCATATTTAAATATTTGAATATTTTAGAGTCCCATTTTTCTCCTTTTATGAATTTGAAATATTTCTATATAAATTTCTAGGGCTATGTTCTAATTCGTCATGTGATTCCAAGGCACAATGTCCTCGAAAATAATTTTATAAAGATGTTGAATATATTTTATATTACACGTGTTAATGTTATTAAAAAAATGGGGTAACTCATAAATATATGGTTGGATTATAATTATGGGACCGCGGTTGTGTTCAGAATGTGGTTTTTACCCTAGGTGCGACAAAAAATGAGTTGGTGAAGGAAGTTCGGACCCCTCACTCATATGTGGTGCATTTAATGATTGAAGTAATTAATTATTTAAATAATTAGTTTATTTTTAGTGCAGTGGATAATTATAAATATGTATGTCCTTGTAAAACCTTTCCAAGGATATTCTTATATTTTTTATAATTACCTGTGAGAGTTATCCACCACCTTCTATTGGAGGATCCTGATGAAACCTTGGAATCGAGCAGCTCATGACACAATGAATGAAAAGGATCGTCCCAAATCATTGGTGAATGTTTTATTCATTCGTAATCAATTTTAAATTGATGTGGGACTCATCAATTATTTTTTCACCCCATTTTTTTAGAATATTGATCATGATTGATTCCCATTATTTGATTTATTTTAATTTGGCCCTCTATGTGTTCCCACGTACCGAAATCTATGTTTATTTCTTATTTTTTCTAAAAAAGAATATATTTTTTCCACAATATCTTGAACTATGACATTTAGATATTGGTATATGGTTCTTTTCTCCCTTACTCATTCATGTTCTTCACCTTTTGGATCCTCATGGTACCTAGTTTGACATTACTAGTTTGGTACCGAGTAAGATTGAACACCCATATTCACATCAAATCAATGAAACAACAATAGATAAATGAAACGGATGCATAACTAGGATGATTGTGTTTTTGTAAGACCGTTTTGATGAATGTGTCCTGGTAAATCAACCACAGAAGATCTCAGGCATCCAGCAGTACACATGATTACATGAATTGATTGTATATTGGTTTCCTACCATCGGAGGGATGAAAACAATAAATTCAGACCATATTAGACATTCAAAAGAATATTAGGGGTGGTATATATGTTGACTCATGGTGAAACAAAAAAATATACTGTGTGGTATTTGGATCTAAATTTCTGTGAAATTATTGACTACAAACCAGGTTCAATGAATAACACACGGCATATAGCACCTCCTATAGTGGTTTCTATGGTTTTTGGAAAAATTAAAGATGAAATGGAGTGTAGTTTCTACTACCGTCTATGTCCCCCCTTCTCAATTGGATTACATGTGTAGTGGGATACACTGATAGGAACTCGTGTGGAAGTACACGACATCAAATACACCCTATTGTACTTTTGTACACATACATGGAAAGCATGACATGACCCAAGTCCCTATTATCCATAACATGGCATGTAACACACCTACAAGACATGTACTACTACATGGGAAGGAGTCATATGTCATCTTGGCACATGGCCAGTTTCTGGAGAAGGACAACAAGTCATGTACCCCTTTATCTCTTCTAAGATAAACTCTAACACTTGTATCTCCTTATTAAAAACTCATATTTTGGATCTCAAGTAACATGTCCTGAGTTTTTTACACATAAAATGTGATAGATCCCTCATTTGTTGATTTTTTTAAATGATGTGGAATGTTCTGAGCATAGAGCCTTCTTAGATGATGCTCGATGAGAGCAGTGATTAAGAAGGGTCAACAAATGCTCACTCCCAAGTGACACCTTTCATCTAGGTTGGGAATGGGTCATTAATGAAGTATATAGTGAATCCCTTGAGTTGGTCTAATAATGGGTCCTTAGTAAAATCTTGAGTGGAACCCTCTAGATGGGTTGATCATGGTTCCTCGATGACTATTACTGAGCAACCCTCTAGCTTGGCTGAGGATGGGTCTTCAGCTTTTTGAGTGGAACCCTCTTGTGGGGTAGAAAATGAGTCCTCTAATACCAAGAGTGTAACCCTCCATCTCTGATGTGAATGATCCCTCATCCAATAATATGGAATCCACATATTCTACGAGTTCAATGGTCCTCTACCTAGAAATTGTGTCCCTCGACTAAGGGGCATTGTAATGAGATGTAGTTTGGTGTATCTTTGGACCCATGATATAGAGGAATTATTTCGCCAACAAGATGTGTTTTTGAGACACCACCAAAACTATACGGGAAAGTTAGTTCCACCCAAAGTAGAGAGTATCAATGTGTGATGAATGTGTTCTTTAGACTAGTGTGTTCGTGGAAGACACATGAGGTGTTTGGAACCATTTATGAACATTTGGATCTATTGGATACTATTAAATTTGGGTTGATTTAGGGAATTTAAATCCATCTACTCTATCATTGGGGTCTATTTTAACTGAGAATATATATATATACTTCCTCTATATCCACAACTTGGATTTGGTTACTCTCCTTCTAGGAGACTCAATGACATGTAAGGTATGCCAAATGCTTTATGCATTTATCTTCAAATGGTTTAATGAGTCTAATATTATACTATAGCTGTAAAGGCTCTATGGGTAGTTTATCCAGTCACTATGTTTATCCCCTTACACTTGGATTATATTAATTTCAATCTTTTTAGGTTTATTTTCACTCTTTCAGTTTACCTTGTGATATCTTCTATATTTATCTTCCTATTGTATATCTAACTTATCCCCCTCATCTTTTGTGGAATACTATCCAATATGTATATACTCACCCATGCATGGGTTTCCCCCTAGATTTCATTACTTATATAGATGAATGTTAGGCTGATCATGACTACAAATAAGCTTAGGGATACTAGGTGCTTGGACCTCATATAGTGGTCATATCTTGGATTTGGAGCAGGTTGCTTTCATCTATTTTCTTTTGTGAGTCTCAATCAGGTTGGGACACATTTCTAGTAGGGTGTGTATATTTTCCTTTTACTTTTAATATTATTCTAAAATACATTTTTACCATCTCATAGTTTCTGCATTTTGGGGTTATTTTATAGATTTTTTTCATATTTTACATTTTCCCTCTACACTTTTTCAACGATAGAGATTTGTGTGTGTACATGTACTTAGGAAAAGGCCTCCCCGGGATAGTTTTTCGTTCAATGCTTATCGCCAACACCTGGCTTATTGAGGCAGTCTTGGGGTAGTTGTGACTCGATCACTAGTTGGGATTGGGTCGTGAAATATTGGTAACATACAATGTTCATATCTTGAGACATTTTTTGGATGTATCCCCGTAAAGAGGATTGTTCGAGTTTTGGGTAATAGTGTTGATGTTTCTCAACTGTGGCTCTCAAAATAGAGAATCCAGTGATGATACGGTGGCTTATTTATTCAATCACCAGGACCATGAATACATACTTGTTGAATCGACATTCCAAGGTTTTTTTGCTGGGATAAATTTTACATACACCATATTGGATTAATTCTTTTACTTTCATTATTGATTCAGATCCCCATTATTTTGATATATATACATATATATTCATATGACCATGAAACTCCTTTATAAATTTCAAGATGGCTCCAGGATGACAACCAACCTAGATACTAGCTTTGGTTCATGGAAACAACCCTATAAGAAATAAGGATCCAACTCATAGTCCATGGTATGATCCCCTTATTCCAGATGTCAAGGTAGTAGCACCTCCCCTTTCAATCACGAAATTCTTCCATTATAGTTTCATGATATTTCATGTAGGATTAGCACACTCCTCAAGTACTAGAAACAGTGACCACTCACGTTCTTTGGAAATATATATCCTCTAACAGCAGAGTATTCAATAGAGTATGTTGTCCATATCTTGAGGCTTGTTCAAACACCAGAGTATCAAGTGGTGGCAGTGGAAACCATCATTTTTCATGGAGAAACTAGGCACTAGGAGAGTCTTATTACATATATGGATAATGACTCGACACTATTGTGGATTTACATTATGTAGTTGTTTCTTGAGTAGTATTTTCCCACTATCATATGGCCAAACAATATCATGTAGCTTCAAGAGATTAATTATGGAGGGATTATAGTGATATAGTATGTGGTGTGGTTTACAGACCTTGTTCATCACTCTATTTTTGTGATACCAAATTTCTAATTTTGGGCATCAATGTTTGAGAAGGGACTCTTCAGAGAGATCTAAGACAGTGTTTTACAATTATGCATCCCCACCTATATCTATGTACTGGAGATGGAACTAGTGACATATATAATTCTTTTTGTAGGGAGGAAGATAGTTGGAGCTAGCAGTGCATGACACAAAGCTGAGTCATCTATTGCAGATAGTAGATGTTTTGTGCTTGGATATTGGAAAAGGAGATCCTTGCATGATTAGACTCATGTGTGTTGTCAAAGGAAGTGTAAAGGACCAGAGCATCCCAAAGATTGGATGTGATTTACATGTGATGGGTGAACTCACATGGAATTGGACTGCTTTACCAGATGTGGTGAGAAACACATGCAGATAGATTATATATCTTCTTTGTAGAGGTAGCACCATGATCAGGGATCTCAGAAGCATAGACATGGTAGTCCCCATGGAGGTAGTGCTTCAAGATGAGGAATATTATAATTGGGTTGTGGATTCCATCATGATATCCTTCCCACAAAAGCACTATGTTCCCCATGCCACGCTCAAGGATCTAGTAGATGGGGCCACTGAGATATACATTCTTTGGATGTTTATAATGTTGCTTTGCATGAGATGATAATAGGTTTCATAGGAGTTTATTCTACCTTTTCTTCCGTACTAGTAGACATTGGGTTCATTAATTCTTTTATATTCATACTTCTTATGTGAGAGATTGAACTCCCATTTGAGTTGGCATTACAACACTTCATCTTGAGGATTCTGCAGATTTCACTTCTTTTATATCATTCATTTTTTGGAAGTGAGAGCTATCGCTTGGAGTGGAGAGGTTCAAGTGGGAACTTTTCTTCATCACTATGGAACCCTTTGATGTCATATTTGGTATTGATTGGATTTCCATGTTCCAACCCAAGATATAGTATCAATGAATAAAATTAAGGTGCCTATATGATGATGGGATGAGATTACCCTTTTTTGGTGAGTGAAATATCATGGAAGAGAAAGTTATTTCTATAAGAAAGAGGCTTTATCCCATAACCCATTAGATTAATAGTATATCCCTGGGTGAAATAGGCTCTTTAGGCAACTAGATTCCTTCCATTCTAAAGGATTACATGGATATATTCCTTGGGGATGTTACGGGACTACAACTGAGGTAGGAAATAGAGTTTCAAATTTACATTCATCCCAAAACCACTATATTTTCTTCTTTATAGTATCAGATGGTAGCTACTGAGATAAGGGAGCTAAGATTTCATTTAGAGGACATTCATGGGAATGGTTTCATCAGACCCATTGTTCCCCCCTAGGCAGCTTAAGTCATGTTCTTGATAAAGGATACTGAGAGAATATAGTTTAAGTGGATTATCATTGGCTGAACCAATCTTGAATAAAAAAAAGTACCCATTGACAAGTATTGAAGACCTTTTTATTCAGTTACAAGGCATGATATGGTTCTTGATGATCGATCTTTGGTCCAACTACCATCATTTGAGGGTTTTTGAGGCTGATATTTCAATTTATTCATTCTTATGTCATTATGAACATTATGTGTTCCTAGTGATGCCCTTTGGTATGACTTAATCCACTACCTTGTTTATGGCTTTGATGAACCAAAATTTCTATCCATACATGAGCCATTTTTAGTATTCATCCTTGATGACATACTTGTCTACTCTACAAAAGATGAAGATCATGTATAGTTTTTGATGATGATCCAAGACTATCTTCTAGGGAATATTTTTTATGGTTCTCTATTGATGTATGAGTTCTGGATACATGATGTTCACTTTACGGGGAATGTCATAGCTATGCATAGTTTATCCATTGATAAATAAAATATCGAATTTGTTCTTTCTTGGGAGCCACCCAAAAATGCATCAGAGGTGTGGATGTTTGATGCCTTGCGAGGGTATTATAAGAGGTTTGGGATAGACTTTTCTAGAATAATAGAACCTTTGATCAGCCTAATGTGGATAGGACCTTCGTTTACCTCATATGAGTAGTTATAGATGTCCATTGAGGAGTTAAGGGATATCCTGATGAGTTCTACAATAGTGAGACTACCATGGGAGGTTGTGGATTTAACAGTGTTTTGTAATTCATCAGGATCAAGCTCAATTGCGTGTTGATGCGGTAAAATATATTTATCACTTGCGGGTTGATGCAATTGATACCCCCCAAGAAGAACTATAAAACTCATGACCTAGTCCTGGAAGCAGTTTTTGTGAGGATTCAGAGGAACTACCTTACAGGGGAGTACCTTATGGTATACTCAGACAACCGGAGACTTTTGTACGTCTTGACATCGAGATACCTAAACATGAGATAGCGATGCTAGTTGGTGTTTCTATAAGCCTACTACTTCAATATAGTATATACTCTAGGGAAGGAAAATATTTTAGTAGATTTACATAGCAGGAGGCCCCAGTCTCTCTTAGTGTAAGAATATTTAGAGTAGTTAGCTTCTCTATAGCTGACTTTGGCGGAGTAGGATGGTAAATCATTTCTTCAAAAGATCATGTTGACTCCTTCACTTATTGAGCATTTGAGAGAGTCCCATTTTGGAGACATCCACTGTGAGGTCTTATGTTATCAGATGCCTATATGAGACTCACTATATGGGTATTTGAAAGAGGGAGTCATGACATCTTATTCCAAGGGGGAATAGTGGATCCATTCACATTGTTGGAGGAGGTGATATGGAAGTTACATACTTCTCCTATAGTTGTACATATTGATGTGGGGAATATGTACCAAGATCCATAGTGGTAGTTTTTTTGTCCGACATGAGGCAAGTCATAATAGATTTAGTATATTGATTTCTCACCAATCATCAGGTGAAATATGAGAACAATGGTTTGATAGTTTTTTGTATCCCCTTGAGTTCCAAGATTTGAAATGGGATGGAATATCTATAGACATTATCATAGGGATTCTGTGAACATAGAACAACACTGACACCATCTATGTTATAGTTTAGTGAAACATGAATTTGGAAGACTTATTTACTATCAGGGAGAAGTGTTCAATGAAGTGTTTGTAAAAAGTGTACGTATGGGAGATCATTATCCTTCCCTATGTTCCCTCAATGAATGACACTATCCATGATGTGTTATTTATGTCAGTATTTTTTAGAGGCCTATAGGAGGTATTTGGGACCAAGATGTGGATGATTACAATGTTTCACCCCCATATCGATAGTCAAAATGAGTACATTATCATGGTGTTAGCTGATATTCCAAGGGCATGCTTGTTAGCCTTCACTAGGAGCTGGGAATATTACCATCCTCTGGTGGAATTAGAATAAAAAAATAGATACAAAAATTCCATTTTCATGGATCCTTTCAAGACCTATACTATATAACAAACAGTTCATCGTTGTTATGGAAAGGGAATGGTGAGTTATCTCCTGTGGGCCAAGAAATGGTGTAGGATACAATAGAAAATCTCTAGGCCATCCATGACCAGATGAAGATTTTCTAGAGAAGATAGAAATATTACAAGGATCATCGTCATATTCCCTTGGAGTTCAAGAAGGAAGACCGAATTTAGTTACATTTCTCCCCATGACTAGGATTGTGGAGGTTCAAATAGGGGAAAATTATCCATGTGTTTCATTGCACTGTTCAAGATCATGTAGAGAGTTAGAGTGGTGGCATGGGATGCACGACTTCTTCCACATGTCGCATCTGGGGAAATATGTTCATGACCCTATGGAAGACCTTCATTGGGATGAGGTAGAAATTTTGTATGGAGAAAACTATTTAGAGAACCCAGTGGTGTTCGAGGATTGACAGGAGAAAATCATGCATAGACAGACCATCCATTTGGTTCGCATACTATGGTAGCATGGAAACATGTAAGAGATTTACTGGGAGAAGGAGATCCAATTACGGTCTTAGTATCCTGATTTGTTTAAAATGTTTTTATTTTCAAGGATGAAATTATTGAAGGAGTTAATGATGAAGAGACCTATTTTTTTACCTTGTTAGACTATGAAATATTTCTATATATACTTCCAAAACTATACAATGAGATGGTGTGTGATTCTGAGGGTGGGGGTTCCTAAAATTAAGTTTATTAATATATTTAATATTTTTAATATTTTTTCAATTGAATATTCATAAAGAAAATGGTATATATCAAAATAGATATTTGGGATATGAATCTAGGACCACAGTTCTTTCTAGAACATGTTTTTAACCTAGGCGTGACATAAAATTAGTTAGCCTAGGACATTTAAATCCATATCTCATTGGCATTGAATTTAAATAATAAATTATATATTTATTTATTTCATTATTTCATTTTCAATGAAAATTATGAGTCTATAAATTTATATCCATAGAAAACCTTCCTAGGTTTTCCTCATAATTTCAAGAATCATCGGTGAGAGATCTCCTCCTCCTTCTATTCAGAGCTCATGACAAAACCCTAGAATCGAGATGATCAGGGCGCATCAAATGCATCAACTCCTAAAAAATCAGGTTGAATGCGTTTATTATCATTTCTTTATCCATAATAGCGGTAGGACTCATAAACTGTGGTTTTTTCCATTTTCATTAATAGATTAGGCATAATCAATCACCTTTCTTTGATCAGTGTTAATTTAAGCCTCTTCATGTTCCCATATAGTAAAAGAAAGCATTATTTCATTCGTTTTATAATCTAGAATACATGTTATTGGTCATTGGAATGAAGATCCTCCAATATTGTTTAAACAATGGTTTATGGTTCTTTTCTTCATAACTTCTTCTCTTTCATCACCGTTTGGATGACCACGGTTCCATGTTCGTCATTGATGGATGCTACTGAGCCCAATCGGGACCCCAGATTCCTGGAAAATCAAAGAAACTATAGATCAATTAATAATACACATCAATTTGATGATTTTATGTTCCAGAGGATAATTTTGATGAATGGATCATGAGAAATCAATTGAAGAAGATCTAGGATGTGTAGTGGTGTGCGGGGTTGTACAAACTCGATCAGATATTGGTTTCCAACCACCAAAGAGATAGAAATAGTAGATCCATAATATATTTGAAAATCATGAGAATATTTAGTGTGAGATATATGGAGAAACTATGTGAAATGATAAAATATATAGCATGGATATTGGATATAGATTTCGATGAAAATCCTGACAATAATTCATCTTCAATGAAGAACACACTATGTGTAGCCCCTCTCACACTGGCTGGTAGGGTTTGCAAAAAACATATGACATAGAGTACAGTCCATCCTTCATGTTGTGTAATCCCCCTTATCAGTTTTATAATCCATGTGAAAGTCACATGGGTGGGAACCCATATGAAAGTCACATGGGTGGGAACCCATGTGAAAGTACATGGGGCCAAGTACATTATAATGTACTCTAGTACTAGGACACAGTGAGTAGGAAAAGACCCCAGTCTCAATTAACCCAGAAACACTGTCTAGTCCCCCTACACAGTTTTTTTACTACATAGGATTGAACTGTGTTTCAGCTAGAGACACAGTCATGTTGTGCAGTGAGACCACATGTCTTGTGGTTCCCCTCACACATACCCCTTGAGCTCTTCTAGTCTAACTTCAAACATTTCTATATACTTCATGTGAACTCAGATTTTGGTCATGATAGGACTATCCTGATTGTTTTTTAATTTAGATCATGATGGTTCCATCAGTTTTGGATTTCAAGATTATATGTGAAACGTTCTTAGTTGTGAAACCTTCTAAGGTGATTCTTGAAGACAGCAGTGATCAGGTAGGATGAGCAGATGCTTACTCCTTAGTGACACCCCCCAGCTGGGATGGGAATGAGTTTCGGATGACATATAGAGTGGAACACTCCATTTAGGCTCATAAGGGTCCTCTAAAGACTCATGAGTGGAACCCTCTAGCTAGGATAGACATGGGTTATCGATGACTATTAGAGTGGAACCCTCTAGCTGGGATAGGAATGGGTCCTCTACATTTTGGGTGGAACCCTCCTAGGGGAAGGGCATGGGTCCTTGATTATGAATAAAAATTGGAATGCATCATCAAGATGGAATAATATGGTTCAGTAATCCAATTTATGACCCATCTATATGAGTCAAGAAAAAGGATCTATTTGAAGAATACCATTTTTCATCATTCCCTTTTCATCGTGGAATTATGAATATGTTTAGATATATGAAAATGTATTTATTGTGGGAAAACATAAAAACATATGATAAAGAGTATGTATATCAGTTCGTAGTTTATCTTCATGTTAATTATGAGAGCTAGATGTCTATAGAGATGTTACAACCACTACCTATACCAGAATAGAAATTGGAATTCATCACCATGGATTTCATCATTAGACTCCCCAAAACATCAAAATACCATAATTTTATTTGGATTGTACATGATCCCATTGTAAAATAATCACATAATATTTCATTTCTAGAAAATATCTCTCTGGATCAAAATTTCTAGTATATAAATTTATGAAGTAGTAAGATTGAATGGAGTACCACATTTTATCAGATCTGATTGAGATCCATGTTTTACCTATATGTTTTGGTGATTTGTTCATCAGTATCTTGATATATATTTGATATTCAATAGTGCATATAAAATTCAAACATATTAAATATATAATATAATTATTTAAACCCTAAAGTATATGCTAATATATTATTATATGGATTTCAAAAAGTTATTGGATCAAGTTGTTCCTCTGGTGGAGATTATTACAATAATAGATTTTACTTGGGCATTTATATTGATCCTTAGAAATCCCTCTATGGAAGGAGGTTCATCACTGAAAAATGTTGGGATGAATTTTGAGGAATAAGGCTCTTGGTGTAAGGATGTATAATTTAATATTACATATAATAGTTACTTTAGAAAAGAACTAAAGTTATTATATTCTAAGAGATCTTTTAGCTTTAGACTTTTAAATTGTTATGGTATAACTATTACATAAATTCCATTTTTCCCAAAGTGGATACTAATTATTAGTGTCCATTTTACCCATTATATAAAAAACATTAATATAAAATGAGAATATGATTCATGAAAAATTATCATGACTTCAACATAACTTATTCATTTTCTTTAAAAATCCATAAAAAACCATAAAATAAATTTTAAAAAATTATATCAGAACAAAAAAGGTTCAGTAAGTGAAACAAGGAAACAATATCTTCTACTCCAGTGAAAAGAAGAAATATCTATGAAAAACGTTGGATAAAAAAATTATTAAAAAATAAATTAATCTTCATTTAAAAATATCAGTATCCTACCTCTTTATATCAAATTATTTCTATGAAAACTCATTAGCATGAATGGAATATAATGTAGTTTCCATGGGACATCATAATATTAAAACTCATTAAAAACCATTACACATTGTATAACCATATGGAAAGAATCTAATACAATTATCCAGATCACATGATCATTAAACAATTCAAATTAGCACTATCTGGGTGCACCTGTGTTTTATATTATAATGCATTCACCTAGTGTTTTCTGGGCGCACCCATTATATAATCTATATTGGTTTCTCACGTTAGATATAATAGGGATCAAAACGTCTCAAACAATTTACGAGGACCATAACATGAATAAAACCCTTTAAAAAATATTTCTATACCATGTATAAAATATTTACATATTCAAAAAATATTGGTCCTTCATAAAACCCCATATTCAATACCAAAATACCTAGAAAAAGGAAATGAGGTTTAGTCTTTAAAGAAAATGCAAGAGGTTATAGAGGAATGCAAACATGAAATAATGGTTATGGTGGTGGTAAAATTATTTGACTCCATATAAGTTAAAAGGAAATTTCCTTTTTTTTTGTGAAAAAATTCAAACATTATGTATAAATATTCCTTTTCCAATCAATTAAAAGAAAGTGCATGAAAATCATTTATTAAAAAATAAAAACTACACACATAATGATGAAAAAAATTTCTTTGAAATGAATTATGGAAACATAATGAAACGATAATTTAATTACGGATAATGATTGGGGAATGTTTTATTCATTTTGTATATAAAAAAATATACATTCCTTTTAACCTTTGTAAAAAGAGTTGACAGAGGAATTTTAAAAGAGGATTTTGAAATGAAAATCTCTTACATTGAGTCTCACTCATCAGGTATGCTTGTTATCTTACTAAATGAAAACAATTATATATTTTATACTTTTTTAAGAACTATTTTTATGTTTAATAATCCTTTATTTCATTCAATACCATTTAATATAAAATTACATAATCAATTAAATTCACATCAAAAGTTTTGTTGATATTTAGCTTATATGTTTGAAATGACAGTGTTAGGTTGTCTATGGAAAATTAGTTCATTATTTAATCATATCAATAATAATAATCATGATGAAATTATAATGTTTATTAAAAATAAACTTTTAAATCCAAACATTAAATATGTATATGAATAATGAACTACTTTACATTCATGGATATGGAAGGTCGTGTGTATGAAAGTGTAACATTTCCATTTTTTCAATGATAATTAAGAAATGATGGTAAGTATTATTTGTAAATTAAAAATTATTATAATATCAGAAATATAATATTACTAATTTAAATATACTTATATAAACCATCCATTGATTTGGTGTTGGAAAACGAATCACATCGCTTCAGGGATGTGGTAGCCTACACGTATACACGAACAACAATATCATTTTTCAGTGAATAGAATGGTAAAAAGTTAAATGATATACTATATTTTATAATGTAAAATATGTAATCTATTTAATATGTAATAATTTTTTACATCCTTATAATCCCATCATTAGAGATGGTGTTGGAATATTAATGGATCGGTTCGTGAGGCAGTAGTCAGACGTACACATAAACGATGGTTTCATTTCCCTTTTGATGGAAGAAGATTTTGATAGAGGTTATGATATTAGTGTTATAACATTTACGTATTTTTAATATATATTTTTTATTAATTTATAATATTTTATGTATTTTTATGTATTTTTAAGAAGAAATAAAATATAAATGATCGATTAAAAATGGAACATTTTCTTCGATCAACTTCATTTTCTTAACAACTTAAAACCACTAAGAAAGGTGTTATGTCAAACCCAGGACATATATATTTAGGTTAGATATTAAAATAATATAATTTGATAGGGATATTTCACACAATATGTGTTATTATGTGTTAATAAAATAGAAAAATGGGTTGTCTTTTCTAAGAGAGGGTATGGGTTCTCTTGGAATTCCATAAAATATTTAATTAATATAAATTGATTTTCAATTAATTTTTTTTTAAAACTAGTTTTTTTAATATAATATTTATTAGTATAGATAAACTCATTCAATATTATTTTTAAATGTTTTTTCCCGCATTTACCCTTTTTATTTGGTTTTAACCCCCATTAACCCCTTTCACTCTTATGACGACAATATGGGTGTTTACTCTTTTCTTCTAAATATATTTACAATAAATAGATAAAAGGACTGTAAGTGGGCCATATTTTATATAATAAACTATATAATAAACACTAGGTTGAATTTATGATTTTTTATGAATTTTATATCATATAATAAAATATCAGATATTCTAATATATCATTATTGTCAACTTTTAGAACTATTAATTGCTTTGATTTTAATAACATCAATATAATCTATAAAAATCAAACAAAATATTTCAATACATATCTTTCAAGACATTTTATTCAATAAAATTATTGTATATCACATATAATCTAAAAATCAATTACTTTTAATAATTTTAATATCATTAATTTTATTTTTCCATTAATTTTATAATAATCGTGACATCGTTGTGTAAATATTTGAGGTAATTATATAATCAATAAAATTTATAAAAAACCACGTTAATGATAACTATTTATATTTAAATTTAAAATTTACGACATAAAATATTATTTGGTTAAGCATACTCTAAAAATATTATATTAATTAAAAATAAGAATGTGATGTATTATAAATTTATTTAAATAAATTTTTTATAAAGGTTATAATTAGACCGAAATGAATGAAAGTCAATATAAATAAATTTTAGAAGAGTATGGAATAAATAAACTAATAAAATAAACTTATTTTAAATCTTAGTTTCATTTTTTAGTCCTTATTATTTTTTTTCATTATTTACTTTATTTACCATTTACCTTGGTCACAAAAGGACTATGGTTACAATTCAAATTGATAGAAAATAATAAAAGAAAATTTACCATTTTTAGACCCATTAATTCCAAATTTAGAAGACATTTTTTAGAATTAAAATCCTCGAAATTTAATAATTTAATTTAAAATCAAACCTACAAAAGGAGACCAAAAACGTGTTTTCATAAAAATGGCCATTTAAAATATAAAATCTTTCATTGATATATTAATGTCTAAAATCATTTTTAAAAACCATAAATATACGATTAAAAGTAACTAATGAAAATCTAAAAATAATCCAAAATATATTTTAACTTTTTAAATACATTAAATTGAAATATAATTTTCAATAAAAACTTTATTTTTTAGAAAATTCTCATCAGCTCATCCTAAGAAAATTTTTACATGATGAATTAAAAATGAAATAAATTTTTTCAACTAGATTTTAAAAAATTCTAAATAATCATTATTATGTTCACTCATAAAATGAATAAAAACCCAACTTTTGAAGAAAATTAATTTTTCAAGACTAAAGTGACTTTACTAAAAAATGATAGCTTATATACAAAGCATTAACTAATACATTAAAAATGACTAAGACTATTATATATATATATATATATATATCATAATGTTGTTATTACTATTCATTCTCACCAAGATAATGACTAGGCTTTGACCATTATAATTAAATAAAAATAACTCATTCTTCTATTAAGCTCGGAGTTGCAAATATTATATGCTATTAAAAATAATATTTCCTTGTAAAAAATATCAGGAAATAGAATTCTCCCACCCCCACCAACTATTTATAAATATCACCTTTACAATTTTAATTCCGGATTGATAACTAGGGTATTGATTCTAATATACCTTTTTTGAAAACTCACATCATAATAAACATCAATAAAACATCCTCTTGAAAAGGGGGGAATGGGTAAAGAGGTTATCTTGAATAAAACATAGTAGGTTCCTATCACCACCTAACCCATGTGAGTACTCAAGCTATAACTGACTAGAGCATTCCTCTATTGCCCAAGGGATAGCGACTAACTCCAAAGCCATAAATAAATTGGTTAAAATATTTCTTATGTACCTGTACACAAACTCACATAGGCATCCCGATAAAAAATTGTAGATGGAGTAAAAGTAATGAAGAAAAATTATAAAGGAACAACCATGAATGAAAAACTCTAAAAATTACAAGAGTTCAATAGTACAAACATACAATTAAATGAATAAATACATGACCTAGCAGAAATATGGCCCAATCAGAAAAAACAAGAATGTAAAATATTGAGACTGTTGAGCTTCTGATCTCCATGTCATGACCAACATACGTGGTCGAAAGTACCATGTATTCCTAATATCCTCTATAGTCAACGTTTACCAATCCATTATACATAGAATACAAAAAAATTGGGGGAAATTCACATGAATGGGTTAGTGTATACATGCCTAGTAGGATGACCTAAAATCAAAAGGAGGTGAATTGTGAGATAAAACATGAATATAAAGATAGTAGATAGTAAACATTATGCGGTGAAAGATGAAAACTCAACCCAAACATAGAGAGAGATAGAGAGAGTGTGTAACGTCCTATAAGCACAATGGGATCAACATGGTTTGTATATGGACTACATGTTGAGTCTTTTCCACCAATATAATGAGATTAAAATCATCCAACCATGAGAAACTAAACATAGAAATCATGTGGCATACCCCACACTTCTTCTAAACCTATGGTAGGAGAGTAATCAATTAAAAAGTTATGGATATAGATTGGAGTATATATATGCTCAATCGAAAGAAACCCAAATGAGAGGGTTATAGGATCTCCATCTCATAGTATTACCTAATAAAAAGAGTTATTAAAACTTCCAAAAGTCCAATGAAATTCCCCAGTATCTCATGGATGTTCCAAGAAGTAAATGTGTGAAGGCCCATGCCTCGCCACTACACTGCACAACCGAGGGGGTACAAACTCCATGTCGAGGACATGTTTCCTAGTGTGTTAAGGGTTTCCACTCATTATGTATTCCTACAAGACCCAATACCTTTCCAATGGGGGGGGGGCTCCATGGTATTGTCACAATGACTATATCCTTATCTGATTCGGGGGATCCACCTAGTAGGCATAGGACCCGAACCCTAACTGATGTGGGTTTTGAATCTATAGGTCAGGGACCCACACCATGGTCTGATAGGGGGTTCTAATCTACAAATCGGGGGTCCATTCCATATCTAATACATGGTTGGACTCAAAATAAGCTATAGAGGACCCATGCCCAAGCTGATGGTGGATTCCACTCTATATGTTGGGTACCGATGCCCTAGTGTGACTAGGCGGTTCATATATGGTCATTGACAAACCACACCATATCTTATAGGGGGTTTTACTTGAAAGTAGCTACAGAGGATTACCACCAATGATGATGGGGGTTATATTTTATAGGCTGGGGACCTGCATTTAATGTGTTATGGGGGTTCATTCTGATCATCGAGGTCTCACACCTTATCAGATTTGGGGTTTTACTCAATAATATATATAGTGGATCCACTCCCAATTAAATGAGAGGTCCAATATATAGTAATCTTTTGGTTATTATGCCTTATCACTATTGTCACTAGGGATCACCTTGAAAATAACTATGCTCAGAACATTCCACATCATACCTCAAAATCCACACTGGTGGGATACGTCACTTTCTATGTGGAAATAGACTCAGTATGGTCCACTCGCGGGACAAAATATGATATCAAATGATGGATATAAGAAAAGATGATGTCTCTTAAAAAGTAACTAATGGGTACATGACTTGTGAGGGGACCCACACGTCATGTCGTGCCACTCCATCATCTGGTTATGTCCTTGTTGGTACATAGCTCACAAATTTTATTGATTTACATGGTGTGTTTGGGATATATACGGCATGACCATGCGACGTAGTGTCCCTCCCTTGTTCTTGGACATCCTCATGTAACCATCCCATGTCTGTATACTTTACCTCATGTCTGTGTATCCATGTCATGCCTCTGTACTCTAGTGCACGGTCATGTGCCTGGCTGTGTACCCTCACATGGGGTCCTGCATATTTTATCCACCACATGGCTCATCCACCTAAGTTCAAGGTAAATTTCATGTAGGATAACTACCCATCTTGTAATATTTATGAATTCTTGACACCCTATCTACCATATCTTATGGGCTACAAGCCATGTGATCATACCAGTATATGGTGTGTAGTTGGGATTTTCAATGTTTCCAAGATCTAAATTCCACACCTAGAAAACAACTTTTCATCTTTGATTCAAGATACAAATTAATAATTATTTCCACTTTTTCTTTTTTGATCTAGCATCGGCCGATATATTCTGGCCCTTTGGTGGATGAAAAAAACTGGTTTGATTCTGTGTGAACCAGTACACATCGCATGACTCAAATCTTTCCAACATTGATGACTTGGTCAATGATAATTGAAATAATATTCCAAAACCCATAAACATTCCAAATATGTACCAGTTTCATTGAACCATTCCTCACTCATTTCATAATGATTTTAGGGGTCCAATTTGGCTCACTATTGCGTAAAAACATTTAACTGAGACTACAAGGTAAAACATGTGAACAATGAAAATAAATTGAGGGATAAAATAACAATGAAAAATGTTTAGATATATTTTCCAGAATTATTGGAAATCAATAAAAAACTATGATAATTAGGGTTAGAAACACAAAATATTAACCAATTTAATCGGTACACATGTGCAAGCTCAATCCACAAATGGAATAGATCAATATAATGGATTTATTTTATTAATTAATTTGTTAAAAATTATCATAAACCACAAATTTAAGAGTCTTACCCGGATATTGGATATTTCTACATCAAAGAAAAAAATTCAAGGATGTTTATATGTTTGTTATGCTCTGGTATTCCCTAATTATGTTTTTATGGAAATATAAATATAAATATTTCAATGTATTATCAAGAAGAAAATGTTTCTCTACACATGTACATCCTTCAATATTTTCATTACCAAAAAGAAACACTAATGAAAAAACTCTCCATATGGAGCCTTCATCTAGAACTCCCAATCCTAAGAACTCTCATTCATGTTGTTTTCAAACCACAAAACATGAAATAAGTGGCTGTTTTCCCCACAGATGGTCCTCTACTATCAATCCTCAATCTCTACTAGTTTCTTAACAATTTTGGATCTATCCTCGATTTCCAGGTCACCCAAATTTATGAAACTCATGGGGTCATGCATGTATCTCCTCAAGTACTACATGTGTAAGATGTTGTGAAAATACTCTAGATATGGGGGTAGGATGAGGCCATAAGTAACATCACTAAACCATATTCTATATCCTGAATGGCCTAATAAACCTCATAGATCTCATGGACCCTTGTCCAAACCTCCACAATCATCATCATAGGTAGAATCTATGAAAAACTTGGTCCCCCAACTCAAACTCCATTGGACTACAAGAAAAATCTTTCTAATATTTATTCCTCCTTTGAGTCATCATCATAGGATCACAAAATAATTGGATATTATTCATTGTCACATACACTATATCTACACCCAAAAGAAATATTTCAGCGATCTATGTCCAACAAAAGGGTGACCTAGAAGGTCTTCTATACAAGGCCTCATAATGTTTCATGCTAATGGTAGAGTGGTATTTTTTGGTGTATGAAAACTCTATGAAGGGAAAGTGATATTCCCAGCTCTAGCTGAAGCCTAACACACAAGACCTCATCATATCCTCCATCCCCATGGTAGTGTGCTCAGGCTACCCATCTATTGGGTGGTGAAAGGATTCACTCATCCTCATTTAGGTCCCTAATATCTTCTGAAGTCCACTCCAAAATAATGATGTCAAATACACATCACGATCTAATACAATCATCAAGGGAACCTCATAAAGCTGAAAACCTACCATATGTACAAATATCACAAAATATCCACTAAAAATTACGCTCTGTTAGTAAGTAATTTTACCAATTTCATGAGTTATTTAATTATCATATACATGAAACCATGAAACATCCATTTTCATGGAATCCATTTATCAATGTCCATGGATATGCTATCCCATTTTCTCTTCGGGATTTTGTGGGGCTGTAAAAAATGTGCCGAAACATGGTGTTCATCTTTCTCCTACCAATATGTGAGGCACTGAGATATGGGCTCAACTAAGCTGTATCTCATGTCATACCACCAAAACTAACATTTAAAGTCTCTTTGAATCTTCTCTAAATCAAGATTTATAACTAGGGGAGATGTGTGGAACTCTCGTATCACCTTCTCCCTCACTATGATCGGGACCCCCCATCCATCCCTAGAAAAGGATGATGTGATTCCCTCATTCATAATATCAATTTGGTGAATCCCTCTAGTATATCTAGTCATGTAATACCTCCCAGTTGATTTATCCCAATAGGGACTCTCTCTTACACTCGAGAAGTGGAAGAGTCAACACCATCAACTACTGAAACGTTAAACCCTCCATCTCCACTAGGGTTAACTATAGGTAGGAAAACATTATTGAAGCCTCTTGAACCAAGTGATCCTATGACATCCTACTAAGGTAATCATCTAATATGTTTCCCTTATAAGGGGTATGGTCTATCATAAATCTATAGTCCTAAAGGAACTCAAACCAATGCTACTGTCTTAGGTTCAAGTCACCTGGGATTAAGAAGTACCTGATACTCTGATGGTCTATGTAAACCATAAAGTGTTCTCCTATAAAATAGTTTCTCCACATCCTCAGGGCGAAGACTACTACTTCCAGCTCTTGGTTATGAGTCACATAGATTTTCACATGTGATCCCAACCACCTCGACCCTTATGTGAAAAATTCCGACCACAGCATCAACACATAGTCAAACATAGTTCTCGAGGAATAACAATAAAATAAAGACTAAAAAACCCCTATAGTTGTCTCAACACAATTTCACTCAACATCCTTAACCTGAACTCTTCAAATGACCTTTTGGCACTGCTCATTATAGGTAAATCGTTAACATTTCTGCATCAGGGTAGTCAATGTTTCATAAATCATAGAGAATTCTACAACAATGCTCATGTAGTACCCAGTCAATATAAGAAAGCTCCAAACCTCTGACACGCTCTTGTGTGGCTTCCAATAAATCAATACCTTGATCTTTTTTGGGTCCACTGCTAAACCATGATAAGAAATAACATGCCACAAAATTTAAACATCATGAATCCAGAACATGAACATTGATATCTTCTTTAATGATAGTTCTCTTGAAACCAATCTAGAACCAACTTCATGTTCTAGACATTCTACTACTCTAATGTAGAGTAAATGAGTATTTCATCGATGAAGATGAAAAAAAATATTCCATGTATAGATGGAATAACTAGTTCATCAAATCCATAAACATTAAATGGGAATTCTTCAGAGCATTGAGTATCACAATGAAGTCGTAGTGTTTATAGCAAAATTAGAATGCAAGCTTCAGAATCATAGCCTTGAAGACCCTCCAATGGTGGTACCCAAACCTGATATCGATCATCAAGAACCATCTCATGCCTTCAAAATGGTCCAAGAGTTTTTCAATCCTTGGTAAGGGGTACTTTATCTATATCATGGATAGGTTAATGAGGTGATAATCCCTGAAAATATATAAGATTTTATTTTCCTTTTTCATGAACAATACCATAGCTACCCAATGGTCCACATTAGGCCTGATGAAACCCCTCTCTTGAAGGTCCTATAACTATATATGCTACTCAAAAATCTCTGTAGGAGGCATCATATATGATGAAGATGATACCAAAACAGTACTGGGATACAAGTCGATGAAAAGACTAATATCCTGCCTCAGAGGTAGTCTTATAATTTCCTCGAGAAAGACGTCTATATAATACTCAACAATTGAAGGAATCCAAATTTCTGAAGGGAATTTTGTACAAATGGATGTAGTCACTAATTTATAGGTGATGGGATTCAGCCTCTTACTCATAAAACCCACTCATCCCACCATGATATCTCTTTTTTCCCATAAAGGTGAACCACATCCCATTAGTGTAAAGACGTCTAACTCATCTGTGGTGATACTCAATATGGTCTCAAACCATTGATACCATATCCATACCCAAGAAGAATTCATTGGTTTCCATTGTGATGACTAGAAGGTCCCACATAATCTTATCTCCACTAAGCGATAGTTCGTACTACCAGAATATAAAATATACAAAAGAAGCATCCACAATAGGAACCTGAAGATAAAGCTAGCGGGATAGATCCTCAACTGGGATCTCCATCTTTTACACCAGGATTGAAGGGTTAAAGGGGTGAATGGAACCTATTTCTATAAATAATAAAGTAAGGGTATAGTAAATTGAGATCATACCTATAATCTTCTCATGCATTGTGGCATATTTGGCCTTCAGAAACTGTAGCTATCTACGTCCCCGATCACCTAATCCTTGAGCCTAATGTGGGCCACATGCTAGTGGTGGTGGAGGAGGGATCATATAAAATCTTCCCCCACCAATATATTCTCATTCCCCTCTTCCAGCGACACCACTCTAGGTACTACACTACCCTCACCTAGGAGAAGCCTGATCATGGAGGTGCCTTTTCCATGGTGTCCCGTAAGCAATCTGTCTGCACTCCTAGGCATGTAATGTTATGAAATCATGCCCCATGGGACCATTCCCATCACAATAAATGCTCCTCCAATATTAATGATACCCTAGTCTTATGTGTTGTCACTATATAACATGACCTCATTCCTGAAGCTAATCACGGGGAGGTCTCATGCGCCATGATCTTGCAGACTGGTGCCTACTTGCTTCTGTATATGAATCAGCTCTATAGTGCCCAGTTCCAGCCCTTGTGTTTTGTTGTCCCTATAAAATAATCTTATATATAAATATTTACCTCTCTAACACCATGACATATTTGTGAATTCACATAGGAACCACACTATAACAGATCACTATATGGTGACCTTGCACAAAATTTTGTACTTAGAAGTTTCCATCGAGGATCATGTCAAGGGAATAATCTGTAAGGTTTATAAACCTTGTTGTGTACTTACCCACCATCCTCATCCTCTTCTATAGATCCTGAATCTCATGATTCTTAAATGACCCTAAATATTAGGGGTAGAACTCTTCATGGTATAGTTGTTTGAATTCTTGCTATGATAGTGTCGACTCATCATGCATCTGGGTAACTAGACTCTACGAGAAGCCATATTCTCTAGGGAAATGGAAAGAATCCAATGAAACCACTTGATCTTTTAGTGTCTAGATGATCCTAAAAACAAAATTCACCAACTCTAGGCAATATTATACTTCTTATGAATCTATCTCACCGAAAAACCTCTGTGTCCTCTGGCACTAAAACTCATAGAGTGTGATAAGCCGATATGCATCCTCAGTGTACTCTGTTAGAATGATTTGTTTGTCGGTAGATGGATGTTCAACTACCTTCCCAACAAAAGGAAGGGGATCATGAGATGGAACAGAAAATATTTTTTTATCAATCATCAAATCATCATCGTGATCTGAAATTGATATCCTGGCTGACTTTCATAGCAGAGGCATCTCTAAACTTTATCAAGACATACAACGATCAGATGAGCATATATGTATATAATAGTGGGGAACTAAATCAAGATGGTATGTCAAATACTGATTCCTACATTATTTATATAACATTGATAACTACAACTAATGTCTTAACATAATGGGTTGACAAGAAGGTAGTCAAGGTCCTTTTCAATGGATATGTCGGCCTCCCACAACATTAATATATTCCATGGCCTGAGAGATGCACTCATGACACTCTAACATTATTTCCTTAATCCCAACCAAATCCTTCTAAGGGTAATATTCTAGAAACCATCCCAAGGATTGAATCACCCTGGATACCAATCTATCGTGACCTGACCCATGTCGAGGCTCAATCCTCAAATACCCCATGCCCACCTCCATAGGCCAAGTGATGGCTATTTGCGTCGAAGGCTTAACAAACATAGGGAGGACTTTTGCTAAATAACTATATGCACAAACACAATAATCATGATAACGAAGTACATAGTTAGTAAAATTAAAAGAAGAAAAATTATAAGGGAACAACTATGCCTGCAAAACCACTAGATAGTATAAGAGTTTGATAGTGTAAACTAAAAAGTAAAGGTGAAAAATTAGCTCCCAATCAGATATATGACCCACAAAAAAAATATAGACTGTAAAAAAATTAGATAAACTAACACCTGATCTCCATGTTGTGGCCACCAAATGTGGTGCAAAGTATGTGGTTTCCCTACTCTCCTCTATATTCACCACCAACATATATTTAATCTGCATAAGAAACAACATGTCTAGGAAAATTTAATACATTGGTGAGTATAGACATACCCAGTGGGATACCCCAAAAGCTGAATCAGCAGCACTAAAAGATGTAATATGAATAGAAATATAGTATCTAGTATACATGATATAGTTGAAGAGAACAAAACATCCCAAACCAAGGTAGTGTAAACTCATCCAATATGTGGGGGGTCAATATGGTGTGTATATGGACTGCACATCTAGTCATTTCCACCCATATTATGAGATTAAACTCATCCAACCATGATAATATAAACATGGAAATGACATGTCGTACCTTGTGTGTCTCTGCAACCCATGGCTGGAGAGTAATAAAATTAAAATATATGGATATAGATAGTTATATATATATATATATTCTGATTCAAAACAAACCCAAATGAGATAGAAATGGGATATCCACCTCATAGATCATCTTAAGAATAAAGGTATCCAATTGTTACAAATGTTAGCCAAAAATACCTAGTATCTCATCCTTCTACTAAAGCGTAACTGTGTAAAGGAACACACCTTACCACTATGCCTCATTGTTGTGGGGGAAAAAAATATGTAGAGGACCCAAACCCTATGGCCATAGAAGTTTCTCATTATGTAGGTATCCATGAAAGCCATGTTCCTAAGAACATGCATGGATACACTTTAGTTCCATGAAGAATCATTCCTTATCTGATAGGGGGTTCCACTAGGTAGGTTGTGTATCTGCTACCAATATGATGGGGGTCCACTCAATATGATAAAGAAAAAATACCCTTGTGTGATTAGTAGCTTCCACCCTTGTCCTTTAATGTAAAACCCGGAAATTTGAAGGAAAATTTTTTCTTAAAAACCTTTAAATTTTACGAGTCTGCGATTTCTGACAGCACTTGATTCAGAGGCCCAGTGTTCCCGAAATAAATTTATGATGTTTTGTATGGGTACGTTTAGTAAACATACGTGCGGGTTTTTCTATCATTTGAACCGGTACTTGGAATTAAAATCTGACGACACTGATGAACTCGCAACACTGGTATCTTCTTAAGAGGACCTTTACTGCAGTTGCGTTTCATGCGGGATGAGAGTTAATTTTTGGGGATTTAGAATAAATTAAATGAAATTGTTGAACACAATTTTATTTATGTTTGGTAGTATATCCTACAAGGGGATGTTTTAGGTGCGGCCCACACACACATAACCTCCCTTGAGAGGATAATGTGAGGTGGGGCCCACACGAACCCCTAACCTTTCGACTCCCCTTAACTCTCCATTAACACCCCATTTAATTTATTGACAACTCCCCCTCATTTATTATGGTGGAGTCTCTTCACCTCCATCTCATTTAGTTTGCAAACACAATTAGATTAATGGGTTCATTAATTAATTGGCACATCTCATTTTGAAACGATTTGAATTGTATGGAAAATATTAAATTGAGGAAGCTTTATTACAAATATTTGCCTTAGAAAATATTTTGGTGGGGGGAAAACCTTGGTTAATTGGGAGGAGAGATTCCTTCATCACCAACAAAGAACATGAGGAAGGATATCCTCTCGTCGACCGGAACAAGATTGTGAGGAATGTCTTCATTCTTTCTTTTTATTCGATTCAAGGGAGAAGTCATCGCTCGTGAGGAACGGCGTCTACGACAATGTTCCACGACGCCAAACCTCAGCAACGCTTGTCATCGGCGAATTGTTGACATGATCCTCTCTTGAATTCGAGGTAGGGTGTTTCTATTATTTAATTCGAATAAATTATACCTTTGTTCTTGATGAATGCGAATGATTTTCTATGGCCGATTGCTACCACATAAAGCAGAGAGCACGGGCCAAACAAAAATGGCCCAATGACCCTACATTTTTTCTGGATTTTTAATTTGAAAAGGGAGGTAGTGGTGAACAGAGGCAGCGACCATGCGCCGACCGCATACGGAAGAATAACAGCTTGCAACCACAGGCCGCACGGTCAAGGAAGAACCGGTCGGCCATAGTCGGTCGGCCTGTTGGAACCGCGGCGCCCTTCGGCGCCAAGTTGCGGAGAACTGTGGCCCACACAGGGTGGGTCGCTCTGGCGAAAAAACAGGCTAGCTCGTCGGCTGGCCGGGCGGAAGGAGCTGCATCGCTCATAGGCGTCGTAACAGAGGGATCGCGGCCCGCAACTATGGGCCGCTCCCACTTGGAAGACCGGATGGCTTCGGCCGGCCGGACAAGAGGGTAGCGCCGCCGGTTCAAGAAGTCGGGAGGTCGCCCCCCAAATGCACCGGCCCGGGAGGCTGGTCGAGCCACGACCAATGGCGGGCTGTGCCCAGCGGGGCCGGGCCGCATGAGCCGCGGGCCAGGCCGCGCCAGTAGGGTCGGACTGGCTGCAACAGGTCGGGCCAAGACCCACTGGTTCGGTCCACGAATCCTCGGGCCAGGCCGACCCCTTCGACAGGTCGGACCCGCTGTTCCAGGAAGGGGTGACCTACCAGCCCACCGGGATTGACGGGTTGGGCCTGTTTCACTTTGTGAATAATTTCACGACCGTGCATCCGATCGACGCGTCCTCTATGGGACTGGGACCCTTATGAAGATTTTGTCCTTTTGTGATACTCTATGTGAGTTTTGGAAAAATTTGTAAAATGGCCAGGTTTGGAATGAGCGTATTTTCAACAGGGCCCCTGGAATAAAAATGCTAATAACTCTCAGACCGGGCGCCCGATTGACGCGTCGTCTATCGCGTTGGGTTTCTTTTGACGATATAGAACATCGGGATACATCATCTTTGGACTTTGGGATATTTGATGTATCGACCCCCTTGCTCGAGGAGCAGACCCTCTCGGAATCGAGCATGATGTGTGTGGAAACCCTAGAGCTGGCTGCAACTACAACGACAACTGTACTAGAATCCTCAGTGTGTTCAGCAACGACGAAAACTATACTGGAATTATCTGTGGGTTTAGCAGCGACGAAAACTGCACTAGAATCCTCCAGGGCTTCGGATGTGATGACAACTGTACTAGAATCCTCCATGGGTTCGGCATCAATGGCAACTGTACAGGAATCCTCCCTGGGATCAGCATCGACGACAACTGTACTAGAATCCTCCGTGGGTTTGATAGCGACGATGAATCAGTGACTACATTGGATCATCTCTATCTATATATGAAAGATGTATACCTTTTTGAGATGATTCTTGACTTTCAATCTTTGTCATCGATGTGATTGTCTTCTTTCCTGTGTGGACTGGGATGTTCTTGGGCACGAGAGTTGGATCCAAACTGGATTGATGACTTAGGTATATGTATGGGCATATACCTAAGTAGAATTGGTTGATGTACCATGTTTTGTATCTTACTTCTTGTTTATCCTTAGTGGATATTGTGAGACCTTGCGGGTCTCGGGGTTCCTACTGAGTATCATTATACTCACCCCTACACGGGCTATGCCCGCACTTCATTGGGTTGGATGTAGACGACATACAACACTGATCGAGGTAGAGACTTGTAGAGTTGGATGATACCCAGGGGTGGACCACTTGACAAGATGCACTCAGAGCGGACAGATGGAATCGTGGTGCTGAAGAGACCATCTATACCCACCCCTCAGGTGGTATTCCCAGAGCATGACTCGATGGTTGCTGTTTTACTTTACTACAGTTCTACTAGCTTTTTTAGTTGTACAGTATCTACCGTTGGGCTTGTATTTCTAGCCCCTTTCTTTTCAACACATACTTTTGTATACAGTTATGCTTAGTGCTTACTTCAGTTGAGTACTCTGTTGAGTTTGTTTACTTCTATAAAGAAAATTCCTTCCAAGTATAGGGATTTAGGCTTTTGGTGCTAGTCGCCAGCCCCTGGCCTATGGATGGTGGGTTTGGGGTAGTCACAGCACGGGCCCCGAGGTCAGGTCGTCACAAATTGGTATCAGAGGTGTCGGTTCTACCGCAGAACTCCGGACTACGATCTTTCTTTTATGTGAAGCAATAGTGTTAAGAGTATTGAATGTTGTTTTTAGTCTAGGGAATCTTGTGTTGGTGTGGTGGCCAAAATATCCATACACCAGGACCCTGACCTCTGATTTCCAACCCAGTACACGAAAACACTGATTGCATGTGTGTTTCAAAAGTTTTCTTTGTGATTACATTGTGTCACCTCACCAGGTATACTATTTGACAATGTCACACCTGTTTCTTTTCTGGATGGCCCCACGAAGGCAGCCAGCTAGTGTTTAGATTCATGTGTGATATGGCATCCCACCGAGAGATGAGGCCTCAGTACAGGGCCCCATCACATCAGAGGCACCTGCAGTAACACTACCCGCAGAGCCACCGATACTACCAGCTCCATCAGCAGAGAGTGCACGCCTCTTGAGCGCATTTCATGAGTTTAAGCGATAGAGCCCACCCATGTTCTATGGATAGATGGACACACAGGAAATAGAGGATTGGTTGGATGATTTCGTCAGAGTTTTTAGATTAGTAGGGACAACATTTGATCTTATGGTGATCTTTGCTGCGAGTCTCCTGCACACAACATCCGGTAGATGGTGGAGCTTGATGCTCCAAGTGTACGAAAAGGCATATCTACTTTGGACAGAATTTTTGAGTCTCTTCTACTCGCAGTTTGGTCTCACCACCCTTTGTGCGGTGCAGATCCAGGAGTTACTTCATCTGCGGCAGGGCAACATGACAGTAGCTCAGTACTCAGCGAGGTTTATTGACCTCTCATGCTACTCAACAGATATGGTATGGGACCCATTCTCCAGGGACCAGACCATCGAGAAAGAACACATGCATGAAATCAGAGCTTCAACGATTCCCCTCAGCATCTCGACACAGGCGGGGGTGCTAGAGCGATCTCTTCTAGTGGAGATTTTTCTCACTGAGTAGTCACCAGCATCGAGACCCTCTATAGGGCGACACATAGCAGAGTCTTCTGTAGCCGGAAGTAGACATATGTCACTGAGGTACAAGCAGACCCGGCCATTAGGTGGGCGACCTTAGGATACAGGTTCGGTTGTGCAGAGCACCAGAAAAAGTGCCCGTTATACAAGGAGCTATAAGTCCTATGCATGAGGCGGGCAGGGTCACATGGCTCGAGACTGCCTGACCTGTCATGCGGACGAGTACCAGATAGTAGAGGGACCTCCCACGAAGAGGCAGAAATTAAACCATGGTGGTCTGTATAGATCAGGTGGACGAGGTAGAGGAGCTAGCCGAGCAGCGGGTGGTGGACGACATTTTGATGCTCTACCACGACCACCACCAAGAGGTCCAACCTCCCTACAGGGAGCAGGCGGATAGAGGCAGGCTCTGCTTCAAGCAGTCGAGGCCTACGACCGCAGTGCACCTGATATGATTCAAGGTACTATCTGTTTCTTCTCTACCCTTGCTACAATACTTATAGACACAGGTGCATATCATTCTATTATTGCTGCTGCACTTTATCAGAGCTCAAAGATTCTGATGGAGCCATTGGCGCAATCCATATGGATAGAGACTCCTACAGGAGATGACTAAACAATTAAGCACTGTTTTCGGCAGTATGAGCTTACTCTAGGAGGCGAGAGATTCAGCTGGGATCTTCTTGTAGTAGTGTTGAGTCCTTACGATTTCATCTTGGGTATGGACTGGTTGTCTACAGTCCATGCCGAGATTGACTATATTAGGCACAAAGTGTGGTGTGTCCACACGGATGGGAGCATGTTCACCTTCACTAGCGAGAAGGGTGCCTTTGCAGCACAAGATGGAATTTCACTGAGAAGAGGGCAGCCGATCACACATCAGTGGGCTAGTAGCATCCTCGGGGCAGTTGATTTGCGGAGTCCGAGATTTCCTGTTGTGGTAGATCAGTATGCAGACATTTTTTCTGAAGAAGTTCCAGGACTACCTCCTCAAAGAGAGGTGGACTTCTACATAGACCTATACCCAGGACAACACCGATATTTACTCCATCATATCATATGCATCTCGCTGAGCTTCGTGAGATGCAGGCACAGGTGGAGGATTTTCAGGGGAAGGGATTCATCTAACCCAGTGTTTCACCCTAGGCATCTCCGATTTTGTTCGCCAGGAAGGAGGATGAGAGCTTACGACACTATGTCGACTAAATTCACCTGAATCAGGTGACCGTGAAAAAAAATTACCCACTCCCAAGGATTGACGACCTCTTTGATCAGCTTAATGGAGCACGATGGTTCTTGAAGATAGATCTCAGTTCAGGCTATCACCAACTCAGAGTTAGAGATGAGGATGTGTAGAAGATGGCCTTCAGGTGTCGGTATGGCCACTACGAGTTCTTGGTTATTCCCTTCAGTATAACCAACACTCTGTCAGTGTTCATGAGTCTCATGAACAAGACCTTCCAGCCTTACCTCGATCAATTTGTCGTAGTCTTCTTCGATGACATACTGATTTACTCGACTACTGGGGAGGAGCACGCCTACCTCTTGCAGGTTGTACTGGATACACTCTGAGAGCACCAGATTTATGGTAAGCTCTCAAAGTGCCAGTTTTGGATTCGAGAGGTTCACTTCTTGGGACACATCATCTTAGAGTCTGGAGTTGTAGTGGATCCTGCGAAGATCGAGGCAGTACTTTCTTGGGAACCACCCAGAAGTGTGATGGAGGTGCAGAGTTTCCTGGGTATGGCTGGGTACTATCAAAGATTTGTGCCAAACTTTTATAGATTTGCGGCACCGTGTTCAGCTCTGATGAAGAAGGGGAAACCCTTCGTGTGGTCAGATAGATGTCAGTAGAGATTTCAGGAGCTGAGACAGAGATTGACCAGTGCGCCAATCTTGAGGATATTGGAGGAGGGAATTGGGTATATAGTATATTGTGATGCATCAGGGACCGGACTCAGGTGTTTTCTAATGTAGGGGCGAGCAGTGATCATGTATGGTTCACGGTAGTTGAGACAGTATGAGAAGAACTATGCTACCCATGACCTAGAGTTAGCTGCAGTGGTCTTTGCCTTGAAGTTGTGGTGGCACTATCTGATATGCGAGCGCTTTATAGTCTATTCTGACCACCTGAGTCTCAGGTACATCTTCTTGCAGAATGACCTGAACCTGAGACAGCAGCGATGGCTTGAGTTCCTCCTGGACAATGACTTTGAGATAGTCCATACTCAAGGTAAGGGGAACGTTGTAGATGATGCTCTCAGTAGAAGATCGGGCATTTGACTGTTAGGAGAGGCGACAGAGAAGCTAGACGCGTTGCAGATATACTTTGTGGATATAGATGGAGAAACCTTTCTTCAGTATCTCACAATCACTCCACCACTTATGCAGCGAGTCAGAGAGTCACATTGTGGGGACGTCGACTGCGTGGTGTGACGTGTTTAGATATCCACAGGATAGGCACCTGATGGAATTTCTAAAGGTGGAGAGCACATCATTCTATTTAGGGGACGTACCATGGTACCAATTTCACTACAGGTGGAGGTTGTTAGGGAGTTACAAACTTACCCTCTAGCGGTACATCCAAGAGTTGCGAAGATGTATCAGGACCTCAGACGACATCACTAGTGGATGGTCATAAAGAAGGTTGTAGAAGAGTTCGTTTCATGATGCCACACTTTTCCGCAAGTGAAGGTGGAGCACTAGGTACCAGTACGCTTGGTACAACCCTTAGAGGTCCCAGAGTAGAAGTGGGATTGGATATCCATGGATTTCTTGATAGGTATTCCACGTACATCTATAGGACATGACTCTATCTGGGTGATCATAGACCGACTCACCATGTAGGCCCACTTCCTATCGATTAGAGATCAGGGCTCAATAGAGAGCATGTGATGCCTCTACATTCAGGAGATTGTAAGACTTCATGGTGTTCCATCATCTATCATTTCCGATTTTGATGCTCATTTCCCTTACCGACTATGGAAGGGGTTACATGAGGCTTTTGGGATGCATCTACGTCTGATCACCACCTTGCATCCTCAGACGGACGACCGGACAGAGAGGACCATTCAGACTCTCGAGGACATGCTTCGTGCATGTGTCCTTGACTTTGGTCGCAGCTGGAAGGATCATTTACCCTTGGTGGATTTTGTGTACAACAACATCTACCACTCCACCATCGAAATGGAACCATACAAGGAGTTGTATGATCGACCTTTCTTATCACCTCTGTGCTAGACTGACCCTGGGGAGTCAGCACTTGTAGGACCAGAGATGGTTTAGGCTACGATGGACAAGGTGTAGATCATCTAGGAGTGGATGAAGACTACCCAGAGCATACAGTAGTCCAATGCTGATAGGAGTCGGAGACCACTGGAGTTTGAGGATGGTGACCACGTTTCCCTATGTGTCTCACCTCGACATTGTCTATGGAGATTTTTCCGAGGCGGCAAATTATCTCCGCACTTCATCGTACCTTTCTAGGTCCTCAGTAGAGTAGGCGAGGTGGCTTACCGCCTGACCCTTCCACCTCAATTGCATCGGGTGCATGATGTCTTCCACGTATCCCAGCTGAGGAGATACGTGCACGACCCGTCTCTCATCATCAACCATGGGGAGCTGGACATCGATGACAGGGTGACATTCACGGAGGTCCCAATAGAGATCGAGGATTGACAGGAGTGGGTACTATGTGGATGGTCGATTCCTCTAATGCACGTTCGCAGGAAACATGAGAACCTCCAGGATAGCACATGGGAGCAGGAGGCCCAAATACAAGTTCAGTACCCCAATTTGTTTCCCTAGTGTGTGTTGCAGCTTTATGGGGACGTAAAGCCCAAAGGTAGGAGTAATTTAAAGGCCCAGAAATTTAATGGAAAATTTTTCCATATAAACATTGGAATTATAAGAGTCTGTGGTTTCTAACAGAACATGATTCCAAGTCCCGGTGTGCTCGGAATCAATTTTTGAAGGTTTTTTCATGTATGTTCAGTAAACATACATGTGGGTTTTTCTATCTTTTGAACCGGTGCTCATAATTGAAATCTGAGGACACTGATTAACTCGCAGCGCTAGTATTTTCTTAAGGGTACATTTACCGCAGTTGCATTTTATGTGGGTTGAGAGTTAACTTTTGGGGATTTAGAATAAATTAAATAAATTTTTTCCACACAATTTTATTTATGTTTGGTAGTTATATCCTACAAGGGGAAGTTATAGGTGGGCCCACAACCACATAACCTCCCATAAGAGGAAAATGTGAGGTGGGTCTCACACAAACCCCTAACCTTTTGACTCCCCTTAACTCTCCATTAACACCCCCCTGTAATTTATTGACAACTCCCCCTCATTTATTATGGTGGAGTCTCTCCACCTCCCTCCCATTTAGTTTTTCAACAAAATTAGATTAATGGATTCATTTATTGATTGGCACATCTCATTTTGAAACGATTTGAATTGCATGAAAAATATTAAAATGAGGAAGCTTTATTAAAATATTTGCCTTGGAAAATATTTTGGTGGGGGAAAACCCTTGGAGAATTTAGAGGAGAGCATCCTCCCTCACCAACGAAGAACACAAAGAATGTTATCCTCTCATCGACCAGAACAAGATTGTGAGAAATTTCTTCATCCTTTATTCTTCTTCGCATCAAGGGAGAAGACAATACTCGCGAGGAATGTCGTCTATGACAACGTTCCGTGATGCCCAACCTCTACAATGCTTGTCTTCGGTGACTCGTTGACATTCTCCACTCTTGAATTTGAGGTTGGGTGTTTGTATAATTTAATATGAATAAATTATACCTTCATTCTAGCTGAATGCGAATGATTGTCTATGGCTGATTGTTACCGCCTAACGCGGATGGCACGGGCCGAAAAAACACAGCCCGAAGACCCTCCAGTGTTTCTTTATTTTTAATTTGAATAGGGAGGTGGTGGAGAACGAAGGCGACGACCGTGCGCCGGCCTCGTGCGGACGAACCTCGGCCCCCAACGGCAGGCCGCATGAACAAAGAAGAACCGGCCGGCCATAGCCAGCCGGGCAGGTGGAATAGTGGTGCCCCACGACACTGCGCTGCGGAGAACCGCGGACCACACAGGGTGTGCCGCTCTAGCGGAAAGGTCGGCCCGCTCGTCAGCCTGCCGGGCGGAAGGAGCCGGAAAGCTTATAGGCGTCGCAGCGGAGGGATCGCGGCCCGCAACTGTGGGACGCTCTCACCGGGAAGACCAGTCATCTTCGGCCAGCTGGACAGGAGGGCGGTGCTGCACGACATCGCCGGTTCGAGACGTCGAGGGGCCGCACCCCCCCCCCCCGCACCAGCCCGGCTGACCGTGCCAGGCCGCGCCAGCTGTGAGTCGGGCTGTGCCAGCCGCGCCCTTGTGCTACTGAGCTGTCTTCTAGAGGCCGGGCCAAACCCCACTGGGTTGGGCCGCGCATCATCGGGTTGGGCCGTCCCATTATACAAGTTGGTCCAGCCGATCCAGGACAGGCCGACCTGGCAGCCCACCGGGCTTGATGGGCTAGTCCCATTTCACATAAATATGAATAACTTTACGATCGAGCGTCTAATAATCGCGCTATATGGAGAATTGGGACCCTTACGATGATGCGTTTATTTTTCGATACTCTATGTGAGTTTTGGACGACTTTGGTAAACATCCAGGTTTGGAACGAGCATATTTCCAATGGGGACCCTAGAACAAAAATGCTAATAACTCTCAGACCAGGTGTCAGACGGATGCGTCGTCTGTCACGTTGGGTTTCTATTGACGAGGCGGAACATTGGGATATATCAAATCTGGACTTTGTTATAGATGATGTGTCGACCCCTTTGCTCGAAGAGCGGACCCTCCTAGAATCGAGCGTGTTGTGTGTGGAAACCCCAGTACTGACTGTGACTGCAACGACAACTGTACTGGAATCCTTGGTGGGTTTGGGAGCGACGACAACTATGCTGGAATCCTCTGTGGGTTCGGTAGGGACGACAACTATACCGGAAACGTCTGTGAGTTCGACAGCGACGAAAAATGTACCGTAATCCTCCGTGGGTTCGGCAGCAACGATAACTGTACAGGAATCCTCCGTGGGTTTGGCATCGACGACAACTGTACTAGAATCCTACATGAGTTCAGCAGCGATGATGAATCATTGACTACATCTGATCATCTCTATCTCTATATGAAAGATATATACCTGTTTGTGCTGAGTCTTGACTTTCAATCTTTATCATCGATGTGATTGACTTCTTTCTTGTGTGGAATGGGATGTGCTTGAGCACTAGATTTGGAGCCGATGTGGATTGAGGACATAGATATATGTATGGGTATATACATTGTAACACCCCAAGATTTCATAGTGTGTTATTTCTTCAAAATAATTCAATAACTTGCACTACATGCAACACCGAGTTCAATTACACCATGACTTACCAAAAAAAAGCCATTAAAAGAGGTCATGAATAGCATTAACTACATTTTTAACTTTATATAATCCTTATAATTTTAGAATCCATATTATGAGTTTCTTAGTCATAATGCAAGAACAGATTCATTTTCAGTATTGCACTTTTATCAACTTTTGATAGTGAAACCTTTTTAAATACAATATTTTAAACTTTTTGACTAAATGGAGACATCAAAAAATTTAAAATGAAACATCCCAAGCTTCCACGGTACGCTTTCTTTTGAATAAAACAGTAGCGTGTGTTGTACGCAACGTCGAGTTTTAACACACACCACAACCGATCAAACTAGCCGTTATGAATAGTAATACCTAAATTTTGAAATTATATATATTTTATATTTTGAAATGGACTTCATTTTTGGATTCGGAATATCGAATTTAGCCTAAGGTGAAATTTTGGTACTTTTCGGATAACTTTCATATTTTGATGAATAGTGAAAATTACTAAATTTTAATTAAAAACAACTTTTTTAATCAAAATAATTAATAGTGATAAATTATGAATTTGAGTGGTTTTAAAGTATATTTAGAATATATTTTTACTGTTTAATATAATTTTGGTCATTGGACATAATTTTACAATTAAACCAAACATAAACAAGTGTCAATCTTTTGATAGTTATTATCTCTTAAAACACGCTTTTTGTTTTGACAGCGGGAAATAATTTTAAATTAATTTCTGCCACTTCTGTGTTTTGAATTTAGAAAAATGGATTCCATATTTGGAATCAGGATGTCCAAATTGTGTAAATAGGTAACTTTTATTTCTAGACATTTTGAATAATTACTGCGGTAAATATTTTATTTACCATGGTTAAGGGTAAATCCGGTAAATAAGGGTTAAAAAATAATATTATAATAATACTAAATTACCTTAAAACGTGTCTTAACCATATTGGTTGATACATGGTCGACCATGGGCATCTTTGGGTCTATTTTGGGACCCCATGGATCCACTTGTAAGTGATAATGACACTTTATTTTAATTAAGTTAAAATGAATACAAAAATGACACAAGCATATATCTTTTAGAACAACAGTTGTTACATAGGGTTATATATGTTGGATTTTAGATTATAAATATTAATTAGAAAGCTAAAACGATTTACTACATAATGATATTTTATTTATAATTTTTAGACATTAAATAATTTATTTTATATATGACATAATGATGATGCAGTAATTACTATAATAGTGAAAATTTAAAATAATTGATATTATAAATACCCAAATAAATATAATATGAAACTTTTAATGAATTAAACTAATTTTATAGGATAATAAGATATATTAGGATTGATTTAATTGACTTTTTTCGAAGTAATCAATCTGTTATGAGTTTCACAAAAATCAACTATTGAATAGTGTCAAAATTGACATAAAAGAGTTCTTAAACAAATATTATATTATCAATTGATATTAAATTCCTAAAAATCTAAGGTTCGGCCAAGAGACTTATATCATGATAGGTTCATCATTAATGTACCACTTGGGGGTCGCTTGGATGTATATAGTATGTTTATTAATCATATTATATAAAAATAGAAAGAGACATTGTAAAAGTGAAACTAATTAACTTAGAGTTAATACTTAAAGATAAGGTTAATATAAGTACCCAAACCTGTATAAATTCTATTGGTTGAGTGGTTTTCGACCTATCCCCACCTTAACCTTTGAATAATCAACTTTGGAGCCTTTAGAAACCGAATATTAATTTAATATAAATTAATATTTCTAGCTTTTCCAAAGGTGCCCCTCACCCCTCTTATAAAAGGGCACTCCTCATTCTCATTTCTTCAAACCTTCAAAGCCTTTTGGTTCGGCCAAACTCTGCCCAAATACTCTCCCAACATCCCTCACTACAACCTAGAGGCCTTAGTTTGATCAGAAAGCCAACCTAAGGAGCCCTTTTGATCAAATCAAAAGGAAGAACCCGAAGAAGAGGTAATGATTTCACCACCCTTCTCCAAGTTCATTTCTTCTTCCACTTATTCTTCCTTTGTTCTTACCATTCTAAAATAATAACTCCAGTATCTCACATACACTGTGATGTTATTATAAATATGGTACAATCATATTCAGTATTCTATCCACCCTTTGAATAACATGTCACCATACGTGCGTACGTACGGCTTACCGTCTCCACGTCGTGGTGTAATTGTTATTCAATATAATATTATTTGGATGGGTATAATAATGATGTGTAACTAATGTAAATAATAAATATAACATGTTAATGAGTCTGTATATATGATATACCATCCATTTATATATTATTTTAATATCAAAAGAATGATATTGTCGCTCGTGCGTACATACGGACTACCGTCTCCACGAACGCGATAAGATTCATTCTCCATCGTATCCATTCAAGTATAATTATCATTTGATGATTTAAAAATGATGTTTAAGGACTTGATATCATTCTGGATATTAATAATATACAACCTATCCTTTACAAACATGTCTTACGTAACCAAACATTTAAGAAGAACGAATCGATTATCACCTGAAACAACGATAATACTAAGATATTATTAATAAAGCAATGTTAAAAGATCATATATGATATCATATTAATGTATATGATTCTTGTATAATTTAATAACAATTATTTCACCATTATACAGGAGGTTAACCGACCCCAACAAAGGAAAAGTACAAGGTAAGGGTTTTCTATACAACCTCTTCATTATCCAAGGTTGTTTATACGTAATAATCTACTGGGATCTCTTTATCATCCACATCCATGTTTCTTAAAAATGTATTTCAAAACATATTTACTATTTACTAAAATATGAGTTAAAGTCATTTATACCCTTTTTGACTTTTATAAGTGGTTTATAAAGGAATATTTCCGTCATTTTCAAAACAAGGTCCTTTTTAACAGAATTGAGGTAAGAATGTTTTTTTAACTTATACGGCGGGTGCGGTTATTTTACGCCGTTATAAAATCTTCAAAGCTTTCCTTACAAGCTTATAAGAATATTTTCAAAGAAAATGTTTTATTTTATATGGTTCTTAAATGATTTCAAAATAAAAGGAGATATTTCTTTAAAAAGAATTTTGATTTCATCTATGTCAACATCCTTTGATGGATTTTAAGATTATTTGAAGTTGATTTATTATGATACAAAACTTCTATATTGTATTGAAGGTTTTGTGATATGTTTGACTATGGATGTCCTATTTTTATACCATTCATAGTTTATGGTGAAATTATTGACATTTCGTATGCTAGTTTTATACGAATGTTTATGTTATGTTTACACCTTTTCATATGGGAATGAATTGGACTTAATAAGTGACGGGTGGAGCCCGCTATAGCTCCTCGATGTATCGGTAGGTCTCATGAGACAAACTAGTGTCTTGGCACAAGGCCTTGACAAAATGTTATTTGTAGTCTTGGCATGAGGCCTTGACTATGTGGTTATGATAGTCTGGCATTATGCATTCCAACAATATGAAAGTGGTTATTGATTTTTGCATGTGATTATTCGATTAGTAGAATATCCATGTGAATAAGTAAATGGCATTATTTCATTTTACTTTTTCCATACTATGTTGAAGTTCATGTTTAAAAGGCTTTTGTTTTAGTAATTCATTGCCTTAAATGTTTATGCTTATTTTGAATGTTCCGCTATATTGTTATCCTTACTGGGCATTTGAGCTCACCCCTTTTCTATGTTTTATTTTTCCCAGGTAGTGAAGAAGTAAATTATGATTGACTTGCAGGGATATTATGAGGGGTTAATAGTGTGGATATGAAGACTTTGTTGTTGTAGTAGTTTTTCACTTTGAAATGTAATGTAAAACTTTATGAATATATCTAGTGTTTCCAAGGCTACTAAACCAATCGGTCTTTTGAGATTTGATCTTTCTTGTGATCATGCCAATGTTACGAAGTAATGCACCGACTCTGGGTAGCTGGGGTCGGGGCGTTACAGTTGGTATCAGAGGAAGTTTAGTACAAACCTTGGAAGCTAGATTTAGATAAACTCTGATTAGAGCACGTAGACCTAAGATGAACTTTGAGGATTAGTATAGAATAACTTCCTAGAATTTTGGTATTGTAGAGATTTTGTGAGTTTTCCGAGAAATACATCCCTGTCTGGATACGAGCTGGTAGAGGCGGCTCTGGCACAGATGTACCTAGGGGTAAAACACGAAAACACCGCTTTGAGCTAGACTCGAACGGGAACTGGTGCACGACAACGGGCCTTGCTGCACTCTTGGTTACGACACTCCCGGGGGATATGCTTAGGATAATTCTCATTTTCTTTACAAACCATTATGAAGGGTTTATGAGTATATACATCCTCAAAGGAGAGATTTTTATGGATTATATCCATAAATAGTTCAATTTATCTTTAGTGTTTTATAAGTATGGGATTATGTATTTTGATTCATAAACTGATCTAGTGTATTCCATTGTTTAGAAATGGCGCCCAGTAGAAGGAATGAGAACTCCAGAAATGCACATGATCCAAAGAGAAGGAAGGATCATATCTTTCATGGTCTTAAGCTAGAATTTATAAGAGAAATAGTCTCCCATGTATTATTATCATATAAAGAAATAATATCATGTGTTGATAAGATAAGTAAAGATTTTACTGAGTCCTATGGCTTTGAAGGGAAGCAAGAGAAGAAAAGGATGGAAGAGAGAAAGATGGACAAAGGGAAGAGGGAAAAGAAGAATTTTCCCATATGTGGTAACTGTGGAAAGAAACACCCTGGAACTTTCCTGAAAGGAATGGGAGCTTGTTATAAGTGTGGAGAAAAAGGGCACAAAGTACGTGACTGCAAGGGTATGAAAATGGTTTCAAATGTACAATGCTTCATTTGCAAGGAGTTTGGACACTACACGAACCTATGTCCCAGTCATCAGACTATGACGCAAATGATGCTATTGGATAATAATCAAGTTATGATACTACCATAGATGAAGAGGAATGATTAGAGTTCTTATGTTGATTATGTCAATTGAGTGTTGTATCAACAATGTACTTGTTATAATAATTATGGAGTATATAAGGATTGTACTGCAGTACTATTTCATTAAGGACTTGAGATTGTGTGGAACAAAGAAAAGTGACTCAATAGCAGGATATATTTTTGGAAAATATATGGTTGAGAGAATGATAAATCATAATATAGTTCTGATACTGAGGTAGTGATTTTGGAATAATATGTGATTATTTTGGATAAATTATATTGGATATTCTTGACTACCTTGGAACTGATTAATGATTTGTATATTCCATCATTGTTGGGGTTCAAAACATTTTTGGATTAATGAAGTATATCCCGCATTCTATATGGAATAAGGGAGCATGAATGTAATCAATAAGGAATATGGTAATACATGATGAAGGTATTCATATGCTATTACAGGATAAAAATGATCTATATTATGTTTACCTTCCTTATAAATGTTGGACTGTGAGTTTGGATAGAAGTATTTTGGATAGTTCTAGTTTGGATTATTTTGGATTGCCATAAAAGGACAACCCGGAGGTCGGGCGGCAACCCGTCGCGTCTGGAAAGGCTGCGAGACTTGAACCCGCAACCGAAGGGCGACAAGGGTGTATCACCTACCACTGGCCCATGAGATTTCCTGGATTAAATAATGTAGTTTTTATTAAAAGATCATGTAGATGAATTATAAATTCGTTTATTTTGGAACCCTATACGAATAGTGTAAATCGAATTTTTTTTACATTATATTATCTTTTAGAGTGAAAGATGAGTTTGTGGTAGAAATTTATTAATGGATAAAACTCTAATTATAAAGTAAGTATATCTCCTTATGATCTTAGCCAATCTCATAAATAAATTCCTCAATATTAAGAAAAGCAAATTAGAACAAAAATGTTTTCCTAGATGGTACCTTAAATCATCACTAATTTATGGCTTTGGGACTGTTGGCCTTTTCATAGCCATGTTCTCTACCACTCTCCATCAGATAATTGATGGTTAGATTTTTCTTCCATATCCATATTTTCCTACATGGAACCCTAGTATGTGTTATTTTCAGTAATCTTCATACTTTCGACTCTTTATTTTAAATAGAGGCCTCGTTAATTCATTTTTCGATGTGGGATTTCAACTAAGATATTTTGAAACGTCAAAAATGTGTTATCCCAATACCCTATATTTTGTTGAACCGATGGTACTTCAAATCATCATAGATTGATGAGTTTAAGGACCTCAATTATACACTTGTTTGTGATTGATGACCTCAATCACTACCTATAAATATTTACGTTTTCCTCCGATTATATGTCTCTAATTGCCACCAATGTTCTCCTAATCAAGATCATAATTTGGTGGTGACCCTTTAATTTCTCTTTTCCTCATATTAAGACTAAATTTTAGTAACCCAATTTCCGATGTGGGTTTTCCCACAAATATATTATCTATTTTCAACCTTTTATTTTCGAAGAACAATTTCAAATTGCGAGGACGCAATTTATTGAAGGAGGAGAGAATGTAACACCCCAAGATTTCATAGTGTGTTATTTCTTCAAAATAATTCAATAACTTGCACTACACGCAACACCGAATTCAATTACACCATGACTTACCAAAAAAAAGCCATTAAAAGAGGTCATGAATAGCATTAACTACATTTTTAAATTTATATAATCCTTATAATTTTAGAATCCATATTATGAGTTTCTTAGTCATAATGCAAGAACAGATTCATTTTCAGTATTGCACTTTTATCAACTTTTGATAGTGAAACCTTTTTAAATACAATATTTTAAACTTTTTGACTAAATGGAGACATCAAAAAATTTAAAATGAAACATCCCAAGCTTCCATGGTATGCTTTCTTTTGAATAAAACAGTAGCGTGTGTTGTACGCAACGTCGAGTTTTAACACACACCACAACCGATCAAACTAGCCGTTATGAATAGTAATACATAAATTTTGAAATTATATATATTTTATATTTTGAAATGGACTTCATTTTTGGATTCGGAATATCGAATTTAGCCTAAGGTGAAATTTTGGTACTTTTCGGATAACTTTCATATTTTGATGAATAGTGAAAATTACTAAATTTTAATTAAAAACAACTTTTTTAATCAAAATAATTAATAGTGATAAATTATGAATTTGAGTGGTTTTAAAGTATATTTAGAATATATTTTTACCGTTTAATATAATTTTGGTCATTGGACATAATTTTACAATTAAACCAAACATAAACAAGTGTCAATCTTTTGATAGTTATTATCTCTTAAAACACGCTTTTTGTTTTGACAGCGGGAATTAATTTTAAATTAATTTCTGCAACTTCTGTGTTTTGAATTTAGAAAAATGGATTCCATATTTGGAATCAGGATGTTCAAATTGTGTAAATAGGTAACTTTTATTTCTAGACATTTTGAATAATTACTGCGGTAAATATTTTATTTACCATGGTTAAGGGTAAATCCGGTAAATAAGGGTTAAAAAATAATATTATAATAATACTAAATTACCCTAAAACGTGTCTTAACCATATTGGTTGATACATGGTCGACCATGGGCATCTTTGGGTCTATTTTGGGACCCCATGGATCCACTTGTAAGTGATAATGACACTTTATTTTAATTATGTTAAAATTAATACAAAAATGACACAAGCATATATCTTTTAGAACAACAATTGTTACATAGGGTTATATATGTTCGATTTTAGATTATAAATATTCATTAGAAAGATAAAACGATTTCCTACATAATGATATTTTATTTATAATTTTTAGACATTAAATAAGTTATTTTATATATGACATAATGATGATGCAGTAATTACTATAATAGTGAAAAATTAAAATAATTGATATTATAAATACCCAAATAAATATAATATGAAACTTTTAATGAATTAAACTAATTTTCTAAGATAATAAGATATATTAGGATTTATTTAATTGACTTTTTTCGAAGTAATCAATCTGTTATGAGTTTCACAAAAATCAACTATTGAATAGTGTCAAAATTGACATAAAAGAGTTCTTAAACAAATATTATATTATTAATTGATATTAAATTCCTAAAAATCTAAGGTTCGGCCAAGAGACTTATTTCATGATAGGTTCATCATTAATGTACCACTTGGTGGTCGCTTGGATGTATATAGTAAGTTTATTAACCATATTATATAAAAATAGAAAGAGACATTGTAAAAGTGAAACTAATTAACTTAGAGTTAATACTTAACGATAAGGTTAATATAAGTACCCAAACCTGTATAAATTCTATTGGTTGAGTGGTTTTAGACCTATCCCCACCTTAACCTTTGAATAATCAACTTTGGAGCCTTTAGAAACCGAATATTAATTTAATATAAATTAATATTTCTAGCTTTTCCAAAGGTGCCCCTCACCCCTCTTATAAAAGGGAACTCCTCCTTCTCATTTCTTCACACCTTCAACGCCTTTTGGTTCGGCCAAACTCTACCCAAATACTCTCCCAACATCCCTCACTACAACCTAGAGGCCTTAGTTTGATCAGAAAGCCAACCTAAGGAGCCCTTTTGATCAAATCAAAAGGAAGAACCCGAAGAAGAGGTAATGATTTCACCACCCTTCTCCAAGTTCATTTCTTCTTCCACTTCTTCTTCCTTTGTTCTTACCATTCTAAAATAATAACTCCAGTATCTCACATACACTGTGATGTTATTATAAATATGGTACAATCATATTCAGTATTCTATCCACCCTTTGAATAACATGTCACCATACATGCGTACGTACGGCTTACCGTCTCCACGTCGTGGTGTAATTGTTATTCAATATAATATTATTTGGATGGGTATAATAATGATGTGTAACTAATGTAAATAATAAATATAACTTGTTAATGATTCTGTATATATGATATACCATCCATTTATATATTATTTTAATATCAAAAGAATGATATTGTCGCTCGTGCGTACATACGGACTACCGTCTCCACGAACGCGATGAGATTCATTCTCCATCGTATCCATTCAAGTATAATTATCATTTGATGATTTAAAAATGATGTTTAAGGACTTGATATCATTCTGGATATTAATAATATACAACCTATCCTTTACAAACATGTCTTACGTAACCAAACATTTAAGAAGAACTAATCGATTATCACCTGAAACAACGATAATACTAAGATATTATTAATAAAGCAATGTTAAAAGATCATATATGATATCATATTAATGTATATGATTATTGTATAATTTAATAACAATTATTTCACCATTATACAGGAGGTTAACCGACCCCAACAAAGAAAAAGTACAAGGTAAGGGTTTACTTTACAACCTCTTCATTATCCAAGGTTGTTTATACGTAATAATCTACTGGGATCTCTTTATCATCCACATCCATGTTTCTTAAAAATGTATTTCAAAACATTTTTACTATTTACTAAAATATGAGTTAAAGTCATTTATACCCTTTTTGACTTTTATAAGTGGTTTATAAAGGAATCTTTCCATCATTTTCAAAACAAGGTCCTTTTTAACAGAATTGAGGTAAGAATGTTTTTTTTAACTTATACGGCGGGTGCGGTTATTTTACGCCGTTATAAAATCTTCAAAGCTTTCCTTACAAGCTTATAAGAATATTTTCAAAGAAAATGTTTTATTTTATATGGATCTTAAATGATTTCAAAATAAAAGGAGATATTTCTTTAAAAAGAATTTTGATTTCATCTATGTCAACATCCTTTGATGGATTTTAAGATTATTTGAAGTTGATTTATTATGATACAAAACTTCTATATTGTATTGAAGGTTTTGTGATATGTTTGACTATGGATGTCCTATTTTTATACCATTCATAGTTTATGGTGAAATTATTGACATTTCGTATGCTAGTTTTAATACGAATGTTTATGTTATGTTTAAACCTTTTCATATGGGAATACATTGGACTTAATAAGTGACGGGTGGAGCCCGCTATAGCTCCTCGATGCATCGGTAGGTCTCATGAGACAAACTAGTGTCTTGGCACAAGGCCTTGACAAAATCTTATTTGTAGTCTTGGCACGAGGCCTTGACTATGTGGTTATGATAGTCTGGAATTATGCATTCCAACATTATGAAAGTGGTTATTGATTTTTGCATGTGATTATTCGATTAGTAGAATATACATGTGAATAAGTAAATGGCATTATTTCATTTTACTTTTGCCATACTATGTTGAAGTTCATGTTTAAAAGGCTTTTGTTTTAGTAATTCATTGCCTTAAATGTTTATGCTTATTTTGAATGTTCCGCTATATTGTTATCCTTACTGGGCATTTGAGCTCACCCCTTTTCTATGTTTTATTTTTCCCAGGTAGTGAAGAAGTAAATTATGATTGACTTGCAGGGATATTATGAGGGGTTAATAGTAAGGATATGAAGACTTTGTTGTTGTAGTAGTTTTTCACTTTGAAATGTAATGTAAAACTTTATGAATATATCTAGTGTTTCCAAGGCTACTAAACCAATCGGTCTTTCGAGATTTGATCATTCTTGTGATCATGCCAATGTTACGAAGTAATGCACCGACTCTGGGTAGCTGGGGTCGGGGCGTTACATACATAAGTAGAATTGGTTGATGTACCATGTTTTTTATCTTACTTCTTGATTATCCTTAGTGGATATTGTGAGACCTTGCAGGTATCAGGGTCCCTAGTCAGTATCGTTTTACTCACCCCTGCATGGGCTATGCCCACACTTCCTTATGTTGGTTGCAGACGACAGAAAACACTGATCGAGGTAGAAACTTGTAGAGGTGGATGGTACCCGGAGGTGGACCACTTGACGAGACGTACTCGGAGCAGACGGACGGACCCGAGGTGCTGTAGAGACCATCTGTACCCACCCATCAGGTGGGATTCTTGGAGTATGACTTGGTGGTTGCTGTTTTAATTCACTGCAGTTGTACTAGCTTTTCAGTTGTATTGTATCTACTGTTGGTCTTGAATTTTTGGCCCATTTCATTTCAGCACTTACTTTTGTATACAGTTCTTCTTAGTGCTTACTTCAGTTGTGTAACCTGTTGTGTTTGTTTACTTTTATAAAGGCAATTCCTTCCCAATATAGGGATTTATGCCTTTGGTGCTAGTCTCCAACCCCTAGCCTATGGAAGGAGGGTTTGGGGTAGTTAAAACACGGGCCCCGAGGTCGGGTCGTGACATTGAGGATACACTCTCTATCTAATAGGGGTTCCACGCTAAAATTTCTATAGATGACCCATGCCCATACTATTGGGGGATTCACTATATCGGTCATGGACCCACACCATGGTGTGATAGGGGTTCTAATTTGGTCAACAAGGACAGATTCCATATCCGATAGGGGTTCCATACAGATGTATTTATAGAGGAACCATGCCCAAGCCGACAGGGGGTTCCAATTAATACATCAAAGACTTATTCTCTAGTTTGATAGGGGGTTACAATCTCATCATCGAGGTCTCACTCCATACTTGATAGTGGTTCTCTACTCAGAAATATCTACAAAGGACCCACACACAAGCTGGTAGGGGGTCTACTCTATAGGAAGCCTCTGGTGATCCTATCTGATCATTATTGTCCTTGGGAGTCTCCTCAGAAACCACTATGCCTATAATATTTCACATTGTATCACTAAATCCATAACTGAAGGGACAATCACATTCTACATAGCAAAACACCAGTTATAGGTTTCATGTGGGCCAAAATCCATGTTCATACAATGGAAATACATAATGTTAATGGTTTCTAAAAAGGAGCAAAGTGGTACATGATGTGTGAGAAGTCCAACACATTGTGTCATATCACTCCATCACCTGGCCATATCTCTAGTTGAACATGGCTTTCCAACCATATAGAGATGCATGATGTTTAGAGGATATACATGACATGATCATTCCACATAAGGTCCCACCTATGTGCTTGGTAATGCCCATATAACAACCACATTTATGTGTACATGAACCCATTTTTGTGTATCCATATCATTCCCATATAATTCGTTACATATCTAGGTGCATGGTCATGCACTCCCACATGAGGTACAATATGTGTGATCAACCATAGGGCTCATCCACCCATGGATGAGGTACATGGTGTGTAGGATGTACATTACCTTCCATCATTATGAGTTTTTTAAACCCTATCCACTATATCCATGGGGATACATACAATGTTTCATCATAGTATATAGTGTGTCATTGGGTTATTCATAGTTACTTAGATCTAGTTTCTTCCCATTGAATCTAGTGATTTTGTTTCAATTCCATGTTTTTTTCTGGATTCATTTCCACTCATGATTTATTGATCTAGTGTTTTCCAAAGTATTTTGTCCCTCCATCAACTGGAAAGTAATATATGGTTTGATACTATGTAAACATGTATGAATCACTCCACTTGGATGCTCCACCTTCAATGATCCGGCTTCTGATTATCGAACCAGTGAAGAATGCAATGAAATTGAGGGAAAAAAGAACAGGAACAATGGTTTAGAGACTGTTTCAAATATTTATAGGCCAATGATAAAAAATGTGTCTAACCAAGATTAGGAAACCAATGATTAATAAATTAAATTGGTCTGTAGGAATATGCTCAACAATAATTGGAACAAATCAATAGAAGGGATTGATGTGATAAATAAATTTAACCAAAACGGTTGTAATCCACAAATATATGAGTCCTACCTAGATATTGGATTTTTCATTTTTGGAATAGTTCATTTTCTAATGATTGAAGAGCATTGTTGTGTTCGTTGGGATCTGATATTATTTAATCTGGTATTCCATCATTTACCTAGGAGATTGGCTAATTGATGGAAGGGAAGACATACTACAGTAATCCCAAGGTTTATATGCCTAAATCTAGATAATTATACATAGAGATATATTGGTATACATTTCATTTATGTAAAACTAATAAACTAAAATAAATTAAATTTAATTAAATTAACCAACTAAATACACAACCAACATTATAAATGTATGAACTCCCCACGATGAGCTATTTTATGACAGGCCTAGGAAATACCATGAATTCCAAACTTATCTTTGGTGTAAAATTTTGGATCTGATATTCCTTTTAAGAGTTATAAAGTGTTATTTAAGAATGTGGATACATTAAATATAAAATATATTTAATATTTTTATAAAATTAATTATGGGGACATTGAGCCTCAGAATTGCACACCATCTTAGCACCTCGATCTAGAAATATATATAGAAATATTTCCATGTCACACAAGAAAAAAAGTGTCTTTACAGATTCAAAGTAAGAGAACATAGGTGGGATTTGAAAACATAGATATGGAAGAATAACCTACCTTCCATGTTTTGTTAAAGAGTTATATAGAACTTGATCATGTTAATGTTAAGCATCAGAACACCATTAATCAATAATTGGTAAAAATTCCATTGATATCTCAGTAATAAAATAAAATGAGTAACATTTTTTCAAAATAATTTTCTTATGTTTTTGAAATTATATTACAAATTAGACTGAAAACAAAAATAATTATTCTTACCTTGCATGTAAAATTTCACCCCTAAAAAAATTCCCATTACAATATCATTTTTTATACAAATGAGGATTATTCAATATCAATTTTTCATTCATGAATCACTAGAATCCACATGTATGGATAAAACAATAAATAAAAGAAAAAAAATATTTCTCACGTATTTAGCAGTTATCCACAAATTCAATGGTTATGAAAAATTAATATAATTATGAAAAATAATAAACATTTTTATAAATAAAATATTATTTAATATCTAGTATTTTACTGTAATACAAAATTTTTAAAATAAATAATTTTGAAAAACTAACAGTCTTTAAAATTCCTAAAAACTATTCCAGAATAATATTGAAAACCAAAAATCATGGGGATTACAGCACAGTCTTCCAAGACAAATTTAATATTTATCTTCTTAAATAACATCAATCACTATTAATGTCTCATAACAAAAATTTAATTTCAAAAATCACATAATCTCCATGATATTATTGTCATTTATATAAATAACCTGAATTTACATCAGAAAAAATTAAATCATATATGCTTCCAAAATAAAATTATACCTCTATTTCTCAAATAAAATTCTATGGTACTATGTTTACCTTAACCCTATTATTATCCCCAAAGTTTTAGTAAACTTATTTAGAAATAACATTAATCGCATAATTTCCAAATGAATTTCCTATCACATATTTATCTAGACAATTAAACATTTGTTCCTAAAATTATCATGAACTATACTTGTTGGATCCTTTAAATAAATAAAACAAATGTCATACTAACTATCCCAGCACCTATGCAAGTGGTAGGTGATGCACTCTTATCTCCCTTCATTTTTCTGCTCATTTTTCAGGACCATTCCGAATGTGATTGGTTGTTTCCCAGCTAATGTTTTTTAATTTTTCAAATATATAATCGTTACTACATTACCAAAATATTGGTATACATACTTAAAAAATAACCTCAATATTTTCAATAATAAATCATTGTTTTAACCTCAAATGTTATCTCATTCCTATAGTTTTCCAACCTAAAAAAAGAACCCATATTTACTTCCAAATCCAATATCATATAAACCTTAATGGATATCCCTATCTTTAAAATTATATCCATTAAATTAAAAGATCTTTTTTCTTAAAAATATTCACATGATCTACATAAGGGTTATATATACCTAAATAACCTATAAAAACTCCATAAAATTACCCTAATGTTCTCCCATCATCAAAAGACTATTAATGTTATTAATCTTAGGATCATCCTTAAATATACCACTACATCATGAATCTTTAATGTAGGCAGCTTAATCACAAAATTTTCTTCAGAATCATATAACCGTGATTTTTTATATTATTCCATAGTGCTTGTTTCTTACAAACAATAATATGAATAATGACCTAAGATTCAACAATGTCAATGAAAAATACATGAAATTATCCTTACATTTCTTATTTTATTTTAATATTTCTCATATTAAAAAATAATGGAATTTATTATTTCTATGTAGTTATCTATACGGTCTTTATGATCGCATTAATGAGCCTTCCCCTTTGGACTTCAATTTAATTGATGATCATTATCCCCCATTTAGAACAATCAATTTATACATTGAGAATAATGTCATTATCATTCATAGAGTTAACTGACTGATTCATTTTTTCCTTGGAATATTATTTCTATATGACCTAATTTACCATATATAATTCAACTTTTAATTTTTTGGACACATTTTCAAAAGTTCTTCTTTCCACACTCATGAAACAAAGTTCATTGATTATATTTTCCTTTATGATTATTTTCACCTAAACATCAACATGGATCCACTTCCCCTTTATTTGATGCATTCAGAAACACAAATAGTTTTAATATATTAACTGTTACATCTAATATATGGACATGAATAACCACACGAGTTATCCCAACACATCCAATTCAATTCAGTTGCTCTTTTAGACAAGCACTTTATTCTCCTCTATATCTATTGTTTTGTTGTTCCATCTTGTATCCTACCATTTACTAAAACAAAAAAAATAGTGTGATCATATCAGTAAAATCATAATATACCATATTATAATGATGATAGAAACTAATATATTCTTTTTCATTTTATCAAAAACACTTTCCATTTATCCAAAATAACTATGATTCTACCTAATATACTAACTAGTGTGGTTATAAATACTTTTAAATTATGCTCAAAAAATCCTAAATTCTAATGTTATCTAAACTATACATTGATACCAACAGTAAGGAAACATCCTTAATAATTATATATAGTAGTGAATTTTATATAGATTTATCTTTTATACATTCAAAAATATCTCTTAGTTTTATTGTTTCATATAATTGGGTCATAACTCTTGTGTAAAAACCCATATTTTACAAAGTGGATACTTGTCATCAGTATTCATTTTTAACAAAATAGAAAATATTTAAAATATTATGTGATTTAAATTCAGGGAAAATAATCAGAAATTCAACATGAATTATTCCTTTCAATCAACCAACTTTGAAAATCTATGGAAAAACGTTTAAAAAATGTTGTATGGTCATAAAAAATTGTTACAGTCATATGGAAAATAAATATGTTAGTCTCTAGAAAAATAAAAAAACCTATGAAAAAATATCCCTTAAAATAACTTATTATCTAGAAAGAGTATTATTTTCCATGAAAATATTATTATTATACAATTCTACATCTGAAGACTTCCATGAAAACTCTTTATCATGCATAGAAAAGTCATGTAGGTGTGTTGGGACATCATCATCATAAAACCCTAACAAAACCTAAACAATTTAAATAACTATATGACCAAATTTTAATATAATTATTCAGATAACACAATCATTATGAAATTCATTGGATCTCTACCTTGGAACATCCATCATATAAGCTATTACAGGCTCACCTAGCGCTGCCGGAGTGCACCCATTTTAAAATCTATATCTGGAACACTTGTGAGCTACAATGGGGATCAACCATTTATAAAAATTTCCCATTGAAATATAATGAATAAAACTCATTGAAAAAATATTTTAAAACCATATGAAAATCAATTTATATTTCAAAATTTCCTTTATTCATAAAATCCCATTTTCAATACCAAAATTCCTAGAAAAAGGGAAAGTGGTCTTTTCTTTGAAGAAAACATTAAAGATTATAGCAGAAACCAAACATTACATAAACGTTAAAGTGACAGGAAATTATTTTTCACTATATATGTTTAAATATGACTTTCCCTTTTATTCTTATGTAAATAAATTCAAACATCCAATAACAATATTTCTTTTGACACCCTATGTAAAAAAATCAAAGAATATCATTTATTAAAATCTATAAACTACACACATATTGAAGAATCCATTTTCTATGAAATGAAAAAGAAATAATTATATATGAATCTTATAATTATTTAGGATTCATTATAGTGGTAAATTATATTCATATAATACATTTAATAATATACATTCCTTTTGAACATTGTAAAAAGTGTTAAAAATAATCTTTAAAAAGTTCATTACCTCGAGTCTAGTTCATCAGGTATGTTATTTACCATTGTAAATAAAAAATTATGTTAATTTTATAATTTCATAAGTACGTTTTTTATTTTCATGATTACATGTGTTATTTTAATATTATTTTATATTAAATTATTAAATCAATTAACATCATGTCATGGGTTTTACAGATATTCAGCTCATATGTCAGAAATGACATTGTTCAGTTGAGTATGGTTAAAGAGGTCAGTATTCCATTATATCAAAAATAATAATGTTTTAATAAATTTAATTTTTATAAATCAGTTCTAATTTAAAATCCAACCACTAAATATAGTTATTAAAAATGAACTACATTACAGACATGGAGATGATAGGTCATATATACACATGAGTAATGTTTCCATCTTTCAAATAACATTACTTAAATATGGTAAGTGTAATTTAATCATTCAATAATTATCATAATATCATTATTATAATATTACTCCAGAAAATATACTTATATATAACATTAATTTTATGTGGTACTAAGTATATCACATCCCTTACTTGAGGTGGTGACCCTCACATACAGATGAACGATGTTATCATTTTTAGTAAATTGAAATGTAAGAATGTAAACAACATAATTTCATTAATATTGATAAATATGTCACTAAAATAATGTATAAAAATTATTTGAATCATTATAAGATATCCATGAGATTTTTTTATCGAAAATCATATATATCTGTTCACGACGCGGTAGTCCTCCATACACACAAATGATAGAATTATTTCCCATTTGATAGAAGAGGAGATAGATATAGGTTATGATATTAACATAATAACATAAATGTATATGGATTATATTTTTTTATTATTTTATCAGGGATTAATATAATTTGATATGTGTGGAAGAATAAATAAAATAGAAATTCTTGTTTAAAAACGAAACCTATTTTTAGAACAACCTCTTTTTCGTAACACATTAAGACCCTCAAGGTTTGTGTTCTGACTAAAGAAGGATATCTATAATGAAGGTAGACATTATAGAAATAATTTTAGGTAGGTATTATAAAAAAATGGGGTTTAGTATAAATAAATGAATATATGTGTTTCCCTTTTTATAATATAGGGGAGGGGAACTCTTGGAATCCCTTACCTGATTAGTTTAATATAAATTAATTTTTTATTTTAAATGGATTGGAACAAGTTAATGTTGAATATATGTCTATAATATATCAAAATAATCTCATAGAATAATTTTTATACAAGTTATGATCACATTTTTACCTATATAATTTGGTCTTAACCCTTGTTATCCCATTTCAACCTTACTGTGACAATAAGGATTTCTACTCTTTGAGGGTCAATATATTTTATATAAATGGAAAAATTGACTGTAAATTGATCATTGTTGATATAGTCACTATATCCTTATCAATTTTAAGAATATAATATATTTATTAATTTTTTAACATTTCATAGAATATTATTCATTATAATTTAAGAATTAATGTTAACTTTTAAAACTATTCATTACATTGATTTTCAAAAAAAAAATAAAAAAATTAAAATTAGAAAAAAAAATATATCTCGAATATTTAATGTGAATATATAAGTTTTTTATTATATTAATTGTCTAAAATTATATTATTTTTACTTTTTAATTTTTTTATCTATTTTTTCTATTATTTGAATAATCAACGTGTCTTTATTATGTAAATATTTAAGGTAATTATTTTTTAATTAAAAATTAAAAATTAATTTCCAATAAAAATATAAATAATTTAGATTTATAATGTCTATTTATAATATAAAATATATTTTGGATAACCCTATGATAAATATATTATATTTATTAAAAACAAGAGTGTGACATTTTAACTTTTCATTAAATAAATTATTATAAAGGTTATAATCAGGCCCAAATGATAAAAATTTCATATAATTTAATATTGGTTAATTATGGAAAAAACTAACCTATCAATTAAATTATAGGTATGATTTAGCTTCATTTTACAATCCCTAACATCATATTTTTTTAACATTAATTACCTGATTTACCCTTATTATGGTAATAAAAATTACTATGGTAAATATTCATATAGAAAAAAAATAAAACGATCATATTTAACAAATTGGGACCAAATGATTTCGAATAAGAAATCCAATTTTTCAATAATAAAAAAAAATTTATAATTTAATTTATAATCAAACCTGAAAAATGTAACGAATTTCTTTTCAGAAAAATGTCCTTTTATGATATTAATCTTTTTTGGTAAATTGAAGTATAAAGACATTTTCAAAAACCATAATAGGAGTATAAAAAGGTACTAATGCAGCTTTAAAAATATACCAAAAATATAATTTTAGTTTTTGAAGAATTTTAAAAAATACAATTTTCAATATAAATTAATATATTTCATAAAATCTCAAAACTTCATCTTGAGATAAATTTTATATGATTACTTGAAAAAAGAAATTCACTATGTCAAATAAATTTCAAAATTTCCATAAAATAATTATAATATTCATTAAAAAAATCATGAAATATGACATCTAAATAAAATGTAATTTTGATGAATATAATGACTTTACTAAATATCAAGAACATGTTTAAAATTATTTTAATAATATGGAGTTAAAAATTTTGGAATAGGTTTCTTTTTAGATATCATTATATTATATGGTTATGAGATTTAAAATGAAGGGATAGATTACCCCATAACATTTCAAAAAATTTGAGATTCTTGGTCAGATAATAATTGTTTTTTATTTCTTGGTGCTTCCACAAATCTTTCTCAAGTTCATAATGTGTTCTAAAATGATATTTATGATGTACATACCTAATCCCTCGAATGAGATAAGTTTAGTGGTTGTACCGCTGAAAAATGATATATCTTATTAATAAAACCTAGAGTAAATTATGAATTATAGATTGAAATTTATTTGAAATAAGACCACTCTCCTAGTCAATGTTATCTGATGAAACTATCAAATTGAGATAGATATATAGGAACCTAAGGATGTGATAAGGCAGAAGAAACATTGTTTATTTGAATATATGTAATTGAAATTTGAGGGAAAAATTATTATATAGGGAGTAGAATGTGACACCTAATGATTTTGGAATCTAATTTCTATATATTAAATTTTTATCATTAATATATTTCAAAACCAACAATATCAAGCCTGAAGTGATCATTGATATACTATAAAAATACTATATTTTAAATATAACCATTATTCATAACTATTACATTGTTGGTATTAATATGAATAAACACATTATGGAAAATATTTATTAATTATAAATACAATTAAAATTTATTTTTTAACTCATCATAAATTAGTACTCAATTTTTAGAAAAATAATTTTATGCTTTAAAATAAATTTGTTTTCAAGAATGGTTTATATTAATTTTTTTGTGCAGACAATATAAACAATTTAATTAATTTTTAATCAAATTATTTGAGTAAATTAATACAATTTCCAAAACCAGTGTTTCAATTTTATATCCCGGTTAATTTTTTTGATGTTTATAAAATAATGGATTTTTTCATGACAAAAAAACATTGATCTTTCCAAATTCTGTCACTAATATGAAATTATATTGATTTATGAATGACATAAAAAATTCTAAATGCTTTGTCTCATCCAAATATGTGTTTGAGGAGTTAAATAAGTTATTTTAGAAAATAATATTGAATTTGGAATCCAATACATAAATTATCGGTATATATGTTTTATTTTATTAAAATTAAACATTATTTCCAGGTATCATCATTTAATGGTGTGGTCAGATGGTTCCATTCATATTTTTTCTTAATAAAAAATTCTAAAAAACTTATTTTTTTATTTAACCACGAAAATTAATAAAAATAAACTTTTTTACTTTATGTCAATATTAATTTATATTTTTGCTTAGAGGCGTTATATCTCAAATAACTATTTTTTTCATTAATTTTTTGTTCCTATAATTAAATAACTTTTAAATAACTATAGAAATTCAATCCGATAAAATGGATTCTAATTTTTTCATCATCACATTCAAATTTTTAGAAGGTAGCTTCTATTTATTCCCACAAATTTATGTTATCATTGTAAAAAAGATAATTTATCACAGATAAAGTTAAAATGGGTTTAATGTGTCTTAACTAGGGAATAAGGCTTAAAATGATTCCAAAACATTTCTAAATGTAATTGGTTTGTTTTACTTACAACACATAACATCTAATATATGAATTATGTGTTACCAAGGGCCAAATTAAATGAATATGATACATATTATATTTTAATTATTTAATTATTTCCAATTGGGTCCTTTCCTCTCATATAAAAGGAAACCTACACTTCTCATTTATACAAAATATTTTAGAACTATATCCGATCCAATAACTAATATAATCCCTTCTTATATCCCTTATATTAATCCAAAGTATTCTTTTATTCCCCAGATATTGTCCAATGAAGGATTATGGTTGAAGACAAATGAGGCCTCTTAATGAAGAGGTAATCTTCTTTAAAGACTCATTAAAAGTTCATTTCTTATTCAAATTAATTTAAATATAATATTTATTTAATAAAATAATAAATCCATCATCATAAATAATTTTATGATTATGTGAAAACCATTCATCACCTTATTTATATAAAATGGGAAATAAAAGTATCGCTATTGCATACGTGGGGACTACTGCCTCCACGTACACTCTTGATTTATTTCCCATCACCATCATTTATGGTTGGATATTAAAATGGATTTAATATTTATATATTTCACTTATAATAGAATTATTTATCTTCATTTATAATATATTATCTACCATTTCACCATTCAATACATTGGAAAAAAATAATGTCACTTATGCATACATGCGGGCTACAGCCTCCATGAAGTGATGTGATTCATTTTTCATTCATGAATAACATGTTTATAATAAGGATATATTTAATTTTTATATATATAATTTATTATAAATTTATGAGTTTTTTTAATTTGAATAGTTATTTAAATTCTTTTTTTCAATCCATATAAATGTGGAAACATTACTCGTGCATATGTAAGGACTACCATCTCTATGAAGTGAAGTAATTGATCAGCACTTTGAATGAATTGTTTTAAAAGTGTATATTATGAATAAAATTGAGAATTTTTTTAAATATTTACATTCTAAGATAATTGAACCATAAGTAATGTGTAAAATCATAACCACAAAACTAAAACATTCATGGAAAATAGGTCTATTTTCACTGGAATATTCATTTATGTACAGAAAATATTAATAAAGGATAATTAGAAATGATAAAGGAATGGTTAATATTATGTAAAGAATAATTATGGTTCTAGAGTATATGTATAATAAATCTATATTATTTAAATAGTACGTTCTATTGTATACAAATAAGGACAGGACTTGGGGTGAGAGAATTATGATACAATCTCATTTCTTTTTTAGATTGTTTATGTTAAATTTATATTGAGATAAATTATATTATAATTATCATTTAAACCCCATATATTTTCTAATATTTTAACTATTCTTATAATTTTCTCTTACAAGTGCCACTTTTTTATATTTGGTATATAAAATGATCTAAATTTTTTAAGAAAAATCGAATTTATTTCATCTTTTGTGAATGAAATTTTGTTTCATATCCACGTTATTTGAAAATTTTCAAAAATTTCATTTTTTATGATCCAATGAATTTTTAAATTCAATTTAAACCATATTTTTATTTCTTTTTAATGTTTTAATAAATTGTTTTATTAATTATTTCTGAATTGTAATTTTTGACTTTTTAGAATAAAGTATGAAAGTAATCCCTATTTTAACATATGGGATATGGATGTATTTTCTTTCCATCATTATAGTTATTTTATTTGAAGATGAATTTATATATTTTTTATATTTAATTTAAATTAAGATTATTTTATTAATATTATATGGATTTTTATTATATGTTTTTTAAAATAAAATAATAGTTTTCTCATGTATTCAAATAAATGTTCAAATAAACTTATATATATATTTTTTATCTATTTAATTACCATTTAATGATTTTGTTGCCTTAATAAGAGTTTGATAATATGATATCATAAATTTTATTTCCATGTATGAATTATGATGATGGTGAATCAAGTATAATTCTATCAAACCGATTTATTTTTTATGAGTTAATTAAGTTATGATGAAATATTTAAGATATCCATTTTTAATGGGGTTATGCTATAAAAATGATGGAATGAAACCTTTTTCTTTTCCATGGGATATGATATGATGAAAAAACTAATTATTTTATGAACTCATGTAAACTATATGTTTTAAGGATATGTTATGGGTGGATACATTATGTACATCCAATACATTGGGTTAATATGGATAACTTATGAGTTAACTATGTTTTTATGAACATTATTTCATATTCACAACTTTATACCTGAACCTAGCACCATAACATTTATTTTATGAATGGACACGATTTCATGTTCTTTATATAGTGATTTAACTATTTAAAATTTATACATATTCAAATTTTAATAATCTTATTATTGGGTTTTATTCCTATATTTATGATATTATCTAATGGATCGTGATTTATTATTGATGATTCAACAAACATATAAAATTTTCTTATGATAAATACATATTCCACGACACATGAATAATGATATTTAATTGATTATGTATGAATTTGTTATGTTATAATAATGTTACCATACCCTTATTCTAAATTATTACCATTTATTGATATCTCCAACATTTTTCATTATTTAGTATCTAAGATCACATTTTCTTATGTTTCTATTCTCCCCAGGTTATGATGAAAGGTTTTATGTATGATATTTCTATGAAGAGTTATATGATAGATAAAATAATTTAGAGATGTTGAAGATCCTTCATGAAATTATATTTTTATGTATATAGTATCCAAATATTCAAAACCATTACTATTAAGGGGTATATATTAATATAAGATTTATTCAATCATTATATAAAATTATGAAATATTTATGTATATAATATTTAAGTTTCTTAAAAGATGATGTGTTTAAATTCCTGAATAAATCTATTAGTTTTTATGATGAAGAAGATGAAATGATGTTTATACCATTAATGTAATTCATAATTATAGTGTGTGATGAGGAAGAAAGAAATGATTATTCATGCCACAATAGTTGATATCATGGCCCTGATGAATTGGGATTCTTTTCTTCATCTAGTTTGGTTATATATAATGTATTTGGTTTTGGTGTAGGATTTAATGATAGAGAATATGGAGATATTTATGATTATCGTATAGAGCCAAATTCTTGAGTCCTCATGAGAACATAATGAAGATAATCCAAATATTGATTTGATTATTTTTTAAGACAACAATTAGAGAAATAAAAGTCATATATTTCATTGAAATAATTTTCACAAGAATCCATAAAAATATTTTAAGGAGATAAGAGGGGTAATGTTTTGGATTTTGACCCTTATACAATAAAATATATTTACAGAGTTAGAGAGGAATAAAATGATATATCTAATAACACAACCCATTAGTAAACATTCTTATTTATGGGAAGAATTTTTTTGAAACTATTATATTTTTATGAATTCTTTGTTTCAATGCTTTGAAGTTAATATATTATATTATGAAGGATTCATCTTGTGTGTTGTAGAAAAAGAATAAGAATAGTGGAAGATCATGTTGTTAACTAAGGATCATAATTTTTTACAATGAATATTTAGGGATATTCAATTCCTAAAATTATCCATATCATAAAATTTAAATATGATAATTTTGAACAATTAATTCTTACATGTCTAAGATAACCCATTTATTGTTTATTTATTTTTATTAACGGAGAGTTATTCACAATGTGGAACGTTGTTTGGTCCATTCTGTCCATGAGTGACATGAATAATTCAAAACTATTCTAATTCAAAGAAATAAAAGCCAAATATTTTATTTAAATGTCAAAAATTCATTGATTTCATTGTACCGAGTCTATTATTGGAATATGGGTCTATTAATATACCTTTATCAAATATAATTACTTAAAATAAAATAATAATTTTGTACCTTTAGTATAATTACCACCACACTTCAGGGATTTAGTCATCCAAATTAGTGGTAAATATAATTAAAAAATATTGAAGTTTTTACAATGTTATTGCCTACGTAGATGCATACATTCTATAAAAAATGGAATATCATATTCTAATATCCATTCACTAAATAAGTAATGATTTCAAAAATTAATAAAGTTAAAATTATTTAAAAAGAAACAAAAAATTAATTCAACCCAACCCCTCCCCCAATGTTGGTAATATCGTAAGTATTATTAAAAGTATCTAAGAGATCCAAATGTGTATGAAACATTAAATAGGTTACTTTTGTAGCCACAAATAAATTAGGTGATAATTGAGATTTTTTATCTGTGTCATGCGTGCTAGTAGGTGTAATAGAAACATCAATTTTCCTCTGGGCTCTTATAAACTTTTGATATCCTTGAATTTAAGTGGGATAATTTTATTAAATTTTTGTTATAGATTTTCCACATACATTGAATGTGTTAGAAAATTTATGTTTTATTATGTACTAATTAACAATTTTGGCTCACTAATTATTGATTAATGAATTGAACTGAGAAGATAGTTTTGTAAAGGGTTATGGGGGTGGTTAATCCTCATGGACTTCTATGAATGATAATATTTGATTGTGATGTTATATTAATATGATGATTTTTAAAGTGAATTTATTATTCCATAGATAACTAGTTGTTCTTTATCACCACATATCACCCACATACTGTTGGTAAAAGTGAATAGATAATTCAAATATAAGTGGATATATTGTGGGTATTAATTTTTAATTTTGTTACTTCATAAATAAATAATTTTTCACTAGTATAGTTTCATTATACTGAAAATTAATAATCTTATTATATTATAGTACGTTCTGAGTCCTTTTATGGGAGTTTTTTATTTAATACTATGTGTGGTTGAGGTTGGTGAGGACACATTGGTTGGGCTACAGATAGTACGAGATATAAAGGATTGAGTGAATGTTATTAAGGAAAACATGATGATTGCTAATATATGATAGTAATCATATATAGATTATATCAGTGGGATATAAGATATTACAATTAAAGATCATGTGTTCTTTTAGTTTCACCTTGGGAAGACAATTAGGTTTTTTAAAATGATGCATTATTTTCCATGATTTGTTAGACCTTATTTGGTGTTGGAGGGAGTTGAAGAGGTATATTATAAACATGTGTAACCTCTGTGATTGGAAAAGATACATGGCATATTTATGTGTCTTAATTTATGAATTATTATCATGGTCCTTATCATGTGTTTGATTTATGGAATATAGATATTTAGGTGGATATATATTGTAATAACTATATATTAAAATTTTAAAATCTGAATAAAATCAATATGAGTGCTCTCTTCCTATAGTGTGATCTCCTAAAATGAATGATAACATAGAGTAAACCTCTTGAACTAGGGAAACCCATATATTTATCACATATCTAGGATTATTTTTTCAATGGTTTCGTAGGATGTTGAATTATATAGAAATTATGGGAGTTGAATTAAAATTATTATGTCGTTTTTTATTTTTATGACTATTTATTACTGTTTAAAAAGATGAAAATTTGTATAGGGTTATGTCATAAAGAGACCCCGAAATTTGAAAATTGTAATTTTATAAAATTTTATTGATTTCGATCTTATATGGTTAAAATATTAATTTGTATTATTTCTGAATGAAATTTTGAGAATGTTATCTAACTCAAGATGTTATTATTTTCCTAGGGTGGTAATTTGGTAAATTTCTAAGATTGTAATTTTTACCATTAATTAAAAGTGATGGAGGAATATAATAATTATTAATCTAATTATAATAATTATTTTTATAGTTTTTTTCTTAAAATAAATAATGCCGCATGTGTGATATTTTATACGATGTTGATGAAATTGAAATATTAGGGGAGGGGAATTTAAATATTATATATTGATGATATTTCAAAGTAGAGAATTAAAAATTTGAAATAAATAGTTGGTCTAAATAGAAATGTAAAAGAAATTAGGAGTGGTAATAAATGGAATTAATGGGCGAGTATTTGGATTTATGGAATGGAAATTTCTTTTTTACCATTGGGGATATTATTATCTATTACCCCAATTCTCTAATGTGGGATATATCTGGAATCTTATTTTGGGATAGAGGAAAATATAGACATAAAAAATTCATAGATTTTAATGGTCAATGGTGATAATTAGAGGATTGATATTTTCATTCATCTCGAAATCAAGGATGGTGAATCTAAATTACCATATATTCTATGATACATTGTAATATACATGGATTTTGATATTCTCTGATGGGTCTATTATTCATAATAATATAAAATAATAAATATACAGTCAATTGATATTAGATATGGTATATTAATTTGATATTGATTGATGAATTATTCTATATGTATAATTTAGGTGATTGAGTAATGAAAATTATTATAATATTTTTTAATTTTTAAATAGTACAAATAAAATTTGATGAATGAATATAATATGATTATATGAAAATATAATTAAACTTGATTGATATGGGAATGGATTAACGATCGAAAAATCATGATCAATTTATTTGAGCCTGAAATTAATGAATTGTTATAGAATATTGTTTATAATATTTCTATGAATTATTTGATAACATTTCTATAGAAGAAAAATAGTGTTGAGATTTTCATGTTAATATATATGGCATATTTTCAAGACCCCATTTTGAATATTCATCATAGATTAATGAGAAATAGAAAAAAAATAAAATTTTAGTTAAATGGGTTAAAATAAATACATTTCACACATTTCATGAAACTTATTATGGTAATGTGTTGAGGTGTTGGTGTTGGTTTAGGATGAAGTGGTGCTATGTTACATAAGGGTTGTTCCATACATGCATGGGGTTGTGTCACACTATTGAGTTGGTGAATATTTTTTGAGTAACTCACAAGGGATGGTGTGAATATTACATTGAATATGAAAACATGTCAACTTTCCATTTGATACTTACTAATGATTATATAGGAAGATTATTGTAGGATGAGTTGATAGAGAAATACTATATAATAGTTTTTTCTCCGAAATAAAGAATAAAAACCACAGTTAAAACTCCCTATTGTGAATTAATTTTAGAGTATATGTGGAAAAATGTTCTAGAAAATTTGTCTTGGTTGAAATAGATTTTTCTTATGGGTTTTTTGTTTTATGACATTATGGAACTTCTATATACCCATGATATGATTATTGTTTGGGATGTAATAGATTACTCTCTGGGATCTAGTGGTAGTGGATCTAGATTGGTTCATGATATATATATGAAGTGTGATTATATTTCCAAATATCTTTATATGGTTGGAGGATTATTTTATATAATGAATAGTTGGTATGGGTTTGAATCAATTTTAAATACATGATAATGATATGAAAGAAGTTACTAGTTATGGGTTAGTGGTTTGAGATACATGATTATTAAAACGATGACAATGACGATGATGATGATAGAGGTGTATATAATACTGTTAACCTTATTAAATTCAGGATTATTTGTGGTGATGATAAAGTTGAATAGAGTTATTCCCAATGGTTAGATACTTAAAAAATACTATGATTATCACTGAGAATGGGAATCATACTGCAAATATGGCTTGTAGTGGGGATATTCAATAAGAATAGGCAATTGGAAATCTATTGGGAGTCCTTCAGTCAAGTAATGGGTCAACCAAAATATATATTTTGGGGGTTTAATATGGTTGGATAGTTAAATGGTGGTATTTATGTTATAAATATATTAATTAGGGTGGATAACTACTAGATATTATATATGAATATGATTTCCCAATGGGTGGATAAATACATTATGGTGGTGATATTATAGTGACCCCCCACAAGTGGACATATACTTATTTTAATTTGGATTAGTGGTTTTTTTCATTTTAGTGGTTGTTGTGTGATGAAATTCAATGGGGTGTGATATAACATACATTTGTATATCATAATTTTTTATTATGGGTTTTCTAAACATATACATTATTTATTGCATTAATATTTTATTTATTAATGGAAACAAATTCTATATTTGTATGTTAACATATAATTGATCATAGAACCCAACTTGGGACCTATTAAAGGCATGTTTTTATGTCCCACTAAGGCTCATTGTGAATCCAGGTGAAGTATCTTCATGGTTGGTTTGTGAAATAATACTTTTGTTAATGTGTATTGGTGAAATTATAGTGACCCCCATAAGTGGACGTATACTTTTGTTATTGTGGATTGGTGGTTTGTTTCATTTTAGTGGTGGTTATGTGATGAAATTCAATGGGGTATGGAATTTTATTTAGTATATTGAGTATATATTATGTAATTTAAGTAGTTGGATATTAAGATTTTAAAAGGTTTATATTAATTGAATGGTATTTTTTATTTATTTCATCCATGATTCAATTACTATTATTTATTCTCATAGACGTGTGATAATTTCTAGGATAAAAAAACATAATATATTTATGTGATCACTTCTGATTTAAATATCCCATTATCTAAAATTATCTTTTTAGAGTTTTTGGTGGTGTAATATTTCCTTAAATATTGATAGAAAATACCTTTATTAGAGTTGTATTACATTTAACATTAAATAAGGCAATGATGAAATGATATTTTTTCCATTTTCCCCTTATGTTTTATGATATAACATACATTGGCATATCATAATTATTTATTATGGTTGGGCTACCCATTGACATTTTTTATTGTATTGATATTTTATTTATAAATGGAAACAAATTCTACATATGTATGTTAACATATATTTGATGATATAACCCAACATGGGACCTATTGAAGGATTGTTTTTTGGGTCCCACTAAGTATCATTATCAACTCAGGTGGAGTTTATTCTTGGCTGGTTTGTGAAATAATACTCCCCTTTTGAATAAGTAATGTTTTTAAAATAATTTTTTTGTTATTAAATGATGAAATAAATTTTAAAATTGAATAAGATAATGATAATTATGGATGTGGTTCTAAATATGAAATGATAATGGGGAAATGTGAATTAATGAAAGAGAATTGAAATAGAATAGATATGAATGATTTATTTATAATTTTATTTATTCAGGTGGATGGATTCATTAATGAATTTTAAGGTAAAATAATTTATTGTAAATGATCTTGAAAATTAAAACTCATTAATGTTTCTATTTGATTATTAGGTTATTTAAATTTTTACATAACCATGATCATTTATTAATGATTCATTATCCTTATGTAATGTTCCATGGAGATAGGAGAATACTCTTGATATAAATGTAAGAGTTTTTATTAGATATGGTCATATGATGTTTGTGATTTTGATATTTTGGTAATTTCTATAGTTTTTAAAATATTTTATGAGAGTTTTGTAATGTGTGTATCATTGTTTTATACTGTATGGGATGAATTATTTAAATGTGACTAACTATGGATGGTCTCTGGTTATAATGTGGAGATTTCTTCAAAGTGTACTTGAGAATATTGTGTGATTATCTTTCCTATTTTTTTATTTCATACATGTTTCCACTAATATTTTATTTTCATAATAGACTTATATTGGTTTCTGAGGAATGATACTTCATTATTGATAGGCATCACCCCATTACCAATGTTTTTACATTTTTGAGATGAATTTATTGAATATTTTGGATATTATTGTTTTGAAAATTGGTTTTTTTGTTTTAGTGGTTTGGGTGTATCTAAGATAAGTGTCTTGATTCGTGGTTTTATTTTGTCGATTCATTATTTTATTTATTTTTATGTATGTATAAATTTAATTTTATCATTAATATAGTTATATTAGTTGTGGTTATACTTTTTATATTAAGGAATAATCCCCATATAATATTGACTTAATCCCTTGGTGGTTATTCCCAAAACCATACCTACTTTATTTGATGGCAGTTGGAAGATCATAATAAGATCATGGAAGTAGAATAAGACTAAATTTATGTTTGATTTATCTTCAAAATAACCAAAATTAAATATAAATAATGTAAATAAATATGAATAAAAATATTGAAGTGTCCACCATCCTTATTTTAATGTGGTTGAGTTTTCTTGATATGCATCCCTAAGATACAACCAAATTAATCACAACTTCATAGGTGGTTTACCGAACACTATGGTCCTTACACTCTATGAGATGACTCCAAAACACTAACGGAGTGTTATCACCATATCTGTGAGGATAAATGTTGATCATGTATTAAGAGATATTTTATATGGCCTATATGATTCAAAAACAATCAACAATGGGGTTATGTATCATTATATTTGGTCATTTCATACATTTAAGGGAGTCGATAAGCATCTTAAAAATCAAAAAACCTGACATGAATTTGGATAACACATGAACTTTGGTTCTATTTATGTTTAAAAATTTATAATGGTCACGTTCTATGTATGAAGATAAAATTGAATTATCTTTGGGAATAATAAATAATTGGAACTAATTGTGAGACATGGATGAATGAATTATTGTGATATCTCATATTGAAAGTATATCATACAATGTGATAGAAACTAATTGTATGTTACAAGAGAGGCATCTGTGTTCCCTATCTTATGGTATTTTTTCTGGTATACCATGACATATGATACACCCATTTAGTGTATTCCCAATAAAAGGTGGAGTGGGGAGGTCATGTTTATTTATGTCAATAATCTAGGGATGTTTCCAAAAAAATCCTGACATAAATTCTAATTTTTTATTTACATAATAGTGAAAATGAAATCCATTTTTTTACATCTCTTTAATTATCATATGAAATTTAATATTAACTTACTTAGAAATCATGATAACATTTTCATGAAAAATAAAATTGGTTGTTATTTTTTCAATATAATTTTTTAATTGTTTCAATTTTCCTCACTTAGTAGGTGAACTATTTTTTTATTAAAATATGAATCTTTTTTCTAAACAATATGTATTTTCATTGATAAAATTTTTTATACCCGCTATATGAGTAAAATTAAATAAAAAAATTAGAAAATATAATTTTTTTAAAAAACCTTAAATTTAGTAAATGTGATAAATTTCAATTATTGATAAATTAATATTATGAAAATAATATAATGAAAAAATATTCTCCTTTCAAATGGAAATTGTAAATTTTTCTAATTCATTATTTGAAAAAAATTCATTCTTGAGATAAATTTAAGAAAAGGGACATATAATTATACATGATATTTATCTCATCTCATATATGAGAGAAATTAAAAAATTTAAATGATATATCAAAAATCAATAATTTTATCTTATAATTTAAATGAATCAAATTTAATTTAATAAAACATATATTACTGTAAATTTAATATTTGTCATCTCAAAATTTATATAAATACCAATATTTCTAAAATATGTATCTCCATATTTTATATTTATCCCATCCCACATGGGATAAATTTAATTTTTTAAATTTTTTTTCATCTTATAAGAAATTAATATCATTAAATGCAAGAAATAAATTTAACTCTTTAAAAAATATTAAATAGTACTAAAAAATTTCTCCTTTTTTCCATGAGATAAATTTCATTTTTTAATAAATTTTTTATATTAGGTAAAATATATATCATCTCTTATATAAAGTAATTATGTTATAAATTGTATACTATTGTAGAGAAAATTTTTATCTTCTTTTAATGATATAAATTTCAAGTTAAAATTATATAAAATTGTAATTGATATCTATCATTCTATGTACATGAGATAAATTTCATTTCCCATGGGATATACTATGTAAGTATAATATATATCATATCATACAAGAAATAAAGTTCATTTTATAAATTTTGAATTATTTTACATGGAATTTATCACATATATTAAAGGAAATAAAGTTTTATATTAAAAATATATAACATTGTTTGTGAAGTTTAACACATCTTCTATTTGAAGTAAATTTTAATTTATATTATATATATAATTGTAGGTAAAACTTTCCACATCCCATACATGAGAAATTATTTATTTTGTAAAATATATATCTTTCTATATGAAACACAACCTAAAACATATATGAGGTATGTTTTATTTCATAAAATATATTACGTAGTGCATGAAATTTACCACATCACGTGCATGAGATAAATTTCAATTCAAAGTAAATGCATCACTATATGTAAAATTTATCTAGTTGAACCAAAGTCAATGGAATGAAGAATGTTGGATTGAAAATTTTGATTTATAAATCATTATTGACATGTGTTTATTTTTTAAACATTTATGATAATGATTAAATTTGAATTGAGATATAGAATTTAAATTAGAGTGTAATGAATTAGCCTAGTTTAGAACAACACATAACCGAACTCATGACACCATAATGACCCACACAAATTTATAATATCAATAGGCTAGTTAAAATCCCCATGGTATAAAAAATAATCTAATGGGCATCATTTTACCCTTTGAATCCAGTAATCCCCAATAAGGACTCCACCTGGTTATCCCCCACGATGTACATGTATATCATATATCTATTTGTAAAAAAAATATACATATACAAATAATAACAAGTTCAAAATATATTATAACATATCATAAATAGAATCAAACATCATGTCATAATCAAGAAGTAAATCTATAAACACATAACACATAATTAAATGAATCCAAAATAATATCAAGGTCCGAAACGTCGATACATAGACAAACCAAAATATACTAACTTTAGAGAATGTGCAAAATTTTCCTCATGAACCATATCTATGTGGACCATGTTAACCACCTATCTCATAGCTATGAATAATGTTTAGATCATCAAGTATTATTTATATAATACATGTATCCTTTCCAAATTCTCTAATCAACCATAAACAAATCATTGGAACACCATAGTCATGTATAGGTTGGCCCATTATATAGAGACACCTAGATTAATTTTGGTGTAAACTCATCACCTTCACTAGATATCACAATAATAAGGAAGAAAGTATTCTCACAGGCTGATAAACCTGATACATTAAATTTATAAACCTACCCTAGATATGGACATGGCCACCATGATAGATTGGTCAAAATCTCTTGAACTAAATAAAAAAACTAGATACTGGAAGACGATAGGTGGAAATAACAAATAAATATCCATTTTACCTTGATGAAACTCTAAAAGAGTCACTAAAATTGTTAAGAGAATAAGGGTGAGGAATAAATCATGGATATTAGAAACATTATTTCACAAATGGGAAAGAAATAAGTTGAATTTGGGTTAAAAATGTGAAGGAAAAGTGGTAAATTCACCATTTTAAAATATATTAATGTTATGTCATAGTGTGTCTCCAATCATCATGGTGTAATGAACCTTCCCAAAAAATAACCAATATACAAGGGTCAAGCCTTTAAATAACCTCCCCTAAAAACACGTACCCTGTCTATGTTATTTCAATTCATGATATTCATTTTTTCATGATACAATGTACACCCCCCATAAGACATCCACACTATTTGGGTGTAATTTCTATAAAACCTCACATAGTTATATTGTAACCTACTATAATCTAAAATAAAATATTCCACAAAATAAAATTACCAAAAAAAAATAAATTAGATAAAAAAATTAATAAATTACAATTCTAATAAAACCAAAATAATGCTACAGTTTTCAAAATTCTCCCCAATATTTCACTTTTTCCCTCATAATCTTCTAAGTGGTCAACATTACTTTAAAGGTGATTCAATTGACCCCACACCAAGTCCTATCACACAAATGTTTTAGCATATTTCCACAATAAATCAAAATCACATAGACTACATGATTAAATTTTACACACACTACTATTTCTCAATGATTAATTATATGAACAGGTTCCTGAGTAACAGTTATATTGAGATCAAATCTAGATTTTCCCAAATGACTATGTAAGATAGATAAATATGATATTTCATATGTTGGTACACATGAATCCCATCATGAATAGGATTTACCAGGGAAGATATGGCTAGTAGGTATGCCCTTGAGAAACAATAAAATATCTAATGTTTTCACGTAAAACATAATCAACCTATCCTATTAGTCAGATTGGTAATGACCCAATTGAGGAGAAACTATGAGAAACACCTCATCACCATTGAAAATCTCTAATATTTGATGATGATTTTTGGAAAATAGGTCCATGTGACTCTAATTTTTCACATATCTATAACGAATCAACTGATTCTAACTCATCATCTACCATAGGATATTTGATAACTATAAGGAATGTTGACCCAACTTCAATCTGAAAAGGTGGGACTAGCATGTTCATCCATATAAAGCGTCAATGGGAACAATCATTATCATGGTTTGATAGCTATTATTATATAAAAACTACACCAATGATATATAGTTATCCCAATATACATAAAATCAAATACCCAATCTCTAAAAAATTCAATAAAAATCTAAATAGATTTATCTATAATGCATTCAATATTTGTATGATACATCATGCTCAATTTCAGATTTGAATCAATCACTTCCTAAAGACGCTTCTGAAATAGGAAGTAAATAATGGTTCAAAATAATGTACAATAATCTAAAGAAATATATAATGCATCATAATATTTTGGTTATATAGGTTTCTAATCTCTTTCACCTTTACTGAAAATTTAAGAAGAATAATGTTGGTTTATTTGATCATTTAATCAATAATCATTCAAATTTCATTCATTATAGTGGGAGAACAAGGAAGGAAAATAACCAATTGCATTGGGATTTCATCCAAATTCAATACCATAAAAAGTTTATGATTCAATATATCCACAAAATTTTGGGGCTTATCCATAAATATTTGATAATTAAAACCCTCATATACGAAATTAGAAACCTCTCACTTCATCCTGGGACACCAATACTTGCATCTCTGATTATAAAAAAATATTGGTAGCACCTATGTTAAAAACCTAGTTAGAATGGTGTCCACTTTATGTATCTTTCTACCTAAAGGTATAATGAACCTCTATCATTTTTCTAAAATAAATGTAACCATTGATAGAGTGATACCCATCATGAGAGTTCTCCCAAAATATTTAAATAATTATTATCTACTAATAGTCTTGATTTGATTCTTTCTGAAGTTAAATATATTCATATATAGATGGTGTATCTTATACAATAGATAAAATCAATCATCTATTCCCAATTTCCATATAAAAAAATAATCTCAATAAATAATATAATCAAATTAAACAAATACAAAAATTCTTAAAATACATAATTTGAAAATTTCCAACGGAATGCATCAACCACCACATTCCCCTTGTTGGTTTTGTATGATGAGTCAAAATAAGTAGTTTGGAGATACTCAACCCAATTATTATACTTTATTTTTAGATCCTTCATAGAGAATATATAATTTAATATTTTAGGATTGTTATAAGTTGTAAACCTCTACCTAATGAGATAATGGATCGAGGTTTTCAAAGAACCAAACACAGATGCTAAATTTAGGTTGTGGGTGAAGAAAATGTTCTTAGGAGGGAATAAATGGTGAGTTATATAGACAAAATAATTCTTAACCTAAATCAAAATACATACCATCTTTATAAATAAATCATATCAATAAAAAAATTTCCCAACCCCATCCCTAGAAAAATAAAAAAAATGATCTAACACTTATTCGACCATCAAATCATTGAAAGATCATTATCATTTCTCATTGTAATTAAATAATACCCCTTTTGAGTCAAATAATTTAAGAGAGATTCCAATCTATGGAAGATTAGGAGTAACCTCCAATATTATCTACTAGGCCTTGAAAACATTTGATATTGGAAATAATATTCTTTATCTCCCAATATAATACATATTGAAACTTCTCTAGATCTACCTAAATACCATTATCAAATAACAAAAGGCCCAAAAATTAAACTTATTGGATCCAAAATTAACAATTATAAAGAATTTTATACTAGAGATGATCCCTAAAGGTTCCCAAAATTTTGTCTAGATTTTCCTTAGACTCCTCATTTTTTTTATAATAAAATATAACATCATTGAAAAAAATACCAAAATGGTGGTAAGATAACGATAGAATATATAATTTATCTATTAAATGGAAATAGTAGTTTAATTACTAAAGATAAATGGAATAAAAAATACTCATAATTCGAATAAATTCTACAAAAGTATTCATGGAAAAACATTCTTCCCTTTTCCCTAGCTAATAGAATGTCGATCTTAGGTTAGTCATTGAAAACCATCTCTCTCTATTGATATAATCAATTAAATGCCCAATCTATGGGAAAGGGTATTTATTATTGACCATCAATACATTTACCTTTTAGTTGTTACTGAATTTTTGAAGGCTTCCATCAAATTTCATTATAAATATAGTTCGTGATGCCTATAATGACACACGTGGGTGAATTAAAAACCCTTCTCTTAGTATCTTCAAATTGAACCTTCCCTTATATCGATTTAGAGGGCGAAATTTGATAATATATGATGGATATGGGTCTCAATTCTCTAAAGGGAGGAAACATAGAAAAATATATAAGAATAAAACATAGGATACCTTCTCACCCTTAGGGGAAGTTGACTAATTATGTTTCACTTAGTGGTATCCAAGAACATACAAGATATCAAAAATGAAATTGTTTTGATATCTAAAATGATCGTTAATTCCTTTTGTGAAATTAGATCTCAATCATCAAAAGATATGTTTTTTTTCCACAAGGATAAACAAAAAACCCTCATAATGGTGGAAGTCAATATTAAACATATAGATAACTATCTAATCCATGCTAAAAATAATTTCAAAGACATTCATGTAATGAATTGTGAGGTTTCAATATACTTCAACATTAGCAACTACTTTTCCACACTTATATCAATTTAATCAAATCTCTATAATATTTGATAAAGAATTTGATAGATCCATCGTATATAAAATCAACTCATGTCACAACACTGTGGATTTAATCATCTTTGATGGAATAAAATAATGGGATCCACTTAATTAAACCAATGGTAAATCCATAAAATTTCTAATAAACAACATTCCCTAATGGTAATTGTCCAAATTTCAATTCCATCTACACCTTCTACACTATATATAATCACCAAGATTCATGCCCACTATGATATTTCCTTTAATGATAAGGGTCTCTTTTATCTTAGGATGGTATCCAACATCCATAGATGTCTCTAACTGTACCTAAGATAATTTTTGAGTGTGAATATCAAACCATAATGTACTAAGGATTGTTCTTGAAAACGACTAATGATTTTCCATGAACCCATACTAGTGGAATGTTTATAGAGATTCCTTAAAACCTAGTTGATGTACCCCGATATCCCTTAATGATATCATATCACTATCATACACCCTAAAGGTTCCGTAAGATTATAATCATAAGTACTCCTCATGATCTCACATTTACTTTTTCTATATTTCTCACATTCCCCCTTTTGTCCAAAAGAATAATTCAAACTTCTCCTCATCATAGTATAGGCACCACTAATACTAGTCTATAAATTAATGTATTTCTGGGCCACTACATCCTTATAAACTATCTTATCATAGTTCTATGTATATTAAAGTACAATATTTGATATTTTCATTCTTAAGGTATTCATTCATGAGGAGATTAGTTGAAAAGTGGGTTGACTAGGATAACTGAGTGGTATACTCCCATAGAGAATTATCCACCATCTCAACCATCCTACACTACCTTGAATTCTTCAAAAAATGACCCTCCATCTTGTTTAGTCATTGATCCACTCACTAACCAATATATTGGATTGTTATTATGATCATATTGACAATGAATGAATCTAAGTGATGATTTCCCTAAGCTACATCCTCTCACACTCCCTATTAATGATTCAATAGATCCCTTATTGATAGTAAGTTCAATAAAACAAGAATCATGAAAATAGATCAATAAATAACTCAATATGTATTATATATAAAAGTAAAATTGGTTAGTCATAAGAATATTAAACCAAATCAAATCATATGTAAATACCTTGAAAAAAATCTAATATAAATACATGAATCGTGACTATCTATGGAAACTCTTTGTTTAGCATGATGAAATGTTTTCCCATTACTCCCCTCATGCTTTGAAATATCCTATATGGTCTTATATAAAATATTTCATACCCCCAAAATAATGAGAGGGTGATTTAATACCTTTTTTTAATGCACTAGAAAAATTCGACCCAACACATCACCTAACCATTCTCATAATAAATCTTGAATATCATTCCCAATCACAGGAAGCTGGAAAACAAAGCAGTTTATTAAAACTAATCAAATGGGATGGAAAACACCTTTATAATATAATAATCACCTAAAATACTACACCATGAAATATATCCTGATGTACTCATATATCAGACAACAATACACACAAATAATTATATACAATAAATAACAATATCTAAAAAAGTATAACTTAGCATTAATAAAATCCAAAATAGCTTTATAAACAAAAAGGAAACTGATAATCCCACATCACATACATACATGAACAAAACATAAAAGTAATGGATGTAAAACTCTATATATAGAAATCCAAAAAATAAACCAACAATAATGAATACCTAGAAATTCTCTACACAAACATTATCCATGGGACCCATAGTCACCACTAGTCCCATATCTAGAAACAATGATGATACCATAAAGGGATAATCACCATAAGATGCTTCTTTTTTCCTCTTTATTAATTAAATAATAAAAAAAATTATATACCAAGACGGATATGAAAGTTGTAAGTAAATTTCTGGTATGATGACACTATTAAAAAATATAATAAATTTTTCACTGAAACCCACTATTTTTTGTTTTAAAAAAATCATTTTCTAACAACTATATTAATTTTGAAATCAAATAGTGGAAAAAAACTTATAAATGCCTTGGTTTTATAATGATAAGACAAGTTCTATGTTAAATATAAAAATGGTAACTCTAAAATGAAATGAAAATAAATATGGCACAAACAGCACCATAATATCCAAATTAAACAACAAATAAATGAGTTTTATCATATCCCAATAGAGAAAAACATAGAAAACATGTACAGTATGGGCTCTAAACTAGTGCGGTAATGGAGAAAAGACTTGATCATTGATTTAAACTCATTTTCATACATGGTCACCATATAATTTCAATGATATTTTAATAATTTATTATTCAAAATTAAAATTAAATAATATCTAATTGATTTTGGATCATTTGTATTTGAAAGTATTATTCTTTGAATATATTTAGAAAATTGTGTGTTTTAGTGGTAAATTTATTAAATGGTAATAGGGTAAATTTTATCATTATCTAATTGTGAGTTTTTAGTTTGAATATTCATTGAAATAAAATTTCATTGTAATTATTAGGATCCTATGGTTTTGGACTAACTTTTTATTTGTTCAAAATCCTTATTTTTAATATTTATTTATTAGAGAAAATATTTATTCCATTATTAAATAATCGATTCTTTAATTTAATTGTTTTTTTTGTTTCATAATTTTAATGTTGGGGTGGAATATTTTTATAATTGTTAACATTTTTCATGTGAAAGGGTAACTAAGAACCCATATAAATCCCACTTGGAGAATAGCGTGACGGTACCACCACAACCTCAAAAGCTACATCAGGGTAATTTGTACCTCTAAAGAGCTATTTGAGGGAAAAACCAAGGTTCAAGGGTTACATGATATTAATAGCACACATTAATGGATATGTTATGTTCCACCATGATTCATAGATATTACTTGTGGGTGTACAAAACCTCATATAAGGGATATGTAATGGTAATTTTGTGGCTATGAACATGTATCAGGCTACATATATAGTTATACTGAGCTCTATTAGAGAGATTCTCCAATCTAGAACCTATACAATGATCAATTGTACTTTATTTAAGCTATGTAAAGGTAAGTGAAATGATTAATTGAACACAGAGAGCCCTAAATTCTCAAATCAAATAAAAATCATAAGTATTGACCTCAAACTTGTAATTTAGAACACTGTGATTCAATGAAATCATTCTTATGAAGTATAAACATGATAAACCAAGAACCCACTTGATTACATGACGCAAACATAATGAATTCTAGTCATGTTATAATATGTCATTAAAAATGTACTTTTCATTCTATCGATATCTATTTTAGATGTCCATCTCAGGCCACCACGAAGACGATGGTTTATATTAACCTGCACTATATTGAGACCATCTATTCATCGTAGAGAGACATTTTTTTCTTTGAAAATGGGAATCCATTTCTGAAGGAGTTTGGATATAGTACAAATGGTTTATCGGTCATTTTCTATAATTAGTGTTGAATGGAGAAGACCATACAATGATCGATTATCTAGAAGTATATGAAAAATATTTCATGGAGTAATAAAACTTGGAATGATGGGTTGGAATGATAGAGAATACTCCTCTTCCATTTTTCACATTTTCTTTTTTATTTTATTAATTATTTTTATTTTTTTATGAAAATATTCTTTGACTTAACCTTAAGGGGGAATAATATTGTTTTTAGATTCATATTTTTTACTTATATATATTACTATATCTTCTATTAGGTTATTTTATATCAATATAAAATTAAAATATTATCTAGAAAAAATCAATATTCATTATTCTCTATATAAGAAAATTTAGTTGTTGAAAGACTACTAAATTCAAACAGAAAAGCTCCATCATCCTCAATAGATGATTTTAATGGCATCTTTTACTATTTAAAACCCAATTTTTTATTTTTTTAAGATGAATGGAAAGTAAATTTAGTACCAAACAAATCCCCTAGCTATCTCGCTATTTTTTACATTGAACCATCTATTTTAAATTCATACATTTTTTTCAAAATTTCACCCTGTTTATTCACTAAATTAATGTTTCATTATACATAAATGTTTCACATAAACCCACCATTATCTATCTTGTTTTTTATTTTTGAGTTGTGTTTCTTTGATTTTTTGTACAAAGCTTCCGTGTGGGATCGACCCCTTCCTATAGTTACAATAGTTCTATATAGGGAAAAATAATTAATTTTATTCATATTAATGAAAACTAATCAAATGTTTTAATCATTAATGAAATGGTCTTCATGCCAAAAAAATCAAAACTTAAGGTAAAACATCAATTAAATCAATTAAAAAAACTAATATCTGATGTGTTTTTTATGAAAATTTTAGGATAATTTTTTGGTCATAAGAACAAAAATTGAGAATATATATCTCATTATCCATGAAATTAATTGACACCTTATATATGTCAGTAAAAAAAATAAAAAATAGAATATCTTAGAGGGAGATCCCCTTGGGGAATTAAACGAACCGCCAACCAGACATCCTCCAAAACAATACAAACATTCCAAAAAGGAGATATTTTAAACATATTGAAGTTTAGATGAACCCATATTAAATTAGGATAACACATAGATCAAAAAATTATGAACCAACCCAATAAAATATTTCTTTTCTACCCACTGTGAATGTATCACCTAACCATGAATATCTATCTATTATTAGATAATTATGGAACATTGTAATGATGTTTAATCATTAAAATATTACTGAAAATAAATAGAAATTCTAGTTCTCCCTTTTTGTATTAAGGGCAATTCTAGTAAAAATTTAATAACATTATATGATAACATTTTTTGAAAACTATGAACAATTTTACTAATCATTTTTCATGAATGTATACATAAATATAATTAAGGGAGAATTTATGAAAAAGATAACCAATTTTTACAAATGTGATATATAATTTTTATTTGTGGCTTCATATAGATTTAGTTATTTTAATAGGTAGTTTCCCTACCACTAACTCTCTCTACTCCCCTTATGAAATTAAATTATATAGGTTCAACATGTTCAGGGTGGAATTTTGTTGAAAAATCTACTAGTGGTAATTATAAACGCAAAATAGATGAATAAATTTACAAAATCATTAACACATTAGTTTTAGATTCAAAAAATAGAGAATCTAATTTAATAATAGTGTAAATAAGTGACTTTACAACTAATTTAGGGTAGGAACTGCATTCACATATTATAAAAATGAAATAAAAAATTCCTTCCCATATGAACAAAAAATCTTGACAAATTGATAACTATATTGGATGTAAAATTTGAAATTAATTACACCGAGAGAAATTTTATCAATGTTATTTGTTCATTCACTCGAGTAGTTGTTTTAAAAACATTAAAACAACATTAAAATCCTTCGTTAATTGTAAAATTTTTTGCATGTTCCAAATTTGTTGGATAGAGATCCAATTTTCCAATAACTACAACCCATGGAACCGATTCCACTGTAACCTATCATGGGGGGAATAATGGATTATGAGGAAACCTACCTATGGATTCCAGACATAGTTATGTTTTTAATATCAAAACTATTATAAATAAAAAACCTATAATTCTCAATATGATATAACATGTACCTTGAATCATTTTATAGGAATGTTTGATTCATAATAAGAAAATTTCCATTCACAAAAATCCCTTCATGATTTAGTAAAATATGAAACATTTTTTAAATGAAAATTTAGAGTTTTAAATGGTAAATTTAGCTAGGCACAAGAACATAAGGAAAATGAATTTTTCCTATAATAAATAAAATGAACCCTAGAAATAATTTTAGGTTTACCACTACTAAGAGTGTTTTAAAAAGAAATCATAAAGTAAAAAGAATCCCTTGTTCTATCCAATGTAAAATTCGAATGAATCTAGAAGTGAAAATCTAGGAAAATATCATTTTAGAAATCTAGATAACCATCATAAAACTGCATTAAATCCTAAATTTCCTCTTGAAAAATACGAACAAAAAGGTTTTACAGTTAAGATAAATAATGACATGGAAAATATTAAATACCTACGGGGAAACCTAATATTTTTAATATTTATTTACTAACTATAAATTTACATAAAATTTTTATAAATAATTATAAACTGGAATTACTCAGGTTTATTTAGTTTTTTATAAAGTTAAAATTTAATATTTTTATCCAAGAATACATTGATAAGATTCATATATATGTCAATTCATTAAATAAAATTATCTCAAAAAATGACCTTAGTGTATTTATTCATGTATAATCAAAAAAGGAAAGTAGTGTTGTAATTCAGAACCAAATACCTCCAACTCTCAGTGATCTGAAAATATTCTCATCTATTTTTCTTTTCAAAATATTGTCCCACTCAATTTTTTATATGACCATGGTGATAGTATGATGTTTATCTGTTACTCATTGTTTTAGTAGTGGAGTTTATGAGAACTAAAACAAACTATGTTTTCATTTAGTAGGAAAATATATCCATCACTCACCCCATGGGGATGAGTGATGTCCTTTCAGTTAGGGTCGGAGGATTGGTTCTTCATGTTTATCTATGCATACATGACATGGTGTGTAATATGGAAGAATCTACCATTCATGGTGGACAATTTATAACCACTAGTGGCGTATCCAAAGTAGTATTTATGGGAACATTATTATTCGAAATGGGTAATAAAATTGAGGGGTTAAATGTTTGAGAGTGGCAATGTATTTTCATAAAATAAAAATTTCCCAAGAGATAAGATTTTATAACTTGATGAAGTAGTTGACGAGGAAGATTTTTTTGGTTTAGAGATGATATTCATAGTAGTCCATCTACTAAAAAATCATGAATGATAATTATCTACAGAAAATAGTAATATCCATATATGATTTTAAGGATGAGGATTTTTAATATATTGATAAATTTATTGATTAAAACATTATAAAACCATGTCTAGAATATGAAATTAAGGATTTTTTAAATTTGGAAGGAAGTTATGAGTAGGATTTCATCAGCTTACACTCATTATCTAAGAAACGCATCATATCTCTTGGGCTATGACAGACCTTGATTTTGGAAATTATAAAAGAATAAATAAATGTTGAGATTAAATCAATTCCTTATCAGCTAAAATATCATCTTTTATGTGATAATGAATCCCATAAATCATCATATATACTAAATTAGAAAACAAGGAGGAAAAATTAATTTAGTATGCGTAAAAGGTACAAATATACCATAGGATGTTCTATAAATGTCATTAAATAGCTTATCCCTTCATTCAATAAAAATAGGATCCCAATGGAGCCTGATTATAATATGAGGGTTGAGGTCCAAAAGAGGATCATCCCTAATATGAAACATGTTATGAGAGAACATCATGATGTTGGGATTACCAATCCCATTTCTGAAATCCATTAGATCTTCCCTTTCTATGTGTTTCCTAAAAGGGGGTGTCAATATTAATGATTTATAATGTCTTTATTATCATATTTTATATAAATTATTTTTTGATGTTTTTATGCATAAAATTGAAATTTTTAGAGGTATTTTTTTATCTTTTTGGAAAATATATAATTAGTTTTGAAAAAATGTCAAGAGACCAACTTGGTTATCGATGGGAAAATTATGAATTCATGGTCACTAATGAAATAGATCTTGTTAAAATTGTTTCAAATAGTAAAATAGATGATTACAGTCCTAATATATAGTGGAATCAAAGGATCGTCCCTCTATAAACTAGTAAAGGGGTATGAGTTTTCAACGACAAGAAGTTTCTACTTAAGATTCATTAAGAATATTTCAAGAATCATAATAAATAGATACCTAAGATAAAATTATGTATATTTTAAAATATTTCTAGACAATGAACATATTTTACCAAAATCATTATTTGAAACTATTCAGATTATATGTTTTACTATCTTTGAGGACTCGTTATATAAGCTATTTATATTACAATACATATGAGAATTTCTCTATAATTGAGTCATGTAGGGATTATTCTATAATTCTCATAAGTTATACTCATCATCATAACCTATGGAAATAAAATAATTAGATAAGGATGGGATCATATTCATAGAAATGGTAAATATATGAAATAAAAATCAAATATCGTTAGTTATTAGTGATGAGAATATGGGTCTAATCATGAAACATTAGAACATATATCCAATGAATCATAGAACATAAAAATTTTCACAAGGCCTGGAATAAATTAATATATTATTTAAGATAGTCTGTAAATATTTTTCAATAATAATGATCCTGGAGAGCATAAAATAATAGTGATAATAAGAATACAATTGTTACAACTTTCAAGTAAGGAAAAAACATTAGTATAGGAAAATGTTACTTTCATAAGAAATAACATCAGAACCCCTTCTTATTAGAAACTAAAATATAATCCTGAATATTGGACACCTGAGATATAAACATTTATAAATTTAATTATAGGGTGATATAGGACCCTTACCATTATCATCCATAATTATGAGTACAAATTTAAAATCAATCACTTATCACATCGTAAAGAATACTTGGGAATAAAATCGGTTCTATAAAAATATCAAATGAAAACCAATGACCTTTTATTTAATATAGAACCATGGAACAAAATTCGGTTTCATATCCTTTCCAAAGTGAATAACATAAATAAATTATTCATAATTATAAAAATTTAAACCCATATAAAATAAATGGTTATCCAAATATATTGAGTAACCGGCTAGGTAAATAACATTCAATCCAAATAACAAAACATATGGTTTTTACCCCATTTCATAAAAGGGTATATTGTTAATTCAAAAATATCTTCCAATAAATCAATATATGGAATCTACATGAACACCCCTAAATCATAGTAAATAAACATTGATTCTTCACAAATTAAAGTCATTAGATGATATCTCATATTTGTAAATACTGGATGATTGGTCCTGACAAAGGTAGTGATCGATCTATAGCACCATTATATTTTGAGAAATATTTTGGTTCAAATATATTTATTATTTTATATATTTTTCATTACACATAATATCTAGATTAGAATTTGTTACCGTTAACACCAAGATTCTCTTGTGTTACATGTGGAAATGATTTTAAGCAAAATGTGACATACTATTAAGATATTATTATTTAATTTGATAGTTATCACATATCCATTTGAATGGTAGATATGAATATGATTAACTAAACTATTAAAATATATGGATTAAAAATTTATATAAAATTAATTCTTTGGTTACCAGTTAATTAAAAAAGGAAATAAAATCTATTTGAAATTGAAGGAAACCTTTTTCTGAAAAATAACTTGTATTGGCAAAAATGTGTTTTACATTAAAAAATTTTAAAAACCAATTTTGGTGAAGGGTTTTAAAAAAATTTATATATTATATATTCAATAAAAAATTTAACATCTAACATATGTTTCTTATTAAAAATATATACTAATTAAACTAATTTTATTCTCAAAACCATACTTTTCTAAAAAAAATGTTTTTTCCTTTTGTACATTTATTTTAAAATAATTTTTTGAAAATATTATAAAAATTGTATGAAAAATATACAGAATTTTTTAAATAATAGTATCATAATATTAAGAGTGTTAATATTTTATAATTTCTTAAAAACATAATTTTTTTAATGATTATTCAAAAATATTGAATTTTAATTGAAATTTTCATTTTAGATTACATTATTTATGCACATAATTTATATAATAAATTATTTTAAAATTAAAATTAAGTAACTATTTATATCTTTTAATCGAATTTATTTTATTGGAATCATTTCCATATTTAATTCTGATATAATCACTTTTCATCTTTGGAAATGTTCTTCTTTGAAAATCGCATTTCTCGTCATGGCTGTGAGATTAATTGTAAATTTACATTTCTCGCATCTATGAATAGAATATTGAAAAATTGACTAAATATTTTGAATCAATATAATTTATATGATATTATATAGTCAATGTAATTTTTTACCAAAATTAATATTTGAAAAATTAATAATTAAATATTGTGGTTAAGCTAAGAATGGGTTTAATAGGGTTTCAACTAAAAAGATAAGGGTTAAAAATAACCCAAAACAGGTCCAAAGTCAATTTTACAAAAAATATTATGACCCTATAATTTATATTTATTGATTATACTTCTTTTTTATCCTTTTATCATGATAAAAACATCGGTACACTGTTTTCTTTTCCAAAAATTACATGTGTGTCCCTCGCCTAACATACAAAAGGCCACCCCTTCTCTTATCCTCTTTACACCATCAACCCATTTTCTTAGACTATAACATAAAAAATTACTTCAAAATTCCATCCTATCACACAAGAACATTTTTTTAATATAAATACAACCTAGGATTGTTTCTTTGAAAACCAGTATAGGATACTCGAATAAGAGGTAATGTTCATCAACCTGAAAATTTGTTTTATTTATTCATATGCATCCTTAAATTAATATTATTCAATGATGATATAGTATCACTGGTATGATACATATTCTGAGATTTTTTAATTTTAATTTAATGACCTAAATCTATCTCCACTTTCATCCAATAGGTTGTGAATTCATCGTTCATGTTTATGAAATATTATTATCTCGTGCAATGATGTCATTAGTTCTACATTACCACCTCACATGGCTGAACATAATGATGGATTTAATATATATACATATATATTATATATCTTATTTTTATTCCTATTTAATAATTAGGTCACACATTTATATTCTAAATTTCTATTCCTTCAAAATGAGTTAGCGTCTTTCGTGTGGACAAAGGACTACCACCTCCCGAAGCGATGTGATTCACTCATGATTTTCATGGATGTTAACAAGGATGGGTTTATTGAGAATATATGATATATATGACATAAAAATTATTCATAAATGAAAATATATCATTTACCTTTATTCCTTTCAATCTATCAAGGATACAGAAACAACATTCATGCATACGAATAACCTACCATCTCTATAAACATTATATTTCCATTTCTACTAATAAATTTTAGGGATTACTCTAAACACATATATACTGAGTATATATATAATATTTATATCATTGAAATTTTATTGATATGAATAAATTAGGATCAAATTTAGTTGACTAAAATAACAAATCAAAGCATACACAGAATATTGAAGCATTTATTGACCGAAACCTGACTTTTACATGGGACTATTAATAAATTGGTAATAAAATGTCCTAAGAAAACCATATATGGTGTTATATATATACATATATATTATGAATAAAGAACTTTTATTTGTTATAAATGAGGTTTGAACATGTAAAACATAATTCAATACTTATGGAAAAGGATTTTTGTATCAATTTTCCTTTTTGAGAAACATGTTTTGTGTGCACCAATATAATTTTATATGTTGTATATGTATCTCATATGACATGAAATATATTGAATTTATTTAATTTCATGATATTATATTTTTTATTTAATTTTTTGCCTTCATTATTTACATTATTCAATGTTACCATGATGGTAAATATTTTATGTTACAATATCATCGTTTATTAGGAATGTTTGTGATTATGTTTCTGATGATAAAATATTATGATTATTCTCCAAATAAAGTCATGGATTTTATTCCACTATAGTTATTCATGATTTTTTCATGTAATAGTACCATTTTCCAACTATTTATTACTTAAATTAATTGATAAATTGTTTAAGAAAACTTGACGTTTATTTTCACTTTTGTCGAAAATGCGTTTTTCCAAAACCCTGTTTTCAATAAATTTAATTTCAAAAATGTTTTAACTATATCATATGATAATTAAAATATCTATTTAAACATATTCTACTTCTCACATATATTTTTTAATGGAATATTCTTGTTTTGTCACAAACAATGCATGTTTTTCTTTTCCCAAAAATGTGAAAATAATATTTAGTTCAATATGTACGGTATGTATTGAATTTTCCACTCTTGTTACCTCACAATGTTTTAAATATTCCTTTATAAGTATTTCAAGTTTATATTTAATGATATAGATTTCCAAAATATTTTTTATTTTAAAAGGTCATTCTAAAAGAAAAGTTATCTCCATCAATAAACATTCCAAGAGATTTATCATTCAAAATCGATTGTTATATAAGATAACACCCTTTTATGTAACTAATGATTTGATATAAAATATAACCACGGATAACATTCTTAATATTTATCTAATTAGTATACGATTAAAAAAAATTGAATCCCATTTCTTTTCCACAGGTTATACCGTGATAAAATTTTTATAAAACCTTATTATTTATTCATTGGTTATGTAATGATGAAATGCCGAAATGATTATGAAAAATATCTATTTTACATAGGTTATGATATGATGAAATTATTATTAAACCCATTTAATTTCATGGGTTTTGATATGATTAATTTTTTATGATCATTTAGCACAAACATGTATGATTTTCATTATGTGGCAGTTGGGACCGATATCTTCATCCAATGAATTGGATAATGATTAATGATATATGAGCTCAAAGGGTACTTGTGAGGTTATCCAATTCCCAAAATAAGGTACATGGGAGGTTATCTAAATCGTAATTTAGTTTCATGGATTCATATCCTAATCCTAACAAGTTATTATTGACTTAGTGCATAGCCAGGATATATGGTTTTTCTATTCTTATGTGTATTCAAGAAATCTATGTCTTATGACATTGATATGATCTAATGGATCATGACCATTATTTTTCTATGATTCATACCTTATGACCATAAAATATTTATTCCATTTCTTAAGATTATGATATTTGATATGAAGGGTATGGTTTTAATATAATATCCTCATGTTATCAAACCCATATTCTCATGTTATATGGATATCTCTGTTGTTTAATTTTAATGAGAATATTATTTTACTAACTATAATGTCTTCTTTCCCCAGGATATGAATAGAGTATTATGTTTTATAGTTATGTAATGGGTTATAAATATGAAGAATATAGTAGGATATTTGGTGTATTACATTTGAAAAAGTTATTTATGTGTCTAATTTTCCAAAGGCATCATACTGAAGTGATTGTTTCATGGGTACTTATATTATGTATTGAATATTCATCTACTAAAATGTAATGTTTTTGAATGATAAGTATGGGACTCTATATTTGTAATCAGAGAACATTTTAGTTTACCTTTTGAAACTAAGATGATAAAAAATTAGTGACATCTCTAGGTATTTTTTTAGTGATATGTCTAGGGTTTTCACAAAGCATAATACTAAGCATGAGTCAATCTATAGGAAAATTTCCTTGAATTTTTGAAAAGGATAAAAACATTGGTTTCTAAAAAATTAGATCTCTTTTTCTATGCGCTATGTTGATGTGGCTCTTGTAAATAATTACCAATGCATAATTACATTGAAAAGGTAACATTGAGGAGGACCCAAGTGTCACACGGGGCATGAAAACATACCTTTCTACAAACATGGTTTGAAACTCTAGAGCAATATGCTTCAGAAATCCATGAACCCTTTATAAACCATCAGGAATGAATTGAAAAGAGAATTATTATTGAGTATCTATATTAAACCCAACATTTCATAGATTTAAAATAAGGTTTCTTGATTTAGACCTCATTTAATTTTTTTTTTCAGACTATGTAGTTTCCCATTATGATCAGTATACCATACCAACCTAATACCCATTATCTGGTTCCCAAACTGGTGGGTCACATGGACTCATGCATGCCTCCTTATATGACTAATGCTTCTAACTATACGTGATGGTTAAGGTGTTTCTCTAGGCATACTATTCCCTTATGTCAAATTATAACCCAATTATAGTAAACATACCAATCAATAGTGGAATATTAATATCATATTGATAGAAGGTAACATCTATGATGAGAATTAATAAACCTTTCATGAAATAATATCATATAATGAATGATGTGTCATTTAATGACACTAAAAATTAGAAAAATAGGTATGCAGGAAAGATTTACAATACAAGTATCAAAATACCAAAAATACAAAGATGAACTTTCCCAACTAGCATCGAGAACCTCAGCTTAGTCATTTTCTCACCTACTTATAAGTATAGTGAAAATCAATAATTATTTAATAGACACTTTCCTAGATACCTAAATGTGTCCATGAATTCTGTCTGGGTACCCAGTAGTGGCCCAAACATAGAGTGAGATAACACTCGGTAGGCCATCACCAATAGTGATTATAAAAATCTTGGTTTTTTATTACATGCCAAATCATTGTGAAATGAATACACAAAGTAAATCTATAACACATGTTAAATGATCATAGAAAATTTAATAATGTTATAGTGATAGTGTCAATAAATATAAGGCTCCCAAAAATAATATTCAGGCTCCCTTACACAAGGAAAATAGTAAAAATGAGATAAACAAGTCACTTTGTCAAGTATAACAACTGATATCTGATACCCATAATAGGATTATCTATAAATCACAACAAAACATCTACTAAGTAAATTCCATACAAAAATGTCTATACCACTACCACATCCAAGACATGTAATCCAGCCCATATCATTCATCCTGGACTCTATATGTAACCAAAATGTTATTCCATGAATTGATGGATCTAAGGTATTTAAGATTAATTCATCCTTGTCGATTCCAAGGAGCGTTTTTATGGAGGCTTAGTAAAGTCCTGGGTAGAGTACAAGTAATATTTAAATAGAACATATCCAATTTGAGTCCAAGAATGATGGATCCATGGTTTCTCATGGCTTGAGATATCCTATGTAATCAAGACATAAGGAGGAAACATATCAAAGGCGTCCACTACCGTAATCATGATCAATTGGAGATATGTACATTTAGTATAATGAATTAGGATCCAAGGTATACCAACCAAATAATCCACTACCATTTAAATTCTTATATAATTTTAATAATAATTTCCTAAAAATCACATTCCATGAGTTCATCCCACTCATATATCAATTTCCATTTAAATGTGAAAAATAATTTACCTTATTTCAACACAAGGAAATAGAGGAGAACATATCCTAACATCTCAATTTTGTTCTAATAAATTTATAATGTGTATCCTCTAACTAATAAAGCACACACAAACCACACAGGTAGTATGAAAATTGGTTAGATATAAATTTGCACCCCACGGGTGACCTAGATTGGGGAAACAACCTCCAATGATCTCATTAATACTCAAGGGAAACCTAAATAAGTTCCAATTCATTTAATAATGGAATTAAATTATTTTTAGGGGAGTCTCTAAATTGTTTGGGGTGATGCACAATTTCAACTATTCTTATAAAACATAAAACCCTTAGGGAATGGTATAGACCAACTACAGTAGGGTTGTAGATGATCACATGTCTAGTATGTATCAATAATTCAATTCAGATTAAGTGAAAAATGAATTATAAATGAAGAACCTAATGATGGGTCATATTAGCTCACACGAAAACGGAACATCTAATGCTATGGAAAATTAATAATAGAATAATACAAATTCACCACTCACGAGTGTGGATCTAAAAATACTGTAAATGTTCAAATCGGAGCTTGAATCATGAAACTGAAGTAAGGCCTATGGATTTGGATTCAAAAGAGATCTCCCACGTTCATGGTGTTCTCCATTAGGAAAATAATTAAAAAAAGGTTTAATTTATAAACTCATTAAGTTAAAAATTGTATATTCCTTAATATTTAATGAACTAAAAGGTTTGGAAAAATGGTTGGCCAAACTGTGCACCAACATTGCACCATTCTTTGTGTGAAGAGGGTCCTTGCATGGTATCATGTGCACGGTTTGAATAAAAGTGTAGAAACCATTAAAAAATTCTATCAAAAGTTACAAAATCCCCCTCATGGGTGTGATATGAATTTTTAATGGTTTCCTCAATATGTGTGACCTCTTTCGACCCCCTTCAAGCCCCCCCCCCCATGGATAGAGGTCACTATGTGGTTGGTACTGTATGGTTTCTTTTAAACGTGGGTCCAACTGATTTTGTCTCTAAAAAGTGGCTCTCTAGGCTCTGAAAAAGCCTCATACACCAACAATATACCTGTGATCTCATTAGGAACTCACAATAGTCCTTAAAAAATAATTTAAATAAAATATATTTACCACATAAATAAACCCAGAATATTATGAGTAGCATTTCTCACAATACATTGTTTGGTTTAAGTAAATTATGGGAGCCTGAAAGAACTAGGTTAACATTGAACATGATGGAAAAAATTATAATGAAAAGTCAAATGGGATGATAAATGGAGTGAATGATATTGTGATCATTCTTAATAATTTATCATAGAAGATGATTAACATCGTGAAACATAACCAACACTCAAACAAACCAATGAAGTGAAGGATAGAGTTTGTAAAGAGTTTGAGTAGTGGATAACATAGAGTAAAGAATATTAATTTTCTGATATATAAAGAATTTCTTAATAATTACTTATGTGAATGTCTCATTGGGATGAGAAGGTTTTTTGGGTGTGGAATTGATGTACACAAACCAATTAATTGTAAATAAAAAATGAAATGTTTGGTGAACTCAATTGATGAGAATATTGGTCTCCATAAGGTATCATTAAATATTGAATAATTTAAATGTGAAATTTATGGGAATAATGAAAATTGTGTCCTAAGGGTAAATCTCATGATGATAATCATAAGGTTTGTCTGAGTCATGTTTCTACATTTTATGGTGACGATACAATTAATAACATATGTAAGGAAATATGGATTAATTAGTAAGATAGTGAGGCCAAATTAATTGATTCAGAGTTAGTTGGATGATTGAAGTGTTTTTGTAATGGAATTAAACAATTATGTTACACGGATCATAAAATATATAAGTTATGTTCAATATATGTATTTTGTTATGGATTTTGAAAAAAATATGGAATAGTATTGATGACCTAAAAATGTTATTTAATGTTATGGTGATATTTATGGAAAAAATATTATTAAGTTATAAATATAATTAATATGTTCCTAATGTTGATATAATGGTCATGGGATAATGATATGGTTGATACGAATAATGTAAATTGGATAGTATTGATGAACTTTTCACTGATTAATAATTTTTTGATAATGTAGTTTATGTTTTCATTGATAAAGAGTATAGAATTATAGTATTTATGGAATATATTCAATGATCTATGGTTTTATTTAAGGAATAATTATGAATGTATGTTTTCAATAATGTTCCAAATAAATTCATTTTATTACCATGTTTGAATATAATAAATGATGAAGGCATTCACATGATTGGTATGCGATAATCAAGAGCTACATCATCTTGTTTAGGGGAATAATAATATATTCATTTTGGAAATTTTGTGGCCTTTTGTATAATGTTTTTTGATATTAATATTTTTGAAGGGTCATAAATTTAACCATTTATGAAATGGTTTACGTTGTACATTGGATGAGGTTTTATAGATTAACATGTTACTTCACCTTAGGAATATTTATCCATATGGGATAACCAATTATAATGTATTTGTTATAACTATGGATAGGAGAAATGAAATATCATTCTTTTATGGATCTTTTAATTCATTTGTGATACAAGAAAAAAATCATCTTCATTTCATGGAGTAAGAGATATAGTAGAAATTTATAAAATCTTAACCAAAGGATTAAATTTTTCTTACGATATAGTGGAATGTTATGCTATTGATATATCAGTTTCTTTTAAATTCATGATCATATCGAGAGGGTATCATATTGATTAGAACTTATACCAAAACTCTCTCATGTTCAAGATGTGTTCCATGTATCTCTACCAAGAAAGTGCATACCTGATCCATTATATGTACTAAACTTAGAGATCATACTGTCGGAGAATGATATTCCTAGTGAGGAACAAGCAGTAGAGAATTTGGATTGAATAGATAAGGTTCCATGATGCAAGTACTCTTACCAAGTCAATGAATTGTGGTGAAACCCCTGGATTGAGGAAGCCACATGTGAACCTTATGATAAAATTATAGGGAAGTATCATGATTTTATAGTACCTGGTGATGAATTATATGGGAGAAATTAATTTTATGTGGGTTAGAATGTAACACCATGAAATTTTGAGGATTATTTTATTCAAATAAATTTAATCTATTCTATATTTTTTTTATTACATTCAGTATTGAGTTTATATTCCATTATATGCGATACTGAGTGTAGATTGGATTACATGCAACATGGAGTATAAATGAAACATCATATACTATTTAAATATTATTATTTCATATCATAGTTACCACCTAACTATAGGAATGATGGGTATGAATAGTATTAACTAAATTTTGAAATTATATTGTTTACATTTTTATATAAAATTAATTATATAATAAAAAATTATTTATAAATGAAAATAAAAAACTATTTGAAAAGAAAGGAAACATTTTTATGAAAAACTATTTTTATGTGTAAAAAACCTGTTTTCCATTAAAATTTTAAAAAACCACTTTTGGGGAAATATTTTATAGAAAATTTTATATTATTTATTAAATAAACTATTTAATATTTATCTTATTTCTTTTTTATAAAAGGGATAAGAATAAATCCATTACTAAAACTAAAAACTATACATAAAAAACGATTTTATCACCTTGTTCACAATTATTTTAAAACTACTTTTTAAACATTTATAAAAATTATTTGAAAAAATGAAATTAATTTTTTTAACTTAAAAATTTATTGTTAATTTTTTTAAATTTTTAGAAAATATTAATTTTTGTGAATAGTGAAAATAATGAATTTTATTTGAAAACTGCCTTTTCATTTAAAATAGTTATTAAAGTTAAATTATATTTTAAATTCGGTCAATTTAATTTTAGTTCAATTATATATCTATTATTATAAATTATTTATGTGGAATCATTTTCATATTGAATTTTTATATAAAAACATTGAAAACATTGGAACATTTTGTCTTTGAAAACATTTGTTCTCATCGTATCTACAGGATTAATTTTAAACTAAAATTTTTCTCTTATAAAATTGGAATTTCTAAAAATTTATTAAATATTTGGTATCAGAATAATATATATTTGTTGATGTGTTAAAAATAAATTTGGGCTAAAATGAATTGTGAAAACAGAAATGTTTATTTTCTGCGGTTATGGTAAAAATGGGTTTACCATGGGGTTAATCTAAAAATATAAGTATTAAATTAACCCGAAACATACCCAATAAAAATGTTTCCCACAATTAAACCCCATAAAGTCAAATTCTAGAAAAAAAATTATTTTTGGTCTTTTTTAAAAGTGAAAAGTTGGGTATCTATTTTTTTAAAAAAATTACATGTTTGTCATCCACCTCACTATGAATGGCCACACCTTCTCCTTTCATGTTGACAACATAAAAACCTTTAGGTTCAACAATTAATTAAATAAATTACTTAATTAATTACCTACTCAAAACCAATAAGGATTATTTTGGACATTAATCAAACCTATGAAGGCAGTTTATGCAAACTAAAGGATAATGCATGTAAGAACATATAATGTTAATCAACAAGATTTAATCCGTTATTTATTCCTCCATATAAACTATTATTGTTAAATTATTATTTAATATCATTATTTTAGTATATATACTAATATTTTTTTATTTTATTTTAATTACTTGCAATGATTACCACTTCTATAAAATGGCTAACAAGGTCATCTTTCATGTGAACGGTGGACTACCACCACACGAACGGATGTCATTTAATTATTTATTACCACAACTCATGGTTGGAAAAAATTATGGATTTAATATTTATATATGATATTAATTATTTTATTAGTATTATTTACTTATTACTTGAAACATTTACATTTTCTAATTTCCATTCTATTGGAATATTATAATGACATTCGTTTATATGACAGACTACGGCCTCGTGGAGAAATGTGATTAATTCATGCATTAAATGGAAGGTAACATGGATGTTTCAATGAAAATATGTGATATATATGACATAAAAATATTATACAATGATAATATAGTAGTTAATTTTATTTACGTTTATCCATTTGGGAAATAGAAATAACGTTCATGCGTACATACGACGTTCTGTCTCTATGAATGGTGTATTTTATTTTATAAATCTTTTTTTATGGAATACACTAAATACCAACATTCTTAATATATATATAAACATATATATAAATATATATCATATTTATTTTATGATTTAAATATTTGATAATATGAATCCATGATAAAATTAAGCAGACTATAATTAAAAAATCAAACCATACACACACAACCAAAGTATTTATTCCATGAAACATGACTTTAACATTGGATTGACCATAAATAGGTAAAAAAAATTCAATATAAAATATTATATGTTTTCATATATATAATTATGGTTCGTTTATATATTTAAAATAATCTTATATTTGTTATACATAATTATTTTTTATGGAAACAAATGTCAAGACTTAATGTAGTGGATTTGTTTCTCAATTTTCCTTCTTTGAGAAACATGCTATTTCTTACACATATCAACTATTGAAATGTGTACATAAAACCCATTTTTAATGTAATATCATGAATTTATTTATTATCATTATATTATAAGAATAATTTAATTTTATTCCTTCATGTTTATTATGATTCAATGTTGAAAAATTGGTAAATATTTTATTTTACAATCATATCATTTATCGGGATTGTTTATGATTGTGTTTCTGATTAAAAAATAGTACTATTTGTAAATAAATTCTGTATTTTTATTCTTATATGTTTTTTCCTGATATTTTTATATAATATTTCCATTTATACACTCTTTTGTAATTTTATTAATTGATATTGTTTTTAAGAAAATCCTACTTTATATCTCCCTTCGACTAGAAATCTGTTTTCTTCCAAAACCTTGTTAGCTAAGAATTGTTTTAAAAAAGTTTTAATATTATCATGTTATTTTTAAATTAAAATTTTAACCAATTTTTACTTTTAAAATAATTTTTTACAGGAATATTAATGTCATTTTCTAAGAAATTCCCATTTATCTTTTACTAAAAATTTGAAAAGAATCAATTTTTAATGTGAACGATGTGTACTGAATTTTCCGTTGTCAAGAACTCACAAAATTATAAAGACTAATTTATAATTATTTTATTTTTATTTTCAATTTAATCTATTTTAAAAATATTTTTTCTTTTATAAAATATTTTCTAACGAATATTATTTGACCTCGAGAAAAATTCTATGTGATTTATATTTGAAAATAATTCTTCATAAAAGATGAAATCCTTTTAATTTAACTTAAACTTTTCTAGGGATATGAACTAATGATACTCTTATTATTATTTCCAAAGATTACTTTATATTTCTAACTATTATTTTTAGGTTTCAAAATTAATTTCTAAAGTTTACTGTATCTTTAAATGTCATTTATCGTTAAAATATATCTTTGAAGGTATTTTTCAAAATATGAAGTTATGGGTCCCATTGAAATGTTATTTTCAATATCATAATGTTGGGATATTAACCAAAAAATTACATATGTTAATTAAATATCAATAAAATATTATTGAAAATATATCAATATTATAAAAAGAAATATGGGGTGGAAATAAAACATTTGATTTGAAACGATGGAAAATTATTTTATTGTTTTAAAATCTAATTGTTGAAAACCAAGATCATTAAAAGAGATATAAAACATAATTTTTAAAATTTTATAAGGACAATATATAGGTCACATGATACTGCATGGTTATACAATGTTTTGGAGGATGAAACTATTATATAAGAATATATATAAGTTGTTGTCAATTTAAATTTGGAAATTTAATAGCATGATAAATTAATTAATGACATAAATAGTCATATCGATGAAGGATCAAATATGATCGGAACTATTGAAGATGATGTGGAAAATAGGAAAAAGTGTCTTGATAGTGAAATAAAAAAAATTAATCTAAGAAGTTATATTTAGGAAAATTTATTGATAATGAATTTATGGAAATAGATTAAGGAGGGAAAATTAGTGTCGAGATGGTTTTGAATTATCAAAGACCAACCAATTTGGGTAAAATTAGTGATTTTTTTAAAGTTGAATCATAAAAATATAATGAGAAAACAAGTAGGAGAAATTAAAATAAAATAATAGAGATAACAATAAATCATTAAGGGTTTATCAAAAACTAGAGGAACATTTTAAGGCTATTAATGAGTTGAGATAAAAGAAAAAATAATAAATTTTAAATGCTTTGTCCACATATGATAAATCGTAATATATTTTATGCAGGTAAAATGATACTTGAATAGCCATGCACAAAATATCCAAAAAATAATAATGGGAACCTATCCTATATGTCAAATAATAAATTCATTTTTAGGGATATTTTTTTATAGATTTATCTCTATCCATAATACTATTGATTATAGATAAAGATGGATTATAATTAAAATATAGTGAAGTTCAATAAGGATGGATATGAGAAAAATGAGAATGATTATAGTTGGAAAAAAATTCTATATTTTGAGAATAGGAATATTACTAACCTACTTATTTTAAAATCAATTTGGAGTGACCCTAAAATTTCTAAATTCAATATAGAGTATCATATAACTAATTAAATTGTGAGGAGATGTAAATCCTAGTCCGGTTTTCCTTGATGGTTAAAAAAACATTGCATTTATTGTTGATAGAGTGAGCTCATTTCACGCAAATGAGAATATTAAGTTTTTGATGATTTCAGATGATTTAATGGATATCATGGATTTTTCTAGAAATTATATTTATATACAAATTATAGGTTGTAGAAAATTGAATCTTTTAAAATATGGGATAAAAATAAAGAAGTGATTTATTTTGATTGGCTTCAAAAAAAACTTCTTAAGAGTAAGTAATCTATGTGACTCAGGAAATGAAGTTACATTCAATCAGAGAGGTCTTATAAATAAATTGAAAGATATAAAGATAAAGGGTTTTAATGATGAATAAATATAAATAATTATTTAGTTGAGAGAAATTAATCCAACATTAATCCTATGGTATAAGATGATAATAACTTGTGGAATCATAGGCTTGGTCATATACATCAACAAATAATGGAAAATATATTAAAACATATAGAAGCACTTGTCATTATTTATTAGAATATAGATAATTAACAAATATGTGATGATATTTTGAGAGGGGATATTATAGTAAATCAGACCAGAGACATCTCATCACCACACCTCAGGTGTTCCTCCATGTCACCATAGGTGGACATAAATGAATGGGGTAAAATAATTCACATGTGGGAGGTTTTTGTTTCAAATTTCTATTGATTTGATAAATTTTTTAAGTTCAATACACAAATTAGGTATGAAATATAAAATTATTATGATGTAGTATATATAGAAAAAGTAAAAACAGAATCCTATGGAATATGAAAACTATAAAAGTGGTCCAACATAATATAGACAATAATACTAACAACATAACATCCCAAAGAAACTATCAAACCCATATAATGATCATTACTATTTGAAAAACATCTATATACATGAGGGTTTCAATATAAAAAGGTTTAATGAGCCGAAATAGTTCTCCCATGTGTATGTCTTATTAATAAATATTCCTAGTATATCCCACATGTTATCATCTAGACTATATAGAAAAATTCCAAAAAATAATCACTCATTTTCCATGCTCAATATTTGTGAAAAGATACCTTAGTAATTTTATTTACCTTTACCAATATCATGCATATTAGAGTATATTTTTCTTCTGTAAGGGTCTTTTGTAGGGAATGAATAAGAAAACTTGGTAAGTGGCCACCATCCCGTCCCTAAAAACTGGAAACAATAAATAGTGTATATGAACAATAGTTTAAATGTAGAGAAATTAATAAAAAAACAATCACATTCCATAACATATATTCTATTAATAATCATTATCATTGAAAATAATATCTCTATGATCAGAAAGTCTATACCATCATCCTTGATTTGAGCCTTATCTAAATAACTAAAATTATTTTTTAGATTATCCCCTATGGGTGACAATATTATCTTCCAAAAATAGTTTAAACAAATACACATATGATCCAAAAAAATATTGTTAACTTTATGAAAAAATAAATTAGGGTCCAAGTGGCATATATCTGGAATAAATAATTATATAAAAAAATTAAATTAAATCTTATATCCCATACCATAGAATAGAGGAATAGAGGGAATGACTTATAGCATTATGTTTCAATCCCAAATAATCAATCAATATAATCAATTAGGTTATGACGCCCATCCCAAGTGTTAAAACTATATGCCATCAAGTGGATAACTACTCCAGATCATATTTAGTAATACATACAAATTATATAAGTGAAATATAGTGAATAAAGTAAATTAAAATCATCCATTATATTCGTAGAAATGATGGAATTAAATATAATTAAAATTTAACATTAATTAATAGTGAAATAACATTAAAATGATTTAATTCATATTTTGTTTTTTTTTAATTTCAATTAAAAAATAAGCATACTAAAAAATCATAAATTGGAAATAATATAATTAAGTAATAACATGGAATCAAATAAAACACGATGAAACCAAGAGAAGGATAAAAATTCCATTTTTCATAATATTATTATGGAAAAAGATTTTCTAATTTAACCATTTTTTTAATTAGATTCTATTTGATCTAAACCATATATAGGATAACTTTATATTGGAATTAAAGGAGGAAAGTTTATACCTATCAATTAAATTGTATACAAACAATATGGTATCTTAGGATAAGGGGTAATGCAACTAAAATGATCACAAATACCACATTGAAGAAGGTTAAAACTTGGTCAACATCACTGTGGTTTAAGGAGGGAGGGTCAAAGAAGTAAAACTATTCCCACACATTAGATTAACCTAGGTAAAGACTCAATAGAAACTAGACTATAATTAATTTATGAGATCTAAAAGATATCGTTAAGACAATATGATATAGAAATCTCTTTTTACCCGCAACTACAAAAGTATAGTTGAAGAATGAGATTAGGGGTAACCTATTACCATACATAAAAAAAATATTCTATGACTGATCAGAGAAAAAAATATCAAAATTCTATAGACGATATATTATGTTTAAGTAATAATGGAGTGGGAGCTTTATACGGAGTCAAATGGTATGAAATGAACCCAAAATCGTATGCTTCAATAATTTGGGTCGTTTAATCGTTGAACTAAAAGTCCAAAATGACCTTTAGTAAGGGATTTGTTCCAAGATATATATTGGGAACCTAGAATTGAGACATTAGGTGCATGATGGTTCATAAAAGAACCACCAAAACACCTAAAGCCCTATTAGGTACTAGTTACAAAGAAACAGGGCACTCGTTGCCAATTTTAATTTACCTTTTCCCCTTTCTCCTCTAACTCCACCCAAAACCCTTTTATGTCTCCATTAACTCAAGTAAGACTTCTCAAAAACCAGAGGCTACGAACTAATATTGAGGGTATAATATCAATAATTGGGAGAATATACCCTATTTATCATAGTAGTACCATTATAGAAATATAACAGAATAACCAAATTATATTACTATAACTGGAACAATACTAATACCATGTGATGAAAAAATAGGAAACAATATATCGAAAACTAAATAGTAAATGTGTCATGAAAAGTACATTTTAAATGTCAATATGAAAAAACAAAAATAAATAGTCACTAAAACACCTATTTGGGTTTTGAAGTTGGGTCGGGTTCCCTAATCAATTCTCAATCCCAACTCATCCATATATCATAGGGCACGTTCCCTTAACATGTCCTGCAACCATGAAATCTATTCTGGTACTAACCAAGCATTTGGAGTAGGGTATGAGTACAACTCATCCATCCACCACCAATAATATCTAAAACAATATCTAATCAATAATAGGGTATAAATTTTTATAAAGATTAAATTACATGAAACAAATTAAATTCTTTTCATTTATTCAATTACGCTTTATTTATTTACATAACTCATGGGTTTGTGAGCACACCTAAACACTCAAAACCAACTTCAACCCTTTCCAAAATCTAAACGATCTCCAAGGGATATCATATATTAGAATTTAATTATCACCATTCTCTATCTCAATTCATATCATGATGAAATGGAACCATAGTCCAATTCCATCTCATGGGTGTTGAATGTCATATCTAGAACCCAATGGGTATTTAGATCCTCAATCCATGTACCACACCTCCATAATCATTATGGACTTTTAAACCAACATTCCATATCCCATACTCATTTGTTGATATTTATAACTATAAAAATTTGATGTAGTAGACCCTATCCCACACACAATAGTCAATATTTATTACTATAGACATTTGCTATAGTAGACCATGTCCCACGTACGATTTCCAAATATGTTACAATATCACTATTCAACATGTATCACAACAACCCATTAATTAATTCAAAAATTATTTAATCTAATTCAGCTATTGAAAATTCAAATCATTCCATTAATTAATTCAACAATTAATTAATCACATCAATCACATTAATAAATTCAATAATTAATTAATCACATCAATTCTATTAAATAATTCAAAAATTAGTTAATTGCATAAAAACCATTAGTTTATTCAAAAATTAATTAATCACATAAATTCCATTAATTAATTGAATAACAAATTCATATCATTCTACAGTGGCAATATCATGATAATCAATTCAACAATTAATTAATCGTACTCAATGAATAACATAATCACAAAAACCTACATTAATTATTAAACAATTAATTAATCACATAAATCCCACCTATCCATTTTCATTAATTTTATAAAAAAACACATTGAGGATAAGTGGAAACAGCACATTCTATAAATCCAAACCAAAACACCCAAATTTCAAAATTGAAAACACCCAGCACCAAACCAAATTCAAAATGAGCTTTAAATTTGAACCTGAAACACCAATCATCTCAGGCCATGAATTCAGAGCCCAGACTCGCCACCATCAGAAGCATCAAGACCATCGACCATCACACCATTGTCTCCATAAATACGTCCACTTCAAACATCACATCCACGTCCTAATCACACTGGCGGCCAAAAACAACCACACCATTAATTGAACTGAACAATCTCCTTCAACTATGTATAACCATACTAAGTCTGACGAAGTATTCTAAAAGAACCAACATAAATACCATTTATTTAGTTAAATAATTAATTAATCATATCAATTCCATAAATTTATTCAACAATTAATTAATCACTTCAATCCCATTGATTAATTCAAATGATAATTAATCACATCAATTCTACTAATTAATTCCATAATTAATTAGTACAATTCATCATCCCACACATCCCCATAATTAATTTAACATTTTATTAATCCAATTTAACAATCCTAATGTTCCCAATTTCACAGACACTTACATAATTTATTTACCCAATTAATTAATTCGAATTTAGAAACATAATTTCAAATCATCCAATAAAAATAATAAAATCACATACATGTAATTGAAATCAATACTTTGATAATTGGATAATTTACCACCATCCTTTAGATCACTGAAAAATGCACACCAATGAAAATTACCAATTTAACAAGAACGATCAAGAATATGATGAAGAAGGAGATATAGATCTAAAAACTAGATCCTAGATCAAATGAATCTATATCCAATAAACCATGATCCATGACTATTAAAATAGAGGGAAAAAACATTCCAAAGGATCAAAGAAACACGATAGAGAGTGAGTGAGGGAGGGGGGGAGGGAGGGAACAACATTGGATTAGTATCTTTTACTAGGATGGGTGAAGATCTTCAATCTGGGCTTCAAATTATAACGAATAGAGTTTGGGAAACCTAGGAAGTCATCTGGGAGCCTTTTAAAAATAGATGAATCAATTAGGTCTGAGTTTGCCTGAATTATTATGAAGTTTGGGGGGTTTGGGATTTTGAAATATACTTTTTGGGATAATTAAAAACTCTCACATGGTTTATTGGGCATGGGAGAACGGTTTGACAAACCATGCACCTTAATTGTGAACCTCTTCTAGTGAGGGTGAAGAGTTCTCCCTATGTGGGAGCATTGTTTAGAAAACCATGCTCTAGCTACGAAAATAACGTCTTTTAGCATTGCATTGTTTTATTGGATGGTGTGCATGGTTCGGGAAAATCATGTGCCATCCATGCACTAAAAGTCCTCCTTCAAAATTATTGAAATTTCACCCAAAAACACCCCAAGAAATTACCCAAATAAAAGTGCTCAAAAAAAGAAAAATAGTACATGTAAACAAGTCCATGAAATATCCAGAAAAGGTTGGTATCTTATAGTAAAATTCAGTATAAATTACTATAAATTATTATCTACTTGTATAAATTATTAAATATATGTATTAATTGTTATTCATTAATGTAAATTAATATAAATTTCTAAAAAATATTATTAATCCTGCACAAATTAGTATAAATTAGTCTAAATTAATATTAATTGATAAAATTTTGGGAATTTAATAAGGATGATTATAAAATAATAAAAAATAATATTCCTTCTTACAAATTGTATTAATTTTTATTAATTTGTCTGAATAGGTTTAAATTTGTATCGATATAAATTATTAATAATTTATATACATTAAAATTAATCTATAAATAATATTATACCAAAATATATATTAATATATATTAATATATATTAATATATATATCTACAGATTAATATGTATTCCAAACAAATTATAATAAATTAATATATTTTTTATGAATTATTATAATTTAGTACAAATTAATATAAATTACTATGAATTTATTAAAATTACTATAAATTCATAAAAAGTGCATAAATTAATTTAAATTATTATAAATTAGTTTCAGTTAGTGTAAATTACTTAATATTAATATTTTAAAGACTTGGAAATTTTGTGAAATATTTTTCTTAAAGTCATGGGAATTTTACGAGTCCGTAGTTTCTGACTGCGCTTGATTCCGAGGCCCGATGTTCCCAGAGTCATGTTCTGATGTTTTGTTCAGGTACGTTCAGTAAACGTACAAGCCGAATTTTATATCTTTTGAACCGGAGCTTGGAATTAACATTTGAAGGCACCAACGAACTCACAGCATCGATGATTGCTTAGTAAGTCCTTCACCGCAGTTGCATTCTGATGATAATGGAAGGTCGTTTTGGAGTTTAAAAATAAAAATAAGGTGTACTTAGTTTTATTTTGTTGGTGGTTAAAACCTCCAAGTGGAGGTTGTATGTGGGGCCCACCAACACATAACATCCCTTGGGAGGATATTATTAGGAGGGGCCCACACGAGCTTAAACCCCCCATGTTACTCTCTTTATGTGGGGGAAGGATTTTTAACTTCCTTCATTAAAGTGCCAACCCCCCATTATTAATTAAATAAGCTCCTTAAATTAATTAATTAAATACCATTTGAATTCCTTTTAATTCTATTGGTAATAATAAAATAATTGGTTGACTTAACCCATTATTATGGTTGGCGATTATTTTTGGTGGAGCTTTGGAGAACTCCAGGAAGACTATAATCCTCTCCAAATGAAGAATGTGAAGAACACCATCTTCGACTTCATCACTTCCGAACAGTTTCCAATGCTCGAGCTTGGGTATTTGGAGTGTGTGACAAATGCGGAGAATGACAAAATCGACACCCACCTTTTTCTGCGACTTCATCAACATTCATCGAATCAAGGTAGGGGGTTTTGTGTTGATTTTATTTCCAAACTTCGTCGTTCTATTTATTGATGAGAACTAAATGATAACATCATAATGAGGAGGGATCAGACCGCACGAACACGGCCCGAAACACCCCCTTTTGATTACCCTTGATTTTTGATGATGAAGGTAGAGAAACAGTGGTCGGCATCGGGCCGGCCACGAAGGAAACCGATGGTGCAAGGCCACCGGAAAGGCGATGCATCATCGTGCCCAACCGTGGAGCCAAGGGCCACGACTAAACTGGGCTGCGATGGAGGAGGCATGGAATCGTCCCGTAATGCGGAGGACCGTTGGGGGTCAAGGCCAGGCCGGGCCATGGTGGTGGTGGCACGGTGCTGTTTTGTCGTGCGGAGGGTAGCAGGACCGCGACGTCGTCGCGCCGTGGTGGAGGTGCAGGGGCGGCCGGCCGCCAGGGAGCCGGAGGGAACTGTGGCCCAAGGCCGCAGCAGACGGAGGAAGGCGGCCTGCTAAGCCGGCTGATGGCTGGCGCAGGCGGGACCCTTTGGGTCCTACGAATCAACGAATCGGCGCCTAGCGACCAGGGGCATGGCACACCCCCCCCCCCCCCACGGTGTGGCCAGCCTGGCCACACTGGTCGGCCCGCCAGGCATCGCAGGCCGGCCAGCCAGGCCACATGGGCACACGGGCCCACCAGCCAGGTCACGCTGCCACCGGCCCATTCCTCTCTTACAGGTCGGGCCACCACCAGTCCAGAACGCCCTATTGGGTTGGGTCGGACCCGCGGACTGAGTCAGACCCCTGACTGGACCCATTTAACCCGAAATCACGTATTCATCCGTATCTTGGGCTATAGGTGTCTGATCGACGAACCGTCTACGTTGACAGGAAGCATAGAGAAAAAAGGTTCTTTTGGAAAACCCTAATTGAGGTTTGGACATAGTTTGGGTACGGTCACGTGGTTTTGAACCTAAATACAAATCGGGCCCCTAGAACATAAATGCCAATAACTGACAGACTGGGCGTCTGATTAACGCAACGTCTCTCGTGTTGGGTTTCTTATGATGAGATGGGACTATTGGATACATCAAATCAATACTTCATGGTAGTTGATGTATCAACACATGGCTCGTGGAGCTGACCCCCCAGAATCGAGTGTGATGTGTGCGGGAACCTTATGGATGGTTGCGACTGAGATGATAGGATCCTCCGTGGACCTACTACTATACCAGGATCCTCTGTGGGTTTGACAGAGACGATACTGTACCAGGATCCTCTTTGGGTTCGATGGTGACAAATTCTATACCATTATTCCTCGTGGGTTCGACAGCGATGCCTTCTGTACCGGATTCCTCTATGGGTTCGACAGCACTGATACTGTTTCAGGATCCTATGTGGGTTTGACAGAGGAGGTGATTTAGAGGAAACATATAATCATCTTTACCCCTCTTTATGAGTTGTATACATGTTTGAGCTGATTCTTTTCTTTCAGTTGTTATCATTGAGATTATTGACTTTACTGACTTTGTGGAACAGGTTGTGCTTGGGCTCGAGTGTTAGAGCCGGACTGTGATTGGTAACTTAGGTATATGTATTGTCATATACCTAGGTAGGGATGGTTGATACTTTGTGATTGTATCTTATTACTATGGTTTATCCTTAGTGGATTCTAGGAGACCTTCGGGGGGCTCGGGGTCCCCTACTGAGTATTGTTATACTCACCCCTGCACGGGCTTCGCCCGTACCTTGTTGTGTTCTGTGCAGACGATGGTCAGTAGTGACCGAGGCTGAGGGTGATGGACGCGTGGTTGCTCAGAGCTGGAGTAGATGGGACGTACCTCAGGGATGAGTTGATCGAGATCTGTACCAACACTTCATGTAGGATTTCCCGGTGGATGATCTAGGAGCTATTTTCCATTTTTTACTTGTACTTGTACTTGTTGTTCAGTTGGGATTGTATACTAGCCCACTTACTTTAGCACATATTCATTTTCTATATTATTACTTGTTGCTTCTACTGCTTTTGTAAATACTATGTGTGTTACAAGATTAAGGGTAATGCCTTCCCTTTTATCAAGGATTCACCTTTGGTGCTAGTCGCCAGCCCTAGCCTATGGAAGGCGGGCTTGGGGTAGTCACTGCACGGGCCTCGAGGACGGGTCATGAAAAATTGGTATCAAAGGAGTTGGTTCTACCACAGAACATGGACTTTGATTCTGTTAATGGACATAGTGTTAAGTGTTTAGGGTGTGGTTATCAGTTTAGGGAAACCGGTGTTTGTGTAATGGCCGACATATCTATACACAAGGACTCTAACTTGTGATTTCCAACTAAGTGCACAAAAATAATGATTGTGTTTGTGTTTCCTTTGAAATTTTTCTTCGTGAATACTTTGTGTCAGCTCACCAGGTATATTTGTTTGACAATGGCATGCCTGTTTCTTTTTAGGATGGCCCCACGAAGGCAGCCAGCTGGGGTTTCGAGTTTCGTATGTGATGGTAGCCCACCGAGTGATGAGGCCTCGGTGTAGGGACCCATCACAGTGGAGGTACCAGTGGTACCACTACACACTGGGCCACTGATACCACCAGCTCCAGCAGCATAGAGTACACGCCATTTGAGTGTGTCACACGAGTTCCAACTCCGAAGGCCTCCCTGATTCAGGGGAGAAACAGACCCACAGGAAGCTGAAAATTGGCTGGAGGCTGATGTGAGAGTTTTCAGATTGGTAGGGACACCATTCGACCTCATGGTGATCCTTTCTGTGAGTTTACTTCATGAAACAGCAGGTAGATGGTGGAGCCTAATACTCCAGGTGCATGACATGGAATCACCACTCTAGGAAGACATCAAGAGTCCCTTCCGGTCAGAGTTTGTTCCAGCCACCCTTGGTGCGGTGCGGATTGAGGAGTTACAACATCTACAGCAGGGCAGAATGACAGTAGCTCAGTACTAAGAGAGGTTCACCGACCTCTCATGCTACTCAACAGATATGGTGTGGGACCCTTTCATGAGGTCCCGAACCTTCGAGAATGGACTCAGGCATGCGATCAGGGCTTCGATGATCTCCCACATCATATCGACATAGGCGGGGGTGCTGGAGAGAGCCCTTCTAGTGGAGAGTTTTCTTGCTGAGATTTCACCAGCAGCGAGACCCACCACAGGGCGACACATAGCAGAGTCTTATGTAGCTGGCAGTAGACAGATGGCACAGAGGTCCAAGCAGACCAGGCCATCAAGTGGACCACCCCAGTATACAGGTTCAGTTGGGCGGGGCACACGAGACAGTGCCAGCCAATGAGGAGCAGGCAGTGTTATTCATATGGCAGGCATGGTCACATGGCTCATGACTGCCCGACCCACCATGCAGATGAGCAGCAGACAGTAGAGGGACCTCTCATGCAGAGGCAGAGGTTCAACCGTGGTGGTCCGCTTGGAGCAGGCGGACGTGGCAGATGTATTATTTAATGTCAATCATATATATTTATTAAAATGATATATAATATTTTTAGATTGATAAATATTTCATTAATATCATAATTATTTCATGTCAATCATATATATTAATTAAAATTACCCTTATTACTTTCCAAGAAAATTCTAATAGAAAGATGAATCGCATCACTTCGTGAGGCGTCAGTTTATCGTACACATGAGCAACGTTATCACATCCCCAACAGAATAGAATGTAAAAAAATTTATATATGAAATAATGAATATAGAGGGATTTTTTTAATATGATATATATTATTTAGATACATCATCATACCCAACTATGAGAGGTGGTGATGGAAAAAAATGGCATCGGTTTGCAAGGTGGTAGTCTACTGTACACACGAATGATGAATTTGTTACCCATTTGATGTAAGTGTATATGGTTTCAGGTCATTAAATTATCATAAAAACATCTAACTATTTGGAATGTACTGAATTTATTATTTCAAAATGGTTTAATAAGATTTTAAGGAGGTGTAGGAAGAATTAAACCAAAATTGTATATTGATGAACATTTACACTTCTTCGGATATCCTCCTTAGGTCTACACCAAAAGCCTTCTTAGGATGGATTTGTGTCTGATATAAAAATTATAGGGTAATTTGATGGACATTTATAATTTATTTTGGATTGGATTTTCCAAACCAATTAGGTTTTAAGTCATTTATAACAGAGGATAGGGGTGGGCTTTATAATTCAGGTGAGTTGAACCCCTGTAATTTTTTGAAAAGAATAATATTCACCCATGATTCTTTTAGGTCACAGGGCTCCCATAATAGACCATTATTTATCCAATAAGATATAAGGTAAAAATACATCCATAAAATTGTTTTGGTAAATGCTTTTATGTCATTTTAATCCGTTTTTAACATAACCCCTCATAAACCCATTTTTATCTTAGTAGTGGAAAATTAATTTCACTATTTTCACTACTCAATTTTCCAAAAATTAATTTGACCATATTAGATAATATGAATTATTATGATTAAAAATATGGAATCCATTTTTATTAATTCAATTCACTGATAATGAATATCTTAATTTAAAATTAATCGCATGGATGCAACGAAAAGTGGGTTTTAATAAAACAATACTACAAAATAGGCCTCTAACCAACATACCAAAAATGGTCGATAAAGGTTCCCTTTATCAACACTTTTTTTAGGTCGATAAAGGATAACATTTATCAGTGATTTTATATTGTACATATAAAAGGTACACTATATCAACTCTTTATTTTTAATGCTCATAAATGTTACCCTTTATCAACTCTTTATTTTTAGCACTCATAAATGGTATCCATTATCAATTATTTTTAGCATTGATAAAGGTACAGAATAAAATGAAATAATTAAGAAACTAAAAATGAAGAATGAGTATGTTAATAAAATATTAACCATTTTATTTATTATATAATTATTGATAAAAATGAATAAATTTAATATATATATATATATATATATTAATTAAAAATAATAATAATTAGTATATATAAAATATATAGATTTATAAAATGAATAAAATAAAATTATTATAAAAATAAAAAATAAAAATTGATATGTTATGAAAAATATTAAAAATTTTATTAATTAAATAATTAATGATAAAAATAAATACATTTAATATAGATTCATATCTATTATAAATATTAAAAAATATTATATATAATAGATATGTAAAATTACTAAATTCTGCTAATTAAAAAATTAAAAATGAATTAATTGAAATATTTTAAAAAAATGAATAAATTGTGACAATTAAATAAAAAAAATTAAAAAAAGGTTAAATTAAATAATTATTAAAAAAATTTATAAAGAAACATTTATTATTAAAAATTATTTTGTTTAATATATATTTTTATTAATTATAAATAGTAATAAAAAATATATATAATATATAAATATAAAAATTGAATAACATATAATAAAAACAAATTAATGTCTTATTTATTTTTAATGGTTTTTATACATAATTATTCATTAATACATTTAATATATAAATATATTCATAAATATTTATATACATGAATGTATATAAAATTTCCTAAAATATGATCTATATAATACAAAATATTTACAATTTACATTAAATAAGACCTATAATTAATTGAATAACATTCATAACTAAAAATTAGTATTAATTAAAAACACTGACTAATTGCATCGAGTAATGTACATAATTGAATATCATTTGATATTTAAATTTAACATATATCAATCATGTGTTACTTTTATTTCCCATACTTATACGTAATTAGTTATTTTTTATATAAATTGCCCACACAAAAATATTTACATAATTTGTAATGACATATATTTCATGAAGGTATTAATAATTTGTTTTTCAATTTGAATCCTTTGTTTAATTTGGTAATCATGCACTAAGACATTAGGATGGTCCCATTAGTGTTCGGGGCACATTTGTAGCTTATTCTTCTGGAAAATTGGAAAATTGACTAGGCCGCATGGTTAGAAGAAATCTTATGGCCCATCACCCATTGTATCATCTGACTATGTGGGGAAAATAGAAGTGCATTAGGAGCCACACGGTTTGTCTGAAATTGTGTGAATCTAAGAACATTACTGCATATGATTACCGAGTTTCTTGATTGTGGGTTTTAGTATTCATTGTGCGCTGTTACGAAAATTGTTCCCCTTAACAATGTGGGGATATTCATTAATAAATAGCTTTTCTATAGTTTGGGTATCTTGACAATGGGTTTTAGCATGGTTTGTGAACTGGTATAAAAATTGTGTACCTTAACTGTATGGGGATCTTCCTTAAGAAATGGCTTGAGCATGGATTGGAAAAACTAAATGGCCATACTGTAAACCCCCTTTTTTGATGGTGAAAAGCCAATTTTTCAATAATGACCTTTTTTCATGCATCTCATTTTCCTCCTCCCATTTCTAGTGGATGAAATGGTTTTTCCTCTCCTATTGAAATCTCAATGTACTCTAACCTCTTTTATTCTCTATATCCCTCATCTAATTATATAATCAAGATATATCGAAGGCATTGGATAGATAGAGGTATTGTCTCCCTTTATCTTTACATCATTAATTGTTTATCATTGAATCAATTGAGATAATTTGGTGCAAGATATTTTTCCCTATTATTAGGGATTTGGATCGATTATTATATTTCTCATGAACTACATCAATGATGTTCCTACCACCAGACAAGGAGTTATCAACAACCCTATTTTTTTCCTTACATTGTTGAAAATTAATTTTTGAAGTTCCATGGATTGAATAACAACTTAGAAGGGGGGTTGAATTAGTTTATCACTTTTTATAAGTTTTAAAACTTTTATAAACCTAACCATTGAAACCTATTAATATTTATGTCTTTATCTACCTTTAGTGAATACTCATGTATGAAATTTTAGGAAAGAAAAAAAAAATAAAATATTATTTACAAGGTTCGGTCTCAGTGTGAGAACATGCATCTTTACCATAGTCACTCCCATGAGTCTATGTAAATATACTATTATAAAAAAATTTAATACAAATTTTTTCTACTCCCATTACACATCTTCTATATCTTGATAGGAAAGATTATAAAGACTAAAATCAGTTTACAATGTTTACTTATAAAAAAATTAAGCCAAAAAAATGATAAATAATTTGTTAAATATACTCCACACTCAGAATGCGAGATCAAATTTTTGCAGAAAGCTAGATCTGAATTACATATAATAATTTTTCTTATATTTTTAGAATAGTGGTTCTTCTTTTCATAGAATAATGGTTTTAATTTTCTTAAAATAGTTATTATAATTTGTCCTTGCTGAAAAACTCAGTACAAAAATTCTTCATGCAGGTTGGAACTTTTCACATAGAATTATATATCACTATACCTTTTTGCATATATAAAATCACCTAATGAATGAATGACCTGAGAATATATTCATAGGAAACTCATAAAAACAAATGCGGTAAAGTTTAATTATTTCCTACATCCTTAAATATCAAAATCATCAAATATCTCACATTTAATGATAAATAGTTAACTTCTTCAAACGTCCTTAAACTTCTTCGAGAATTAGAAAAAATTGAAATTCATGTTTGAATTCTTAAACTTTTCATGTCATTCTCAGAATGATTATATTGGATATTAGGTCTAATTTTTGGAGTATAATAAATCTAGACCATGGTTTCAATTTTCTCATAATCATGGTTCCAATTTTTCTCAAAAACCTGGTTCTGGTTAGCTCAGAATCATGGTTATGATTTTTCTTAGAAAACTAGTTAAGATGTTATCAGAATCTTGGTTCTGATTTTCTCAAAAAACTAGTTCTGGTTTTCTTAGAATCTTAGTTTTGATTATCTCAGAATCATGGTTCCGATTTTTCTCAGAAAACTGGTTCTGATTTTCTATTAATCTTTGATCCGATTTGGTCTAAAAACTGGTTCAGATTTTCTCAAAAACATTGTTCTAATTTTCTCAAAAAAATGGATAGGATTTTATTTAGAATCATGGTTCTGATGTTCTCAGAATATCAATTCCGATTTTCTCAGAATATAGGTTTTGATATTCATATAATCTTTGTAAAGACCCAGAAATTATTGTAATTTTTTTAATTAAATGATAATTTTTTGAGTCCACATAAATTAACGGCGTGTGATTCTAAAGCCCAGAGTGCCCGTAATGAATTTCTGAACTTTTTTTCGGGTACGTTCAGAAAATTTGTGAGTGAGTTTTTCTAACTTTTGAACCAGTGCTCAGAATTGATATTTGAACACACCATTGAACTCGCAACACCAGTTTTCGCTTAAGGAGTCTTTCACCTCAACGACAGTTGGTTGAGAGATAAAGATAAATTTTTGTGTTTTCTCTTGAAAGAATAAAATAAAATAAAGGTTATGTAACTTTTTATTTATTTTCCTTTAGAATCTCCCATGTGGATATTCCACAGGTGGGGACCACCTGAACTAAAACCACCCATGAGAGGTTATGGTGGTGGGGACCACCGAGCTTTACCTACCATCAGAGGTTATGGAGGTGGGGAGCACCGAGCTTAACCTCCCATGAGAGGTTATTATAGTGGGGACCACCAGAGTTATAACCCCCCCCCCTTGAACTCTCCATTAATGGAGAAGCCACCAATCATCCTATTAAATTTGGGGGAGCCTCTACAACTCCTCCAACATTTAATATGCCAACCTATGTAATTTTTTAAACCAATTTATTATTGTTCCAACAATTAAATTGGGGAAACCATATCATTTTGGCTACTTGGAATTTTAGTGGATTTGGGGAGACGAGAAATATTGGGTGGATTTCAGTTCTCCAACGAAGAACTCAATCCAAGATCATTCTTTAGAAATCAAGGAAGAAGATGATGAGAAAGCCTGACATCCAAGCATGGTTTTGAAAGAGATGATCGTTGGATCTATCTTTTCCTTATTCTACTTCCTTCATACGCCAATTCCAATGAAAAATATATGGAATGGGTTTACTACAATATGATTATCACTTTCCATGTTCTCTCCTTCTAATTCTTTTGCAGGATTTGGGAATAGTGATTGATGAGGATTGTAGGGAGGTTGTTTGATTATTGTTTTGTTTAACTTTTCTTGATACTCTTATTCTTGTTGAGCCACTTGTTACTGCTCTAATGCGGAGAGTGTAGGCCACACTAACATGGCCCATCCACATCGTAATAATTGTGATGAATTGTGGTGTTCCTCGCGATTGAGGAGGATGGCGACCAACCACAAAGGTGATCAAGAACTGCGGCCGAAAACACCGCCAGTCATGAAGAAGGTGATGGTGCAACGACACTACTCTATGACCACTATTGTTGCGGTGTCGCCGCACCGCCCCGACCGAACCGTTGTCGCGGCCTCGCCGCCCCTCCCCAGCCGGACCGCCGTCGAGGCCGAGCCGCACCCCCCCCCCCCCCCCCCCCGACTGTACCGCCGCCGCAGCCCTGCTGCACTTCCCCCACATCCTCGCCACGCCGCCCTGGACGAACCACCGCCCTGGCCATGCCTTGTCGCCCTACCTGAGCCACCACCACCGTCCGAGAGGAGTTGTCACAACCGAGCTGAGCTGAGCCGCTAATCCAAGCCACCACATCCATACTGAGCTGAACCGCTACCCGATCCGTCACTGCCGTCTGAGATGCCGCCGCTATCCAGATCACGTTGTCGCTGCCCTTCGTGTCAAACCACCCTAGCTGAGCCTCCCCATGACCTCGTGTCCTCCACGGCCCTCCGCACCCTCGCGGCCACCTGCGGCCCCTCGCCGCCTACCGGGCCAGACCCCGCGGGCCGAAAAGAACCCAATGGGCAGGGATGCCCAGCTAGTTGGGCCAGACCCAGCGGGTCAAGCCGGGTCGACCCGAACTGGGTCGGCCCAGGATGGGTCGGTCCGACCATGTGGGACCATACCCAGGCCCACTACGACACATTTCCATTCTTTTGGCCATAACATTGGCACCAGACATCTTTTTCACGAACCGTCCATGACACTGGAAATCTTAGAGCAATATGGTCCCTTTGGTATACCCTAATGATGTTTTGGGTAATGTTAGGGAATGGTCAGGTTGGATTGAGAATGAATCCAACTAGGCCCTCAGGACAAAAAGGCTAATAACTCACAGATCGAGTATCTGATTGACACACCGTCTATTGCGTTGAGACCCCTATGAAATTGCAGAACCTTGAGATACTTCTTCGTGGGACATCGTGGAAGTTGGAGAATCTACTACTGGCTTGGGGAGCGGATTCTCCTAGAGACAAGAAAGCCTAGTGCAGTAACCCAGTTGCCCGTTGTGACGAGAAGAGTGCTCCTAGCTATCATGTGCTGGTCATCTCCTAGAAATCCTGTGTGGGTCAGCTCTTAGTGAGCTTCTGTGGGCCTTCTCCTAGAGATAATGTGTGGGTCAACTCCAATGATCATGTGTGGGTTAGCTCCTAGAGATCCTGTGTGGGTCAGATCCAGTGGTCTTGTGTGGGTCACCTCCTAGCAATCATTTGTGTGTCAGCTCCAGTGCTCCTGTGTGGTTCTGCTCCTAGCAATCATATGTGGGTCAGCTCCAGCGATCCTGTTTGGGTCATCTCCTATTGATCCTGTGTGGGTCAGCTCGAACGATCCTCTATGGGTCCGCTCCTAGTGATCCTGTGTGGGGTAGCTCCTAGCGATTCTTTACAAGATAGCATCAGAGCCTCTTAACAGAGTAAGATGATATTAGCAGTTACATCTAATCATATGTACTACTATACCTGAAGATATAGCTAGTGTGAGGTGAGTGAGAACCAGTGTGTTCCATCATGATTGAGATGGATTACTTGATAACTTAGGTATATGTATGGTCATATACCTAAGAAGGGTAATCTATTTATTTCATACTTTGTGGTTAATCCTTCGTGCATTTTTATGAGACCTTGAGGGTCCCGGGGCCCCTACTGAGTATCGTTATACTCACCCCTGCAGGGGCTATGCCTGCACCTTATTGTGTTGGATGTAGATGAAGGACAACACCAATTGAGGAAGAGGGTACCAGGACTCGAGGTAGCTAAGAGGTGGACCTAGACGAGGCATACTATAGAGATGATCGATCGAGAGTTGTACCTACCCTTCTGGTAGGATCCTTAGCAGGTGATCACAAGAGCTATTCCAGTTACTTGAACTTTCTATTTTCTTATACTTTCCATTTTTCCTTATACTTTCGAGTTGGTCTTATATTTTGGCCCTGTTTTACTTCTTGTACTCACTCTATTTACTATTCAGTTTTCATAATTTTTTATATTTTTGTGTACATGGTCGTGTGAGTTACAAGTTATAAAGGCAATGCCTTCCTAGTTTTAGGGATTACGACTTCAGTTCTAGTTTCCAGCCCCTAGCCTACGGAAGGCGTGCTTGGCGTAGTCACGACACGGACCCCGGGGGATGAGTCATAAAAAATCGGTATCAGAGGAGTCAGTTATACCACAGAACATAGGAATCTGATAATTCCTTTTAACATTAATAGTGTTAATTGTAGCAAGTATGGTTATCATTTTATGGAATCCAGTGTTGGTGCATCGGCCGACGTATCCATACACCATGACCCTGAGTTCTGATTTCCGACTTAATGCACAAAACACTGATTGTGTGTGTGTTCTTTCATGGGTTTTTTTTGTGATCTCTTGAGTCAGCTCACTGGGTATAAATTATTGACCGTGGTGAAACTGTGTCATTTCACGATGCCTCCACACAAACAGCCAGCTAGGGTTCTGAGAGTGGGACGTACTGATACCCCACCGAGCGATGAGGCCTCAGTGTAGGACCCTTTTCCAGTAGAGGAACCAGTGTAGGTACAAGTGGTACATTTCGGCATTAGGCCACCGATGCCACCATCCCTAACAGTAGATGGTGCATGCCGCTTGAGCGCATTGCACGAGTTCTAGTGCCAGATGCCACCTAGTTTCAGAGTACAGATAGAGCCAGAGGCCACTGAGGATTGGATGGAAGCTGTGGTGAGAGTCTTCCTACTGGCAGGGACACCAACTGATCTCATGGTGATCCTTTCTGCTAGCCTTCTACAGGCAGCATAAGGAAGATGGTGGAGCTTGATTCTCCCAATTCACGATGATGTGATGCTTCTCTAGGAAGACTTAGAGAGCCTCTGTTGGGTTGAGTTTGTCCCACCGACACATCGCGCAGTAAGAATACATGAGATGCTTCATCTGTAGTAGGGAAGCGTGACCGTAGATCAGTACTCCGTAAGGTTCACTGACTGTCATGCTACTCCACAGATATGGTGTGGGACCCATTATTCAGGGCCCGGACCTTCTAGCAGTGGCTCAGGTGGGAGATCAAGGCTTTAATGATCTCACTCAACATCTAAATGTCGGGGGGGTGTTAGAGAGAGCCCTTATAGTGGAGAGTTTCACTGCTAAACAGTCTCCAGCAATAAGACCCACCACCAGTCGACCAGTAGCAGAGTCTTTTGTAGCTGGTAGCAGACAGATTTCGTAGAGTTCCAAGTGGACCAGACCTATAGGTGGACGACCACAATTTTTTGGATTGTTTGTGTGGGGCACTCGAGGCAGAGCTAGTCATGGAAGGAGTAGGTAGTGTTACACAAGCATCAGGTAGGGTCACATGGCTCGTGACTGTCTGGCCCACCATACGGATGATCAGCGGATGGTTGAAGGACCACCCAGATAGAGATAGATATTCGACTGAGGAGGTCCGAAGGGAGCAGTCAGATGTGGTAGAGGATCTGGTCGTGCAGTTGGAAGTGGGTGACGATTCAAGATGTTACCGCCAACACCACTAGAAGGTCCACCCCGACCGTAGGGTGTAGGTGGACAAGGGAAATCTTAGCTCCAGGTAGCTAAGGACTACGATCATGGCGCTCCAAGGATTATACAAGGTATTATCTGTGTCTATCGACCTTCGCTGCAGTACATATAGACATAGGTTCCAGAAATTCATTTATTGCCACTGCCCTCATTCGGAGCTCGGAAATTCTGACAGAGTCATTGGTTCAATCCATATGGCTATAGACTCCTACGGGAGAGGATTCGACGATTACACACTGGTACCGGCAGTGCGAGCTTACTCTAAGAGGCGAGAGCTTTGGGTAGGATCTTGTAGTAGCGGTGTCGAAGCCTTATGATGTCATCTTGGGTATGGAATAGTTATCTATAGTCCATGCTTAGATTGACTATATTTGGTGCAAAGTGTAGTGTGCCCGCGTGAATGGGACCATGTTTACCTTCACCGGCAATAATGGAGCCTTTGTAGAGTAGGATTGACTTACCTAAAGGTGGGTGCAGCTGATTACACATTAGTTGGCTAGCCTTACCCATAGAGCGGTTGATCTGGAGAGTCCATGTTATCCTATAGTGGTGGACCAGTACGCGGTGGTTTTCCCTGATTATGTTCCAGGTCGACCACCTCGTGGACAAGTGGACGTTAACTTAGACCTGCACCCTGTGACAGCACCGATATCTATACCAGCATATCAGATGGCTCCCGTGGAGTTTCGTGAGTTGCAAGTACAGCTAGAGGACTTACAGGGGAAGGGATAAATCTGAACCAGGGTTTCTCCCAGGGTAGCCCCTATTTTGTTCACCAAAAAGGAATATGGGAGCTCAAGGATTTGTGTAAATTATTGGCGCTTGAACCAGGTGACCTTGGAGAACTAGTACCCACTCCCTAGGATTGAAGACCTCTTTAATCGAATGAAGGGATCACGATGGTTCTCTAAGATAGACATCAGATCAGGCTATCGTTATCTCAGAGTGTGAGATGAATATGTGTAGAAGACAACTTTTAGATATCGGTATGGACACTACAGGTTCTTGGTTATTCCATTCGGTGTGACAAACTCTCCAACAGTGTATATGGGACTCATGAATAGGACGTTTTATCCATACCATGATCAATTTGTATTAGTCTTAATCGACGACATTCTAATCTATTCGACTAATGGGGAGGAGCATGTTTATTATTTTTGGGTAGTACTGGACACACTCTGACAGCACCAGCTCTATGGTGACCTCTCTAAGTGTCAGTTCTGGAGCCGAGAGGTTCACTTTCTGGGACATGTCATATCAGACGCTTGAGTTTTAGTGGATCCAACAAAGATTGGGGTGGTACTTTCTTGGGTTCCACACAAGAGTGTGATAGAGGTACAGAGTTTCCTGGGTTTGGCTGGATACTACGGGCAATTTGTGCCAGATTTCTCCAGATTTGCAGCACCACTATCAGCATTGAAAAAAGGGGGCCACCCTTTGTGTGGTTGGAGAGATACCAGTAGAGATTTCAGGAGCTGAGGTAGAGGCTGACTAGTGCACCCATCTTTAGGCTTCTAGAATAGGCCATAGGGTATGTAGTCTACTACAATGCATCAGGGATCGGACATGTATGTGTCCTAATGCAGGAGCGAGCAGTGATCACATATGGTTCCCGATAGCTGATACAACATGAGCAGAACTATGCTACCCATGACTTGGAGCTAGTAGTAGTGGTCTTCACCTTGAAGATGTGGTGACACTATCTGATAGAGAACACTTTATAGTCTACTCAGATCAATAAATTCTCAGGTATATCTTCTCTCAGAATGACCTGAACCAAAGAAAGCGATGTGGTATGGAGTTCTTCCAGTACTATGACTTAAATATAGTGTATTGTCGTGGGAAGTGGAATTTTCTAGAATATGCCTGCAACAAGTGATCTGGTATATAGCTGCTAGGTGAGGCGACAGAGCTGCTGACTGCATTACAGATATCTTTTGTGGATAGAGATGGAGAATCTTTTCTTCAGTCTCTTACTGTCACTCCCGCACTTCTTCAGTGAGTTAGGGAGGCACAAAATGGGGACGCTATCTGCGAGACGTGACGTGCTCATATATCCACAGGAAAGGAACCCGGTCGATTTTTTGATGGTGGGTAGCATGTCATCTTCTTCTAAGGATGCACCACGGTACCAACATCACATCGGGAGGAAGTGTTCAGGGAGTTCCACACATCCCCTCTAGCGGTAAATCCCGGAGTGGGAAGATGTTCCAGGATCTCCAAAGATAGCATTGGTTGCTAGTAATGAAGAAATTAGTAGCAGAGTATGTCTCTTGATGCCTCAGTTTTCACCAGGTGAAGGTAGGGCATCGGGTACCAGCAGGCTTGGTTCAACCTTTAGAGGTACTAGAGTGTAAGTGGGATGGGATATCCATGGACTTTGTGACGGGTCTTCCACATACATCCAGGGTTCAATACACGATTTGGGTGATCTTCGACAAACTCACTAAGTCGGCCCACTTCCTACTTATTAGAGAGTAGGGATCATTAGAAAGCTTGGGACACCTCTACCTGCATGCGATTGTGCGGTTACATGGAGTTCCCTTGACAATTGTCTCTGATCGTGATAAACGATTCACTTCCCGACTATGGAAGGGGTTGAAGGCGTCTTTCAAGATGTAGCTTCTTTTGTGAACTACCATCCATCCTTAGACGGATGGTCAGACTGAGTGGACCATTCAGACCCTCGAGGACATGCTTTGTGCTTGTGTCCTCAACTTCGGTCGCAGTAGGGAGGATCGCTTTCCTTTGGTGGAGTATGCATACAACAACATATATCACTCCACCATTGGGATGGCACCTTTTGAAGCATTGTATGGGAAACCTTGAAGATCACCTTTATATTGGATAGTCCTAGGGGAGTCACCACTAATGGGACCAGTGATGGTATGGGCTACCACTGAGAAGGTGCAGATTATCTAGGAGTGAATGAAGACTACACAGAGTAGGAAGATGTCATATTATGATAGAATACAGAGGCCTCTGGAGTTCGAGGATGGAGACCAAATCATTTTATGGGTCTCACCTCAACGAGGGTTGTGGATATTTGGCCGAGGAAGAAAGTTACCTCCAATGTTCATCAGACTGTTTTAGGTCCTTAGCAGTGTTGGCAAGGTGGCATACCGCTTAGATCTTCCACCTCAGTTGCACCGAGTGAACAACGTCTTCCACATATCCCAGCTGAGGAGATTCATTCACTATCCTTCTCACGTCATCGACCACGGTGATTTGGATGTCGACGATGGGGAAATTTTTATATAGGTTCATGTTGAGATTGAGGATCAACAGGAGCGGGTCCTTCGTGGATGGTTGATACCTCTGGTGCGCGTTCGCTGGCAGCACGGGAACCTCTAGGAGAGTACATGGGAGTGGGAGGCTCAGATTTGTGGTCAGTACCCCCACTTGTTTTACTAGTTTGATTTGTGGCTTATGGGGATGAAAATACCTAAGGTCGGGAGAATGTAAAGACCCAAAAATTGCTGTAATATTTTTTAATTAAATAGGAATTTTACAAGTCTGCAAAAATTCACGATGTGTGATTCCCTGGCCTAGAGTATCCAGTATGAATTTCTAAACTTTTGTTTTTTTATGTTCATTAAACGTGCGATCGGGTTTTTATAAATTTTGAACTGGTGATCGGAATTGAAATATGAGGACACCGTTGAACTCGCATCACCAGTTTTCACTTAAGGAGACTTTCACCTCAACAACATTTGGTCGAGAGTTAAAGATATTTTTTTGGGTTTTACGTGAAAGAATAAAATAAAATAAAGGTTGTGTAACTTTTTATTTTATTTTTCTTCGGAGTCTCTAATGTGGATATTCCTTAGGTGGGGACCACCTAAACTAAAACCTCATATGAGAGGTTATGGAGGTGGGGACCATGAATCGTAAACTCCCATGAGAGGTCATGGAGGTGAGGACCACCGAGCCTAACCTCCCATGAGAGGTTATTGTAGTGGGGACCACCCGAGGAATAAATGCCCCTTGAACTCCCCATTAATGGAGAAACCCTTAATCTTCCTGTTAAATTTAGGGGTGCCTCTATAACTCCTTCAACATTTATTATGCCAACCTATGTAATTTATTAACCCAATTTGAAATTGTGCAAACAATTAAATTGGGGAAACATATCGTTTTGGCTACTTGGAATTTTGGTGGATTTGGGGAGAGGAGAAATATTGGGAGGATTTCACTTCTCCAATGAAGAACCCCATCGAAGAATGTTCTTCAGAAATCAAGGAAGAGGACGACGAGTGAGCCTGAGATCGAAGCATGGTTTCAGAAGCAATGATCATTGGCACTCTCTTCTCCATCTTCGACTTCCTTCTCACGCCAACATCAATGAACAATCCAGGGTAGGGGTTTACTAGAATATCATTATCACTTTCCATGTTCTCCCAATCTAATTCTTCTATGGGATTTGGGAATAGTGGTTGATGAGGATTGTAGAGAGGGTGTTTGATTATTATTTTTCTAATGACACTCTTTTTCTTGTTGAGCCACTTGATACCGCTCTAATGCGGAGAGTGCGGGCCAAAATAACATGGCCCGTCCTCTCCGTAATTCTTGTGATGAATTGTGGTGTTCTTAATGATGGAGGAGGATGGCGACCAACCACGAAGTGGCATGAGAACGGCGGCCAACACCACCACTGTCCTCAACGAAGGTGACAGCACAATGATGCCGTTACACGAGCACCGCCGCTGATGCCTCGCCACACCGCCCCGGCCGAACCCCCAACGCTGCCACAATTCGCCACCCCCAGACGAACCGTCGTCATGACCACGTCGCACCTCCCCGTCTGAACTGCCTATGCGACCTTGTCGCGCCATGCCGCCGCCGTTGTCTGAGCCGAGATGCCATCACCATGCTAAGCCAAGCCGCCGAGTCGAGCCGCCACCTCCATGCAGAGTTGAGCCATCGCCCGAGATGCAGCGTTCATCCAAGCTGTTGCCCCCGTCCGGGTTGATCGGCTACCGCCATTCCGCCCGAACCGCCCTGGCTGAGCCACCCAATGGCCTCGCGTCTTTCGCGGCCTCGCGGCCACCCGCGGCCCTCCGCGGCCCCTCTTGGCCTACCGGGCTGAACCCAGTGTGTCAGGTCGAGTCGACCTGAATAGGGTCGGTCCAGGAAATGTCGGGTCAGGTCGGTCCCACTAGGTCGGACCAGACTCGATCCCACAACAACACATTTACATTCTTTTGGCCATAGTTTTGGCACCGGACGTCCGTTTGACGAACCATTAGAGGCGCAGGAAATCTTGGAGTGATTCGGTCCTTTTGGTGTACCCCACTAAAGTTTTGGATAATGTTGTGGAACGATCGGGTGGGATCAAGCACGAATCCAATGGGGCCCTTGGGTCTAAAATGCTAATAACTCACAGACCGGGTGTCCGATTAAAGCACCGTCTATTGTGTTGAGACCACAATGATGTGGTGGACCTTTAAGATAATTCTTCCTGGGAAATCATGGTAGTTGGAGAATCGACCAGCGGCATGGGTAGTGGATTCTCCCAGAGACGAGAAATCCTAGTGCAGAAACACAGTAGACATCTGTGACAAGAAGAGTGCTCCTAGATATCCTGTCTAGGTCAGCTCCTAGATATCTTGTGCGGGTCTGCTCCTAGCAATCCCTTGTGGGTCATATCGTTGTAATCGTGTGTGGGTGAGCTCCAGTGATCCTGTGTGGGTCAGATCCTAGTGATCCTGTGTGGGTCAACTCCAGCGATCCTGTGTGGGTTAGATCCTAGGGATCCTGTGTGGGTCATCCCCAGCGATCCTTTGTGGGTCAGCTCCTAGCGATCCTATGTGGGTCATCTCTATCGAACCTGTGTGGGTCGGGTTTAGCGATCTTGTGTGGATTAGCTCCAGCGATCCTATGTGGGTGAACTCCTAGTGATCATGTGTGGGTTAGTTCTAGCGATCCTATGTGGGTCATCTCCTAGCAATCCTGTTTGGGTCAGCTCCAATGATCTTATGTGGGTCAACTCCTTTTGATTATGTATAGGTTAGCAGCATATCCTCTTAACAGAGTAAGATTATTGTAGTAGTTCCATCTTATCATCTCTACTACTGTACCTAAAGATATACCTGGAGTGAGCTGAGTCAGAACCTCTATGTTCTTTCATGATTGGGATGGATTACTTGATAACTTAGGTATATGTTTGGGCATATTCCTATGTAGGGTTATCTGTTGATTTCATTATTTCTGGTTTATCCTTGGTGGATTTTTGTGAGACCCTGAGGGTCTCGGGGTCCCTACTGAGTATCATTATACTCACCACTGCACAGGTTATGCTTCCACCTTGTTGTGTTGGATGTAGATGATGGACAGAGCTGACTGAGGATGAGGGTACCAGGACTCGAGGTAGATCATAGGTGGACCTAGATGAGGCGTACTATAGAGACAACCGATCAAGAGTTTTACCTACCCTTCAGGTAGGATCCTTGGCATATGATCACAGGAGCTGTTCCAGATACTTGAACTTTATGTTTTCTTGTACTTTCTAGATTTCTTTGTACTTTCTAGTTGGGATTGTATTCTAGCCCCATTTTACTTCTTGTACTCACCCTGTTTATGATTCTGTTTACTTGAATTTGTATCCTGTTGTGTGCTTGTTTGTGTGTGTTACAGGTTATAAAGGCAATTCCTTCCCAGTTTTAGGGATTATGCCTTCGGTACTAGTCTCCAGCCCTTGTCCTATGGAAGGTGGGTATGGGGTAGTCACGGTACGGGCCCTAGGGGACGGGTCATGACAATCATGGTTCATATTTTCCCTGAAAATTAGTTCAAATTTTCTCAGAATCTTAGATTTGATTTTCTCAAAAAACTGGTTCTGATTTTCTCAGAATATGGGATTTGATATTCTGAATATTAGTTCCATTTTTCAGAATTTGAATGTTGGATCTAATTTCAGCTTCTTTTTAGTGATTCAAATTTCATCAAACATCTCCACTATTTCGTCAAAATATTTTATCATGAATGTTTTCGTGAATTGTGAGATCCTCTTGATCATAAAATCATCGATTGATTTTATTTGTAATGTTTCAAAATATTTATAACTTATGAATGTTCAATATTCATCATAACACTCTTTCAAAACTCTTAATAAACAAAACTACTTCTTCATTCAGTAGAGTATGTCTCAGATATATCTTCTATATAACTCAACAACTTCTTTCTTCCTGGATAAAAGAACATTATTATAAAAAAATATTATTTTTCAACAAATAAAAAAACAGTTTTAAAATAATTTATCACAAAGGTACTTCAATATACCCCTATTCAATTATTGACAACCCTCATTAACAACTTTTCCAACTATCAAAATTTTTTCACAACTAATATTTTCAAAACTACTCATGTTTCTTGACTTTTATCAAAATATATCATTTCTAAAAAATGTTTCTTCTCCCCAAACTACTCGATAAGTTTTTGTTTTTGAAAAAATTACATCCCTTAGTGGCAAGAAAATTTTTCATCTATGAAAAGATAACCCCCCCCCCCCACCTCACTTTTATTTTTCTCTCAATATTATATTTTCCATTCTCAGTTATATTTTTCTCTCACTTTTATTCTTCTCTTCCCTATTATATGATAACCAAATATTCACATTCATAAAATAATGATAATTAAAAGCCTTATTAATGTAGTTAATTTCTCTCCCCCTTTGTTAACATAATCCAAATCATAGTGGGGGGTACATCCTTATGAGGTTTAGGAAGCCATGGGAGGAGGTTGAACATGATGTTGTAACAAAAAATCAACAAAACTTTCCTCGCATATGTCTTTTGTAAAAATATCAACAATTTGATACTTTGATGAAATGTATTCCAATAAAAAATCTCTAGTATAAACTTTCTCTTTTAAAAATTGAAGTTTAATATCAATGTGTTATGATCATGAATGTTAGATAGGATTCTTAGAAAACTATATAGCACTCTAATTGTCACAAATCATCTTGAATGGTTTAGAAAAATTTACTTTCAAATCATCCAATGAAACATTCATCCATAACATTTGAGTAAAATATTTAATTGTTACAAAATATTTGGATTTGTTTGTGTTCAAACTTACTAAACTTTTTTTCTTACTTTTCTAACTCACACAACATTATTCCATAAAAAATGTTACTCATGAGGTTGAATTTAAATCATTACAATCTAAAACCCATTAGGAATCAGTATAACTAAGTAACTTCATCTCACAATTTATTTCATTTAGCAACCCATGTTAAGTTGTTCCTTTGACATATCACAAAATCCACTTTGTAGCCAACATATGTGGTTCATTCAAATTTCTTTGGTATCTGGAACATAAATTCATAGTATGAACTATATTTGGACTTGAAGTAGTAAGGTAAAGGAGACTTCTTATCAGCTTCTGAAATTATTTTTGATTCTTAGATATTCAAGATTTGTCTTTACTTAACTTTTCCTTCCCTGAAATGGGAGTTGAAACATCTGTGGATTCAATCATCCCAAACATCATTAACAATTCCCTGCCATACCTTTATTGAGATAAGAAAATTTATTTTTCTTTTTGTTGAACTTGTAAGTGAAGGAATAAAGTTAATTATCCAAACATTAACATTTCAAAATTCTTTTTTATTTCTACAACAAACTCTTCAAAAACATTCTCTTCATCCCCAGAAAAATTATATCATCCACATACACAATTACAATTGATGTCCCAAAGTCATCATCTTTCACATACAATATTTTATCAACTTTTCCTTTATAAAAGATAATTAATATCAAAAAGAAATTTCAAGCTTTGAATACCAAGCACGTGGAGCGGGTTTCAGTCCATGCGAAGATTTATATAATTTATAATCATTGCTTTCATTCTCATCATGTAGAAACCCACACGTTTGTTCAATGTAAACATCTTCCTCGATCTCGAAATTTATGAAAGATGACATTAAATTAATATGATAAACTTTTCATTAATATAATCAACCCATTCTATATGTTTAATAACCTCTGAAACTAATTATGGATCAACTTTTGAGATAAGTGAAGTCTAATTTTTTAATCTCAACTTCCTTACGGTCTCAACTGGAGCATTCTGATTCCCTAAATTTTTTTTTCAGATTCAACATTTTTTTATAAGGTTTAAAATTTGAAATTTTATTTATTATAAATAATTTGCTCATCACGTGTTTCTTCTAAATATTGAAAAGAATGTTTTTAACTACTTTCAATATTGGTTGGAAATCTCCAATTTATCCTTCTCATCATTCTCAACAATCATTATTAAAAAAGATTTATTTTCAATTACCTTCATGTCATATTAGTCCACAACCATTGGAAAACATTTTTTCCAACATTTGTAACTTCTCATATTTGGTTAATTTCCAATGAAATTTCCTTTCTCATCTTTCTCATCAATCCTTCCCAAATTCAAATTTTTGACCTAGAGAAAACATGGACATCCAAAAACATTTAATTATTTCCATAATGGTTTTTTGTTATAACACATCTCATAAAGAGTCATTATAGTTTCTAGTCTTAACAAGAATCTATTTTCAACATGTACAGTAGTGCAAACTGCTTCTATACCGAATAATTTTAGAAGTATATATTATTCTTACATACTTATTTTCATTTCCTCTGAGTTTTTATTATTTCTCTCTATAAGTCCATTTTTTTGTGGAGTAAAATGTTCACTATAATATTGTTTGATACCTTTTATTCTTATATAAGATTCAAAAACATTGTTTTCTAATTCAGTGTTATTATTTTTTCTCAAATTTTTGATGGAAACCCGCAATTCCTTCTCAACATCTTTTCTAATGAATTTGATTATTTCAATTGCCTCTAACTTCTGATTCATGAACATGATGTTTTACATCCAAGTGAAATAATTAATAAATGTGAGAAAGCATAAGTCTAATTTTTTTATTGATTTCTCATTGGTCATCATAAATTAGAATGAATAAGCTATTGTGGTCTAGAATATTTAATCTCGACTCTTTTATTAATTTTGTTAGTCAACTTTCCTTTATGGGATGTAATACAAACATATTAATCTCTTATATTCAATTATAGAAAATTCATGAAATCATTAACTTTAGAATGTTTATTTAGGTTTTTCTGATGAAGGTGGCCAAGTCTTCGGTGCCACAACGTTTTTTTCTTCATCCCTCAAGTAATTGGATTTATTCTATTATCCTATTTGTATGATATTCCAACTAGTTATTTCTCCTTTTGTATTGACTTTTCCATCTTTCATGATATGTATGATAGAATAATCCTTTCTGAAGATTACTTCTTTCCCATCATCACAATTGTAACAACCCGAGATTTTATGATAATTATTCATTTTAATTTCATTGATGTCTTATGTTATATGCTACGTCAAAATTATCTTGTTCTATACGCCACACAGTATTAGCTTGCAGTATACGCAACACTATTCTTGGCTCGTGTTACACACAATTTCAAGTTTGCAACATTAAGTATAGATTTTTTTTAATGTGTAAATGAAATAATTTTTGAATTATATTATACGCAACACCAAAGGAAGCTTTCACTACACACTTCCCTGACTTGGCTTGCATTACACGCAATCGAGACCTTTCTCGATAAAGTGTGTAGTACGCAATACCGTATTTCCCTAAAAAATGATATATTGTTAATATGAACTAGACATTATGAATAGTATTAACTTCATTTTGAATTTTATAACATTATTATTCATCTTACACATTTTCTATAACATGGTATGAGAACAGAATAATTTTTTCATGTATAATATGTATTTTTTAAAATATGCAGTTTTTCCGCCTTTTGATGGCACACACACATTAAATATAGTTTTTGACATGTTTATAAGTTTTATTTGATAAAATAAATTTCTTCTTTTGAATCATGATATAAAAATTTACTTTGGATAAATTTTTGATATTTTTCTGATAACTTTCATATTTTAATGAATAGTAAAAACACGCTATATTTTAATTAAAAACAACTTTTTTCATCGTAATGATTTATATGGATAAATTATAATATTGAATGGTTTTAAAGTATAAATAGAATATATTTTCACCATTTAATCTAATTTATGTCATTATCATTTATTATGAATTGAATTCGTAGGTTAATTGAATTCAATCTTTTGCAATGTTTTAAACAAAAACCTGTTTTCTTTCGACAACAGGTTTAATTTTAATTTAATTTCTGAAACTTATGTGTATTGAATTTGGAAAAATGGATTCCATATTTGGAATCAGTGGGTCCAAATTATATTAATAGACTATTTTTTATTTTTGGGCATTATGAATAGTGACTATGGTAAATTTTATTTGTCATCGTTAAAGGTAAATCAGGTAATTAAGGGTAAATATAATATTATAAAATTACTATAACACTTGTATTAATACAATTTAATGATTATATTTTGTCCTAAGTCATATTTTAGTTGAAATAAAATCCATTATAACCCACATGGATGTGATTATGACCATTAGTTTATTTTATTTAATGGAAAGTGAAATATGTCTCACTCAAACTTTAATAATAAAAGTATTTTAAATATAAGGTTATATAGAATATGAATTCGGTTATAAATACTCATTGGAAAGATAACTTTATTTATTTATCAGGGTAATTTATTTGTAATTTTTAAGAGTTATTTAAATACCTTATTAGCTTATACATTAATGATGGAAAAATTATTTATTTAGTACAAAATCAATAATATTATTTTTATTGAAATAGTAATAAATATTAGAGGGCCCAAAAACCTGATAAAAACTTATTGATAATGTATATATACACCATAAGCATCCAATTACCGAATATATGACCGTTTGGAGTCTAATAATAGTGATTATGACACTTATATTAATTTATTTTAAATGATGTCAAAGTTGTCAGCTTCATAATTTAATAACTATAACATTTTAAAATTTGCTTTTTTTAGAAGATAAATCCGAATAAATGTATTTTTATGAAATATATAAGATATATATTTATCCTAGTATTTTATTTCTAATTTTTATGCAACAAATAAGTATATTTAATAATTATACAAAAATATTGTAGTAATTATTTTATTAAGAGAAATATCAAATAAATGGTTTTACAAATTGTAAAATAATTAATATATGAACTATTTAATGTTCTACACTAATTTTCTAGATTAATATGATATTTTAGTAACCTATTTAATATTTTAGTTCTAATATATATTTTGTTTGTATTTTATTTAAATTCAATTAAATGAATAGTGTCTAAATTGACACAATTGTTATTTTATAAACATAACATATTATTAAGTTTATTAAAAATACAAAAAAAAATTTAAAAATTATAATTGGAAATTTATATAGTATAACATTTCATAAATTATCCAATTATTGTAAATTCACAACACATAAGTGAATATTTATGACAATTTAAAATTTAGAATTTTATTACCACAAATAAAATTAAATAGATTAAATAAGGATAAATCAAAATGATAAGGTTTAATATAAAATAAAAACATGTCTAAATTTTATTGGTTGATGATATTACAACCCTATCTCATCTCATATTCTAATTGAGTCATTTTTGGAGGTTTTTATGTGGGGTTTGAATTTATATTAAACCAATATTTTTTAGGATTCCAAAGGTGCCACTCTCATCCCAAATAAAAGGGCATCTCCTCCCTCTCCTCTTTACACAACTATTAGCCTTAAAGCTCTGCCAAACCCTACCCATTTCCCTTCTCAACTTCCCTAGAAACATACTAGAGGTATTTATCTTCTTCAAAGACCAATTTTAGTATCCTAAGAGGAGGTTTCAAAGAGGCGTGTCGAAGAAGAGGTAATATCCTTTACAGATTCTTTCAAATTCATTTATTCTTATACTTCCTCTTATTTTGTTGTTTCATAATAAAGTAGTATCATAAGTATCACTAATATACTGATATGTTGTTATAAATATTAAACAGCACCATTTCACCTTCTATCCATCCTACAGAAAACGAAATCACCGCGTGTGCGTAAGTACGGAATACCGTCTCCACATCGTGGTGTAATCTATTTTTCCACCACCACCATACATGGATGGGTATAATGGTGTAAAGAATAAATATATATTGTTATTATAACATCATAAAAATTCTAATATATTATATCATCCACTCCAATTCTATTCAATAATTATGGGAACGATATCATCGCTCGTCTGTACGTATGGACTACCGTCTCCACGAATGTGATGAGATTCATTCTTCATGGTAACAATTTATGAATGATTATAAAGTATATATAATGAATAATAATGAAATATATGACATAATAATGCTACTGGATTTAGTTATATATATATATAAATATCTGTGTGTACGTCATCTACTTAATTCCATTCAATTCAATAAGGAAACGAAAACATCGTCCATGCGTACGTACGGCCTACCGTCTCCATGGACGGTGTATTTCATTCCATTTATAGATCTATCATATATATGTATATTATGAATATATATTATATATATAAATCATGTTTTACATTATGGAATTATGTAAATCAGTATATAATTAAAAATATCAATATCAACAAGTCGAAACATGTACGATAAATGAAACGATTTTACCCAAAACGCTACTTTAACATGGAATTGACAAATGGACAGGTAATATAAATAGCTAAGTGAACCATATATGATATAATAACAATTAATATGATTCTATAATAAGTCAATTTCATTATTTAAATCATTATACAGGAGGTTCGGATACATACGAAGCATATCAGAGATAAGGTAAGGGATAACTTTTCCAATCTCATTTTTATCCGAGATTGTTTATTCGGAAGTAATTACTAGGGTTATATTTATCATCTATGTCCATGTTTTCTAAAAACATTTCATGTATGTTTAAATTCATTTTTACCCATTTTGACTTTTACCACATGCTATGGAAGGAATCTTTCTTTTTTTACCCTACGAGGTACTTTTTTGACTTTTCCGGAAAAAGTACGAGGGGAATGTTTTTTTCAACTTATACGACATGAAAGGATTTTTACAATTTTATAAATCCATATTTTCATGAATATTCCTCCAAAATATTTCATGAGTATTTTCAACAAAATCATTTTCTTTTAAAATTTTATGACATTTTGTGAAAAGAAAATGATTTTGAAGAAGAAAGGATATTTTCCTCAAGAATTTATTTCAAGTGTTTTATCAAAACCATTTTCAATCTATGATGAAAATATTTCATATGTCTATGTTTTCAAGTATAATGTCTATATGATTTACATGGTTTCACTTTTCTTATTATGAAATGATATCCATTTTTTATATGGATCACGTTATGATCGGATGATGTTTATGAAACCTATTTTATTCTTTCGGTTATGATGAATGAATTATGTTTATTTTGTGGAACAAGTAATAATGTTTTCATTATGAGATGGGTGGGACCTATATCTACCTCCAATGCATTGGGTAAGTATTTATATCTCATTAGATAGACAAGGCTATAATGTTAAGTTAATCTGGTTCATTGTTACAGGATTGGAACGAGGAGTGAACTAGATTTAGAATGGGACTTTGTCCACTAAGATGGTCTTGGAAGAAATGCCTTGGCTACTATGGAAATCATAACATGTTCTTAATAGATTCAACAATAAAAAATTTTATTCCTATGATAGTTTATCATGATTAATGTTCCTTTATGATCCATGCCTTGTGTACTTCCATGATTTATGACGTTGCTCGTGATTTTGATGTTTAGATTTTATGTTCATATTTTTTCATTCAAATGTTTATGGATTGTTTTAAATTTTCTATGCTTACCCTTACTGAGCATTTGAGGTCACCTGTTATATGTTTTTTCCTAGGATTTAAAGAAAGGTTTTAGGTAAGAAAACAAAATGGGATGATCTTTAGGGGAGATGTTGAAGATCTTTCACCATGATTAGAAGATTATTTTCAGAGTTTCCAAAGTCAATAACTATTACGGTCTTTGTGTGTCTGTTTTCGTTATGTATTACGTATTCCGAAAAATTAATGTAATGTCCATGTACGTCATGTTTTGGGTATCTAAAACAATGTTGAAATACACAAATTAGTAATGTTTTATCACATCAATATGTCAAAAATCCTTATATTTCAATTTCCCTTCTTCAATCTCTGTCTTTTTAATTCCTCTGATTTTTAAGGAATTATCATTTCCAAAAGTAACTACATCTCCATCATGACATTCAACGTGTTTCCATATTTTTTTATTAACTTTCATATGTGATGAACAACCAATTTCAAGTATCCATGGTTTTTTCCACTTACTTTATTTCAATGTCGTCTCAACAACAAAAGATCTTCCCTCAACCATCTTCTTTTTCATCCTTCATTTCTTTTGATCCAGATGAAACGTTTTCTGGAACAAGGGCCATATATCATTTGGCATGATGACCAGACTGATCACTTATTCCACAAATATCTTCTATAAATTCAAATTGATTATTTTTTGGAACGATTCTAAAATCTCAAGAATTCACCTTTTCAACTTCTTGTAAGTTAGGAAAGTTACTCATTATTCTTTCACTATTTCATCAATTTTTCTGAAACCAACTTCCCAGTAAAGACAGGTTGTGTCAATAATTATAATCTTTGTTACCACAGATTCCACAAAACCATCAATAGCTATCAAATAATGATTTTATATTTAGGAAATATCTTTTTCTATAGAAACTTTGATGTGGTTGGTAACTTCTTTCAGCTCTAACATGCTGAGGATTTTAACCATCATTTCTTTAGAGTGAGGTTTTAAATTTTTTAGAAATGATTGGTTTCTCACTTCCTTTCTCCACCCATGCTTTAAAAAAATGTTTTCTAGAACCTAAAATGTTAAATGAATTAGGTGAAACATTATTTTATATTAAGATAATATTCCAGATGATTCTCTTATTGAGCCTTATGAGTATCTTTAAAAGCCTCATATTTTACTTTTGAAGCTTTTTTGAAGTTCTCATTCATCTTCCTCATGGTAATTTTAGACTCAATTAGTTTTGATTGAAACATGTTAACCTATTCTTCCTTAGAATAAATATTCTTACTAAGATCATCAATCATCTTTACCTATTCATCAATTCTATTTTTTGTGTTAAATCTACAGAATGTATTCATCCTCCTGCTTAAAGTCATATTTTCTTCCATCAGCAACTGATTCACAATTATTGTTCATTACTCAATTTTCATTCTTGAGAGTTTTGTTTTTATAAAGAAATGAAACAAGTTCGGTTATGAGTTGAAACTCCTTATAATATTCTTCACCACCTTCTTCACTATGTGAGGAATATTGTTTTTCTCTAATTTTGAAATAAAGGTTCTAAATTTTAATGAATTTTTATCTTCATATGAATTTTTTTCTGTTGAGTATGATTCAACATTCTTTCTCAGTATACTTTTATTGTATTTTTAAACTTCTTCTTATATCTATTGGAATAATTTTCATCATTAACATTTTTGATCCACTTCTTCCATCAATGTTTTTCATCAGAATCATCTCGATATTCTCCATCATTCTTCATGTGGAAATTCATATCAAAGTCTCTGATTCCACCACACTCAAAACATTTTAGAATAAAGGTACCTCTATACATTCATCTTCATATTCGATAGGTCATGGATATAAGAGACATTATATTTTTCATTTATCTCATCATCCCCTTTATCTTCGCACTCAGAACGATCAACTTATTCAATATCTTCGGTTTTCATCATTCTCATATCTCCAAAATCCATTTCATCTTTGAACTTTTTTGAATATTGGGGATTTCATCATTTTTTAATAAAAATTAGTTTTACTCAATTCATCAAGAGATAAATCATCCTATTATACTATATAAGAAATTTTAGAATGAAACCTATCTAGAAATTTTCACATAAGTTTCTTCACAATTTTAGAATCCTCTAGGTTATCCTCAAATCCAGTGTTGTAAAAAATTTCATTTATTTTGGTGAAGTATTCATCAATTTTTTCTTCGTTCCCCATTCTAATGTCTTCATACTTACTATGCCAGATTTGTAGCATTACTTTCTTTCATTTAGTATTCACTTTGAAAACTCTTTCTAGCTGGTCCCATATACATTTTAATGTTTTAAAACCCATCACCTTTGGATAAACACATTTTGATATAGACATAATGATTTCATTTCTATCCATTACATCAAATTTTTTAGTTCTCTTATCAAAAAACATCATTGGAGAATATTTATAAATAGGTTAAAACCAATAGTAGCTACATAAACAACATCCAGTCCAAAGGATTAGAGATAGGGAATCATCCTATTTTTATATCCATAATAATTTTTGTCATAAAATGTTGGAATTACACTATTATTGACATAATTGACATTATCAATGATAAGGATTCAAAAAGGCAATCTTTGATCTGGTACCAATTGAAGTTTCAAAGATTGAGTAACAATTTATAGGGGGGTTGAATCAGTTGTTCACTTTTTATAAGTTTCAAAAAAATAGAAACTTAACCCATGTAACCTGTTAATATTTATATCCTTATCACCCGTTATTTGATACACATGCATGAAAAGGTATGAAATAATGAAAAGAAAACAAGATTTACAATTTTCTTCCTCGGTGTGAGAACCTACATCCTTTCCGTATCCAATCATGTGGGTTTATGGAAATTTAATATTATAAACAGGTGAATAAAACATGTTCCAACTCTAGTTAGACACCTTATATCTTATGGTAGGAAATATTATAATGACTCCCATCATATAACAATATATTCATATAAAAAATGATTCAAAAATAATAATAATGAATTTCTTAATATACTCAAAACTTATAATACTGGATCTAATTAATGCAGAAATCTAGATATGATTTTCTAAGAAAAGTGGTTTTGATTTTCTCAGAATAGTGGTTCTTCATTTATTATTATAGTGGTTTTGATTTTCTCTGAACAGTGATACCAATTTTCCTTTACTAAAAAATCAATATAAATCTTCTTCAATCAGGTGGGAAATTTTCAATTTGAATTCTCCAGCACTCCACCATTTATGCAAATGTAAAAGTTTCAAGTGAACAAATGATCTGAGAAAGTATATATAGGAAAATCAAAAAACCAAATGTATTTAACTTGAATCATTCTCGATTCCTTAAATCTCAAAACTAGGAAAATATCTCGCATTTAATGTTAAATATTTTACTACATAAAATATCCTTAATCTTCATTAAGATTTATGAAAAATTGAAATTCAAGTTCGACCCATTCAACTCTTCGTATCTTTCTCATTAGTATATTGCTTGATGGTGGGTCTAATTTTCTATGTATAATAATGCTAGATCCTGGTTCCTATTATACTCAGAAAAATAGTTGTAATTATATAAAAATATTACTTCTTATTTTTTATATAAAATTGGTTTTAATTTTTTAGAATTTTCATTCCAATTTTCTTAGAAAACTGGTTTCAATTTCCTCAAAGTCTTGTTTCTAATTAGCTCGGAATCTTAATTCCAATTTTTCTAAGAAAACTGGTTCCTATTTCCTTAGAATCATGGTTCTGTTTTTCCCATCAAACATCTTCCTATTTTTTCATAATCTTGGTTCCGATTTGATCATAAAACATGTTCTGATTTGCTCAGAATCCTAGTAATTATTTTCTCAGAATCATGGTTCTGATTTTATGATAAATCTGGTTTCGATTTTCATAGAATCTTGGTTCTGATTTGCTCTAAAATCTAGTTTCTATTTTCTCAAAATCATGGTACTGATTTTCTCAAAAAACTGGTTTCTCTTTTCTCATAATCATGGTTTTGATTTGCTAAATATTGGTTCAGTTTTCCAAAATAGTAATTTTGGAACCGATATTATCTTATTTTTAGTAATTCAAATTTCTTCAAACATCTCTTCTATTCACTATAACAAAAATTGGTTTTAGTGGAATTTTATTAGCGGCGGTTCTGGTAACCACCGGTAAACATTTTTTTAACGCATCTGACCCTTCCCCCCCACACTGACCCCACTTCTCCTTGCAGTCCCTACTTCCCCCATGACCCTGGCCCCCCGTTACCCCCACGACCCCGAGACGCCGGTGACCCCGCGACCCCGGCAACCCCGGACACCCCATGAATCCGGTGACCCCCCCCCCCCACCCCGACCACGGTAACCCCGCGACCCCAGGTGGTACTGAATATTTTTCTCATAAACTTTATGTATTATATGTGTATGTGGTTGTTCCAATTTTATTCTTTGCTATGTTTTGTGTTCCTGAGTATGAAAAGTGATATTAGGACATGGATTAATGTATGAAACCCTTTAACGACGTTGTTTGGTCCATTGATGTTTGAGATCGTACCTAGGTCTACCCTTGGGTTATGAAAACCCCTTATGGTTGGTAAAATATTTTTTAAAATGTTTCAATAATATAATTATGAAAGTGAATGGGTAGATAATTGTAAGTTGGTATGTATTCAATGTTAATCGGATATTTGAAATATGGAATTGGTATTTTTTTGAATTGGCTATTTGGATTTTGAAATGGATTAAAATAATCATTTTTCACTTTTGTTTGGTTATGGATTTCTGTGATGGACAACAATGTTTTGAAAGTGGGTATTGTTTTGAAATGGAGGTGTTGACCTCAATGTTATAGGAAAAAAGGGGTTATCTTAATAGATTTCAAATTGTGATTAGAAATCAAAGTTTGGTTCCCCTTTTTTGAAACTGATTTAAAATCCCCTTTTATGGTTGTAAATAGAAATAAAATTCTTGGGACATGTTGAGTTTTAAAAAGAGGAAGACTCGTTTTTTGAAGGGTGTATTCAAGATTACTTCTATTGAGTATCATTAATTGTGTTTTATTTCATGATTTTATTTTAAAGATTGTTGAGAACATAGTCATTTAAATGATATATGGGTTTGTGAGATAGAACCCCCGACAATTAGATTGACATGTTAACTTGTTTTATTAAATGAAATAAGTGATAAATGTATTTTGTTGATGATATAACATAAGGGGGCATTTGGTATAATGTGATTGTGTCAAATGGGTTAAGGTGTGGAATTGATATATGTGATAAATGAGTTCTGATTGTAAATGGAATATATGTTAATGGGTTACTCATTATAAATGGGATATAAAATTCAATTATGGGAATGATCATTGAAGTAGATTGATGTAATATATTATTTCATTCTTCAATGGTAACCTAGAGAAATTATTTGGAAAGGTGTTGGTGTGTCAATCCAGTATGATAGAAAGAGTTACATTCCCTATTTCATTAGCAGTAATCAAATTTTTTAACACTAACTAGTCGTGGATTTTTCCAACCATAATTAGTATATCTTTAATTCTAATTGTATTTAGAACTAAATCCCAAGTGAATTCATGAAGATATCTATATAGAGATGTGAAAACTACCTAATAATATTTTTGGATTGTACCAACTTTAAATCCCACCATGTAGTTCATACAAAAGATTAAATCGATGAAATACATGTATATGATCTCAATAAACTAGATAGATTATACAGAAATAATAGTCATGTAGAATTCTATCCATTTCAATCCTCCTCACTACCACTATCTTTGAGGTGTGTTGACACTGATGGTATGAGGAATAGTTTCCACATTTTGATTAACAATATAAGAATGATGGATGTATCCAATACAAAAATATCATATATAATATCCATAATTTCTATATTTAGACAAATGGTGCCCCAAACCATATAGGGATTATGTTTCTTGTTCATGATATTCTTCACTTTTGTATAAAACTACTTCTCAAATGTCATAAGACAGTTATTGCTTCTCTAATGAGGCCCATCCTAATAAAATTAATTGTTCCTAGATTCCTCTTAGTTTTCCTATGTCTTTTGTTAAGAACTAGTCTAATAGGACTGTTACATTTGAGCATAAAAAACTAGAGGTAGAGTTGATCTTGTCGCACCAACTGGTCATAGAATTTTATGAAAATATTTTTTAAGATTCCCATTCACGGAACAATGGTGTAAATTCTATAGTGGTGATATGAATTCATTATTCATGTGTAAATTCAAGATGCACTGTAAAAAACCTGGTCAATTGATGTGATATGGATTATAAGAAACTCATCCCATTTATTGATTTTATATTACATTACTATCATAAGACTGACTCTACATATTGTGTTTAAATCCCATGTTTATGCTCCTAGTTTCACAAAGCTAAACAATGGTTTCTCCTACACTAATATTCCATCCAAAGTCTGTTCCTCCAACCAACTCCTTATTATCAATTTCTAGGTGGCATGCAATATAGAACATTAAAAATATTGATAGATCCTTAGTTTGTATAATTTAAATAATGATCTATTCACTCAGTCTTTTTCTAGGTGTTTCCTCTCATGAACAGTGAACAAGGTGAGTGAATTTGGAAGTATATTTAATCTCTTATACACATACATGTTCAAATTTAACAAATTATTCTACATTTATTACCCCAATGGTTTTCAAGAATAATTATTTTACATTACAATTATACAAATACTTTCCAAGTGAGGTATTGAAACAACATATCCAAAACAACTATGTCTAATCATTCTAGCATCAGGTACTCAAGAATATTCACTCCAACTTTGAAGTTTATCTCATCTGATTCCGCATCAATGTAAAAAAAAACTGGACCTCCTATAAGAAAACACATCGTATTTATTGGGTCTAAATCCCTTTAAAATGACAGTGGATTCTATTTTAGAAGTTCTATTAAATTATTTACCTAATGATGTTCCAAATTTACAGATCCCTTAAAAACTTCCACCAAATCATTTTATACACTCTGAACAATATCCTAGTTTACTTGTTGTCCAAGAGCATCTACATTATTAGTTTCTCTATCTTTTGGTTTTAGTGGCTTCATGGGGGGATAAAACAAGGAGGATTAAACAGTATTGTTAGCTTCTTACATAGGTTAGCTTCATATCCAGTTAGTGGAGACTCAATTTTTACCTAGATTTCTGTTTACAATTTTTCACCATGATGAGTTGTGTGTCTATTTACTTATATAGTTTTAGTTCATACAGGTTTTACCAATATAGATGATGTTTAAGGTTTCTCTTTACAATTGGTGCACATTATTTATGTTTATGATGTGTGGACCATAAGCTGGGGTAGCCTATATGAATAGATGTTTCAAGTTAACCTGATATGAATTGGTAAAATATGGTATCATGAATATGGATGATCTCATAATTAATTATAACTCAATAAAACTAATCATAATGACCACCTAAGAGGGTAATATGGTGTTAGATTGTAGAATAAGTAAGATCTCACCTTGGTGTTCTAGAATATGTCTCTGTAAAATAATACCAGTATTCTCATTTTAATTTAATAATTCCCTGATAATTAATAAAGCATTTTTATAAAAAAGGGAAAATCCTTTAAATTTCCCAATAATTCCAAAAAAATGAAGGTGTAGATACGGTCTTGGAACATGGGTCATTTAGATTATGGTTCTAAAGCCCATACCATTTGCTTTGTGATTTAGAGTCACACAATCAGGACCAATTAAGGGTTACATCCTGCTATTTCTATGTTTCTTCATCAAGATTAGAAACATTAATTTTTTCCTCATGAACTATAATTCCAACCAAGTTATGCTTATGTTACTTTTTGTTATATAATATTATATTTAGATTATATAAATGATTTAAAAATTAAAGTGTTGAAAAATTGGAGATTTTAAAGAAACTTGATAGGAATATTATTTAGCATAACTTTTAGTATTGACCATGTGGTAATTGAGTAAAATGGTATTGTTATCACACTGTTTCTCTATACAAAAGATACTTCCCCGATCCCAAACACTAGAGGGTTCATATCTAATTCAGGGGATCATCTTTATTATATTATGTTTCTATAATCTTATACTATCGTATATATGAATATTTTTCTCTATTTAGTAGTAACTATGTGTTTTAATTTTTTTTATTGTGTAGGCATATTGTGATATACATATATAAAAGCTGGATCACATTACCGAGGAACACACCTTAGTATGTTAAGGGGTTGAATGAGTTTTTAGATTTTGAAATTTCTAATCGATTCATTGAAGGGATAATAAGATGTTCATGTCCTAAATGTAAATTTAGAACAAGGTTGAAGAGAGATTAAGTTTATGAACATTTAATACTTAAGATATTCATTGGTAAATATTTGTGTTTGTTTTGTCATGGAGAATCGAACATTACAAAAATATTGAGCACTGATATTAATCCACAGAATGAGGTCCCATGTTCATCGAAAATGGAAAATGAAATGAAAAACCTCGTAAATGATGCATTAGACACTGCAAGACACCACTATCAGAATCAAACCAGATTTTAACAACCAGAAGTGGGTGCCACAAATTGAAACATGGAAAGGGATGTTTTTGAGATTGTAACACAAGAAGATCAAGATTGTAACATATAATTGGATCCTCCTCTTGATTATTTTAGCCAAATGTAAGAGAAAACCTCACTGAGAAAAATTTGTTTCATGATTTAGTTGACGATGGAAATCAAGAGTTGTATTGTGGGTGTTTGAAATATTCAATGCTGTCATTTCTGCTAAAGATGTACCATATCAAATGTCTATGTGGAATTACAAATAAGGAAATGTACAAGATATTGGAATTGATTCGGGATGAATTTCCTGAAGCAAAAAATCCCAGAAACTTTTTATGATATAAAAAAATTTGTTAACAAGCTTAGTTTGAATTATACAAAAATTCATTCATGACCCAATGACTGTATGCTTTATTGGGGTGAGGATTCAATTAGAAATAATTTCAAGAAAAGTTCTTCTTCTAGATGGTAGTCAAAGGGTGATTTTGGAAGTCTGAATGAACATTCTTTCATGAAGAATAAAAAGAACACACCTGTAAAGGTTTTTCATTACATTCCCTTGAAGCCTCGATTACAAATATTATTCATGTCATCGAAAACCGCCGAACACATGAAGTGGCATTATATAGATAAAAAATTAATGGTTAATGAGACATCCAGGAGATTACCAATCGTGGAAGACATTAGATTCGTTACATCTAGATTTCTCACCTGATCCTAAGAATGTTCGATTGGGATTTCCTACCGATGGATTCAACCCATTTGGGACTTTGAGTACCAGTTATAGCATTTTGCCAGTTGATTTGATCCCTTACAATCTGCCTCCATGGATGGGTATGCAACAAAAAATATTTTATCATTTTGATGATTATTCCTAGAAAACAAATGCCTAGAAATGATATTGATGTATACTTGTAGACTTTTATTGATGAATTGACGGGGTTGTGGAGCAATGGTGTTGAGACATTTGATGCTTCTTCTAAAACTATGTTCAAAATGCATGATGCTTTAATGTGGATCATCAGTGAATTCCTGGGCTTGGTAATTTATCTGATTGGAATAATTACATGGGTTTGTCTTGTCCTATTTGTAACTTTGATTTTGAGCCCAAACGGATACCTCACAGTAAAAAATGGTCCTTCGTGTTCCATTGATGATTTCTCGATGCATTTCATAGATTTCTCCAGAAAAAAGCAAAATTTAATGGTTCCATTGATCGTTGACCACCTCCAAAGTTGTTAACTGGTACTAAATTATTAAAACTGCTTGAAAATGTTGAAACAAAATTTGGGAAGGTTCTTCATTTGAATGATAGCGGAAAATGGGTCTAAAGTGAATCGTCAGGTGAAATCAAAATGCAGCATTGGAAGAAAAAAATTATATTCTTTAAACTCCCATATTGGGAATTTAATTTGTTATGGCCCAATCTTTATGTGATTTATATTTAAAATATTGTCTGTGGTAATTTTATTTTCACATTATGTAATGAGCATGGAATGACAAAGGATCATCTCAATGCTCGCAAATACTTACAAGTAATGAACATAAAATATGATCTCTGGCCAGATGAGAATGAAAAGTAGGATCCGACCATTTTTTTCATTGAAAAATAGGGATAAAGATACATTCCATAGAATTTTAATGAATGTGAAGGTATTTGATGGTTATTAGAGTAACATCTCGAGGTGTGTTAACTTGAAGAATACCAATTTACATGGATTGAAAAGTAGTGATTCACATATTTTGATACAACAGTTACTACCATTGACATTGCGTACATTATTACCTGAAAATGTTATTACTGTTGTACTCAAATCCTGCACTTTTTTCAGGAAATTATGTGAGAAATATAAACATCCATTTCAGCTTGACAACCTCCAGGAGAGGTTTTTATTGAACCTTTTTGTAATGGAGATGATCTTTCCGCCATCATTTTTTTCTGTCATGATGCATTTAACTGTGCATTTGTTTGAGAAAGGTAAATTAGGAGGTCTTGTTCATTATCGATTGATGTATCCAATTGAGAGGTATTTCATTTATGTGTTTTTCATTTATGTAAACAATTTTTGGCATTTAAATAAATTCATAAAATTATTATTTTATTTCACAGATATCTTGGGCATTTGAAAGAATGTGTGAGAAATAATGCTCAACCAGAAGGCTCTATTGTTGAAGGCTATTTGACTAAGGAGTGTCTTACCTTTTGTTCCATATATTTGTATGATATTGAGACAAGATTTAATCGAGTTTGATCTGTTGACGACACATCAACTCAATCTCAAATGCATCAGAAATCAAAAATATTTCCTACTATTGGCCGATAAATTGGGAGAACCTCAAATGTGATACTAACAGAATTGGAATTATTACTGGAACATAGATATGTGCTTCTAAATACTGAAATTACATATCCATTTATTGAAGAGTTGAGGATACAATAAAAGATATGAATGAGAGGCCAAACACGAAATGAGAAAGATATGAAGAAATCTTTGAATAAAGAGCTTGCGGAATGGTTTGTACAACATGTATGTTCATAAATATTACAATAAATAAAAATATTAGTTTGAAACATACATTTTGTTAATCTATTAAATTATTTTTCTTTTTTCAGATCATGAATACTGATACTCGAGCAGACTTGTCAGAATATTTGATGTTTCTTGCTACAGATCCTATAAAATAAGTTAGAAAGTTCAATGCTTATAATGTGAATGGGTTTAGATTTCATACAGTCGATCGAGAAATGGTTTTGAAAACATAGAATAGTGGTATATTTACATTTTCTAAAGTGGGATACTCTGGAAATCTGCATGATTTTATTGAATTAAACAACCACAGACGTTTTTCTATTGTTTTTATTCAAATGCAAATGGGTCGATCATATCATAGGTGTTAAAAGAGATTCTGTGGAATTTACTTCTGTGAACTTCTCTCGCTTGATGGATGTTGGTGATCGTGAACAGCATGATCCATATATCTTAGCATCACATGAAAAAATAGTATATTATGTGAATGATGATGTGTATTGAGGTTGTAGTGTCGTTTTTCACGAAATACAAAGAGATTTGTATGATATGGGTGATGAAGTGGAAGATTTGACCTCTAAAATTGAATTTCATCAACAACAGGAAGCAGAATTAATTGTCCATCATGATATTGAAAATATTAGTCTAGAAATGATGAATTAAGTGGATGAATTAATGGATCATAAAAACCAAGATTATTGAAGGAGAAATAGATCGTATTTATAATTATTTACTCACTCAATAACCCCTTGTTTCATTTCTGCAGTCATTCATTATCATGGTTATATATATTTTGTCTGTGATTACAGGGCATCTATTCTCATTTTTTAATTTTTATTTCTGCATAATTTTTTTAAATATATATTCTAAACTAAATTTTATTTGATTAAATGATAGCAATTCCAAGGAAAAAGCGGTACACAATTTCATCTAGTTCTACGACAGATGAAAATTCATCTGGATCACTCCCCGTGGCATCTGAGGCTCCAGCTGCCTACACCCTTGCACCATCTCCCCCTGCACCATCTCTCACACCATTTGTGGGTGTATCATTGGAGGTTTAGTCATCGACTCCCCCTTTAGAAGCCTCATTATTCGGGTAGCAACATTCCCCTTCTAGTTCATCACAGACATACTGGAGTGTCACTGTCATAGGTACAAATTTAAATTAATTAAATTTATTGAATTTTGTTAATACTAATTTTTTACACATTTAAGATGAAAAAAATGCAACCATTAAAAAAAATAAAAAGTTTAGATGTTTGGAATATGAATGGGTAGAACATAGTTGTGCCAATTGATTCTTATGGGGTCCCTACGGATGATGTTGCAGGGTTACTTGGCCAAATTCTAGGATTTCTAGCAGTAGAGCCCATTTCCCTTCTTATTTACTATGATGTTTGGAGACATATGCCTCCAAGATGTAAAAATGATGTTTTTTAAACCCAAATAAAGGTAATTTTATTACATTATTTTTTAATTGAATGGCATGTTACAAATATGTTCCAAATGAATTTATGTATATAGATGTTCTTCCACTTTACAGTTGCTGATGTGATAGCATAGAAGTGGACGTTGAAAAATCATGGTAAGAAATGGAAATATTTCAAATGGATATTGTGGTGTGATGTCAATGATACTTCATTGACCGTGCAATAAATATATGAGAAGCTACCGAGTGGGGTACCAAAAGAACAGTGAAAAGTTTTTGTTGACAAACATCGTGATGAGAAGCGAATGGTATTGAAATATATATTATTATATTATCCTCATATTACATTTATACATGTATATGAATAGGAGAAGACATTGAATAAATTACTGTTAAATTGAGTTTTATTTATTTCAGGATCTCTCAAGACAGAAGGCATAAAATCGGGCTTAGTAAGTCATCCCTCACACTGTGGGCTCAAAAATCTTTTCTAGAAGTCGAACGACATTGGTAATATTTAAATTGTTTTAAATATTTATAAAACAAGATTATCTGTTTAATATATTGAATTGTTGATTTATCTTTGCTTAATGTAGTCACAGAGTTTAGGGCATGAAAAATCCCGAACTAAACTGTGGTTGGATGTTCACAAAAAATCAGATGGATGTTTTGTTAATGAGCCTGACAAAGAAGTTGAGGAATGAGGTCAATTTTTTATTATAATAACTTATTATAAGTTTTTAATGTGTTAATATATATTGATATTTGATTTATAGGTAAAAATAAAAGAACTATTGGATACCAATCCGGGCAGTCCTACTCTGTCCCCCAGGATGACCCAGTTGCTAAAGTCCTTGGGAAGAAGCATCCTGGTAGAGTGTGCAGGATGGGTTTCAAACCAGTTTGCAGCGAGCGATGACTACTATACATCAGCAGATAATAAGATATGCCCTTTGTGGTAGTTCATCGACTGGTGGTTAGTAGGTGAATCACAAAAAATCAAAATCATTTAGTATGAAAACATTCAGTGGTTTTAAGTTTTAATATAAAAATGCAATAGTTTTTAATTTTCAATATATTTTTCTCATAGCTGACAGAAGAAAGTGGAGATGGAGGTGAAGAGGGTGAATATGCATCGTTGGACTCTGAGTAGAGTTGTATTGTTGATGTGTTGAACAAATATGGGAGTAGTTGGGTTGTATGTGTACCATGTGTGGAACATAGTTTCCACCAAACATTTTCATGTCCTAACATTTTCTTGAATTCTCATGTTTCCTTTTATGCATTTAATTTATTTCTGATGTTTCATTTTATGTCTTGATTTCTCGAGTGTGGTATACATCATTTCAGTTAGATCTCTATTTGAATTGGTAGTTGAGATTATGGATGACTTGGAGTTAAACCCATTTTTGATGTGATGAATAAATTCTCAATGCTTTATATTATAATATGTAATTATTCAATATCATCATCCAATAAGGTAAACCCTTTTGGAGTTGGCATCCTATGACACCGTGAATCATAGAAACATGTGGATTGATAACTCTTTATTAGGAACTATTATCTATGAAACCAATAGAAAATGATTTTCATTTTCTATAACACAAACATAACCTTGTTTTCTATTTGATCCTAATATTATTCGTGTTATATAATTCCTAATTTATTAAAATTATTCATGAATATATATAAAATTACATGTTTTTCCATGAATAAAACCTTAGAAAACAATAATATCTCATAGCTAGTGTATCACCCAAGATGAAATAACATCCAACTATAACATCAAACAACAAGAAAAACAATCCCACACCAAGGACATGGGTTTCCCCCATATGTGGGTTAGATAATCCCACAAAAAACACATTAACAAGGACTGAAACACCTTAATATCATATTAAACTTTCAAAAAAATTATTCAATAGAAAATAAAATGGCTTTGATACAACATTGTGACACGATTACCAAGGTTCCACTAAACTAGTTCCCCAAACCATTGTGCCACATGACTATAGGAATGCCTCCTCATATACAAGAGGCTTCCTACTAGTATTGAGGGTCCAATGAGGTATGTGGTGATAATATACCATTTTTACCAGGGTAAAACAATCGTATAAATAAATTTAAATGAAATCCAAGTGTGTTATAAGAATAATCATGCATGATGTATTCAATTCCAAAAATTGGGTAAATCCCTACAACCAATATAGTAATCATGTCATTTCATACAAGTGTCATGTGTTAAGGAAACAACAAAATAAAAAACCGCAAAAAAATCCTAAAATGGGTCTCGATCTCCATCCAGTTCCCTCATACATACTCCATACCATATCCCAAACCAACCATCTATCAAAAGGATTTTTCCCTTAGACTTCCTTACAACCATGAGATCTACTCACGTATCAATGGAATCCTAAAAAGGGTGTGATTATAGGTTAATAGGACACCACCAATAGTATCTAAACAAATAAATATTATAATAACAATAATAGTATATACATAAGTACAATTAAATAATAAACAATGAAGAAAAGTTAAACAATTTCCATAATTAAATATTAAGAATTTAACCCTTTATATCCTTCGGTTTTATAATGACATCAAATCCCAACAAACCTTCTTCAGCCATGTCAAAATTATATTCCATTAATATAAATGGGTTTTAAATTTTCATTAACAACAATGGTAATTCATTAATCATTTAAAATTCATATACTGTGGTGTACTAATCATTTTACTCATATCATACACATAGGCTTTAGTGCCTGAAAATCCATGTCAATACACTATCCCAACATAGGAAACTCCGTATACATCATTTCAAGTACATTATGTCAAATTTCATGTCTTGCAATCCCACATAACAGATAAGGAATTCCTTGTAAAAAAAATCTTACACATGGGTGGGATCTGTTGTGTCCCTCATCATTTACCAATCCATCAGTACACATTCCACAAGGTCAAACACACATGATCTTTTTATAAAATTACAATATCATGGGTGAACCTATTTAATTTCACCAATATTTACATAGTTTATCACATTCACTGCACTTAACGTAATTCCCTAACTATTCTATTTTACTATTCATTCATAACAAATCCCATTGACCATATTTTCAATTACATTTAATAACCTAGATATTCCCACATTTTCCATTCACTATTTATCCACATAGTTGTATCACAAACCATTTAACCATAAATGTTTTGATAAACAACCACTTATTCCATTTTGACATCCTTGAAAGGTCAAACACATCATTGAGTTGATGTTATTTAATGAGAATGTGTCTAACTTGTCTGGTATGATTTCTTTTTCAGGGCAGTGGTGCAGTGGAAGTAGCAAATGTATTTTTTTATCTAGTCATCTTTAAATGGCGGTTTTAACCGCTGTGAATTGTATACAGGTAAAACTGTATTGGCGGTTAAAACCACTTCTAAACGTAAAATTACTTATGTTTAATGGCAGTTTTAACTGCCTCTACAGAGTCACATCCACCACCTGCATTCAGCGGAGGTTATCAAGTCATTAGCGGTAGATTTACGGCTGTTGTATTTTATTTTATTAGCAGCAGTTATAACAGCCCCTAATAAAATAAAATCACGGGTTCGTAAAAACCGCCGCTAAAGTGGCGAGAACCGCCGCGAAATGAGGAAAATATAACGCTTAATTTAAACTGCCTTAAAATGGATAAAACCTCCTCTAATAGTTTTACAACATCAAATTTAGCGGCGGTTACTGTAAACCGCCACCAAAACATGTAGCGGCGGTTTATACTGCCACTAAATGCAAAAAAAACCATTGTTACATGGCGTTTCTCTGGTATTGATTTCTTCAAAATATTTTTTTCAATAATGTTATCATGATTTGTCCGAAATTCTTGATCATTAGAGCATCCTATTATTTTTTATAGACTATTTTAAAATCATTCTAACATCAGACTTCTCCATCTTCATCACCATCCACATTCAAAACTCTTATGCAACAGAAAGACATCTTCAATCGGCCAATTCTATCACAACATATTTTTTTTAACATAGCAACATCATTCGTCCTGGATAAAAAAATTCTTATACATAAACTTTTTTAGTTTTAAATAATTACAAAAACTTTTTTAGGAAATTTATCACAAAATTACTTTAATTTTGATGTCTTGTTGATTTTTTTGTGCAATATTGTGGATATTTCTAAGCATGTACTTTTAATTGAGTTCTTCATATAAAATTGTTGAAGACACCTTGTTATACACATATTGATACTCATTTAGTTTATTAGAGGATAATGATTTTAGTTATGGATACCACATTGGTATCCCTCAATGAATTTTCCTTTATAGTTAGTTTTCGAACTATCTATATTACCATCTAAACATGCGGTTTAGAACATAAATAAAAATTCAATGGTATGTATAGTTTTTTGATGAACCCAAAGCACCACATAAGTGTTTGGCCCATATGATAATTGGATTTTCCCATGTATTCAATTTCAATAATGACCATGTCACCTTATAAATTACCCTTTGTGCCTTATAATTGGATTTTCCATGTTACAGTGAATTTAAGGGGTTGATTACATGGGATATCTTATTCATGATTATTTAATTCAAATGAACTAAATGTTTTAAATAGAAGGAATCATAGAAATTTGATAGGATATTCCATTTATTATAATTTATTTATTATTTAAATATAATCGTTATGCCTTATTTATATATTTGGGATTTGTAAACATGATACATGATAGGTAATGCCTCATTATTTACATTATAAATATGATTAAGCATTGATATAGGATATGGTTTGATTGTAAGGGATCTGTTGAGCATGATGGTACCATGCCCCCTTACATTGGGTGTTGAGAATAACATCTCACACAATTGACACTGTATTGATGATGTGAATGATGTACCACATAATTTTTTAAAGTTTTGGCATGATGGTACCCTCACCATCTTGAGTGAAAAGTAGAAAGTCTCCCACTCTTTATGAGCTATAGGGAATGTTCCCTTTTTCCTAAAGTTATAGTCTCGTCAGATTGGTTATGGATATCTCAGTAATGCTTGGGTCCACCAATCACATAGTACTCTAGGTATATATCCATTAGATTATACCCACATTTGGTCTATATACATGGATGAAATTTAGAACTATACTACATATATATATATTTATTACTAGATAAACTGTGACGAGTTAAACATCCTTTCTATCCATGATCTTAATTAGGTAGTGTTTTCAGGTGTCCTTTGGGAACCTGATTGTGATTTTATTTATTAATTCTACATTTCTAATTAACTGTTATTACCTGCACATTTTTTAGCTATGATTACTACATGTATTACTTATAGACACCATTGGTGGTGTCCTGCTGAGATTTTTATCTCACACCAAACTTAGGTTGCCTTTGGTACCTAAGATGATTATTTTTCTTTAGGTTTAGATAAGGGAATGTTTCATGCTTTGGGTTTTTTACATGTTTTACTTATAGACTGATATTTAGTGAAGAGGATCAAGCATATTCTCTAGATTCTTGTGGAACATATTTTTGCCTATTTTTTATTTTCTTATATCATGAATGTATATGTTTTTTCCATTTACATATTTTTTATATTGTCATTTCATGTTTCCATGTATATAAAATTGCCTAGTGTATTTTTATTATTATTTAATTGTTTAGTTTTTTATTTGTTTTCTATTTTCTTAATTTTTTAATGGTTTTTTATATATGCTTCTTCTAAAATAGTATGTTTATGGTTATCTCAACTATGACACATTGATAAGATGATATAGTCCCCCCATTGTACCACATTTACACCCTCACTGTTAGTCGGATGTCTCTGGTGTATAGGGACGCACACGTGGGTCCATGAGACCCACAAGCTTGGGGAACATGTTAATTAGATCTCTAGACTGGACGTTACAATGGGGTATGGGGGAAATGTTTTCTGTTTTTTTACTATTTGGGTATTAAACAAGAGGCTAGGAGTAAAAGGGGTTTGGAAATGACCCTATGCTTGGAGATAGCTTACCCAAATATTGGGGAAACGAAAATTTCATGGGATGGGTATTTTTTATTTTTTATTATACCATTGATTGTTGATATTACTTCACCATTGGGTGAACCAATTTTTTTATGATGTTATTCAATTGGTATTATTGAAGTAATTATTTATTTATAATGGATGATTAAATGAGGGGTTTTCATTATATTCATCATTATAGGAAGAATATGACTAATATGCCACGAATTTTACCTTCTCACGTCTATTTTCATCATGCATTGGCATATTACATATTCTTAGTGCATTGAGTATGTACTGAATTGTGATGACACATGTTATAGGAATTGAAAAACCTAATTGATAAATAGATTTCATACCTTAACCTAATAGTGTTTTCCTGAATAGGATAATGTAGACACCATAAATAGTCAATTATGACATGTTCATCCATGGAAAATTGGTTGCATGGGATGGAATGTGTTATGGTATGAGTTAATTGGACACTATATTTTAGTACATAAGGAGAACAGGCTCTTGTGGATCAAAAATGATAATCCATCTAATTCAACCATTTAAATGTGTTTTAAATATTTCAATGAGAAAAAATTTAAATTAATATGAATTTGATAGTGTAAATATCCATATTATATATATAATAAATAGATACATAGACCCAGGCCCGGACATACTAGTAGGTAGTGGGTTATCTATCACATTTTTTTTGGCATGTTTCGATCTTTCTACATTACAGAATCCAAGCATTCAGAGTAGGCATAGGGGTATGATCTATCTATAGGAAGGCTATGCCCCTATTTTAATTTTATATCTTAATTATTTTAAATTTTCATGATATATTCTAAGGAATGTGTTTGGCATTGTAGTATCATGATTCCACTATATCATTCAGCTATACACCCTGAAGGTGAGGATGATCGTGCACTTGAGGTGGAAGACCTCAAGCCGCATGTGATTCCTTCCACAGTTCCACCCGTGGAACCTCTTCATATTACTAATATGGGCACCTATTCCATCTTCTGAGGTGGTATTCATCTTATCTTAAGGAATATGCAAAGTTTTATTTGACCGGACCCTAGTATGGAATAGTTGACTAATGATTTTTAATGGCAACATCTTCCCACCCTATCGGGGGATGACAGACCACATACATCTGAGGATTGGATAAAATATGTATGTTATATATTAAAGAATCTAGATATTCACCCCCTATTCGAGGGGAAAACATTCTACTATTTTTTGAGAAAATATTCCAAGTGGTGGTGGGATGTTATCACATAGGTGGATAAGAAAAGGGATTCAGTCTAGGAAGATGTACAGATGATTTTCTAGGAAAATTCTATTCCATGAACGTGGAGGTATGACATAGAAAGAGAATTTATAAACATTAAACAGGGATGTATGTCCATGATTGAATACTATACTCATTTCATGATGTTACATTAGTTGACCCATACTCTAGCGGGTGATGATCTTATGACCATTAGGTGATTCAAGGATGGTTTGGATTATGCTATCTCATTGTAGGTTAATGTATTCATGTTGAATAATATTTAAGAATTTGTCAACCAATAAATTATAACATAGAAAACTTTTAGGGAAGATGATGGTGCTAGTCAGGGTGGTTCGACACCATCACCTATTATTACTTCTTCTTTAAGGAGTAATTGGTGTTCTAGGATACTCATGGAGGTATCCGCTCTCTAGCTCCATGTTTGGACAAAAAATGGATATGTCACCAGTTTAAGAAGTTGGGACATATGAATCTTTAGTGATTAAAATATCTAGTGGGATTCAAAGCCTATGGATGGATGCGTCATATCCAACATTTCTATAGAAAGTTTCCATTAGTTCCCAGTGAGCACAGATCTACTTCTACCCTATGTTAAGAATTGGGGCTACTCATATCACACCAAGAAGGTAGCTAGAATACCACCAATAAATCAGGACAAGGTAGAAGTCGAGGAAGATGAAGTCAAACTCATGATTCACAGGGCCAACAGGGTGGGAATTCTTATGGCAGTTAGGTTATGAATCAGTATTAAGGTGTAGTCCAGTTACGTACAGTTTAGTCTATGCCAGAGGATCTGAGAACCAGAACATTTACTATATGAGTTATAATTATAATAGCCTCCACCTTACTGTATTCTTTATCTTACATTGCCTCATATCACACTTTTATATATAAGGAAATCATTGAGAGTCTAAGCCTTAATATTGAATTCCTTTATGGTATAACGATGCTACATAAACCATTAGGTATCCAATAATATAGTGTTCTCTTTTGTAAGGATTGGCCCTTGAGAAAGAAGGACACCTATTTGTGGGGAATCGTTTCAGCCTCAACATGACAAGATTTGATGTTATCGTCAGGATGGTCTAGTTATTTCCCAATCGATTACATACTTACTGTTATCATCATAGGGTAATTTTTACATAAAAATATGGAATATAAATATTCCTACTAGGGAATGGGATGTTAGTGTGACTCGGTATGGACATGAGAAGTAAAGGCTAGGCAATGTGATATATCATATTTTTAGTCTTTTCATGGATAATAAAGGGGTTAAGAAACACTAATTTTCCACATTTAGTGAATCATTTTAGGGATATATTTATTAATTACTTTTCTGTTCTACCTCTTGTGAGATAGGTTTAATTCACTATTTATCCAGTGCTAGGATCATCACCTATGACCGTTCCTCCTTATAAGATGGCACTTATAGGGATTCTGGAGATCAATATTTGGTTAGAAGATCTTGAGTCTAATGGTTTTATATTCCCCAGAAATTATCATTGGGGTTCACTGGTCCCTTTTTTCAATATGGAATATGGTACCCTTAGGCTCTCTGTGGATTATAATTGATATAACAAGCTCAATGTAAGGAATTGGTATCCACTACCCAGAATAGATGACCTATTCAATCATCTCTGAGGAGTGAGAGTGTTTTAAAAGATATATTTTAGTTCATTCTATGAAATGTTATGTCTCAGGTCCTTAGAAATACATCCCACATCATTCAGGAGTTGGTTTGGTCTATATGAGTCCCTGGTGAAATCATTCCATCTCATTTTTATAGATCTTATGAATTGGGTTTTCCACCCATTTCAAGATTCATTTTGGTTATCCATTTTTAATGACATCATAGTGTACTCTCACTCAAGACACTATAATGAAAAGCATCTTGAGATCATGCTGATTATATTCTGAGAGAATCATCTCTATGTTGATCATAGTAAATGCCACTTTTGGATCAATAAATTCCACGTCCTAGGTCATATCATATCGAAGATATGAGTTTCAATAGACCAAGAAAAAGTGAGGGATGTATTTTCCTAGGAACATAAAAAGATATCATTGAAATTTGATGTTTTTGGGACTATATGGATATTCCATATCCTTCATAAATGATTTATCACACATTATAGAGCAACCTATAGGATTGAAAATGAAATGAGTAAAATTCATATGGTAAGAAATTGGTAAGAGATACTTTAAAAAATATAAAAGTAAGATTAACTTCCGCACTGATACTAATTTTTCTAATCCATAATAAAGTTATAATGTAAAATTTGATTCATTAAGAAATGATCTTGGTGCTATTATGATGTAGGAAAATCAAGTCATCACATGCATGTCTTATTAATTTAGGCCTCATGAGTAGAATTTCATGATGCACGACCTAGGGCAAGATGTTATAGTTCACTCCTTACACTACTGGATACATTATCTACATAGTGAATGTTTTTTTTCTGTTCAAAAAATCATCAACAGTATCTTTACACAACGAGATCTAAATTCCAGTTAGTAAAGGTGCTTTGAGCACCTATAGTCATTTTATTTTGATCTTGCATACACACCTGGTAATGGAAATTTAGTTACTGATGCTCTGGAAAAAAAGAGTCAGACAGAAGCAGTTCGTGATGATAGTGGTAAATTTATGCACATGGAAATATTCTCATATATTCACATATATGTTCAAGAGGAACATGGTGAGAAAATCCTAAAATTCATGGCACTATTATCTACTCTTCTGGAACATGTAATGATAAGTCAATTAGCTGATCCCTAAGGCCTTTTCCAAGTTAAATCATCTCACATGATGATACATCATCATGATGAACCATGGATTGGGATGATACCTTACAATTATGTGGGTGTGTATGGGTCCCAGAAAACATGATAGATGAGATGATGTGGGAATTCCATGACTCAGCATGGGCAGTTCACCTCAGTGTCACAAAACTTTTTTGATACTTGTGACACAATTATTTGTGTCCTAGTATGAAACATAATAATTTCGACGCTATCACATGGTGTTCCACCTATTGTAAGTGAAGGTAGAACATTAGTTACTGGTAGGAATTTTACATCCATTGTCTATTCCTAGGTTAAAAAGGGATGATGTGTGGATGGATTTGGTGACTGGTGTACCCAGACCACCTTGTGGAAACAATAAGGTGTGGGTTTTCATTAATCATTTGATGAAGGTTACACACTTCTTACTTGTGTGAGAGAACATCATGGTAGATGATCTAGGAAGTACGTATGTCAAGGAGGTTATACATATTCGTGGATCTCCTCATTCTATCAATTCTGGAAAAGTATCTTGATTTACATCACAGTTCTTAAGGGGTTTTTAGAAGGCCTTGGTTACATGGATACTTATGAGATTAGACTATCATCCATAGACCAATGGATAGATAGAGTTTATTAGTCAAGTGTTAGAGTACATGCTCTATGATTGTGTCCTTCATTTTGGGGGGTTGGGGGAGAAACACATTCCACTTGTTGATTTCAATTATAATAATAGCCTTTAGGCTACCATTGAGATTGGTATTTATGAATCCTTATATGGTAGGCCTTACTGACCACCTTTGTTCTGGATAGAGGCAGTGGGTAGATATTTAAGGACCAGAACTAATTCAGAGGACTATATAGTAGTTCTAGGTGATCAAAATGCACATGATGACAGTTGAGTCCACATTGTAGTCATATGCAAAAACATTCTAGAGACCATGGGATTTCATGTTTGAAGACTATATTTTATTACAAGTCATTACCATAATGGGACATAGACATATTAAGAGGTGGTCCAAGCTCATGATATGTTTCTTTAGACCCTTCATGGTTATGAAATGGATCAGACTAGTGTCATACCAGATAATTAATCCTTATAGATAGAGGTCTATGCATGATTTCTTTCACATATATCATATTTTCTAATACTATCGATACCTATCACATGTATTTATACTTAATGAGTATTAAATGGATTTAGATGCTTGCTTTGATGATTTTCATATTCGTGTTGTTGATAGAAGCTAGAAGACACTTTGAGGTAAGATAGTTTTTTTGGTAGGGGTGTTGTGGAAGAACAACTGGGCATAGGATAATTCCTAAGAATATGAAGCTGATATACGAGCTTAGTGTCAAGAACTCTTTAATTATGATGTCTCTTTACCATTAGAGCACCAACTCTTGGATGAGTTTCTCTTAAGATGGTATGTTATAACGACCTATTTTTTCATGAATGTACATATTATTTATATTCAATTTAAATCCTTGGTTTTAAGTTTGTAAATGTAAAATACATCTTGGGTAAGGTCCCATGAGCATCTGGGGATAATTCATAGCCCATATATTTAGAAAATGGGTAAAATGACTAGGTCACATAGTTAAAAGAAACCATTCAACCCATCCTACATGGTCTCATCTAACCATGCAGGGTAAAATAGAAGTGCATCAAAAGAAACATGGTTTTTCTGAAACTATGATACTATAGGAGAATGGCCATTCATGATTACAGTGTTTCATGACAGTTGGTTTTAGCATGGTTTTTTCACGGTTAAGAAAATTGTGTGATTTTACTATGTGAGGCTATTCCTTAAGTAGGTTTTGAGCATTGTTTATTCCCGGATATCTATAGGTACACACTACCTTCCACTTTCATTTGATCTATGTTTATATTTGGATACATTTGCTAAATTATGTGAAAGATCTTCTTACCTATTTTCCAGGATTTGGACTGTTTATTTGATTTCTATTGACCAACTTCAAATATGAGGCCTCTATCGGATGAGGGGCCATCAATGGTCCTAAGCTAGATGGCCTCGTCATTTTCCCCATGATCTTTGTTGTCTTATAGCTTTTTTATAGTGTCACATGCTGAATTTTGTGAAGAGTCGCCTTTTAATTGAGTCCTTTATATAAAATATTTTAACATGCCTTGTTATACACCTATTGATCCGCATTTAGAATATTAAACGATCCTCACCTCAATTATAGACACCACTTGGGTGTTCCTCAATGAATTTCCCTTTATGGTTAATTGTTTAATTGTTTTAAATACCTTTTAAGCATTCATCTTAGATCATAAATGGAAATTGAATATTCTTTATAGTCGTTTCATGGATCCAAATAACAACCTAAGTGTTTATCCAATATTAGAATAGGAATTCCCCATGTATAAAATTTCTTTAATGACCATTCCACCTAATAAATTAACCCTTGAGCTTTGTTAATAGATTTTCTATGTTCTTGTTAATTTAATGGGTTTATTACATGGGATGGATTATTAATGATGTTGTTTACTTAAATTTACTGAATGTTTTAAATGGAAGAATCATAAAGTGTGGAAAGGCCATGCCATTTATTATGCTTTGTCAATTGCCTAAATTGAATGGTTATGCATTATTTATATATAAGGCCTTGGTCAAAATTATACCTGAGTGGTAAAACATCATGATTTATATTAAAAACATGATTTCTCTTGATATAGGTTATGGTATAATGGTAATGGATTTATGGAGTATTATGGTATCTTTATCCCTTACATCAGGTGTAACGCCCCGACCCTAGTTACCTAGAGTAGGTGCATTATTACATAACATTGGAATGATCACAAGAAAGATCAAATCTCAAAAGACCGATTGGTTTAGTAGCCTTGGAAACACTAGATATATTCATAAGTCTTACATTACATCATAAAAATGAAAACTACAACAACATCTTTTCTTCATATTCCACACTCATATCCCCACATACTATCCCTGCAGGTCATTCATAATTTACTTCTTCATACCCTGGGAAAAATAAAACATAGAAAAGGGGTGAGATCAAATGCACAGTAAGGATAACAATATAGCAGAAACTTTCATAAATAAGAATAAACATTTAAGGCAATGTATAACTAAAACAAAAGCCTTTTAAACTTGAACTTAAACATAGTATGGAAAAAGTAAAATGAAATAATTCCATTTACTTATTCACATGGATATTCTTCTAATCGAATAATCACATGCAATATCAATAACCACTTTCATAATGATGGAATTCATAATGCTAGACTATCATAACCACATAGCCAAGGCCTCATGCCAAGACTACAAATAAGATTTTGATAAGGCCTTATGCCAAGACACTAGTTTGTCTCATTAGACCTACTGATGCATCGAGGAGCTATAGCGGGCTCCACTCGTCACATATTAAGTCCAATACATTCCCATATGAAAAGGTTTAAACATAACATAAACATTCGTATTAAAACTAGCATACAAAATGTCAATACTTTCACCATAAACTATGAATGGTATAAAAATAGCACATCCACAGTCAAACATATCACAAAACCTTCAATACAATATATAAGTTTTGTATCATAATAAATCAACTTCAAATAAGTGTAAAATCCATCAAAGGATGTTGACATAGATGAAATCAAAACTCTTTTTAGAGAAATATCTCTTTCTATTTTTGAAATCATTTAAGAGTCATATATTTATAAAATAAAACATTTTTATTTGAAAATATTCTTATAAGCTTGTAAGGGAAGGTTCAACGATTTTATAATGGCAGAAAATAACCGTACCCGCCGTATAAGTTAAAAAAACATTCTTACCTTAATTCTGTCGAAAAGGATAAAAGCACCTTGTTTGGAAAACGACGGAAAGATTCCTTTATAAAACTCTTATAAAAAGTCAAACAAGGGTATAAATGAATTTAACCCATATTATTTTAAATAGTAAAAAAAAATTTGAAATACATTTTTAAGAAACATGGATGTGGATGATAAAGAGATCCCAGTAGATTATTACGTATAAACAACCTTAGATAATGAAGAGATTGTGAAATAACCCTTACCTTCCACTTTTCCTTGGTTGAGGGTAGATTAACCTCCATTATAATGGTGAAATAATTTTTATTAAATTATACAAGAATCATATATATTAATATTATATCATATATGATCTTTTAACATTGATTTGTTAATAATATCTTACAATTATCATCGTTTCGGGTGTTAACTTACTCATTTTCTTTTATATGTTTTGTTACATAAGCCATGTTTGTTATGGATAGGTTGTATCTTATTCATATACAGAATGATATCAAGTCCTTAAACATTATTTTTAAATCATCAAATGATAATAATACTTTAATGGATACGATGTAGAATGAATCTCATCGCGTTCGTGGACTGATTCACAAAACATTGTTGCAATGATACTTCCCTTAGGAGTTTTAACTGACAACTCCCTTGTTAAATAAAATTGGAAATATCTAATTTTCTTTGCAAACTAGGAAGATATGAAACAATGCAATGATCCAAAATCAAATAATGCATTTTCTAAACTTGAGGAAACCATTAAATTACCGGCCACCACGTCTTTCAGAGCTTCTACCTCAGCAGTAGTTATATCATAAGCATGGCCTTGATCCCTTGGCCTTTTCTGAGTTAAGTTCACCTAGCGCTTAGGACATTCATTTGCATAATGCCCCATCTCCCTGCAATTGTAGCATTGAACGTTAGTGGCTTCCTTCTTCCCCTGGCAATCACGATCTTGGTTGCCTTTTTCACCACACTTGTAAGAGACTCACGTTCACTTCAAGCAAGTACTGGGGTGTTTCTTCCCACATTTACCACAGGATGGATATTCAACCTTTCCCTTCTTCCCCTTATTTCCATTCCTAGATTGATCAGCAGGTCTCTTCTTCTCTTGTTTTTCTTTAAATTCATAAGACATAGAGAATTCCTTTTCGGTCTTGAAAGCACATGAGACAATGTCTTCATACGGCGAGAAGGATTGTGAGACTAATGCTCGACGGAGAAATGGTTTTAACCCATCAAAGAAACAATCAATCTTACTTATTGGGATACGTATATAATCTCCAGCATACCTTGTTAACCTTGTAATGTTAGCCTCATACTTTGCGACATTCTCATCCTCCTTCTGTCTCAGACTCAAGAAATTGCCTATCCATATCTGCTCGATGGTCGCGAGGAAAGAATTTTTCTAAAAATAGATATTTGAACTCCCTCCATTCCATATTTGACACTTCATCATCTTCCTTCGTGTTTTCAATCAATGACCACCATTGATCAGCATCTCCAGTGAGTTGGTAAACTGCCATGATAAATTTTTCCCTTTCACTACTCCCCAAATCCTGAAATATTTTATCTAGGTAATTTGTCCATTACTCATCTACTAAGGGATTTGTACTCCCATTGAAAGTTGGTGGTTTTTGCCTAATGAATCGATCTAACATTAATCCTCCACGCTGTGGATCAAGGTGCTCCATACGAGTAAGGTTATTATTCATAACCGGAGTAAGTTGTCCCAGTATGGTGATTAGCTGATCGGCACCAGTTGCATCACCATCTCCACTATAATTATCTTGAGAAGGAGGTAAATCCCTACATGGAGTGCGTGAATTGATACAGTTTCCATTTCTTCCACTACACGCCATTTCTAAACAATGGTATAAACTAGATCACTTTATGAATCAAAATACATAATCCCATACTTACAAAACACTTAACATAAATTGAACTATTTATGGATATAATCCATATATACAAGAATGTTTTCTTTGAGGAAGTATATACTCATAAACCCTTCATAATGATTTGTAAAAAAATGAGAGTTATCCTAAGCATATCCCCCGGGAGTGTCGTAACCAAGAGTGCAGCAAGGCCCGTTGTCGTGCACCAGTTCCTGTTCGAGTCTAGCTCAAAGTGGTGTTTTCGGGTTTTACCCCTAGGTACATCTGTGCTAGATCCGCCTCTCCCTACTCGTATCCATACAGGAATGTATTGCTCGAAAAAATCACAAAATCTCTACAATACCAAAATTCTAGGAAGTTCTTCTATACTAATCCTCAACATTCATCTTAGGTCTATGTGCTCTAATCGAAGTTTATCTAAATCTAGCTTCCATGTTTTGTACTAAACATCCCTTTGATACCAACTGTAACGCCCCGACCCCAGTTACCTAGAGTCGGTGAATTATTACATAACATTGGCATGATCACAAGAAAGGTCAAATCTCAAAAGACCGATTGGTTTAGTAGCCTTGGAAACACTAGATATATTCATAAGTCTTACATTACATCATAAAAATGAAAACTACAACAACATATTTTCTTCATATTCCACACTCATATCCACAGATACTATCCCTGCAGGTCATTCATAATTTACTTCTTCATACCCTGGGAAAAAGAAAACATAGAAAAGGGGTGAGCTCAAATGCCCAGTAAGGATAACAATATAGCGGAAACTTTCATAAATAAGAATAAACATTTAAGGCAATGTATAACTAAAACAAAATCCTTTTAAACTTGAACTTCAACATAGTATGAAAAAAGTAAAATGAAATAATTCCATTTACTTATTCACATGGACATTCTACTAATCGAATAATCACATGCAATATCAATAAGCACTTTCATAATGATGGAATGCATAATGCCAGACTATCATAACCACATAGCCAAGGCCTCGTGCCAAGACTACAAATAAGATTTTTCCAAGGCCTTATGCCAAGACACTAGTTTGTCTCATGAGACCTACCGATGCATCGAGGAGCTATATCAGGCTCCACCCGTCACATATTATGTCCAATGCATTCCCATATGAAAAGGTTTAAACATAACATAAATATTCGTATTAAAACTAGGATATGAAATGTCAATACTTTCACAATAAACAATGAATGGTATAAAAATAGCACATCCAGAGTCAAAAATATCACAAAACCTTCAATACAATATAGAAGTTTTGTATCATAATAAGTCAACTTCAAATAAGCGTAAAATCCATCAATGGATGTTGACATATATGAAATCAAAACTCTTTTTAGAGAAATATCACTTTCTATTTTTGAAATCATTTAAGAGTCATGTATTTATAAAATAAAACATTTTTCTTTGAAAATATTCTTATAATCATGTAAGGGAAGCTTCGACGATTTTATAACAGCATAAAATAACCACACCCTCCGTATAAGTTAAAAAAACATTCTTACCTTAATTCTTTCGAAAAGGTTTAAAGCACCTTGTTTGGAAAACGACAGAAAGATTCCTTTATAAAACTCTTATAAAAAGTAAAAAAAGGGTATAAATGACTTTAACCCATATTCTTTTAAATAGTAAATTTTTTTTGCAATACATTATTAAGAAACATGGATGTGGATGATAAAGAGATCCCAGTAGATTATTACGTATATAGAACCTCGAATAATGAAGAGATTGTGAAATAACCCTTAACTTGAACTTTTCCATGGTTGAGGGTAGGTTAACCTCCTGTATAATGTTGAAATAATTTTTATTAAATTATACAAGAATCATATATATTAATATGATATCATATATGATCTTTTAACATTGATTTGTTAATAATATCTTAGAATTATCGTCATTTCGGGTGTGAACTTACTCGTTTTATTTTATATGTTTTGTTACATAAGCTGTGTTTTTTAAGGATAGGTTGTATCTTATTCATATAAAGAATGTTATCAAGTCCTTAAATATTATTTTTAAATCATCAAATGATAATTATACTTGAATGGATACGATGGAGAATGAATCTCATCGCGTTCGTGGAGATGGTAGTCCGTACGTGCGCACGAGCGACAATATCATTCTTTTGATATTAAAATAATATATAAATGGATGTTATATCATATATACAGAATCATTAAAATTTTATATTTATTATTTAAATGAGTTACACATCATTATTATACCCATCCAAATAATAATATATTGAATAACAATTACACCACGACGTGGAGACGTAAGCCATACGTACGCACGTATGGTGACATGTTATTCAAAGGGTGGATAGAATACTAAATATGGTTGTACAATATTTATAATAACATCACAGTATATATATTATACTTGATTTATTATTTTATAATGGTAATAACAAAGGAAGAAGAAGTGGAAGAAGAAAGGAACTTGGAAAAGGGTGGTGAAATCATTACCTCTTCTTCGGGTTCTTCCTTTTGATTTGATCAAAAGGGCTCCTTAGGTTGGCTTTATGATCAAACTAATGCCTCTAGGTTGTAGTGGGGGAAGTTGGGAGAGTATTTGGGCAGAGTTTGGCCGAACCAAAAGGTTTTGAAGGTGTGAATAAATGATAAGGAGGAGTGCCCTTTTATAAGAGGGGTGAGGGGCACCTTTGGAAAAGCTAGAAATATTAGTTTATAATAAATTCATATTCTGTTTCTAATGGCTCCAAAGTGGATTATTTAAATTTTAAGGTGGGTTTGGGTCGAAAAACACTCAACCAATAGAATTTAGACAGGTTTGGGTACTTATATTAACCTTATCATTAAGTATTAACTCTAAGTTAATTAGTTTCACTTTTACAATGTCTCTTTGTATTTTTATATTATATGGTTAATAAACATACTATATACATCCAAGAGACCACGAAGTGGTCCATTAATTATACTCCTATCATTATTTATGTCTCTTGGCCGAATATTATATTTTTAGGAATTTAATATCAATTAATAATATAATATTTGTTTTAAGAACTCTTTTATGTCAATTTTGACACTATTCAATAGTTGATTTTTGTGAAACTCATAACAGAATGATTACTTCGAAAACATTTAATTACATCATTCAAAACATGTCATATTAACTTATAAAATTAGTTTAATTCATAAAAAGTCTCAAATTATATTTATTTGTGTATTTATAATATCAATTATTTTAATTGTTCACTATTTTGGTAATTACTGCATCATCATTGTGTCATAAATAAATTAAATTATTTAATGTCTAAAAATTATAAACAAAATATAATTATGTAGGAAATATTTTTATATTTCTAATGAATATTTCAATCGAATTTATCTTATGTATAACCCTATATGAAAAATGTTTTAGTAAATAAACATTGATTTTAATTCTTTTAACTCTTCTTTGAATTAAATAATAATAAATGTCCAAATCTTATCCAAGTGGACCTAAATGATAATATTTTATTCCTAAGGTTGTTTTTGGTCGAGATACACTTGTCCAATAGAATTGGGACATGTGTTAGGGCAATATTAATATCATTTTTACCCTTAATTACCCTATTTACTTTTAACCGTGGTAAGTAAAAGTAAAAAAGTTACTATTCACCAAAAATTATTTTCATCTCATTGAACCAAATTTTACTTCTTGATATTAACCTTGTCTCTTGGATTTTCGAAATTCCATTCACAGAAGCGGTAGAATTATGTTTTATGAAAAAATTCAGTTTTTTTTTAACTACCACTTAGTAGTTTCACTATTCATCAAAAATTGAAGTTCTTCATAACAATTCCAAAATTTCAGCCTAAGATATAATTGATATTCTGAATTCAAAAATGTTGTCGATTTTACAAAATTACAAACATATAAGTTTCATTAATTAATTTTATAATTAATTCCCGTTGTTACAACAAATAGCGTGTTTTTAAGAAACAATATATATCAAAAGATTGAAAATTGTTTATGTCCAATTTCAAAGTGAAATTAAATATAATGAACACCATTGGATAAAATGGTAAAAATATATTCTAATTATACTATAAAACCACTAAATAATATAATTTATCACTATAAATTATTTTGATTAAAAAAGTTGTTTTTAGGTATTTTTCACTATTCATAAAAATTGGATGTACTCAGAAAAATTCAACTTAGGATAATTTCGATATTCTGAATCCAATAATGAAGTTCATTTTGAAATATAATATATATATAATTTCAAAAATAAGGTATTACTATTCATAATGGCTAGTTTTATTGGTTGTGGTGTGTTAGAACTCGATGTTGCGTACAACACACGCTATCGCATTATTCAAAGAGAATCGTACCGTAGAAGCTTGGGGTGTTACATCAGGTGTTTAGGAAGATGTCTTTCTCCATTGACAATGTATGTATTATGGTTATGATGTGCCATGTACTTTTTTAGAGTGTTGGCATGATGACACGCTCACCATCTCTGGTGAAGAGTATAAAGTCTCTCAATCTTCATGAGATGTAGGGAATATACCTTTTTTCTTTAGCTTATAGGTTCATTAGAATGGTTATTGATTTTTGAGTTGTTCCTCGGTCTATCCAGAACTTACTATTCCATGTATATGGCCATTAGTGTATGAACATCCTTGGTCAATATAGGTGCATCCAAGATATGACTATAATATATATATTATTACTATATATATAGTGATTGATCCAAATCTCATGAATCTAGAGGAACATATATTTTTTTCTGTTCTTGTATTTTTTTTATATAATTATTATATATGTATGTCCCATGATCCCCTTTTTTATATCAATTAATCTGTGTATATGAAACTGCCTAGTGGATTTTTATTATTATTCAGTTGTTTAGTTATTCATTCTTCTGATTCTTGCTTATTTTTTATGTCCGTTTATATATGCTTCTGCTACTTTTTTATGATTATGGTTATATCTGTTGTGCCACTCTGATAAGAGGGTATAGTCTCCCCATTGTACCATCATTACACCCTCGCTCCAAGTCATCGGCCTCTAGCATATGGGGAGATGTTCTTGAGGCCATGTGACCCACCATCTCGCGGCATGGGTTAAGTGTATCTCAGACCGGGATGTTATATAATTAACGAAATATTATATAGAAACAAATATACATATTATTCATAAATTTTTTTGAAATTTTAGTATTCATTATATTATTTTATTATAACTTGATCCATTTAAAATATTATGTTTTAAAATGGTAAATTATATTTACTTATTTTTAATATTTTTACAATTATGCATTAATAAAATCATAATTTTTTTTATTTTTTATTTTTATTTTTATAGGAATTTAATCAGTTTTCAATTATTTATTTATATATATTAATATACAATTTTTTTAAAAATTTAATATGTGTTCATATTTATTTCAATATATATCCTTATTTTTTAAATAATTTATAATTAATTAAAAAAACATATAAAATAATCAATATTTTTATTGTCTACTCATTTTTAATTTTTTAATTTCACTCATTTTTAACATGCATGAATTTAATATTATATATTCATTAATAATGTTAAAAATATATTTTTAAATAAAAAATTTTAAATATATATATATATATTATTTAATTTATCTATTTATAATTATATATAAAGGAAGAGGATATGGAATCAATATTTTCACCTCACTCTCAAGGATTTAATGGAAATTAGGGTTTTCATTTGATGGTAGCCTTATCTAATCTTCCTAAAACCAAAGAATTTCTCTTCCATGGTTGATTTGAAAGGTATAATCCATACGATGTTGATAGGGGGAATGATAAATTTGTTCATAGAAGAATCTACCCCAATGATTTCTTCTCTAGGGGTGGGTTTAGTCATTCATTTTTCTATCTTCAAAGATTCCACTATTGTAGATCCTTGATTTAATAGAAATGATACACGTGTGAAATCCAATGCTTATATGATCTTAGAATGGTTGGAGAAAGGTAATAATTCCATTATTTCATAGATTTTGAAACAAAGGGGTTCTAAAAAATGTAGAATCAATGACTTGGACGCTCATATTTCAGAAATTTGGGTCTTTTCTAATTGGTAATGAGTTTCCCTTGGACACTACTTATTTTACTTCCTTTTCCCATTTCATGAGATAAAGTTAATGGTGTGGGGCTTCAAATCAGTGTCTCTCAAACTATGAGTCCTTCACATATGGGGTTTTAATCATCATTTTAATCTATTGGAGTTATAAAGCGATTTTTTTAGAAGTTTTTCAAGTTTCACAATATTAATTGGATGGTGTGGCATCTATGGATCCTTAATGACATATCATTGAACATAGGAAAACCCATTAATGTAGACAGGAAGATCAAATTATCTAGGTTGGGAACTATGCTAGTTTTTTTATTGAGGTAAATTTGTGTTCTACCCCTGTTTATATGGTGATTCATTCAATGGAATATGATGAATTTGAATTCGGAATTGAGTATGAAAATTTTCATTGATACTATTTGAAATGTATAATTATTGGACATTATAAGATGAATTGTATAAGGTCTGTTATTTAATACTTTTTTCGGAAGAGGTCATAATGAAATACAGTGTTTTATGAAATTGAAATATTTGAAGCCTCCTTAATTTAATCCATAGTCTATGGTGCTGGAAAAGAATCAGTATGGAGGGGTTGTGTTCCATAGAGGCCCTACTGTTCACAATGCATGTGTTGGAGATGGCTTCCCTCAAGCTGAGGAGTGTGAAAAAAAGGATGGGGTTACTTCCAGTCCTATGAATTCTTAAACCAAGATAGTATGGGAAGATGAGGAGATGTAGACCATGTGTAATAAGAAATAATCAGAGAGGATTACACCTAAATAAAAATATGAAACGATGCCTAATATTACTGAATCTGATGGTCAATCTAATTTTGAAAAGGTTGTGTAGAATGAAGTCGAATAGGAATAGGTGGAGGATTGTTCCTTATCTAAAATAGGAATAAGAAATATAGTTATATGTGTCCCCTTGCAATGAGGAATGACTCACATAGGTTATCCCCTCATTTGAAAGCCTCTAATGAAAATAATATTGATCATGATGATGATGGTTTTCAGGTGTTTACTCACAGGAAAGCAATTTATTTTGGCCCTTCTCCTATGTTCGGACTAATAAATGAATTTTACTAGTTATCCTTGAGCCTAATGTAAGGATTAGTTCCAAAAGTACAATCCTCTACACTAGCTGATGCTGGAAGTTTGCAACACTTACTAGACAAGGTAAAAGGTTCGATAACTGATGCCCATGATAATGTTACGCATTCCTCAAATTCTAGTGAAAACAACTTTTGTCTTCTTAGTATGTTGAACATATAAAATATCAATGTGGTCTTCTTCTTGGTGTTTAGATGTGTTTGTGGATTTATCCAAGATTATGGATGATCTACTAACACTCTTTTTATTTTATATGGTGAGTCGGATCCTTGCACACATGATTATTCAACCACACTAGATTATTCTGATACTCGAGTTTATGGAAAATGGAAACAATCCAAAACATAGCGAGGGGGTCTTCATCTGAGAGGTACAAGAAGTGGTAGATCCAATTGATGATAAACTTCTTCTGTTTTGTTGGGTAGGTGCCCACTTTGCTCTATATGGTGGTGATTTGTCACTCACTTCATGTCCCATCTCTTTTTAAACTATATTTTATTTTATTTTTATTAAATTTCAGAACCATGGGTTATAACCCATGGTTCGTATTATCTTAGAAATTATAAATAAATAGATAATATTTTATTAAAATTCTATTAATATAATTATATATAACAAAATATATATATTCAAATAACTATAAAATTATAATAAATTTATTTATATAATAAATATATTTTATATATTTATATTTATATATATTTATTAAATAAAAATAATTTTATTTATTTATTTATATAAATATATATAAAGATATAAATATTTCTAAATTTCAATCTTATTCTCTAAAAAATGCATTTATATAAATATAACTAACTAATTTTATATTTAAATAATTATAAAGTGGTAATAAATATATTTAAAAAAATCAATATATTTTCAATACGTAAATTTATATCTATATATATATATTAACTATATATATAATTACATAAATATATATAATGATAGAAAAATATTTACAATTATATATAAATAATTATACATATATTTTTAAATTAATAATTTCAATATTTATAAAATTACAAATTTATAACTATAGATAAAATATAAAATTTTTCAAAAAATATTTGTATAATTGTAATTTAAGAATGATACATTTAAATATTGAAAAAATTATAAAAATAAAAATTAAATTATATAAATATATTTACCTATTTTTATTTATAATTATAATTATAAACCTTTCATCCGTGTAAAACTTTTATCAATGATAATTATGGTTTTTCTCCTTACTTATTTTGTTCTGATAAAGTATAATTTTATCAGTGCTTATTAATTTAGTGTTGATAAATGTTATCTTCATAAGTTCTATTTTGGAAGCACTGATATAAGTGTACCTAATCTATATAATGAACCCAAGTCAATATTGTACTGACGCGATGCCTCAATATTTCAATGGAAGACTCCTTCTATTGGTTCTCCTCTTTGCCAGATCCAAGATTGAATCAAAGCTCGAGAAAATCATAGCCTCAAATCTAAGGCTTGAACCAATCATGGTATGAATGAAACCATGCTTTGGAGGAATATCTATGTTATCACACAAAGTAATAAAATCTTGAACCTAAGGTAGATTATTTTTTCTACCTCCTCACTCATTGATTTCTTGTTTGGTGATATCTTTTTTTACTTTTCTGTACATTATCTCTTGTTATTTATTAACTTTTTTCTAGTAAGGTTTCATCACTACATTCCCTTATTCTTCAAGCATTCAAATCGTTGTTGCTAAAGGTTTTAGATCATCTACATTATCCTTATGTATGTGTATTTATTCTTTATATGTTCCCTAATTTGTTTCATGTTTGTAGGTATTTTAAATTAGTTTCTCTAAAATTATATTTTTATTTGTGATTAATTGGATTTAAATATGCTTTTTGATCAAGGTTTTTAAGGGATTATGATTTCTTCAAATTGGGTTCTTGTGGATTTGGAATTTTTTATCTATATTCAAAATATAAATTATATATTTGGAAAATGAAATATTTTTTATGGTTTCCATAATGTAATTTGGTGCTATAAAATTAATTGAGGTTGTTTTTTAAGTCTATTTGGACCATGTTGTCAAAGGTACACTAAGGTGTACACCATGGCTATAGGAATTGGGAGGCACGTTTGTAGTGCCTCACCTCTATCGAGGTGAGGCGATATCACCGAGGCATGGTAAAGACGCATACCTCACAATCCATTCCTTTAGGATATTAGGTGGAAGGTCAAAAATTGGTTATCCACCCTTAAAAATTGGTTACCAAATTCATGATTCATTTATAACTACGACACACATATTTATAATTTTAATTTCATAATGTTCCTTTAGTACTAATGAAGTCACTTGAATTAAATTCTTAACATTGAATAATAGATATATAAAAAATTAACCTATTAAGTTGTTATATAGATATTTTTTATTGTATGAAATTTTCTGTGAAATATATGATAAAATAAATTAATAAATATTGTTTTTATAGTAAAATTATATTTAATGAGGAATTTATAAGATTGATTATTATTTCATATAATATCATGATTATTTTTATCATATTTATAAATTTGTAAAAGATTTTTTGTGCAAGTTTAGATACTTTAAAAATAATAATTAATGGCATTGTAACAAATTTTTTAGTGAATCGGTATTATTGGGTGTATTTTTTATTTTATATTATAAATTAATGTGTAATATTTAAAGCGTTATTATCATAATATGGGTATCATATTTTTTGAATTTATTACATATATAAATAGTTTTATTATAGGAAAAAAATATAGTTGTATTGAATAAGGATTTTAAAATTTGATAATGGTTAAAATTAGGAATTATTTTGTAGAAATTATAGAATATTCTAATAAATTGGTAAAAGAGGGTAACAAACTGTAAATATGATATCAGAATATTTTAGAATGCCCAAATTTTCCAATATTGTTCTATTTTAATTATCTTTTTACTATAAAATCTAGTAAATCATTAATGTATGAAATGAGGTACTATGGGTGGAGCAGATCACTTGAGATAATGGAATTATAAAATAGTTAATAACTGATTAAATTCGATTCCACACTCCAAACCTATAAATACATATACACTACTATCATTTATTCAATGATGATTCTCAATTTCTACATTCATTGATTAATCAAATATCAACTCCCTTATATTTCTCTCCAATCATAATGATTTTTTGTGGTTGTAAAATCTAATCAAAGACAATAATTTAATGGATGTTAAGGGTTCGTATTCATATCCCTTCATTTTCCTATAGGGACTAGTTTACTAAAATATTCAATTAATTAAAAATTTAAAAAGTTGGTATCATTATAATATAGAACATTGTATCCAAATTAATTTATTTTCATTGGGGAATATTAATTCACTGTCATAATTCAGTTTTCTAATCAACTACTATGCTGATATAGGGATTCTAATCTTTCCAAATTCAATTCTAATTATATCTCATTTCTTATGTTATATTTCAAAAAATTCCTTTTAATATTATAATATGGATTTATTTATAGTATATCATCATAGATTTAGTTTATTTTATATTATATGTTACTCATTCCCCCACATCAATCAAATTTATTAATTTATTTTTTTTCTAAATTAAGGTTACCATATCATAAATTCATTATAAATAGTTTTTATATTTGTTTTAGTCTCTCTTAAATAAAATTTTAATTTTATTTCATTATTATACATCCAGTATATTATCATTTGTTTCATTTATTTTCAGGATATTTCATGTTATTTTATTTATTTACTCTCATTATTTCCTTTACCTAATGCATTACCAAGAAAATGTAATGAATTTGTCTTCATAATTTTTCATTCTAAATAAATTTATTTTTTTGAAAGTGTTTTAAAATAATTATTTAATTTTTTTCATGAATAAAATTCTATTTTAATATAAGCCCCATAATAATGTATCCCTGATGAATCGTATATTCACTCTATTTATTAAATTTTCTAATGGTATACCATATAAAATCCAAAGATTCTAGTTCATTTCATTTTATTCCATTTTGTGATTAATTTATTATAAATGATTTTAAAAATTAATTTAAATGATTATAAAATGTTATATTTTGTATTGTGCCATAATTATTATCTATTATGAATGTTATATTACCCATTTTATTGAATTTTTTTAATTTCCATAATCTTTTACTATGCCAATATATTCTAATGAATAAAACTATATTTTTCATGTTCTTATGCACCCATGATTATATGGAAATGAAATTTATTTAAAGGGATGGACACAAATCAAACTTTTTATTGTCATATTAAAATAAATTTATGGTTATAATATTTTCTAACAATACATTCCCATGTAATTACATTGTATAAAAAATCATTTTCATCAAAATTGTCACATATCATTAGGGTTAATGTTGGGGGAATGTAGTTCAAGATGGTTACTACATGTTAGTGTGGGGGCCAGATGACATTTTTTGATTTCCATAGAAAGATCATATTTTCAGGTAATTTTATATTATGGCACTGATAGTATGATACCCTTGGATTCTACATATATTATGATATATATAAATATGGGATCAGAATCCATTCAAACGATATGACTAATTACACTGATATAAAGGTTAACTTTATCATATTCCATTGAAATGGTTTTAAACTTTTAATTATTTGTTAATGGGTTCATAATATTATTTTTATATTTTTCAATTTATTGATATAGTTTTTATTAAAAATTAGGTTTGTATCCAATTAAGTGTTTTAAAAATAATTGGTTACTTTTCATGTGGAATTGAAAAAAATGTATATCTAGTGGGGTTTTAAATTTTCAAAATACATCCTTTTTATTTTTGAAAGTTGTTTTTATATGTTAATTTAAATAGAAAATTAATATGTGGTGATTAAGAATATTTACATAGGATAACTATAATCATCATCAACTTCATCTTAAAAACATTTATTATTTCATTTTTTTGCTTGAGACACATCACCCATCTCTTCTAGAAATTAACCTACATTTCTTTATCTACACTGAGTAGTAGACATTTTATAATGGATATCGATGATCGTTTTGGATGAATTCAGTGGATAGAATATATCATAGTGATGTAGTGATTTTTAGAAATTCAATTACCCATTTCCATCATAGCATGCTAAAATTATTTGAGATAATAAAATGATGGGTTCCCTATATTATAAATATCAACAACATTCACATTTGATAATGAAATTATTATGTGATTTTTCTATTTTTAATACAAAATAAATAATTTATGAACCTAATATGATGGATTTGATTCGAAAATAGATGCATTATAATCTTTTGAGAAAAGATTATGATGATGGATTTAAAGTGTTTATAAAGATTGCAATAAAATATGCATACGACCTTGTACAATTGTTTTCTGGTGCATGCAATGCTCTTATTCTAGAAAAATTAGTCTAGAAGACTTTGAAGAACATTTTAATTTTTATGGAATAGATCTGTGAAATTATTTTATGTCTTAAATATAATAAACAAGAATTATTCGATTTTCTTACTAGATATTAAAATAACTCTTGGGTCCGATGAAAATTCGATCGAATATAACATTTTCATTGGGATATCAAAATTAGTTCATGTTAGTCCAAATGTAGGAAATGTTTTTTACATTAGAGGGAACTATAAATATAGGATTTTGATTCTTGATATTGGATTTTAATCCCACCAACTTTTAACAAAATAGAGTTCAATAATAAGTTAATTTTTTTAATATAATATTTTATTCTTTATAGTGTTACATGTTTTCTAATGCGTTAAAATAATCTAATTTTTTACTAATCATGTAGAAAATGTCCTCTACAGATGATGATGTTACCAATTCTAGGGAATATAAGACTTTAGATTCCCAAACTGCATAATTATTAGGGGATCAACTACATGTGGATGAAAAAAAAAAGAACGAAGTGGCATCATAATGTTGAAAAAAATGGACAAGGTAAGAGGTATGAGTATAAAATTTGAGGTTGGATGGAATAAACATAGAAAACCTATTGATCCCAAAAATTCAATGTTTATTAGTTATGTTGGGTTCACAGTGTGGATGAATGATTTAGTTGACATTGATTTATGGCACCACATCCATCCTATAACGAAGTGAACCATTTATAACGATATAATTATAATTATATGATATAATTTCTATATTTTACCAAAGAAAATATATAATGAAACATTGATTAATTATTCAATATTCCTTTAGAAGTTTGTTAATTTTATAATATTTCCATAAAAATATATCTTAATGGTCACTGGAAAATCCCATAGGGACTTTCAAGCTCTTTGTAGCCTGTTAAATCTTAGATATGATGAGGGGAAAGTAAATCCCCACAAAACAATATGCTTTGCACACATCATAAATTATGAAACCTAGAATGATTTCATTAGTCATCATGATGAGATATAATTTTAGGTGAATTATAGTCGATAATATATTTTTTTAATTTATTTATTTCATCCATTTTTATTCAAAAATTACAATTTATGAAACCGAAAAAGAGTGTTGAAAACAATGAACATGCATTAAAACCAATGGACCCATATAACAAAGAAATTATGGGGTATTCTTCACAAGGGAATAAATTTTTATTTATTATAAATAAAAAGTAAATGTTTTATGTGACATAAAAAAACCTACTTTCCTTTTTTTACATAATGAATTATGAATCTAAATTTGAAGCCACTTCTATTCATTGTCATGTGATGTGGAAGGAGGCTCATGTACATAAGGATGATAAATCTAGATGATGAAAACATAAATTAAATATGAAAAACATGTATAAGTATGTCCTAATATTAATTTTTTATAATTTAAATAATTACTAAATAAATATATCTATTTACGTCCATTTGTTTTTTATATGGTTTAGACAAAATAATTAGAAGTGACCATTGCTGATAAAAAACTAATTTTAGAAGCCTTGAAGTGGCTGAAATAATATAGTCACATTAGTGGATTAGGGTTTGGAGTGTCTCCTCAAACATATTTCAAGAGGAAAAACCCACAATAATATGAATATTATATGATGAAAGAACTGTAGAAAAAAATATATTCGTTTTTAGATATTATTATCTAGTCTGGTTTGAAAGACCAATATATGATAAAGGATAAAAGCAAACCAATGGTGGAAAATAGATCCCCATGTAGAGAAACAAATGATATTTCAAGATGTTAGGATACTCATTCCCCTCAACCACATACATTGTGAGAGGTAATATATTTTTCCATTACACTTTCTCCTTAATGTGAACCAAACAACATCCAATAACTTTATATTACTGATGTTATTTATGGTAAAGTTGTATTATATTTCAATCTATCAACACCCATGCATGAAAATATTTCATGGGGTATGGTTTATAATATATTTATAGACAAGATACATAATAAATAACTCTCAAAAAATCACATGAGATTGGGGATTGATGTAGATTATGAGCCGATCGATGAGTTTCATGTTCCACTTGATGATTTGGATATTACAATAGTCAATTATTCTATTTTAACCTGCATAGGATGGCTGTATAATCTTATAAATATACGTTATGTATGTATTTAACAAATTTTTTGTTATAAAAACCCAAATACAATTGATGGAAATGTGTCTGAAGTGAGTAATGTTATTACATATGAATGAAGTGACGAGAAAAAAGTGGAATCAAGAAAATATAACGAATTAACAAGGAAATAAAAAATTACCTTCTACATGTACCTTCTCCTGACCAGTTCCACACTAACAGTTAATGTTATTTCAACATCATGTAGATACCAAACGTAAAGATAAAATTATTTCTTACATTCCATATAAAGAATAAATATTGGGAACTTTCATTATAGGTCTATTTGGTTGCAAAAGTGTCAATGAGATACCAAGATTTAATAGTTGGGAGTCTCAGTTGTGAATACATACATAAGACATATTTTTGTAATACATTTATCGAAATAGTGATAAAATATTTTCATTAAATTTATTAACTATTCATATTTTATATGGGATTTTATATCACTACTATATAATGGGGAAGTCGTGTGAAGCATGATTTGGATTCATTAATCATGTTATCATTTATTCACATGAAGTTTATTTTTAGAAGGAAGAAATTGATAAGATGAAAGATGATCTATATGATGAGTTTGAGTAAAAAAATTGTTCATAGACACATTTTTATGACTAGAATAAAGCTGTAAAACTCTATAATCTAAATAAATAAAAATTGTTTTCATTTTTTTCATTACTTATTTTTTATTTTTTATGTAGTACATGATGATGATAATAGTCAATCTAGATACCCCAAATATTTATTTTTTTGATCCAATGCATGGATATCCAAAAATCTAACCCCAGATGATGTGTATTGTGAATTTATAATACAATTCAATGATAATTTTAAAGATAACTATCTAATTATATGTTTTAGAAAGTGTTTTAAAAATAATTTTATTATGATAGGGAGGTCACTAAATATAGGCTACATCAGTGAATAAAGTTAATGAAAAAGCATAAAACCCCTATGGATTACTTCATATCGAAAAAAAATTAACTTATATAAAACATATTTAAATATAAAAAAATATTTTAAAAATATATATTATTTTTGAGAATATTTCTACAATGCCTGAAGCAATATAATGGGAAAATTATGTTTAATTATTTATGGGAGAGATCATAAACCATAAAAATATCAGTATCCCAAAATATTTAATATAAAAAGTTAATTAAAATTTCATTAAAAATATATCTTAATAAATTGATTGTCTACATTTTCTCAGTACTACAAAGATTTAAGAAAACCTTCTCACGTGAAAGAAGAAGTAATTTTTTTAGAGATGATTGGAGAACATGCATGGTGTCAGAATCTTTTTTGACAAAAAATATAGGATATTACCTTCTATGTTTGTTATCTAGTATAGTTTATAATGTTAGTTATATATTTTGGGTGTGAAGTATTAGTATCATAATTCATATATATTATTTTTTATATGTTTCATAAGGATATGTATAATGGAAGAAATTAACCATTTTAGAAGCACTTTCCAGCAAACAAATAAATTATTGGGAAATGGCATAGGCGGAGTCGGAGGTGGAGAGAAATTTGGAGTCGAATACTGGGGTGGAAGAGGAGGCAGAGGTGAAGATAGTGGAAAATTAGAAGATGAAGCACTACCATATAAGCAAAAAAATATTGGGAAATTGAGTAGAATGGATATCGTTAAAAAAATTTTGAATGATAACAATTGTTTATATAAATACCCAGACATAAAACATTACATAATAAAGAATTAAATGAATAATTAAATTTGAGTATCTTTTCAGGTTTATAGTTTTATAGAGTTAGGACATAACTATTACATCCCAAAAGATTACGAAGTAGACACTCCTACTCAGTTTCCATTTTTTCCCAAAATAAAAACTCTTAAAAAGAAACATGTATAGTTACATGTTTTAGATAGCATGTCTTTCCTTGATCCCATCCTTGACCCAATTCATATTTAAGTCTTGTGGGAAACATTTCAAATACTTGGGATGAGCATAAAAAGCTCAGTAAGGGATATAAAAATATTGAAAGAAAACATTATTCCATGCATACATAAGAATCAATGAAATTATACTTTACTCTTAAACATAAGAACGTTAACATACCTCATGAAATAATAAGATTTATGAATAACTCATAGAAATCATAAGATATAAAGGTATATTTAGGCATTCATTACATTCCTACGTTGGGAGAAACCCTCATGGTTGAGTCTGGAATACCCATCACAGTATATTCCCTAAATCTCTTCGGAGAAACCTTAGCATTTAACTCCTTCGCATTAACCAATGAATTGGATAGATATGTCGGGCTAACTCACCCTTTGTTTATCATGGAACCACCCCTCTTCATAAACAATTCCCAAGAACCATAACATAATCGTATCATATAAAACATGCATAAAAGAAACATAATATATCCACATTTCAATAACAAGATATCAATAAAACACATTTATTTAATAAAAACATTATCAAAACCACTTTCAATACCAAAATAAAATAAAAGTAAAACATAGTATTTATTTTTCATTTAAAAAATTTATAGCTTATAGAGGAAGCCGAAACTCAAATAATGGTCACGGTGGCAGAGAAGTCGTTGTCTCCCCATACGTAACACAAAACATTCCTTTTGTCATTTAATAAAACGCTTTGTACAAAAAGATTCCTTTTTATAAAATTAAAAGTATAAGGGGTTTCTAAACTATAAAAAATAAATTTGTGTATAAAAAAAATATGCCTCAATGAAAAGAGATTGAGATGACAACCCTTACAAAGTTGGTATCCATAGATTAAGGATAAATCAATTACATGATTATGTGTGGAAAATATAAATACACCTAACATAATAGGATATTAAGTGTAAAACAATTGGAGGTCATCCAAACATATTCATAGTAAGAAATAATTATGAAGTAGAGGTTTGACACAAAGAATTGAAATTGGGTTAAGAAGTTCCCTTACAGAAATTTGACAGCCTAACGGCGTCATTTTAAAATTCAGAAAATGAGATGATCAGTGATGAAAAGGGTATATCATCACTTAGACAAATAATTTACATCAATAAGGATATATAATAACATATCCCAACATAATAAGATGTAAATTAAAAGACCTAACATAAAGAAGTCTTTCAAAAATAGGAGGGTGAAAGGTTCCCTTACCGATTTGGGTAACTTTCGAAAGATAAACCCCATGAAATAAGGGTCATAAAAAGAAGATGTAAATACCCATAAATTATAGTATATTACACAACTAATACAATAATGGGAAGTATATACACCACACAAAAGGAAATAGTGGCAACTGTATCATGAATCTCACGGGAACAAAAAGTGAGATAAAAACCCCATACCTCATTGTAATCAATCGAGTCGTATGACCAAAAGATAATAAAAAACAATATGAATCACAGAATACCAAGAATATAAAAAGAAACATGATAACATATATCAACTGGAAGAATGCAATACACAATATGTAATAAATAAGTGGTGAATAATGGAACTCTCGCGGAATTAAAAGTGAGATAAGATATCCCCTTACGAAAATTCAGCAGCCTAACGACACAACATAAAACATTCAAAAATGTATTGAAGATATCAATTAGGGTATCTCATCATATTAACATAAAAATTAAAGTAATATGAATATATAAGAACATCCCCCAACATATGAAATAGGACCTTAAAAGAAGTGACATAAAAGAGAGTACTTTAAAATAAAGAGAGAGGTTGGATCCCTTACCTCATGTTCGACTTGTCTTGTTCGTTTCTTTATATTCCTGAATAAAAAACTTTGGTCAATTTATAATTTCTTAAAAACCTCCTTTAAATTTTATTATTCAATTCATATCACATATTATAATGTTATAATAATTAGATAATTATTTGAGTTTATATCGGACGTTTTTGTCAATGTTCTGTACATGTGTCAAAAATGAACTTGTTTGAAAAGAATTTTCCATGTAGTTATAAGTACATAATCTCCAGAATAGTATTAATTATTTAAATATTATATATGTCAATTATATATTATTTTTATACTATTCCAAAACATTTGGAGATAAAAATGAAATGCACCGTTCATGGAGATGGTAGGTCGTATGTACGCATCAACGCTACATTCATTTATTTGTCATATTAATAGAATTAAAACTAAATGATATATATATATATATATAAATTCCAGAATTATATTCATAATTTATATGTAATATATATCAAATATATCTATTTTATATATGTACTTAAAATATTACATAACATTTGGAGATAAGAAATGAAGTGCACCCTTCATGGAGACGGTAAGTCATACGTACGCATGAATGCTACTTTCATTTCTATTTCATACATTAATGGACTGAAAACAATATTATACATAGTTATTTTATAATTACAGTATAATATCCTATATAATATCATTAAATCTATCCTTTATACATCCCACATATGGCATTAACGATTCAAATCACTTTGAGGGGGCGGTAGTCCGCACTTCCTAAATTGAAATTATCGCGTTTAACCATTATAGAAACCATAATGGTATGGCATAAAATAAAAATACAAAACCATAAGTAAAACATAAAAATAATATATATCATATATAAATATAGTGACATCTTAATGTGAACCATGAGAGGTTTTAAAATAATATTTAACAATCATCGTCTCGTGAGGAAATAATTTTCCACCCATAGAAACAATATGTTCTTAACCATTAGATGGAGGTGTCTGTATGTTTAGCTAGAATACTTCTCATAAAAACATTTTATTATATTTAATATACTACTTTTGTTATAAAATAAAATAATAAAAAGAGTTTAGAGGGTTGGAGAAGCAAAATAAAACAAAATCATATAAGAGAAGTCATTACCTTTAAATCGGGTAACTCCCTTTGGTTTGAACCAAACGGGTTTTTTGAAAAGATTTATAACTAAGGTAAGGATTATAGGATAAATAGAGAGATGTGGAGAGATAAAATGAGCATATTTTTTGACGATCCAAAGGCTTTAGATGTGTGGGTAAGGGGGTAGAGGTGGGAGCCTTTTATAAGAGGGATGAGGGGCACTCTTGGAAAGTCTTGAAAAGTTACTTTATTATAAAATGTTTTTCGGATATTAAAGGTCCAAAAATTATATATTTCAAGGATAAGGTGATAGGGGTTATAAATCCACCCATAAAATAGGTTTTAGACAATTTTATGTCTTATATTTTACCTTATATTTTGATTTTATTTAAATCGTTCATTAATGCCGTAATAACTACATCATCACGGTGTCGTAAAAAAATTTATTTAGTTAATGTCTAAAAATTATAAACAAATTACAATAATATAGGAAATATTTTTATCTTTCCAATTAATATTTATAGTATAATAGATCATTTATGTAGACAAAACTAAAATTGTTTTACTTAGGTGTTACATACTTTGGTTACATTTTCCTTTCTTTAAAAAAAATATGATAAAAGGTCACTATCTCACTAAAGTGATTCCATGGGGTCCCAAGGATGGAACAAGGCATACCATGTTCGGCCATGACACAGCCAATAGAATTAGGACACATTTTAGGGTCATCTTATATTTTTATGATATTATTTTATTACCCTTAATTACTAAATTACTAACTAAACACGATAATTAATGATAATTACTGTCATTACTATTCATAATTTCCCAAAAACAAGAGTCTTAATTACATTATTTGGACCTAATGATTCCAAATATGGAATCAATTTTATCAAATTCCAATCACATAAATTGCAGTAATTAATTTAATATAATTCCTATTCTCAAAACCAAAGACGAGTTTTTTTAAAAAGTAAAATCTATCAAAAGATTGATTTGTTTTTACATCCAATTTAAAAGTGAAATTACATCCAATGACCAAAATTGTATTAAATGATAAAAACATAATTAAATTAAACCTTAAAACTAATTAAAATTACAATCTAGCTATATAAATAAATTGGATGAAAAGACCATTTTGAATTAAAATGCAATATTTTACACTATTCATTGAAAATGAACATTTGTCAGAAAAATACCAAACATTCACCCTAAGATATATTGGATATTAAGAATTAAAAAATGATATCAATTTTACCAAATTCAAAACATAGATGTTTCATTAATTAATTTTATAATCAATTCCCACTGTCAAAACAAATAGCCTGTTTTTAAGAAAATAATATATATTAAAAGATTGACACTTGTTTATGTGAAATTTAAAAGTGAAATTAATTCAAATGACCACCATTGGATTAAATGGTAAAAATATATTTTAATTACACTTTTAAACCAATTAAAAAAAATCTGACCATATAAATAAATTAGACTAAAAGGAGTTCTGGAATTAAAATACAACATTTTCACTATTCATTAAAAAAATGAACTTTATTTGAAAAAAAACATAAAATCACACAAAGACAATTTTGATGTCCTGACTATAAAGAAAGATTTAATTTTTTCAAATATAACATATAAAATTGTCAAAAAGTGGATTTAAAAAGGGTTCACCATCAAAAGGCAGTTAATCGACCTTTTAAAAAATATTGGAATATTTACGCTTAAAATTGGATTCATTCGCATTTTAAGCCTCTATCATTTATTGGATAAAAGTAAAAATATTTTACAAACATATATAATAATTTTTTAGTTATTTTTTTTCATTCCTGCCATTACAATGGCTACACATTAACTACCATTTAAAATAATATTATTATATTATTAGTGTGCAACGTAAGATTTCAAAAAAAACTCGTTGTTGCGTGTTGGGTACTCCATCGAACATAGAATCCTTTTTAACGTAATACTGATCTTTTATTCACAAATATTAATAAATATGAAAATTTCATATTCTTTATTTACCTGGGATGTTACATCCTTCCCCCTTTTCGGAATTGCGTCCTCGCAATTTTAAAATTGGGCTCGAAAACTTCATTGAAAGTCTCGCATTGGAACAAGAGTCAGTAAAACTATCACATTAAAATAAACAAAGAGAATTACAAAGGTCACTCGAATTAACCCATACAAGGATTATATATAGGAAAACATTAACATGGAAGAAAAAATAAAGGGTCATGTTCTGATGGAGAGTGATTGAAAACATGATTAGGAGATAGTTAAACCCAAGAAAATTGCAAAATTATGATGGGTTAAATGGTATTGATTCCCCCGTAGGAAAAGTTAACAGAAAAAATTTTTGTTTTAAGTTATTTTTCATTGAGGAATTTATTTATGAGCTTAACTAAATCATAAGGAAACATACTAACTTTTCATGTAGACTTTCATCTCTTACAAGATTTCCTACACAAACTAATTTTTTTTCCAAAAGATGAGTATTTAGGATGACTTGTTCACATTAAGAGTGTTATAATCAACTTCTAGAGAATCACATAATCCAGAAAATAGAACTATATATTTCCCATGTCATTAGACCAAAACCAAAACCAAAAATTATTAGTATGAGATTAGATAATACCCAAAAATGATAATCCTTAATAAAATGAAAATCTATTCTTAATCTCCAAAATATGTCAAACATTATCCAAAGTTCAACAAAGACCATTCAATAAATAGATATCCATAAAATTCATCAATGTAATCCAAACGATGATTTAAACCCAAATCTCTGAAGGGTTTAATCACATTGTCTTCCAAGATAAATCTTAGCATTTATCTCCAAATAACATCAGTTTCCCTTAAAGTCTCATATTGAAAAGTAATTAACATAATCATATATCCTCCATGATAGGTCAATAATTTCCTAAATAACCCAAAATCAACTTATTCTTGATTCATAAAATTATATAACTAAAATGAATTTGTCATATTAACTAGGGACTTCACTTAGTCCAGTGGTTGGTGATAAATACAAGTCACACTTTGGTTGTGTGTTCTATTCCCACAGATTTTTCCAACGTGACGGGTTGTCACACGATCTGCGTGTTGTCCTTTTTCCAAAACTATATAATTCGTAAAAAAATTCCCAAAAATAGATAAAATAATCCAAAATAACCATAACATAATTTAACCTCATGTTTATCTCATGCCTTTCATTTTCCATCATAACATATATTAATCCATAATTACCTCAAAAGTAAGGATCATATAAACCCTAATGGTTACCTTTATAATTATTACCTAAACATCCACATCGAGTTGGTTATCTCGTACATGATTCATTAGATAACTCACCAAGGTTCAAGTGGTTAATCATGACTCCTTATATTTGGTTGAGAAAAACCACAAGAGTTCTCATTGGAGCTCCCATATCATTGAGTTGTTCTTTCGGAAAACCGTCACAGGTTTCTTCCCATCCATTGTTACATTGGTGCCTACTAGATCCATCCATTTACTAAAACCAAAAAGGTTAGTGTGATTATATCATTATAATCATCATATAATACAATGATAAAATTATTCATGTTATCTTAAACTCATTCACATTATCTAAAACTATGACCCTTTCTGAAATCCTAACCATTATGGTAATGTCACTTATGCTTAAAGAATACCCTAAACTCTAAAGTTTTATATACCGACCTTTGATACCAACTATAAGGACTTGTCCTTAAAACATTACATAACAATGAATTAAATAAATAATTCACATTGAGGATCTTTTCAGGTTTAGAGTTATAGAGAATTAGGACATAACTATTACATCCCAAAAGATGACAAAGTAGACACTCCAACTCAGAGTCCATTTTTTTGAAAAAATAGAAACTCTTTGAAAGAAACATATATAGTTCCATGTTTTAGATAGCATGTATTTCCTTGATCCCATCATTGACCCAATTCATATTTAAGTCATGTGAAAAACATTTCAAAAACTTGCTATGAGCATAAAAATCTCAACAAGGGATATAAAAATTTGGAAATAAAACATTAGTCCATGCATAAATAGGAAACAATGAAATCATTCTTTACTCTTAATCATAATCACATAAACATACCTCATGAAATCATAAGAATTATGAATAACTCATAGAAATCATAGGACATAAAGGTAACTTGGGGCATTCACAACATTCTTACATAGAGAGCAACCCTCATGGTTACGTTTGGAATACCCATCAAAGTATATTACATATTTCTCTTCGGAGAAACCTTAGTGTTTAACTCCTTTGTGTTACCCAATGCATTGGAGTGCTATATGGGGCTCACCCACCCTTATTTTATCATGGAACCACCTGTCTTCTTAAACAATGCCCAAGAACCATAACATACTCGTATCACATAAAACATGCATAAAGGAAGCATAAAATTTCTACATTTCAATAAAATAAATCAATACAAAACATTGATATAATAAAAACATTATCCAAACCATTTTCAATACCAAATTAAAGTGAAATTAAAACATAGTATATAATTTTCATTTAAAAAATTTATGGCTTGTAGAGGAAGCCGAAACTCAAATAATGGTCACAGTGGTAGAGAAGTCGTTGTTGCCTCATACGTAAGACAAAACATTCCTTTTGTCGTTTAGTAAAACGCTTCATACAAAAAGATTCCTTTTGAATAAAAGTAAATGTAAAAGGGGTTTATGCACTGTAAAAAAGAATGTTGTGTATAAAACAAAATATTCCTCAATGAAAGGAGATTGAGACGAAGTCCCTTACAAAGTTGGTATCCTTAGATTAAGGATAAATTAATTACATGATTATATGTGAAAAATATAAATAAACCTAAAATAAGAGGATATTAAGTGTAAAACAATCAATGTTCATCCACACATATTCATAGTACGACATAATCAAGAAGTAGAGGTTTGATCCAAAGAATTGAAATTGGGTTAAGAAGTTCCCTTACAAAAATTCGACAGCCTAATGACATCATTTTAAAATTTAAGAAATGAGACTATAAGAGATTAAAAGGTTATCTCATCACATGGAAAAATAATTTACAGAAATAAGGATATATAATAAAATATCCCAACATAATAATATGTAAATTAAAAGACCTAACAAAAAGAAGTCTTTTAAAAAGAGGAGGGTGAAAGGTTCCCTTACCGATTTGGGTAACTTTCAAAACATACACCCCATGAAATAAGGGTCATAAAATGAATATGTAAATACCCATAAATTAAAGTATATTACACAAAGAATATAATAATGGTCTGTACATACACCACACAAATGGAAATAGTGGCAAATGTTGCATGAATCTCATGGGAACAAAAAGTGGGATAAAAACCTCATACCACATTGTAATCAATTGATTCGTATGACCAAAAGATAATAAACACAGTATGAATCATATAATACCATGAATATAAATAGAATCATGATAATATATATCAAATGGAAGAACGAAATACACCACATCCAATAAATAAGTGGTGAACAATGTAAATCTCATGGAATTAAAATTGAGATATGATATCCCCTTACGAAAATTTGGCAGCCTAATGACGCCACTTTAAACATTCAAAAATGGGTTGAAGATATAAATTAGTTTCTCTCATCATATGAACATAAAAATTATAGAAATAGGAATATATAAGAACATTCCCCAACATAAGAAAGAGGAGCTTAAAATAAGTGACATAAAAGAGAGTACTTTAAAAGAAAGAGAGAGGTTGGATCCCTTACCTCAAGTCTGACTTGTCTTATTCGTTTCTTTATATTCGTGAATAATAATAAAAAATTAAATCGATAATTTCTTAAATAACTCCTTTAAATTTTATTATTCAATTCATATCACACATTATAATTTTATAACTATTAGTTAATTATGTGATTTTATATCAGATGTTTTTGTCGATGTTCGGTACATGTCTCAAAAATGAACTTGTTTGGAAAGAATTGTCCATGTAGTTATAAGTAAATCATCTCCAGAATATTATAAATGATTTAAATATCATATATTTTCGGTATATATTCATTTTATACTATTCCATAACATTTGGAGATAAAAATGAAATGCACCGTTTATGGAGACGGTAGGCCGTATGTACGCATGAACGCTACTTTCATTTATATTTCATATTAATGGAATTAAAACTAAATGAGAGATATATATAATATAATTATATAATGATATTCATCATTTATATGTAATATATATAATATATATCTATTTTATATATGTACTTATAATATTACAAATCATTTGGAGATAATAAATGAAATGCACCTTTCATGGAGACGGTAAACCGTACGTATGCATGAACGATACTTTCATTTATATTTCATAATTTTATGGACTGAAAAAAATATTATATATAGGTATATTATAATTACACTATAATATCATATATAATATCATTAAATCCATCCTTTATACAGCCCACATATGACATTAACGATTCAAATCACTTTGAGGGGGCGGTAGTCCGCACTTCCTAAAATGAAATTATAGCGTTTAACCATTATTGAAACCATAAAGTTATGGCATAAAATAAAAATAAATAATCATAAGGAAAACATAAAAATAATATATATCATATATAAATATAATCACATATTAATGGACACCATGATATGTGTTAAAAGAAGATTGAACAATCATCGTCTCGTGAGGCAATAATTTGCCACCCACACGAACAGTATGTTCTTAACCATTAGATGGAGGTGTGTGTATGTGTAGACAAAATAATTCTCATAAAAACATCCTAGTATATTTAAGATAATTTTTCTGTTATAGAATAAATTAATTAAAATATTTTAGGGGGTTGGATAAACAAAATAAAACAACAGAACATAAGAGTAGACATTACCTTTAAATCGGGTAACTCCCTTTGGTTTGAAACAAAAGGGTTTCTTGAAGAGCATTCTGCCTAAGGTAAGGCTTATAGGATGAATATATGAATGTGGAGAGATAAAATGAGCATACTGTGGTCGATCCAATGGATTGAGAGGTTTGGGTAAGGGGGTAGAGGTGGGGGCCTTTTATAAGAGGGAGGAGAAGCACTCTGGGAAAGTCTTGAAGGGTTACTTTATTATAAAATGGTTTTCTGATATGAAAGGTCCAAAAATTATATATTTCTAGGATAAGGTGATAAGGGTTAGAAATACACCCATAAAATAGGTTTTATACAAGTTTAATTCTTATATTTTACCTTATCGGTTCATTTTATTTAAATCGTTCATTAATGATGTAATCACTGCGTCATCAAGGTGTCATAAATAAATTTATTTATTTAATGTCTAAAAATTATAAAAAAATTACCAGAATGTAGGAAATAATTTTATCTTTCCAATTAATAATTATAGTCTAATAGATCATTTATTTAGACAAAACGAAACTTGTTTTACTTAGGTGTTACATACTTTGGTTATATTTTCATTTCTTTAAAAAAAATATGATAAAAAGTCACTATCTCACTAAAGTGATTCAATGGGGTCCCAAGGTTGGAAAAAGGAATCCCATGGTCGGCCACGAAACCACCAATAGAATTAGGACACATTTTTCGGTCATCTTATATTTTTATGATATTATTTTTTTACCCTTAATTACCCGATTACTTATTAAACACGATAACTAAAGATAATTACAGTCGTTACTATTCATAATGTCCCCAAAAAAAAGTGTCTTAATAAAATAATTTGGACCTTATGATTCCAAATATGGAATCCATTTTATCAAATTCCAATCACATAAATTTCAATAATTAATTTAATATAATTCCATTTGTCAAAACCAAAGACGTGTTTTTTAAGAGGTTAAATCTATCAAAAGATTGATTTGTTTTTACATCCAATTTAAAAGTGAAATTACATCCAATGAACAAAATTGTATTAAATGATAAAAAAATAATTAAATTAAACCTTAAAACCAATTAAAATGACACTTTAACTATATAAATAAATTGGATGAAAAGGCAGTTTTGAATTAAAATGCAGTATTTTTCATTATTCATTGAAAAAGAACATTTGTCAGAAAAATACCAATAATTCAACCTAATCAATATTTGATATTCCAAATAAAAAATGATATAAATTTTACCAAATTCAAAACATATAATTTTCATTAATTAATTTTATAATCAATTACCGCTGTCAAAACAAATAGTGTGTTTTTAAGAAACAATATCTATTAAAAGATTAACACTTGTTTATGTCTAATTTCAAAATGAAATTAATTCAAATGACCACAATTGGATTAAATGGTACAAATATATTTTAATTAAACTTTAAAACCAATTACAAAGATAATATGACCATATAAACAAATTAGACTAAAAGGAGGTTTTGAATTAAAATACAGCATTTTCACTATTCATTAAAAAATTCACTTTATTAGAAAAATAATAAAAAATTACGCAAAGTAAATTTTGATGTCCTGACTCTAAAGAAGGATTTTATTTTGTCCAATTTAACATATAAAATAGGCAAATGTGGATTTAAAAAGGGTTCGCCATCAAAAGGCGGTTAATCGACCTTTTAAAGAATATTAGAATATTTACGCTTAAAATTGGATTCATTCGCATTTTAAGCCTCTATAATTTATTGGATAAAAGTAAAAATATTTGACAAATATATATAATCATTTTTTAGTCAGTTATGTTCATTCCCTCCATTACAATGGCTAGGCATTAACTACCATTTAAAATAATATTATTATATTATTAGTGTGCAACGTAAGATTTCAAAGAAACTCATTGTTGCATGTTGGGTACATCATCAAACATAGAATCCCCTTTAAAGTAATATTGATATTTTATTCACAAATATTAATAAATATGAAAATTTAATATTCTTTATTTACCTGGGATGTTACAGTTTAAATGTGCAAACCCCACTTTTCACTGAAGATAAGATCCATTGTGATATTGTTTCAGGTTTCTTATTGAAAAAATGTTATTCAACGCTTTTTAAAGTGATTTTGTATAGTGATTTAATTGCAATAATTATTTTAGAAACAAAACATAAAACACATATTTTTTCAAAATTAGTATCATAGGATATAGTATCTATTATCACTTTCTATGTACTGTCAAATATTATTGAACTATGAAAGAAACCTCTCCCAAATATTAATCTAAAAAAAAGAAAAATAACATCTATATTTGATTTCCCATGGCTTCTCTACACGACAAAAAAATTTCCTCAGTAGCATAAAGTGACAAAAATAATCACCTATTCATTATTCTTATACAATAATTTCAAATAATAATGTTGAGATTCATAATCTATAAATTCCATAAATGATGTAACTTTAAAAGGAAATTTATAAAATATATAAATGGAAACATAATAATAAAACACTTTTGGATGAATATGTGCATGAATACAATCACAAATGGATGGCTAGTTACCTGCACCATATCAAGAATCCTTTCATTTTATTAAGGAGGAAGATCCATCAACGGAATTAAGGATCTCATACATTTTAGTAGTAAGGAATATAAATGTAAGGAAAACCAATAATGCATCATTAAAAGAAGATGACATAAACCAACACTATAGAAACTTTCCATGTATTAATTAGTGGAGCTAATAATCACTAGAGAGTCATATGACACCAATCCATTAATTAAATTGGTTTATAATAAAACACAAATGATTGAATAAATATGTGTGTGATAAACCACCAAATCTAGTAGGTTTATGAGAGAACTATTTTTGGGAAACAAATAATGAGATATACTTTTAATTTCTGAGCGATGGTGTAAAAGGAAACATGGAATCAAATGAAAATAAACCAATTTATGATGAATCCCTGCAAATTAAAAACTGGCTTAAAATGAAATCATGAAGCACCAAAAATCCAAAAAAAACCCCTTTGAAAAATCATCTAGTTGCTTGATCTAAAAATTAAAAAAATGAAATAAAAAAATTAATTAAATAGATCAGGAATTCTCAGAAAATAACAATATAAGGGTTTCAATTTGGTGGGTGGTGGAATTCATTGGGATACTATATCATTAATCAGATGCATTATATAATATCAAAAATTCATGTCAAATAGATATAAGTAACACTAAAAGTCTACATTAGTGAAATGGAATGACTAAAACGAATTCTTTTGAATGAAGATTATGAGAAATTAAATCATCCCACCATTATATCACATAAAATAATAAAACAATTACATGGGTAAAGGTGTTTAACCTATCCTTATTAGGAATAACGAACATGTTCACTAGCTAACCATAAAAAATGTTTCCATTGGTTATTCATTAATATGTTGGTACACATTCATTATGTAAAATGGTCAAATTTCACTGGATAATTAATAAATAAATCATCATCACTCTCAATAAATTGTACCTCAGATTAGTGATATTCTTATTTTGTTGAAAAAATAATTATGATGTTAGTATAGAGTATATCATCTCCTAGAGTATTGAAAAGGATATACTAATATATAACACAATCTAAGATTTCATAATAGATGTGATAGATTTTAGTGTCATTTGGATGGTATAAAAAGCTTTATTGATGTTTAATACTATCAAAAAGTGGTAAAAATTATAATAGATGTAATTGTCTTCTGAAAATACATAATGGGTCATAGAGATAAATAACCAGAAAGAAATTCCTTTTATTTGATTTTTATCATCATTTTATCTCTTCTTTTTACTAAATTTCCTCATTATTTTTATCTAATACTGATTTTTTAAATTTTTATATATATCAAGAAGAAATGACTTCATCAACACGAATGTTTCACTCTTTTACTATGATAATAAAAAGTTGAATTCCTACAACTTATTTCAAAAAAATATTCTCTTTCATAGGCTTTCCAATATTGATGTTTACATTATAAAATAATTGTCCAAAGATTTATTGTATTGTTTCATATTTATGTTTAATTAATTTCGTTTTTGGTTGAATAATATAATTAATTATTAATACAGATGGATTCATTGGTTCAAGTTGGGGTGTTTTGTTTGAAACAGCTCACACTCGTGAGATATTATACTTTTATGTTGCAACTGAGATAATAAAAATAAGTAAATTAGTCAAGAATGTTTTAAACAATCATGAAATTCTGAATTAATAACCTTTATTTAATTAATTATTTCATCAATTTATCTAGTATTTGTAATTTAATTTCATCATCATTTATCTATAGTACTCATTTAGTTTTTTTCCAAAGATCATTTTTGAAGTCATACTATTCTTTTAACTTTTTTCAATAATCCAGAAAAGAGAGAACATGTTTTTGATTGAAGAGAAAACCCCACGATTCCTAAAACATGAAGTTTTTCAGGGAGCATGGAGTTTCTCTTCCATAAAAATATAATATGTTATTTTTTTGTCTTTTTTCGTATCATTTAAAGCGACACAAATTTCTAATAATCAATCATCCATATTTCAATTTGATAAACAGTATGCTTGATTTGACTTTGATTTTATGTTTTTTGTTTATAACATACATTTTAGTTCAAAATACTCATCACATTCTAAAATCGGATCAAATGCATTAATATTGTTTTGATACTTTTTAAAAAAAATGTATGTTAGTTTTTACATATATGAATTATATGAAACTCAATATGATTAATGGTGTTCTTGGTAAGACTACAACTATGACATTGTATTTTAAATTGGCATTAATTTTAGTAAAAAAGACAAGTGACATACTGTAAACTAAGAAAACGCACTCATATTGTCTTGAAAATTTATTACATTAATTTTTAATTTGTTTTGGATTTGAAGGAATTAGTATCACATCAGGATGACACTTAATGTGACAGATATGACGCAAAGTGCATCCAGTTTAAAATTAACATAAATTTTAGTTAAAAAAGACATGTGACATACTAAAAATTGATAAAATTAATTCATATTGTTTTCTTAATTTAGGAAAATGATTCATAAGTAATTTTTAATTTGTAATAAATAGTTTCACCTCAATCTAACAACTTGTATGACTCGTATGAATCTGAGTGCATATTTTTATTTGAAATTGACCATGATTTTGGTAAAAAATAAAGTTAACTTATTAAAAACAAAGAAAAATAATTCAGATTGTTTTGATATAATAAGAAAACATTTTATATGCAATTATTTATTTGTAGAAATCAATCAGACCTCAATATAATACATTCCATTCTTCGTATTACTCAAGGGTACTGTTATTAGTATAAATTTTATATTTTGTTCAAACAATATCACTCTACAAAACCCAAGAAAACACCCTTGTATTATCATGATAATTAAGGGAAACGATTCATGAGTCATTTATAATGTGTAGGAATCAGTCTCACGTCAAACTAACACATTATGTGACCAATATGACTCAAAGTGATTATTTTTATACTAAAATGGAATCTTATAAAAAACCCAAGTAAAATACTAAAAATCATGAAATCGCATTAGTATTGTATCCATACTTTTGAAAAAATATATATTCATTATTTGAGATATATTGTAATCATATTCACCACAATACGATGCACGGTGTGTCCAATGTAACTCGAAGTGAATCATTTTATTTAAAATTGGCATTAATTTTAGTAAAAAAGTAAAGTTACATACTCAAAACTACGAAAACCCATTCAGATTATTATTATAATTTATGAACATGATCCTTAAGTCATCTGGGATATGTTAAAATTACATAAATCCCAATATGATGAATGGTGTGACCAGTATGAAAGAAAGTGCATATTTTCATTACCAATTTACATTAATTTTAGTAAAATAGAAAACTGACCTACTCAAAACAGAGAAAAAACATTCAGATCATTTTTATAATTTAGAAAATTGATCCATAAGTCATTTTTTATGTATAAGAAACAACCGTGCCTCAATCTAATACAAGATGCTTCTAGTATGACCCAATGTGTCAGTTATCATTTTAAAATTGAAATTTTTGTTCAAAATATTCACTCACTGAAAACCAAAAAAATCACTCATATAATCATGATAACATTGGAAAATTATTCATAATTCATTTCTAAAATGTAAAAATTATTCTCACAAAAAACTAAAACACTATGTGACTGGTATGACTGAATCTATGTGTTTCTATTTAAATATGAAATTTTAGTAAAATAAAGTGACAAAATAAAAACCCAGAAAATGCATTTGGATAGTTTTGATACATTCTTTAAAATATCTATATTTCATTTGGGACATATAGGAATTAGCTTAACCTAAATTGGACACACTGTGTGATTTTTATGACTCTAACTATATATTTTTATTTAAAATTAATATTATGTTTCATAAAAAAGACAAGTGTCATAATCAAAACCATGAAAACAATTTTATATTATCTTAATACAATGGTTAAATGATCCATAATTCAATTGGTATTTGTAGGAATCAGTTGTAATTCAATATGATTCATGTTGTGACCAGTATGACTCCTCGTGTGCCTTTTTATTTAAAATTATCTTCAATTTTTGTAGAAAGAACAATTGGCCTTCTCAAAACAAAGAAAATGTATTTTTTAAAATACATTATTAAAATGAACTATATGTAATTGTTGATGTGTCAAATCGTCCAAATATCAATATAATACACGATGTGGTCACTATAACTCAATGAGTATGCTACTAGTTTAAAATTTATATTTTAGATAAAAAAGTATCACTTACTAAAAATTTACTCATATTGACATGATTATTTATAAGAAAAGTTACTTACAAAATTTTGAATTATAGGAATTAGTCTCACAACAAACTGAAACATTATGTGACCGGTATGACTCAATTTGTGTGTTAACATTTCCAAATGACATTTTAGAAAAAAAAACTAGGTGACATGCTCAAAAACCATAAAACATATTTGGATTTCATTGAAACATTTATAAAATGATCCATGAGTTATTTGGGATATGTAGAATCATATCCACCTCAATCCAACGGACAGTGTGACCGGTATGAATCAAAGTGTATATTTTTATTTAAAATGTACATTAATTTTGGTAATAAAGACAAGATCTGTACTCAACAATAAGGAAAAAAATTTAAATTAAATTGGTAATTTTTTTAAATTATCAATATGTCATTTAGGATGGGTAGAAATCAATCACATATCCATATGATACAATATGTTCCCATTATGAATCAAATTTCTTTTTATTAGTTTAAAATTGAAATTTTTGTTTAAAAAGATTCACTCTCTAAAAAATAAAAAAATCCACCCAGATTATATTTATATTTTACAAAAAAACGTCACAATTAATTTTTTATGTGTATTAATCTGTCTCACATCAAATTGATAGATAATGTGACTTGTATTGATAAAAGTTTGTGCTTCTAGTTTCAAATGACGATTTAGTAAAAAAGAAATGTGACATACTCAAAAATAAAGAAACTTCATTTGGATTATTTTGATACTTTTTTAAATGGTTCAGTAAGTCATTCTGGATGTATAATAATTAGGAAAAACAATATTCAATACATAGTGCGACGGGTATGACTCTATGTGTATCTTTCTATTTAAAATTGAGAATAATTTTAGTAAAAAAGGTAACTGACCTACTCAAAACTGAAAAATTCATTCATATTGTCTTAATACTTTAGTCAAATGATCTATATGTCATTTGAGATGATTATAAATCTTATGAACTTCAATCTGAAAAACATTATTCAAAGTTTAATACATATTATTCGTTATGAGTTTAAAATATACTTTTAAGTTCAAAAAGTGTCACTCACTAAAAACCCTAAAAATGTGAATATATAATCTTAATAATTTCTGAAAATGTTTTATAAATCATTTGTGCTATGTTGGAATCATTCTAATTTCATTCTGACACATTATGTTATTCTTATGGCTCAATGTGTGTGTTTATTGTTTTAAAATGAATTTTTTTGTAAAAAACACAATTGGTGTACAGAAAACTGAGTGAATGCATCTGCATAGTTTTTTTATTAATAAAACTGATATATATGTGATCTGGGACATGTATGAATTATCCAAGCCTCAATCTGATTCATATTGTGATCATTATTCCTCCAAATGTGTTTCATCGATATATAAGTGTCACTTTATTTTAAACTGTTCATCACATCACTGAAACTAAGAAAACGAGCCTTGATCGTTTTCTCATAATTCTATATTATATTACTAAATTAAATTTCTTACCATTTATTACATATAATTAATTAGTTAACATTCAATGAGACAATTCATAAAGATGAACAAGAAAGTTTCTGATGTTCACGAATCATCTATAACTCGATCTAATACACATTGTTCTTGGAACAACTCAATGTATAGTTTAAAATTATCACTTTCTGTTTAATTTATTTCTTTATATTATTACTAACATAAGAATTTATTTTTTAAATAACTACATTCTTTTTCTTGATTAGGGGTGGTTAGTTCAGTATCAGCATGAGTCAAGTTTAGGGGGAAATGAAAATGAACATTTATGTTTTTGAATATATGTGATACATTTTACTTACTCAAGTAATTGTATAATCCAATTTTTGAAAAGTCTATAATATAGTGTGTTTTGTTGAGTTTTTATTCTAAATAGTATTTCAATTAAAATAAATTTCATACATACTTTTTCTTCTTTCTAGTGTGGTGTTATTTCTAGTTTTGTTCTGTGATGTTATAACACATTGTAGTATTCCACTTTGTTAGTGCTACTAAATGTGATGATAAAGGTATCCTTTATCAGATCTTCTGAAAACATAAACAAAGGGATTTTTATCAATATTTTTAAAAGAGATAATAAATGGTTCCTTTATCAGTGATGAAAAAATGCACTGATAAAGGGTTCTTTATTAGTGAATATTAAAGCCCCAATAAAGGGACCCTTTACAAGGGATTTTGAAAGTGCTAAAAATGGACCCTTTATTAGGGCTAAATAAAAGTGCTGATAAATTGAGTCCTTTATCAGTTATTCTAAAAGGGCTGATAAATAAGTCCTATATCATCAATATTTTAATACTGATAAAGGACCCCTTTATCAATTCCTATATATTACTGAAAAAATCCAAGATCATTTAATCTCACGCAGGAGGTTAGTGCTTTCTAGAACTGAAAAATTCCAATTTCAGCGTTGTTAAAGGCATGTTTTATCGTAGTGATAAAATTTTATAAAAAAATCAATTTCATTATTTCAAAATTCAATATCAAAATTTATCCAATGAAAAAAAAATTAATTAATATATATATATATATATTTGAAAAATTTTTACTTCAACTAAATTTAAAAATATAATTTACCGTAATCAATTATTTAAATGAAAACATAGTTTGCAATTAATATTTAGTATTTTTATCTATTCATCCATAAAATGAAACATTTTAGAAAAATCAAAAAAAATTTCCCTATGATAATTTTGATATTACTATGAAATATAATTTTCATTTTATCAAATAAATTTTACAAAAGTGGTAAAAAATAATTTTAAATTATGTGTTCAAATCACGACTAAACTGCCTTTTAAAAGAAATAATGTTTTTAAGAACACATTTTTTATTTAAATGATTCTTATTTTAATTATAACAAATATAAAATCCTAATTTCAGAATTTAGTTAGTAATATTTATAACCCCAAGTTTAACATCTATGTTATAATGATATTTTGTATTACAGTTCATTTAGACTCGGGGTTCAGCCTTCTGCAAGCTATCAAATGGATTAAATTTAAAGAAAGATATTTCATGGATTATTTAATCTCAGTGTTGAGTATCACATATGGAATATAATAAAATGTTATTATTTGATAGTTTCTATGTGTTACAAAACTTCTTACCTAAATCAATATTGAATAATCGAAACGTTATACATGAATGTATATGACCTATCATCTCTATTATTATAATGTGGTTCATTTTTTATAACAATATTAGATTGTATATTTTAACTATAAAATTTATTTTTTAAAATTTATAATTTTTCCATAATTATTATTATAGATATGATTAAATATTTTCCACTTTTACCAATGTCAACCTATTGAAGTCATTTTAGGATTCTCAACTGTATATCATCAAAACCTTCAACTTGAACTTAAATCTTTAAGTAATTAAATATGAAACGATAATAAATGAAATAAAAGGGATAATAAAATTGAAAATGGTTCTTAATTAATTAATTTATTATAATAATTTTACTAATCATGAGGATAAATATCATATGTGAAGTGTCAGACTCAAGATAAGTGAATTTCATTTAAAAATTCCACTATGATGTTAATTTAAAAAATCTTTTTTCTTTCATTAAATGTTTTTCATTTTGTTTTAATGAAAATTCATATTAATAGATAAATGACTACCAAAATTAATTTTTTAAAATATATTAATTTCATTATAATGTTTTAAAAATAATTTGTCTTATGGATTTCCATTGGAGGTAATTAACAATAAAATTCTCATTTTAGATGTTTTAAATATTTAATTTCTATATTTTTATCTTCAGTATCTGAATTCCAAAAAATATTGTGGATAAATTTATATGGGTATATAGGAATAATAAATTACATTTAAGAATATTTTTTATTTATTTTAATTTATTTAAAAATAAATACTTTTTGGTAATTTATATGAAACATTTTAACCTTCCAGAAAAACAAAAAAATAATGTCATATATTAACATATACAGCGACAACGGATTTTCTCAACACCATGAATGTTATTTTATTTTTGGATTACAATATTTTATTTCATAATATATTCAAATAAAAACAATATTTTCTTTTTTTTTACGTATATTAGTTTGAATATTTATTTTTAAAAGGAAAGGGTAATTCAATATCAGGAAGTGTTTTCCATATGGGTTCATAATATTTTTTCAGTGGTTTAGGATGAAAATGTGTAAGAATAAAATTATTTATTCTTGATATGGTACATGAGAATCATATATGATAAAATTGGTGATCCTAATACAATCAATATGATAGGTTGAACCCATTATGGTTCATAAATATGGGTTATCCCAATACAGATTATACGACAAGTTAACCCCATTATAGCTCTCCAATGCATTGGGTAATATTCATTTTCATCAAAGACAAGAAGTAGGGAGATAACAAGTGTGTCTTATCCTATAAATTTTATTGGGATCTAGTTATTTCTGAAATGGTTTTAAAATGGGTTATTAATATGGTGCTTTATGTCTCCAGAAATGGATTTCTATTTTATCACTATGAGTTTTAGAGGATATCTTTTTTCAAAAGGTTCTATGTTTTTTTATGGATATGACTTATTTCATAATCTCAATGAATGCTTTATAAAGGTAAAAAAAATTATGGGTTGTCTTCTTTTCCAGTAAAATACAATATTTCCTTATATTATTTCACTTTAGGGTTCTTTTTTTCTCACACAAAATTTTTTAAATGTTTTACACAGGGTTTAATTATGACTAAGAACAAATAAGAAGTAAATTTTAAAGTCACAATGATTTTCCATGAACGTAAAATATGTTTCATTTTAAAAGTTATATATTTTAGGGAAAATGGATTCTAATGAGAAGTTTCCAAAATTGTATATGATTTTATTATGTAAGATTTATTACCTAATTCTCTAAACATAAAAACCTGAAAATCCTCAAAATAGAAGAAAGTGAGTTTTTGAATAAACACTCAATATTATATATTTTTATGTATGGGTAATTAAATTTGGTATCATAGAGAAGGTTTATATGATTTTAGTTATTAGTATGGTTTAAGTATTTTGGGTTCCATAATTGGTTTTATGATCAATTTTGATCATAAGTTCAAAGAAAGAGACCCACTTTTTCAAGGTTTTATTTAATGGTATTTTAAGGTGATTAATGATATTTTTGGGGAATTATATTTTGTTGATGTATATATAACCCTTAGGTTTAATGTGAAGGATAATTTCAGAGTAATTATATCACATTTTTGGGGATTATAAAATAAAGGTATGATATAACATATGAGGTTAAAAAATTAGTTAATTTTGAAGTTAATAAGGTAAATTTTTGAACATTTTAAGGGGAAAGATTTATATAATATTTTATTTTATTTTATTTACAAGGACCATTATCATTTTAACATTTAATAATTAATTTCTTATTTTAATTATGATATTTTCTATAGATTAAAGACCATTTATCAAGTTGATAGGAAAATGATCTCACCCAACCATCTTATCCCTTCCAGACAATTTTTTCAACACTATAATGGAAAAATCATCCACAAATGATTTAGAAAGATTTTATAACATCCATATAAATGATGAGAAAATATTCTATCTATCCAACCCCTTTTAATTTATACAATATATCTATAGATCATGGAATTGGATTTACTTCATATCAAAATGTCAACTCATCTATCTCATTCAACAAGGGAGATAACACAACATACAAGAAATTTATTTTTCTTAAGATATGGTCTTCATGTAATAATATAAAGGGGATATCAACATTATAAATAAGTACCCTAATATCTAGATTTAATGTATCAATTGTTTTAATATTTTCTATGAATTAATCATGACTAGTTTTATATAGATGAGTCATTAAGAAATATAGCATATCATTGGATAAGATGATAAATCTTGGTTAATGGTTTAACAAGTAAGTTTAATGAATGATGTTTTTATCAATGAAATTATAATATATTCTAAATATTATGATATTTATAAAACAGTCTATAGTATATTTATTCAAAATTTGGAAGCATGTGTTAGATGAAATTGATTCCTTTGAAAAGTGGGGTAGTGAAAGGGTGAATATTTGTCGAGACATTAATTTAGGGAAATATTATAAATGGATAATTGAACCTCTGAGTTAATATGTCCTAGATGATAGTGAATTAAAATTATTTGGATTTGTGAAAAAATGTGAAGTATAAAATACATTTGTGGTTAAAAAGTGAATTGAGGATTAATGATATTTTAGGTTGTTCATTATATTTTTTATAATTTGATAAGAAATATATGAATATATTTTTAGTAAAAAGGGTAAGCCATCGCATATGGAAAGGATACAGGGCTTAAACTATAAAATCCCAAGTAAGTAAAGAATTATGGATTTTCATATCTATGTCTATTTATGAATTAGATAGTGTTTTAGAGGCTTAAAATGAGAATAAATCCAATCGTAAGCATAGAATACTCTAATATTTTTTTTAAAAGATCGTTTACCACCTTTTGAAGGCAAACCGTTTTTAAATAAAACTTTAGACAATTTTATAAGCTCTATTTGTAAAAATAAACTTATTATTTATCATTGGGACATTTAAATTTACATTGGATAAATTTTTGGTATTTTTCTGACAATGATCAATTTTTAATGAATAATGAAAAATACTGCATTTTACTTCAAAACTGCTTTTTCGTTAAATTTAATAATTAGATTATATTTTTTGTTTGTTTTAAAGTGAAATAATAATATATTTTTACCATTTGATCCAATTTTGGTCATTTTAATTAATTCCACTTGGGAATTGGGCATAAACAAGTGTCAAACCTTTGATAGGTATTGTCTCTAAAAATCCCACTATTTGTTTTGACAACGGGAATTATTTTTAAATTAATTACTGCAATTAATGTGTTTGGAATTTGGTAAAATGGATTCCATATTGGGAGTTAAAAGTTCCAAATTATGTTATTAAGACTCTTAATTTTTTGGACATTATGAATAGTAATGACAGTATTTATCTTTAATTATCGTGATTAATTAGTAGTCGGGTAGTTAAGGGTAATAAAATAATATCATAATAACATACTATGACCCCAAAATTTGTCCTAATTCTACTGGTTGTGTCATGGATGGCCATGGGATGCCTTGTTCCAAGCTTTGTGACCCCATGGAATCACTTTAGTGTGATAGTGACCTTTTATTTTTTTATTTTTTTAAAGGAATGTATAACCAAAGTATGTATCACCCACGTAAAACAATTTCAATTTTGTCTATGTAAATGATCTCTTAGACTATAAATATTCATTATAAATATAAAAATATTTTCTACATCATGGTATTTTATTTATAATTTTTAGACATTAAATAAATAAATTTATTTATGACACCACGATGATGTAATAATTACCACATTAATGAACAATTTCAATAAAATGAAAAGTTAATGTAAAAACTAGGACTTACACTTGCCAAAAACCTATTGGATGAGTGTATTTAGAACCCTTCTCACCTTATCCTTGAAATATATCATTGTGGGACCTTTAAAATCCGAAAATAATTTTAAAATAAAGTAACATTTCATGACATTCCAAGAGTGCCCATCCTCCCTCTTATAAAAGGCCCCCACCTCTACCCCATTACCCAAACCTCTCAAGTCATTGGATCAGACAAAATCTGCTCATTTTATCTCTCCACATCCCTCTACTCACCATATAATCCTTACATTAGGCATAAAGCTCTTCAAGAAACCCTTTTGGTTCAAACCAAGGGGATTTACCCGATTTAAAGGTAATGTCTTCTCTTATGTTCTTTTGTTTTATATTGCTTCTTCAACCACCTAAAATATTTTTATTCATTTATTTTGTAACTAAACTAGTATCTTCAATATACTAGGATGTTTTTAGGAGAAATATTTTATTTACACTTACACACACCTCCGTCTAATGGTTAAAGAACATACTGTTTCTGTGAGTGGAGAATTACTACCTCCCGAAACGATGATTGTTCAATCTTCTTTTAACACCTTTAATTGTGGCCATTAAGATGTAACTATATTTATATATGATATATATTATGTTTATTTTTTCCTTATGGTTCTGTATTTTTCATTTATGGCATACCTTTATGGTTTCCATTATGGGTAAACGCGATAATTTCATTTTAGGAAGTGCGGACTACCACCCCTCAAAGTGATTTGATTCGTTAATTACATATGTGGGATGTATAATGAATTGAGTTAATTATGTTATATATGATATTATAATGTAATTATAATATACCTTTATATCATCTTAATTTCATTCCATTAAATACAAAACATAAATGAATGTAGCGTTCATTTGTACGTACGACTTACCGTCTCCATGAACGGTGCATTTCATTTATTACATCTAAATGTTATGTAATATTATAAATGCATGTATATACTGGATATGTATGATATATATGATATCTACATCATGAATATAATTCTTGATATAATGGATATTTTACCACATGAACAACTTGTAATTATAAGAAGTTTATTTTTGACTCAAGTACCAAAGATCGACAAAACGACCATTATTAACTTAAATAATTACATAATGTTCATAAAATGGTAATAAGTGATGTAAAACGAATAATGACCTTGAAAATGTTTCTTAATAAAGTTGAAATTAACTCTAATTTCATTGTGTCATATTTTTTTTATACAGAACTTTACTTTATATGGTGTATCAACCCCTTTGAATTTTACTTTTATTCAAAAGCAATCTTTTTATATGAAGCGTTTTACTAAACGACCAAAGGAATGTATTGTCTTACGTATGCGGCGAGAACGAATTCTCTGCCGTTGTGACCATTATTTTAGTTCCAGCTTCCTATACAATACATAACTATTTTAAATGAAAAATAAATACCATGTTTTACTTTTTTTTATTTTGGTATTGAAAATGGTTTAGATAATGTTTTTATTATATCAATGTGCTGTATTGGTATCTTTTGATTCAAATGTGGAAATTTTATGTTTCCTTTATGCATGTTTTATGTGATACGATTATGTTATCTTTCTTGGGAATTGTTTATGAAGACGGGTGGTTCCTTGATATACTAATGGCAGGTGAGCCTGATATAGCTCTCCAATGCTTTGTGTAACATGAAGGAGTTAAAGGCTATGGTTTCTCTGAAAAGATTTAGGGAATGTACTGTGGTGGGTATTCCAAATGTAACCATGAGGGTTACTCCCTACGAATGTTATGAATGCCTCAAGTTACCTTTATGTCTTATGATTTCTATTACTTATTCATAAATCTTATGATTTAATAGGGTATGTTAAAGGGATTATGTTTTTTAGTAAAGTATGATTTCCTTGATTCTTATGTATATATAAACTAATGTTTTCATTCTGTATATTTATTTCCCTTACTTAGATTTTTATGCTTATCCCATGTCTTTGAAATGTTTTTCACAGGTCAAGGGAAAAGTACATGATTTGATGATAGTGTCGAGGAAGTGTCAAGAATGAATCCATGTTTTATTTTAAATATTTCTCTATTGATGGGAAAAATGAATAATGTATTTTCTGTAACCACATTATTTCAATAAGGAACGTAATGCATGATTTATGATCAAATTATCGAAAACTCTAATCCTGAAAAGATCCTCAATGTGTATTCTTGTAATAACTCAAGATTAAGTAATGTATAAGGATGGGGCCTTTAGTTGGTATTAGAGGTCGTTTTAGACAACATTTGATGGTAGAAAATTGTTAAATTCATGTATGTAAATTAATTTCTGGTTTGATTGAAATGATATAGCATTTGAAGATTACCATGTGGCTTCATATAAGACAAGTTTGTTCAGAATATTTTTCCACAGAGAAAATAGGGAAGCAGTGATAGGTAGTCATACAAAAGGAAATGACCCTCTAAATCAGCATCCTGAGATGGTCAGAATTGTAACCGAACAGTTTGTTTCAGTAATGGCACAGTTGACTCAAGCGATAAATGGTGGTAGTATCCATGCACAAGATCATCCAGATAAACCTCAAAGGAACATGTCAGTGGTGGAACATTTCATGAGGTAACAACCCCCATCATTCAGAGGATCATCTGACCCTGTGCTAGCTGAAGGGTGGATTAAAGCACTGGAGAAGATTTTCGATGTCATGGGGTGTTCAGACAATCAAAAGGTTAGCCTAGTTCTTTACCATTTAGAGGGTGAAGTAGATTAGTGGTGGTCGATGGTTAAAAGTTTCAGAGACGCTGATGATATTGATGCACTTGATTGGGATGAATTCAAAGGTATGTTTCTTGAGAAATATTTTCTTGTGGTTGTTCGAATTAGGATGGAAAAAACATTCTTAGAATTTAGGTAAGAGGACGACTCAGTGGCTGCTTATGAATAAAATTTCACTCGATTGGCAAGGTATGCTCCAAATTTTATCAGAGACCTTGATAGTAAAATCATTCATTTTTACTCAGGATTAAAGCCAAAATATCGAAGAGCATTAGCTTCTCATGAGTTCAAATGTTATGAAAAGATTTTTCGATATGCTACAAAGGTGGAAATGGAGTTTGCCGATGATCAAGTGTTCTATGAGATCCAATAGAAGAAGTGACTAAGGTGGCAGTATAAAGGGAAGAATCCTTCAAAAATGTCTGATAGTAAGAAAACTAAGTTTCTTGTTTGTGATAAATTGGGTAAATAGTAGGCTGGGGAATGTCTTTTGAAATCTGGAAAGCGCTGCCGATGTGGTAAGATGGGACATAAGGCTCGTGATTGTAATGGAAAATATCAGGGTGATGGTAAGACCAAATTTGATTTACAGTTAGTGAAATGTTTCAGGTGAAATGAGATGTGTCATTATGCTAATGAGTTTTCGACAAAGAGCTCGAATGATGGGAAGCAGTCAGACTACAAGCATAAAGGTGTGGTGGAATCCTTTGCAACTACTTCAGTAGATGTTGGGCCATCAAATGAAGTGGTATCAGGTACTTTTTTTGTTTTTTCAGATTATGCCAGTGTGTTGTTTGATTCAGGGTCTACACATTCTTTCATCTCTGAATTTTTTTTTAGTAAGTTGGGAATTCCATCTCATGAAATGACTCTTGAACTTTTGGTAAAACCTCCTAGGGTAAATGTTGAGGCTAAAAGAATTTATAAGAATATTCCTATCCTTATCTGTAGAAAGAACCTAATTTAAAACCTTATTGTTTTACCACTAGTATAGTTTGATGTTATCCTGGGTATGTATTGGCTCTCTGTTTACCATGCTAAGATTGACTGTAGAGCTAAATAATATTCTTTTCAAAAATACTTTTAGTTTGTGTACAAGAATTAACCCTTACCATTGATAACATATCAAGAGGCAAGAAACATCTAAAATATGGAAATAAATGTTACCTTGCACATATTTTTGAAAACAAAGGAACCGTTCAGATTAATGAAGTTCCAGTGGTAAATGATTATCCTGATGTTTTTCATGATGAGTTTCCTCGAATAAAACCAGACCAGGAAGTTGAATTTACGGTTGACTTAGTTCCTGATGCTAAGACAATTTCAAATCCCCCTTATCAAATGGCTCAAATTGAACTTTTATAGATGAAGGAGAAATTGCAAGATTTATTAGATAATGGTTTCATTTGTCCTAGAACATCACCATGGGGTTCTCCTGTCTTATTTGTAAAAAAGAAAGATGGTTCAATGAGACTTTTCATTGATTGTAGATCCTTGAATAACATCACTATTAATATCAAATATCTTTTTCCTCATATCGATGATTTGTTTGATCAGCTCCAGGGAGCTCAGTATTTTTAAATGATTGACCTGAGATCGGGGTTCCATCAGTTGAAGGTAATGGAATCAGATATTCTAAAGACTATGTTTCGTACAAGATATCTCCATTATGGATTTGTAGTAATGCCTTTTGGGTTATCCAACGCACCTACTGTATTCATGGAACTTATGAATAGAATTTTCCATGAGTTCTTGGATAAGATTGTGGTTTTTCTCATTGATGATATTTTAGTGTTTTCTAAAAGTAAAGACGAGAATAAAAGTCATTCAAGGGTTATTTTTCAAACATTATAAGAAAAGAAATTGTATGAAAATTGAGAAAGTGTGAATTTTGTTTATAACAAATTTCATTCCTTGGTCGCATTGTTTCTAAAGAGGGGATAAGTGTTGATCCTGCAAAAACAAGGGTAGTTGAAAAATGGCCAAGACCCACAAATGTAACCGAGATTCGTAGTTTTCTTGGTTTGGCAGTCTATTATAAAAGGTTTGTTAAAAATTTTGAACGGTTGTCCAGCCCATTGACTAAGCTAACTCGGAAAGGTGTTCTGTTTATCTGGACAAAATAATGTGATGATTCTTTTCAGGAATTGAAAATAAGATTGGTGAATGCTCTAGTTTTGGCACAACCTTCCAGGAATGGTGAGTTTGTTATCTACAGTGATGATTCATTAAAAGGACTTGGTTGTGTCCTAATGTAGAATTATCAGGTAATTTCTTATGCTTCATGTTAGTTGAAAACTCATGAGGTAAATTACCCTACACATGATTTGGAATTAGCTGTTGTTGTTTTCGCTTTAAAAATTTGGAGGCATCATTAGTATGGTGTAAAGTGTGAAATATATACTGATCACAAAAGTTTAAAGTATATATTCACACAGAAAGAATTTACAATGAGATAGAGGAGATGTCTAGAATTAATCAAGTATTATGATTGTACAATTCATTACCATCCGGGAAAAGCAAATAAAATGGATGATGCTTTGAGTAAAAAAAGTAATGATTCATTAACTATGTTAGATTTGGAACGTGATCTTTTGGTTAAGGATTTGATGAACTTTGGAATAGAAGTTGTTGGTGCAGGATGTTATTCTGTTTTGTTTCAGGTATCAGTGAAATCATCTCCATCAGAGAGAATTAAGCAAGTGCAGAGGAAAGATAGTGGGTTTCAGAAAAAGGTAGAGCTGGTTTAGAAGGGTATGTTTCCTGAATTCATCATTGATAAAGATTGTGTTTTGAGATTTGGAAAGAGATTGTGTGTGCCTTGTGATTCAAAGTTAAATATAGAGTTGTTATGTAAAGCTCATAGTTCTCCGTTATCAGTTCATCCTGGTAGTACAAATATGTATAGAGATCTTCGTGAGTATTACTGGTGGGACGGAATGAAAAGAGACATTTCTGATTTTACTGTGAAGTATTTGACTTGTCAACAGGTTAAAGCAGAGCGGCAGTTACCAAAAGGGATGTTTCAGCCATTACCAGTGCCAGAGTGGAAATGGGAGAATATATCAATGGAATTCATTTTTGGGTTACCGAAGACACCTCGAGGTAATAATGCAATCTGAGTAATTGTGGATCGCTTGACTAAATCTACTCATTTCTTTTCTATATGAGATACTTTTTCCCTAGATCAACGTTCTCATTTGTATCTTAAAGAGATAGTTAGGTTACATGGAGTTCCCCTCTCCATTATATCTAATTGTGATCCCAGGTTTAATTCTAACTTTTGGAAAGACCTTCAGAAGTCATTGGGTACTAAATTAAATTTTAGTACAACTTTTCATCCTAAATCAGATGGGCAGTCAGAACAAAAAATTCAGACATTGGAGGATAGGTTTGTTCATGTTCTATGGATTATCAGGGAAGTTGGGACCAACATCTCTCTTTGTTTGAGTTTTCTTATAATAACAGTTTTCTTTCCTGTATACAGATGGCACATGTTGAAGCGTTATATGGGTAGCGGTGTTGAACTCCATCTTTTGGGATGAAGTAGGTGAGAAGAAGTTGATGGGACCAGAATTGGTAGAAGTGTTGGAAAAAAAGTTATGCTGATATAGAAACACATGACAACAGCTCAGAGCAGGTAGAAAAGTAATGGGGACAATGGGAGGAATGATCACTTTTTTGAGGTAGGTGATCATGTCTTCCTTAAAGTTTCACCATGAAAAAGTGTGATGTGATTTTTTAAGAAAGGAAAGTTGAGTCCAAGGTTCATTGAACCATATGAAATTATAGAGAGAGTTGTATCAGTTGCATATTGAGTGGCTTTACCTCCGAGTTTAACTCAGGTACAAAAGCTTTTTCATGTTTCAATGTTAAGGAATTATATGCCAAATACATCTCATGTTTTGAGTCCAGAGGTAGTTCAGCTGTAAGAGAACCTATCTTATGTGGAACAACCAGTCCAGATTCTTGACCACAAGGAGAAATTATTGCGGAATAAGGTGATTAATCATGTACTGGTTTTGTGAAAAAACCACATGATTGAAGAGGAAACATGGTAATATGAAAATGAAATGAGGGATAAATACCCCCACATATTCGATAAGTAAATAAATTGCGGGGATGAAATTTTCTAAAGGGGGGAAGGATGTAACATCCCAAGTAAGTAAAGAATTAGGGATTTTCATATCTATGTCTATTTATAAATTAGATATTGTTTAAGAGTATTAAATTGAGAATATATCCAATCTTAAGCATAGAATACTCTAATATTTGTTTAAAAGATTGTTTTACCGCCTTTTGATGGAAAAACTTTTTTAAATCAAACATTTTCCAATTTTAAAAGTCTTATTTTTCAAAATAAACATATTCTTTAAGATTGGGACATTGAAATTTACTTTGGAAAATTTTTTGGTATTTTTCTGACAATGATAATTTTTTAATGAATAGTGAAAAATATTGCATTTTACTTCAAAACTGATTTTCCATATAATTTAATTATATGGTTAGATTATCTTTTTAATTGGTTTTAAAGTTAAATTAGAATATATTTTTACCATTTAATCCAATTTTGGTCATTTTAATTAATTCCACTTATGAATTGGGCATAAACAAGTCTCAATCTTTTGATAGATATTGTCTCTAAAAAACCCTCTATTTGTTTTGACAAAGAGAATTATATTTAAATTAATTACTGAAATTTCTGTGTTTGGAATTTGGTAAAATGGATTCCATATTTGGAATCAGAAGGTCCAAATTATGTAATTAATACTCTTTTGTTTTTTGGACATTATGAATAGTAACGACGGTAATTATCTTTAATTATCATGATTAATTAGTAATCGGGTAGTTAAGGGTAATAAAATAGTATCATAATAATATAAAATGACCCCAAAATGTGTCTTAATACTACTGGTTGTGTCATGTCCGATCATGGGATGCATTTTTCCATGCTTTGGAACCCCATGGAATCACTTTAGTGTGATAGTGACATTTTATTATGTTATTTTTTTAAAGGAAAGTATAACCAAAGTATGTATCACCCAAGTAAAACAATTTTAGTTCCATCTATGTAAACGATCTCTTAGAGTATAAATATTCATTAGAAAGATAAAATATTTCATACATCATGGTATTTGTTTTATAATTTTTAGATGTTATATAAATAAATTTATTAATTACACTATGATGATGTAGTAATTACCTCATTAATGAACGATTTAAATAAAATGAAAATATAATTTAAAATCTAAGACATAAACTTGTCAAAAACCTATTTTATGAGTGTATTTCGAAACAGTATCACCTTATCCTCAAAATATATCATTTCAGGACTTTTAAAATCCGAAACACATTTTCAAATAAAGTAACATTTCATGACTTTCCAAGAGTGCCCCTCATCCCTCTTATAAAAGGCCCCCACCTCTACCCACATACCCACACCTCTCAAGCCATTCATTCAGCCAAAATCTACTCATTTATCTCTAAACATACCTCTCTTCATCATATAAGACTTAACTTAGGCAGAAATCTCTTCAAGGAACCCTTTTGCTTCAAACCAAGAGGAGTTACCCGATTTAAAGTTAATGTCTTGTCTTATGTTCTTTTGTTTTATTTTACTTCTACAACCCCCTAAACACTTTTTATTCATTTATTTTCTAACAAAACAATTATCTTAAATATAATATGATGTTTTAATGAGAATTATTTTATTTACACTTACACACACCTCCGTCTAATTGTTAAAGATCAAACTGTTTTTGTGAGTGGAGAATTACTGTCTCACGAAACGATGATTTTTCAATATTCCTTTAAAACCTTTCATGGTGTCCATTAATATGTCACTATATTTATATATGATATATATTATGTTTATGTTTATCTTATTCTTCTATATTTTTCATTTATGTCATACCTTTATAGTTTCCATTATGGGTAAACGCGATAATTTCATTTTAGGAAGTGCGGACTACTACCCCCTCAAAGTGATTTGATTTGTTAAAGCCATATGTGGGACATAGAAAGGATGGAGTCAATGATGTTATATATGATATTATACTGGAATTATATTATACCTTTATATCATTATGATTTCATTCCATTCAATATAAAATAGAAATGAAAGTTGTGTTCATGCGTACGTATGGCTTACTGTCTCCATGAACGGAGCATTTCATTTCTTACCTCTAAATTTTATGTAATATTATAAATTCATGTATATAATGGATATATATGATATATATGATATATACATCATGAATATAATTCTGGATATAATGGATATTTTACCACATGAAAAACATGTAATTTTAAGAAGTTTATTTTTGACTCAAGTACAAAAGATCGACAAAACGACCGTTATTAACTTAAATAATTACATAATGTTCATAACATGGTAATATGTGATGTAAAAGGATTAATGAACTTGAAAAAGGTTATTATTCAAGTATAAATTAACTCTAGTTTATTATTCAGGAGATTAAAGACCGATCGAGTCAAGTCAGATACGAGGTAAGGGACTGCGTCTCAATCTCATTTCATTGAGGCATATTTTGGTTTATACACAAATTTCCTTTATAAGGTGTATACACCCCTTTAACATTTACATTTATTCAAAAGGAATATTTTTATATGAATAATTTTACTCAATGAAAAATGGAATATTTTGTCTTACATATCCGGTGACAATGACTTCTCCGCCACCGTGACCATTATTTGAGTTTCGGATTCCTCTACAGGCCATAACTTTTTTAAATGAAAAATAAATACGAGGTTTTAATTTTCTTTTATTTTGTTATTGAATATGGTTTTGATAATGGTTTTATTATATCATTGTGTTATATTTGTATCTTGTGATTGAAATGTGGAAATGTTATGTTTCCTTTATGCATGCTTTATGTGATATGATTATGTTATGGTTCTTGGGCATTGTTTATGAAGACGGGTGGTTACAAGATAAAATAAGGGCGGGTGAGACCGATATATCTCTCCAATGCATTGGGTAACTCTAAGGAGTTAGATTCTAAGGTTTCTCCGAAGAGCTTTTGGGAATATACTATGAGGGGTATTCAAAACGTAACTATGAGGGTTACTCCCTACGAATGTTATAAATGCCTCAAGTTACCTTTATGTCTTATGATTTCTATGAGTTATTCCTAAATCTTATGTTTTCATGAGGTATGCTAAATTTCTTATGTTTTATGAGTAATGTATTATTTCCATGATTCTAATGTATACATTGACTAATGTTTTCATTCCGTATTTTTATATCCCTTATTGAGCATTTTTATGCTCATCCCATGTTTTTGAAATGTTTTTCACAGGTCAAGGGGAAAGTACATGATGTGGTGATATTGTCGAGGAAGTGTCAAGAAAGAATCCATGTTTTATTTTGAATATGTCTCCTTTGATGGGAAAATTGAATACTGCCTTTTATGTAACCACCTTCTTTAAATGTGGAATGTAATGCTTGATTTATGATCTAATTCCCTAAAAATCTAAACCTGAAAAGATCCTCAATGTTTATTCTTGTAATAAATCAAGATTAAGTAATTTTTAATGTTGGGGCCTTATATAAATCTACAAATAAAGGTATTAAAGAGTGAACCACCCACTGTTATCCTATGTGATGTCCTAGTCAATATGATGTTATAAGGAAATATTTTGTTGATTTTGGTAACATATACTTTTTCAGATATAATTATGGGAGTGAAAATATATTTTTTTGATTAAGTGATTAATGTTTTTTTGGAAAAAATTAACACTGTATTTTTGGGGAATATTACAATATTAAGGTAAATAGGATTTTATGGGATTTTATTTTAGGATTAATGGTAGAATAATATATTTTAATCATGTTTAATTTTAATGTGGGTTTATAGTGATTCATTTCACTTAGGAATATAATAATCATATCTTAGATATCATATGAAAACATAATATATATTTTTTGAATGAAACTTTATGATTGATTGATTTTATTTGGAGATAGATGAAAATTTTTACATAGAATAATATGTCGTCAAATTATACTAATATTTGGGCTTGAATACTTTTGAGGAATATTTTATTGAAATTTATGGAAATTTAATTATTTAACTATCAACATTTAACCCTTAATGATGTTTTTGAATTGTATATATAAATTTTTTATTTATAAATAAGATATTTTAATCAATTTAGTAATTATATCACCTTGTTCTAACCATTTTGGATTTAATTAATATCTAAAAAAATAGGTATATCTTGTTATCCATTTTTTGAAGTATATGATTAGATGTAAGTTGAGTTTAGTGATTGAGGATTAAAAAACATCTTGAATACTCATGATTTTGATAAAACTATTAGATTTTGGTGACGATTACTTAAATGAATAAATTATATAAATTAAGTAAGTAAATGTCTTTAGGTTATTAGTCTAGATGGTAAAAAATTTCCCCAACTCTTAGTAAAGGACATTGAAATAAAAATGATATCATATTACCTTTATTACTAATGAATCGATGGAATTTTTTAGACCTCTTCAGTTTATGGTTTTGTAGTGATTAACATTATTATGATCATTCAAAATATTGTGATCAATGATATCTCCCCAACCCACATACATATTTAGAAATTATTATTTTCTTCCATCTCCATATTTTCACATCTTTATAATTTTTCCTATATGGAAACCTAATTATGAGTAATTCTAGATGACCACCATTTTTTATTTTCCCTTTGTCTAAGAGAATTGTTTATTTACTCTTTTATGATGTAGGATTTCAAAAAAGGTGTGATTATGTTGAAAACCTTTTATGACCAATATCAAGTTTAAATTCGTAGGATGAAATTTATTAAAGGGGTAGAATGTAACACCATAATATTGTGGAAAATAAAACTATGTTTGATATCATATACAACACACAACACCATGTATAAAAAATAAGATTGTTATAACACATACGTTATATTCCCGAGAAATAATATGATTAATTGATTTGGGAAATAAATATAAAGGGCCTACTCAATAAAAATTTATTTTTAAATTGTTTTTAAATAATCAATTAATACTTCCAAAAGATATTTTATGCTTTAAAAATATGCTTCTTTGAAAAAAAAATTATTTTTTTGTGAGAGAATAGTATAATAAATCTCCAAAAAATTGAAATTTTATTTTATAAAAATGATATCATTTTTGAAATCATTATTTAATATTTTTCTTCCATTGAATTTTTGGTATTTTTCTGAAAAAAATCGATTTTCCACAGAATGGTGAAAAAAATATTTTTATTTTATAGCATATTTTTGTTCAAGATATAAAAAAGCTTCATATTATTTTAAAATAACTTCAATAGAAAATAGGTTTTATTATATTATAAATAATTTATTTTTTCAATGGAATCATTTTTATTGTTTAATTTGGTTTATAAATAATTTTATAGTTAAAAATAAATTTTTTAAAAAAGATTTTTTCTTTGTGTTTGTATGATTAATTTTTCTTTAATGTTTATCTCTTCTGCAAACTGTATCTTATATAGTGTATTCCATATTTGGAATTTTGATTCTGAAACTTGGTAAATATTACCCTTTTATTTTTTAGTCATTATGAATATTAATCATATTAAATAATTATTACCATGATAAAGGTAAAATAGGTTAATTAAGGTAATTATTTTATTATAGAAACTGAAAAAACCATAAAACTTGAACTAATTTTATTTTTTAAGTATATTTTTTCCATATTCATCCAAAATTCAAATATATGTCCTTTTTTCCAAATGTCAAGGATTTTTACCTTTATAATATTTTATGTAAAGAAAAACTAAAAATTTCACTTTCTTGCTTTTAATATAAATAATATTTATTGACGTAGATAAAAAATATTTTTTATTTATAAATTTTCATTTTAAAGATAAATTATTTTTTATTAGTCAAGTTTATATCATTTTTTAGTGATGAAATAATATCCATAGATGTTTATGAAATGTTGACACCATATATATTAATTATATAGAAAAATAAAATAAATTATTTTAAAAATATAAATATTAGTTGAATTTGAGTTACTTTAGTATCACAAAAATTTTGGAGAAAATTATAACATTTTTTTGTAAACTGTTTATATTTTAATTTTATGTTTTTATTGATGCTTTTAAATTCAAATTATATAAATAGTTCCAAAATGTTGATTAATAGTATTTTATAATAAATAATGTATTATTAAATGATTTAAAATTCATAAAAATATTATATTCATCCAAGTGAATGTTTAATTACTGATAATATAAACCATGTTCCATTAATGTATTTTTTTTCTTTTATATTAACAATATTGACCACTATAGTGTAAAAACATTAATGTCGCATTAATTGTCAAAATTGTTTAACATAGGTAAAAAAATTATAAAAGTGAAAAATAACCTAAACTTATCCAATTATATTTTATGAAACTATTTATGTTAATAATAATCATATCTTTAAATATTATACTATTTTATCAATTTTAATTTGAAAATTATTTTATATTAATTTAATACTTTAAGAAATTATAATAGTGCTTCTTCCCTCTCTTATTAAAGGACACCTCCTATCGTATTTTCTTAACATATAAAAACATTTTATTATCTAAACCAACCCAAATACCTGTCTTACATACCTCCCCATATCATAGAGGAATTTTATTATCATAAAACTATCCTAGTAATGATTTTGGTGTAAACATTAAAAGGTTGTCTGAAGAATATATATAGTTCTTAATCAAACATTTTCATTTTTTTATTCTTCAATCTCAATAAATATTTTTTTAAATATGATGATAAAATAAAAAAAGAATATTTAATATAATCAGATGTTATTTTTCTAAAGGAATAACCTATATCAATCTCCTCATCCATCAATTGGGAAATGAAACAATTGTTCGTCTATAAGGAAGACTACCACCTCACAAACAGATGTAATTCATTTTCGATCACTGCCTCTCATAGATGGTTAAAATGATATATTAAATTTATATATATGATATTCATGAAATATATATAATTAATTAAATATAATATATCACATATTTTCTTACCCTTCCATTCATTGAAAAATGATAACATATTTCATGAGTTTGTGTGGATTACCACCTCTAAAATGTAATGTGATTTGTTTTTCACTGCATAATAGAGATGGTATATATAGGCATATTTAAAAAAAATAATTCATTATATGATTATCATTTTTGAGAGTTAAATTAATATTAACGTTATTTCCATAACGATTGTTGAAAAATGGAAACAATACTCATGCGTATGTAAGACATATGATCTCCATGATTGTAACGTAGTTAATTTTTCATAACCATATTTCATGCTTGGTTTTAAATGAATAATATATTTTTTTTAAAAATAATTAAATCATTATTATATTTTCCAAGATGTTGAAATATCAATCTCATTATCCATAGTCCACCTTCTAATGTCATTTTTTACTTATTTGTCGAATATCATCAAAACATCTGAAATGAACAAAAATGGTTAATTAATTGTTTGTAAATTGATAATAAATAAAATAAAATGGATAATACAATTTTAAAAATTTCATATTAAATTAAATAATTAACAAAAGTTAATTATTCAATAAGATAAAGAACATATATGATGAGTTAGACACGATGTAAGTGATTTTCATTTTTAAAAACTCATTTCACTACTAAAAATATGACTTTTATCAATGCTATAAATGGCCATTAATAGCACTAGAAAAATCACTATTAAAGCCAGTGAAGATAAAGGGGGGTACCCTTTATCAAATCTCCAAAAATCATTGATAAAGACCCCTTTTATCAGCACTTTTTTTAGCGCTGATAAAAATAAAAATAATAAAAAAATAAAATAAAAATAAAATAAAAAAATACTTCCAATATCGGGGGGGATTTTTACAGTGCGTGAGCCCCCATTAATTAGTGCTTTCCCACACCCTCTAGCACTTTCACGCACCGCCTACACCCTTTATCAGTGCTAGCCCTAAATCAGCCCTGCACGCACACGCCCCTACCTCCACCCGGATTTTATCTCGAGACCTCCCACCTGCGCACCTAAAGACTTTGCCACTCCCCTATATTGATTTGTTCTCTAATTCACGATATATATATTTATTTATATATATTTAGTTATATTTATTCGTATAGTAATATATATTTATATATATATATATAGTTATATTAATATATATATTTATAGTTATATTAATATATATATAGTTATATTAATATATATAAATATATATATATAGTTATATTAATATATAGTTATATAAATAATCATATATTGGTATTTTAAATAAAATGGATATTAGTTATTATTTAGATAATGCTAATATATTTTATTTGTAAATATGTTTAATTATTTATTTAAAAAAAATTAATTTTTTAGGCGTGAATATACAAAAAATATGTACATATAGTTATATATTTGATTATAAATAGAAGTGCGTTATAAAAAATGATAAAATTTCAGATAAATAATATCAATATGAATGTAATACCTTGGAATAAATTCATTCCCCACCAAAAAAAGCAAATAATACCCCCTTAAATGAGGCTGAAAATCCACAAAATGTTAAAAAATCGGGGTACCCCGACTAAAAACTGAGTATTGAAGGCCTTATGGGCCTATTTTACCTCAAAAATCACTTTACATGGTTTTCCCATAGACATAACGACGTAGATATCGTCGAAGGCTTCGATTTGATATGTGGTAGAGCTCAAACGGACACCCAGATCAAAAGTTATGGTCGTATGAAGTTTGAGTTGCGTTTTCAACATAGTTTGGATCTTTTTCTTTTTTTTTATTTTTTAGTCTTCAAATTGTTATTAAATGAATATTACTCCATAATAATTATAAAATTGTTAATTAAAAATATTTTTTAAATTTTTTTATAATCCATTTTCAATAAATAAATTATATATTAAGTATAATAAGTGTAAATGTATATTTATACTTATCTAAAATATATCTAAAAATTATATATTATATTTACATCAATATAAAAATATAGATATAATTATATATTAATATATTATTTTTAATTACATTTTTTTTTTAATTCGAACCCTTTATCATCGCTTTTCAAAAAAGCGCTGATAAAGGCCCCCCCTTTATCAACGCTACTAAAAAAAGCGCTGATAAAGAGGGCCCCTTTATCACCGCTAAAAAAGCACTGATAAAGGGTTGGGCCTTTATCAGCCCTAAAAAGGGCTTATAAAGGGGTACTTTTATCAGCACTTTTTTAGCGCTGATAAATATACACTTTATCAGCGCATTTTTTTTTGCGCTGATAAAGGGGTGGCGCTGGGCTTGCCCAGTTTTGTGGTAGTGTTTAATGCTTCCCATAAAATACTATTTTTTATTCCGTGTACATGATTTTTTAAATTTTTTAAATAAATATATTATATATCCCAAAATGGTTTCCAAAATTCATTTTTGACCATATTTTAATTTCTTTAAAAAAATTTAAAATGATTTTTTTAGGGTTTTCCATAAGTGGTACATCACTTTGAAAAACGTTTTTGAATTTTTTTAAATATTTATTTTCTATATATTTCTCTTATAAGTCAATATTATTAAAATTGTTTTACTTATGTATTTATATAGACATAAATTAATTTTAAAATATATTTTATGCAACTTTTAAAATTTTTTAAATGCATTAAAAGGGAATTTTTGACGTGTTTTATATTGAATAGCTTAACATTCTTTACAAATGAAAAAAATAATTTCCTATATTTTCAGATAAAACCACAAAGAATTTTCTAATAACCATATCCATTATTTAATATTTTTATACCTTTAAAATATTTCATTTTTTCTTCAAAGATAAAACTTATTTCCCTTTTTTGGGAATTTTAGTTATAAAAATTATTTTTTAAAAGGAACGATTATTTCTATATCAAAAAGTGTTTTCCATTTCAGTTAAGAAGGAATTTTCAAGGGTTTCTGATGAAAATGAGTAATAATAAAACTTCTTCTTCATTATATGGTACTTGAGTGCAATATATAAAAAATGGGTGAGCTCAATACCGCATGTACAATGAGTTGACCATATTATAGCTCATGAAGATGGGATATAGCTTATAAGACATGTGAACCCCATTATATCTCTTCAATTCATTGGGTAATGTTAATTTTTATTTGATGGAAATAAAGTTGGAGTTAAAAATTATGTATTCTCTTATGGATTTAACTAGGCTCTAGTTAATAGTGACACAGGCTTAAACCGGGTTATGAATATGATTCTCTAAGTCTCCTAAAACTGATATTTATTTTCATGGTAACTATTTTAAAGGAATTATTTGAGAAATAAATGTTTTTTTCATAAGGTTATTACATATTTAATATTATCAAATAATATTTAATAATGCTAAATTTTTTATGGAGTTTTTTCATTTTCACTCAAATAATGGATTTCCTTCTTTTATGTATCATACTATGACTTTTTTTCTCATCAAGATGCTTTTTAACAAATCACAGGGTATTATAATAACTAATGAAAAAGAATAAGTCAATTTGGAATTCATGAATTTTTTATATGAAAATAAGATGTTCTATATTTGAAAAGTTTTATATTTTAGGGAAAATCCATACTGAGTGTAAGTGTCAAATTTTTTATGTATGAGTTTATTATGTAAGAGTTATGACCTAATTCATTAAAACATTAAACATGAAAATATCCTTGAAATATAATAAAGTTAATTCTAGACTTAAAACTAAAAATAAATGATGTTTAAGTATTTCACATTATAGTATTTTTGATTATTTTATCACAAAGAGTCTAAAAACCTATGATTAGAAATTAATAGAGAATTCCCCTATATTTTTCTATAGAAACCCACCAAAACTAACACTCCTCTAACTCAAAAATCATTGCAAAATAAATTCCTCTATATCTCCCTCTCTAATTACTTCAATAGTTTTCCCCGATATCATAAGAAGCCCCTCCCAAGTTTCTAGAATCACCCACTCAAGGAAAGGGATTCTCTTCCTCTTCCTTTTATTCAAGTCTGTTCTTTTTTATTATGACTTTTGATTCCACCTGGTTCATATTGTAATGTTTCTTACACATTAATTTATTATCCTTATGATTACCAAGTAACTACAGACCCCATTTAACTCTCATTATACCATTCTGAGAACCTTTATACACACCTGTTATACTTCAAAAATTGCCCTACGATTTATTGTGTCAATCATTTGAGCTATGATTTCTGATCCCCAATTACACTCAATGGTATTTAGATAGTTATTACTATACTATATTGATTATATATTTACATGTATAAAACCCATGATTCTTAAGCAATGGACAAAAAGAGATTAAATATGATATTATGTTTCATAATTTATATGACACCAAAATGAAAGTACATGATATGAATGTGACGAGTGGGATCATAATTATATATACCTCCAATAGAATGTGTAATGTTCTTATCTCAATAGATAGCCTGTTTGGTGCATGAACTATTATCCTTAGTAGACAACCTTATGATTTCATGGTAGTTAACCATTTATTATTCTTACAGTGTCATTTTTTATATTTTATTTATTTTCATATAATTCCTTGATGTTATCATCTTATGTCATTCTTTTAAATTCATTATTTTGATTATCACCCTTTTATGCCATCGTGTTATGCCTCCTGAATCACATGTATTGTTTAACATAATACTATGCCCATATTATTTTCATAATTGGATTTATAGGTCACATTTTTCTTATGAACATCCATTTGTATTCCCAATTTTGTATTTGATGATTAATGGAATTTAAGGGCCCGTTATAAGGACATTTTTAAATAATGTTGTTTTATCATTGTTCCGTGTTATTGTTTTATGTATCTAGTTTCCCAAATACACTAGTCCACTCAATATTTTAGGATTATATTATGTGTATATTTATGTAATAAATATTGAAATAAAGTATATGAAAGATATGGGGTTTCATATTTTAATCTTAGCATGAGGTTATAAAGAGATTTGATAGAGAGAAGGAACACAGGTGACGGTAACAGGAGGATCATCAGTGGTAGTAGGAAGAGTAGTGATGGTAGTAGGAGTAGTAACATTAAGAGATGATGGAGTATATATGTCATCTTACAAATGGTTTAGGGATAGATCTCCCTACACAATTTGGACCTGATACCCCACCCCCTTAGTGACATTACTATTGTATTTTTTCTATGTGACATTTTATGAAATATATTAGCTGTAAATTTATAATGAATGTTTCTTTATTAATTAGCATTTTTTTCATATTCAATGTAATTGTAATTAAATTTTAAAAAATCATATAATATCATTTTAAAATTCAATTCATCTTCCATGACAAGTACTTATATACGTTTGACTAAGAATTCCATCACTAAAATTATTTGTGATGGAATCAATGTTCCTTCAAAAAAACATTTGACAAAATATTTATTAGGATTGAGAATCAAATCTTTCACCTAATGTATAATAGTGAGGGAAATTTTTATTTTCCACTGTAAATAATAGTATTTTCAACTCTATTATTCACAAAAAAATAATTTTCATGGAAACACATAACAAACAACCATTCGTAAAAATTTTATTTTCTTGTAATATATTACTAATAATGTTTTGATATTTATTGTGTATATTTGGGTCCTATTTTTTTAGATGTATTCTTTTATATAATGGTTGTGTGAGATGATAGAGGTAGTAAACATTGGTATTGTAGTGACCCTTCCTAAATCTTGTAATTACATATAGTCCATAGTTGTTTTTGATACACCAACAAATCACCATTTTTATGATTTTTTGATATATCCCTATTTGGTGAACCAAATAAAATCAACATGTCATTGAATTTACATTATAAAATTTGGGTTATTTGGTAGAGTGAATGGGTCTAACAAGGTTAGCTTCTTATTTCCAATATAGGAACACGATTGGTTTGAGGCATGGGAGAAAATAAACACCCAAATTCACACCCACCCCAGCATTATTTCATCTCATACCCTATAAAATTATAATTTTATAAAACATGTATTGTCATATATGAAATTTGTTTCATCTCATACGTGATATGAATTTTATTTTTCAAAATTTATTTCTTTGTCTATAAAATTTATCATGCATTATACATTATATAAATATTTTTTACAAAATATATTTCATTAAACATTAAATTTATCTCATTTTGTATTTTAAAAAAATATATTTCATAAAAAATATATCATTTTACATAAATTTCTATCAAATTTTAAAATATTTTTTTATTAAGGTTATACAATGGCATATTTAAAAATGTGGATAACACTTTTATCTATGTTATAAAGCCATTTTATCAGTTCTAAAAAATTAATAATTTTTTTAGTACATTTAAAAGACACTTATTTTCATCAATACTAAAAAAGTGAATATAAAATCCTTCTTAATCAATTTTAATAGTGTACTACTATATTTACATCACACAACAATAACCTAATAAAAAATATAAATTTTCATCAAATAAACAAACATTAAACTAAATTAATATTATAAAGTAATCTACACTACTCATATTTCAATGTAAAGAACTACACTGATATGTATAATTTATTATAGACATTACATTTTCTTAAAATAAATTAATATATAGTTTATCATGTGGTAGACTAGGTATCCCACTATTCCACTTTCCTTTAGACCACCTTCCAACCAAGTATGATCGCACAATAACTTTTCAAACCCAACAACCCAACATGGAAAAAAGAAGGGTGTACCTATAATAAAAAAAAAAATTATTTATTAATTCTATAATAAATTAATCACAATTATGATACAATAATGAATTAATAAATAATAAAATTAAAATTTTAAAAAGTAATTATAAATGATTATATATAAATATAAAAGGATAACATCATACATAAATTAAATAAATTTCAAAAGAATAAGAAATTCATGACAAGTTTTCACTATTTTTCAATATGTGACTCACTTTTAGTCAAGATAGACATAGCATATATCATATTGATGTGTGGTGGATTCCAATACATCACAAAGAAATCAATTATTGTATTCTTAATGTAGAAATAGTATTAGACTATGTTTGATTAGTTCTGACAATAAAATATCTATGGAAAGATAAAATTTTACTTTTATATTGAAAATAATTACATTTATTCGTAATAGTAATTTCATCTATCTGATTTATGTGAATTTGATTCTAAACATCATAAATATATAACGGATCATCTTCCTAAAATATAAATATAATTAAATAATTTTTTTGTTTTTACTATGTGATTATTTTTTCAACTAAAGATCACTTTTAAATGAAAATGAACACTTTCAATCATACTTTTTCCATAATTTGTTAGATTGATGCAATGTTAATTCATGTTATAAATCATTGGAACATTGAGAGGGGAGGGTTGAATCAGTGATCCTATTTTCTTTTACGAGTTTATCTCTTTTGAAATCAACCTATTGAATCGGTGATGGTTTATGACCGACTCAATATAATCTATCATCCCTCCCTCATATGAAAAAATAAATAAATATTAATGAAAAATATATTTACAGTGTTATGCTGCACATGCATACTCATTTTCATGTTGCTTAATACCAAAAACATGGATTTTCCCCAATAATATCAATATCTAACAACCTATAGTCCATTATGTCCACATCACTACATGATTCCATTTGAAGATACAATATCACTATAATAATGATCTAAATAAGAAATACCTCGGATAATGTCATGTTCAATTAATAGACGATTCTACATTTCTATAAGGGTACTCCATAGAGAAATTTAATAGCTGATGATGTGTGCCTAAAAATCTTGAAACATAAACCATATTAGTTGTGATCATTGTATTCTCACATTATCACATTGATATAAAGAGTATTAGGTCTCACTTCTTCCACAAAAACATATCTTCCCCAAACACACATTACTCTGTTCATATCCTCCCTCTTTTAAATTTCTTCTGAAGTTTCCTTATCCCATTTAATAACATATTATTTGATCCCACTAAATATAATAGGATATAGTCAGTAATTAAGTTTTAATTATTAATTATGTTCATGATAAAGAAAAACATCCCATAACTTCTCATGATCTTCTCTATAACATATATCCTAGAAATCAAACCATAACAACATTATTTCTCAATAATCTCCCCTTACAAAATTAATAAAATATATATTTAATTCACTTAAATATTTTTTATAATCTTCAATGAATCATGCTACGATAATGGACTGAATCTTGATCCAATTATTATGGATGAATTAAATAATCATTCAAGCATCGTCATAGCCGATTATCCCAATTTTTATATTTCACAAAGAACCATGTCCATGACCATAGTATGGTGAAGAATCTATTCCCATTTTCCACAAAAAACTAAAAATTATCATGTCATCATCTGTCATTGATTATTTGTTTAATAAAACTCACCCATCATACCATGATCACCAATATGACCATTTTCTCTTTTCCCTTATTACATATGATGGAATCATGACCAAAACACCCACCTTTACAAATGTGACTAGTTGTGTTGGGCTTAAGAAACTCAAGATATAAATGGTGGATTTTTTCTCAAACTATTCTCACCATTATCACTATGTTGGGCTGAACTATATTGAAAAATTATCTGCAAATTTATCATGGGGACCACCATAGTGAGTTCCCTTCCTATTTACCCATTTTGGATTTTTCTTCTTAACACACCCTTTACTACGGATATGGACTTCTTGACGATCATTATATATCTTCACCACAACAAATAACTATGTTATGGCCTTGACCATATTGGGAAACATAAATACATATTTCTTTATTATATGTCATGGTCCACCTCAAACATTTATAAGATGGTTTTTTTCATACTAAATACCTTATTGTCCAAAAATATAACCTAAGTCTTTTGGTATCCTAATAATTACCCCATTTAGATTTTTTTTGAAAATAGATTCCATCGTGATTATAATTGATACTCTCTTTTATTGAAGATTAAATTCAAAGGTCATTGAATGGGAATTCTGATCATTTCATTTCAAAAACATCTTCTCCTTCCTTCTTTCACCTCAAGGTGACTTTTGATGTCACATAGTTCCTTAGAAAAAAGCCTTTGATCGATCCACTCAAAGTCTACATGGGAAAACCTAGAGTATATACTAACACATATATAATCTTTGTATTCTAATATATCTATAATAACTAATTAGGTGATAAAATTGTCAAATAGGTTTTTTTTCTTATAATATTAATAATATAAATAAATTAACATGAATATCCTAGGAAAATCTCAAAAAACTATCAAAATAGTTTAAGTATATGAAATATAGATCCCCTTTTTCTCACCGTAGATCAACTAACACTCCCTGTTGATAAATATATTAAAAATATTTGTAAAAATATACTGAAAATCAATTTATCATACCTTATTTCAAAAATTTACCATGTTTTCTATAAATAATATATTTTGGATAATTCTTCTCAAAAGAGACCCCCCTCAAGGGATGCACTCTTATCTTCTTTATTTTTAAGAGGTACTCCAAGAAAAAAAATCATCCTCTTTATTGTCAAAAGGTGAAAAACTCAAAATTATCCTTAATATTCGTTCATGTGTTCCCATGATATACAAAACATTAAAGTAAAAAGAAGTTACCTCTTATGCCTTATGAGGTAACACTTGTGTTTAATGATTCCACATAACCTAGATATTTCATTCCATCTAATATCTACATCATTCGTATACGAAGTAGTTTTTTTCACCAATGGTTTCAATATTTATTCATTTACCTTTATTTTAAGTTACATGATTATTGTTTCTTCTTGGGAATAACAATATCCATGAAATTCATTGAAACATTAAATCATGATCACACCTTTCATAAACCAAATGTTTTTTATGTCATCTCTTATATAATATTTATCATGATCTTTGACCGCTTCATTACAATCAACCTTCTTTCATTCAGTTCTCATCCTATAGTACACACCAAAACACTTCATTTGTTCATGCCACTTCCATGGTAAATACATACTAAACCAACATTAATAGGCTTTGCTTTTTCACCTCCAATAACACCAATAATATCCCTTGAATTTTGATTTTCCTGACTGATCCTAGACATGTTTGTAAAAGTGTTATTTTTTTCAAGATTGATCCTTCTTCTTCATGGGGGATTGTGATTTTCATATAGATTAAACAAATTATAGTGTTGTGGTTTTATTTTCAATCTTATTTCTATAAATCTTCTTAGATTCACTTGAAACATATTCACCCATTTAAATAATAATTTTGTTTTTGAGATAAAATGCTATAGGATTTTCTCAATCTTTTTATCCTCTATCTTGAAATGTATGAGAAGATTCTCCTCAAATATAATTTGATTTTATAAAAAGCTATATTTCATAATTCTTCTTTGCATAAACTGTAACACAAATGAATTGTGTCTTTAATAAATCATCTCCTATTGAATTCAACATCTATTTGATAATACATATCATATTTTCATGTTTATTAATATTCGACCAGTTTCTTTTAATTTTATAAACATAGTATTATTACTTATTGATTAGTTATTCCAATTCATCATCAATAATAACTTTATCTTCTTTAACAAATTCTTTCATTTGATAATCCATTATCATGCTATATTTATAAATCATTCTACTATAATTGTTGAGTTTCCAAACAAACGAAAGATTGTATTGAAAAATACCTTTTAATTCTCATTCAAGTTTTGTTATATCATCTACATCATCATCAATATATGAGGAATGAAATAATTTCATCACTTAATAAACAATAGTGACTTTGTTATCAAAATATGTAGATGTTTATTAATCCATTCTCAATAAATTTCTTCTTTTAGATATGGATATCTTCTTATTATTATGTTTTTCTTCCTTAATAAAATTTCTTCTTCCACATGTGATTTTGATTCATCAAACTACTTATTTGGGAAAAAATTTGTAATATTACCAATATTATTATAATAAAAATATGTATGATTTTTTTTAAATTTCCCTTCTATTTTCACTTCAAGAATCACTTTGACAAAAGATCAATAATTTGGTTGAGAACATGATCCTATAAATCACCAAATCATAGTTTTCCACTCTCTTGACCACTTCTTTATCTCATGGAACAAAAGGATATATCAATATTCTCTTGTATTTTGAAATTTGGTGCCTTCCTAATTTCATATTTAATAATAACATTGTGTAGTTCAACTGATAAAAGGTCTTCTCAAATTCCAATATTGATAACTTATGATCAAATTAATCTGTAATGTATTTCATAAAGATATTTATATGTTATAATTCTTCAAATTTCCAACCACATATATGAATAGTGTTGACTATTTTATTTACCAATGTGAAATAAATGTCAATATCTTCATCATAATACTTCTTAATATTTCCAAATAGCTCCTCAAAACGTATAGTTTTGATTCCTTCACTTGATTATTTCCTTTATTGATGATTTCAAATTCATCACATGTCCCTTTTAAGTTATAAGAGAAATTATATTGGTTTAAACCATATCTCGTAAAGAAAACAAAATATAATTTTGTACCTTTCTATCCATCATTAATGTAAATTTATTGGCATCATTTATAAGATATTGTTTAGGATTGGATTGAAATCACACTATAACAGTATCTCTAACCTCAAGTACAAGTGGAAAGTGTAATGGAAGAATCTTATATATCCAAATATAATATCATGTCCCTTAAAAGGTAACAAATCATTGGTTGTTCAATGAATTTTAATTCTTCATACTCTCTGGATCATTGGAGGTATCCTCCTTTGATAAAACTTATTAGGATCTGATTAGATCACTAAGAGAGGGATAGGTGAATTAGTGATCTTAGTTTTATTTTTTGAGTTTATCCCATTTGAACTAAACCGCTTGAACCATTGAAGTTTCTTGATCCAATAAATATAATAGCCCAACATTACCACATATTGGTAAATAAGGATAGATGAAATCATATTATATTTATAATGTTTATCTACCCATGATTAAACCTTTCAATGTTGGACATTCCCCTAAATATGGATTCTATACTATATCATAATAATCATTCAAAACATATTCCACAATACCCCCACCACTTCTAGATTACATTAGAAGATAAAAATTTACTATAAAAAATATTTAAATGAGAAATATATCAGATGATATCCTCCTCCATGAATAGATGGATCCGTGGGTCTGTACATGTACTCATTCATAATGATCATTAACAACTTATGATGTGTTATTATTGGTCATAAAGGTTCTCCTATATTCTTTATGATCATGGTATTATAACCTTATCTCCTTGATATAGAGAGTATCATAACTCACTTTTTTCCTCATGAAGACTATCTAGCTCATGCACATAGTACTTTTGAATATCCCCTCTATTTTCAATTTATTTTAGTGTTCCCTTATACTTTTTCTCCACCTATTAGTTGATCCACCACAATATATTAGTAGAATCAAAGTATTTAAATTTCAAAATTTAATCATATTTATGGGTTAGTAAAACTATCCATAAATTCTCTCAAACTTCTCTATGATATCCCTAATAACAATCAAACTGTTATTTCTTCGGGGCTTGATAATTTTTTTATTGTGTCAATTAAGTCTATTTTTAATTCACATAAATAAACACTATAAATTTTTTTGAATCATTGTCAAATCATGGAAAAAAAATTGAATCCAATGATTATTGAAGCCTTCAATAAATGGTCAATCATCATCAGAGTTAATAAATTTTTACATGTCACCTACCAATATCCCCTTCCCCAAAACATGGGGAAGAATACATTTCTATTTTCTCCACAAGATTTTGAACACTACATCTTGATCCTCTCTTGTTTCTAATTTTTCATAGGCACTTCTTTTTCATTCCAAGATGTCCACTATGGAAATTATTTCCTTCCTATTGTTACACAAGAAGACATCTCGACCACCAAACACACCTTTATGGTGTGGGACTAGCCATGTTAGTATTAAAAAACTCATTACTTCAATGAAATCTTCTTCCTTGAACCACGATCACCATTATGCCCATATTGGGATGAACTGAGTTGTAAATCAATCTAGATATTCATCGTAGGGACAACTATGTTGTTGTCCCTTCCCTTTTTCCCATGTTGGGAATTTTATTTTTATCATTATCTTTACTATGGGTCTATCCTACACTAGGATTATATTTCATCTTTATAATTCCCATTTACTCTGGAATGGTCTTACCGATATAGGGAAACATCAACCCATCATTCATTATGCAACAGAATGTTCATCTTCAATCTTTTATAATTCTTCTAATTCAAATTTCAAGCCTTATTGTGATAAAATAAAACTTAATACTTTGGGGAAAACCATTCAAAAATATAAAAAATGAATTATCATTATTTTTAATCATGTATTTAGTATGTAGCAGAATTTTTGATTCATTTGTAGTATGTGAAACATTTTTTGAACTAAAATTTATATTTTAATTGAAAAAATATACATTGAGTCATATTGGCCACACTATGTGTTTTAATGATGTTTGGTTGATTCCTTCACATCAAAAATTAATCACACATATATTTATTATATCATTAAGATAAGCCATGTTCATTTCTCCATTTTGATTATTTTTCATGTTAGGAGAAAATTATTGATTTTAAACCTAAAAAAACACATTGACTTATAAAGGATTCATTGTATTTCATATTGAGATGTTCTTTATTACTACACAAAAAAATTATTCATGGATAATAATCCAAAATTATTAAGAAAATCACGGTTCATTTTCTCAATTTGTACAATGTGATGTTAGTTTTGTACAAAAATATCACTTTTAAATAAAAATACATACTTTGATTTATACCATCCATACTGTGTATAGAATTGATGTGAGATTTATTTGTAAATTTTATAAATATTTCATGAATTAGTTTAATAAAGTATCAAGAAAATAGGAGTTTTTTTTCTTGGTTTTAACTACTTAATGTGTGTTGTGAGCTAAAGTGTTACTTTTATACTAAAATACAAAAAACATTGAGTTATACCGTCCGTACCACAATCTAAATTTATGTGTGATTGATTCATACAAGTTAAAAATTAATCTATATTTATAGTCCAAAATTATCATGATAATCACAGTGTGTTTCCTCAATTTTGACTATATCAAATAAATTTTGAACAAAAATGTCACTTTTAACTTAAAACATTTACATTCAATTGTACTGGACACACCATATTTATAATTGAAATTTCATTAATTTCTTAATATCCAACAATAATCAATGATTATTAACCTAAATTATCAATTAAATCAAGTAATATTTTCTCAGTTGTGGGTGTGTGGTGATTTTGTTGAACCAAAAGTTAATTTTAAGTGAAAACATGCACTTTGAGTCATATCATCCACATAATGTGTCAGATAGATGTGAATTCTATTACAAAATCTCAAAAATTAATTGAGGATCATTTTAATAAATTAAAAATATATATGAGTATGTTTAATTGGGTGTGAATATGTGACGTCTCTTGTGATGTAAAATGTTTATTTTATATTGAAAACAAAAACATTGAGTCATACCAACCGCACAGTGTTTCAAATTGATCGAAATTTGATTCTTGAATGTTAAACACAAATCATGGATAATTATACTAATGGATCAAGATAATCAAACTATGTATGCTCATTTTTGACCATATGATCTCCATTTTGAACTAAAAAGTCACATTTAAATGAAAACATAATCTTTTAGTAGTATCGGAAACACCCTGTGTCAGAGTAAAATGTGGTTATTTTTTAAAACAAATTATAGATTATATATCTAAATTATGAAGCTAATCGGAAAAAAAATTATGCTGTGAGTATGTGAAATTTGTTTTGAACTAAAACTCAGCTCTCAAATTCAAACACAAAATTTGAATCATAGCAGCCACACTATAGTTTGGATTGACATGCTGTAAATTATTACACATAAAAAATGAATCCCTAATGTTTATATTAAGTATCAAGAAAATTGTTTCTCATTTTAGATTATGTAAAGTTCATTTTGAAAAAAATGTCAATTTTAAATCAAAACACAAAATTTCAGTCAAAATTGATCACCTAGTGCATCAGATTGACTTGTAGTTGACTCATACACATCATAAATGAATCAATGATATTATTCATGAATTACCAATAAAATGGATTTTGGTTTATTCAGATTAGAGTGTGTGATGTGTGTTTTGGGATAAAAGTGTACTTTGAGTTGAATTACTAGCCACAAACATCTTTTATTAATCATGAACGGTGATTGAAAAAATATATAAAATTACTAAAAAGTAAGTAAGAGGATATTTATACATGTTATATATTTATACAAAAATAACATACTATAGTAAAATATAAAACTATTTGTGAAACAAAATTTTTTCATAACATACTATTATTAAATGGGATTTAACCCAAAAGGGAATTCATTCTTTCAATAATAAATATAAACCAATAAAACTAATAAAAAACATATTTATACAGAGAACATTATAAAGTAAAAAATTTCACTATATTTTTTGATTTATTCATCAATGTTTTATTTTTCTATAATAATTTTTGTCCTATGAGAAGAAAACTTGGACTGCGTACAGAGTCAATGGTTCTTCTTGAATGATACAATCATTTTTCATAAAAATAAAACTTCATGTCATCTTTATTATTTTGGAATTAATCGATTTTTTCTCCACTCATATATCATTGAATCTATCAGGAATATGAGGATTTCAAAAACTATCTATATTAAATTTATTGAGAATAAAAATAATGATATTGGAGTTAAGAATAATAATAAAATTTTTGGAATTGATAGGTTTTACAAGAATTTTGATTCTTAATGGGAAATGATATTATCCTTTAAGCTGTAATTTGATTGTAATATATTTCTCCAATGATATAATTTAAAATGATAATAAAATTATCTAAATAATTATTCGATAATCCAACTATTCTTGATATATGTGAAATAAAAAAGTTACAAACATGATATGAAATCATATCATCATGCTTTTTACTAATATCTTGACTGCATGTAACTAAAAACTCATTTATAAGAAAATATAATTCGACATTTAAATATATAAACTATCAAGAATCCATGTAGTATTAAGAAAATATAGCTAAAAATGATTAATAAATATTTAAAATGAAATTATTATTATATTAGGAAGTACCTCTTCACATATTCTTATTTATTAATGGAATATGATATATTTCATAAATTTTAAATTTTAACAGTTGGTTGTAGGTAATTTTGGATAATTAGTATTAATTTTTTTAATTTTATTGAACTACTTATCACATTATGATAATTATTTTTTCTCACAAAGTATGTGATGATGTCCTAAGAGGAGTTGTTTCACTAATAGGTTATAGTAGTTCCATGTTATTGTGATTACCCAAAAGTTTCATTATAGTAAACTTGACCTTATGTTATATATCCTTATGAAATAATTTTATGGTCACCAATGATATAGGTTATCAGGAGTGGAGACTCATAAGAAATTCAGATGTGTTCTCATGGTGTACTCCCATGTTAATTTCCAGTGTAGGGAATTATGAGAAAGAGAAATTCCACAATGAAATCCATATTTATATGTATAACTAGATGTCCAATACTAAGTGAATTTTTAATGTCGCTTATAGATCATGATTATCATTAATGTATTTTATGAGTCATTTAATTTGATGTATTTATTAAAACTATTACGATATGTGTTCGTGGAAAACTATGATACATTGGATATTGCACGAGAAATATTTCATTAATGAATTATGTGAGAAAGGATTTATCCCTTATGTTATTAAATTGATGTTGATATTTTATTCACTTTGATGAAATATTTATAGACCAAATAAATCCATAGGCATTTTCTTCGGTAGGAAAGTTCAATTACTGAAAAGTTAAAGAAAGATATATCGAACACATTGGTCGATGATACTAACATGAAAACTAGTTGATTAGAGTTATTGATATAATGATATTTTATTACACACTATGCATCCATATATTGTTTTTTGTTATTGTGATTTTAAATTCTTTCTCTATGGTTTATTTTTAATGTTTTTAGATGTTATCCCTAGACTTTTAGTTGCTCGACCTAATTCCACTTATAAAGTGGACTAGAGGGTGACACACTATGTGTATCCAAAACATTCATAAATAATAATATTATTTATAATAAAAATTTAAATAATTATTATTCATTCAATTTTTTTTATATTTCTTTATTTTCACAAGATAACTTATATTTTGTTACTAGTTATTTAAGGTAATAATTTGTGAGTAGAATATTTAAAAAATAATTATTTTCTATTTAGTTAACATACTATTAAAATATTTTTATCGAATAATATTGTGATATTTATTTATTAAATAGGTATTAAATATTCAAGTTATGATAAATATTATGGATTATTGGAAAACCGAGTGTAATGGTCCAGTGATAAATAATAAATATTTAAATTTATTTTAATAAATAATATTTCATTTCATTCACAGTCTTTTCCTTTGGCAATAAATAATAATAAAATTATTATTATTATTATAGACATGGGGTTATATAGGAATTAAGAAAAATAATAAGGTCTCATGTGAAATAATTCTTTTCTAACCATATAAATATATAAACCAAATTATATTATTTTCCTCGGGTTTCAAATTAATTTTTTTTACAAAGACAACTAGATATAAATTCTCTCAGAACCCTAGATAGAACCCTCTCTTTGAACACTTTTAATAATGGATACTGAGCCACCTACAACACCACTATCAATTATAAAAATATCAAAGATAGACCTTCCTTGAATAGATTATCTAGTTGATCAAAGGAAAAAAACATAATCATTATTATCTACTATGCCATCACCCGATGATTCATGTAGTGATGTTAGGATGTTCAAGGAACACATGTGGATCACTTCTAGATAAAATCTAATCTTGATTCCAACCATTATAAAATGGTGTAATTTAGAGACATTTTCAGATCCACAAATGATTAAATAATTCATCATAATGTAATTCTTTAATTGTTTAAATTTATAATAAATATTATATGTTGATCATATGTCTTGGTTCCAGTGTTCCATTTTTAATTATTATTTGATTCATCTCCATTCATAATGAAGTTTAATCCATATAAATATATTATTAATCATGGATTAAATAATAAATCCATGTTGGTCATGCCCCATCTGGTGAATGCAACACTCAGTTTAAATGAAATGTGACAAGATATTAAAATATTATTCATTAAACATTGCCATTATAACCGAGTCATTATATTGGTGGGAATAAATATTAAAAACTAAATTATGAAAAAAATTGTTTTACACCTATATAAAATAAATTCAAGGGCTATATATTTACTATAAATAATATAATAACCATTTGAAAGAGAAATAAATGTTTTTTTTAAAAACTGTATTTTTTGGAAGGCATATTAATCATGCATTGTTCACATAATTTAGAATTTTTTTCCCCAATTGAAAAAAATATATTTGAAAAAATATATTTTATTTTTTAGTTCAATTTTTCAAAATTATATTAGGGATAATATTTGGGATTTTTTTAAAAATTCCCATTTTTTTATGACTAGTGAAAAATACAAAATTTTAATTGAAAACATCCCATTAATATGAATTATTATAAATTTAAATTATATTATTGATTTTTTTAAGGAAACATTGTTTAATTATATATCTATTAAGCTAATTTTTTTATTACAATCTTTTTAATAATAAATTTTTATATAAAAACTATGTAAACTTTTGAACATTCTCTCATTGAAACTCCACTTTCTCATCCCGTCTATGGGATTAATTTTAAATTACATTTTTTCACATAAGTTAATGGAATAGTAATATATTAATATATCATTTTTAATAAGATTAATTTTTATTATCTAATATTTTCAAGTTAATTTTTGAAAAAAAATGAAAAATGGAAATAGTAAAAAATAATTTCTTAGGTTAAGGTAAAAATGAATTTACCAAGATTTAACTAAATATTTAAATGTAAAAAAACAAAAAACATTTCTAAAATATATTTTATAGATTTTTTAGACATTATCATGTATAATTATAAATAATACTCAATTTTCTACCTTTTTGGTATGGAAAAAACATGGGTATACCATTTTAAAAGAATTACAAGTGTTCAACTCACATCACCTATAAAAGGCCACCCATCTCTCATATTCTCCACACATTAAATCAATTTTGGTTCAAAAAATACCTAACCAAATAACTTTTAAGATTCAATAAAAACATCCAATAATCGTTTTTTTTCATAAATTTATTCTAGGAATACTTTAATTATAATCCTAAAGTCATGTTTGAGGAAGATGTGAAATTCCTAACTATGAGTTTTTATTTTATTACATACTTCTCCTTCGTAAATTATAATAAAACCATATTATATAATAAAATAATTATATTACATATACTTATGTGTATTTTGTTAATTTAATGACCTAAAACCATCTCTACTTCCATCAAATGGGATACGAAACCATCATTCGTGTGTACGACGGACTACCACCTCGTGAACCGATGTCATTCGCCTTTCAATTACCATATATCACAATTTGGTATGGTGGTGGATATAAAGTATATAAATTATATTTATAAAATAATTATACCTATATATTAATTATATCCTAAATACCTTTTTACCTTCTATTCACTAGGGGAGATGATAACATCTCTTGTGTGTATGACGGACCACCGCCTCGCGAAGTGATGTGTTTCTTTTATCAATACCGCTTTAAATGGATGTCAATAAATATAAAATAAATTAATTTATGTTATATAAATGACTTAAATATTTTATTCATGAAATATTTATCATTATAAAATGGTAATTTATCAATTTATTTTTACGTTGGAAAATGGAAAGTTGTTCTTGTATATGTAGACTACTGCCTTCATAAAGATATGTGGCTCTTGTTTTTTTAATTCACCAAATTGTTGATATATTTTTATATATTTAAAGAAATAATATTTTTCTAATTATATTTTTATCATTATTTAAATATAAAAAATTTCAAACCTTCTTTCCATAATGATAATTGAAAATGTAAACGTTACTCATGTGTATATACCACCTACCATCTTGATGATTGTAACATAGATCATTTTTCATAAACAGATTATGTTTTTTCTCTTAAAGGTATAATTGATGTATAAATAAGATAATTATTTAATTATTATTATTTTTACAATTTTTAAATAATGGAAAATTTGACTATAGTCAACATACAAAATTCATTTTTGACACAGAGTCCAAATATCATCGAAACATCTGACATAAATTTAATTATTTAATAAATAATATATCGCATGGTGGTAACATAAATAAAAGGAACAATAAACTTTATAATGTTTATTAAAAAATTATGTAATTAATATAGATTTATTGTTCAGGAATATAAATAACATACATGATTGTTCACACTTAAGGTATGGGTTTCTCGCCTCGCTATTACATCAATGAGACATAGGCCATATTCACAATTTATTTATTTTATTTAATGTATATACTCCCATTTTTTATTTTGTATCATGAATTTATTTATCTCCATGGTATTTAAGGTTTTATTTAAATTTATTTCTTGCATGATTCCTATGATCAAAAAAGTTACCAAAGTGGTAAGTGTTTACTTCACAATTTTATCATTATTCAAGATTGTTTTTGTTTTACTGTACCTGGGGGGAATAATTTGATATTTCTATCTTAAAATTAATATATTTCTTATAATATATTTATGCATGAAATTAATCTGGTTATAGTTCCATTTTTCATATTTTTTATAATTAAATTTATTATGAAATTGTTTTTTAAGAAAAATATGACTTTATTCCTCTCTTCGGTCAAAAATCCATTTTTCTCCAAAAAAAATGTTTTTTAAAAATTATTTCCATCATTTTTTCAAGATTTTACATATTATTTGATAAATATTTTTTTATCCATTTTTAATTTTTAACATATTTTTTGAAAGGAATATTTGTGTGATTTTCAAAACAAGGACCATTTCGCTTTTACCAAAAATGTAAAAGGAGTAATTTTTTTAAACTTGTATGAAATGAATAGAATTATATTCCATAATGAACGCTTGATGTTTTAAATATTATTTTGAAAATTTTAAAAAATCAATGCTAATTATTTTTAAAAAAAAAATTTATCTTTTTGTCTTAAAATGTGATTTTCAAAGTGGAATGTTTATTTTCCACAAAATTATTTTTAATGACATTTTTATGAAATTTATATTCATCGTTGATAAAAATAATTTATTTTAGTTTTGAGCTAATGGGGATATGTTGTATTTAAATAAAACTTATTATTTATATGGATGGTTTATGATCATTTTCATTGTGTATTTTCAATTTTATTAACATTCACAATTTTACTATGGATGGTTAATGATTATGATTATTGATTTGAGTAAGTATTGAAAAAAATCATTCTAGTTTTTTCAATAATAATATTTATCTTGACCGTGTTTCCCCTATTTCATATAATAAATTAAGTCGACTTAGTAAGTGATAGGAAGTGCCCACTATATCCCCTTTATGCATTGGCATGTCAATTGAGATAAACAAGATTAGGTTTTGGATGAGGCCTTACCAATTTTTGTAGATGTCTTAGAACAAGGCCATAATTATATGAGATATCTAGGAATAAGGACTCGATTGTCTGTTTTTGATATTCACCATTATATATTATATAAAAATGAACTCATTTATTGATATTCAATGTTATTATTAGATTAGTTCGAATATCCCTAGTTATGTTATTTTCTCATGTTATTATTAATATAGAGTTATTTAAACATAATTTATTCCTTCCATATTATTCTCCATTAATTGATTGAATTGAATTTTTTTCATTAATTTAACTTTCCATAATTATTATGAAAAAAAATTTCATATAATTATTATTACTCTCTCCCTTAATGTGAATCTTATCACACCCTTATTTTATGTCATTTCCTCATTACCTTGAGAATAATTATTGTAATTAGTACACAGATTCCAAATGTATTCCATTTTTATTCAATGTATTTTATATCCTTATGTAAAATGGGTATCATAAATGTATTTTGTTCCCCAATACTTCTAAACTTATCAGTCCATTGGGACTGTATTTCTTGTTTCTATGCCAGTGTAATTAAGTAAGACACTGACATTGGGATACTATGGTCGGAGTGGCTATAATTGGTTTTAGAAGAATATTAGTAGAAATCTTGGGATGTATATTTAGGAAAGAATATATTAGGGAATAAGACATTGTGATAGACATTGAGGATAATTATAGAATAACATCATAATGTTTTTAAGATAGAGAGATTGTGATGTTACTCCAAGTAACTACATACCTTTTAAGATACTACTGTTACACATTGTTCTATGAAAGATATACTCAGGGGTAATGACTCTGAAAAAGGAACATTGGGCTTGCCTTAATTATTACATAGTTCCAGAAAACAGGCCTTACTACACACCTAGTCAAACAATCATAGGGGTTATTCTTGTGTTAATTAAAAGCTTCTTTAAAATCCATTATGATTGATTTGAAAATATTTTTCAAATATAAAAAAAATTCTCAAATAAATCAAGATTATAATTATGCGATTAGCTATACATAATTTTTTCAATTTATGTTAATAATTTCCCTAGTTTTGGGATTATACATTATGTCTCATAGTGTTATAATCTAATATAGTGAATGAAATCATTTAAAAATGGGGCCTTGTTGATGATATGAGAAACCCATCAATGCATTAAATATGAATAGTAATAATAAAGGGTTATTTTCTGGGATTAAGACAATATTTCAAAGGGAACTATTCTGCAAAATATTCAAATAATATGAGGATATAGTATCATGTTCTTACAAGACATGTGTTTTATTATATAAGTATTATGGATTCGAATGGAAGAAAGAGAATTTGATAAAGATAAAGAAAATGAAAGTTAAATTGCTCAAGGGATAGAAGGGAAAAAATTCATTGTTCAATGCTTCAACTGTTCGTAGATGGGGCACTACACAAACTAATTTCCAATGCATCGAAGGAATATACCTCAAAAGAAGCTAATGGATCATGGTCTTGTGTATTCTATTACCATATATGAAGTTTAATTATTAATGTGATTATATTTGGATTCAATAATTATGTCATTTGAGTATTTTTTTCAATGATATTTCAATTATAATAATTATGAAACGAATAAGGATTTTACTATAGTAATTTTCATGAAGTATTTAAAAGCGTATGTTGAATGATACCAATGAACAGTACACATGACATTGTGGTGAGTTGAAATTGTTAGAAAACAAATTATTGAGTGAAATATAACAATCAAAATTTTCATGATATTGACATAATGATTGGGTATAAATAGATGATTGAAATTGATAAATTAAATTTGATAGTACTGGCAGACGTGGAACTTATTAATGATTTATTGAAAATGGATTCTGATATCATTAATGAAGTTTAAAACATTTTTTATTTAAATAATATATCCAATAATCTATTTTTTATTTAAGGAATTATTCATGTTTTTAATTTGGTTTTATGGTAATTCATGTTGTTACCATGTTTTAATAGAATACATGATAAATGTATTCACATGTTTGGTATGTGATGATTATGAACTAATTCATGCTTATTGGGGGATTGAGGATAATATAGTTTTGGAAATATAGTGACCTTATTTCTAATGTTTTGGATAGTAATATTTTTCTATGGTTATAAGCTTAACCATTTGTAAAAAAAATTAATTTGAACTTTGGATGAGGGTTTGGAGATTATTTTGTTACTTAAAAATATAAATATTTAATAATATTATATAACATATGCTAACCATTTTGTTATAATTATAACTACCGATCGAAGGAATGACTTATCATTCTATTATGAATCTTTTAATCTATTAGTCCTTTAGTAAAAAAATCACATTCATTTCATAGAGTAATATACGAAGTGCACATTGATCGAGGGACAACCAAAGGATGAGGTTGTTCCTATGAAATGGAATGAAATTAAGTAAGTGTATATTCTCATGAAAATTCATTAGCTTTTGGGAAAGGATATTAAAATAAAATTTTATTCTATTACAATGATTTTTCATGATATTAATGACCTTTTTTCACACCTATTTGATTTATTGTTTTTTGGTTATTTATTTTCACAAGATCGTTCACTTTCTTATGATCAATAATATATGTCACTCTCCTTCATTATTTGGAAATTATGCTTTTCTTCCATATAAAAATCATCACATCCCATCTATGTTCTCATATTTGGAAACTTAGTATATTTTATTCCAAGTAACCATAATAGATAAATTTATCTATTATATAGAATATGTTTTATTTTTTTTATGATGTGGGTTTAATATAAATTAATTTCTAAATTTCAAACCCTTGATAATAGAAATCAAGATTAAATTCCACATACATAATTTATTTAAGGGGGAATAATGTAACAACATGAGATTTTAAAATAAGAATACCATGTTTGATAGTATTTTTTAAACACAACATGGGAGATTATATAAAAATTTAACACCCAGATAATTTACGATAAATTTCTATTTAAATAAATTTTTTCAATTTGATAGTTTTTTATGCCTCCAACGTCGATTTTAAATGAAATAGGACACACTATTATAATATAATTCATTAAGAATGAAAATTATAACTGAGCCATTAAGTTATTTGATATTAATATTAATATATAAATTATGACAATTTTATATTTTACACATGTTTAGATTAAATTAAATTAATATCTATTGATTATAAATAAAACAAGAACAATTCGAAATAAAAAGAAATGTATTTTTAGAACTGTATTTTCTAATATGTAGATTAGTCATGCATTGTGCTCGTAATTTAAAATTATTTTTTACCAATAATGTAAAGACCAATAAAATTCAAGGGAAATTTTTTCTTAATTTTCTTTGGGATTTTACAAGAACGCAGTTTCTGACGACACTTGATTCCGAGGCCCGGTGTGCCCAGAATCAATTTCTGAATTTCAGCTCGGGTACGTTCAGCGAACGAACGAGCAAGTTTTCCTAACTTTTGAACCGGTGCTCAGAATTGAAATCTGAGGGCACCGATGAAACCGCAACGTCGGTAATTGCATAAGAGGAGCCTTTCTGGAGTTATGTTTTCTCAGGAGGAGTTGTTTAAAAAAAGTGATGGGTAAGAATATAATTGTTTTACAATTATATTTTCATTTCTTGTTATGTGGATTAAGTGTTGTGTCACAACACTTTATCCCTCTCTTATGTAGTTATAACCTATGTAAGGGAGTTAGGGGTGGGACCCACTTGTAGTTAACTACCTATGAGAGGATTAAAGGTGAGGTGGGGCCCAGACGAACCCCACCCCTTCACATTCCTTAACCCTCCTCTAACTCCCCCATTAAGTGGGTGATCTCTCATCTTCCATAACTCACTCCAACCCCCCTTGTGACACATCCTCTCATTAATGATGCCAACTCTACATCATTTAATTTTGAGAAGCTCAAGATTAATTAAGTTAAGTTAATTCAACATTTTGAAATGTTTTAAAAATGCATGAGATGGGTAATAAAATAAGAAGAGTACTATTTTATTAGGGGTTGGATGGTTGTGTGGGGAAGGGGATGAGATAGAAGTTAAACTTACACATTGAAGAACATGAAGAACGGTTCTTCTCCGACGAAGAACATCGACCCTTCGACTTAGAAGACTAGGCAACCCGGATTCTTCCGTCTTCATCTTCCTCCACGAAAAGGGAGAAGTCGCCGACTGTAGTGATCATCGCCAAAAACACTGTACCATCCTTCATCATCATAGCAACAAGTGAGGAGATGTCGTTTCCTCTTCAGATGCACCCCAATGTCCACAGAATCTACGTCCGACCTCGCGACGCCGTTTTTCGCGACACCCGACGTGCAACGTCAAATATCCAAGTTGGGGTTTGGTTTAATTTAATTTATGTGGATTATATCCTCGGACTTTGTTTTTTTGTTGATAATTGATTGAGCTGCATGTTATCTTAATAACGGGAGGAGGTCGGACCGCATGAACATGGCCGACCCTCATCCCCCTTTTGTTGGTTGAAATCGTTGCGGCACGAGAAAAGGCGGCGCGGTGCAACAACACCACGTGGAAACAATGAAGAACGGGCGAAGAAGCGTTGTGCCATCGCGTAATGCCGTTGCGGCGATTAGAAGGCTCCACAAATTGTTTAATTGAAGGTGGATCGACGGGCATTGACGGAACGAGCTATAGAGGCGGTTTGATGATTCTACAGTAAAGTGCGAGACCCGAGGTGAACGCCGGTGCAGTCAGATTTGAAAACGGACCACAAGAGCAACTCCAGTGGCCCGCGGAATTCACCGGCGGTGCAGGACGCCGGCGCGGCGACGGTTTTGGTGGAATCACCCTGTGCGAATAAGCTGGTCGCTAGGGTTACAGGTTGGAGGCGCTGCATGTGGTTGAATCGTGAGAAGATTAAAGGAGAAATTAGATTGGATTGGAGAGAGAAATTGAAGTGATGAAATAATAAAGTAAATAATAATAAAAACCATATAGGAAAGGAGGTTTGGGCATGCCGCATGGAGGAGGCACCAATGTTGGTGCATGGAAGATTTGGATATTACAATTTTGTAAATTAAAATTAAAAATAATAATAATATAATAATGTTATTATTATTTTCATTGGGAAAACCGTATTTTGACGGTATCTTCTTCGTGTGGCCTCGGTTTCAAGAACCGTCTACGGCAATGTGACCCAGATTCCAAGACGGACATTATGAGTCCAATATTGGATTTTTTTTTCAGGTTTTTGGATCAGGTACCCGAAGCGCTCGAAAAATAATAGATTTATTATTATTATTAAATCTTCGACCCACCATAACTCATGCGTGCGACGTCCGATTTCCTTGTCGTCAATGGCGATATAATCTCATCAATAATATGGTCGATTTAAGTCTAATGTTGGATACTAAATTCTAGTTCATGGTGTGGGTCCACGAAACACCAAATAATAATAATATTATTATTATTACGGGATCTTGTATCTGACATATCTCTCTCATACGATGTCGGAATGATGAACCGTCTATGACGTTGCGACCCTGGAATTACGATGGATGTTTCAAGAATAATTTTGGATATTTAAGTCGAGGTTGAGGTGTGGGCCTGACGAGGCCCGGTTTGCGGATGATGCGGTGAAATGAATCTTTTTCACCCGCTATCCGTTTGGGACCAATGGGTAGTCCATATCATGTGTTTTTTCGTATGGATAGGAATGGTGTGACCGGTTTGGTTAACCGGTGTCATTTGAAGTACGACTTGGTTGGATCGATCATGAATCCAACCGGGCCCTCGGAGTGGAAACGCTTATAACTTGAGCTCCGGACGTCCGATTGACGTGCCGTCGACTTTGTTAGATTCCTCTTGATGAGAAGAAACTTTTGATATACATCGCCTGAGGTTTGGACGTTGTTGGAATATTTCCTGGTTGAATTGTACTCGAAATCCAACCGGTCCCCTAGAATGGAAAAACTGATAAATTTCAGACTGGATGTCCGTTTGACGAACCGTCAGTGGCATTGGTGATCACGTATAGAAAAGGTCCCTATGAGAATACCGTATGAGAGTTCGGGGTACATTTGAGATACGGCCCGGTTGGTTCACACACAAAACCAACCGGGCCCTTAGGACGAAAAGGCTAATAACTCACAGACCAGCCGTCTGATTGTCGCACCATCTGTTGCATTGAGACCCCTATGACAAGGTGGTCCTCTGAGATACTTCTTAGTGGGACTTTGAGATACTTGGATTATCGACCTGTAGCTCGTGGAGCGGACCCTCCTGGAGACGAGCGTTCGGAGTACGGAGACCGTGTAGCCGACGGAGACCTGACGACTGCTTGACCGACTCGACTTAGAGTGAGTCGACTAGCCCAGTGGCCATAGCACTACTTTGTTGGGTGTAGACCCATGGAGGATGGAGCACTACCTGTGTGACAGTGCAGACCCGCGGTACTTGTCCGGAGAGTACCTCTGCAGGCTATTAGGGGGTGTGCACTACCGTGTTTGGGTGGCATACCCCAGGGGGAAGCACTACTATGTTTGGGTGGCTGGCCCACGGTACACGACCGGAGGAGTACCTCAGTAGTCTTAGGTTAGTGAGCAGTACCTCGGAGTCATGACAGGACCACTGTACACTCCAGAGACGGGACTCTTCAGCAGTTACAGTTTCGATAATGAAAATCCTGGTTTGAGGTGAGTCTATGACCTTGTGTTTACCTGATGATTGAGATGGGTCCCTTAATAACTTAGGTATATGTATGGGCATATACCTGGGTAGTGGTTATCCGTTGATTTCATAATCTTTGTGTATCCTCATGATTGAGATGGGTTACTTGATAACTTAGGTATATGTATGGGCATATACCTAAGTAGAGGTTATCTGTTGAGATCATTCTTTGTGGTTATCCTTGTTGGATTTAGTGACACCTTGAGGGTCTTGGGGTCCCTACTGAGTATCGTTATACTCACCCCTACACGGGCTATGCTCGTACCTCATTGTGTTGGTTGCAGACGACAGGCAGCGTTGATAGAGGTCTTGTGTTCGAGGACTGGATGGTACCCGGAGGTGGATCTCACGACGAGTCAGTATTCGGAGGTGGACTTCATGACATGACGATACTCGGAGGAGGTTGACGGGATAGAGAATTATGGAGGCTATCTGATCCTACCCTTCAGGTAGGATCCGAGGTGGACGACCAAGGAGCTTCTTCTATTCTTCCAGCTGTTTGTCTTTTCTGTTGTATTTTCTTTCAGTTGTAGCTCTACTTTTCAGTTGGGTTTGTATTCTGGCCCTTTTTTACTTTTCATCACTTTCTTTTGTACTTAGTGTTTTACTTCCACTTGTACTCTTTGGTGTTTTGTTTACTTTTATAAAGGCAATGTCTTACCAGTTAACGGGATTTACGCCTTTGGTGCTAGTCGCCATCCCCTAGCCTATGGAAGGCGGGAATGGGGTAGTCATGGCATGGGCCCCGAGGTCGGGTCGTGACAAATTTGTATCAGAGGATTTCGGTTCTACCATAGAACTAAGGACTCTGATCTTTTTCTATGTGAAGTAATAGTGTTAAGGGTATCGGGTGTGGTCTACAGTTCAGGGAGTCCAGTGTTGGTGCGGCTGCTGATGTATCCGTACAACAGGACCCTGACTACTAATTTCCGACTTTGTGCACGAAAACACTGATTTCATGTGTGTTTCCAAAAGTTTTAAAGTCAGCTCAAACCAGGTCATCTCACCAGGTATAAATCATTGACCGTGTCACATCTTTTCAGGATGTCTCCACGGAGACAGTCAGTTGGAGTTCCGAGAGAGTACTCGATGACGGCTCACCGAGCGACAAGGCTCTAGTGCAGGGCCCTTTTTACTATTTTGGAACCCTCGGGTGGTGTACCAGCAGCACCACCACCTATTGGGAAGCAAATGCCACCAGCCATACTAGCGAATGGTGCACGCTGGCAGAGCGTGTTGCACGAGTTCCAACAGTAGAGGCCTCTGAGGTTACGAGGCGAGGCAGATTCCCACACAGCAGAGCACTGGCTGGAGGCGATTGCTAGAGTTTTCGGCCGAGCTGAGACATTAGGAGAGTGGATGGTGGACTTGGCCACTAGTGTTTTCCAGTGAATGACCATGAGGATGGTCTGCATAGTGATGAGGTTTTAGTACGTGGAACGATGCCTAAGATAGTGCCTTCGGGTAGTGTGTCAGCTATACATCACTACCTGTTGGTGACACATGTAAGCTTACTACCTTACATGTGTTCTAACATCAGATACCCTCAATTTCTGAGGATAACCTGAATCATAGGCGGCTGAGGACTGGCTTGAGGAGGTGGCTGAGAGTTTTCTAGAGCTTATACAACTTTGGCAGGACGATGTGTCGGTAGCTGAGAATTCATCGAGGTGTACCGAACATTCTGGGTACTCGATGAATACGATTCGAGCCATCACTTTTTCCTCTATGCATTCCTGCTCAATTTAGGGTGCTAGAGAGAACCTTGAGGTTGAATGTTCTTTGGTTGAATGAATACAGCTAGAGAATGTTAGAATATGGAACGCAGCGAGCTGGTGCCAGTCTCAGAGACATGGGCATGCGAATGTTTCAAGAAGAGGAAATGTTAAGGATAGATAAATCTGTAGAGCATCACACGTGGAGGCAGAGCTAGGAGAGAAGTATGAGGTGGTTTACATTTCAAAAAGTTATAACCACCCGCCTTTGTTGTCCCCTCCAGTCTCAGGGAGCTGGAGGGCAGGGGAAAAGAGTAGCTGCATGCAGTCAAGGAGTGCAACCGAATTGGCTCTAAGGATGATTTGAAATGTAGACCTTGTCTTCTACTAGCTACCGTATCCACAGACATTGATATGAATCATCCCTTCCTTCCATGAGTCTAGTCCCGAACATAGAGTTTCTGGTTAAGCCGTTTACTTGACCCTCACGTCTGGAGATACCATTGGGATGAGACTTGATAGTCACACTTACGTCGATGGTGTGATCTGACCCTTGAGGCGAGAGTCTTGGTTGGGACCTCTTGGTGGCAGCGTCGAGGCCTTACGATGTTAGTTTGAGTATGGATTGGGCAATCACTGCTCATGCTCAAATTGATGGTATTAGGAAAACGTCGTGATGGGTTTTCCTTGGTTGGCGAAAAGGAAACCCCAGGCAGCACAAGATATACTCGTGCATGGGAGGGTGTAGCCGATCATTCTTGGGTCGACCAGCCTTACCCTCGTGGCAGCAGGAGTTTTGAGTTTCAGTTCTAATCAGGAAAGGGAGACCTATAGAGTTCTAGGATGGCGATCACGTTCTTATACAGGTCTCACCTCGATGAGGTTTACGGAGATGTAGCTGAGGCGGTGAGATATCTCCGATGTTTAACGGACCTTTCTAGGTCCCCAGAAGGGTAGGCGAAGTGGTTTACCGCTTCACCTTTCCACCTCAGTTTCACAGGGTGCATGAAATCTTCTACGTACCTCGGCTGAGGAGATACGTGAAAGATCCTTCACACATCATCGACCTCAGAGAGTTATACTTAAATAATAGGGAGACAAGCTGGGAGGTTCTATAGGAAATTTAGGATCGACAGGAGCGGGTCCTACATGAACGGTCGATTCCTCAGGCGTGCTTTCACTGGCAGCACGGGAACCTCTAGGAGAGCACATGGGAGCGGAAGTCTCAGATGTGTGATCAGTACCACATTTGTTTCCCTAGTTTGTGTTATAGTTTTATGGGGACGTAAAGCCCTGCGGTGGGAGTAATGTAAAGACTAGTAAAATTTAAAGGAAATTTTTTCTTAATTTTTTTTGGGATTTTACAAGAACGCGGTTTCTGACGGAACTTGATTCCGAGGCCCGGTGTGCCCGGAATAAATTTCTGAAGTTTAGCTCGAGTACATTCAGTGAACGAATGAGCGGCTTTTCCTAACATCTGAACTGGTGCTCGGAATTGAAATCCGAGGGCACTGATGAAACCGCAGCGCCGGTAATTTCTTAAGAAGACCCTTTCTGGAGTTGCGTTTTCTCGGGAGGAGTTGTTTAAAAAAAAGTGAGGGATAAAAATATAATTGTTTTACAGTTATATTTTCATTTCATGTGAAGTGGATTAAGTGTTGTGTCACAACACTTTATCCATATCTTATGTAGTTATAACCTATGTAAGGGAGTTAGGGGTGGGACCCACTTTTAGTTAACTACCTATGAGAGGATTAAAGATGAGGTGGGGCCCACACGAACCCCACCCCTTCACATTCCTTAAACCTGCTCTAACTCCCCCATTAACTGGGTGATCTCTCATCTTCCATAACTCACACAAACCCCCCTTGTGACACATCCTCTCATTAATGATTCCAACTCTACATCATTTAATTTTTACAAGATCACGATTAATTAAGTTAAGTTAATTCAACATTTTGAAATGTTTTGAAAATGCAAGAGATGGGTAATAAAATAAGAAGAGTCTTATTTTATTAGGGGTTGGATGGTTGTGTGGGGAAGGTGAGGAGATAGAAGTTCATCTTCCACGTTGAGGAACGTGAAGAATGGTTCTTCTCCGACGAAGAACATCGACCCTTCGACTTAGAAGGCTCGGCGACCCGGATTCTTCCATCTTCATCTTCCTCCACGACAAGGGATATGTTGTTGACCGCGGTGATCATCACCAACGACAACGTACCTTCCTTCTTCATCATATCAACAAGTGTGGAGACATCGTTTTCTCCTCGGACGCACCCCAATGTCCACGGAATCTATGTCCGACCTCACGACGCTGTTCTCAGCGACACCCGACGTGCGACGTCAAATATCCAAGTAGGGGTTTGGTTTAATTTAATTTATGTGGATTATATCCTCGGCCTTTGTTTTTTTTGTTGATAATTGTTTGAGCCACCTATTATCGTAATAACCGGAGGAGGTCGGACCGCATGAACACGGCCGACCCTCCTCCCCCTTTTGTTGGTTGTACTCATTGCGTCACGAGCAAAGGCAGCGCGATGCAATCGCATCGCGTGGAAACAATGAAGAACGGGCGAAGAAGCGCCGCGCCGTCGCGTCGCGCCGTTGCGGCGATTCGAAGGCTCCGCAGATTTTCTAATTGATGGCGGATCAATGGGCATTGACGGAACGGGCCGCAGAGGCGGTTTGATGATTCTGTACTAAAGTGCAAGACCTGAGGTGAACGCCGGCGCAGTCGGATTTGCAAACAGACCACCGGAGCAACTTCGGTGGCCCGCGGAATTCACCGGCGACGCGGGACGCCGGTGCGGCGGCAGTTCCGGCAGACTCACCCTGTGCGAATAAGCTGGTCTCTAGGGTTACAGGTTGGAGGCCCTGCATGAGGTTGGAGAGTGAGAAGATTGAAGGAGAAATTAGATTGGATTGGAGAGAGAAATTGAAGTGATGAAATAATAAAGTAAATAATAATAAAAACCATAAAGGAAAGGAGGTTTGGGCATGCCACGTGGAGGAGTTGCCAATGTTGGTGCGTGGATGATTTGGATATTATAATTTTGTAAATTAAAATTAAAAATAATAATAATATAATAATGTTATTATTATTTTCATTGGGAAAACCGTATTTTGATAGTATCTTCTTCGTACGGCCTCAGTTTTATGAACCGTCTGCGGCAATGCGACCCAGATTCCGAGACGGACATTACGAGTCCAATATTGGAGGTTTTTTTCGAGTTTTTGGATGGGGTACCTGAAGCGCTCGAAAAATAATAAATTTAATATTATTATTAAATCTTTGACCCACCATAAGTCATGCGTGCGACATCTGATTGCCTTGCCGTCAGTGGCGATATAATCCCATCATTAATACGGTCGATTCAAGTCTAATGTCGGACACTAAATTCTAGTTCATGGTGCGGGGTCACGAAACACCGAATAATAATATTATTATTATTATTACGAGATCTTGTATCTAACATATCTCTCTCATACGTTGTCGGAATGACGAACCGTCTGTGACATTGCGACCATATAATTACAACGGATGTTTCAAGACTAATTTTGGATATTTAAGTCGAGGTTGAGGCGCGGGCCCCATGAAGCCCGCTTCGCGCATGATGCAGTGAAATGAAACTTTCTCACGGGCTATCCATTTGGGACCAATGGGTAGTCCATCTCGTGTGTTTTTTCGTATGGATCACAATGGTGTGACCGGTTTGGTTAACCGGTGTCATTTGAAGTACGACTTGGTTGGATCGATCATGAATCCAACCAGGCCCTCAGAGTAGAAACACTTATAACTTTAGCTTCAGACATCCGATTGACGTGCCATCGACTTTGTTGGATTCCTCTTGATGAGACGGAACTTTTGGTATACTTCGCCTGAAGTTTGGATGTTGTTGGATTATGGCTAGGATGGATTGTACTCGAAATCCAACTAGGCCCCTAGAACGAAAAGGCTGATAACATTCAGACTGAATGTCCTTTTGACGAACCGTCAGCGGCGTTGGTGATGATGTTGAGAAACGGTCCCTATGAGTATACCTTATGAGAGTTCGGGATACAGTTGAGATACGGCTGGGTTGGTTCGCACATGAAACCAACAGGGCCCCTGGGACAAAAAGGCTAATAACTCATAGACCAGGCGTCCGATTGACGCTCTGTCTGTTGAGTTGAGACCCCTATGACGAGCTGGTCCTTTGAGATACTTCTTCATAGGACTTTGAGATACTTGGAGTATCGACCTGTTGCTCGTGGAGCGGACCCTCTCGGAGACGAGCATTTAGAGTACGGAGACCGTGTAGCCGGTTGAGACCTGACAACTGCTTGACCGACTCGACTTGGAGTGAGTCGACTAGCCCAGTGGACGGAGCACTACTTTGTTGGGTGCAGACCCATGGCGGAAGGGGCACTACCTGTGTGACAATGCAGACCTACGGTACTCGTCCAGAGAGTACCTCTGCAGGCTATTAGGGGGTGTGCACTACTGTGTTTGGGTGGTATACCCCAGCGGGAAGCACTACTGTGCTTGGGTGGCTGGCCCACGGTACTCGACAGGAGATGTACCTCAGCAGTCTTAGGTTAGTGAGTAGTACCTCGGAGTCGTGACAGAACCACTGTACTCTCCAGAGATGGGACTCTTCAGCAGTTACGGTTTCGATAATAAAAATCCTGGTTTGAGCTGAGTCTATGACCTTGTGTTTACCTCATGATTGAGATGGGTCACTTAATAACTATGGTATATTTATGGGCATATAACTGGGTAGTGGTTATCTGTTGATTTCATAATCTTTGTGTATCCACATGATTGAGATGGGTTACTTGATAACTTAGGTATATGTATGGTCATATACCTAAGTAGAGGTTATCTATTGAGATCTTTTTTTTGGTTATCCTTGTTGGATTTAGTGAGACCTTGAGGGTATCGAGGTCCCTACCGAGTATCATTATACTCACCCCTGCACGGGCAATGCCCGTACCTCATTGTGTTTTTTGCAGACGACGTGCAGCGCTGACAGAGGCTGTGTGTTTGAGGACAGGACAGTACCCAGAGGTGGATCTCACGACGAGTCAGTATCCAGGGGTGGACTTCACGACGTGACGATACTCGGAGGAGGTTGACGGGAGAGAGCGTTGTGGAGGCTATCTGTACCAACCCTTCAGGTAGGATCTGAGGTGGAGGACCTAGGAGATGCTTCTATTCTTCCAACTGTTTGTCTTTTCTGTTGTATTTTCTTTCAATTTTAGTTGTACATTTCTGTTGGGTTTGTATTCTGACCCTTTTTTTACTTTTCAAAACTTTCTTTTGTACTTAGTGTTTTACTTCCGCTTGTACTCTGTGGTGTTTCGTTTACTTTTATAAAGGCAATGCCTTCCCAGTTAATGGGATTTACGCCTTTGGTGCTAGTCGCCAGCCCATGGCCTATGGAAGGCGGGCTTGGGGTAGTCACAGCATAGGCCCCGAGGTCGGGTCGTGACAAATAACATAAAATTTATTTTAAACAATAAAATTTATTTTTTAAATTATAGTATCAAAATTATCTTATGGTAAATTTTTGGTATTTTTCTCAAAAGCTTTATTTATTATCAAATAATGAGAAATACTAAATTTTAATTGAAAATAGTATTTTTTTTAACTAATTAATAATGTTAAATTATATTTTTAATTTTTTTAAAGTAAAATTTTCTATATTATATGTCTATTATTATAATTTAGTTCATTTTAATAATTTTTATATTAAATTTTGATATAAAAACATTTTAGACGTTTGAACATTTTCTCTTTGAAAACCAAATTTCTAATTGCGTCTACGGGATTAATTTTGAATTAAAATTGTCCAATTATGTGAATAAAATTTTGAAAAATAGATTCTATATTTATATTGAGAATAATTTATATTATTTAAAAATATTAACAATATATTTTACCAAAATGAATATTCAAAATAACCTAAATTAATTGTAATTGTTAAGGTGAAAATGATTTTACAACGGATTTAAACTAAACAAATGAGGGTTAAAATGACAGAAAAAACTTCTCTAAAAAATATTTTATGGGCTTATTTAGACCTTATCCTGACTAGGTCTCTATAGTAATCTCTTTTGGACCATTTTTATTTTGTAAAAACATGGGTAGACAATTTTCTTCACAAAAAATAGAAGTGTGCCACTCACCCCACATATGAAAGAAAACCCCCTCTCCTATCTTCTTTAACCATTAAAACAATTTTGGTTCAGAAAATAACTAAAAAATCCATACGAAAATCTATCCACTCATACTAGAAACCATTGTTTGGTCAAAAATCCATTTGAGTATTTATTTTGATATAATCCAAAAAAGGTGGTCAAAGAAGAGAAAAAATTGCTAACTATGTTTTTTTATTTTATTTCTTCCAAAACCTCCATCAATTATTATTAAAATATTATGATAAAATAAACTAAATATATTCCTTATAATTAGTTTTTTTTATATTAAGGTAATTACCTACAAAAATCTCCAATTTCATTAAATGTGTTACGAAATCATCATTCGTGTGTACAGCGGACTACCACCTACCAATTGATACCATTCATTTAAACATTGCCACATGTCATGGTTAGATATGATGATGGATATAAAATATATATATTATATTTATAAAATTATTATAGCTTAGGAGTCATTATATCATGTATACATTTTCACTTTTGATTCAATAGTGGAGATGATAACATCACTCCATTGTACGATAGACTACCACCTCACAAAGTGATGTGATTAATTTTTCACTAATACTTTAAAGGTAATGTAATGAAGATAAATTCAATGAATAAATGAAATATTAATGAAATAATTATTATATTCATAAAATATTCATCATTCATAAATTATAGTATATCATTTTCTTTCTTACACTAGAAAATGATAACGTCGTTCATATATATATAGACTACCACCTTCACGAAGTGATATGAATCCATTAACATTACGAAGACACATGGATGATATATATATATATATGTATGTATATTTAAAATAAATAATATTTTATAAATTATATTATAATCATTCTGTAAAGGTAAAATATTACTTACCTTTATCCCATAAGGATCATTGAAAAATGGAAATATAACTCGTGCATTTGTATTGCATATCATTTCCATGTTTTTAATGTAATTAATTTTTTAGAAACATGAAAATTTATTTATTTATAAGGTTTTATTTATGTAAAAAACTGATTATTATTCATTTATTATTATTCTTTATTGGTTTAAACAATCACTACTTTTTTCATAGTCAACATACCAACATCATTATTGACACATAAGCCAAATATCATTGAAAGATCTAATGTTAGATTAAATAATTAAGTAATCATATATAACATCATAATAAGTGAACTAAAAGGAGTAATAAGCATTAAAAATTTACTTATGAAAGTAATTAACTATTATAAGTTTATTATTTATGATGGTAAATAATGTATGTGATGAGTCAGACTCAAGGTAATGATTTCTCTTCCGGCTTTTACTTCCATGAGACATACACCATATTCACCACTTATTTTTTGTGTTTTATATAAAAAAAATTTATTTTTACATTATGAATTAATTTATTTTCATGGTATTTAAATTTTCATTTAATTTTATTTCTTTAATAAGTCACATGATACAAAAGTTACAAAAGTGGTAAGGGTTAATTTTACAATCTCTTCATTATTCAAGATTATTTTTTAAGTCTCCATTGGGGGAATTCCTAGATATTTATATCTTAAAAAAACATATATAATTATAATATTTTTATTCATGATATTTTTTAAGTGATAATATCAGTTCTCATCTCATTGGTACTCAAAATTATTAAGAATATTGTTTAGGAAAATATGACTTTATTTTTCTCTTCATTTGAAAATCATATTTCTCCCAAAAATATATTCTATAAAAATTCATTCAATTTTTTTAACCTTTTATAAGTTAGTTATTAAATCCATTTGTCCAATTTAGAATTTTTTTAAAAAAAAATTGAATGGAATTTTCATGTTGTTTTCAAAATAAGGCACATTTGGCTTTTACCAGAACAGTGAAATGAATCATTATTTTCACATGTACGGTAAGAATAGAATTTTATACAATCATGACCACTCAATTTTTTAATTATTATATTATAATATTTGAAATTTTATATTTAATGAAAATTATTTTTAGATTATTTTGTGAGTTTTTAAGGGGATTTTTAACATGAAAAGGTTATTTCCTAAAAATCTATTTTAAAAAAATTCTCATAGTATTTATATTCATGAATGAAATAGAAAATTTATTATAAATATGATATATTTGGGATATTTTGTATTGAAATATCATTATACTCTATATTTATGGTTTATGATCTGTCTGATTGAGTACGGATAATTTTATTTTCATTCACCATTTTACATTGGATGGTTTATGATTATGTTTATTGATTAGGGCATATATTAACATTTCATAGGTTAGTTTTATTATATGAATGTTTATGTTGATTATGTTTCCCCCTTTACTATGAGGAATGCACCAGACTTATTAAGTGATTGTTGGGGCCTATATTAGCCTCTTTATTCATTGGTAGACCTCATGGGAAAAACTAGATTGTGTTTTGGTCAAAGCCTTACCCATTTATATAGATGCCTTGTCACAAGGCATCAATGATATTATATTTATTCATAAAATTCATAAAATGTATGATTTATATGTCCATAATTATGCATTCTATCACTATAAACTCAATTATTGATGTTCCATGTTATTATTCAATTAGATAGAATATACATGGTCATGTTTCATGCTCATGTGATCATTTTTATGGAATTATTTGATCATCATTTATTCCTAATATATAATGATTATGTTATTTTTATAATGTGAATTTTTTATGTTATATACCTTTACATATTGGTTATTCCTTATTTATTTATATCTTCCATTTTATGATATCCCTTACTAAGCATCTATGCACACCTTTATTTTGTTTTCCTTCCCCGTGCTAGGAAGAAGAATTATTGGAATGAGTTCAAGGATACCAAATGTTTTCCATTTCTTTGATTTTTATTTTACATACCTATGTAAAATCAGTATCATGTTTTTATTTTATTCCCCAATACAACTAAACTAATAAGTCCTTTGGTGTTCTATTTCTTATATCTATGCCAATGTAATAAATTAAGACACTATATCTAAGCTAATGGGGTTGAGGTCGAGGTCGTTACAACTAGATAGGTAAGAGAAAAATAAAGATATGTTTTTCTAGTCACTAGTATAGTAAATCAATATTGGTTTAAAATAATAAATCCCTCCCATATAAATAGGCTGTAAAGAAATTAGAAGATTTATTATTTAAATATTTTATGAATTCTAAAATGGATTTCTTGTATTGGAACAAAGTTTGGTTTATGGTCGATCATGTAGTTCATGGAAATCCCTTTGGATGAAAATGGATATTGATGAGAAAACATAACATGGAAGGTAAAGTAAGTACCTTTAAAGAAAGTATATTTATTAAAGGGTTTAAACTACATAAAGGTATTATCTATAAAGATACCATCTTACAGGTTTCCATGTAAAATCCATCAGAATTTACCGTTCTATAATTGATTACCATGGCTATGAAATTCGGTATATGGATACAAAAATAACATTACATAATGGGTTCCTCTCAAAAGATGTGTACATGACACAACCAGAAGGGTTTTTCAATCTAGGTGACTCCAAAAATATATTCTATTTGAGGTGATCCATTAATGAATTAATGAAAGCATCCCAGTCATATAATATTTGTTTCAATGAATCCATAAATATTTTGGATTCATTAATAAAGACTGTGATCCATGTGTTTATAGGTGATTTAGTACGAATGTGGTCACTACTATAGTAGTATATGTTTATTAAATGTTAATAATAAGAAATAACATGCTAGTATTATAGTATATTGAGGACTAGTTAAACATGTTTTTCTCCATGGAGTATAGAGATTTATCATCCAACATTCAAGGTATTAAGGTCATTTTTGATAGATCTAAGAGTTTTATTGGACTATGTCAAGGTACAATCATTGCAAAAATACTAAATAGATTTATGAAAAATCAATGATGGGATTGGTTCCAGTGTCACATGGTATAAAAATTTCCATGTAAGTTTTTCCTTAGACATAATAGGATAAATATATAATGAGTAATATCTCAAAAACATAAAAAATAGGATTGATAATGTATGTCATGTAATGTACCAGACACGATGTTGCCTATAAATTGATCATGGTAAGTAGATACCAAGCAGATCTAGGGAAACAATATTACTTTACTATTAATGATAAAATTAAGTATATGAGAATATTTAATGATATTTTCTGTGTTTATGGATTAGATGAGGTTATAGTCATCATGGCTTATATTCTGAATATTTTTTAAAAAAATCATAATTATCTAAATTCATATTAAGGAAATTTTTCATGTCTCAATGAGGGATCTATGAGCTAAAAGATTTCAATGTAACCAATTATTTACATTTATATAGAATATTCTAAATATATAGATTCTTATAATGAATCCGAATATTCTATTTTGATATGAAACATTTCAAGGATCTTTATGTGGAACCTCATAGTAAATACCCTATCATGTTATATTGTGATAATATTGTAGAATTGTATCTTTCAAAAGATTCAATGTCAAAAATAGATAAAAATAACATGCTATAGATGTATCACCTCTTTTTGGATATTTCCTAGAGGGTTTAAGTTGAAGTAAGTAGATTATCCATTTAATAAAATATGTAAGTCCTCTTAACTAAAGGCCTATCTCAGTAATATTATGAGTATCATGGGAGAAATATTTAACTAATGGTTGTTAGAAGTTGCATATAATGCAAGTGGCATTTCATTAGATTTGATACACTATAACCAAATTTTCTATACATTATGATAAATTTTGTTTATCTTTTATATTACTAATAAATACTTATCATATAATGATTTTTATTCTATGTGATATAGTGTGTGATGATTTTTTAAGAGTAGTTGTCACACTAAATGGTCATAGATGTCCATATCTATGATGAGAGTCCTAAAGTTCCATAATAGTATTCTTAAATATATGTTCCTTATCCTAATGAAATCACTTTAGAGACATAAATAACATAGGATATCATGGTTTCAGACTCATAAGACATTGAGTCACCTTCCCAGGGTGTATGCCCTGGGTAATTTCCAGAGTAGATAATTATAAGATAGAGAACCATGAGTAGGAAATCAACATTTTTATGTATCACATGATTTTTAGATTTCTCATTATGTTTATTGATCCTGTAAATTTAATATTATTATTAATTTATGTTTTGATTCATGTAATTTAATGTATTGATTAAAACTATAATGATATATGTTCGTGATGATGTAGGATATGTTGGGCACATCATGAGTAATATTTCAATAATGAAAAATGTTATAAATGATTGTCCATTCTATTATTTAATTGAACTTGATATCTCAGGACCTTTGATGGAAAATATATCGCCTAAATAAATCCATGCCCATGGTGTTCTGTAGGAATGTTAAATTTCTTGAAATTCAAAGAAAGAGACATCATGAACATAGGTTAATTACATAAGCATGAAACCTACATAATTAGAGATATCAGGAAAAATACATTATAAAACACAGTAATAATCAATATGTGGTTATATGTTGTTATCACATTAACTTCTTTCATTATGGGTTCCTCAAATCAGTGCAAGATTCTAACCTTATATTATGGACTACTTCAACTAACTTCATGGAGAAAAAGGCTTAGAGGGTCACACACTATGATTATCCATAACCTTAGTGAAAAAAAATATTATTAAACTATTTAATAATTTGAATAAATATTATTATGATACATGGATTAATTATAATTAATTTTTTTCTTGATATTATATATTCCATCATATATTATTTTAGATAATATTTTGTGAAAAAATTATGTAATAAAAATTTATTTTCTATTTAGTTAATAAAATATTTACTTATTTATGGGAAAATATAGTGATTTTTATTTTTTATATAAATATTCATTATTAAAGGTCCAAAAAATATTGTGGAGGAATCGAGATCTATGTTTAATAGTACATTGAAAAACATATATTATATATTATTTGAATGATTAGTTTTTAATTTAATTTATTGGATTTTTGCATGTTAACAAATATTATTATTATTAGTAGTAGTATAAACTATGGGTTTCATGGGAATTAATAAAAATAATAATGGAACATGTGAAATTATTATTTTTTAACCCTATAGTTATATAAATCCAATTATATTATTTTTTATGATTCCGAATTTTTTTGGCTCAAAGAAAACAAGAGGGAATTATCAGGAAGACCTATAGAGATCCCTCTACATGAACGCTCTGAGGAATAGTGATTAATCCCTCTCTACCAACACTCTCAATTCTATAGAGAATAAAAATAACCATTCCTTAAATATATTCTCAAGGAGATCAAAGGTGAATGACACAAGTGTTATGATCTATCATACTACCACCCAAGGATTTCTATAGTGATGTTTGGAGGCTTTTACAAAACATGTGGATTAAGGTTGGATGGAATTTACTATAAATTCCTATAAAAAATTATGGTACAAAATCGATATGTTCCCCGGTCCACCAATTAAGTAATAATTAATTACAATGAAATTCATTAATTGAATAAATTAATTATAAATAAGTTTTTATTATCTTGCATCTCGGTTTACACTTCAAATCATTAGTTATGTATTTATTATTATTGTTTGATCACAATATTTATTGTCATGTAAATTTTAGACTAATCATATATTGAAAAAAAAAAATCATTGTTGGTAATGTCCAATATAGTGATTCCACTATGCCAGAATCATTTAGAAATAACCATAATAATTTTAATAGCATTATTTCAAACATTGAATATACATTAAGAAAAATAATCAATATCTTTCAATATATATTTTAAAGAGATATATTAGTATATATAGCGTAATAGTTATCTATAGGAAGTGATCTGTAATATCCTTCGGTGCAGTGGTTGTACTCACACAACTATTTTGATGATAAGTAAAGGGAACCCCATTATAATGAAATTCTCATTGAAAACCAATATAAAATGTCTGATTTAAATATTATTTATAAAAAATTTAATGAAATGTAATAAAAATCTTAATGGAAATGATGTGTGATATATTTGTTTAAATACCATTATTTGGGAACAAAAAAGATAATTTATTGGAGTATCTAAACCTACCATAATGATAATCATGTTCATCTTGAAAAACAAAAAGTAATTAGTAACGAAAGAATAAAATACATTTTATTTAATTAAATTATAGTGTATTACTTCTTCAATGTAGTTATTGAAAATTTAATTTTATCTATTATTTTATATTCATAGTATATGACTAATAGGGATACCTTTTTTGAAATTATTTCAACTCCAATTTAAAATTCCTTTGTCGAAGTGATATGAGGACTAAAGAGATAAAAATTTCTTTGTAGGGTTTCATCTTCACATGGTAGTGAATCCTATTCATATAAAAAAATATCAATAGCATTTAACTATAATTGAACGAAATATCAAAAAATTTACCAAACAATTTTTTAAAGTGTACATCATTTATACATTCAAAAATGAGACTCTTAGCAATTCATGCTTGAAATTTTCATTTTCATTCTCATGTCTAAATATAACATTAATGAACTCTCCATAAAATTGTCCTTAAAATTCATTATTTGTCATATTTTTTTCTTTAATCAATGTATTCATATTAGCATGCAATGTTAATAAATGTTGTAGAGGATTTTTTTGGGTAAATCTACAATCAGTTTGAATTTAGTGGTTGATAATCTATATTATTTGAATTGAACATATGTTTACAAAAAAAATCTCTATCAATAATTACATACCTTTGTTCATAAAAATTTTCATTAATTATTATTTTATATATATAATATATTATAAAGGGAATACCTTGTTATCACCATTTATCATAGTAATAATTAATGTAAATGTTATGAAGGCTTTATTAACATGTTCCATCATGTGAACATCTAGAACATAAAGGTGAATAAGTAGCCCAACACTTGGCTCATGAGAACTTTATTCTCAACCATCACATGAAATTTTTTAAGTTATTTTGTTTGTATATTACCACATAATATATTGTTAATTTTACCCCACCAAATAATGAAATGGGTGGTTTTTGATATATATAAATTAAAATCAAATATACATTTAATAATTTTAGTATAATAATGTCATATATAGTTATTTTTTCTCATTAAGTATAACTTTTTGTAGAAAAATCAATTATGTTGGGTAAATTGGTCATATGTGGGAATGGCTATCCGCAAAGATAGGGGATGTGTCCCATTTTTTAGTGGTTTTTGGTGTGATTTTTATTCCCCATAAACCATTAATATAAATCCTTATAAAAAAATAGAATAACGAATAACTTTTTCTATTAGGGAATCTTTTTTTTGAATCTAAATCCTTAATTCCCAAATATTTACCCCCTATGCCTTTTCATTCCCAAAATATTCTTTTAGTGAAAATCTAAAACCTACAAATTCGATACATTAATATTTTTTATAGCACTTCAAATATAATTAAATTGATCGTTAATCAGTTATAGTAATTGATAATTATTGTTTCTAAGGAAGATAAAAAATATATATGAAAATAAGTATCCACTCATATATAAAACTAATTTAAATAATGATATATATCCATACTTATTATGTTTACCGTACTTTTTGTTTGTTTTCATCAACTATTGTTTCCAAGTTATTTACATAATCATCCTTCCATAGTACATGTAGGGGGATGTTAGTGGATTTAGATTATATTTCGTTAATATAAATATAAAAAAGGAATATAATTATATAATATTTCCATATCACATATAATTATATCTTAATATTGAAAATAAATATATTTTCATTCAAGTGGAGCATACCCTATTCTTCTTTACGGCAGGGTTCTGTCAGTTTTGATGCATGCGAATTATTTTTATCACTCTATTATAGTATAATATATTAATAATTGTTAATCAATGTGACTAATAAACATTATTTTAAATAAAATATTACCAAATACAATTTATAAACATTTATTCCTCTATATTGTGGCTCTTGAATGCATTCTATGTTTCTTGGATTATCATGTATGTAAATATAGTTGCTGGCAGGGGGTTGTATTTCCTTTTATATCCCTAAGATGATTCTTTGTTATAATTGTTTTAAAGGATATACGGGACACTAAAGAGTCCATTAATAAGATTTTAATTATAAAATAATATAATATACATGTACTTTGTAATTAAAAATGATGATGAAATCATTGTTTTATTATTTTATTTTATTTTGTAAAATATATAAAGTATATCATAATTTTACATTAATTTATTCCCAAATAATTTTATTCAATGAAAGAAAAATATTGTTCCATATGTCAAAATCTATCAGAAAAGTAATTACGGTAGTGACCATAATATAACTAATGAAAATGGTCTCTTTGGGGTCAAAAGGTTTCCGTGTTCATTCTATCAAACCTTGAATTGTATGCCTCTTTTTTCACGTAAATAATTTTTTTTAAAACATGATATGACGGTCCTATATTTTTTCTACCATATGGTATTCACCATATAACATTTACCATATTTCAACATTGATAATATGTTGTTCATTTAAATTAGTAGCATCATTAAGTAGAGAATCCATTATCTGTATATGTATTTAAAAATTAAATTTGGATTATATAAATGAAATAGTGAACACATAATATTTTGAGGAAATGTATTATATATTAAAAAATTATCCTATTCATTGAATTTATTTTTTATTAATTATTAAAAGTATTTTGAGTCATTATCGTGTATCCAAATCCCCTCATTGGGGACCACTTTTACATATAAGACACAATCTACTTTAAGGCCATTGTAAAATAATAATGGAATATTATTGAAGGTTTTATCCTCAATATAATGTTCATTTGGCCTAATGTTGGGTTTAGTCTATAATATAATAATTGAAAGACATCTATTTTTAAGATCTGAGTCCTAAAATACTTATTCTTCATGTGATTTTATTCGAAAAGGGTCTCCTTTATAACTTTACATACTAAAATTTCTTTTAATAAATCTAAATTCATTTCTTTTAAGGGTACACCTATTATGAAACAATTTTGACTTGAAAATTAACAATTAGAATACTTTATATTCAAACTCTTATTTTTAATTGATAATGTTAAAGTATGAAAGGTTCACATAAATTGGATTAGTCTTCTTGGTACAATATACAAGAAAATGGCCCCTAGTAGTGTAACCCTACTATTTTATTTATATATTTTTCCTCAAGTAAATTTCTATGGAATGTATAAACATTAATTGCATAGACATTATATGATATTAAATGTATAGTTAGTCATTTGGAACATTTGTAAAATGTTTTTGAAGTTGAATTCATGTTTTTTGATAACTTCTTAAAAATATAGCATCGATACTGTCTTATAAACTTATAATTATGTATATTTAATATATATATTTTATCCCTTGGTGGATTAAAATACTAGATAGTTAAATCATGTGTTTCAAAATATAGTACATCCTCTATGACATTGTATAAAATTTAAAAGTTATAATTTTCTTGATTTGCAATGGAAATTGAGTTAACATATCTTCCATAAATTTCTTTATCCCAAAGGTACCCACTAAGATTATATTTTAAGAGTCAAATTTTATATAAATATTTTAGTTAGTTGTTATATAATTAAACAACATATTTAAAAATAAATTATTCTATAATAAAACTATCTAGTTGACCTCAATTTTCTATGTACCCTTTCAAAACAATCATATACCATTCAATGGGGTAAATCTATCTTTAATTTATAACATAAAATAGATATATATATATCTTGATAAGTTAACCATCAAGTGAACCATTATATAAATGAATGTAAATGGTAAGAACTTATCCAATTCACTTAATATGACAACAATATCTTGCTCTATAGTTGGAAAAATAACCAGTTTTATAAATTTACTGTATATCACATTGAAAAGGAATAAAATCCTTGTTAATTTTCATCAAATGAATTTACAAAAAATGAAATGTATGTACAGTTATATTAAATTTTTCATTGATATATCATTCCCTTTATCATAAAATAAATCATTGATAAGATATTCTTAAAATTTAATTAATACACCTCTATAAAACTCATATTATTCATGTATTTAAAAATATTAACCTCTATTTCATGGATATATTTTAAGCCACTGGAGGAAGAATATTCATTATTTCAACCTCTATTGGATCCAACTCTTCCTTTATCCCCTATAAATCATTTACAACCTTGACTTAATTTCATATATCGTTTTACTGAGTGAATTTAGTAATTTTTCACTAAAACTATCACATAAATGTTTTTATGTGCATGAAATCAATAAAATTATAACTTACAAAAAAAATATGTTAGGAAATTCAAGAAATTCATTTCAATTTTTCTAAGAAAACAAATTTTTAAAAAGGGTTTTCAAAAAAAGTGTGGAAATATCCTTTACATTAAAAACATTTTCTCACATATTAGTGGAGATGATGTTATAACTTCTTATAAATTAACATAGACTAATTCAATCTAGTGTTGTTATTTATATTTTTGGGTAAAAAAATCAAATTCTAAGAAACATAATCATTAAAGATGAAGGTCCGAGCTTTAAAAAGTTGATTATGACTATTCTTAATGATAGTTTTTTCATTAAATATAGTCAATAAGTCATAAAAACATGATAACAAATTATGTGTATCTGGATTATATATGAATAACCTCAATTAAAGAATTATAAAATAATATAGAATATTTTTTCATGATAAATTAATAATTTATATAACTATGAGAAATTTCCTCGGACTTGATTTCTTTATTTGATGTATGCATTAATAATTAAAAAATAAATTTTAGTTGTACCATCATTTCATTTATATAATCCTAATTAAAATCCCTATAGTGGTAATACACTTGTTTTAATATCCTGATAATTTAAAAGACTATTATGTTTAATTGCATATAAGACATGCAACACCAAGCTTAATGGAACCATGAAATATTATATGAGTGTTATAACATATCCATTAAATTGGATCGAAGTAATTTGATAAACCAATTTATGAAATATATATAGTTCCTAATAAATAAAATTTTATTTAGTAATTCTTATAAAATAAGAACTCCATTTTTAATAAATTCATTTTATGATCCTAAATTAAATTTTTTCAAATATGTTTTTTATTTGTTGTTGTGAGAAAATTATATAATTAATTTATTCCAATATTATAAATCATATTTAAAAAATAAATTCATTTTTTAAAACATCATATCAATATTAAATTTGGGTTAAATTTTCATATTTTTATGAAAATATTTATTTTTATTGAATAATGAAAATAACGATTTTTATAAAATCGTCATTTAATTTCATTGAAATTACCAATTATGATTTAAATTTGATAATAAATTAACATAATTATTATTAATTATAGATAATACAATTAATTCTATAGTAATCATAATTATACATTTTTTGATCATGTTATTTTTTTTCTTGAAAACATAGTTTTCTAAAAAATTATTTTTCATTATGTTCTGTATTTTTATATTTAATTAATTTTTTTAGTTATACAAATTGAAACCAGAAAAAAATTATGATGGTTAGAGTAGATTACTCAAGAGGGTATGGGTGAATTGAGTAACTATAAAAAAATTTGTAAAACTTATTTTCCCAAAAATTAGATATAGTCCAGTTAATCAAGGTTATACTGCTATAAGATATTGAATGTTTGAATAGATTCTAAGAAGATTGATTAATTCTCATTTATCTAAATTTCAGTTATTAATGTTACTTTTGAATCTATTCTACTAAGACAAGACAGTTATAACTTCTTTCCAAGACTAACTATCAATGTGAATTTAGTGATTTTTGTGTTATATAAAAAAGTAGTAAAATAGAGAAAAAAAAGTAAGCAGCATAGAGGATACGAAACAAGTGGTTCGATCTCAAACAGAGACCCAGTCCACTCAACTTTGTGATCACCTTCCACCAAGAATTTTATATAAACAAAAATTGATCCACACCCTGAATTGGGGTTAACTGCAGAACACAGTACCATCCAGGCCACACCAGGACCCCTTCCATAGTTCTTCATGGGTACAGAAAACCAGGCCACAAAGGGACCTCTTCCACACTTATTTGTGGGTATACACAATTGTAAATAGATGTTTCAGTAAGGATATCTGGTATCCTTCATTTTGATATAGGAGACAGAGTGTGTTATTAGATAGATACGCACTCTACTAAAATTTAATAATGTGATACACAACAGAGCAGGAATATTGAGATATGTTTAGAAGGTCTCTAAGTGTTGATCTTTGTAGCTCTGGACTTCTGGGATGAAGTAGATGAAAAACTAGAGTCCTCATATGGAAACCCGAGTGTTGCACGACAGAAATATTTGACTTGTGTTCTTCATGGTGTTTCACAGTGTGAATATGTTCTCAGGATTCAGGTATTCTTCGTGTGTTATTCTGAAGAATCGAGTTGTATTCAATAATCCATTCTTCAAAAATTTCTTTAACAGTGTTCTTAATTGACATGCTCTTCTTACATGTTTTTTCACTCATGTGTCTCATCGGTATCTAGGACGCACTACACTTTTATCTTGTAGTTCATGTGTTGGGGATGATAGGTTGCATGTATTCTGCACCTCATACCTTGTATAGTCTGATGATATGTCTACAAATAAACATTAATTATGTGAGTGTATTAAAATCTTCAAACATGACCATTAGATATTAAATTGAAATACGACAAAATATATTAGTAAATGATGTCACAATATGTCATAGAAATGGTTTCTCCATCACACTGTGTCTGGATTGGTCATGGTGTCTAAAAGTCACGGTGTCTCGCGGTCATGGTGTCTCATTGGTCATGGTGTCTTCTTCACGGTGCCTTCTTCACAATGTATTGTTAACGGTGTCTTGTTGTTCACGGTGTCTTGTTGTTCATGGTGTCTTGTTGTTCATGGTGTTTGCTTCAAGGTGTCTTGTTGTTAACGGTGTATGCTTTACTTTTCCAGAAAGACATAACCAGTGGCAGACTCATGGTGTCTCAGTCTTTTCAAAATAACTATATTCAGACTTAGTCATTGAAGACCATATAATGGATTAGCCATAATCATTTGTCAAAGAAGGTAATATACAAGTAAATAAAGAATAGTATAAAGTAATTAAACTGAATGTAGATCAATTAAGATCTTGAATGGATCTTCATAAAGAATGAGAATACTTAAGTAATAATACACATGATTTGATATAATTTACAAGATTTAAACAAGTTGAATAGGTTGAATAGGATTTGTGATCATTAAAACATGATTTGTACATTTGGAGTCCAACAATCTCCCCCTTTTTGATGATCTCAAATCATGAGGCTTTAAAATGTATGTTTGATTCAACTATAGATACATAGATAAATGTCTAATATATAGAGATTTCTCCCCCTTTTGGGATTATCAAAAAGATGGAATAAGATAAGTTAATAATAGTACACATTTCATTAATGAAAAATTAGATCTAGTACAAACAGAAAGGAGAAAAAACAACAACATTCCTATCAAAGAAGAGTAATCATTGTTCTTCTCCAGTGGTGGCCTTCTCTTTTCCTTATGCAGCAGTAGTAGAAGATGAATTCATAGGAGCTGAAGTGGAGGTAGAAGAAGGGAGTGAGCTGGTTGATAGAGAAGGGAAAGGAAGGCCCTCAAAAATAGATAGATCTAGAGTAGGAGTAGTAGAAGATCGAGGCTGTTTTTGATCAAGAATCACTGGCCTGATCTGACTCAAGCCTTGGATGACAGACACATTAGTGGAGGCTAGGGAAGAAGTGAATGTAGGAAAACTAAGTCTTATAGGTGAAGCCACAGGAGAAACAATGTATGTACTCTGTACAAGAAGATAGGGCCTCAGGAGTCTGATAAAATCTTCAATGATCTCCCCACCATACTGCATGTCTTTCTCAAAATCATCCTTTTTCTTAATGAACTTTCCCAACAATCAAGTGAACTTGATGAGATTTTGGACTTGAGACTAGAAGTCTTGTGTTACAGGAAGAATCCTCAGATTTTCCACTAGATACATGAAATGATTTGTCATATCAGTCCTTAAGAAAATTCAATTGAATTTGAAATCCACATTCTTGGAAATCTCTTTATGAGCCTCATTAGCAATTTTTGAGTGGATTTAGACCTGGTCAAGAACTCTGTCACTGTTCTTGATAACATAAGAGAGATAAGCTACATTGATACCACCTATCACAGTCTAAAGCTCTTCTTTGACAACTGTTCTTAGCAGGTTACTGTCTAAAGAGGGTTGAGAGGACTGACTAGAGGCTTTAGAAGCATTGACAGTGGTGGTGAGAGATTTTAGTTGGTTTAGTACATTTTTAAGACACCCCATATATTCATCAGTGAGTTTTTTTAGATTAACTACATGCTCACGCATTCCTTTCACAATATGTTTGTTCCTTTCAGCGACCTTCTCATCTAAGGTAGCTAAATAAGGTTGAATCTGAGACACAACATTTTGTGGGGTTTGAGGAACAATAGGTTCTATATGAGGTGAAACAAGATTTAGTCTAGAATGCATCTCTTTCTCCATTTACTTTATCATACCTCTCAGAATCTTCACTTAATTACTAAGAAGCTAGTTCCCAACTCATATTTCCTAAATCTCATGAAGCATTTTTTGTTGAATCTTACAAATAACTTTCTCCAGCAATAAAGAGGAATCTTTCTCACTTAGATGTGTCATAAGAGAAGGTTGTGAATTAAAAACTTTTTCAACACCAGACAAAAGGGTAGAACCAAATTCCTATATATCATCCTTACTCAGAAAGGATGGTTTTACTAATGAAGGTTCAGAAACAGGGACTAATACAAGATCATGTTCCTTCTCAAGAGAAATATTGGAGACATATTTCATTTAGAACATAGTAAAAAGGTCAAGGCCTTTTACTGAAACATACTGAGAGACATCCATAGCATATAAGCTGGGAAACATATATCAAGTGTCAATAGGAATTGAAACACTTGGGTTTGGTGCTTCAGTAGATTCCATATTTGGGGGTTGCTACGCCTCAACAGTAGCATCCTTCTCAGGACTGAGAGGCTTAGTTTCTTGATCTAATTCCATTAAAACAACCCTTGCTTCCTCACACATTTCATGCCTATCCATATGAAAAGATATCTCCATCCTTTCATCAGCTGAAGGGATAATTTCAAGAGTATATTGTTCCTCTTGGAGTTTCACAAGATTAGCTTCTTCCATACCAGGCATCTCTTCCACTATAAGTTCTTCTATTGAATTCTGGTCAGTTTCTTCAGCAACCGAATCTGTTTCAACCTTGGGTTGATCTTCCAGATTAATAACACCTTTAGGAGAAGGACCTTATTCTTCAATAACTTCCTGAGGAACAAGAGTATTGCCTTCCTCAATAGAAACAGTTTCTTTGGGAGGCACATCATCCTCTTCTTCTTCTTCAGAAGAGTACTCAACAATCTCATCTGGTTCCAAAATAGGATCAAAAATATTTTGTGTCCTTGTGGGATGTTCCACTGGATTGAATTTATTATAAAATATATCATTGTCTCCCACTTATTCCTTATTACAAGGATTCCAATTTATCTTCATTCTCATGATAGTGTCTTTTGGGAGGCAGAATTCACTATCCTTAATTACTTCCTTATTGGGTCCAACCATACCTTTGGCAGGAAACATGGCTGAGATAAGCTGAGAGTAAAATAAGGAAGTTGACTTGGATGTGGCTTTAATCAGTTCACACATGTGGTGTATGACATACTTTCACAGGTTTATCTTGTACCCATTTTTCAGAAGGTGGATCAGAAACACATCCTCATATTTCAAAATAGCAAAATCACCTTTTCGAGGGATAACTATATTCTTTATAAACTTGAAAAAAAGTGTTGATTCTCTATCTAGTTCAGCAGCAATGGCTCACCTCTTGGTGCCATTTCCAGTTATGGATTTCAAATTATCTTCCAAATCAAATAATTCGGTTGAAGGTGGAGGTCCTCTCTCATAATCCTTAGAGATTCCTTCATGAAAAATCCTAAGGCATGTAGCCCATAACCTTGAAGGGAATGAGAATCTCTTCCCATTGATCCATATTCTCACAACATATACAACTTCAGAATCAATGGAGAACTAAACATATTGATAAAACTGAGCAACTAACTTAGGATAGATAGGTCTATATTGCTTCGAAAACCACTCTAACCATCCTTGCTCTCTAAAAACATTTATAACCAGAGACTTACATGATTGAATCCATTTGAGGAAAACCTCTTTTTCTGGTACAACAACTTAGTTTACTAGATTTGGGTTTAGAGTTCTTTTAGGTTCTATCTTAGGTGAAATATTCTCCTTTAGAGTTCCTGTAGTAGTACTGTAGCAGGCATGGAACTGTAGCAGCGGCGACACTGTAGCGGTGGAGGGACTGTAGCAGTGGTGGTTACTGTAGCGGGTACTGTAGCAGTGTGGGTACTGTAGCAATACTGTTCACCGAGGGGTCCATTGGGCCAAAAAATGGGCTTTCAAGCCTTGTAGTCATGCAACTTGGCCTTGGGCCTTCGGGCTATGTATTGGGTCACCCTCTACCCAGTCTAAAAGTGGTCTTTGCTTTAAAAATAATAAATTGAGGCTCGGGCCCCAACCATTAAAAAAAGGGGGTTCTAAATGGGTGATTAGAACAAATCCCGAGTAAATAATTGAGTGATACTTTCTTGATTTTATCATTTATAAATACCAAACGTTGAAAAAGTAAAAACACAGAAAAGTAAAGAGGTAAAATGAATAATTACCATGAAGCGGTTTTTAATAAAAATTATAATTAATTTTTATAGTGAGACCATGTTTGAGTGTTATGGTGTGATAGTGATTGGGTGTTACGGTGATATAGTAAATGAACTTCACGGTGAGATAGAGAATGTGCGTTATGGTGAGACAGTAACTGTCAGATATTAACTACGAAGCACTAAATGTGAGATCGTAATCATGAAATAGTAAAATATAAAACAATAAGACGTTTACATATGATTTATCGGGAATAATTCATGTATGATGTTGTCTATTCTCCCATAATTTAGTGGTTTGGTGAATATATCAGTAAGATGATATTCAGTACCAATGAATTCCAAAGTGATATCACCTTTTTTATAACGATCTCTAAAAAAGTGATGTCTTACATCAATATGCTTGGTCCTAGAATGTGAAAAAACTATTTTTCAAGATGTTAACAACACTTATGTTCTCACAGTTTATATGTACATGCCTGAATTGATATCCACAAACTAGTAATGTCAGTTTCATCCACAATATTTATGCTCAAAAACTTCTATCATCTATGTATTGAGCTTCTACATTAGATAATGCAACAGAATTTTGTTTCTTACTACACCATGATACTAGTGACTTGCCTAAAAATTGACATGTTCCAGAGGTTCTTTTTCTATTTAACTTACAGCCACGGAAGTCATCATTAGAATAACTTACTAATTCAAATGATTGTCCTCTAGGATGGAACAGTCCTAGATCGGGTGTATGCTTAAGGTATTCAAAAATTCTATTTACATCATTTAAATGATATTCCATAGGATTTTCTTGAAAATGAGAACACATACACACACTAAAAATAATTTCAGGTCGACTAGTTTTTTAGTAGAGTTAACTTCCAATCATTCCCCGATAAGTGGTCAAATCAACATATTTTCTGTCTTCATCAAGATCCTACTTACAAGTGGTACTCATGGGAGTATTACTACTTTTAGTGTTATCCAATCCAAAATGTTTTATAATATCTATAGTATATTTACTTTGAGTTAAAATATTTCCATTATTATTTTGATAGGTTTGAAATCCAATAAAAAAATTTAGTTCACCCATTAAACTCATTTCAAATTCATTTTTCATTATTTTAGAAAAACCATCCCATAAATAATTTTTTTAAGATCCAAAAATAAAATCATCTACGTAGATTTGAAATACTAAAACATCATTAGAAATTAGTTTTATATAATGTTTAGGATCAGCTATTTCTTTTGTAAAACCTTTGGAAATAAAAAAAAGTACTCATCCTATCATACCAGGCTCTTGGAGCTTATTTTAAACCATATAAAGCTTTGGATAATTTAAAAATATGATTTGGAAAATGGGGGTTTGTAAATCAAGGGGTTGTTCAACAAAACATCCCCAGCTAGATACCTATTTAAGAGTAAACTTTTAGAACTTATTTGATATAGTTTTAAACTCATTTATGCTATATAGGAAAGCAGAATTTTGATGGCTTCAAGTCTATTTACTAGTGCAAAAGTCTCCTCATAGTCAATTCCATCTTTTTGACTATAGAATTGTGCAACTAATCTATCCATGTTTCAAACTATGTTACCAACTTCATCTACCTTATTTCTGAATACCCATTTAGTTCCTATGGTGAATGGGTCCTTAGGTCTTTCAACAAGTTTCCAAACATTGTTCCATTCAAACTGATTATGTTCTTCTTGCATATCCATCACCCAAAATTTATCATTGATAGCACCATTAATGTTTTTAGGTTCACGTTGTGACAATAAAACTTTATGTTCAAATTAATTTCTAATAGAATCTCTAGTTTGAGTTCCTTTTTCGAATTCTCCTACAAAAGTATCTAAGGGATGTTTCTTGAGAGTTCTAACAGCTCTAGAAAAGGAAGGACTAGTGATTTCAGGTTCATCAATAGATTCAGGTTCATTGTGACTTGACTCTAAGGAATTTATAGAACTAGAATTTTTCACAGATTATTTCAGAGAATTGTTTGAAGATTTTGGATCAATGTTTTGATTTGATACATCATCCTCCAGGTTCTCTAGAAAGGTTTTAGGCTCATGTGGATCTGTTTCATCAAATTTTAACATGGACAGATTCTTCCACACATTTAGTTCTTTTATTGAACACTCTATAGGATTTACTAGACATGGAATATCCTAAAAATATACCCTAATCACTCTTGGATTTAAATTTTTCAATATTTTCTTTATTATTATGGATATAGAATTTACAGCCAAAAACATTGAAGTAGTTAGCTTCAGGTTTTCTATTGTTCCCTAACTCATAAAGATTCCTATTAAGAATGGGTCTAATTAACACTCTATTGATTATTTATCATGTTGTATTGACAAATTCATCCCAAAAATAAATAGGTAGCTCATACTTACTGAGCATTTTTCTAGCAATCTCTTGCAGGGTTCTATTTCTTCTCTCCACAACTCCTTTTTTCTGAGGTGTTCTAGGGGAAGATAAATTGTAATTATAACCTTTTTTTTGAAAAAAAGGATTCAAAATATTTATTTTCATGCTCACAACCATGATCACTTCTTGAGTATTTAATTTTATGCCCACTAAGATTTTCTACAAACTTGGCATATTTTGTAAAATAAGAGCAGGCTTCACTTTTGTGAGCCGTAATGAAGGTCCAAGTATATCTAGAAAAGTGATTTTCAAGAACATAAAAGTAGTGCTTCCCATTTAAGCTAGAAATAATAGATGGTCCAAATAAATCCATATGAATCAATTCGAGAGGTTGATAAGTTGACACTTCTTTCTTTGGTTTGAAGGAAATTTTGTGTTGTTTTCCCTTTTGAAAGGGATTAACCACTTTCTCGTTTGGAAACTAAAGTTTCGGTTAGTCTTTAACTAAGAAGTTTCTTATTATCTTTCTAAGGGAGTGAACATTATAGTGTCTTAGTCTTCTATGCTAGAGCCAAGACTCCTTATGAAATATACTTAAACATGAATCATTTTGAGAAGCTAAATAATCTATGTTAACTGAGTAAACATTTTCATTTCATAAAGCAAAAAGCAATAATTCATCATTAGAATTAAATACATTTCAAGCATCATTTTCTAATCTAACTTGAAATCCATCAACACATAATTGTATGATTCTAATCAGATTATATTTTAATCCATCAAAAAATTGTACTTTAGAAATCAAAACTGAGTTAGAGTTACCAATTTTTCCGAGGTCAATAATTGTTGCTTTGGCATTGTCACCATATGTGACACGTCCTCCAAATAATTTTATCATGTTCTTGAAGCATGAGTAGTCTCATGTCATGTCCCTTGAACATCCACTTTCCAAGTACCATAGATTTCTGCAGGAACCCTTTAATCATATTTCCTACAAAATGATCAAGAAGAAACTGATTTTGGTACCCATACTTGTTTGGGTCCAGTAATATTAGTGATAAGTGCTTTAGGAACCCATATTTTCCTCATAGGTTTATCATAAGAATTATGTAAATTATTTGAAAAAAACTCTATTAGGGCCACAAAAACGTGAAATAGTAGAGAGTGTATCATAACTTGAATTAGATGATTTGTGTCCAGAACTAGGAGTGAAACTATATGCCCTAGATTTTGAAACAAAATTTTTTCTACCAAGATTTCCTTTCCCATGTTGATAACCAATTCCAGTGTTGTATTTAGGGGAAATTTGTTTTCCTGGAATTTGAGTAAGGGTATTCTTCCCATTGGTCAATTTTTCAAGATCATTCTTCAATTGCTCATTAGACATTTTTAATTCGTTGTTTTCTATGAGCAGCTGACCATTTTTCTCTTTTTCAATTGTGAGTTTAGATTTAATAGTCATAGTGAGAGCATGTTGTTTATTCAATTATTTATATATTCTTTAGTTTATTTCATGTTTACTCAATCATGTTACAATATTCAAACATCTCTTCGTCAGTCATGTTTTTAGAGTCACTCTCATCTCTAGAATAGTGTGAATTACGTATAGAGGATTCAATTGTTACCTTAGATGTGTTTTTCATAAAACACATGTTGGATTTTTTAGCATGTTCATCATTTAATGTTTCTAAGTCTCTTGAACTATCTTCAGAATCACTCCAAGTTGCTTTAATTGCCTTTTTATATTTATTTTCCTTCTCCTCATATTTATTTTTGTACTTGAGGTTTGGAAAGTCATCCTTGATATTTCCTTTTCACTTACACACATAACAGACAATTTCATTAGTCTTGTCACTTCTTTTCTAGTCATTATTCCAATTTTCCTTTTTTGTCATATTTTCCCTTGAAGTAAGTCTTTCTGAAAAATTTATTCTTCTTGTAAAATCACATGAATCTTCTGACTAATTGAGAAATTTCTTCATCACTGTTAGATGATGATTGTTAATCACTAGAACTTTCTATAGAAGCTTCCATTTATCCATTGCCTTGGTTCTTAGAGGTGGTGGTCGGGAATGCAACAGATTTCCTCTTTGGTTCATCCTCTTCCTCCTTGTTGACTTTATGCTCTTCCTCATACATCATTAGTTTCACAATGAGTTCTTTTATATGTAGTGTGATGTTGTCGCATGATTCTCTAATAGATATAGAGGTTCCCCTCCATCTGTCAGGTCGATATCTAAGGATTCTCATGATTTTTTCCCTAGCAGTGACTTCTCTTCCAAGAGAGATCATTTTGTTGACAATCTCATTGATCCTAAGATACATGTTAGAGATAGGTTCATCAGGTTTCATTTTAAAGCTATCATATTTAATAGTATAATTATTAAGTCTCATTTCTTTTACACTAGATGTTCCTTCATGTGAGACAGAAAGGGTATCCCAAATTTCATGGGCAGTTTTACAAGTAGAAATTATATTGAATTCTTCATCTCCTAGGGAGTACTTTAAAGAATTCAGAGAATCGCAATTGTTATTGTAGGTAGTTTTTCTAGGTTCATCTAATGTGATTCAATTAGTATCAGGAATCATATATTCGTCTATAATGGAAGACCAAATTTCAAAACATATACTCTCTAAATTCATTTTCATTTTAATTTTCCATTGTGCATAGTTGGTCTAAATAAAGAATGGGGGTCTGTTGGTTTCATCACCTTCCAATAAATTATCTATAATAATGAATTACATTAAAAGAGATCAAAATTTATAATTGATAGAAATTTACAGATTTTTAATGTACTGTAACACCCCAATCTTCTACGGTACGCTTCTCTTTGAATAATGCGATAGCGTGTGTTGTACACAACATCGAGTTTTAACACACCACAACCAATCAAACTAGCCGTTATGAATAGTAATACCTACTTTTTGAAATTATATATATATTATATTTCAAAATGAACTTCATTTTTGGATTCAGAATATCGAAATTATCCTAAGTTGAATTTTTCTGAGAACATCCAATTTTCATGAATAGTGAAAAATACTTAAAAACAACTTTTTTTTAATCAAAATAATTTATAGTGATAAATTATATTATTTAGTGGTTTTATAGTATAATTAGAATATATTTTTACCATTTTATCCAATGGTGTTCATTATAATTAATTTCACTTTGAAATTGTACATAAACAATTGTCAATCTTTTGATATATATTGTTTCTTAAAAACACGCTATTTGTTGTAACAGCGGGAATTAATTATAAAATTAATTAATGAAACTTATATGTTCGTAATTTTTTAAAATAAACATTATTTTTGAATTCGTAATATCAATTATAGCTTAGGGTAAAATTTTGGCATTGTTCTGAAAAACGTCAATTTTTGATGAATAGTGAAACTAATCAGTGGTAGTTAAAAAAAACTGAATTTTTTCATAAAACATAATTTTACCGCATCTGTGAATGGAATTTCAAAAATCCGAGAGACACGGTTAATATCAAGAAGTAAAATGTGGTTCAATGGGATGAAAATAATTTTTGGTGAATAGTAACTTTTTTCTTTTATTTACCACGGTTAAATGTAAAAAGGGTAATTAAGGGTAAACATGATATTAATATTACCCTAACACGTGTCCTAATTCTATTGTAAAAGGGTATCTCGACCAAAAACAACCTTAGGAATAAAATATTATCATTTAGGTCAACTTGGATTAGATTAGGACATTTATTATTATTTAATTCAAATAAGATTTAAAAGAATTAAAATCAATGTTTATTTACTAAAACATTTTTAATATAGGGTTATACATAAGATAAATTAAATTTTAAATATTCATTAGAAAGATAAAAATATATCCTACATGATGATATTTTATTTATAATTTTTAGACATTAAATAATTTAATTTATTTATGACACAATGATGATGTAGTAATTACCACAATAGTGAAAAATTAAACTAATTGATATTATAAATTCCCAAATAAATATAATTTGAGACTTTTTATGAATTACACTAATTTTCTAAGTTAATATTACATGTTAGGATTTATTTAATTAAATTTTTTCGAAGTAATAATTTTTTTATGAGTTTCATAAAAATCAACCATTTAATATTGTCAAAATTGACATAAAAGAGTTTTAAAAAAAATATTATATTATTAATTGATATTAAATTCCTAAATATCTAAGGTTCGGCCAAAAGACTTATATAATGATCTGTGTATAATTAATGGACCACTTGGGGGTCTCTTGTATGTATATAGTAAGTTTATTAACCATATAATATAAAAATACAAAGAGACATTGTAAAAGTGAAACTAATTAACTTAGAGTTAATACTTAAAGATAAGGTTAATATAAGTACCCAAACCTGTCTAAATTCTATTGGTTGAGTGGTTTTCGACCCATCCCCACCTTAAAATTTAAATAATCCACTTTGGAGCCATTAGAAATCGAATATGAATTTATTATAAACTAATATTTCTAGCTTTTCCAAAGGTGCCCTTCACCAATCTTATAAAAGGGCACTCCTCCTTCTCATTTCTTCACACCTTCAAAGCCTTTTGGTTCGGCCAAACTCTGCCCAAACACTCTCCAAACTTCCCTCCCTACAACCTATATGCCTTAGTTTGATCGTAAAGGCTACCTACGGAGCCCTTTTGATCAAATCAAAAGGAAGAACCCGAAGAAGAGGTAATGATTTCACCACCCTTTTCCAAGTTCCTTTCTTATTCCACTTCTTATTCCTTTGTTATTACCATTATAAAATTATAACTCCAGTATCATATATATATTGTGATGTCATTATAAATATGGTACAACCATATTCAGTATTCTATCCACCTTTTGAATAATATGTCACCATATGTGCGTACGTACGGCTTACTGTCTCCACGTCGTGGTGTAATTGTTATTCAATATATTATTATTTGGATGGGTATAATAATGATTTGTAACTCATGTAAATAATAAATATAACATGTTAATGATTCTGTATATATTATATAACATCCATTTATATATTATTTTAATATCAAAAGAATGATATTGTCGCTCGTGCGTACGTACGGACTACCGTCTCTACGAATGCGATGAGATTCATTCTCCATCGTATCCATTCAAGTATAATTATCATTTGATGATTTAAAAATAATTTTTAAGACATGATATCATTCTGTATATGAATAAGAAACAACCTATCCATAACAAACACAGCTTATGTAACAAAACATATAAAAGAAAACGACTAAGTTAACACCCGAAACGACGATAATTCTAAGATATTATTAACAAATCAATGATAAAAGATCATATATGATATCATATTAATATATATGATTCTTTTATAATTTAATAAGAATTATTTCACCATTATACAAGAGGTTAACCTACCCTCAACCAAGGAAAAGTTCAAGGTAAGGTTTATTCCACACTCTCTTCATTATCCGAGGTTGTTTATACGTAATAATCTATTGGGATCTCTTTATCATCCACATCCATGTTTCTTAAAAATGTATTTCAAAAAAATTTTACTATTTAAAAGAATATGGGTTAAAGTCATTTATACCCTTGTTTGACTTTTTATAAGAGTTTTATAAAGTAATCTTTCTGTCATTTTCCAAACAAGGTGCTTTTAACCTTTTCGACAGAATTAAGGTAAGAATGTTTTTTTTAACTTATACGGCGGGTGCGGTTATTTTCCGCCATTATAAAATCGTCGAAGCTTCCCTTAGAAGCTTATAAGAATATTTTCAAAGAAAAATGTTTTATTCTATAAATATATGACTCTTAAATGATTTCAAGAATAGAAAGAGATATTTCTCTAAAAAGAGTTTTGATTTCATCTATGTCAGCATCCTTTGATGGATTTTACGGTTATTTGAAGTTGATTTATTATGATACAAAACTTCTATATTGTATTGAAGGTTTTGTGATATGTTCGGCTATGGATGTGCTATTTTTATACCATTCATAGTTTATAGTGAAAGTATTGAAATTTCGTATGCTAGTTTTAATACGAATGTTTATGTTATGTTTAAACCTTTTAATATGGGAATCCATTGGACTTAATATGTGACGGGTGGAGCCCTCTATAGCTCCTCGATGCATAAGTAGGTCTCATGAGACAAACTAGTGTCTTGGCACAAGGCCTTGGCAAAATCTTATTTGTAGTCTTGGCACGAGGCCTTGGTTATGTGGTTATGACAGTCTGGCATTATGCCTTCTATCATTATGAAAGTGGTTATTGATATTTCATGTGATTATTCGATTAGTAGAATATCCATGTGAATAAGTAAATGGAATTATTTCATTTTAATTTTTCCATACTATTTTGAAGTTCAATTTTAAAAGGCTTTTGTTTTAGTTATACTTTTCCTTAAATTTTTATTCTTATTTATGAATGTTTCCGCTATATTGTTATCCTTACTGGGCATTTGAGCTCCCCCCTTTTCTATGTTTTATTTTTCCGAAGGTATGAAGAAGTAAATTTTTAATGACCTGTAGGGATAGTATGTGGGGATATGAGTGTGGAATATGAAGAAAATATGTTGTTGTAGTTTTCATTTTTATGATGTAATGTAAGACTTATGAATATATATAGTGTTTCCAAGGCCACTAAACCAATCGGTCTTTCGAGATTTGATCTTTCTTGTGATCATTCCAATGTTATGTAGTAATGCACCGACTCTAGGTAACAGGGGTCGGGGCGTTACAGTTGGTATCAGAGGAGGTTTAGTACAAACCTTTGATGCTAGATTTAGATAAACTCTGATTTGAGCACGTAGACCTAAGATGAACATTGAGGATTAGTATAGAAGAACTTCCTAGAATTTTGGTATTGTAGATATTTTGTGAGTTTTCCAAGAAATACATCCCTGTCGGGATACGAGCAGGTAGAGGCGGCCCTGGCACAGATGTACCTAGGGGTAAAACCTGAAAACACCGCTTTGAGCTAGACTCGAACGGAAACTGGTGCAGGACAACGGGCCTTGCTCCACTCTTGGTTACGACACTCCCGGGGGATATGCTTTGGATAACTCTCATTTTCTTTACAAATCATTATGAAGAGTTTATGAGTATATACTTCCTCAAAGAAAACATTCTTATTATTATGGATTATATCCATAAATAGTTCAATTTATGTTAAGGTTTTTGTAAATATGGGATTATGTATTTTGATTCATAAACTGATCTAGTTTATACCATTGTTTAGAAATGGCGCATAGTGGAAGAAATAGAAACTGTATCAATGCACGCACTCCATGTAGGGATTTCCCTCCTGCTCAAGATAATTATAGTGGAGCTGGTGATGCAACTGGTGCCGATCAGCTAATCACCATACTGGGACAACTTACTCAGGTTATGAATAATAACCTTACCCGTATAGAGCACCCTAATCCACAGCGTGGAGGATCAATGTTAGATCAATTCATGAGGCAACAACCACCAACATTCAACGGGAGTACAAATCCCTTAGTAGCGGAGCAATGGATAAATTCCCTAGAGAAAATATTTCAGGCATTGGGGAGTAGTGAAAGGGAAAAAGTTATCATGGCAGTTTACCGACTCACTGGAGATGCTGATAAATGGTGGTCATTGATTCAAAACATGAAGGAAGATGATGAAGTATCAAATATGGAATGGAGGGAGTTCAAAGATCTATTTTTAGAAAAATACTTTCCTCGCGACCATCGAGCAGATATGGAAAGGCAATTTCTGAGTCTGAGACAGAAGGAGGATGATAATGTCGCAAAGTATGAGGCTAACTTTAAAAGGTTAGCAAGGTATGATGGAGATTATATACGTAACCCAAGAAGTTATATTGATCTTTTCTTTGATGGGTTAAAACCATTTCTATGTCGAACATTAGTCTCACAATCCTTCTCGTCGTACGAAGACACTGTCTCATGTGCTATCAAAACCGAAAAGGAATTCTCTAAGTCTTATGACTTTAAAGCAAAACAAGAGAAGAAGAGACCTGATGATAAATATGGAAATGGAAATAAGGGGAAGAATGGAATGGTTGAATATCCATCCTGTGGTAAATGTGGGAAGAAACACGCAGGTACTTTCTTGAAGGGAACGGGAGTCTGTTAGAAGTGTGGTGAAAAAGGCCACCAAGCTCGTGATTGGAAGGGGAAGAAGGAAGCCACCAACGTTCAATTCTACAATTGCATGGAGATGGGGAATTATGCAAATGAATTTCCTAAGCATCAGGATAACTTACCTCAGAAAAGGCCAAGGGATCACGGCCAAGCATTTGTTGTCACTACTGTTGAGGTAGAAGCTCTGAAAGACGTGGTGGCAGGTAATTTAATGGTTTCCTCAAGTTTAGAAAATGCATTATTTGATTCTGGATCATCGCATTGTTTCATATCTTCCCAGTTTGCTAAGAAAATTAGATATTTCCAATTTGATTTAACAAGGGAGTTGTCAGTTAAAACTCCTAAGGGAAGTATCATTGCAACAATGTTTTGTGAATCAGTCCCCATTAGAGCACATAAATGTTCTTTATCTGCTGATCTCATCGTCATACCTATGATTGAGTTCGATATAATCCTCGGTATGGACTGGATTTCGGACTATGATGCGAATATTTATTGTAAAGAAAAAGAGGTTACGATTTTTGATGATGATGATGATAAGGAACACCTTATCTTTAGAGAAGAATCGTCACCACCTAATTCTTATTTAGATCCACCCCCAGTAGCTCAACTAAATTCAATTATTGGGGAGGAAGATAATGAAATAACTGTGGGTGAGGAAAGGAATGTTCAAATAGAGGATTTACCTGTTGTGAAAGAATTTGAAGATGTATTTCCGGAAGATTTACGTGGACATCCTCCAGTACAAGAAGTTGAGTTTTCCATTGATTTAATTCCTAAGTTAATGCCTATATCGAAGACCCCTTATAGAATGGCCACTGTAGAATTAGTTGTACTAAAGAAACAACTAGAGGAATTGAGTAATAAGGGATTTATTCTCCCTAGTGTTTCTCCATGGGGAGCCCCTGTTCTTTTTTGTTAAAAAGAAATATGGATCTATGAGGTTATGTATCGACTACAGGGAGATCAATGCTATAACAATAAACAACAAGTATCCCCTACCTCGAATTGATGATTTATTTGACCAACTACATGGAACTAAATACTTTTCAAATATTGACCTTCGATCTGGATACCATCAGTTCTGTGTGAAGAAGGAAGACATTCTGAAGACAGCATTTCGAACTAGGTATGGGCATTACGAGTTTACTGTAATGCCTTTTGGATTGACTAATGCACCCTCTTTATTCATGGATCTGATGAATAGAGTCTTCAAAGAGTATCTCGATGAATTTGTGGTGGTATTTATTGATGATATCTTGTTATACTCCATAAGCTATCAAGATCATGAAAATTACTTGCACATTATCCTGAAGACTTTGAGAAGACATGAATTATATGGGAAGTTTAGCAAGTGTAAATTCTGGCTTCATGAGATTTATTTTCTTGGCCATATTGTCTCTAAAGATGGAATCTTTATTGATCCTTCTAAGACTAAGGAAATCCAAGAATGGCCAGCACCGACGAGTATAACTGAGGTACGTAGTTTTATTGGTTTAGCAGGTTATTATCGACGTTTCATCCAGAATTTTGCCTGATTGGCTAACCCATTAAGGAAGCTCACACGTAAAGGGGTTAAATTTGTTTGGACAAAAGAGTGTGAAGAATGTTTCTAATAACTTAAGATAAGATTAGTCAATGCTCCTATATTGACTCTACCATCGGGGAATGATGGGTCCGTTATTTATAGTGATGCATCGAAGAAAGGACTTGGTTGTGTCCTTATGCAGAATGATAGGGTTATTGCCTATGCATCAAGAGAGTTGAAAATTCCTGAACAAAACTATCCTAATCATGATCTCGAGTTAGAAGCTGTGATCTTTGCTTTGAAGATATGGAGGCACTACCTCTATGGTGAAAAATGTGAGATTTATACTGATCACAAGAGTTTGAAGTATATTTTCTCACAAAAAGAACTCAACATGAGGCAAACAAGATGGCTTGAATTACTCAAGGATTATGATTGTACGATACACTACCACCTGGGGAAAGCAAACAAGGTGGCAGATGCTTTGATCAGAAAAGACCATGGAGTTTTGAATGTGATGAGAATTGAAAGGGATCCAATTTTGATGGATCTAGTGAAGATGGACATGGGAATAACCAGGGAAGGAGAAACATCAATTCTTTTTCAAATGGTTGCCAAACCATCTTTACTAGAAAGGATTAAGAGTTTTCAGACCGATAATGAAGAATTTCAAAAGAAGATTAATGCTGTGAATGACGGGAGACTGAGAGACTTTGTGTATGAAGATGGAATTTTGAAATTTGGGAAGTGACTTTGTGTTCCCGATATACCTGATCTAAAAAGGGAATTTATGGATGATTCTCATAGTTCCAATTTCTCTATACACCCTGGGAGCACCAAAATGTATAGAGATTTGAAGGAACATTTTTGCTGGGACAACATGAAGAAGGATATTGTTGATTTTGTGTCAATATGTATGATTTGTCAACAAGTGAAATCTAGAAGGCAACAGCCTGGAAGAGCTATGCAACCTCTTCCCATACCAGAGTGGAAGTGGGACAATATTACGATGGATTTTTTCATGGGGCTACTAAAGAATCCTAGAAGGAATGACGTAATATGGGTTATTGTTGATCCTCTTACCATGTCAGCAAATTTTCTTGATATAAGATAACATCTACCCCTAGAACGTCTTGAAAGACTATATATTAATGAAGTTGTGAGTCTTCATGGAGTACCCCTATCGATTGTTTCTGATCGTGATCCCCGTTTTACTTCATGATTTTGGAAAAGTCTTTAGAAATCCCTGGATACTGAACTTCATTTGAGCACTGCTTACCAACCTCAGACAGAAGGACAATCAGAACGGACTACTCAAACCTTAGAAGACATGTTGAGATCTTTCTCACATGACTTTCGGGGTATATGGGATCAATATTTACTTCTCGTAGAATTTTCCTATAACAATTGCTTCTATTCGAGTATTCATATGGCACCATATGAAGCGTTATACCGAAAGAGATGTTGTACAACAACCTGTTGGGATGAAGTTGGTGAAAGAAAACTTGTAGGCCCAGAACTGGTGGAGGAAATGATGGAAAAGGTGAAGGTAATCCAAAATCACATCAAAGCAGCTCAAAGTAGGCAGAAGAGCTATGCCGATAATAGAAGGAAGGATTTGGAATTTCAAGTCGGTGATCATGTTTTCCTGAAGGTATCTCCATGGAAGGGAGTCATACATTTTGGTAAGAAAGATAAATTGAGTCCCAGGTACATCGGACCTTTCAAAATTCTAGAACGAATTGGGGTTGTAGCTTATCGATTGGCAATGCCGCCAAGTCTCTCCAAAGTTCACGATGTGTTCCAAGTATCTCTGTTGAGGAAATACATGCCTGACCCAACGCATATACTCACCTATGAGGAATTATAACTGGAACCCGATCTGTCATATTGCGAAGAGCCCATCAGGAATCTTGATACGAGAGAACAAGTACTGAGAAACCGGACGACACGTCTGGTAAAAATTTTGTGGAGAAACCATAAGATAGAAGAGGCAACGTGGGAACCCGAGTAACTTATGATGAAGAACCACCTGAGTCTTTTCATGAAATAATATTCTAGAAATTTCGAGGATGAAATTATTTGAAGGAGGGGGGAATGTAACACCCCAAGCTTCTACGGTACGCTTCTCTTTGAATAATGCGATAGCGTGTGTTGTACACAACATCGAGTTCTAACACACCACAACCAATCAAACTAGCCGTTATGAATAGTAATACCTACTTTTTGAAATTATATATATATTATATTTCAAGATGAACTTCATTTTTGGATTCAGAATATCGAAATTATCCTAAGTTGAATTTTTCTGAGAACGTCCAATTTTTATGAATAGTGCAAAATACTTAAAAACAACTTTTTTTAATCAAAATAAGTTATAGTGATAAATTATATTATTTAGTGGTTTTATAGTATAATTAGAATATATTGTTACCATTTTATCCAATGGTGTTCATTATAATTAATTTCACATTGAAATTGGACATAAACAATTGTCAATCTTTTGATATATATTATTTCTTTAAAACACGCTATTTGTTGTAACAACGATAATTAATTATAAAATTAATTACTGCAACATATATGTTTGGAATATTTTAAAATCGACATCATTTTTGAATTCAGAATATCAATTATTGCTTAGGTTGAAATTTTGGCATTGTTCTGAAAAACATCAATTTTTTGATGAATAGTGAAACTACTAAGTGGTAGTTAAAAAAGATGAATTTTTTAATAAAACTTAATTTTACCGCTTCTGTGAATGGAATTTCGAAAATCCAAGAGACACGGTTAATATAAAGAAGTAAATTGTGGTTCAATGAAATGAAAATAATTTTTGGTGAATAGTAACTTTTTACTTTTATTTTCCACGGTTAAAAGTAAATAGGGTAATTAAGGGTAAAAATGATATTAATATTACCCTAACACATGTCCTAATTCTATTGGACAAGTGTATCTCGACCAAAAACAACCATAGGAATAATATGTTATCATTTAGGTTCACTTGGATTAGATTAGGACATTTATTATTATTTAATTCAATGAAGAGTTAAAAGATTTAAAATCAAAGTTTATTTACTAAAACATTTTTAATATAGGGTTACACATAAGATAAACTCTATTGTAAATATTCATTAGAAATATAAAAATATTTAATACATAATTATAGTTTATCTATAATTTTTAGAATTTAAATAATTTAATTTATTTATGACACAATGATGGTGTCGTAATTACCATAATAGTGAAAAATTAAAATAATTGATATTATAAATACACAAATAAATATAATTTGAGACTTTTTATGAATTTAACTAATTTTATAAGTTAATATGACATTTTATGAATGATGTAATTAAATTTTTTCGAAGTAATCATTCTGTTATGAGTTTCACAAAAATCAACTATTGAATAGTGTCAAAATTGACATAAAAGAGTTTTTAAAAAAAATATTATATTATTAATTGATATTAAATTCCTAAAAATATATGGATCGGCCAATAGACTTATATAATTTTAGGTGTATCATTAATGGACCACTTGGGGGTCTCTTGGATGTATATTGTAAGTTTATTAACCATATAATATAAAAATATAAATAGACATTGTAAAAGTGAAACTAATTAACATAGAGTTAATACTTAAAGATAAGGTTAATATAAGAACCCAAACCTTTCTAAATTATATTGGTTGAGTTGTTTTGGACCCATACCCACCATAAAATATAAATAATCCACTTTGGATCCATTATAAACCGAATATGAATTTATTATAAACTAGTATTTCTAGCTTTTCCAAAGGTGCCCCTCACCCCTCTTATAAAAGGGCACTCCTCCTTCTCATTTCTTCACACCATCAAAGCCTTTTGGTTCAGCCAAACTCTTCCCAAATACTCTCCCAACTTCCCTCACTACAACATAGAGTCCTTAGTTTGATCATAAATCCAACATAAGGAGCCATTTTGATCAAATCAAAAGGAAGAACCTGAAGAAGAGGTAATGATTTCACCACCCTTTTCCAAGATCCTTTCTTCTTCCACTTCTTCTTCCTTTGTTATTACCATTATAAAATAATAAATCCAGTATCATATATACACTATGATGTTATTATAAATATGGTACAACCATATTCAGTATTCTATCCACCCTTTTAATAACATGTCACCATACGTGCGTACGTACGGCTTACCGTCTCCACGTCATGGTGTAATTGTTATTCAATATATTATTATTTGGATGGGTATAATAATGATGTGTAACTCATGTAAATAATAAATATAACATGTTAATGATTATTTATTTATGATATAACATCCATTTATATATTATTTTAATATCAAAAGAGTGATATTGTCGCTCGTGCGTACGTACGGACTACCGTCTCCACGAACGCGATTAAATTCATTCTCAATCGTATCCATTCGAGTATAATTATCATTTGATTATTTAAAAATAATATTTAAGGACATGATATCATTTTGTATATGAATAAGATACAACCTATCTATAACAAACACAGCTTATGTAACAAAACATATAAAAGAAAACGAGTAAGTTAACACTCGAAACGATGATAATTCTAAGACATTATAAACAAATCAATGTTAAAAGATCATATATGATATCATATTAATATATATGATTCTTTTATAATTTAATAACAATTATTTCACCATTATACAGGAGGTTAAACTACCCTCAACCAAGGAAAAGTGCAAGGTTAGGGTTATTTCACAATCTCTTCATTATCTGAGGTTGTTTATACGTAATAATCTACTGGGATCTCTTTATCATCCACATATATGTTTCTTAAAAATGTATTTCAAAAAAAATTACTATTTAAAATAATTTGGTTTAAAGTCATTTATACCCTTGTTTGTCTTTTTATAAGAGTTTTATAAAGGAATATTTCCATCGTTTTCTAAACAAGGTGGTTTTATCCTTTTCGACAGAATTACGGTAAGAATGTTTTTTTTAACTTATACGACGGGTGCGGTTATTTTCCGCCATTATAAAATCATCGAAGCTTCCCTTAGAAGCTTATAAGAATATTTTCAAATAAAAATTTTTTATTTTATAAATATATTACTCTTAAATGATTTCAAAAATAGAAATAGATATTTCTCTAAAAAGAGTTTTGATTTCATCTATGTCAACATCCTTTGATGGATTATACGCATATTTGAAGTTGATTTATTATGATACAAAACTTCTATATTATATTGAAGGTTTTGTGATATGTTTGACTATAGATGTGATATTTTTATACCATTCATAGTTTATAGTTAATGTATTGACATTTCATATGTTAGTTTTAATACGAATGTTTATGTTATGTTTAAACCTTTTCATATGGGAATGCATTAGACTTAATATGTGACGGGTGGAGCCCGCTATAGCTCCTCGATGCATCGGTAGGTCTCATGAGACAAACTAGTTTCTTGGCACAAGGCCTTGGAAAAATCTTATTTGTAGTCTTGGCACGAGGCCTTGGCTATGTGGTTGTGATAGTATGGCATTATGCATTCCATCATTATGAAAGTGGTTATTGATATTGCATGTGATTATTCGATTAGTATAATATCCATGTGAATAAGTAAATGGAATTATTTCATTTTACTTTTTCCATACTATTTTGAAGTTCATGTTTAAAAGGATTTTGTTTTAGTTATACATTGCCTTAAATGTTTATTCTTATTTATGAAAGTTTCGGCTATATTGTTATCCTTAATGGGCATTTGAGCTCACCCCTTTTCTAGGTTTTATTTTTCCCAGGGTATGAATAAGTAAATTATGAATGACCTGCAGGGATAGTTTGGGGGATATGAGTGTGGAATATGAAGAAAATATGTTGTTGTAGTTTTCATTTTTATGATGTAATGTAAGACTTATGAATATATCTAGTGTTTCCAAGGCCACTAAACCAATAGGTCTTTTGAGATTTGATCTTTCTTGTGATCATGCCAATGTTATGTAATAATGCACCGACTCTAGGTAACTGGGGTCAGGGGGTTACATGTACAACTATAATCACAGTTGAATAATATTAATCAAAGTCCTAGTAAACAACCTCTGATACCAAATTTTGGTCGGAGTAGATTACTCATGATGGGAGGGGTGAATTGAGTAACTAGAAAAATTTCTGTAAAAATTATTTTCCCAAAAATTAAATACAGCACAGTTAATTAAGGTTATACTATTATAAGAGGTTGACTGTTTAAATAGCTTCTCATAAGATTGATTAAATCTCAATAATCTAAATTTCAGTTATTAAATTTAATTTTTAAGTTATTATACTAAGACAAGATAGCTATAACTTCTTTCCAAGACTAACAATAAAAGTGAATTTAGTGATTTCTATGTAATATAGAAAATAAGTAAAATAGAGAAAACTAATGTAAGCAGTACAGATGATATGAAACAAGTGGTTCAGTCTCAAGTAGAGACCTAATCCACTCCAGTTGGTGATCACCAGCCACCAAGAAGTTTATATAAATAAACATTGATCCACACCCTGGATCGGGGTTAACAACAGTACATCGTACTGTCCAGGACACATAGGGACTTCTTCCATACTTATCCCTGGGTATACACAAGTGTAAATAGATTTTTGAGTAAGGATATCTTGTATCCTTCAGTTTGATGAAGGTGACAGAGTGTGTTATTATATATATACACACTCTTCTCAAAAGTTAATAAAATGATACACAACAATGAAGAAAGATTGGGATAGGATTAGAAGTGCTCTGAGTGTTGACCTTTGTATCTATGTAATTTTGGGGTGAAGCGGATGCAAAAATCGAGTCCTCGTCTAGAAACCAGAGTGTTGCAGGGCAGACATATTAGACTTGTGTTCTTCGTGGTGTTTCACAGTGTGAAGATCTTCTCGGGATTCAAGTATGATTCGTGTGTTCTTCAGTAGAATCGAGTTGCATTCAATAATCATTTATTCAAAAATTTCTCTAAGTGTGTTCTTCGTTGTCGTTCTCTTCTTAAAAGATTTTTTTCTCGCATGTCTCATTTGTTTCTGGGTAGAACATCTCTTTTATCTTGGAGTGAATGTTTTGGGGCCAATAGGTTGCATGTTTCCTACACCTCGTACCTCGTAGTGTCTGATGATATTTTTATAAGGAAACAATAATTTGTTTAGTGCTTTAAAATCATTAAATATGGGTATTAGATATTAAATTGAAATATAACAAAATATATTAGTTAACGGTGTCAAAATATGTCATGGAAACGGTGTCTCATTCACACAGTGTTTGGATCATTCACGATGTCTGAAGGTCATGGTGTCTCGCGGTAAAGGTGTCTCGCGGTCACGGTGTCTCATTGTTCACGGTGTCTGTTTCACAGTGTCTGCTTCATGGTGTCTTGTTCATGGTGTCTTGTGGTTCATGGTGTCTTGTTGTTCACAGTGTCTTGTTTTCTTTTCTAGAAAGACATAACCAGTTGCAAACTCATGGTGTCTCAGACTTTTCAAAATAAATGTATTCAAACATAAGCAATGGTGATCATAGAATGGATTAGACTTAATCATTTGTCAAATAAGGTATTATAAAATTAAATCAAGGATATTATAATGTAATTAAACTGAATGTAGATCGATTAAGATCTTGAATGGCTCTTCTTAATTCATGAGAATAATTAAGCAATAATACACATGATTTGATATAATTTATAGTATTTAACCATGTTGAATAGGTTGAATTGGATTTTTGATCATTAAAATAGGATTAGTACATGAGTAGTCCAACAAATTCCATATTTAAAATAATAGGGTCTATTTTTTTTAATATTTCAATTTTATTTTCTTTTGTTATCAATATTAATAGTGATAAATATTTTTCACATCAATAAGGGTAAACCATGTAATTTAGGTTAAATATAACATGATAGAGACTAAAAATAACTCTAAAACATTCTTTTAATATATATATATATATATATTTTTTATATAATCATCCATGATTAGAATTTATGATAAGTTTTTGGAATTTTACTTTGAAAATGAATTATATATTATTTTATGTATAGAAAAATTAAAAATGTCACTCTTGCTTTTAAATTTCATTTATATTTTAACATAGGGATATAAATAATTTTTAAATGACTATTAAATGTTATTTTTAAAATATTAAAATTATTTTTATTATGGTAATTAATTTAGAATTTTTATAGATTATATAATTTCTATAAATGCTTATACAACGCTCACACAATGATTGTGTAAGTAGTATAAATTTATTACATATGAATTTAAAAATAGAAATGTAATATTTATTGATGAATTATGGTGACACATGATTTTTATGGTTAATAATAATGTATTATTAATTTTTATGTAGTGTATATTCAAGTTAAATTCATGTTTTCATTTTTTTTAAATGTCAAATTTTGTGAAGAGTTCTTGAAATTACATTAACATTGTTTTATAACAAAAAATATATTAAATGAATTAATATTAACAAAAATCGTCAAAATGATGAATGTTATATGGTTATATATCTGAAATTTTTAATATATTCATAACTTTTCCTTTTATAGTTACCTTCTTTACTCTTATTCTATAAGAAACATTGATACCATGGTTATCATAAAAAGGGTTAATGGTGGTTAAAACAAAATGATTGGGGTGAAAAAATCACCTAAACTTGTCAAAAAAACATTTCTATGAGGATTTTGACTCATATTAATCATTTCATTGAATTATATAAAATTTGATTCACTATATCATGAAAATTAATTTATATTAATTTAATACGTTAAGTAATTCCAAGTGGGACCTTCCCCCTCACTTATTAAAGGTGGCCTCATCTCTCTTCTTTCTAAAACATTTTGAGAACTCTAGATCATCCAAGACCAGATACGATCCCTTACTAAATTATCTCCCAATTTTATGGAGGTATTATTTTGGGCATAATACCAAAATTATAGGCATTAATGTATAAATCAAATTAGTTTTTAGGAAGTAGAGGTATAACTTTTAACTGAATGTTTTAGTTACATTTCTTAATTTACATCTATAGAATCTCTTATTGATATTATGATACAATATAATATATATATATATAATTGTATTCTATTATGTTTATGTATTAACTTTAGTCCTTATACTTCATCCATCAAATCGGAAATGAACCCATAATTCATGTGTATGACAGGCTACCCCTAGACAAATCGATGAAATTTTTTTCCATCACCACCTCTCACAGATGGTAATAATATTATATTTAATGAATTTATATGATCTTCATGAAATAATTATAATTATTTAAACATATCATATCATATAATTTATTACTTTTTCATCTAATGCAAAATGAAAACACCATTCATACGCATGTGTGGATTACCACCTCCACAATGTGGTTTGATTCATTTTTCATCACTACATCACAAGGATGGTATATATAATGTATTTAAACAATAATATGATATTTAATATATAATAATCACTATATACAGATAAAATCATACTTACATTATTTCTCTCATGTTCATTTATAAATGGAAACATTACCAATGAATACGTAAGACATACTCTCTCTATGATTGTAACATAATTCAATTTTCATACCCATATTTTATGGTTCATTTTTAAATTATAATTACATTTTGAAAATTATAAATATATCATTATTATTATTCAATATATTATGTAATAATTACCACTTTGAACACAGTAAATATACCAATGTCATTTTACAACAATGAACCAAAAGTACTCAAAACACATGATGCAGACAAAAACAATTATGAAATTAAATGTATCATGGGAATAAATTAAAAAATGATAAATAATAAATCAATAAATGAGAAATTGTATTTAAAAAATTACGTAATTTTTATAGGTTTATTGTATATTATTTAAAGGATATATATGTTAATTCTAGACTTGTGGTATGGTATTTCGTCTCAAATTTCCTACATTGTCGCATGATTTTATGTTATTAACCTAATTTAATTTATATGATGTAAACACTGACCATTTTAAATTTAATATCATTGATAGATTATAATTAATTGTATTTTATGTTATACTTTAAATTATTTCATCCATTTGAATTTGACTTGAATTTTTCCAAGTTGTAAGGTGTTTCTTAACTCAATTTTCATTAATTGGGTTATACTTCTACTTCATCGACCTTGTTATTCCATGATTATGTGTGAATTTATATATAAATAGTTTTATTTTATATTTAAACAATTATTATTGGGATTTAAATATGTTCACATGGTCACATCATGGAATAATTATCTCTTAAAATTTTATGATCATTTTAAGGGTTTTCATTGTCTCAATGTCATTTTCGTAAGACATGATTCATGTCATGCACCATGATTTGTACTATTATTAGTTAATTAATTCATGAATTAATTTTAAAACATTATTTCATGAAATTCATGAGATTCTTATATCCATGTCATACTCTTATTTTCAATTACATTTATTAGAATGTTATCAAAGAGGTAAAAGATTTATGTTGCAATCTCCTTTCTTTTCATGATTTTTTATATCCATGGTTCCTTTGAAGAAATTTTATGATCATAAAATCATTAACTAAATATCTTTTATTCTCTTCTAGATATGAATTTTTTATATGTTTAATTTATATTTACTTCTTTTTTATTAAAGAAACATCACAAACATTTTTTTTAATTGATATTGATCTTAAATAAACATTTATAAAGTGAATCATTCCCTTCCATAGCAATTTTTTCTAAAATATTTTCAAAATTGTTATTTTGTAAAAATAAATGATTTATTAAAGTTATTTTACATGATATTTGATCTTATTTTAATATTTTTTAAAACAAAATTCTTATAATTTTCAACATGGGTTACTTTTCACTCTCTTTACAAATGTTTAAAACGAATTTTTAATTTTAGCATTTACAACATGAACATATTTTCGAGTTATCATGGACTATATTGCCATTGAATACTCCTTTATTAGTTTATATTTATTTTTCAATGAAAATGTGTTACACAATATTTGTTAAATTTTCATTTTCTAAGATGATTTATGAAGTGGAAATGGTATTTTATTCAATAATTATTTTCATTATATTTTCATTATATTTATATTCACCAATTACAAAAACCCTTTATGTTAGTTAGTCACCACTAGGGATATATTTTATTTATATGATCCTAATTCATTATCTATATGCATTATTTTTTGTTTCAAATTGAATTTCAAGGAACCCATTTTTTTATGGGTAAATCAAGCTATGAAATAAAAATGGTTATTTTTATGTTAAAAAGTGAATTCTTATAATTATCTTGCCCATGATATGGTAATTGGACATTATTGATGAAAATAATATTGAAGTGTGAACCCAAATAATTAAGTGATATTGATTGATATTTTATAGGTGGGTCTATTGTATCCAACTAATGTATTAGGTAAAGTCACTCAGTTAACCAGTTATTGGGTTTTCCTAATAGATTGATGGTAACTATCTAGTAGGTTATTCTATTTGTCAATGTTATTATAAGAGTGGTAAGATAATAGTGTTCCAAGATACCAACAAATTTTTTCTATGATTTCAATGAGTTTCTAAATGGTTCCTAGGATCAATATTAAAAACACACGGATCGTGGTTATTGATTCTCATTACTCTTACCTTGGTTAATGATTTAGTCTATCTCACATGTTTAATGAGCGGGGTTTTTATTAGCATGAATTCTCTTATGTTATTCATATTCACTTTTTTTATTTCCTGATACCCTTATATTCACGTTATTATCACTATGAACATTCAATTGTTAATGCTCATGTTTACCCTTAATAAGTGGTTGTGGTCACCCTTCTTATGTTTTCCATTTACCTAGGTTTTTGAGGAAAGGTGTTAAGTATGTTATTATTTAGGAGGTTTCTATATGTGAAGAACTTAGTTGGTGATAATGTATATTTTTTATGAACCATTGGTTTATGTGTGCAAGTTTCCAAGTAGTATTTGGCTGTAATTATATAAAAATATAAACCTAAATGGTCCATAGGTATGTAAGTGAATCAATTTTTCAGTATTATTTATTTTTGTTTTAGAAGATTAATATTGGGAAATTATTATTAGTATAAAAACCAAAAACTTTATTTATTATGTTGTACTACTGGATTTTGAAGTGTGTTTTCATGGTATTCTAATTATATTTAATTATTTTTTAAACATCAATAATAGTGCTATGGGTGCTACAAATATGGTACCAGCAATCTTATGCCACTTACTTTGTTCATAAAATAATCCTTTAAGTTGTAGGATTGATTATTTTTCTCTAATTATTAATAAGAGGTGGAAGGTGGAATGGATTATCTCAAACTTGAGATAAATATATATAGAATTTCCTTGAGGAGAGAATTATCTTGAGAGGAGAAAAGTATTACATAAAAAATGATTCTCACACATCCACATAAATGATATAATTCGGTATATTTAGAGCTAGGTTTAGAGGATTTTAAATTACACAAAGAAAATTACCAAATGTTTTAATCCTTAAAGAATCATATGTTTATTATTATTATTATTATTATTATTATTATTATTATATCTTTGACATTCTTAGGGAAAATATAAATATCAATTAATAAGTTAATAATTATTTAAATTATATTTAGAATATTATTTCCACTACCTGTAACCATCAACTAACCCATCCACATTTCCTGACATTTTTCAAAACTTATATACTAAATATTTTTAATTCAAAAATTAAATGAATATAATAATAATTTTCTTCCAAATAAATAATTACATTACTATTCATCTCACATGAAATAGTGGATAAATATGTATGATCAATAATTTCTACCCAAATATAATTCCTCAATCTGGAGAATTATATTTATTCTAATAATTAAATTCAGATATATTTAAGTTTAGATCAATAGAAACACTAAGTATGTTGTCATTTATGCCATTTCCTCAGTTCCATTAGGAATGATTTCCTAAATTCCAACATCAACATCATTAAATATGTATTTAATGCAACAAAGGGAGTTAAAGGTGGTTGTTTTCTTAACTCGTGGTGGTTTAAATTGCCACATATTAATATGACAGTGGTTAAAAAACCGTTGTGTATTTTACTATCACTAATCATTTAGTGGTGGTTAATTTAATGTAGCGGTGGTTTTTGTATGTGTCATTTTTTTATCATTTAGTGGCATTTAAGTTTTTATTTATAAGCATTTTCTAAAAAAATACTAAAGTAAAATTTAAATAAAATTGAAACTAACCACCCTCAAACATATTTGAATCAATTATTTTCAGCATCTGGTAAGCGTAACCGACAATAAAAGTGTTTTTAATTAACATACTTATGGGTGGTTACTAAAGACTACTAATAAATTATATATTTTTTTGAGAAAAAATAACATAAAAATCTATAAATATAAAAAACATTGGCATGAAATAAACTAAACCATGAATGATAAACACATCATATATACTTCATACGTCCACAATCATATTTACAAACATCCACAGTCATCATAACCTCTATCTAGTTGAAAATATTCATTACTCAACCAATACCCCAGTCATAAATATATACATATAAAATACTTTAAATAAACCATGCCTAGTATATTTCAACCTTATCACCTCCACAGTATTGGTTTTCCTCCAAAACAACTCATCAATTGTAACTCCCCACATCATATCATCAACTGTAACAAAGATGAAAATGGAAATTAAAACTAAACATAATAAATCGAAATCATAGTAGAATAATTGATAAAAAATTACATTCCCTAGAAACTAAAAACCATCACAACTAATTTTTGAAGTATATCATGGACAATAATGTTCAACCTCATTCCTACTACTGGTTTCTATCACATATAATGAAAACCCAAACATTTAAGAAATGAAATTAGAAATAGAAAAGACCCAGAATATATTTAAAATGTTACACATAAAATTTTTTATTCTTTTAATCAATCATAATAAATTTTAATATAAAACAAATAATACATAATAAGAAAACATTGAAAACATTAACATTCTTATTTAAGATATGATTCAACACTTGAAATTAAAAATGAATAATTAAATATTCTAACTATTTTCAAAATAAACGTGCAATTTTCCTAAAATTTACATCATAAACAAATTTTAATTAGCACGGTATCACATATTTTAAAAAATTTCAAAAATAACACAATGGTGGTTGTTCCATGATTCCAAGTCAATATGAGGTCAATTTCTATGGTTTTGATCATTCCACATGCATTTTAGTGTCTTAAAACACTTAAAATTCCATTATAGCCATCATAGAAAAATATTAATTAGGAATACAAAGTTTTCCTTTCTTGCTTTTCATTATTCAATCTATAGTCTCTATCCCCTGATTTTAAGGAAATCATGCGTTTTTTCCTTATTTGGACCCGTAACACTTGTTTTTAATGGATTTTCTACCTTTATAAAGTGTTTACCAAGTCATTCTGAGTATACCACACATCAAATTGAGGTTTTTATATGTTTAAATGTCAAAAAATAACTCAATGGTGGTTATCCCATTATTCCACATCAATATGAGCTCTTTTTATATGGTTTTCTAAATTCTATGCAAGTTTTAGTGCTTTAAAAAACTAAAAACGTATTTACATCCATCACAGAAAACCAATATTTTAGAATGAAATTTTATCAGTTCTTATGTTCCAAAATTTAATATATTCTCATTGTCCCACAATTCAAGGTAAATCTAACATTTTTTTCCTAGTTGTGACCCCCCCCCCCAACACTTGCTTTTAAAGGATTTTTTGCCATTAAGAAGTATTTACTGAGTTATTATAGCCACACCACATGTCGGATTGACAAGATTTATGTTATACATGTCAAAAATAACATTCCATAGTTTTCCCATGATTATGCATCAATCAAATGATATTTTATATGGTTTTGTCCATTCCATGAATGTTTTATTATTTTAAAACACTAAAAATGTTTTAATGACCATCCTAGGAAAACTGTAATCCGAAATGATGTGTGGTCAGTTCTGACATTTAAAAATTCAATCTATGGTTCTTTTTTCCTAATTTTAGGGAAATCTAATGTCATTTTCTCTGATTTTGACACCCTTTACACTTTTTTAAAGGCTTTTGTACCTTCTATAACTGTTTACAAATTCATTCTCACCACATCGCATAACGTATTAAAATTATATCTACATTTACATGTAAAAAATAACTCATCCATGATTTTCCCATGATTCAACACCAATCAATGGTCGTTTTCTCTAGCGTTTATTGTTCCAGGGATGTTTTAGTAATTTAAATCACTAAAAATATGTTTATAGTCATCCTGGGAAAACCACTAATCACAATTTTGTTCCATCGATTATTATATTTCCAAATTTAAACTAAAATAATAGTCCACTAATATTATGGTAATATAACGTCATTTCTTGGTTTTGACCACCTGACACTTTTTTAAAGGATTTTATACCATTAATAAGTGTTTACTGAGTCATTCCGACCACACCACACTTCATATTGTTGTTTTGTCATTTCAAACACATAATGAATAACATAGAGGTGATTTTCCCCTATTACATGTATATATTATGTCATTTTCTATGGTTTTAACCATTCCATGCATGTTTTAGTGTTTTAAAATACTAAAAATTCATTTATGGCCATCCTAGGAACACTGAAATATAGAATGACATGACATCACATTTCCTAATAAAATCTATAGTAATTTTACAATGATTTTATGGAAATCAAAAATCCCTTTTCTAGTTTTGACACCATACACTTAGTTTTAAAGGCTTTTTTACCTTTATGAAGTTTTTATAGAGTCACTCCGATAACAGTGCACATTGGATTGACATTTATTCTATGTGTACACATAAAAAATAACTACTTGCTTATTTCCAATGATTACATGTCAATATAAGGTATTTTTATATCATTTTGATCATTCCATGAAAGTTTCAGTGTTTTAAAACACTAAAAATTCATTTATAGCCATCTTAGGAAAACCATAACTCGGTTTGACATTCCATTGGTTCGTACATTTCAAATTTTAATCTACAGTTTTTCCCTAATTTAATTGTAATCTTACATCATTTCCATAATTTTGAACCCCCCCCCCCCCACATTTTTGTAATCGATTTTATAACTTTAAAAAGTGTTTACCATGTCATTCCAACCTCAATTAACATCTAATTGATATTATTTCAATGGTTACATGTCAATAATAACTCAGAGGTGTGTTTTCTAGGATTCCATGTCAATCAAATGTTGTTTCATATCGTTTTGATGGTTCCACGTATTTTTTATCATTTTAAAACATTAAAAATGTATTTATGGACATCCTTAACAAACCGAAACATATAATAACATGTTTTTGGTTCATACATTTTACAATTCATTCCATGGTAAATTTCCTCTAGTTTTATCGCAATCCGATATCATTTTTCTAGTTTAGCCCCTTAACACATGTTTTGAATGACTTTGGTACATTTAAGAAGTGTTTAATGAGTCATTCTGAACACACCACACATCAGATTGATGTTTTTTTCTACATTTACACGATAATAAAAATTCATCAGTGGTATTCCCAAGATTTCATGTCAATATGATGTCTTTTTCTATGGTTTTGACAATTCCACACATGTTTTTGTGTTTTAAGACATGAAAAAATAATTTATAGCCATCCTAATTAAACTGTAACTTGGAATGACATTTCATAGGCAACTACATTTTAAAATTCAATCAATGATCAATTTCCCTTGATTTCAGGGCTTTCCAAAGTTGTTTTCTAGGTTTTGACCCCCCGAAACATGTTTTAAATGTTTTTGTGCTTTCAAGAAGTATTTATCAAGTCATTTGGACCACACCACAAATAGTATTGACTTTATATCTATGAGAACATGTTAAAAATAACTCAGTTGTGGTTTTCCCATGATTCAGCATCAATATGTGGTCATTTTTTATAGTTTTTACCACTCCATGCATATTTTAGTGTTCTAAAACATTACAACCGATTTATGGCCATCCTGTATAAACCGTATGTTAGAATGAATTTCCATCAGTTCCTACATTTCAAAACCCAATATATGATCATTTCCCCTAATTTTTGGGAACCATGTCATCAATTTCCTAGTTTTGACCCCCTAACACATGATTCTAAAGTATTTTGATCCTTTAATAAGCATTTACTATGTCAGAACCGAGCAAAAAATCTCATATTGTTTCTAATCATATGGATAATGATCTATAATTCGTTTTTGATGTGTAGGAATCAACAGCATGCCAATTTGTCACAAGATGTGGTTGGTATGACTCAAAATATGTGTTTTCTAAATAATAGTTTCATTTTTGTTTTATTTATGGATGTTTTATATGTTCTTTGAAAATGTGTGAATGATCTATAGAATATAGAATTAACCTTTGTGACATGAGCTATAATTCTAGAAATAAATTTAGAGATCATGCTGGCCATCCAATAAAATACATAAAATAAAACATTTTCCATTTTCAACCGCCATTGATCCTATTTTTCTTATAAGAGCTTGTTCTTTCTATTTTTCTATCAATATTTCAATTTCTATTTATGATTCGAGATCAACATCACTACTAGAACCCCTGCTAGGTGTAGTTGTAATGGATGAAATCATCCTACCAATTAAAGAGGATGGATTAGGCCTAGAACCTATCACCCATTAACATATGGGATGCTCTTTCTCTAAAATGATTCTAACTATATCATCATGGGAAACTGATGATGATTGTTAAGGGTTAGAATCCTTGACTTCTTGAATTCTAACCTATTAATACTAAAATATTATCTTTTCAAAAAAATATACACTTCATAAAATTATATAATTAATAAAATTTTCATTCCAATTTATAGTTATTTTATTACTATAAAAACATAATAAAGAAAAGTTTATTATAACAATAAACAAGAATTAATGTAAAGACATAGAATTTATAAGTAATTTTTTTAAAATAAATGAGAATTTTATGAGTCTGAAAAAATTGAAAGAGATTGATTCTGAGGCCCGAAGTTCCCAGAATGAATTTCGGAACATTTTTTGGGTACCTTCAATAAACGTACTATCGGGTTTTTATAACTTTTGAACTGGTGCTAATAATTGAATCCTGAGGGAACCATTGAACTCGCAGTGCTGGTATTTGATTAAGGAGGCGTTCACCTCGACGACAGATGGTCGAGGGCGAAAGTTACTTTTTGGGTTTTTTGTGGGATTAATAAAATAAAATAAACTTCATTTTATTTTATTTTGAACTCCCATGGGGATATTTCAGGTGGGGTTCACTGGAACTAAACCTCCATGTTGAAGTTGGAAGTGGGGACCACCAGACCTTAACCTCTCATGAGAGGTTAAGGTGGTGGGGACTACCCAAACCATTACCACCCATGAGAGGTTATGGTGGTGGGGACCACACGGGATGAAACTCCAATTAATTGGGAGAAACCCTCAACTCCAACAATTAATAAGGGTGAGCATCATGACCACCACTATAATTTTTAATTATGCCAACGCACCTTATTAATTGTGCCAAATCCTCCCCATTAATTAATTGAGACAACACATCAATTAATAGATTAAAAAATTTTGAATATTATTCCAATGACTTAATAGATATTCCAATATACTATATTTGCAATGAATTCAGTTTTCTGGAATTGGGGAGAGGATGAGCCCTTGGAAGAAAACTTCTCAAATGAAGAACGCTTCCTCCATGAATAACGTCGACGACTTCGACCTTCTTCCTTGGAACATCCTTCGACGTAGGACATGTTCTTCAACAACGAATCAACATCCGTCTTCTCGTTCCAACGTCAACGTTAAAGGTAGGGTTTTTAATTATGTTTCATTTTATTCCCTTGATTTGTTCCGTCAAAAAACAAAGAACGAGGATCAAAAAATTATCAAGTTGATCTGTGGATGTTTTCCTTGTGGGTTTGGAATAAATTGTTGCGAGAATTAGTAGGGATTTATTCTTTAATTTTATTAACACTTCTATGTTCTCCCCTCTTTTTCAATTGTGGGGTTGGGAATAAAAATTATAGAGAGATTATGGGAATTGATTTTTTAAATTTCTTATGTTCCCATTCATTGTTTATGTTCTTGATGAACTGCTTGCTACCACTCTAAACGCGGAGGGTGTGGGCCAAACGTACATGGCCCGACCCCCTGTCGTTCTTCTTTGTGGTGTTCTTCGAATCAGAGGAAGGCGACAATGGAATTGAAGGCAACGAAGGAAACTAATGTGCCTTATACGACCCTTACCACCCCACGACGCTCCGACGCCCCGGTCGAACCAGCTCCGCCGCACCAGGCCAAACCGCACCGCCCACCGGCCGCACCAGCCCACCATCCCCAGTCGCGTCATACCCCTGCCACCCTGGCCGAACCAGCCCCTGGACACCCCGGTATCCATGACTCATTTTCCACTGGCCGAGACACCCATCCACTCTGGCCTCTCGGCTAAACCGGCCCCGGTCACGCCACCAGCTAGCCGAACCGGCTCCGGTCGCCCCCCCCCCCCCCCCCCAGGCCATTGAGCCGAGTTGCCCCAAGCCGCACCCATATGGCCCTGCGAGCCTAATCGGCCCCACACCTAGGATCGAGCCGCCATCGCGGAACCCTCCTGGCCGAGCCGCCCTCGCGGCGCCCTCCGGGCCAAACCGCCCTCACGTCGACCAACGGCCGGTCCGCACCCTCGCGACCGGTCAGCGCCCTCTCGGCTTTCAGTATCCCCTCGCAGCCTATACGGGTGGGCCCTGTGGTCCGGTCCAGTCCCAAATGGTTAGGTCGGGTCAAAACAAACCGGGTTGGCCCAGGCTGGGTCGGGCAGGGTCGGTCAGACTAGGTCAGACTGGACCCAGGCACACTATAACCCTTTACTTTCTTTTGGCCATATCATTGGCACCGGATGTCTGTTGGATGAACCGTCAGTAGTGTTGGAAACCTTGGAGATATAAGGTCCCATTGAGTATACTCTACTAAAGTTTTGTATTGAGATTTTATATGGTCACATCGGATCGAGCATGAATCCAACCGGGCCCCCGGGACTAAATGGCTAATAACTTATAGAACGGGCATCCGATTGATGTGATGTCTGTTACATTGGGATCCATATGAAGTGGTGAACCTTTTAGATACTTCTTTGTGGGACTTAGCGATAGTTAGAGTATCAAACATTAGCTTGTGCATCGGATCCTCCAAAGGAAAGAGGGCATACTGCGGAGACCTAGTAGCTGGCTGAGACCTGACGACTGCTGACCGTTTGACTCAGAGTGACTCTACTAGCCCAGTAGGGAGTGCCTTAGTGTCGCGGAAGACACACTTTGTAGGAGCACGATCTATGTGATGCGGAATACCCAAGGCACTCGACAGGAGGAGTACCTCAGTAGGCTACGAGGGGGAGCACGCTTGGTGACACATCAGACCCATGGTGGGGAGCACCTCTGTGTACACAGCAGACCTACCATACCCGACAGGAGGAGTACCTCAGCAGTCCTAGGTTAGTGGGAAGCACGCTTGGTGTCATGGCTTGCACATTGTACTCGATTGAGTAGGAGTTCTCTAGTAGCTGAGGTTTTGATAATGTGAATAATATCATAGTTGACCTAAGTCAGTTTTTCTGTGTTTTCGTCATGATTGAGATAGATCACTTGATAACTTAGGTATATGTATGGACATATACCTATGTAATGTTATCTATTGATTTCATATGTTGTGGAATATCCTTGATGGATTTTTTGAGACCTGGAGGGTCTCAAGGTCCCTACTAGGTATCGTTATACTCACCCATGCATGGTCTATGGCCGCACCTCATTTTGTTGGATGCAGAAGATGAACAACACTGACTGAGGATAAGAGTACTCGAACTTGACGGTACCTGAAGGTGGACCATATGGAGTTTCGGTACACGGAGGAGGCAGATGGACGTGGAGTGATGATGAGGTGATCTGTACCTACCATTTAGCTAGGAACCTCGAAGGACTACCCAATATCTGTTTTTCTTTTTTCCTCAGTTGTTCTTGTACTTTCAGTATATTGTACTTTCTAGTTGGACATGTATTCTGGCCCCTTTTTACTTACTGTACTCACCTGTTGGTTATTCAGTTTACACGTGATCGTATCTATTGTGTGTGTTTATAGGTTATAAAGGAAAATCCTTCCATGTTTTAGGGAATTATGCCTTTGGTGCTAGTCGCCAGCCCCTGGCCTATGGTAGGTGGGATTGGGGTAGTCCTGGCATGGGCCCCGGGGGACAGGTCGTGACAAATTGGTATTAGAGGTGTTGGCTATATAGCAGAACTCAGGACTATGATCATTTCTATGATGCAATTGTGTTAAGTGTACTGAGTGTGGTTTTCAGTTCAGGGAGTCGAGAGTTGGTGCAACGGCCGACGTATCCATACACCAGGACCCTGACTTCTGATTCCGATGCAGTGTATGAAAACAATGATTGCACGTGTGTTCTAAAAAGGTTTCTTTAAGTCGCCTTAACCAAGACTGCTCACCAGGTATAATCTTTTAACAGTGTCACATTGTTCCTTTCAGGATGCCTCCATGCAAACAACCGGCTAGAGTTCCTAGACTTTTACACACTGATACCCCACCGAGCGATGAGGCCTAAGTGAAGGGCCCTTTTCCAGTAGTGGCACCAGTAGTACCACTCCACGTTCGGCCACCGATGCCACCAGCCCCAGCAATAGACGATGAATGCCTCTTGAGTGTATTGTACGAGTTCCAGTGCTAGAGGCCAATCAGGTTCAGGGGAGAGACAGACCCAGAGGTAGTTGAGGATTGGATGGAGGCTATGGTGAGAGTTTTCCGACTGGTAGGGACACTAGTCATCCTCATGGTGATTCTTTCTTCCACCCTTTTACTAGCAGTAGCGGGAAGATTGGAGAGTTTGATGCTCTAGGTCCATGATGAGATGGTAGTTCTCTGGGCAGACTTTGAGAGCCTGTTTTGGGAAGATCTTGTCCCAGAAACACTCCACACAGTAAGCATACATGAGAAACTTCATCTATAGTACGACATCATGATTGTAGCTCAGTACTCAGCGAAGTTCCTAGACCTCTCACACTACTCTGCCAAGATGGTGCGAGACCAATTATTCCGGGCTCGGACCTTCGACTAGGGGATTATGCGAGATATTAGAGCGTTGTTGATCTCACTCAGCATCCCAACGCAGGGAGGGGTGTTAAAGGGAGTCCTCATAATGGAGATTTTCCTGGCTGAGAATTCTCTAGCAGTGAGATCCACCACTAGTTGACTTGTAGCGGAGTCTTCTGTAGCTGGCAACAGATAGATGTCGCAGAGATCCAAGAGGACCAGACCTATTGGTGGAGGACTTCATGACTCTGGATTAGTTGTGTGGGGCACCCAAAGAAGAGACAGACATGCCATGAGAGGGCATTGTTACTCATGCGGTAGGTAGGGTCACATGGCTCATGACATTACGATACTCCGTACGGATGATCAGTAGACAATCGATGGACCTCCCAGGCCATGAAAGAGATTTGATCGAGGTAGTCCGAATGGAGTAGGAAGACGAGGGAGAGGAGCTGGTTGTGTAGCTAGTGGTGGGTGACGTTTCGAGATATTACCGCCACCACCACCAAGAGGCCCAACCCGATCACAGGGAGTAGGTGGAAAAGGGAGAGCTCAGCTCCAAGAAGCTGAGGTTTATGATCATGGTCCTCCAGAGATGATACTAGGTATGATCTATGTCTCCTCCACCTCAGTTGTAGTTCTTATAGACACAGGTTCCAGTCATTATTTTATTTCCACTTCTCTCATTCGGAGCTTGGAGATTCCGACAGAGTTGTGGGTTCGATCTATATGGCTAGAGACTTCTACAAGAGCAGATTCGACTATTACACACTAGTGTCGGCAGTGCGAACTTACTCTAAGAAGAAAGAGCTTCGGCTAGGATCTCCTAGTAGCGGCGTCGAGGCCTTAAGATGTCATCTTTGGTATGGACTGGTTATCTACCGTTCGTGCTCAGATTGACTATATTACGCACAAAGTGCGGTGTGTCCACACGGAGGAGACCAGGTTTACTTCTCCAATGAGAAGGGAGCCTTTGTAGCACAGGATGGGAATACCAGGAAGAGGGTGCAGCCGATCACTCATTAGTTAGCTTGCCTTACCCTCGGAGCAGTTGATGTAGAGAGTCTGAGCTATCCTCTAGTGGTGGACCAATATACGGATGTCTTCCCTAATAATGTTCTGTGTCAACCTCCTCGCAGATAGGTGGACGTTTAAATTGACTTTTACCCCAGGATGGCACCGATATCTACACCAGCGTATTGTATGGCTCCCACAGATCTTCGTGAGCTACGGGTACAGATAGAGGACTTATAGGGGAAGGGATTCGTCCGAAATAGTGTTCCCCCATGGGTATCCCCAATTCTGTTTGCTAAGAAGGCGGATAGGAGATTGAGGCTTTGTGTTGACTATCGGTGCCTGAACCAGGCGACCGTGAAGAACAAATACCCACTCTAGAGGAATGATGACCTCTTTGACCAGCTGAAGGGAGCATGGTGGTTCTTTAAGATAGACCTCAGATCAATCTATCACCAGTTTAGAGTTCCAGATGAGGATGTGCAGAAGATGACTTTTCGATGTCATTATGCCCACTACGAGTTCTTGGATATGCCATTCGGCATATCCAACGCTCCATCAGTGTTAAGGTGACTCATGAACAGGGTCTTCCAGCCAAACCTGGATCGTTTTGTCATAGTCTTCATTGATGACAGTCGGATCTACTCGACTCTTGAGGAGGAGCATTCCTACCAATTAAAGGTAGTGTTTGACACACACTGAGAGCACCAACTTTATGGTAAGATCTTGAAGTTCCAGTTCTGGATCTGAGAGGTTCACTTCCTAGGACATGTCATATTGGAGGCTGGAGTTGCACTAGATCCAACAATGATTGAGGTGGTACCTTCTTGGGAGTCACCTAGGAGTGTGATGGAGGTAAGGAGTTTCCTGGGTTTGGATGGATATTACCAGAGGTTGGTGCCATATTTCTCCAGAGTTGTAGCACCACTATCATCCTTGACAAAGAAGGGGCAACCCTTTGTGTGGTCAGAGAGATTCCAGCAGTGCTTTCAGGAGCTGAGTCCGAGGATGGCTATTTCCCCCATCTTGATGCTTCCAGAGGAAGGCATAGGGTACATAGTCTACTATGACGCATCAGGGACCAGGCTCGGATGTGTCCTAATGTATAAGAAAATAGTGACCTCTTATGGTTCTCGGAAGCTGAGATAGCAAGATAAGAACTATGCTACACATGACATTGATTTAGCAGCAGTGGTCTCACCTTGAAGATGTGGCGACACTATCTGGTGGGAGAGAGTTTTTCAGGGTACTCTAATCACAAGAGTCTCAGGTATATATTATCCCAGAAAGACCTGAACCTGGGACAACAACGATGGCTTGAGTTCCTCTAGGACTATGACTTCGAGATAGTGTATACTCCTTGGAAGTGGAATGTTGTTGGAGATGCACTCAGTAGGAGATCTGGTATACAGCTGCTAGGAAAGGCGACAGAGCAACTGTATGCTTTGCAGATATCCTTTGTGGATAGAGACGGTGCAACATTTCTATAGTCTCTTATAGTCACTCCCCCACTTCTTCATCGATTCTGGGAGGCGCAGTATGGGGAAACTGACTGCGATACACGACATGCTCAAATATCCACAGGATAGGCACCTGATGGATTTTATGAAGGTGGGGAGCACATCATCATCTACAGAGAACATACTATTGTACCAGTTTCACTTCAGGAGGAAGTTTTTAGGGAGTTCCTGACATCCCCTCTAGCGGTACATTCATGAGTGGTAAAGATGTACCCAGATCTCTGATGATAGCACTGGTGGTTGGGAATAAAGAAAGCAATTGTAGAGTTTGTCTCTTGATGCCTCAATTTTCAGCAAGTGAAGGCAGGGCATCAGGTACCAACATGATTGGTTCATCCCTTAGAGTTCCCAGAGTGGAAGTGGGATGGGATATCCATGGGATTCATGACAGAAATTCTACGTACATCCAAAGGATATGACTCGATTTGGGTGATCTTCGACCGACTAACCAAGTCAGTCCACTTCCTACCGATTAGAGATCAGGGTTTAGTAAAGATCATGGGATGCCTCTATGTGTAGGTGATTTTTTGGCTACATAGAGTACCTTCGACGATTATCTATGATCCTGATGCATGATTTACTTCCCGGCTATGGAAGGGGTTGCATGTGGCTTTCGGGATGCAGCTTCGTTTGAGCACCGCATTCCATCCTCAGACGGATGGCCAAACTGAGAAGACCATTCAGACCCTTGAGGACATGTTGTGTGATTGTGTCCTCGACTTCAGTCGTAGCTGGGAGGATCAATTTCCTTTGGTGGATTTTGCGTACAACAATAGTTATCACTCAATCATTGGGATGAAACCTTTTGAGGAGTTATACGGGAGACCTTGCAGATCACCTTTGTGATGGACTGAGCCCGAGGAGTCAGCACTCGTGGGACCAGAGATAATACAGGCTACCACAAAAAAGGTTCAGATCATCCAGGAGTGGATGAAGACTGTAAAAAGTTGGCAGAAGTTGTATGCTGAAAGGAGACAGAGACCTCTGGAGTTCGAGGATGGCGACCACATCTTTCTACGGGTCTCACCTCGATGAGGTTTGCGGAGATTTGGCCGAGGAGTCAAGTTATCTCAGAGGTTCATCGGACCTTTCTAGGTCCTCAAGAGAGTTGTTGAGGTGGCATACTGCTTATCTCTTCCACCTTAGTTGCACCAGGTACACGACATCTTCCACATATCAAGGCTGAGTAGATATGTGCATGACCCTACTCACATCATCGACCATGGCAAGCTGCATGTCGACGATGGGGCGAATTTCACAGAAGTTCCAGTAGAGATTGAGGATCAACAAGAGTAGGTCCTTTGAGGATGGTCGATACCTCTGGTGCACATTCATTTCCAGTATGTGAACCTCTAGGAGAGCACTTGGGAGCGGGAGGCTCAGATGCGTGCTCAGTACCCCCACTTGTTCTCTTAGTTTGAGTTGTGGCTTATAGAGACGTAATGCCTTAGGTAGGGAGAATGTAAAGACTCGGAATTTATATGTAATTTTTTTTAAAATAAATGGGAATTTTACGAGTCATAGAAAATTTACGGCACTTGATTCCGAGGCCCGGAGTTCCTGGAATGAATTTATGACCTTTTTTCAGGTATGTTCAGTATATGTACGAGTGGGTTTTTATAACTTTTGAACTGGTGCTCGGAATTGAAATATGAGGGCACCGTTGAACTAGCAGTGCTGGTATTTGCATAAGGAGACATTTTCCTTGAAGGAATATGGTCGAGGGAGAATGTTAGTTTTTGTGTTTTTCGTGGAATTAATAAAATAAAATAAACCTCATTTTATTTTATTTTGAACTTCCATGTGGATATTTCAGGTGGGGTCCACCAGATCTAAACCTACTTGTGGAAGTTGGAAGTGTTGACCACCAAACCTTAACCTCCCATGAGAGGTTTAGTTGGTGGGGAACACCCGAACCATAACCTCCCATGAGAGGTTTTGGTGGTGGGGACCACCCGGGATGAAACCCCCATTTAATTGGGAGAAACCCTCAACTCCCACAATTAATGAGAGCGAGCCTCTTGACCTCCTCTACGATTTTTAATTGTGCAAATGCACCTTATTAATTGTTCCAAATCCTACACATTAATTAATTGATCCAACACATCAATCAATTGATTAAACCATTTTTAATATTATACCAATGACATAATAGATATTTCAATCTATTATTTTGGCTAAAATTCACTTTGGTGGAATTTGGGAGAGGGCAAGCTCTTGGGAGAAAACTTCTCCAATGAAGAATGCTTACTCGATGAAGAATGTCGATGACTTTGACCTTCTTATTCATAACATCCTTTGACATAAGATGTGTTTGTCAACAACGAATCGACATCTTCCTTCTCGCGCCATCGTCAACGTTCAAGGTAAGGTTTTTAATTATGTTTGATTTTATTTCCTTGATTATTTCCTTCAAAAAACAAAGAACATGGATCAAACTATTATCATGTTGATCCACAAATGTTTTCCTTGCGGGTTGGGAATAAATTGTTGTGGGAAGTTGTAGGGGTTTATTCTTTAAATTGATTAACACTTCTATGTTCTCCCCTCTCTTACCTTTGTGGGTTTGGGAATAGAAATTATCGTGGGATTATGGGAATTGATGTTTTAAGATATATTCCATACCCATTCATTGTTTATGTTCTTGATGAACCGTTGGCAACAACTCTAAATGCGAAGGGTATAGGCCTAACTATCATGGCTCGACCCCCCATCGTTCTTCTTTGTAGTGTTATTTGAATCAGAGGAAGGGTACAATGACGTCGAAGGTGACAAAGGCAACGACTATGCCACCCGCAACCTCCACGACCTATGCCACCCCCGCGACACTCCAGCGCCATAGATGAACCGGATCCGCTGCACCGGGCCAAACCGCGCCGCCTACCGGCTGCGCCGCCACCCAGTCCCAGCCGCGTCGCTCCCCGGACACCTCAGCCTCCGGGTCGAACCGGCCCCCAGCCACCCTGGTCTCCCAGCCGCACCACCCTAGCCATGCCATCTGCCGGCTGAGCCTCAAGGCTACTCTGGCCTCCCGGCCGAACCGGCCCCGGTCGCGCCACCTGCGCTCCGAACCGGCCTCGGCCGCACCTCCCAAGCCTCCGGGCCGAGCTGCCCCGAGCCGCGCCCTTGCAGCCCTCTAATGAAAACCGGCCTCTAATCTTCGGCCACGCTTCCCTCTCGGTGCCCCCAGGCCAAGCCACCCTCACGGCGCCTTCTGGGATGAACCAACCTCACGCCGACTCGTGGCCGGTCTGCACCCTTGCAGTCGGTTCATGCCCTCTCAGCTCTTTGCGTCCCCTCGTGGCCTGTTGTGTTGTGCCTAGTTGGCTGGGCCGAACCCAACGGGCTGGGCTAGACCCAATGGGTCATGCCGGGATGACACGAACTGGGTTGGCCCAGGCTGGGTCGGGATGGGTCAGTCCAACTAGGTTAGACTGGACCCGGGACCACTACAACCCTTTACATTATTTTGGCCATATCTTTGGCACCGGACGTCCATTTGATGAACCATCATTGGCGAATGAAACCTTGGAGAGAGACAATCCCTTTGAGTATACTCAACTTGAGTTATGGATTGATATGGGATTTGGTCAGGTTGGATTGAGCACTAATCCAACCGGGCTCTCGAGATTAAATGGCTAATAACTCACAGACTGGGCGTCCGATTGATGCGTAGTCTATTATTTTGAGATCCATATGACGTGGCGGACCATTGAGATACTTATTCATGGGACTTTGCTACATTTTCAATATCAACCAGTAGCTCGTGGAGCAGATCCTCCAAAGACGAGCGAGCGTAGTGTGGATACCTAGTAGCTGGCTGAGACCTCAGACTGCAGACCTTTTTACTTATAGTGACTCTACTAGCCAAGTGGGGAGCGCCTTTGTGTTGCAGCAAACCCACGGTGGAGGAGCGCGATCTGTGTGATGTGCTAGACCCATGGTACTCGATTGTAGGAGTACCTCGGTAGGAAATAAGGGGGAGCACGCTTGGTGACACGGTAGACCCATGGTAGGGAGCACCTTTATGTGACGCAGCATACCCAGAATACTCGACAAAAGGAGTACCTCAGCAGTCCAAGGTTAGTGGGATGTGTGCTTGGTGTCGTGGCAAGCCCACTATACTTGATTGAGTAGGAGTTCTGCAGCAGCTGAGGTTTCGATAATGTGAATAAAATCCTTGTTGAGCTGAGTAAGTTTTTCTCTATTTTCCTCATGATTGAGATGGATCAAATGATTACATAGGTATATGTATGGGAATATACCAAAGTTAGGTTATCTGTTGATTTCATACTTTGTGGTTTATCCTTGTTGGATTTTCTGAGACTTGGAGGGTCTCGGGGTCCCTACTGAGCATCCTTATACACACCCCTACACGAGGTATGCCCACACCTCATTGTGTTGGATATAGATGACAGACAATTCTGACTGAGGCTTAGAGTACCCGGACAAGACAATACTCGTAGGTGGACCATACGTTGTGTCGGTACACAGAGGAGACGGACAGATTTGGAGTGTCGAGGAGGCAATCTGTACCTACCATTCATGTAAAAACCTCGGAGGATGACTTAGTATCTGTTTTTCCTTTTTCCTCAGTTGTACTTTTAATTTTAGTTTCTTGTACTTTCCATTTAGGCTTGTATTCTGGCCCCTTTTTACTTACTGTACTCACTTTTTCGTTATTCAATTTACTCATGATCATATCTGTTGTGTGTGTTTACGGGTTATAAAGGCAATTCCTTCCCTATTTTAGGGAATTACTTCTTTGGTGCTAGTCGCCAGCCCCTGGCCTATGGAAGGCGGGCTTCGGGTAGTCACAGCATGGGCCCAAGGTGACGGGTCATGAAAATTAAACACTATCAATTAAGGCCATATAGATATATCAAATGATTCCAAATTGGAATCATTTGATCAACGTATCATTCCTTGTTTAATTGGGCTTAAGGTTTTTTAGTTTTTATTGTATATTTTTTATGACTATGTTTTTATAATAATGAAATAATATGAAATGGTATTGAAAACTTCTTAGAACAACAGCTTTGGTATGGTCATTTAAAAAACATTCATTGGTTTTCCTTTTCTTTTTAAACTATATCTATTTACATCCAACATTGGGACCTATTTCATTAGATTTTATAAAATATATAAAAAAGTAAGAAAAAACATTAAGTTGTAATGACATTATATAAATAATAATGAATTAAATATAAACCAAAATTGTTGTTTTTCTTGAAAAACAATGAGACCTTGGGATGTGAGAAATAAATTGCTTCTCATGATTAACTGTTTTTAGATAATTCCTATATGAAAAGGAAAATTTAATAAAAAATAAAAAAATTGGGTTTTTTTTATTAAGATTCTATAAAATATGCAATCACCTCCTAAGAAACATCTCTTTTTATATCGACAAATAACTTCCATTTCTCATGATAAATGCCTTCAGGAACTTTCCCATAAATCTTTCATGATCTCAGAGATATATTATTAAACTCATAATTTAATATCCATTTAAAATATCTCTCTTTCCTACCAAAAAATTTTAATTTCTAGGGGTGTGAAATTGAATCGGTGACATCAAAACAAAAATACATCTTTAAATAAAAAACATAACACTTTATATGAATAATAAAAAAATTACTCAGATATTTTAAATTTTTTATCATGTAATATTAAATTAAAATTAACTTTACTTGAATATAAAAGACCTCATTTTTAAAATCTATAGAAATATGCTTCATGTATTTATAATTAATGGGAAATCTCACCATCTCCCAAGATTTATTTCAATGAATATACCGATAGATCATGGCACCTTCACCGGAAGGCACCTCAAACTCATAAAATGGAATTATAATCATTAATTCCTTCAGGTCCCATACATCTTCTATGATAATACTTGTATCCTGTCTATGGTTGTATTCATCTATTTGAAAAATTCTTTAAAAACTATAAAATATATAGTGTTTTTATGAAAACATTACATACATACTAGTAATAGTAAGTCACCAATATCCCCGAGATGGAGGGGTGAAAACTTTCTCCATAATTAGAGGTGAGTCATGGAGTGTAATACCAATGAAATATTAGGAAATAGTTGTCTCTCTAGTCATCTCAGGTCTAACAGAACCACTAGGCCCTAAATAAAGATGGATGTAGTGGTGATGTTCTCTGAGATACTTATTAGATAGTATCCTAACAATTTTTTTGTTCTTGGAATTCAATCTTTTCAAATGTTTAAGTTATATTCAATATATAAAAAATGTAATACTATATAATATTTACAAAAAATGGAAAAAAATATACATTTACGAAACACTTATAAACGAGAAATTGTAACATATTTTGGTTACCTATTTATACATTCAATTTTATTCATCTCCAAAACATCATTGTTATCAACCTCTATTTTTATTAGTCCTTCATTTTCACCCTCTCTTGAAAGTTATATTGTTACAATATTGTTAGGAAAAAATTGTTCAATGTTTTTCGGTTGATGAGGTTCACTACCACAGAGAACCAATTGATCTTCATTTCCCATATCAGGTAATTCTATCAACATTAATTGTACAACAACACCCCAACCATAATTTATTTCATAACCCATGAAATAATTCATATTCACTTGTGAAGCCAAGATAAATGGAAAATGCACTTCACAGTGACTGGTATCCATCATTTAAGATAAGTTGATAGACGTAAAATTTAACAAATCTTTATTTATAACCCTATCAATGTTGACCCACATGAATTTGAACAACATAACTAAAAACTATCCATGATATATTAATTCAATTATATCATTAATCTTCACATATTATCCCACCTCTAAAAATATAAATACAATACTATTTGGAGTCTTCAAGGCTTCTACATGATAAATTTTATGAAACCTGAATCCATTAATATTGCAGGCATCCAATCTCTTTTCTTTCCATAGAGGACCACGAGCCCAAAACTTTAAATAATTAAATATTTTAGCTCGATTGTAAACAGTCATTATGTTGATAAAATATATAAGTTGTTACTTTTAACATTGAAAAAACAACTACACGTTAATAATATTAATATGGGTATATACTTACATGTTGGGAGAACCATTTGACAATATCCTTATTAACAGGTTTTTTTAATTCCAACTCATTTTGATCTTGAACCCTTACTCACCAATTTATTTGTAGTATCAATTCTTCAATAAATGGATCTTCAATAGAACTATTGATTTTCACATATCAATGTGGTTTTATACACTCCTTGAAGAATCATATATTTCAATTCAATCATCCAATAATTCTCACAATTCATTTATTATAGGGAAATTAGTGGGGGAGGTGATTGGGTGGGGGTGGGGAAAAAATATTGGGATGGGATTGGAATATAGAGGTGTTGAGGGGAGGAATGGGGCAATAAGCACTTAGGGGAGGCAAGCGGTGAGGGGTGGTGAGGGGAGCGTCGCCTAGTTAGGAATGGGGTGGCATGACAACAGGGAAAATGTGGGGGTGGTGTATGGTGCATATAGTGAAGGGGTAAATTGGTTGAAATTATGGATTATATTTTTATTTAGAAGAGTTTTTTTAACCACTATTTAATTTTATAATTAAAAAAATAGTGGTAGTTTAATGAAAATATCACTATGTTATAATTTTTCTTAAATAATTAATTTTGTAGCAGTTTAAAAACAGACGATAATAAAACTCCACTAAGAAACCCTTTTTATTGTTAATATTGAAACCTAATCATTAAAAATATAAATATCACATAATTTTAAAATAATATTCATTCTTATCATAATAATACACATGCATAATCTATAAAGGTCAAGTGTATTCATGGAATAGATACATAAATAACATATTTTCATGAAAAATATTCAACACATCCCAAAAAAACATCACTTATAGAACCCTTCTAGGCTTATAATATGTAATACTCATTTTTATAACCTGAGGAATGTGGAAACAGAATAATAGGTGATCTCTTAGTATCATTATGGGTAATCATCAGACAAATCAATCAATGATCTTAAATTAGAATAAGATAAGAATAAATGATTGAGAACATAATAATAACTTATAAAAATTATACATAATAAATCAATATTACAAGTAAAATTCATTGAATAAGGATTTCATCCTAATATAATATATCTACATAATTACAAATCTAAAATCAGGAGTCATGCAGAATAACATGAATATTTGATATTAGAATGCGACACAATAATCAAATTAGAAAATTATATGATTATGAAAATTTATAAACTCTAATAGGTCCACTCATAATGTTATGGATATTAAACTAGGTCCATGTATAAAATTATGGACATGAAACAAGGATTATACATAAATTTGTGAACATTTCATAACATGAATAGGTCTATACTTAATGTTATCAATATTAAATATGGTTCACACATAACATATTTATCTAATATGATATAAATATTTACTAAATACATTGGGGTGATATATAATTGTTGGACCACCTATCACATAATGAAAACCACACACTGTAATTTCATAAAAGATTTATCATACCATAACCCATAGAAAAGAAGCATGTTTTACAAAGACTTCATCAAAAAATAATTAACTCGTGGGAATGTTCAGGTTTTTATAGAATCACATATAATATTTTATAATAATAAGACATAAAAAGAAATAAATTGATTTAAATCATAATATCACATCCCCATTGAGGCATATCAATCCTTAAAGTATACAAATAAAGATGAAAAATATATTTTATAAAATTATTAAAAAAAAATGCTTCCAAAAATAAAGAATAGGCATTCAATTTCTTCTAGTAACTTTTAAAAACTAAAATTTCTATAAAACATAAATATTATTTCCTTTTCAAAACATTCATAAAATTTAGATTAATCTTCCCGAATAACTAAATTCATCAAAATATAGAAATACATTCAAGTCATATACATTAAAATACAACATTCTTTTCCCTCTTTTATAAAAATTGGAAAGTTGGTAATGCTTAATTTTTTTTGAAAAAAATCATTTAAATAATTTTTAAATAATGTAAATGGTAGTAAAAATAACCTTTCCCATAAATTTAAGTATATATATAAACATCCATTAATATTTTGGGAACAAGGTAATCATGGAGAAATATTCCCGATGAAAAAAAGAATAAATATGGTTGGCTTTTATTAAAAACATATTCTTCATCATTTTAAGTGTTAAATAGAGGAATATATAAGGAAAAAAATAAAAAATAAAAAAATAACTATAGGGTAATAAAATTTTAGGGCATTAATACATTGGTAATAAATAATTCCTGTTATTGTAAATTTAACAAACATAATCCTAAAAAATGAGATTGTAACATAAACTTGTACCCCTTTGGTAACTTTTGAATTATAACCCCTTAAAAGTAATACAAAAATATATAGAATTAAATAACATAAATAAAATATATTAATGATAAAATATATAAATTAGTTTTTATGTATGAAAATATAAACATAAATAGGTTTATAAAATGAAACATGTCTCTGTGAAACAATATTAAGATGATGAACCCTTAACTCAAGTCCCGACATTCTTCGTACAAGGAATTAGCCTCCTGTATAATAAATTTGTATTTATTATACATATATAATATAAAATTATTCTTACATATCATAATATATGTAATTATACAATTTTTTGTAATTTCCCAACAATTAACAGTTCTTTATTAAAATCATTATTTGGGTGAAAACTAGTCTATTTTCCATCCATGTTTGGGTTTGATGGTAGTGGTACTCACACCTTGAACATAGTTAAATAATATATTTTTTATAAATAATATAATAAATAAAATATTTATTCATTATATACACTTTTATATACATCTATATATTTTGGTGATGAGAAATGAATTACATCACTTTGTGAAGATGGTAGTCTCTACGTACGTGCGGGTAATGTTTCCATTTTTCAGTGGCTGGAAAGAAAGAAAGAAAAATAATAATTCACCATTATATAATAATAATTATATCACATATATTTAATATATTCATTAAATTTTTCATTATGATTATCCATTTAAATATTAAATGGAAAAATAATTATGTCGCTTCATGGAGGTGGTAGGTCACACATATGCACAAGTGGAATTATCATTTTACAACAAATAAGAGGGTAAGGTGAGATAAAATAGTATCTTTAAATAATAATGAAAATTTTTATAAAAAGCATACATATCAATTAAATCCATATATATAACCATTCGTGATATGCGATTACGAAAAATAAAATATATCGCTCTATAGAGATGGTAGTATGTTTGTACAGATTAACAATGTTTTTAATTTCCATTAGATATAAAGGAGATTGAAAATTGATGTCAAATTAACATGAAAACATTTAATTATAGTATATATACTAATTTCATCATGTTAATATAATTATATAATTTTTTTATGAGGTTAAAGTAAAATACACAAGAAATATATCTATAAAGATAATAACCATTTCTTTGGGTATCTTTCTTCGAATTACTCCATCATCCTTCTTGAGATGGTATTGTTTTCGGAAAATGAATTTAAGTCATGGGTAGGAAGGTTGGAAATCAATTTTTTCTGATCTTGTTTTAAATAAAAGGTCCAAGTGGTGTGTATAAGTGAGAAGAAGATGTTACCTTTTAGAAATGAGGTTGGTGGGGAAATTGTAAGTATTTGAAAGTTTATAATATTATATATGATTACTCAATACAATTTTCTCCAAATTATTATAGTTTCAAATATAATATTTTTAATGTTGAAATAAATTCATAAAATGAAATTTTTTAATGTTTTTTTATTATATTAAACCGTACCTCATTGGTTAACCCCGCTTTTAACCCTTTTAACCCTTACCGTGGTAACATGATTTTTAAAATGCTAACTATTCATTATGTTAAAATTTTTGGATAAACATATTATATAATTTTAATTATTTTTATTAAAAATATGGAATCCAATTTACAAGATTCAATTATTATAATTGATAAAAATTAACTCTAATATCCACTCAAAAAAGTGTAAACGCCATTTTTAAAGAAAATGTATTTTTAAGAATTAAAATTTTTATTCTCATTAATTTCCTTATAACAGCCCATAGATTATTGTTAATATATTTGTTTTAATATATTTTATAATACTTTAAAAAAATAATTCATAAATAGTTATTAATTAAATTTATTAATATAAAATACATTGCACTCATCAAAAAGTGTTTTTTAGAGAAAAATTAATTTTTATCTTCATCTGGTTTTTTTGTTTCTAACCAATTAAAAATCAATGTAAAAATTATTATAAATTAATTTATATATATTATAAATATATGTAATCACTTATTTTTAATGATAAATATATTTTATTTAGATAGAAATTCATAATATGTGAGAAATATAATTGCTGAACAAATAGTTCTTATATGATTTTATTCTTATCGTTAAAATTTGAGTACTTATTTAAAAAATAATAATCAATAAATTTATATTAGGAAAACCCTTAAGAGAATTATTTTTTTATTTTTTAGTCCTATTCATATATATTAATTCAATGGAAATTTTATAATGGTCACTTTTTATAAAAATAAAAATATCAGGATTCGTATAAGCCTATTGTTACATTTAAATATATCTATAAAACACTTCAAATTTGTTAAAGAGATCATAAATATATATTCTAGAATAATGGGGTATTACATTCTACCCACTATATTATAATTTCACCCTTTACATTATATTTCTTCGATGTAAACAAATGAGGATACTTTTTACCCATTATATAATTCAATTCTCACATAGATTCCTTAAATTTATAGATTTTGAAACAAAACATTGACAAGGTGAGTGGTATTCTTACATTTTACTTTATAACTTTGATATATAATTTCCACTAGTTATTCCATTTGTGATATATCATGTATCAATATAACTTCTGAGTTCAATGTATGTGAAGGATCAGGTATGTACCTCCTAAAATGTGATTCATGGAACAAATCATAAACATGGGATATGTATGCTGAATGTGAAAAGTGATAATCTAACACTTTGATATGATCAATGACATTGAAAAATATATATTTGAAACTTATATTTCCCTTTTTTAAAAACTCATAACCTTTTTAAAATGATATATTTGAAGTAATAAATTATGAGCAGCTACAAACTCTAAATCGCATCGATGAATTTTAGTGTAACTTTTCTGTCAAATCTTAGCTACCCTAATTTTTTATTTAATAGATCTAACTATATCTAATATTTCCTTAGATATTTGATTTTATGATACCATTACTCTTTTAACATCATCAAAACATGTTAGAGTGTCCCACTTCCTGACATAGAAGTTTTCATAAAGAGATATCATAATGCTTGATTGAAATATATTGTTTTAAAATGAATATACTATAGGAATGTTTTTATCTCAACCACATTTTGAATCCAAATATAATTTCGGATGTATATCTTCTAGTGTTTGAATTGTTCTCTTTGAAAATCCACATCAAATTATGATATACAATTCTAAATTTAATATCAGTAATTAATGCATGCTAAATAATTCTCTAAAATTTATAGGAAATCCATGGATCTTGATCATATCCAAAAATGCTTCTCAAGAGATATGTCTTATCTAATAGTAGTAAAATATTATGATTCTTTAAGGTGATTGACTATAACCCAAATATAATTATTCCCTTAAGATGTCTTGGGGACTCCTATAATGAAATACATGGTTCTATTTTACCATTTTAATCCTTTTATATATAATAGATGTAACATCCCCATACAATTTTGATGTTCAACATTAAATTAATTAAATACAAGGAATTGAGATACATAATCCAGAATATCCCTTTTTATATTGTCCAACTATAAATACACTATAAGATCGCAATACATCTCTATGATTATAGGATGAATAAAGAGTGATAAGCTATTTCATTCATCTTATAGTTCTTTATGGAATCTTGGTATTCATTGTACATTTACATGACTCATAAAAATGATCATTCCATCATGGTCATGGATGATATATGGAACAAGAGAAATCTTATTTTATAGCTCTATATATTTCATTTTCACCTCCTTTATATTTACATGAATGGATGGTTGAACATTCATCAGAGAAAGATATGTTATTTCTCCTTTCTTTGTAAATTTAAGGTCTGTCATATACAAATCAATAAGTATTGGATATTTTTAAATCCTCACCATGGAAATAGTTTCATTTTCCTTCCGACTCAGAGCACCATCCACATTGTTTCCTTCATATGGTGGTAATTCTTTGAGAAGTTATAATATTTAATAAACTCTAACAATATCCATGTCATGTAATCAACTCATTTAGTGTGAATATATACATAATAGTTTATATTCAATATATATCATAAGGACACATACAAATCCCTTATTGGATTCATCACTAGAAATTAAAATTTCCATACCTCATATTGAAGGTTTTCATGGGTATATCATCCCTCTAGACCATTAATTGATAAAATCCAAGTAGATAATAAACATTTTAAAAGTATTTTGATCCTTATAATTATTCAAATGAATCATCAGTGTGGGGTAGAGGATAATTGTTCTCAATAACAATAAATAAAAAGATGTATCGAACAATATTTCTCCTTAACAAAAAGAATAAGTGCACCCCATAGTGAAACACTTTTCTGGATTATTATTTTTTCCATATTCTTATTGAGTTGTTTCCTTAATTTTTATAACTCAGTCGGGGATATTCTATATAGATACTTCGAAATTATTGTTGCACTAGGTATGAGTTCTATTGAGGACTCAACTTCATGGTTTGTAGGAATACTAGGAAACTCGTCAGAAAATATAATGACATATTCTAAAAAAATAGTATTATCTTCATTTTGATTTTCTCCACCACCATTAGATATAGATACCCCTCTTGAATAAGTAGTAATCCCCATATAATGGATTTAATTTTCTTTATATGTTTAGGCTTATCCACTCACCAATATAAAATAATAGGTTGATTTATAATTTAATATATAACATTCCTTCCATGTAAATTAATATGGTACCTATAAAAATGGAGTTAATCAATTCCAAAAATCACATCATTGTTTACTAGAGGAAGAATAATTTTATTTAAATGGGAATCCTTATTACAAAAATCAATATGACATCCCCAACTCTAGTTAGAGGATAAATATTCATTAGTTATCATAATCAATTTGAAGAATTGACTTGTAATAAACCCTTCCTTTTTTCATTTGGCCTAGTATTTATCCCTACAATTAGTAAATTGACTCAGATAATTCCCATGATTTTCATATTTAAAACATTGAACTATTTTTGGTTCCTTAGTGTGAAATTTATTTCTTTTAATTGAAATATTAATTTGTTCACGTCAATTGGTGAATATATTCCCTTATTTCCCACACATAAAACATATTATTATTCCTTTAGAACATATCCCTTGGTTATTATTCCCAAATACATCACTTGTAAAAAAATGAATATTCTTCCCATCGTGGTCTTTATCACCTGAACTTTCATGAATGTCCATTTTTATATTTTTTAAATTTCAACTAATTTCATGATGTTAATCATATTTATCGATTTTTAATTAGGAATAATCAAATTATTTTTCATCTCAAATCCCATTCCATTGGGTTTCTCATGAGGATAGTCATTATATTATCCTATATATTCATTTTTCACATGATTTCTTCTAGTTAAATACATTAACTAAAAACAAAATAGTATTTTTTGTTATTAATCAACATTATTAAGAGTAAGTAATCATGTGATAATGGAAATTGTTTCTAAGATTTTCTAATTCATGACACTATATCATCAACCCATGAAACTTTAGGTTTGTATTATATCACTAAGATTTATCATAGGTTGTCATAGTTTTTATCCTCTCACTCTTTATAATTTCTTATAATGATAAGTTGAACTAACCATAGAATATCACATGGGACTGTCATAATAGGTATTCAGTTAGGCCTTTTTTCGTACACTAGGTGAATATCGAGTGAATATTTAATTGGAATTTTAGGGTTATTACCCCTAGATGAATTTATGTCGAATCCTTAATCTTCTTCTTTGTATCTAGATAGGGATTCCAATTCTAGGAAACCTTGAAATACCAACCTTACCAAAACATCAAGACATTATAAAATACGTAGAATTGTCCTCATGGGTTTCACCATGTTTACTAATCCAAATATCAAGAAATAAATAAACCCTACTATGAAAAAAAATATTGTGACCCTTGAATTGCATACAAAAAAATGCATCATTTTATATGAATATTCAAAACAACCCATAATAATATATTTCTGATGACCATAATGATTTTGTGTCTTTATAAAATGATATATAAAAAACATATTTTCATCAAATATATTAAACATATCCCAAAACAATATATATATATTATACCCTTATAAGATTATCATACCTAATACACAACATAATTACCTAAGGATATCTAAAACATTAGAAGAAGAGACCATGTTCTCAGTAAAGTTAAATATGATAGATATTAGTCAATGATACAACGTGATCATAATAAATGCATAAGATATGAAAACCTGATCATAAATTTTGAAAATCATACCTAATTAGTCATGATCATAAATCAGCAGTCATGGAATTAGGATTTCATCCAAACAAAATACATTTGTATAATCATGAATCCAATATCATGATCCATGGAGCACAAAATTAGCATGTAACATGGGAATGTGGCACAAGCATCCACTTTGGAAATCATAGCATTGTGAACAATTATAAACACTAAGTGGTTGACTCATCTTGTTAAATACATCAATTCAGGTCCCACATAAAATTATGCACATGAAACACTATCGATATATAATAGTGTAAACATTTCATAATAGTAATTGTCCCATGCGTAATGTAGTGAACATTAATTCATGTTCAGGAATTGTGTATTTATCTCATTAGATATGAAGACTGGCCCAATGACTTGTAGGGGTATTTAATTTTCCCCCCACCCATAACATAATGAAAACCATCCATAAGTGTTCCATAATATCATAAAACATTCATTATAACATAACCCATGTAAAATAAACAGGTCTCATAAAGAATTCATCGTAACATAACTAACTCGTGAGAAATTGATTGGTTTCATAGAATCATCAATAAAATATCATCATAATAAGACATTTAATGAAATAAATTGTATTGTTTCATATGATCATATCTTGAGTGAAGCATAGTAATCATTAAATGATATATATATAGATTAAAAAACATCTTTTATAAAAGCATTTAAAATACGTTGTAAAAATATTGGAAAAAACAACCCTTTTATTTTTGGAAAATTTACTAAATGTAATTAATAAAAAATATAAATTATATTTTAACTATAAAACCATAGAAACATGTAAAGGAATATTTATGATAAATTTAGGACATTATGGTAGGAAAAAATTTCATTTTTCCGCTAAAAAGAGAACATTATTTTCATAGTTTTGTAATAATTCAAATGTGAGTCGTATGAAAAAAATAGTAAAATATTAATATTAAAAATTTTGTAAATAAATTCAAATGTAGGAAAACTAATCTTTTTCACACATTTTATTATATATAAAAACATTTATACTTATTTATTTAGAACATTATCATGGAATAGAAAGATTCCCCACCTTGAAAGTAGAAATAAGGTTGGTTATTCTTAAAAACAATTTCTCGATAATTTTAAGTATCAGATAGGGGAAAATTTAAGGAAACATGATAACCTTATAAAAATAGAGGTGAATATAATATAATTGTTTCAAAAAATAAGGGTCATATAATTTTCCTCATAATAAATTTAATATAAATAATCCAAAAAAGAAAAGAGATTGTAATGAAAACCTTTACCGCTTTGTTAACTTTTGAATCATAAACCCCTTAGATGAAATATCAAGAAATTAAATATTTAATACCATAAATATGTATATATTTATGAAATTATATATCAATGTAACATTTTATACACCATATAAACAAAAATAGGTTCATAACATGAAACATGTATCGACAAAACAATATGATATGAAGAACCCTTACCTCAAGCCCTTAATTTATTCATAAATGATCTTGGTATCTTATATAATATAGTTTTTCTTATTAGACACATATAAAAGAAAAATATTAATAATTATATTGGTATATATAATTCCATTATAATTTACTTTTACATATATATTAGTAATTATTCATTAAAATCATTATTTAGGTGAAAACTGGTTCATTTTCCATGCAAGTTTCAATTTGATGGTTTTATTCCTTGAACCTTGATAATGGTTTAATCATACAAAATATATAAATTATTCCATAAATATAATATTTATTAATTTTATAAACATTTATATCCAGAAATATGTGGTGGTTATTAATATTTAATTTCATCACTGTGTGGAGACAGTAGTCTGTTCATACGCATAAGTAATTTTTTCATTTTTGTAGGGTTGTAAAGAAATAAAGATTAATAATAATTCATCTTTATAGAATCATTTTTTTTATTTTAATTATTAAATCTATATGGGATAATTGAGTTCCCAAAAAAATCTATTTAAACAATTTAAATCAAAATTCCCCAAACTATTTAAAAATTCCATGTAAATTAAAATAATAGAATTTTATAAGTTTGATGTTTAAAATGATTTATAAAAGAGGGATTAATGCTTAGTTAAAATTGTCTTGGACATCAATTTAAACTTTAAAATATAATTACCTAACCAAAGACTTTATATAATCCTAAATTAATAATAACTATCAATGTAAAGTCTTGTTATACCTTTTGAAAACATGTATAGTTTTAACTATGAAATTAGATAAAAAAAATTAATAAATCATATAGTGGAATTTAAACAAGGGGTTCGGACTTGAGATGATACTTAATCCACTTCACTTGTAAATCACGTGTTTCTGTGAAGTTTATTAAATAATATACTTGATCAACAATTTAGATCAGGTTTTACAATCAAAAGTACACAAGGTTGTCTCGGATCAAAGCCTATTCCATAGTTATACATGGGATAGAAACAATAATCCGGTCACACATGAACTTTTATATGTTTTCCACATCTATAAAAATAATGATATTTGGGGGATTATGTTAGAAACACTCTATTTTGGTACTAGAGACATTGTGTGTATCTCAAAAGAGTAATATAACACATGTAACACCCCGACCCTAGTTACCCAGAGTCGGTGCATTATTACATAACATTGGCATGATCAAAAGAAAGATCAAATCTCGAAAGACCGATTGGTTTAGTAGCCTTGGAAACACTAGATATATTCATAAGTCTTACATTGCATCATAAAATGAAAAACTACTACAACAACATATTGTCTCCATAATCCACACTCATATCCCCAAATAATATCCCTGCAGGTCATTCATAATTTACTTCTTCACTTCCTGGGAAAAATAAAACATAGAAAAGGGGTGAGCTCAAATGCCCAGTAAGGATAACAAAATAGCGGAAACTTTCATAAATAAGAATAAACATTTAAGGCAATGTATAACTAAAACAAAAGCCTTTCAAACTTGATCTTTCAACATAGTATGGAATAAATAAAATGAAATAATGCAATTTACTTATTCACATGGATATTATACAAATCGAATAATCACATGCAAAATCAATAACCACTTTCATAATGATGGAATGCATAATGCCAGACTATCATAACCACATAGCCGAGGCCTCGTGCCAAGACTATAAATAAGATTATGCTAAGGCCTTGTGCCAAGATACTAGTTTTTCTCATGAGACCTACCGATGCATCGAGTAGCTATAGCGGGCTCCACCCGTCACATATTAAGTCCAATGCATTCCCATATGAAAAGGTTTAAACATAACATAAACATTCGTATTAAAACTATCATACGAAATGTCAATACTTTCAGCATAAACTATGAATGATATAAAAATAGCACATCCACAGTCAAACATATCACAAAACCTTCAATAAAATATAAAATTTTTGTATCATAATAAATCAACTTCAAATAAGCGTAAAATCCATAAAAGGATGTTGACATAGATGAAATCAAAACTCTTTTTAGATAAATATCTCTTTCTATTTTTGAAATCATTTAAGAGTCATATATTTGTAAAATAAAAAATTTTCTTTGAAAATATTATTATAAGCTTGTAAGGGGAGCTTTGACGATTTTATAATGGCGGAAAATAGTCGCACCTGCCGTATAAGTTAAAAAACATTCTTACCTTAATTTTGTCGAAAAGGTTAAAAAGCACCTTGTTTGGAAAACGACGGAAAGATTCCTTTATAAACCTCTTATAAAAAGTCAAACAAGGGTATAAATGACTTTAACCCATATTCTTGTAAATAGTAAAAATGTTTTCAAATACATTTTTAAGAAATATGGATGTGGATGACAAAGAGATCCCAGTAGATTATTACGTATAAACAACCTCGGATAATGAAGAGATTGTGAAATAACCCTTACCTTGTACTTTTCCTTGGTTGGGGTAGGTTAACCTCCTGTATAATGGTGAAATAATTTTTTTTAAATTATACAGGAATCATATATATTAATATGATATCATATATGTTCTTTTAACATTGATTTGTTAATAATATCTTTGAATTATCGTCGTTTCGGTTGTTAACTTACTCGTTTTCTTTTGTATGTTTTTTTACATAAGCCATGTTTTTCATGGATAGGTTGTATATTTTTCATATACAGAATTATATAAAGTCCTTAAACATCATTTTTAAATCATCAAATGATAATTATACTTTAATGGATACGATGGAGAATGAATCTCATCGCGTTCGTGGAGACGGTAGTCCGTACGTATGCACGAGCGACAATATCATTCTTTTGATATTAAAATAATATATAAATTGATGGTATATCATATATAAATAATCATTAACATGTTATATTTATTATTTACATGAGTCACACATCATTATTATACCCATACAAATAATAATATATTAAATAACAATTACACCACGACGTGGAGACGGTAAGCCGTACGTACGCACGTATGGTGACATGTTATTTAAAGGGTGGATAGAATACTGAATATGTTTGCACCATATTTATAATAACATCACAGTATTTATAAGATACTGGAGTTATTATTTTAGAATGGTAATAACAAAGAAAGAAGAAGTGGAAGAAGAAAGGAACTTGAAAAGGGGTGGTGAAAACATTACCTCTTCTTCGGGTTCTTCCTATTGATTTGATCAAAAGGTCTCCATTGGTTGGCTTTCTGATCAAACTAAGGCCTCTAGGTTGTAGTGAGGGAAGTTGGGAGAGTATTTGGGCAGATTTTGGCCGAACCAAAATGCTTTGAAGGTGTGAAGAAATGGGAAGGAGGAGTTCCCTTTTATAAGAGGGGTGAGGGGCACCTTTGGAAAAGCTAGAAATATTAATTTATAATAAATTTATATTCGGTTTATAATGGCTCAAAAGTTTATTATTTAAATTTTAAGGTGTGGATTGGTCTAAAACAACTCAACCAATATAATTTAGACAGGTTTGGGTACTTATATTAACCTTATCTTTAAGTATTAACTCTAAGTTAATTAGTTTCACTTTTAAAATGTCTCTTTGTATTTTTAAATGGTATGGTTAATAAACTTACTATATACATCCAAGCGACTCCCAAGTGGCCCATTAATGATGAACCTATCATGATATAAGTCTCTTGGCCGATCCTTTTATTTTTAGGAATTTAATATCAATTAATAATTTAATATTTGTTTTAAGAACTCTTTTATGTCAATTTTGACACTATTCAATAGTTGAATTTTTTGAAACTCATAACAGATTGATTACTTCAAAAAGATTCAATTAAATCAATACTAATATATCATATTATCCTAGAAAATTAGTTTAATTCATTAAAATCTTCATATTATATTTATTTGTGTATTTATAATATCAATTATTTTAATTTTTCACTATTATAGTAATTACTTCATCATCATTGTGTCATAAATAGATTAAATTATTTAATGTCTAAAAATTATAAATAAAATATCATTATGTAGGAAATCTTTTTATAGTTCTAATTAATATTTATAATTTAAAATCCAACACATATAACCCTATGTAAAAATTGATTTTCTAAAAGATATATGCTTGTGTCATTTTTGTATTCATTTTAACTTAATTAACATAAAGTGTCCCTATCACCTACAAGTGGCACCATGGGGTCCCAAAATCGACCCAAATATGCCTATGGTCTAACATGTATCAACCAATAAGTCTAAGACACGTTTTATGGTAATTTATTATTATTATAATATTATTTTTTAACCCTCATTTACCGGATTTACCCTTAACCATGGTAAATAAAATATTTACCGCAGTAATTATTCAAAATGTCTAAAAATAAAAGTTACCTATTTACAAAATTTGAACATTCTGATTCCAAATATGGAATCCATTTTTCTAAATTCAAAACACATAAGTGGCAGAAATTAATTTAAAATTAATTCCCACTGTCAAAACAAAATGCGTGTTTTTAAGAGATAATAACTATCAAAAGATTGACACTTTTTTATGTTCGGTTTAATTGTAAAATTATGTCCAATGACCAACATTATATTAAATGGTAAAAATATATTCTAAATATACTTTATAACCACTTAAATTCATAATTTATCACTACTAATTATTTTTATTAAAAAAGTTGTTTTTAATTAAAATTTAGTAATTTTCACTATTCATCAAAATATTAAAGTTATCCAAAAAGTACCAAAATTTCACCTCAGGCTAAATTCGATATTCCGAATCCAAAAATGAAGTCCATTTTGAAATATAAAATATATATAACTTCAAAAATTAGGTATTACCATTCATAACGACTAGTTTAATTGGTTATGGTGTGTTAGAACTTGGTGTTGCGTACAACACACGCTATCAAATTATTCAAAGAGAAGCGTACCGTAGAAGCTTGGGATGTTACATTCTCCCCTCCTTCAAATAATTTCATCCTAGAAATTTCTAGAATACTTATCACATGAAAAGACTCGGGTGGTTCTTCATCATAAGTTCCTCGGGTTCCCACGTTGCCTCTTCTATCTTATGGTTTCTCCACAAAACTTTTACCAGACGCGTCGTCCGGTTTCTCAGCACTTGATCTCTCGTATCAAGAATCTTGACGGGCTCTTCACAATAAGACAGATCAGGTTCCAGTTCTAATTCTTAATAGGTGAGTACATGCATTGGGTCAGGCATGTATATCCTCAACAGAAATACGTGGAACACATCGTGAACTTTAGAGAGACTTGGCGGCATTGCCAATCGGTAAGCTACAACCCCAATTCGTTCTAGAATTTCGAAGGGTCCGATGTACCTGGAACTCAATTTACCTTTCTTACCAAAACATATGACTCCCTTCTATGGACATACCTTCAGGAAAACATGATCACAGACTTCAAATTCCAAATCCTTCCTTCAATTATCGGCGTAGCTCTTCTGCCTACTTTGAGCTGCATTGATGTGATTTGGGATTACCTTCACATTTTCCACTGTTTCCTCCACTAGTTCTGGGCCTACAAGTTTTCTTTCACAAATGTCATCCCAACAGGTTGGTGTACGACATCTCTTTCTGTATAACGCTTCATATGGTGCCATCTGAGTACTCGAATGGAAGCTATTGTTATAGGAAAATTCTACCAGAGGTAAATATTGATCCCACATACCCTGAAAGTCAAGTGAGCAAGATCTCAACATGTCTTCTAAGGTCTGAATAGTCCGTTCTGATTTTCCGTCTCTCTGAGGGTGGTAAGCAGTGCTCAAATGAAGTTCAGTATCCAGGGATTTCTGTAGACTTTTCCAAAATCATGAAGTAAAACGGGGATCACGATCAGAAACAATCGATAGGGGTACTCCATGAAGTCTCACAACTTCATTAATATATAGTCTTGCTACACGTTCTAGGGGTAGATCTTATCTTATAGCAAGAAAATGTGCTGACTTGGTAAGACGATCAACAATAACCCATATTGCATCGTTCCTTCTAGGAGTCTTTGGTAGCCCCATGAAAAAGTCCATCGTAATATTGTCCCATTTCCACTCCACTATGGGAAGAGGTTGCATGACTCCTCCAGGCTGTTGCCTTCCAGATTTAACTTGCTGAAAAACCATACATCTTGACACAAAATCAGCAATCTCCCTCTTCATGTTGTCCCATCAAAAATGTTCCTTCACATCTCTATACATTTTGGTGCTCCTAGGGTGTATATAGAAATTGGAACTATGAGAATCATCCAGCAATTCTCTTTTTAGATCAGGTAAATCGGGAACACAAAGTCTCTTCCCGAATTTCAAAATTCCATCTTCATACACAAAGTCTCTCAATCTCCCATCATTCACAGCTTTAATCTTCTTTTGGAATTCTTCATCATCGGTCTGAGAACTCTTAATCCTTTCTAGTAAAGATGGTTTTGCAACCATTTGAAAAAGAATTGATTTTTCACCTTCCCTGGTTATACCCATGTCCATCTTTACTAGATCCGTGAAAATTGGATCCCTTTCAATTCTCATCATGTTCAAAACTCCATGGTCTTTTCTGCTCAAAGCATCTGCCACCTTGTTTGCTTTCCCTGGGTGGTAGTGTATCGTACAATCATAATCCTTGAGTAATTAAATCCATATCCTTTGCCTCATGTTGAGTTCTTTTTGTGAGAAGATATACTTCAAACTCTTGTGATCAGTATAAATCTCACATTTTTCACCATAGAGGTAGTGCCTCCATATCTTCAAAGCAAAGATCACAGCTGCTAACTCGAGATCATGAGTAGTATAGTTTTGTTCATGAATTTTCAACTATCGTGATGCATAGGCAATAAATCTATCATTCTGCATAAGGACACAACCAAGTCCTTTCTTTGATGCATCACTATAAATAACGAACCCATCATTCCCCGATGGTAGAGTCAATATAGAAGCATTGACTAATCTTCTCTTCAGTTCTTCGAAACATTCTTCACACTCTTTTTTCCAAACAAATTTAACCCCTTTACATCTGAGCTTCGTTAATGGGTTAGCCAATCGGGCAAAATTATGGATGAAACGTCAATAATAACCTGCCAAACCAATAAAACTACGTACCTCAGTTATACTCATAGGTGCTGGCCATTCTTCGATTGCCTTGGTCTTAGAAGGATCAACAGAGATTCCATCTTTAGAGACAATATGGCCAAGAAAAGAGATCTCATGAAGCCAGAATTCACACTTGATAAACTTTCCATATAATTCATGCCTCCTCAGAGTCTTCAAGATAATGCGTAAGTGATTTTCATGATCTACGTAGGTTTTAGAGTATACCAAGATATCATCAATAAATACCACCACAAATTCATCAAGATACTCCTTGAAAACTCTATTCATCATATCCATGAATACAGAGGGTGCATTAGTCAATCCAAAAGGCATTACTGTAAACTCGTAATGCTCGTACCTGGTTCGAAATGCTGTCTTCAGAATGTCTTCCTTCTTCACACACAACTGATTGTAACCAGATCGAAGGTCAATCTTTGAAAAGTATTGAGCTCCATGCAGTTGGTCAAATAAATCATCAATGTGTGGTAGGGGATACTTGTTCTTTATCTTTATAGCATTGATCTCCCTGTAGTAGATGCATAACCTCATAGATCCATCTTTCTTTTTAACAAAAAGAACAGGGGCTCCCCATGGGGAAACACTAGGGCGAATAAATCCTTTATTACTAAACTCCTCTAGTTGATTCTTTAGTTCGACTAACTCTACAGTGGCCATTCTATAAGGGGTATTCGATATAGGCCTTGATCCAGGAATTAAATCAATGGAAAACTCAACTTCTCGTTCTGGAGGATGTCCTGGTAAATCTTTCGGAAATACATCTACAAATTATTTCACAATGGGTACATCCTCTATTTGAACATTCCATTCCTCACCCACAGTCATTTCATTCTCTTCCTCCCCAATAATTTAATTAATTTGAGCTACTGGGGTGGATCTAAATAAGAATTAGGTGGTGAAGATTATGCTCTAAAGATAAGGTTTTCCTTATCATTATCATCAAGAATCGTAACCTCTTTCTTCTTACAATAAATCTTCGCATCATAGTCTGAAATCCAGTCCATACTGAGGATTATATCAAACTCAATCATAGGTATGACGATGAGATCAGCAGATAAAGAACATTTATTTGCTCTAATGGGGACTGATTCACAAAACCTTGTTGCAATGATACTTCCCTTAGGGGTTTTAACTGACAACTCCCTTATTAAATCAAATTAGAAATATCTAATTTTCTTAGAAAACTGGGAAGATATGAAACAATGAGATGATCCAGAATCAAATAATGCATTTTCTAAACTTGAGGAAACCATTAAATTATCTGCCACCACGTCTTTCGGAGCTTCAACCTCAGCAGTAGTGATAGCATAAGCATGTCCTTGATCCCTTGGCCTTTTCTGAGGTAAGTTCTCCTGACGCTTAGGACATTCATTTGCATAATGCCCCATCTCCCTGTAATTGTAGCACTGAACATTGGTAGCTTCCTTCTTCCCCTTGCAATCACGAGCTTGGTGGCCTTTTTCACCACACTTGTAACAGACTCACATTCCCTTCAAAAAGTACCAGGATGTTCATTCCCACATTTACCACAGGATGGATATTCAACCTTTCCCTTCTTCCCCTTATTTCCATTCCCAGATTGATCAGCAGGTCTCTTCTTCTCTTGCTTTTCTTTAAAGTCATAAGACTTAGAGAATTCCTTTTCAGTCTTGATAGCACATGAGACAATGTCTTCGTACGACGAAAAGGATTGTGAGACTAATCCTCGACGAAGAAATGGTTTTAACCCATCAAAGAAACGATCAATCTTACTTCTTGGGTTACGTATATAATATCCAGAATACCTTGCTAACCTTGTAAAATTAGCCTCATACTTTACGACATTATCATCCTCCTTCTGTCTCGGACACAAAAATTGCCTTTCCATATCTGCTCGATGGTCGCGAGGAAAGTATTTTTCTAAAAACAGATTGTTGAACTCCATCCATTACATATTTGATACTTCATCATCTTCCTTCATATTTTGAATCAATGACCACCATTGATCAGCATCTCCAGTGAGGCGGTAAACTGCCATGATAACTTTTTCTATTTCACTGCTCCCCAAAGCCTAAAATAATTTCACTAGGGAATTTATCCATTGCTCAGCTACTAAGGGATTTGTACTCCCATTGAACATTGGTGGTTGTTTCCTCATGAATTGATCTAACATTGATCCTCCACGCTGTGGATCAGGATGCTCCATACGAGGAATGTTATTATTCATAACCTGAGTGAGTTGTCCCAGTATGGTGATTAGCTGATCGGCACCAGTTGCATCACCAGCTCCACTATAATTATCTTGAGCATGAGGGAAATCCCTACATGGAGTGCGTGCATTTATATGGTTTCCATTTCTTCCACTATGCGCCATTTCTAAACAATGGCATAAACTAGATCAGTTTATTAATCAAAATACATAATCCCATACTTATAAAACACTTAACATAAATTGAACTATTTATGGATATAATATATAATCATAAAAATGTTTTCTTTGAGAAAGTATATACTCATAAACCCTTCATAATTATTTGTAAAGAAAATGAGAGTTATCCTAAGCATATCCCCCGGGAGTGTCGTAACCAAGAGTGCAGCAAGGCCCGTTGTCGTGCACCAGTTCCCGTTCGAGTCTAGCTCAAAGCGGTGTTTTTGGGTTTTACCCCTAGGTACATCTGTGCCAGAGCCGCCTCTACCTGCTCGTATCCAGACATGGATGTATTTCTCGGAAAACTCACAAAATCTCTACAATACCAAAATTCTAGGAAGTTCTTCTATACTAATCCTCAATGTTCATCTTAGGTCTACGTTCTCTAATCAGAGTTTATCTAAATCTAGCTTCCAATGTTTGTACTAAACTTCCTCTGATACCAACTGTAATGCCCCGACCCTAGTTACCCAGAGTCGGTGCATTATTACATAACATTGGCATGATCAAAAGAAAGATCAAATCTCGAAAGACCAATTGGTTTAGTAGCCTTGTAAACACTAGATATATTCATAAGTCTTACATTACATCATAAAATGAAAAACTACTACAACAACATATTGTCTCCATAATCCACACTCATATCCCCACATAATATCCCCGTAGGTCATTCATAATTTACTTCTTCACTTCCTGGGATAAATAAAACATAGAAAAGGGGTGAGCTCAAATGCCCAGTAAGGATAACAATATAGCGGAAACTTTCATAAATAAGAATAAACATTTAAGGAAATGTATAAATAAAAAAAGCCTTTCAAACTTGATCTTTCAACATAGTATGGCATAAATAAAATGAAATAATTCCATTAACTTATTCACATGGATATTCTACTAATCGAATAATCACATGGAAAATCAATAACCACTTTCATAATGATTGAATTCATAATGCCAGACTATCATAACCACATAGCCAAGGGCTCGTGCCAAGACTATAAATAAGATTTTGCCAAGGCCTTGTGCCAAGACACTAGTTTTTCTCATGAGACCTACCGATGCATCGAGGAGCTATAGCGGGCTCCACCCGTCACATATTAAGTCCAATGCATTCCCATGTGAAATGGTTTAAACATAACATAAACATTCGTATTAAAACTAGCATACGAAATGTCAATACTTTCACCATAAACTATGAATGGTTTTAAAATAGCACATCCACAGTCAAACATATCACAAAACCTTCAATACAATATAGAAGTTTTGTATCATAATAAATCAACTTCATATAAGCGTAAAATCCATCAAAGGATGTTAACATAGATGAAATCAAAACTCTTTTTAGAGAAATATCTCTTTCGATTTTTGAAATCATTTAAGAGTCATATATTTATAAAATAAAACATTTTCTTTGAAAATATTCTTATAAGCTTGTAAGGGGAGCTTTGATGATTTTATAACGGCGGAAAATAGCCGCACCCACCGTATAAGTTAAAAATACATTCTTACCTTAATTTTGTCGAAAAGGTTAAAAAGCACCTTGTTTGGAAAACGACGGAAGGATTACTTTATAAACCTCTTATAAAAAGTCAAACAAGTGTATAAATGACTTTAACCCATATTCTAGTAAATAGTAAAAATGTTTTGAAATACATTTTTAAGAAACATGGATGTGGATGATAAAGAGATCCCAGTAGATTATTACGTATAAACAACCCCGGATAATGAAGAGATTGTGAAATAACCCATACCTTGTACTTTTCCTTGGTTGGGGTAGGATAACCTCCTGTATAATGGTGAAATAATTGTTATTAAATTATACAGTAATCATATATATTAATATGATATCATATATCATCTTTTAACATTGATTTGTTAATAATATCTTTGAATTATCGTCGTTTCGGGCGTTAACTTACTCGTTTTCTTTTATATGTTTTGTTACATAAACCATGTTTGTCATGGATAGGTTGTATATTTTTCGTATACAGAATTATATCAAGTCCTTAAACATCATTTTTAAATCATCAAATGATAATTATACTTTAATGGATACGATGGAATATGAATCTCATCGCGTTCGTGGAGACGGTAGTCCGTACGTACGCACGAGCGACAATATCATTATTTTGATATTAAAATAATATATAAATGGATGGTATATCATATATACAGAATCATTAAGATTTTATATTTATTATTTACATGAGTTACACATCATTATTATACCCATCCAAATAATAATATATTGAATAACAATTACACCACGACGTGGAGACGGTAAGTCGTACGTACGCACGTATGGTGACATGTTATTCAAAGGGTGGATAGAATACTGAATATGTTTGTACCATATTTATAATAACATCACAGTATATATAAGATACTGGATTTATTATTTTAGAATGGTAATAACAAAAAAAGAAGAAGTGGAAGAAGAAAAGAACTTGAAAAGGTGTGGTGAAAACATTACCTCTTCTTCGGGTTCTTCCTTTTGATTTGATCAAAAGGGCTTCTTAAGTTGGCTTTCTGATCAAACTAAGGCCTCTTGATTGTAGAGATAGAAGTTGGGAGAGTATTTGGGCAGAGTTTGGCCGAACTAAAAGGCTTTGAATGTGTGAAGAAATGGGAAGGAGGACTTCCCTTTTATAAGAGGGGTGAGGGGCACCTTTGGAAAAGCTAGAAATATTAATTTATAATAAATTCATATTCGGTTTCTAATGGCTCCAAAGTTGATTATTAAAATGTTAAGGTGGGGATTGGTCGAAAACAACTCAACCAATATAATTTAGATAGGTTTGGGTACTTATATTAACCTTATAATTAAGTATTAACTCTAAGTTAATTAGTTTCACTTTTAAAATGTCTCTTTGTATTTTTTATATAGTATGGTTAATAAACTTACTATATACATCCAAGAGACCCCCAAGTGGTCCATTAATGATTATCCTATCATGATATAAGTTTCTTGGCCGAACCGTAGATTTTTAAGAATTTAATATCAATGAATAATATAATATTTGTTTTAAGAACTCATTTATATCAATTTTGACACTATTCAATAGTTGATTTTTTTGAAACTCATAACAGATTTATTACATTGAAAAAAGTCAATTAAATCAATAAAAATATATCATATTATCCGAGAAAATTAGATTAATTCATTAAAAGTTTCATATTATATTTATTTGGGTATTAATAATACCAATTATTTTAATTTTTCACTATTATAGTAATTACTTCATCATCATTGTGTCATAAATAAATTAAATTATTTAATGTCTAAAAATTATAAATAAAATATCATTATGTAGGAAATCGTTTTATCTATCTAATAAATATTTATAATCTAAAATCCAACATATATAACCCTATGTAAAAAAAATTTTGCTAAAAGATATATGCTTGTGTCATTTTTGTATTCATTTTAACTTAATTAAAATAAAGTGTCCCTATCACCTACAAGTGGCACCATGGGGTCCCAAAATCGACCCAAATATGCCTATGGTCGAAAATGTATCAACCAATAAGTCTAGGAAATGTTTTAGGGTAATTTAGTATTATTATAATATTATTTTTTAACCCTCATTTACCGGATTTACCCTTAACCATGGTAAATAAAATATTTACCGCAGTAATTATTCAAAATGTCTAAAAATAAAAGTTACCTATTTACACAATTTGAACATTATGATTCCAAATATGGAATCCATTTTTCTAAATTCAAAACACAGAAGTGTAAGAAATTAATTTAAAATTAATTCCCGCTGTCAAAACAAATAGCGTGTTTTTAAGAGATAGTAACTATCAAAAGATTGACACTTGTTTATGTTCGGTTTAATTGTTAAATTATGTCCAATGACCAAAATTATTTTAAATGGTAAAAATATATTCTAAATATACTTTAAAACCACTTAAATTCATAATTTATCACTATTAATTATTTTGATTAAAAAAGTTGTTTTTAATTAAAATTTAGCAATTTTCACTATTCATCAAAATATTAAAGTTATCAAAAAAGTACCAAAATTTCACCTCAGGCTAAATTCGATATTCCAAATCCAAAAATGAAGTCCATTTTGAAATATAAAATATATATAACTTCAAAAATTAGGTATTACCATTCATAACGGCTAGTTTAATTGGTTATGGTGTGTTAGAACTCGGTGTTGCGTACAACACACGCTATCACATTATTCAAAGAGAAGCGTACCGTAGAAGCTTGGGGTGTTACAACACACATCTCAAAAGAAAAGCAGAAATTGAGAGATATAATTTGTATAGATGAGAAATGATGATTTTTCTTAATATAGATAGCTTCATATGTTCAAATTTTCTGTAATGTTTCTATAATAGAAGCTTGAACTAGTTATTTAACAAGTTCAGGAAAATAAAGTATCATTGAGTATAGAAAAAGGCTTCTCCTTTCTTTATGAATATGACTAGGTTCCTTCCACACAATTGTGTATTAGGATTTCAATCTGATTTGTCATATGGAGGATTATGTTCAAATTTATATTTCAAAAACCATTGATCTACCCAATTCATGATATAGTTCTATATCATATATATGTCTATAGGTGAAATTATTCGTGGAATAGTAATATAAAAAAATTCATGGATCCTCATACTGAGCACTAAATCAAGAAATCCTGACTTTGTCTTCAATGCATGCATGGACTGGTTTAGGAATTGTGATTCTTAAATCTTCATCAGGTTTTCATCATTTAATCCCTTAAAATATCCATTATAGGAATTAAAATAGAATAATATAATCTCAACTACAATGGTGTCAAGGTAGATCACCGCGGTGGAAGCACGCATTGGTGGTAGATCAGCTCTAGTATGAGATAAGTTCTCGTAGTAAAGTATCTGAACTAGCAGTAGATCTTATTAGTGGTAGATCTATCAATGGTAGATCATCTGAGTGTGAGGTATATCTGATCATTGGTAGATCTCTCAAGGGTAGATCATATGAACTAGCGGTAGATCTGATTAGTGGTATATCTTCAAAACTAGGGGTAGAAGTAAGTCCTCAATGTTAAATTCTCCAATGGTAGAAGTTTTTTACTAATAAATCTGAATGTACTAATGGTTGATCTTCATAGATAACTATATATTATTTGAACTAATGACAGATCTGTACATAGAAATGTTTCTCCACAAAAATGATATACTAACATAAACAATTATTATTATTGGAAATATAAAAACATGATTTGTGATAATTTAAATAAGGATTTTCCAATAATTTCCCCCTTCTGATGATAAAAAATTGTGGAATTTTATAACCATGTATATGAAAACAAATTGAAGAAAATTATGGATGAAAGTAAAGAATTTTCTACTTAACATATTAATCTGTGATGTAAAACACTTTAATAAATTTAATTATTATATTCTTTCTATTCTTAAAATAACAGTCAATAATTCTCCCAATTTTTTTCAATTAACAAAAGATAAGAAAATAGATGAAATACAAGGAAATATATTAAGCTGAATAAAAGAGAGTTTTCATTTGATTCAAATTTCAAGAATTTCATATCAAAAAAGTAATAGAAGGAAAAATACATCCCATATTAGAGTTTAACCCAAATTAGAACCACTCTCATATTGATGGGATGTAATTACCATTATATCATTCCCTTTTCTTTGGATAGGATGTACATAGGGTGATTTTGAGAATAGGTAGAAGTAGGAAGCTCCCTAGATATTATTCACCTGGGATGTTAAACATCATCAACTTGTAACAGACCAAAATGCTGAAAATAAGTAATAAGTGGTATTGTAGAAGGTAACAAGGTGAGGGGGGACATATGAATGGATTCAGGTGATATCCCTTCAGTCCCAAAATCATACAAAAATAGAATCATCATGTTCCCAAAATCCATATTTATGCTTCCACATCTCTCCATTGTTTTGAATAAATCCTTCTTCTCCTCCATAAAAATATTGATCAATAGGGAAAAAACATTGAGATTATTCACTTGTTACTTGAATTCTCTATATATAAGAATCATCCTATGATTGTAAGAATGCAATATAAAATACTATTGGAGCTTTTTTTTTTATAAATTCTAGAAAGATGATACTTTATTTCCCTAGTGATGGTCTCTCCATCAATTCGACCAACATTCAAACATTCCCTAACCAATATTTTTATGTTATTACTATATTGATTGATCCACCAAAGTTACTCCTAATTAGAGGTATAAATATCACCCATGATATCATTCATATCTTCTCTAAGAATATAACGAATCATCTCAACATCATGAAATAGAGAAATATGAAGTGAAGCAGTATAGTTTTAAGAAACAATTGTAGGTAAGGTCTCTAATATATCTCATAAAGATATATATCTAGTATCAAAAGTTTATTTTGTTGTTTAAAATAATGGATCTCACTTCATCCATATGGTTGTATAACCTCTTATTTTCAAAAACCACTTCTTGAATTATCAACATTATCTTTGGATGAATGTGAAAGATAAGTAATTCCAATATATGTCTTGTATTTTCTTCACTTAGTTGTGTTACTCAAAGAAGTTTGCATTTTGGTAACTTTTAAATCTCTACTAACATTCTTACCATAAATACATCAAATTCATATTTTGATATGTAACATGAAGGTACATAAATTGCGTTAACTGGAGAGGGAATCTTCTCTGAAATAGGTTGATCGCCTACTCTGTGATCATAATAAATTGAAGGATCATCTGTGGTGAAGAAATCCAACGTCCTTGCTTCATTACTCCTATCCATTTGAGATGCATTAGGATCTTTTCCATAAACTGAGATTTAATGTCATCCTTGATCTGGTGGACTATTATGATCATCATCATTTCCTAAAAATTCATCTGACACTAAGTAGTCAAGCCCAATTTTTACACATCCTATGTAATTATCCCCCTTATATGGTGTTGTTTCTTTAACTTTATGGGGTTTCTAAACAAAATGAGTTTCAAGATCATCTCTGCGACATACATAATCAGGAAATTATGAAATGAGTTGAACATAACCATGAACAGATTTTTGAATCTTAGAAACATTATAAATTTTACTAGGTTTTTTACCATATCTATCATAAGCATCATTCTCATCATGGATCTCATCATCTTTGTCCTTATCTATATGACTATTATTTTAATCATCTCAATTATCATCATCAAATAAAATAAATACAATTTTTATCTAGTATAGGAATATTTTTCATCTTCTTCTTCATTTGAGACATCTTTCTTCTCAGTTTCATCTCCTTATTTTAATATAATTACACTAGTGGGAAGGGAAAGAGGTTTATTTTCCTTTCAATACAATATATTTGGTATTTTTAAAATATCTTCATAAACTCCTTATTCAACTGATATTGGAACTAATTTTTATCTTTCTTTAGTTTCTTCTTCTTATCCTTTGCATCAGAGGAATAATACACAACCTCATATGTCTCTTAGCCATGTTCAACAATATTTCTAGGTCTGTTAGGGTGTTGAATATGATTAAAATCCACATAAAACTAATCATTTTTCACAACAAAATTATTTAACCAAGGATTCTAACTAGCCATCATCCACATACAAGTAAACTAGAACAAAAAAACCCCACATTCGACAACTACTTCTTTATTGAGTACTAAATCCTTGGCTTCAAGCATGGATGATATAAGCTTAAGAATATAACAAATAATTGGATCTAAGAGAATATCTTATGAGATCTATCATATGTATAACTAGATATCTTCAAGGATTTATTTTGTCTCCCCTTTTCATAATAAATAAAAGGATGACATGTTGATAACTCATTATAAATAAATTCCCATTCCTAGGACACAACTTGTGCTTTGGGGAGGAGCAGTTCCAAGTAGTTAGTTTGGAGAGTATGTATGGTTTGAAGCCTACGGGTAATGAATTCCTCTAAGGAATATGAGCCATGTAATACTTACTCCTACATTACTTATAAGGGTTCCACCTCACCCCTTAAAAAGTAGATTATAAAAAATCTATAAAAAATGAAGGCCTTCGGGCCATTGGATGACACAACTTGTTCTGGATAAATTTAATAGAATCTGAAACTCTCCATCAAGTTTAGAAGAAATAGGAATTCTCAAAGTGGATTTTATGGATAATTATAGTAGTTATTCATCATAAGTGAATATATAACTATCAATTGGAATATAACCTACATAGTCATTAAAAATATCTTTATGAGAAACATGTAGGAATCTTTCCCATTGCATTAATGAAAAGGATATGACTTGACCATCAATTAGATATTTTTAACCATCCTCTAACATACTTTTAAAACTAATAGAATTATTAAACCAACTATTATATAATTCTAGATCATTATTTGAGAACCATTAAATCCATACCTAATCCTAAATCACCCTTAACACAAATAACTTTATCTAAATCAACCAATAAGTGTCTATTTATTTTATGTAATGAAAACTCAAGATGAAAATTGTGGGTTCTCCAATTTGACTACTTTAATAGAGTGACTTTTTCCCCATGATTTCCTTGAAGGAAGTTATCCTTCAAAATATGATACTAAGGTGAGTTTCAATCTCACCATTACATTTATTTAAAGTAATAAGGACGAAGTATGAGGGTTTATGGTCGATATCAATGGGAAGTTAAAAGGCTTTAAAGGAGGACATGGAAAAATAGGGTTCTAATTTTCTAATTTAAGTTGAATTTATTATTTTTATATTTTGGATTTAAAATTTTAAGAAAATATAAATTAATTAATTAAATAAAAAATTATTTAAAAAATAATCACAAAAAACATGATCAGTAGATCATTCAGCAGTGGATCTCCAATGGTGGATCATAAATCATAGATAGTGAATCATGGATATCTACTGGTGGATATCAAATAATGGATAACCTAATTGTCAATTTACAATGTTTAATATTACGATGATTGCTTATTGATGACCGGTCTTCCAATGGTTGTTCTTCTATTGGTCTATTAATAAATGTAGATTACAAACAAACTCTTCTTAGAAATGAAAACTATAAATAAAGATATTAAAAAAAGTTATAAAACCTAGTTCATGTTTAATATATATTGATATCTCATAATTCAAGGACTTCATAAAGATTCTAGAAACCTGATATCATGTTATAATAAATTCCAGAGTTATATAAGCTTTTTGAAAACAATCTCTCAAAAAGAGATGTCTTGTATAAATATGTTGATTAATAGAATGAGATATAGGATAATTCGATATATTTATTTAAGAATTATAATCAAAAAATATAGATACATGTATAAATTTATACACATAATCTAGAAAAGTGTGTTTCATCCATAGAATTTATCCGCTAAAACTTCCAACAGCTATATATTCGGCCTCAGTAGTGGATAGTGCAATAGAAAATCTATTTTTAATACACCATGAATCTAGTGAATTTCTCAAAAGGTGACATGTTCTTCTAGTGATTTTTATATCTAACTTACAATGACCAAAATACGAATCTGAATAATTAAATAAATTAAATGTGTGTCCAATAGGATAAAACAATCCTAAACTGGTTTTACTCTTGAGGTGTTTGAAAATTATTTAACAGCACATAAATGAGATTCATTAGGATTTTCTTGAGATAGGGAACAGATACATACACTAAACATAATCTCCATTTTTCTTCAAATTATATATAGTGATCTTCCAGTAATACCTACTTAATTGATTTGAACAAATGATTTCCTAGTTTTATCAAGATACATCTTTCAAATTTAAAATAATTCCATATTTATTTTTAAAAAAATTAAATCCAATAAAGAATTTATTTTATCCTAATAAACTCAATTAAAATTTTCTTTACATCTGTTTTGAAAAATCATTACTCTAAGAACATTTAAAGTATCAAAATTTTTTATCATCAAATTATGTTTTTAAAACTAAATCAATTGTGAAATTATTTTTATAAATTAATTAGAATCAACTATGCCTTCTGAAAAACCATTAGAAATTATAAAACAAATTAGCCTATTATACCAAGATATTTGATATTGTTTTATGGTATATATATATATTTTTTAGTCTAAAAACATTATTTGATAAAATGTGTATTTTTAAATAAAGGGGTTTATCAACAAAAACATCCTCTAAAAAATAAAAAAAATAGAATTCTCTAATGGAATCCATTATATGTAGTTTGAAATAAAAATTTTCTATATATGAAAGAAAAATTATGATGGATTCATGTCTACAAAGGTTTCCTCAAATTCAATACCATTTACTTGAATATATCATTAAGCAACAAATATAGTATTATTCTTAACTACAGTTCTCAACTCATCGTCTTTGTTTCCAAACACTCATTTAGTAAAAAATGGTTAGAGTGTCTATAGTAATATCTACTAGTTCCCAGAATCTATTTCGTTAAAATTGATTATTTTTTTCTTACATTTACATCACCCATAATTCATGAGTAATAGAATTAATGATGTTATTAGGTACTATTTGTGATGAGAAAACATGATGTTTAACCTGATTTTTATGAGAATATCTAGTGGTGTTCCTCTATAAATGTCTCTAATTACACAATGTAACAGATAATATCTATGAGTCCTAAGAGTTCTAGGAAAAGAAGGTCTATATATCTCATTATCCCCTATGGGTTTAGGTTTAGGTTGTCCCTTAGTACTAAAACTTTTTCTGCTTGTTTCATAAAACTGTTAAATGGTATGGAATTTATATATTTATTTCACAAATCATACCTAAGATTTTATAATGAGGTTTTATACTCATTTGGATTTGTTTCATCAAATTTGAGATGTACATATTCCCCTAAAATCATAGTTCTTTAATTAAAAATATTATATTATTTACAAGATGTTTAATACCCAAGGAAAAATGCTTCATCACACATGGAAGACAATTTTTCAATATTATCTTATGTATTGAGAAAAAAATCATTTCATCCAAAAACTCTAAAATAGTTAACCTTTCATTTTCATTCATTCCATAATTCATAAGGAGTTTTTCTTTAAGAAAAATATTATAAAAAATATATTAATTTTGTAACTATCTATATTAATATATTTTTCCCAAAAGTAATAGTTAAGTCATACTCATTGATCTTGGTCCAAGAAATTTATTAAAGGATTCCATTTATCATTTCCATTATACCCTTCTATTGTGGGGTCCTATGAGAATAAAAGTTTTGGTTATATCCATTTTTTTAGAAGATTTATTCAAAATCGCTATTTTCAAACTCATAGCCATGATCAACTCTTAGGTTATTAATTCTAATGCCATTAATATTTTCTACATATTTAGCATACTTAGTAAAAAAAAGAACGAGCTCAACTTTTGTGAGATAAAAATAATACCCAAGTATATATAAAATTTAATCCACTATAAAAAAATCATAATGATTCCCATTTCATCTAGTAACTCTATAAGGTCCAAATGAGTCTGTTTAATCATACTCCAGTAGTAGAGAAGTTGATACTTTATTCATTATTTTAAAAGTGAATTTTTGTTTTTCCCATTTTTTACATGGGTAATATAATTCATTATTTAGGAATTCTTGTTTAGGTAGATCCTTTAAAACAACTTTTCCAATTTATCATTCTTAGTGAGATAATATTTTAGTGTCCTAGTCTACAATCCCAAGACAATACAATTTTTTAAAGGTACATAGATAGGAAATGTTTTGAGAAAATAAGTAATCTTAATTAACAACATATACATTATCATTTCTTAAAAAATTAAAAACTAAGTCATTTTTTAGAATCAAAAACTATATAGGCATTATTTTTAAATTTCACATGAAAACCATCATCACAAGGTTTTTATATTATAAAAAAATTATAATTTATTCCATCAATAGATAAAACATTTTAAATTAAAATACTATAATAATAATCGATTTTTCCAACTCTAATTATTTTCCCTTTATAATTTTAAACAAAAGGGACATTTCTACTATCTAGCATTATTAGGTTCTTAAATATTGAATAATCTCTAGTCATATGTCTAGAGAAACCACTTTCTAGATACCAAAAATTCTTACTCGAGATTTTTATGTAATTTTCCTACCAAGTTCTTTTAAAAAAATGATTTTTGTAGTCATATTCTCATTGGTATAGAAATTTTTGTAATCAAAACATTAGGAATACAAAATTTTCTCATAAGATTATTATAATAATATCTTAAACATTAAAAAATAAAAACATTTTTTAGTCAACAAGAATAATAATTATTAATATTTTTAGTACAACTAGACTGAGGAATTAGCTTGTTTTTAATAATCCTTCTTTATCGAGAATTATAGATAATTATTGTTGTAAATTTAAGTGATTTCTACATTCCATGCATCTAGTTAACACTATTTCCTCCATTTTTAAATCCTTTCTAATCCATTTTTAATTTCTAATTGGATAATTCTAAATCATTATTCTCTTTTAGTAATTGAATATTTTCATCCTTCTCTATACAATGATTAGTTTTAAAATTATTAGCCAATGAATGAGTATTCTATTGAATTTTTTATTTATCTTTATTTTCAATGAAGTTATCCTAGGGCATATTATAGAATTCAAGAATTTCTTTAAAATGATATTTTTCTTTATTATTTTCATTTTAATAATGATTATAATTTTGAATAGAAGATTTAGGATAAATACTATATAATTTAGATGTATTTTTTATAGAACACATATATGATCTATCAAGGTTTTCTTCTCTACCTAAATATTATTAATTTGAGCTATCCTCTAAAGCACTCCATGATTATTTTATAGAATTATTATACTCACTATCCTTTTCATAAGATACATTCATAAATTTAAACTTAGGATAATCAACATTGACTTGAATTTTTATCTTGAATTAATAGTTGTAAAACCCCACCCCTACCTCATTGGATTTATAAGGACCCGACCACAAAACATTACATAATATTGAATTAAATGAATAATTGACATTGTGGATTTTTTCAGGTTTAGTGTTTTTGAGAATTGGAATGTAACTTTTACATCTCAAAAGATTACAAAGTAGACACTTCTACTAAGTTTCCATTTTTTCATAAAAAAACTCTTGAAAAAAAGATTCATGTCTAGTTCCATGTTTTAGAAATCATGACTTTTCCTTGATCTCATCCTTGACCCTATTCATCTTTAAGTCCTATGAAAACATTTCAAAACTTGGGATGAGCATAAAAAGCTCAGTAAGGGTTATAAAACAAAGAAATAATACATTAGTTCATAAATAAATACAAAACATAAACTCTTTTACTTACCTCATGAAATCATAAGTTTTATGGATAACACATAGAAATCATAATGTTAACTTGTGGCATCCATAACATACTTACATTGTAGCTATCACAGTTACATAGAGAGTTACTTTGGAGTACCCATCATAGTATATTCCCTAAGTCTCTTAGGAGAAACATTCGTGTTTACCTCCTTCATGTTACAAAATGAATTAGAGAGTTATCTTGGGCTTACCTGCCCTAGGTTTTTCATGGAACCACCCGTATATAAAAATAATTCCAAAGAACCATAACATGATCATAACACATAATATAAGTATAAAGGAAAGATAATATTTCCAGTTTGCAATAACAATATATAATTTCAATATATTAACATATCCAAACCATTTTTAATACCAAAAATATGTAAATTAGTATATGGTATTTATTTTCCTTTTAAAATCATTACAGCTTGTTAAGGAAGCCAAATATCAAATAATACTCGCGGCGGCGGAAAGGTCGTTGTCACCGCTTATGTTAAAAAGAAACATTATTTTTTTCATTTAGTAAAATGCTTCAAAGAGAAATATTCCCTTTGAATTAAATGAAAATTCAAAGGTGTTTATACAATGAATAAAATAAAGTCATTTATTAAAACAAAATATGCATCAATGAAAAGAGATTTAGATGCAGTCCCTTACCTCATGTCCGACCTAACTCAATTGTTTTTTAATCTCTTGAATAAAAAATAATGTTATTTTCTACTTGATTAAGAACCTTTTTCAAGTTTATTATTCCTTTTATATCACTTATTACCATGTTATAAACATTATGTAATCTTTTTAGTTAATAATGGTCGTTTTGTCGATATTTGGTACTTGAGTAAAAAATGAACACCTTATATTTTCAATTTGTCCATGTGGTCAATAGTACATTATATACAGAATGATATTAATTATTTATATATCATATATACCAAATATATAAAGTATATATATATATATAACATTACATATCATTTGGAGGTAAGAAATGAAATGCACAGTTCATGGAGACGTTAAGTTGTACATACGCATGAATGCTAGTTTCATTTCTATTTATTATTTTAATGGAATTAAAACTTCATGATACATAGGTATATTATAATTCCAGTATAATATCATATATAATATCATTAACTCTATCCTTTATACGTCCCACATATGGCATTAACGATTCATATCACTTTGAGGGGGCGGTAGTCTGCACTTCCTCAAATTAAATTATCACGTTTACCCATAATGGAAACCATAAAGGTATGGTATAAAATTAAAATACAGAAGAATAAATAAAACATAAACATAATATATATCTTATATAAATATATTGTCATCATAATGTCCACCATGAGAGGCGGTAGCAGATAATCGAACAATCATCATTTCGTGAGGCGTTAGTTTACCATCCACAAAAATAGTATGTTTTTCACCCATTAGAAGGAGGTTTCTGTAAGTGTAGTTCGAATCCTTCTCATAAAAACATCCTAGTATATTGAGGATAATGGTTTTTTTATAAATTAAAAGAAAAAAAAGATTTTATGGGTTGGATAAGTAAAATAAAATAAAAGAAGTTAAGGAGAATTGTTGCCTTTAATTTGAGTAACTCCCTTTGGTTTGAACCAAAAGAACATCTTGAAGTGTCTTCTCACTATATTAATGCCTCTAGAAGGAGGAGAGGTATCTTGAGAGATTATTTGGGCAGGGTTTATATGATCCAAGGAACTTTATAGGTGGGAGGAATTGGTTCTAAGTGAGGTCTTTTTATAAGGGGGAGGAGGGGTTCTTTAGGAATGTTTGAAAATATTATTTTATTATATAATGATATTCGGTTTCTAAATGTCAAAAACTAATTAAAGTCCAAGATATGATTACTCATGGTCGAAATAAAATAATCCAATAAGAATTGGACATTCTTTTGATATTTGTTTTCATATTTATAATCTTATTTATTTAAATCTTTTATTAATGAGGTTAATACTGCATCATTATTGTGTCATAAATAATTTAATTTATTTGATTTCAAAAAATTATAAAAAAAATACAATGATTTAGGAAATGATTTTATATTTCCAATGAATATTTATAGTCGAAATTTTTTTTATATAACCTCTTTTAAAAATTAATGTACTAAAATATATTTGTTTTTGTCATATTTTCCTTTACTTTAAGTTAATTATTGTAAGGTGTCATTATCACTCCAAAGTGGCTCAATGGAGTCCCAAAATCGACCCAAAGATGACAATGCTCTTAAATGAATCAACCAATATGGTTAGGACAAGTGTTAAGGTAATTTGTTATTATTATAATATTATTTTTACATTGAATTACACTATTTAACTTTAACTGCGGTAAATAAAATTCAAAAATTACTATTCAACAAAAAAAATTCATCTTATAGAACCACATTTTACATAATAATAACAACCATGTATTTCAGATTTTCTAAATTCAATCCACAGAAGGGGTAAAGTTTCATTTAATTGAAAAAGTCAGTTTTTTTAACTACAACATAGTGGATTCACTATTCATCAAAAATTGATGTTTTTTAGAAAAATACAAAAAATTAATCCTAATATTTATTTGATATTCCAAATTAAAAAATGATGTATATTTTTCAAAATTCAAAATATATAAGTTCTATTAATTAATTTAAAATTAATTAATGTTATCAAAACAAATAGCGTGTTTTATGAAATAACAACTATCAAAAGATTGATACTTGTTTATTCCAATTTCAAAGTGAAATTAATTATAATGACCAGCATTGGATTAAATGGTAAAAATATATTATAATTAACCTTTTAAAACAATTAAAAAGATAATATAACAATATAAATAAATTATATTTAAAAGCACTTTTGAATTAAAATACAGTATTTTTCACTATTCATTAAAAATGATCTTTATCAGAAAAATACCAAAAAATTACCCAAAGTAAATTTTGGTGTCCTAAATCTAAAGAAGAATTTTATTTGGTCAAATATAATGTATTAAAGTGACCAAAAAAATATTTAAATAGGGTTCTCCATTAAAAGGTGGTAAATCAACCTTTTAATGTAAATTATGCCTAAGATTAGATTCATTCACATTTTAAGCCTCTAGCTTTTATTGGATAAATGTAAAAACATTTAACAAAAATGTATAATTATATTTTAGTTAGTTTTCTTCATTCTCGCCAATACAAAAGCTAGGAGTTAACAACCATTTAAAACAATAATATTATATTATTAGTTTGCAACGTAAGATTTCAAAGGAACCCGTTGTTGCGTATCGGGTACGCTATCGAACATAGAAACCCCTTCAAAGTAAAATTAATATTTAATTCACAAATATTAATAAATATGAAAATGTCATATTTATTTATTTACCTGGGATGTTACATTATTCCCCTTTTTTGAAATTGCATCCTCACAAGTTTATTCAATTATCAAATAAATTGGGGTATTTATCCATCATAGTATTTTTAGATTCCCACGTTGCCACTTAAACCATATGGTTTTTTCACAAAACCTTTACCTCGTGAATTACCTTATTCTGCAACACTTCCTCTCTATAGTCAAGAATTTTGACTGGTTGTTCCTCATACGAAAAATTATCTTCCAACTGAACTACCTTTGGGCTCAAAACATGAGATGGATCTGGAATATACTTTCTCAACATTGAAATAAGAAAAACATTGTGTACCTGGGATAAACATGGTGGTAAAGCCACTATGTACACAACTGATCCAACTTTCTCCAGGATTTCATAAGGTCCAATGAACCTCAGACTCAACATTCATTTCATTCCAAAATGCATCACACTTTTCCATGGAGAAACATTAATAGAGACATGATCACCTACCTCAAAAGATAGATCCTTCCTCTAGTTATCTGCATAACATTTCTGCCTACTCTAAGAAGTTCTCATGTTCTACTAAATCAACTGAACTTTTTCTGCCATCTCTTCTCCCAATTCTGATCCCATCATCTTCCTTTCACCTACTTCATCCCAAAATGCTCGAGTTTGACAACGCTTTTCCATATAATGACTCAAATGGAGCCATTTGTATACTGGAATGAAAACTAATATTTTAAGAAAATTCAACCAAAGAAACATGTTGGTCCCAACTTCCCTAGTAATCTAGTGAACAAGCACATAGAATATCTTCCAGGGTTTGAATTATTATTTATTATTTCCCATATGATTGAAGATGAAAAGTTGTACTCAAATTTAATTCAGTACCCAAAAACATATGAAGGCCTTTCCAAAAGTTAGAAGTAAACCTGGGATCACGATCAGATACAATGGAGAGGGGAACTCCATGCAACTTGACTATCTCTTTAGCATACTACTGAGAAAGTTGATCTAGAGACAAAGTATCTCAAATAGAAAGTAAATCAGCATATTTAGTCAGCCAATCAACAATAACCCAGACTGCATTATTACCTCGAGATGTATTTGGTAATCCCACAACCAAGTCCATGGATATAATTTCCGATTTTAACTCGGGCACCGGTAAAGACTGAAGCATCCCTTTGGGTAACTGACTCTCTGCTTTAACCTACTGACAAGTCAAACACTTTACAATAAAATCATCAATATATATTTTCATTCAATCCCAGTAGTACTGATCCCAAATATCTATATACATTTTAGTACTGCCCGGATAAACATAAAATACGGAACTATGAGCTTCACATAGTAACAAATTCTTCAACTAGGAATCACATGGAAAACATAATCTCTTTCCAAATCTCAAAACACAATCATTAACAATGTTAAATTCAAGAAACATACCCTTTTGAACCAAATCTACCTTTTTCTATAACTCACGGTCTTCCTTCTGTGCTTGCGTAATTCTCTCTGATAGAGATGATCTCACGGACACCTACAACAAAACAGAAGAATTTTCTGCACCAAAAACTTCTATGCCAAAGTTAATCAAATCAAAAACCAAAGGATCTCATTCGAAATGTATCATGGTTAATGAAGCATTACTTTTTCGACTCAAAGCATCAGCCACTTTATTTTCCATTCCTTGATGGTAAAGGATCGTGCCATCAAAATCCTTTATTAATTCCAACTATCTCCTCTGCCTCATGTTGAATTCCTTCTGAGTGAATATATACTTCAAACATTTGTGGTCAGTATATATTTCAAATTTAATCCATACAAAGGATGCCTCCAAATATTTAAAGCAAAAACAACAGAAGCTATTTCCAAATCATGTGTAGTGTATTTTAACTCATGATGTTTCAACTGATGTGAAGCGTAATCAATTACCTTATCATTATGCATTGGTAAAGAACCAAGTCCTTTCAAAGAAGCATCACTGTAGATAACAAACTCACCATTTCTGGATGGCAGTTCCAAAATTAGAGCATTCACCAATCTTCTTTTCAATTATTTAAAACAATCATCACATTCTTTTTTCCAGATGAACGTAAAACCTTTTTGAGTTAACGTAGTTATTCGAATAGATAACCCAGAAAACTTTTCAACAAACCTCCAGTAATATCCTTACAAACCATGAAAACTAAGGATCTCAGTTATATTTGTTGGTCTTGGTCGTTCTTCAACAACTTTTTTTTAGCAGGATCACCAGTTATGCCATTTTTTGAAACAATGTGACCAAGGAAAGAGATTTTTTGCAACCAAAACTCACACTTTCTGAATTTCCCAAATAGTTTCTTTTTGTTTATGATTTGGAAGACAACTTTTAAATTAATTTCATGTTCCTATTTACTTTTTAAATAAAAAATATCATCAATGAACACAACCACAAACTTATCCAAGAACTCACACAAAATTCTATTCATAAGATCCATAAATACAGAAGGTGCATGGGCTAAACCAAAAGGAATAACTAAAAATTAATAATGATCATATCTATTACGAAACATGGTCTTCGGAATGTCTACTTCTTTCACTTTCAACTGATGGCACCCCAATCTCAATTCAATCTTAGAAAAATTCAGAGCTCCCTTGAGCTAATCAAACAAATCATAAAAATCAGGCAAATGATAGTTGTTCTTAACAGTGATGTTATACAATGATCTATAATCAATTCAATGTCTCATTGAACCATCTTTATTTTTAACCAACAAGACAAGAGCACCCCATAGGCATGTGCTTGGAAAAATGAATCCTTTATCTAATAACTCCTACAATTGATTCTTTAACTCTAAAAGTTCAATTAGAGCCATTCGATAAGGGGGTTTTGGCATTGTCTTAGAATCGGGGAATAACTCAACAGTAAATTCAGCTTCCCAGTCAGGTGTAATACTAGGAAACTCATTAAGAAAAACATCAAGGTAATCATTTACCATGGGCACATCATTAATCTGAACAGCTCCTTTGTTTTCAACAATATGTGAAAAGTATCAGTAATTTCCATCTTTTAATAGTTTCTCAGCCCCAGTTGAGTTCTTTGTTTGACACTCATTTTCATAATGACACATTTCATTGCAATTAAAATATTTTACTGACTGTAAGTTAGATTTTCTCTTACCATTAACCTGATCTTTTTGTTTGCAATTATGAGATTTATGTCTCATTTTACAACATTGGTAGCACTTAAAAGAATTCAAAATACATTCCCCAGCATGCTTTTTACCACAATTTTCACAAACTGTAATCTTAAGTTTCTTACCATCAGACTTTTTTGAATAGTTATTCCCTTTCGACTACCACATCAACCTCTTATTCTATTGTTTTTCAGAGAACACTTGATCGTCAGCTAACTCCATTTCCACATTCTCTGCACAATGAATAAGTTTTTCAGAACAGTTGAACTCACGAGAAGGTAAAGACCTTCAATAATTTGTCATCAAGCCAATGTAGAAAATGGTTGATTTTACTATCAAGATATCATATTAAATTTGGAGCACACCATGCCAGTCGAGTGAATTTTGCCTCATAAACAGCCACTGAGTCTTCTTCTTGCCTCAATTCCAAGAATTTTTTTCCATCCTAAGTTGAACCAGCTTAGGAAAATATTTCTCAGGAAAGATACCTTTGAATTTATCCTAATCAAGAGCATCAATCTCTTCAATATCCCTGATATGTTTCACCATCGACCGCCACTGATAAGATTCACCTTAAAAATGGTAAATAGAAACACTAAATTTTTGATGTTTTGAACACCCAATGACATCGAAAAAAATTATCCAGTGCATTAATCCACCCTTCTACTAGCACATGATCAGATGATCCTTTGAATGATGGAGGATGTTGCCTCATGAAATTATCCAATACTGACATGTTCCTCTATGGTTGATCTGGATGATCTAGTGCATGGATACCACCACCTTTTATAACCTGAGTCAATTGTGCCATCACTACAACAAATTGTTCACTTCTGATTCCGACCATCATAGGTTTCTGATATGGATGGCTGTCTTCCTTATGATGTCATCCAAACATAGATGCCCTATTTCCTTTGAGAAAAACCATTCTGAACACAAGAAATATCATAGGTCCAGAAACATGGTAATCTGTAAATGCTATATGATTTCAATACTAACATAAATTACTTTATGGATATTAATTTAACAATACCCTAACTTCTATAGTTATATAAACTGACCTTTGATACAAACTATAAGGACCTGGCCTTAAAACATTACATAATATTGAATTAAATGAATAATTCACGTTGAGGATCTTCTCAGGTTTAGAGTTTTAGATAATTATGACATAACTGTTACATTTCAAAAGATTACAAAGTAAAAAATTCTACTATGTTTAAATGTTTTTTATAAAATAAAAACTCTTGAAAAAAAGAGTCATGTCTAGTTCCATGTTTTAGACAGCATCACTTTTCCTTGGTCCCATCCTTGACCCTATTCATCTTTATGTCCTGTGAAAACATTTCAAAACATGGGATGAGCATAAAAAGCTCAGTAAGGGTTATAAAACAAAGAATGAGTACATTAGTTCATATATACATACAAAAAATAAACTATTTTACTTACCTCATGAAATCATAAGTTTTATGAAGAAAACATAGAAATCATAAATCATAAAGGTAACTTGTGGCATCCATAACATACTTACATTGTAGCTATCACAGCTACATAGTGAGTTACTTTGGAATACCCATCACATTATATTCCATAAATCTCTTAGAGTAAACATTCACATTTACCTATGTCACGTTACCCAATGCATTGGAGAGCTATCTTAGGCTCACCCACCCTAGGTTATCACGGAACCACCTGTATACATAAATAATTCCCAAGAACCATAACATGATCATAACACATAAAATATGCATAAAGGAAACATAACATTTCCACATTGCAATAACAATATAACATTTTAATATATTAATGTATCAAAACCATTATCAAAACCATTTTCAACTCCAAAAATATTTAAAATAGTATATGGTATTTATTTTTTAAAAAAACATTAGGGGTTGTTAAGGAAGCCAAAGATCAAATAATACTCGTAGCGGCAGAAAGGTCGTTGTCATCGCTTAAGTTAAAAGTAAACATTATTTTTCGTCATTTAGTAAAACGCTTCGTATATAGGGATTACGATTGAATTAAATGAAAAGTAAAAGGTTTTTATACAGTACATAAAATAAAGTCGTGTATTAAAACAAAATATGCCTCAATGAAAGTAGATTGAGACGAAGTCCCTTACCAATATGTCCGACTTGACTCGATCGTTCTTTAATCTTCTGTATAATAAAATAAAGTTAATTTATACTTTCTTGAGAACCATTTTAAAGTTTATTATTTCTTTTATATCACTTATTACCATGTTATAAACATTATGTAATCTTTTAAGTTAATAACGGTCGTTTTTTCAATATTTGGTACTTGAGTCAAAAATTAACACCTTATATTTACAATTTATCCATTTGGTCCATAGTCCATTATATCCAAAATGATATTCATTATTTAGATATCATATATATCTATTTTATATATTTATTAATTTATAATAGCACATATCATTTGGAGGTAAGAAATGAAATGCACCGTTCATGGGAACGGTAAGATGTACGTACACATGAACACTACTTTCATTTTTATTTCCTATTTTAATGGAGTTAAAACATAAATATACATAGTTATATTATAATTCCATTATGATATCATATATAATATCATTAACTCCATCCTTTATACATCCCACATATGGCATTAATGAGTCATATCACTTTGAGGGGGCGGTAGTCTGCACTTCCTCAAATGAAATTATCACGTTTACCCATAATGGAAACCATAAAGGTGTGATATAAAAGAAAAATACAATAGCATAGTTAAAACATAAAAATAATATATTTCATTTATAAATATAGTGTCATTTTAATTTCCACCCTGAGAGGTGGTAGGAGATAATCGAACAATAATCGTTTTGTGAGGCATTAGTTTTCCATCCACAGAAACAATATGTTCTTCACCCATTAGATGGAGGTGAGCGTAAGTTTTGTTATAATACTTCTCATTAAAACATCCTAGTATATTTACGATACTATTGTTTTTACAAAAGAAAATAACAAAAATATTTTAGGGGTTGGAAAGTAAAATAATAGAAAAGAAGTTATGAGGAAATGTTACCTTTAATTTGGGTGACTCCCTTTGGTTTGAACCAAAAGGACTTCCTGAAGTACCTTCTGCCTAAGGTAGGGCTTCTAGGAGGAGTAGAGGGATCTTGAGAGCTTATTTTGGCATGGTTTGGATGAGCCATGGGGCTTCAGAGGTGTGAGGAATTGGTTAGAAATGAGGTATTTTTATAAGGGGTATGAGGGGTTCTTTAGGAAAGTGTGAAAATATTATTTTATTATATAATGATATTCGGTTTCTAACAGTCCAAAACTAATTAAAATCGAATATAAGATGACTCATGGTCGAAATAAAGTCATCCAATAAGAATTGGATAGGTTTTGTATAATTTTATAATATTTATAATCTTATTTATTTAAATCCTTTGTTAATGAGGAAAATACTACATCTTGATTGTGTCATAAATAAATTAATTTATTTCATGTCTAAAAATTATAAAGAAACTACCATGATTTAGTAAGGCTTTTTATATTTCTAATGTATATTTATAGTTGAAAGGATACTTTATATAACCCCTTTAAAAGTTAATTTACTAAAAGATATTTGTTTTTGTCATTTTTTCCTTTACGTTAAGTTAATTAAGCTAATGTGTCATTATCACTCCCAAGTGGCTCAATGGGGTCCCAAAATCGACCCAAATATGACCCTGGTCGTAAATGACTCAACCAATAAGGTTAGGAAAAGTGTTAAGGTAATTTCATATTATTATAATATTATTTTTACCTGGAATTAACCTATTTTCTTTTAACCACGGTAAATAAAAGTCAAAAAGTATTATTCACCAAAAATTATTTTTATTTTATTGAACCACATTTTACTTACTAATATGAAATTTTTATTTCGGATTTTCCAAATTTAATCCATAGAAGCGGAAAATTTTTATTTAATTGAAAAATTTCAGTTTTCTAACTACGACTTAGTGGATTCACTATTCATTAAAAATTGATGTCTTTAAGTGTTTTGAAAAACAAAAAACTATCAAAAGATTGATACTTGTTTATGTCTAATTTTAAAGTGAAATTAATTAAAATGACCAACATTGGATGAAATGGAAAAAATATATTCTAATTAAACTTTAAGACCAATTAAAAAGATAATATAACCATAAAAATAAATTAGATTAAAAAGCACTTTTGAATTAAAATACAGTATTTTCACTATTCATTAAAAAAATGAACTTTATCAGAAAAATACCAAAAATTTACCCAAAGTAAATTTTGACATCATGAATCTAAAGAATAATTTTATTCGGTCATATATAATTTATTAAAGTGACCAAAACTATATTTAAAGAGGGTTTGCCATTAAAAGGTGGTAAATAAGTCTTTTAATGTAAATTGTGCTTAAAATTAGATTCATTCACATTTTAAGCCTCTAACTTTTATTGGATAAATGTAAAAAACATTTAAAAACATGTATAATCATATTGCAGTTAGTTTAGTTCATTCCTTCCAATACAATGTCTAGGAGTTAACTACCATTTAAAAGAATAATATTATATTATTATTGTGCAATGTTAGATTTCAAAGGAACCCATTGTTGCGTATCGGGTATGCTAACGAACATAACAACCCCTTTAAAGTAAAATTAATATTTAATTCACAAATATTAATAAATATGAAAATTTCATATTTCGTTATTTACTTGGGATGTTACATCCTTCCCCCTTTTGGAAATTGCGTTCTCTCAATTTTATTCACTTATCAAATAAATGGGGGTACTTATCCATCATAAAAATTTCAGATTCTCATGTTTCCTCTTCAACCATATGGTTTTCCCACAAAACCATTACCAAGTAAATTACCTTTTTCTGCAACACTTTCTCTTTATAGTCAATAATTTGGACTGGTTGTTCCTCATAAGAGATATTCTCTTCCAACAGAACTACCTCTAGGCTCAAAACATGAGATGGATCTAGATTATACTTTCTCAACATTGAAACATGAAAAACATTGTTTACCTGGGATAAAGATGGAGGTAAATCCACTCTGTATGCAACTAATCTAACTTTCTACAGGATTTCATAAGGTCCAATTAACCTTGGACTCAACATTCCTTTCTTACCAAAAAGCATCACATTTTCCATGGAGAAACATTGAGAAAGAAATGATAACCTACCTAAAAAGATAGATCCTTACTCTGGTTATCTGCATAATGTTTCTGCTTTCTCTGAGCTGTTTTAATGTTCTACTGAATCAAATGATCTTTTTCTGCCATCTCATCTACCAATTGTGGTTCCATCAGCTTCCTTTCACCTACTTCATCCCAAAATGATATAGTTCGACAACCCTTTCCATATAATTCCTCAAATGGATCCATCTGTATACTAGAAAGAAAACTATTATTATAAGAAAATTCAACCAAAGAAAGATATTGGTCCCAACTTCCCTGGTAATCCAGTGAAGAATCATGTAGCATATCCTACAGGGTTTGAATTTTTTGTTATGATTTCCCATCTGATTGAGGATGAAAAGATGTACTAAAATTTAATTCAGTACCCAACAACTTCTGAAGGAATTTCCAAAAGTTAGAATTAAACCTGGGATCATGATCAGATACAATGGAGAGGGTAACTCTATGCAACCTGACTCTATCTTTAACATTCAACCGAGAATGTTGATCTAGAGACAATGTATCTTGAATAGGAAGGAAATGAGCATATTTAGTCAACCGATCAATAATAACCCAGACAACATTATTACCTCGAGTTGTCTTTCGTAATCCCACAATGAAGTCCACAGATATATTTTCCCATTTCCACTCTGGAATTGGTAAATACTGGATCATCCCTTTTGGAAAATGTCTCTCTTCATTAACCAGCTGACAATTCAAACACTTGACAGTAAAATCATAAATATCTATTTTCATCCCATCCCACCAGTAATAATCCCGAAGATCTCTGTACATATTAGTACTGCCAGGATACACTAAAAACAGGGAACTATGAGCATCACATAACAACAAATTCTTCAACTGTGAATCACAAGGAACACATAATATCTTTCCAAATCTCTAAACACATTCGTTGTCAATGTTAAATTCATGAAACATGACCTTCTAAACCAACTCTACATTTTTCTGTAACTCGATGTCTACCTTTTGTGCTTGCTCAATTCTGTCTGGTAGAGATGATCTCCCTGAAACCTGATACAAAACAGAATAATTTTCTAGACCAAAAAATTTTATGCCAAAGTGGATCAAATCAAAAACCAAAGGATCTTGTTCCAAATTTATCATGGATAATGAACCATTACTTTTTCAACTCAAATCATTATCCACTTTTATTTTCCTTTCCTGGATGGTAAAGAATCGTGTAATTATAATCCTTGATTACTTCAATCCATCTCATCTGTCTCGTGTTGAATTCTTTCTGAGTGAATATATACTTCAATCTTTTTTGGTCAGTATATATTTCACATTTAATCCATGCAAATGATGCCACTAAATTTTTAAAGAATAAAACAACAGCAGCTAATTCCAAATCATGTGTAGGAAAATTTTACTCATGAGGTTTCAAAAAACGCGAAGAGTAAGCAATTACCTGATCATTATGCATAAGGAAAGAACCATGTCCTTTCAAAGAAGAATCATTGTAGATAACTAACTCATCAGTTCTGGATGGCAGTGCCAAAACTGGAGCATTCACCAATCTTCTTTTCAATTCCTGAAAACAATCATCATATTCTTTTGTCCAGATGAACTTAACACCTTTTCGAGTTAACTTAGTTATTCGACTAGATAACTGTGAAAAATTTTCCACAATCCTCTAATAATAACCTTACAAACCAAGAAAACTATGAATCTCGATTATATTTGTGGGTCTTGGCCATTCTTCAACAACTTTTTTTAGCAGGATCAACAGTTATGCCAATTTTTTTAAATAATGTGACCACAAAAAGAAATTTGTTGCAACCAAAACTCATACTTACTAAATTCTCCAAATAGTTTCTTTTATTTTAAGGTTTGAAAGACAAATATAAATGACTTTCATGTTCCTATTTACTTTTGGAATAAACAAAAACTTTATCAATGAACACAAACACAAAATTATCCAAGAACTCACTGAAAATTCTATTCAAAATATCCATGAATACAGCAGGTGAATTGGTTAAACCTAAATGCATAATTAGAAATTCATAATGACTATATCTAGTATGAAACGCGGTCTTCGGAATGTCTGCTTCATTCACTTTCAACTGATTGTACCGTGATCTCATTTCAATCATCGAATAATATTGAGCTCCCTGGAGTTGATCAAACAAATCATCGATATGAGGCAAAGGATACTTGTTATTAATAGTGATGTAATTCAATTCTCTATAATAAATGAAAAGTATCATTGAGACAACTTTAATTTTAACAAAAAAGGAAGGATCACCCAATGATGATGTGCTAGGTCGAATGAAAACTTTATCTAATAAATCCTAAAATTTCTTCTTTAACTCTAAAAGTTCAATTTGAGCCATTCGATAAGGGGTTTTTTAAATTAGCTTATCATTGGAAACTAGGTCAATAGTAAATTCAACTTCTTGATCAGGTATAAAAATAGGCAACTCATTAGAAAAAAAATGTACTCATTTACCACTGGCACATCATAAATCTGAACAGTTCCTTTGTTTTCAAAAATATGTGAAAAGTAACAATCATTTCCAAATTTTACTAGTTTCTTAGCTTCCTGATATGTTATCAAAAGTAAGGGTTCATTCTTGTATAAAAACTGAAAATCATTCTGAAAATAATCCTATTTATCTCTACATTCTATCTTTGCTTGATAAACATATAGCCAATCCAAACCAAAAATAGAATCAAACTCTACTCAAGGAAAAACAATATGGTTTTCAGGTAGATTCTTTCTACGCACAAGGAAAGGAATGTTCTTCTATTTTATTTTTGTCTCAAAATTTTTTCCATGTGTTTTTTCCATAAGATTTGTATTCATATCTTGATACGGAATTCCCAATTTACAAGAAAACTTCTCAGAAATGAAAGATTGTGTAGACCCTGAATCAAAAAACACATTTTCATAATCTGAACAAAAAAATATTGTACCTAATACTACTTCATTTTATGGCCAATCATCTGCTGAAGTAGCTGCCAAGGATTTCACCACCCCATTCTTCTTGTAGTCTTTCTCCTTTCCCTTAGTTGAGTACTTTTTTGGACACTAATTTGCATAATGACCCATTTCATTGCTATTAAAACATTTTACTAACTATAAATCAGATTTTGTCTTACCATTACCCTGATCTTTTTCAGTGCAATTACAAGCCTTATGTCCCATTTTAACACATCGGTAGCACTGAACAGAATTCAAAATACATTCCCCAGCATGATTTTTTCCACAATTTTCACAAACTGTAAACTTATGTTTCTTACCATCCGAATTTTTTGAAGAGTTCTTCCCTTTCGCCTGCAAACTCAGCCTCTTCTTCTGTTATTTGTCAAAGAACACCTGATCATTAGCAAACTCCATTTCCACTTTCTCCGCACAACGAATAATTTTTCCATAACATTTGAATTCATGAGAAGCTAAAGACCTTTGATACTTTTGCTTTAATCCTGAGTAAAAACAATTGATTTTACTATCAAGATCTCATATTAAATTTGGAGCATACCCTGCCAGTCGAGTGGATTTTTCTTCACAAACAGCCACTGAGTCATCTTCCTGCCTCAATTCCAGAAAAAAATTTTCCATCCTAAGAAGAACCACCTTAGGAAAATATTTCTCAAGAAGCATAAGTTTTATTTCCTCCCAATAAAGAGCATAAATCTCCTCCCTATCCCTGATAATTTTCACCATAGACCACCACTGATCAGCTTCACATTCACAATGGTAAACAGAAAGACTAACATTTTGAAGTTTTGAACACCCAATGACATCAAAAACATTCTCAAATGCATTAATCCACCCTTCTTCCAGCACAGGATCGGATGATCTACTAAATGAGGGGGGTGTTGCCTCATGAAATGATCTACTACGTACATGTTCCTCTATGGTTGATCTGGTTGACCTCATGCATGGATACCAGCACCTTTTATAACATGAGTCAACTATGCCATCACCGCAACAAACTGTTCAGTTCCGATTCTGACCATCTCAGGTTTCTGATTTTTAAGGTGGTCTTCCTCCCCATGTCGTCTCAACATAGATGCCTTGTTTCTTCTATGTAAAACCATTCTGAACATAGAAATATCATAGGAGAAGAAACATGGTAATCTATAAATGCTATATGATTTCAATATTAACATAAATTACCTTATGGATATTAATTTAACAATACAATAACTCCTAAATTTATCTAAACCGACCTCTAATACCAACTATAAGGACCCGGCCTTAAAACATTACATAATATTGAATTAAATGAATAATTCACATTGAAGATCATTTCATGTTTAGGGTTTTAGGGAATTAGAACATAACTATTACATCTCTAAAGATTACAAAGTAGAAACTTATTCTAAGTTTCAATTTTTTTCATTAAATAAATACTCATGAAAAAAAAGAGTCTTGTATAGTACTATGTTTTAGATAGAATCACTTTCCCTTGATCCCATCCTTGACCATATTCATCTTTAAGTTCTATAAAAACATTTCAAAACTTGGCATGAGCATAAAAAGATCAGTAAGGGTTATAAAACAAAGAAAGAAAAAATTAGCTCATATTTCATACAAAACATAAACTCTTTTACATACCTCGTGAAATAATAAGTTTAATGGATAACACATATAAATCATAAATCAGAAAGGTAACTTGTGGAATCCATAATATACTAACATTGTAGCTATCACAACTACATAGGTAGTTACATTGGAATACCCATAACAGTATATTCCCTTAATATCTTAGGTGAAACATTCTCGTTTACCTCTGTCACGTTACCTAATGCATTGGAGATCTATCTCAGTCTCACTCTCCCTAGGATTATCAGAGAACCACCCGTATACGTAAATAATTACCAATAGCCATAACAAGATCAAAACAAATAACATAAGCATAAAGGAAAGATAACATTTACACATTGCAATAAAAATATAAAATTTAAATATATTAACGTATCAAACCCATTTTCAAACCGATTTTCAATACAAAAAATACGTAAAATAGTATATGGTATTTATTTTCATTTCAAAAACAATACGTCTTGTTAAGGAAGTCAAAGATCAAATAACACTTGAGACGAAGGAAAGGTCATTGTCACCGATTACGTTAAAAAAACATTATTTTTTTGTCATTTAGTAAAACTCGTTGTATAAAAGGATTCTAGTTGAATGAAATGAAAATTAAAAGGTGTTTATACAATGTATAAAATAAAGTCATGTATTAAAACAAGATATGCCTCAATGAAAGGAGATTGAGACGAAGTCCCTTGCCTCATGTCCGACCTGACTCGATCGTTCTTTAATATCCTGAATAATAAACTAAAGTTAATTTCTACTTTCTTAAGAACCATTTTAAAGTTTATTATTCCTTTTATATCACTTATTAACATGTTATAGACATTATGTAATCTTTTATGATAATAATGGTCGTTTTGCTGATATTTGGTACTTGAGTCAAAATTGAACACCTTATATTTACAATTTGTCCATGTGGTCAATAGTCCATTATATCCAGAATGATATTCATTATTTAGATATCATATATATCAAATATATCCAGTTTAAATATATATATATATATATTTATAACATTACATATCATTTGAAGGTACGAAATGAAATGAACAGTTCTTGGAGACGGTAAGTCGTATGTACGCATGAACGCTACTTTCATTTCTATTTCTTATTTTAATTAAATTAAAACATAATGATACATAGATATATTATAATTCCAGTATAATATGATATATAATATCTTTAACTATATCCTTTTTACGTCCCACATATGGCATTAACGAGTCCTATCACTTTGAGGGGGCGGTAGTCCGCACTTCCTCAAATTAAATTATCGCCATTACCCATAATGGGAACCATAAAGGTATGCTATAAAATAAAAATACTGAAGAATAAAGAAAACATAAAAATAATATATATCATATATAAATATAGTGTCGTATTAATGGTCACCATGAGAGGCAGTAGTAGATAATCGAACAATCATCATTTCATGAGCTGTTAGTTTTTCATCCACAGAAAAAGTATGTTCTTCACCCATTAGATGGGCGTGTGTGTAAGTGTAGTTTTAATACTTCTCAAAACAACATCCTAGTATATTGAGTACACTGGTGTTGTTATAAAAGAAAATTAAAAAAAGAGTTTAAGGTTTGTATAAGTAAAAATAAAATAAAAGAAGTTAAGAGGAAATGTTACCTTTAATTTTGGTTACTCCCTTTGGTTTGAACTAAAAGGGATTCTTGAATTTCCATATGATTAAGGTAAGGATTATAGGAAGAGTAAAGGTATCTTGATAACCTATTTGGGTAGGTGTTTTATGATACAAAGGGCTTGAGTGGTGTGAGTAATTGGTTAGAAGTGAGAGCTGTTTATAAGGGGGAGGAGGGGTTCTTTCAGAAAGTGTGCAAATATTATTTTATTACATAATGATATTCGGTTTATAAAGGTCCAAAACGAATTAAACTCAAAGATAAGATGACTCATTGTCAAAAAAAATCATCCAATAAGAATTAGACAGGTTTTGGATATTTTTTTAATATTTATAATCTTATTTATTTAAATATTTTTTTAATTAGGTAAATATTGCATCGGTATTGTGTCATAAATAATTTAATTTATTTGATGTCTAAAAATTATAAAAAAAACTACCATGATGTATTAAATCTTTTTATATTTCCAATGAATATTTATAGTAGAAAAAATAATTTATATAACCCCTTGTAAAAATTAATTTACTAAAAGATATTTTTTTGTCAATTTAGCCTTTACTTTAAGTTAATTAATCTAAAGTGTCATTATAACTCCTAAGTGGATCAATGGGGTCCCAAAATCGACCCAAATATGAAAATGGTCGTAAATGACTCAACCAATAAGGTTAGGACATGTTTTAAGGTAATTTAGTATTATTATAATTTTATTTTTACCTTGAACTACCCTATTTACCTTTAATTGTAGTAAATAAAAGTCAAAAATTACTATTCACCAAAAATTATTTTCATCTTATTGAACCACATATTACTTACTAATAAAAACCATGTATTTTTTATTTTCTAAATTCAATCCACAGAAGAAGTAATGTTTCTTTTAATTGAAAATGTTAGTTTTTTTACTATGACTTAGTGGATTCACTATTCATCAAAAATTGATTTTTTTCAGAAAAATACCAAATATTCAACCTAATATTTATTTGATATTCAGAATTATAAAATGATGTCTAATTTTTAAAATTAAAAACATATAATTGGAATTAATTAATTTTAAATTAATTCTTGTGATCAAAACAAATAGCGTGTTTTAAGAAACAATAACTATTAAAAGATTGATACTAATCTATGTCCAATTTCAAAGTGGAATTAATTACAATGACCAACATTGGATTAAATGGTAAAAATATATTCTAGTTACACATTAAAAACAATTAAAAAGATAATATAACCATATAAATAAATTATATTAATAAGAACTTTTGAATTAAAATACAGTTTTTTCACTATTCATTAAAATTGATCTTTATCAGAAAAATACCAAAAATATACCCAAAGTAAATTTTGATGTCCCGAATATAAAGAAGAATTTAATTTGGTCAAATAGAATGTATTAAAGTGACCAAAACTATATTTAAATAGGGTTCTCCATTAAGAGGCGGTAAATCGGCCATTAAATGCAAATTATGCTTAAAATTAGGTTCATTCACATTTTAAGACTCTAACTATTATTGGAAAAATGTAAAAAACATTTAACAACCCTGTATAATCATATTATAGTTAGTTTTTTTCATTCCTTCCAATAAAATGGCTAGGAGTTAACTACCATTTAAAATAATAATATTATATTATTATTGTCCAATGTAATATTTCAAAGGAACTCGTTTTTGCGTATCGGGTACGCTATCGAACATAGAAACCCCTTTATGTAAAATTAATATTTAATTAAAAAATATTATTAAATATGAATATTTCATATTTTATTATTTACCTGGGATGTTACATCCTTCCCCCTCTTGGAAATTGAATCCTCGTAATTTTATTCACTTATCAAATAAATGGGGGTATTTATCCCTCATAACATTTTATGATTCCCATGTTGCCTCTTCAACCATATGGTTTTTCCACAAAACCATTACCTAGTAAATTACCTTATTCATCAACACTTGGTCCCTATAGTCAAAAATTTGGATTTGTTTTTCCTCATAAGAGAGATTCTCTTCTAACTGAACTTCCTCTGGGATCAAAACCTGAGATGAATCTGTATTATACTTTCTCAACATTGAAATACGAAAATCATTATGTACCTGGGAGAAACATGGAGGTAAAGCAATTATGTACTCAACTAATCCAACTTTATCCATGATTTCATAAGGTGCAATGAACCTCAAACTCAGCATTCCTTTCTTACCAAAACACATCACACTTTTCCATGGAGAAACATTGAGAAAGACATGATCGACTACCTCAAAAGATAGATCCTTACTCTGGTTATCTACATAAAATTTCTGCCTACTCTAAGTTGTTCTCATGTTCTTCTGGGTCAACTAAACATTTTCTGCCATCTCTTCTACCAATTCTGGTCCCATCAGCTTCCTTTAACCTACTTCATCCCCAATTGTTGGAGTTTGAAACCCCTTTCCATATAATTCCTCAAATGGAGCCATCTGTATACTGGAATGAAAATTGTTATTATAATAAAATTCAACCAAAGAAAGATGTTGGTCCCAACTTCCCTAGTAATCCCATGGACAAGAACGTAGCATATCTTCTAGGGTTTGAATTGTTTGTTCTGATTTACCATCTAATAGAGGATGAAAATCTGTACTAAAATTTAGTTTAGTACTCAACTACTTTTGAAGGAATTTCTAAAAGTAAGAAGTAAACCTGGGATCACAATCAAATACAATGGAGAGGGGAACTCCATGAAACCTGACTATCACTTTAACATACAACCGATAAAGTTGATCTACAGACAATTTTTCTCGAATAGGAAGGAAATGGACCTATTTAGTCTACCGATCAATAATAACCCAGACTTTATTATTACCTTGAGATTTCTTTGGTAATCCCACAACGAAGTCCATGGATATATTTTCTCATTTACACACTGGAACCGGTAAATACTGAATCTTCCCTTTTGGTAAATTCCACACTTCTTTAACCTACTAACAAGTAAAACACATCACAATAAAATCATAAATATCTATTTTCATTCCATCCCACCAGTAATAATCTCAAATATCTCTTTACATCTTAGTACGGATAGGATTCACTAAAAACGGGAAACTTTGAGCTTTACATAATAACAAATTCTTCAACTGTGAATCACATGGCACACATAATCTCTTTCCAAATCTCAAAATACAATCATTATCAATGTTAAATTCTGGAAACATACCCTTCTGAACTAACCCTACCTTTTTCGATAACTCACTATCTTTCTTCTGTGCTTGCTTAATTCTGTCTGATAGAGATGATCTCACTAACACCTGATACAAAACATAAGAATTTTCTAGACCAACAACTTTTATGCCAAAGTTTATCAAATCAAAAACCAAAGGATCTCATTCCAAACGTATCATGGTTAATGAAGCTTTACTTTTTTGACTCAAAGCATCATAGAGTTTATTTTCCTTTCCTGGATGGTAAAGGATCGTGTAATCATAATCCTTGATTAATTACAACCACCTCATCTATCTCATGTTGAATTATTTCTATGTGAATATACACTTAAAACCTTCTTGGTCAGTATATATTTCACATTTAATACAAAAAAATGATTCCTCCAAATTTTTAACGAAAAAACAACAGCAGCTAATTCCAAATCATGTGTAGTGTAATTTAACTCATGAGGTTTCAACTGATGTGAACTGTAAGCAATTACCTTATCATTTTGCATAAGGACAGAACCAAGTCCTTTCAATGAAGAAACACTTTATATAAAAAATTCACCATTTCTAGATGGAAGGTCCAAAACTGGAGCATTCACCAATCTTTATTTCAAATCCTGAAAATAATCATCACATTATTTTGTCCAGATTAACTTAACATATTTTCGAGTTAACTTAGTTATTTGACTAGATAACCGTGAAAACATTTCAACAAAACTCTGGTAATAACCTTAAAAACCATGAAAACTATGGATCATAGTTATATTTGTGGGTCTTGTCCATTCTTCAACAACGTTTTTTAGCAGGATCAACAGTTATGCCATTTTTTGAAACAATATGACCAAAGAATGAAATCTATTGCAACCAAAACTCGCACTTTTTGAATTTACCAAATAGTTTCTTTTCTTTTATGGTTTGCAAGACAACTCTTAAATGACTTTAATGTTCCTATTTACTTTTGTAATAAACAAAAATATCATCAATGAACACAACCACAAACTTATCCAAGAACCCACTGAAAAATCTATTCAAACGATCCATGAATACAGCAGGTGCATTGGTTAAACCAAAAGGCATAACTACAAATTCATAATTACCATATCTAGTACAAAACTCGGTTTTCGGAATGTCTGATTCTTTCACTTTCAACTGATTGTACCCCAATCTCATGTCAATCTTTGAAAAATATTGAGCTTTTGGGAGTTGATCAAACAAATCATTGATATGAGGCAATGAATACTTTTTCTTAACAGTGATGTTATTCAATGATCTATAATCAATAAAATGTCTCATTGAACCATCATTATTTTTAATAAACAAGATAGGAGCACCCCATGGTGATGTCCTAGGTTTAATGAAACATTTATATAATAACTCCTCTAATTTATTATTTAACTCTAAAAGTTCAATTTGAGCCATTTGATAAGGGGAATTTGATATTGGCTTAGCATCGAAAACTAATTCAATAGTAAATTCAACTATCCGATCAAGTCTAATACTAGGTAACTCATTAGAAAAAACATCAATGTACTCAATTACTACTGGCACATCATTAATCTGAATAGTTTCTTTGTTTTCAACAATATGTGCAAGGTAACAATTATTTCCATCTTTTACTTGTTTCTCAGCTTCCTGATATGTTATCAAATGTAAGGGTTCATTCTTCTATACAAACTAATGATCATTCTGAAAAAAAAACCCTTTATCTCTGCATTCAATCTTTTCATGATAAATAGAGATCCAATCCAAACCCAAAATAACTTCAAACTCTACTCAAGGAAAAACAATAAGGTTTTCAGGTAGATTCTTTCTGCACACAAGGACATGGATGTTCTTATGTTTTCTTTTTGTCTCAACATTTCCTCCAGGTGTTTTTACCATATGTTATGTATCCATATCTTGAGATGGAATTCCCAATTTACTACAAGACTTCTCAGAATTGAAAGTATGTAGACCATGAATCAAAAAACACATTGGCATAATCTGAACAAAAAAACAGTGTGCCTAACACTACTTGATTTGATGGCCCAACAACTGCTAAAGTAGTTTCAAAGGATTTCACAACCACTTTATTCTTTTATTATTTATCCTTTACCTCATTTGAGTTCTTTCTTGGACACTAATTTGAATAATGACCCATTTCATTGCAATTAAAACATTTTCCTGACTATAAATCAGATTTTGTCTTACCATTCCCCTGATATTTTTCAGTGCAATTACGAGCCTTATGTCCCATTTTACTACATCGGTAGCACATACCATAATTCAAAAGACATTCCCCATCATGATTTTCACCAAATTTTTCACAAAATCTATACTTATGTTTCTTACCATCATACTTTTTTAAAGAGTTCTTCCCTTTCATCTGCCACCTCAACCTCTTATTCTGTTGTTTGTCAAAGAACACATGATCATCAGCAAACTCCATTTCCACCTTCTCTGCACAAAAAATAAGTTTTTCACAACATTTTAACTCACAAGAAGCTATATACCTTCGATGCATTTGCTTTAATCCTGAGAAAAAATGGTTCATTTTACTATCAAGATCTCATATGAAATTTGGATCATACATTGCTAGTCAAGTTAATTTTTTTTCATAAACAGCCACTGAGTCATCTTCCTGCCTCAATTATAGGAATTTTTTTCCCATCCTAAGAAGAACCACCATAGGAAAATATTTCTCAAGAAACATACCTTTTAATTAATCCCAATCAAGAGAATAAATCTCCTCACTATCCCTGATATTTTTCACTATCGACCACCACTTATCAGCTTTAACTTCAAAATGGTAAGTAGAAAAACTAACCTTTTGATGTTCTAACCACCCCATGACATCCAAAATTTCCTCCAATGCATTAATCCACCCTTTGGCTGGCACAAGATCAGATGACCCACTAAATTATGGTGGATGTTGCCTCATGAAATGCTCTACTATTGACATGTTCTTCTATAGTTGATCTGTGTAACGACCCGAGAAACCGTGTTTTGAGTAATGAAAAGTTTGTTTTATAATGCCACCCGTTAAGTGAACAAGAAATCAACTTATAAGATAATAATAATAATAATAATAATAATAATAATAATAATAAAATAGAAAAACAAATCAAATTAATGAAAGACCCTTTTATTCAAATGAGTAACATCTCGGTGGCTACAACTCACACTGATCGAACAAGAAGTAAAGCTAACCAAAAATACCAATTAAAAACCCAATTACAATAATAGGGAGACCGCTTAAAACCACCAGGACCCCAAAAAGGCGGTAAGGGGTTCTGGCATCTATCATAATAAACATGAGGATGGCCGAAACCACTGCAAATGTGATGAGCATCAAGGGAATCACACAAACTATCTCTTCCTTTCCCTTTTAGTCACCTGGAGTGAGGGACACCCCGAGACCAGACTCTTTATAAGCACACTAATTCGACCGTTGAACCCTAATGGCTATAAATATGACCGTTGGATTCTCCTATCCATTAATGTTTTATTTTGAGTTGTTTAGCCCCGGAAGGTTTGAAAATTTAATTATGTAATTTGCTTTAATATTTTAAGAATGACATCAATAATAATATAATTCTTGTTTCCCCAAAATGTGAATTATATTTTTTGTTTCAAAATGGTAAAAATTAATATTATTTTTTTCCACTATTCACTATACATATTTTCTTAATTTGAGCAATTAAACTTTTATATTGTAATTATATTAATTCTGATGTGTTTTTAATTTGCCTAAGAAAATATGTACTCAAACTCTTGAGTTATATATGTTGCATCAAACTTTAAAATTAAATGATTTATTTTTGTCTCTAAATTAAATATAAGTATTAAAAATAATGTAAATATTTATAATTTGACCTTTTATTAACTATTTTGAAACTATGTTAAATTATGGTTTTATTTATATTACAAATTTTGCACCTTTATGTTAATGCTTACACAAATACTCTTTTTAATTTAAAAACAATGAAGATAATTGTTTGATTATAAAAAAAAACATAAAAAAATTATAATTGATAATGATATATGAATTTATGTTTTTGAAATTATGTTAAACATGGGATTAAGCAACCAATTTATTTTAAAAAAAGAGTGTATTCAAATATTTACATGTAATTATCAATTAAGATATGTAATTCAACAAAAGAAAATAAATAAATAAATAATATGTTTTGATAAGGGTAAATTAATTAATGAAAAGAACCATTGACTTTTCAAAATATAATAATAAGTAATCAATAATTGTGGTTTATTAATAATAAAGTTAATATAATAAGGTTAATAAAATTATTTTTGTTTCAAAATAATATAATATATATATATGAAACCGCGGGAGACTGAGTTTTTTTTAAACCTCACCATGCATCCGAGCCGTCCGATCTTTCACCCCAAATCGCGGCCATCCAAGTTTTTTTTAAGCCGCCCTGCTTCTTAGCCGTTTTATCACCTTCTATGTAATCCCGGTCGTCCACTGTTTTTCGGTTTTCCTTCTTCCCCGCATCCTGCGTTATCTTCTTCGCTGCACGGCTAAGCTAGTAGGGTGTAGGGCATCGTTTTCTTCCATAGGCCGGAAAGTGGACCCTTCTTCTCTTCTTTTTCCACAGAGTCGGCACCGACTTCCCTCGGATACCCTTCATGCGGGTTGAGTCTTCTGTTTTTTTTAAACCACGGTTTGCACCGGGGGCCAGAGTGTTTTTGCACCGAATCCCCTTGGATCTTCGACCACTGGTCCGGCGTCGCTGTTTCGTTTTCCCCTCCTCCTATCCGAGAAAAAGTTAAGGGACAAGTTTCATTTGGTTTTGGTTAAGTTTCGGTATATATATATATAAGTGTTATATATATATATTCTCTGTGTGTATAAACCCGGTGAAAACCCAGACCGTGAGGATCCCCTTTCAGCTTGGAGTTCCAAATTGGGCTAAAGGAAACTCTTCTGCTTTTTTTCCTCTAGTTTCAATAAGCTATACATATTTATATACACTTTTATATAAATATGTATAGATATATATACAAGACCATATGAAGCTATTTTACCTCTTCCTAGGACCGTACCTGAGTTGGGGAGGTCTCTTTGTTTTAATTTTTCATCTACTTCAATAAATATACACAGTTATATATAGGTATATACACTTCACGCATTTGTGCACATATATTTGTATTCATACATATATATATATATACAAAGATACATGCATGTGTACACTTTTTTTCACATGTTTATAACCCTGGTATTACTCTACCCTATGAAAAATGGAGTTTGCATGTAATTTTATCAACATATAAGATGATGCAAATATATAGAGCGTATAGATGTATATGTATATGTGATTATATAAGATGTACATGTACATCTATGTGCGAATATGAAGATAATCTTATTTATTTCTTTTAAAATTTACCACTTTATCACATAAAGATTTATTGCAAATTATATGTACCCTTTAAGATTATTATTATTTCAAGAAAATTACCCAAAACTATTTGTATACATGTTTATATAAATGATGAAGATTAAGGGTTAGTTTGATGTCAAAATAATTATTTCAGTTGATAATTTTCATTTATCACCATTCTTGATAAATCATGATTTTGTTTTAAGAAAATGGGTAGTATGAATTCATTAAACTTTTACAAGTGTATACATGTATATATATATATATATATATGTACTCATGTTTATGGATCGACCTTGTTGCATGAAAGACTGATTTTATGTCAATAATGGCTATATAGAAATTATGTTCACATTTTTATTTTTTGTAAAAGAACTCCAGATGTTTTTACCGAACATTAATTCTGTTTATGGTATAACATGAGAAATATTTTTGAGTATGGTTTAATTTGGTAAGCCCATGCACATGAGTATGCGCACCTATAAATTTGTTTTTCAAATACAAGTCATTCCTATGATCTTTGCAAATTTTCCAAAGGAAATGTCATATTATTTAAAGTGCAAAATGAGTTTTTACACAATTATATATGTTCATGAAGTTTTCTTACATATATACATTATTTCCCAAGATGGACCTAATTACTCACATTGCATCCCTAACTGCATGTATATACACACAGTTTTGATTAAACACCCACATTTCCCATTTATCAGCATGTGTATTAGTTATTAACGACTTTCTTTTTAACATGGTATTATGATGCTTTGGAATGTTAAAGTGTTTATGTTCATCCATGTTTTCAATTGTGAAGATAATTTTTTATGTGTACGGATTTTTAGCATGCATGTATTAGTTTTATTAATGATTGATTTGTCTTCAAGTTATGAATATGTATGTGAAAAAGGGGGTTTGACTAAGATTGTATGAATGAAACCCTATAAATGAAAGACCATGTCAGGATATGTGAGGGATGTTTGGAACTTAAATGTTTATGGACGTGTGCGTGCGGATTTATACAACGCTCCAATGCATTGGATAAAGTAAGAGTCTCATGAGACGTCATGTGCGACGGTCTTGGGGTTTAGCCTTGGCTTGTGCTTTCATGTGAAATGGTCTTGGCAGTTAGCCTTGGCTTGTTCTTTCATGTGAGACGGTCTTGGTGGTTAGCCTTGGTCTGTTCTTTCATGTGCGACGGTCTTGGCGGTTACCCTTGGCTTGTGATTTCATGTGCGACGGTCTTGGCGGTTGGCCTTGGCTTGTGCTACTATGGGAAACGGGATTGGCGGTGTGCCTTGACCCGTACTAAGTTATGTTTTAAGATCATGACACAAGTCCTGACAAGTCTAGGCATTATACATTCCCTCTACATGTAATGATAAATGGTCAACCAGGGGATAGTACAACTAACAAGACATCCCCTAGTTGAAAATTCCCTTGACTATGAGAATGAAATAATGAGATAAGAATTGTAATTCATGTGGTAAGTTGTTATAAGACCTTTATGTGCCCATGAATCATGTTATGAATATTTTTTCCTCCTTACTCACAGATTTTTTAGAACTGAAGTAATCTTGGTTATAAATTATGCATCATTTATTCTTCACATGCTTGCACTCTCTGATTTGTGTCTTCTTTAAAGGTTATTTTAAGTATGTACTTCATCACCATGCATGTGGTTTTCCAAAAAAATGTAGGATTTTCATGTTTTAAGAAAAGATAATGCTTTTTTTAGTAAAGAGTTTTGTTTTATTCAAAATGACTGCTTGAGAAAGAGTTTTCATAAAATGTTTGCAAAACCCCTTATTGGGCATATTTTCTCACCCTATGTTTTTGTATAAAAATTTTTAGGCACGGTTTGTATTGATGAAGTTTATCAGAAGCAGCTGGTTTCCCAGAATCCTGAGCCTCGTGATCTTCTGTAGTAATGGGACATGATATATTATTTATAAATGTTGTAATAAAATGCTGGTATATCATGTCTCATGAGGCACCAGGGGATCGAGGTCTCTACAGTTGGTATCAGAGGATGGGTTCAAGAAACTCTAGAAAACCAGGCGGTATGAATGTATTACTATGATTCACAAAGTAAAAATGTTATAAATTTCAGATGGCTAATGTACCTACCAACGTACTGTCACTTCCCACTGAGGCTCTAGTGAACATTGTATCTCTAGCTAGCCGTGAGAACTTTCTAAATTATACCTAAATTCGCATGACATGTAAGCACCTGTATGATGTGTCAAACGCACCTAGGGTGCTTAGTCTTCACCAAGGATTGGGGATGGATTATCTCCCAATGATGATGACCCAATTTCCCTCTTATTCACGTCGGGGAAAGTATCACGAGGGACTCTTCCGAGTGTTCACGACTGGAGAGGAATTTGACACGACGCTTGATAACCCCTTTCAAGAAGCTGCTGTTGCCGGGGACCTCTGTGCAGCTTACCTATGCCAGATTTTTCACTATGGCTTCTGGGGCCAGTTAATGGACCTTGGAGTGTTGGAAGATGAGTCCACCTAATTGTCTGTTAGGAAAGAGGTGTATACTGATGTTTCCCAACTCTATACCCCTCACGCTAAACTCAGGAGGGGTCATAGATGTTCCCATGAGTTTAGTCCTATCTATTCATCCTGTATGTGGTTTGAAGAGTTAGGATGTTTTTCCACTCTTTGTGGTTTACGTCTAGTAAACTCAGGCTTCTTCATGTAAACTTCTTCATAAATTGATGTTTCATGTATCCTTTCATGTCTCTACCTTATCAATGTTGTTAAGAGTTTCCTTTCAAATGTTTTTTTTTCAGATGGCTGGTCAAACGAACTTGTCATCACTACTCGATGAGTTTGTAGAAGTTATCTTGATCAGGGAAAGCATGGTGGATTATCCATCCTTTCTCCACCTGCGAGGGTCCTGCCAATGTCTGCTTGATCTAGAAAACAGTCCTAAGATTCTTCAGTTGGGTCAAGAGGATGATCGTTTTTTTCACCTCATCACCGCTGCTCAACTCCCTTGCTATAGGCGAAGGGGAAGGCACTATGAAGGCCTATGCCAGTGTTTTACACTGGCACAGAACTTCTCTTCCAGAGCATGCTTCCTTGTAGCTGCCCAGGATGGCCAGCTTAGTGCAGCCTATATGTTCCAGGTCTTGAATTTCAGTCTCCTCAATCGCATCATTCCCCTCGACTACCACGAGTGTGATGTGGCTCGGAGAGTTATCAGGGATTTTATCTACTCGGATGTTTCTGAGCTTTTCACCGCACGAGACTCCATTTGGAATCCCGTGTGCAGTATGCACGAGTAAGAGTTCAAGATGTACTATTCGAGGTGCATCTGGGCTAGGGAAACGGAAGAACTATGTGCCAACTTTGGTATTCCGTTAACCGAGCCAGATCCACTGTTTCGTTAACGTTGTACGTGTGGGGTTTCATGTTTTTTTCTTTTTATGAATAGAATTGCGAGGGCACAATTATTTGAAGGGGGAAGTAATGTAATGACCCGAGAAACCGTGTTTCGAGTAATGACAAGTTTGTTTTACAATGCCACCCGTTAAGTGAACAAGAAATCATCTTATAATATAATAATAATAATAACAATAAAATAGAAAAACACATCAAATGAATGAAAGACACTTTTATTCAAATGAGTAATATCTCGGTGGCTATAACTAACACTGATCGAACAAGAAGTTAAGCTAACCAAAAATCCTAATTAAAAACCCGATTACAATAATAGGGAGACCGCTTAAAACCACTAGGACCCCAAGAAGGTAGTAAGGGTTTTTGGCATCCATTAGAATAAACATGAGGATGGCCAAAACCACTGCAACCATGCTGAGAACCAGGGGAATCACACGAACCATCTCTTCCTTTCTCCTTTAGTCACCTGGAGTGAGGGACACCCCGAGACCAGACTCTTTATATGGACACTAATTCGACCGTTGAACACTAACGGCTATAAATATGACCGTTGGATTTTCCTATCCACTAATGTTTTATTTTGAGTTGTTTACCCCCAAAAGGATTGAAAAATTAATTATGTAATTTGCTTTAATATTTAAAGAATGACATCAATAATAATATATTTCTTGTTTCCCCAAAATGAGAATTATATTTTATGTTTCAAAATGGTGAAAATTAATATTATTATTTTTTCCACTATTCACTATACATATTTTCTTAATTTGAGCAATTAAACTTTTATGTTTTATTTATATTAAATCTGATGGGTTTTTACTTTGCCTAAGAAAATATGTACTCAAACCCTTGAGTTCTATATGTTGCATCAAACTTTAAAATTAAATGAATTATTTTTGTCTCTAAATTAAATATAAGTAATAAAAATAATGTAAATATTTTTAATTTGACCTTTTATTAACTGTTTTGAAACATTTTCAAATTATGGTTTTATTTACATTACAAATTTTTCACCTTTATGTTAATTCTTACACAAATACTCTTTTTAATTTAAAATAGTGAAGATAATTGTTTGATTTTAAAAAAAACTTAAAAAAATATATAACTGATAATGATATATGAATTTATGTTTTTGAAATTATGTTGAACATGGGATTAAGAAAACAGTTTTTTTTAAAAGAGTGTATTCAAATATTTACATGTAATTATAAATTAAGATATGTAATTCATCAAAGGAAAATAAATAAATAAATAAATAAATAATAATATGTTTTGATAACAGTGAATTAATTAATGAAATGAACCATTGACTTTTCAAAATATAATAATAAGTGATCAATAATTGTGGTTTATTAATAATAAAGTTAATATAATAAGGTTAATAAAATTATTGTTGTTTAAAAAAAATATAAAAATATATATATATATATATATATGAAACCGCAGGAGACTGCATTTTTTTTGCACAGCACCCTGCGTCTGAGCCGTCCGATCTTTCACGTCAAATCGCGGTCGTCCGAGTTTTTTTTAAGTCGCGCTGCTTCTTAGTCATTCGATCACCTTCTGTGTAATCCTGGTCGTCCACTATTTTTCGGTTTTCCTTCTTCCCTGCGTCCTGCGTTATCTTCTTCGCCGCGTAGCTGAACCAGTAGGGTGTAGGGCATCGTTTTCTTCCATAGGCTGGAAAGTGGACCCTTCTTCTCCTCTTTTTCCACAGATTTGGCACCGACTTCCCTCGAATACCCTTCAAGCAGGTTGAGTCTTCTGTTTTTTTTAAACCACGGTTTTCACCGAAGGCCGGAGTGTTTTTGAACCGAAGCCCCTTGGATCTCCGACCATCGGTCCGGCGTCGCTGCTTAGTTTTCCCCTCCTCCTCTCCGAGCGAAGGTAAGGGACAAGTTTCATTTTCTTTTGGTTAATTTTTTGTATATATATATATATATACGTGTTATATATATATATTCTCTGTGTGTATAAACCCGGTGAAAACCCAGACCATGAGGATCCCCTTTCAGGCTGGAGATCTAAATAAGGCTAGAGGAAACTCCTCTGCTTCGTTTCCTCTAGTTTCAATAATCTATACATATTTATATACACTTTTATATAAATATGTATAGATGTATATACAAGACCATATGAAGCTATTTTACCTCTTCCTAGGACTGAACCTGAGTAGGGGAGGTCTCCTTGTTTTAATTTTTCATCTGCTTCAGTAAATATACACAGTTATATATAGGTATATACACTTCACGCATTTGTGCACATATATTTCTATTCATACATATATATATATATAATGATACATGTATGTGTACACTTTTTTTCACATGTTTATAACCCTGGTTTTACTCTGCCCTATGAAAAATGGAGTTTGCGGGTAATTTTATCAACATATCAGATGATGAAAATATATAGAGCATATAGATATATATGTACATGTGATTATATAATATGTACATGTACATCTATGTGCGAATATGAGGACAAGCTTATTTATTTATTTTAAAATTTACCAATTTATCACATAAAGATTTATTGCAAATTATATGTACCCTTTAAGATTATTATTATTTCCAAAAAAGTACCCAAAACTATTTTTATACAAGTTTATATGTATGATGAAGATTAAGGGTTAGTTTGATGTCAAAATAATTCTTTCAGTTGAGAATTTTCATTTATCACCATTCTTGATAAATCATGATTTTGTTTTAAGAAAATGGGAGTATGAATTCCTTAATCATTTACAAGTTTATACATGTATATATATATGTACTCATATTTATGGATCGACCTTGTTGTATGCAAGACTGGTTTTATGTAAATAATGGCTATATGGAAATTATGTTCACATTTTTCTTTTATGTAAAATAACTCCAGATGTTTTTACCGAACATTAATTTTTTTTAAGGTATAACATGAGAAATATTTTTGAGTATGGTTTAATTTTGTAAACCCATGCACATGTGTATACGCACCTATATTTTTTTTTCAAATACAAGTCCTTCCTATGATCTTTGCAAATTTTCCAAAGGAAAGGTCATATTATTTAAAGTGAAAAATGAGTTTTTACACAATTATATATGTTCATACAGTTTTCTTACATATATACATGATTTCCCAAGATGGACCTAATTATGCACATTGCATCCCTAACTGCTTGTATATACACACAGTTTTGATTAAACACCCACATTTCCCATTTATCATCATGTGTATTAGTTATGAACGACCTTGTTTTTAACTTGGTACTATGATGCTTTGGAATGTTAAGGTGTTTATGTTCACCCATGTTTTCAATTGTTAAGATAATTTTTTATTTGTACGGATTTTTAGCATTCATGTATTAGTTTTATTAATGATTGATTTGTCTTCAAGTTATGAATATGTATGTGAAAAAGGGGGTTTTACTAAGATTGTATGAATGAAACCCTATAAATGAAAGACCATGTCAAGATATGTGAGGGATTTGTGGAACTTAAATGTTTATGGACGGGTGCGCCCGGATTTATACAGCACTCCAATGCATTGGGTAAAGTAAGAGTCTCATGAGACGTTATGTGAAACGGTCTTGGCGGTTAGCCTTGGCTTGTGCTTCCATGTGCGACCGTCTTGGTGGTTATCCTTGGGTTGTGCTTTCATGTGTGACGGTCTTGGCGGTTAGCCTTGGCTTGTGCTTTCATGTGCGACGGTCTTGGTGGTTATCCTTGGCTTGTGCTTTCTTGTGCGATGGTCTTGGCGGTTGGCCTTGGCTTGTGCTACTATGGGAAACAGGATTAGCGGTGTGCCTTGACCCGTACTAAGTTATGTTTTAAGATCATGACACAAGGTCCTAACAAGTCTAGGAATTATACATTCCCTCTACATGTAATGATAAATGGTCAACCAGGGGATAGTCCAACTAACAAGACATCCCCTAGTTGAAAATTCCCTTGACTATGAGAATAAAATCTTGAGATAAGAATTGTAATTCATTTGGTATGTTTTTATAAGACCTTTATGTTCCCATGAATCATGTTATGAATATTTTTCCCTACTTACTCATAGATTGTTTAGAACTGAAGTAATCTTGGTTGTTAATTATGCATCATTTATTCTTCACATGCTTGCGCTCTCTAATTTATGTCTTCTTTAAAGATTCTTTTAAGTATTTACTTCTTCACCATGCATGCGGTTTTCAAAAAAATGTAGGATTTACATGTTTTAAGAAAACATAATGATTTGTTTTAGTAAAGAGTTTTGTTTTATTCAAAATGACTCCTTGAGAAAAAGTTTTCTTAAAATGTTTTCAAAACCCCTTACTGGGAATATTTTCTCACCCTACGTTTTTGTTTAACATTTTCCAGGCAAGGTTTTTATTAATGAAGTTTATCATAAGCAGCCGGTTTCCTAGAATTCTGAGCCTCACGATCTTCTGTAGTAATGGAACATGATATATTATTTGTAAATGTTGTAATAAAATGCTGGTATATCATGTCTCATGAGGCACCCGGGGATCGGGGTCTCTACAATCTGGATGATCTCATGCATGGATGCCACCACCTTTTATAACCTAAGTCAACTGTGTCATCACTACAACAAACTGTTCAGTTCCGATTCTGACAACCTCAGGTTGCTGATTTAGAAGGTTGTCTTCCTCCTCATGTCATCCCAATATAGATTCCATGTTTCCTCTATGTAAAACCATTATGAACACATAAATATCTTATGCGAATAAACATACTAATCTGCAAATGAATTATGATTTCAATATTAATATAAATTACTTTATGGATATTAATTTAACAATGTCCTAACTCTTAAATTTATCTAAACCGACCTCTGATACCAATTATAAATACCTGACCTTAAAACATTACATAATGTTGAATTAAATGAATAATTCACATTGAGGATCTTTTCAGGTTTAGAGTTTTAGAGAATTAAAACATAACTATTACATCTCAAAATATTACAAAGTAGACACCTCTACTAAGTTTCCATTTTTGTTAAAAATTAAAAACACTTGAAAAAAAGAGTCATGTCTAGTTCCATGTTTTAAAAAACATCACTTTTCCTTGATCTCATCCTTGTCCCTATTTATCTTTAAGTCATGTGAAAACATTTCAAAACTTGTAATGAGCATAAAAAGATCAGTAAGGGTTATAAAACAAATAATGAAAACATTAGTTCATAAATACATACAAAACATAAACTCTTTTACTTACCTCATAAAATCATAATTTTAATTAATAACATATAAAAATAAAAAAACATAAAGTTATCTTGTGGAATCCATAATAAACTTAAATTGTTGCTATCATAACTACATAGGGAGTTACTTTGGAATACCCATCACAGTATATTCCCTAAAAATCATAGGTTAAGCATTCCTGTTTACCTCTGTCACGTTACCCAATGCATTGGATATCTATATCAGGCTCACCCACCATAGGATTATCACGGAACAACCCATATACATAAATAATTCCCAAGAACCATAACATGATCAAAACACATAACATAAGAATAAAGGAAAGGTGACATTTCCACATTGCAATAACAATATAAAATTTCAATATATTAACATATCAAAACCATTTTCAATACCATTTTCAATACCACAAATACGTAAAATGGTATATTGTATTTATTTTCCTTTCAAAAACATTACGGCCTATTAAGGAAGTCAATGATAAAATAATACTCGCGGCGGCGGAAAGGTTGTTGTCACCACATATGTTAAAAAGAAAAATTATTTTTTTGTCATTTAGTCAAATACTTCGTAGAAAATGATTATATTTGAATGAAATGAAAATTATATGGTGTTTATACAGCGTATAAAAGAATGTCGTGTTTTAAAACAAAGTATGCCTCAATGAAAGGAGATTGAGATGAAGTCCCTTACCTCATGTCTGACATGACTCGATCATTCTTTAATCTCCTGAATAATAAACTAAAGTTAATTTCGACTTCCTTAAGAACCTTTTTCATGTTTATTATTCCTTTTATATCACTTATTACCATGTTATAAATATTATTTAATATTTTAAGTTAATAAAGGTCGTTTTTCTGAAATTTGGTACTTGAGTCAAAAATGAACACCTTAAATTTACAATTTTTCCAAGTGGTTAATAGACCATTATGTCCAGAATGATATTAATTATTTAGATATAATATATCTCATATATTTCGAATGTATATATATATATATATCATTACATATAATTTGGAGGTAAGAAATGAAATGCACGGTTCATGGAGACGGTAAGTCGTACGTATGCATGAATGCTACATTCATTTCTATTTTTTATTTTAATAAAACTAAAACATAATTATAAATAGGTATATTATAAATCCATTATAATATCATATATAATATCATTAACGTTATCCTTTATACATCCCACATATGTAATTAATGATTCATATCACTTTGAGGGGCGGTAGTCCACACTTCCTCAAATTAAATTATCATGTTTACCCATAATGGAAACCATAAAGATACGCTATAAAATAATAATACAGAAGCATAAAGAAAACATAAAAATAATATATATCATATATAAATATAGTGTCATCTTAATGGGAACCATGACAGGCTGTAGGAGATAATCAAACAATCATCATTTCGTGAGGCGTTAGTTTTCCATCCACAGAACCAATATGTTCTTCACCCATTAGATGGAGGTGTTTGTAATTGTAGTATGAATACTTCTCATAAAAACATCCTAGTATATTGAGTAAACTGGTTTTTTTATTAAAAAAATAATAAAAAGAGCTTAGGGTTTGGAGAAGTAAAATAAAAGAAAAGAAGTTAAGAAAACTGTTACCTTTAATTTGGGTAACTCCATTTGGTTTGAACCAAAAAGACTTCTTGAAGTGCCTTATGCCCAAGGTAAGGCTTCTAGGAGGAGAAGAGGGATCTTGAGAGCCTATTTGGACTGGGTTTGGATGATACAAAGGGCTTGAGAGGTGTGTGTAATTGGATAGAAGTTAGGGCTTTTATAAGGGGGGAGGGGTTCTTTAGGAAAGTGTGCAAATATTATTTTATTATATAATGATATTCGGTTTATAAAGTTACAAAACTAATTAAAGTCTAAGATAAGATGAATAATGGTAAAAATAAAATCATCCAATAAGTATTGTATAGGTTTTTTATATTGTTTTAATATTTATAATTTTATTCATTTAAATATTTTATTAATTATGTAAATACTGCATCATTATTGTGTCATAAATAATTTAATTTATTTTATGTCTAAAATTATAAAAAAAATACCATGATGTAGTAAATATTTTTATCTTTCCAATGAATATTGATAGTAGAAAAGATAATTTATATAACCCCTTGTAAAAATTAATTTACTAAAAGATATTTGTTTTTGTCATTTTTTCCTTTACTTTATGTTAATTAATCTAAAGTGTCATTATCACTCCCATGCAGCTCAATGGGGTCCCCAAATAGACCGAAAGATGACCATGGTCGTAAATGACTCAACCAATAAGGTTAGAACTAGTGTTAAGGTAATTTCTTATTATTATAATATTATTTTTACCTTGAATTAACCTAATTACCTTTAACCGCAGTAAATTAAATTCAAAAATTACTATTCACCAAAATTATTTTCTTCTTATTGAACCACATTTTACTTAATAATAACAACAATGTATTTCGGATTTTCGAAATTCAATCCACAGAAGTGGTAAAGTTTCTTTTAATTGAAAAATTCGGTTTTTTTACTACGACTTAGTGGATTCACTATCCATCAAAAATTGGTTATTTTTCAGAAAAATACGAAAAATTCAGCCTAATATTTATTTGATATTCCAAATTTTAAAATGATGTCTATTTTTTCAAATTCAATACATAGAACTTTCATTAATTATTTTAAAATTAATTCTTGTTATCAAAACAAATTGCATGTTTTAAGAAACAATAACTATCAAAATATTGATACTTGTTTTTGTCTAATTTCAAAGTGGAATTAATTATAATGACCAGCATTGGATTAAATGGTAAAAATATATTCTAATTACACTTTAAAAACAATTAAAAAGATAATATAACCATATAAATAAATTATATTAAAAATCACTTTTGAATTAAAATATAGTGTTTTCACTATTCATTAAAAATGAACTTTATCAGAAAAATACCCAAAGTAAATTTTGATGTCCCAAATATAAAGAAGAATTTTATTTGGTCAAATAGAATGTATTAAAGTGACCAAAAGTATATTTAAAGAGGTTCTCCACTAAAAGGCGGTAAATCGACCTTTTAATGTAAATTATTCTTAAAATTATATTCATTCATATGTTAAGACTCTAACTTTTATTGGATAAATGTAAAAACATTTAACAAACATGTATAATAATATTACAGTTAGTTTTGTTCATTCCCACCAATACAACGGCTGGGAGTTAACTACCATTTAAAATAATAATATTATATTATTATTCTGCAATGTAAGATTTCAGAGGAACTCGTTGTTGCATGTCAAGTACACTATCGAACATAGAAACCCCTTTAAAGTAAAATTAATATTTAATTCACAAATATAAATAAATATGAAAATGTCATATTTCCTTATTTACCTGGGATTTTACATCCTTCCCCCTTTTGGAAATTTCATCCTCACAATTTTATTCACTTATCAAATAAATGGGGGTATTTATCCCTCATAACATTTTTAGATTTCCATGTTTCCTATTCAACCATATTGTTTTTTCACAAAACCTTTACCTAGTAAATTACCTTATTCTGCAACACTTTCTCTCTATAGTCAATAATTTGGACAGGTTCTTCCTCATAAGAGATATTCTTTTCCAACTGAACTACCTCTATGGTCAAAACATGAGATGGATTTGGATTATACTTTATCAACATTGAAACATGAAAAACATTGTGTACCAGGGATAAACATGGAGGTAAATCCACTATATACTCAACTAATCCAACTTTCTATAGGATTTCATAAGTTCCAATGAACCTTGGACTCAAAATTATGTTCTTACCAATACACATCACACTTTTAAATAGAGAAACTTTGAGAAAGACATGATCACAAACCTCAAAATATTGATCCTTACTTTGGTTATCTAAATAACTTTTTTTCCTTCCCTGAGCTGTTCTAATGTTCTTTTGAATCAACTGAACTTTTTCTGTCATCTTTTCTACCAATTCTGGTCCCATCAGCTTCCTTTAACCAACATTATCCCAAATTGTTGGAGTTTAACAACCCTTTCCATATAATGCATCAAATGGAGTCATCTGTATACTGGAATGAAAATTGTTATTATAAGAAAATTCAACAAAATAAAGATGTTGGTCCCAACTTCCCTGGTAATCTCGTGAACAAGCATGTAGCATATCCTCCAGTGTTTGAATTGTTTGTTCTGATTGCCCATATGATTGAAGATGAAAATCTTTACTAAAAATTAATTCAGTACCCAACAGTTTCTAAAGGCATTTCCAAAAGTTAGAAGTAAACTTGGGATAACGATCACACATAATGGAGAGGGGAACTCCATGCAACCTGACTATCTCTTTAACATACAACCGATAAAGTTGATCTAGAGACAATTTATCTCTAATAGGAAAGAAATGAGAATATTGAGTCAACTAATCAACCATAACCCAGACTAAATTGTTACCTCAAGATGTCTTTGGTAATCCCACAACAAAGTCCATGGATATATTTTCCCATTTCCACTCTAGAACCGATAATGACTAAAGCGTCCCTTTTGTTAACTATTGTTCGGCTTTAACCTGCTAACAAGTCAAACAATTCAAATTAAAATAATCAATATCTCTTTTCATTCCATCCCACCAGTAATAATCCCGAAGATATTTGTACATCTTAGTACTGTCAGGATACACTGAAAACGGGGAACTATGAGCTTCACATAACAAAAAATTCTTCAACTGTGAATCACAAGGCACACATAATCTCTTTACTAATCTCAAAACACAATCATTATCAATGTTAAATTTAGGAAACTTACCCTTCTGAACCAACTCCACCTTTTTCTATTACTCACTGTCTTCCTTTTGTGCTTTCTTGATTCTATCTGATAGAGATGATCTCACTGACATCTGATACAAAACAGAATAATTTTCTACACCAACAACTTTTATGTCAAAGTTGACCAAATAAAAAACCAAAGAATCTTGTTCCAAACGTATCATGGTTAATGAAGCATTACTTTTTCGACTCAAAGCTTCATCAACTTTATTTTCTTTTCATGGATGGTAAAGGATCGTGCAACCATAATCCTTGATTAATTCAAACCATCTCCTATGTCTCATGTTGAATTCTTTCTGAGTGAATATATACTTCAAACTTTCATGGTCAGTATATATTTCACATTTAATCCATACAAATAATGCCTTAAAATTTTTAAAGAAAAAACAAGAGCAGTTAATTCCAAATCACATGTAGGGTAATTTAACTAATTCGGTTTCAACTGATGTGAAGAGTAAGCAATTACCTGATCATTCTGCATAAGGACAGAACCATGTCCTTTCAAAGAAGCATCAATGTATATAACAAACTCTCCATTTCTGGATGGTAGTGCCAAAACTGGAGCATTCAACAATCTTCTTTTCAATTCCTAATAACAATCATCACATTCTGTTGTCCATTTGAACTTGACACCTTTTCATGGTAACTTAGTTATTCAACTAGATAACCGTGAAAAATTTTCAACAAACCCTTGATAATAACCTTACAACCCAAGAAAACTATGGATATCGATTATATTTGTTGGTCTTGGCCTTTCTTCAACAACATTTTTTTGCAGGATCAACAGTTATGCCATTTTATGAAACAATGTGACCAGGGAAATAAATTTTTTTCAACCAAAAATCACAGTTACTGAATTTTCCAAATATTTTCTTTTCTTTTAAGGATTTCAAGACAACTCTTAAATGACCTTCATGTTCCTCTTTACTTTTCAAATAAAAAAAAATATCATCAATGAAAACAACCAAAAACTTATCTAAGAACTCACTGAAAATTCTATTCATAAGATCTATGAATCAAGAAGGTTCATTGGTTAAACCAAAAGGCATAACTACAAATTCATAATGACCATATCTAGAATGAAACGCAGTCTTCGAAATGTATGCTTATTTCACTTTCAACTGATTGAACCCTGATCTCATGTCAATCTTCGAAAAAAACTAAGCTCCCTGGAGTTGATCAAACAAATCACCGATATGTGGAAAAGGATACTTGTTCTTAATGGTGATTTTATTCAATGCTCTATAATCAATGAAAATCCTCATTGAACCATATTTATTTTTAACAAATAAGACATGAGAAACCCATGGTGATGTGATAGGTCTAATGAAACCTTTATCTAATAACTCCTGCAAATACTTCTTTAACTCTAAAAGTTCAATTTGAGCCATTTGATAATGGGGTTTTGAAATTGGCTTAGCATCGGGAACTAAGTAAATAGTAAATTCAACTTACCGATCGTGTATAATACTAGGAAAATCATTAGTAAAAACATAAAGATGCTTATTTACCACTGGCACATCATTAATCTGAACAGTTCCTTTGTTTTCAACAATATGTGTAAGGTAACAATCATTTTCATCTTTTACTAGTTTCTTATCTTCCTGATATGTTATCAACAGTAAGGGTTCATTCTTGTATACAAACTGAAAATCATTCTGAAAAGAAACCACTTTATCTCTACATTCAATATTTTCATGATAAAAAGAAAGCCAATCCATACCCAAAATAACATCAAACTCTACTTGAGGAAAAACAATAAGGTTTGCTGGTAGATTCTTTCCGCACACAAGGACATGAATGTTCTTATGTTTTCTTTTGTCTCAAAATTTCCTCCAGGTGTTTTTACTATAACTTCTGTATTCATATCTTGAGATGGAATTCCCAACTTAATAGAAAACTTCTTAGAAATTAAAGAGTGTATATACCCTGAATCAAACAACACATTGGCATAATCTGAACAAAAAAATAGTGTACCTAATACTACTTCATTTGATGGCCCAACATCTACTGAAGTAGTGGCAAAGGATTTCACCACCCCTTTCTGCTATTAGTTTTGCTCATTTCCCTCAATTGAGTTCTTTGTTGGACACTCATTTCCATAATGGACCATTTCATTGTAATTAAAACATTTTACTGACTATAAATCAGATTTTGTATTACCATTACCCTGATCTTTTTCAGTGCAATTATGAGCCTTATGTCCCATTTTACCACATCGGTAGCACTTACCAGAATTCAAAAGAAATTCCCCAACATTATTTTAACCATAATTTTTAAAAAATTTAAACCTATTTTTCTTACCATAAGACTTTTTTTAAGAGTTATTCCCTTTCTCCTGCCACCTCAACCTCTTATTCAGTTGTTTGTCAAAGAACACCTGATCACTAGGAAACTCCATTTCCACCTTCTCCGAACAAAGAATTATTTTTTCATAAAATTTGAACTCTTGAGAAGCTAAAGACCTTTAATACATTGGCTTTAATCCTGAGTAAAAATGGTTGATTTTACTATCAAGATCTCGTATGAAATTTGAAGCCTTCCTTGCTAGTCGAGTGAATTTTTCTTCATAAACAGCCACTCAGTCATCTTCCTACCTCAATTCCTGGAATTGTTTTCCATCCTAAGATGAAAAACCTTAGGAAAATATTTCTAAAGAAACATACCTTTTAATTCATCCCAATCAAGAGCATAAATCTCCTCACTATCCCTGATATTTTTCACCATCGCCCACCACTGATCAGCTTCACCTTCAAAATGGTAAACAGAAAGACAAACCTTTTGATGTTCTGAACACCCCATGACATCAAATATTTTCTCCAGTTCATTAATACACCCTTCTACTAGCATAGGATCAGATGATCCCCTGAATGATGGAGGATGTTGCCTCATGAAATGCTCTACTACTGACATGTTCCTCTATGGTTGATCAGGTTGATATCATGCATGGATACCACAACCTTTTATAACCTTAGTAAATTGTGCCACCACTGCAACAAACTGTTCAGTTCCGATTCTGACCATCTCAAGTTGCTGATTTGGAAGTTTGTCTTCCTTCTGATGTCGTCCCAACATAGATGCCACGTTTCCTCGGCAAAAACCCATTCTGAACATAGAAATATCTTATGCAAAGAAACTTGGTAATTTGAAAAAGCTATATGATTTAAATATTAACATAAATTACTTTATGGATATTAATTTTACAATAACCTAACTCCTAAATTTATCTAAACTGGCCTCTGATACCAACTATAAGAACTCGGCCTTAAAACATTACATAATATTGAATTAAATGAATAATTCACATTGAGGATCTTTTCAGGTTTAGAGTTTTAGAGAGTTAGTACATAACTATTACATCTCAAAAGATTACAAAGTAGACACTTCTACTATGTTTCCATTTCTTCATAATATAAAAACTCTTGAAAAAAAGAGTCATGTCTAGTTCCATGTTTTAGATAGCATCACCTTTCCTTGATCCCATCCTTGACCCTATTCATCTTTAAGTCTTGCGAAAACATTTCAAAACATGGAATGAGCATAAAAAGCTCAGTAAGGGTTATAAAACAAATAAAGAAAACATTTTTTCACAAATACATACAAAACATAAACTCTTTGACTTACCTCATGAAATCATAAGTTTAATTAATAACACATAGATATCATAAATCATAAAGGTAACTTGTGGCGTACATAATATACTTACATTATAGCTATCACAACTACATAGGGAGTTACTTTGGAATACCCATCACAGTATATTCCCTAAATCTCTTAGGTGAAACATTCGTATTTACCTATGTCACATTACCCAATGCATTGGAGAGCTATCTTAGGCTCACCATCCCTAGGACCATCACGGAACCACCCATATACGTAAATAATGCCCAAGAACCATAACATGATCATAACACATAACATAAGAATGAAGGAATGATAACATTTCCACATTGCAATACAAATATAATATTTCAATATATTAATGTATCAAAACCATTTTCAATACCAAAAATATGTAAAATAGTATACGCTATTTATTTTTCTTTCAAAAACACTACGGCTTGTATAGGATGTCACTGATCAAATACTACTCGCGGTGGAAAAAAGGGTGTTGTCACCAATTACGTTAAAAAGAAACATTATTTTTTCATTTAGTAAAATTCTTCGTAGAAAAGGATTCTCTATGAATGAAATTTAAATTAAAAGGTGTTTATACAGTTTATAGAATAATTTCATGTATTAAAAGAAAATATGCCTCAATGAAAGGTGATTGAGACGAAGTCCCTTACCTAATGTCCGACACGGCTCGATCGTTCTTTAATCTCCTGAATAATAAACAAAAGTTAATTTATACTTTCTTAAGAACCTTTTCAAGTTTATTATTCCATTAATATCACTTATTACCATGTTATAAACATTATGTAATTTTTTAATTTAATAATGGTTTTTTGTTGATATTTGGTACTTGAGTCCAAAATGAACACCTTATATGTACAATTTTTTCATGTGGTCAATAGTCCATTATATCGAGACTGATATTCATTATTTAGATATAATATATATCATATATATCCAGTGTATATATATATATATATTTATAACATTACATATCATTTGGAGGTAAGAAATGAAATGCACAGTTTATGTAGACGGTAAGTGGTGCATACGCATGAACGCTACTTTCATTTCTATTTCTTATTTTAATGGAATTAAAACAAAATGATACATAGTTATATTATAATTCCAGTGTAATATAATATATAATATTATTAACTCTATCCTTTATATGTCCCACATGTGGCATTAACGAGTCATATCACTTTGAGGGGGCGGTAGTCCGCACTTCCTCAAATTAAATTATCGCGTTTACCCATAATGTAAACCATAAAGGTATGCTATAAAATAAAAATACAGAAGCCTAAAGAAAACATAAAAATAATATATATCATATATAAATATATTGTCATCTTAAAGTCACCATGATAGGTGGTAGGAGATAATCGAACAATCATCATTTCGTGAGGCGTTTGTTTGTCATCCACTGAAACAGTATGTTCTTCACAAATTAGATGGAGGTGTGTGTAAGTGTATTTCGAATCCTTATCTTAACAACATCCTAGAATATTTAGTATACTGTTATTTTTATAAAAAAAATAACAAAAATATGTTAGGGTTTGGAGAAGTAAAATAAAAGAAAAGAAGTTAAGCAGAACTGTTATCTTTAATTTGGGTAACTCCCTTTGGTTTAAACCAAAAGGACTTCTTGAAGTTCCTTATGCCTAAGGTTAGGCTTCTAGGATGAGTAAAGGGATCTTGAGAGCCTATATGGTCAGGTTTTTGATGATCCCAATGGGCTTTAGAGGTTTGAGGATTTGGTTAGAAGTGAGGGATTTTTATAAGGGGGGAGGGGTTCTTTAGGAAAGTGTGCAAATATTATTTTATTATATAATGATATTCGGTTTCTAAATGTCCAAAACTAATTAAAGAAGAATATTATATGACTCATGGTCAAAATAAAATCATCCAATAATAATTGGACTGGTTTTTTATATTGTTTTAATATTTATAATCTTATTTATTTAAATATTTTATTAATCAGGTAAATACTGCATCATTATTGGGTCATAAATAATTTAATTTATTTGATGTCTAAAAATTATAAAGAAAATACAATGATGTATTAAATATTTTTATATTTAAAATTAATATTTATAGTAGAAAAAGATAATTTATATAAACCCTTGTAAAAATTAATTTACTAAAATATATTTGTTTTTGTCATTTTTTTCTTTACTTTATGTTAATTTATCTAAAGTGTTATTATACTCTCAAGTGGATAAATGGGGTCCAAAAATAGACCCAAAGATTCCCATGGTCGTAAATAACTAAATTAATAAGGTTAGGACAAGTGTTAAGGTAATTTTGTATTATTCTAATATTATTTTGACCTTGAATTACCCTAATTACCTTTAACCGCAGTAAATAAAAGTCAAAAATTACTATTCACCAAATATTATTTTCATCTTATTGAACCAAATTTTACTTACTAATAACAACCACGTATTTCAGATTTTCTAAATTCAATCCACAGAAGTTATAAAGTTTATTTTAATTGAAAAAACCAGTTTTTTAACTACGACTAAGTGGATTCACTATTCATCAAAAATTGATTTTTTCACAAAAAAAACCAAAAATTCAGCCTATTATTTATTTGATATTCCGAATTAGAAAGTGATGTATATTTTTTCAATTTCAAAACATATAAGTTGCATTAATTAATTTAGAATTAATTCTCGTTATCAAAACAAATAGCGTGTTTTTAGAAACAATAACTATCAAAAGATTGATACTTGTTTATGTCCAATTTCAAAGTGGAATTAATTACAATGACCAACATTGGATTAAATGGTAAACATATAATATAATTACACTTTAAAAAAATTGAAAATATAATATAACCATAAAAATAAATTATATTAAAAAACACTTTTGAATTAAAATATAGTATTTTTCATTATTCATTAAAAATTGAACTTTATCTGAAAAATACCAAAAATTTACCCAAAGTAAATTTTGATGTCCTGAATCTAAAGAAGAATTTTATTTGGTCAAATAGAATGTATCAAAGTGACCAAAACTATATTTAAATAGGGTTCTCCATTAAAAGGTGGTAAATTGGCCTTTTAGTGTAAATTATTCTTTAAATTAGATTCATTCACATTTTAAGCCTCTAACTTTTAGTGGATAAATGTAAAAACATTTAACAAACTTGTATAATCATATTACAGTTAGTTTTGTTCATTCCCGCCAATACAATGTCTAGGAGTTACTACCATTTAAAATAATATTATTATATTATTAGTATGCAATGTAAGATTTCGAAGGAACCCGTTGTTGTGTATCGGGTACGCTATGGAACATAAAAACACCTTTAAAGTAAAATTTATATTTAATTCACAAATATTAATAAATATGAAAATGTCATAATTCTTTATTTACCTGGGATGTTACAGTTTGGAGGAGGCAGTGAGGGTTAATTGGCCTTAATAGACATTCCCAAGGCGCCAAGGCTGGAAATAAACAAGAGACACAAAATAAACCCAGACACACTCCACGGTTCCACACCAATCTCCATGCTCTAAGCACCACCACATATCCCAAGCATCACCATGAATCACTAGCAATGAGATTCCTTACCTTTACCTTTGTCTTGGAAAACAACCTCTGCAAAATCATCAAAGTGCCAAAGAAAGGGGTGAGTACTAATACTCAGTAGGTTTTCCCCAAATGACTTCCGTACAAATGCCTCTAGGAAAAACCGTTAACACATTAAATAAATAAGTTAATATAAAATAATCACAAGTTCAATCATTACCATAATCTAAAAACACCCTTACCAATCCATTTCACCCATACCAAGCAACCAATGGAAAGCCAAACTAACATGCGACAATACATTTCATCATTTACACATTAGCACAACGATTTACACCTTGAAAAGAAATGCACAAAAAGACAACCATAACGGTGGGACTTCCGCCCATCCCATTCACCCCATTCTCAACTAGCAGTACTTCCCGAACACTACCCATAATGGTGGTTCTTCCGACGACTATCCATCACCTTTTATAGTGATAGTTTCTTCCCACTTCCACCCAACTAACACAAGCCCTAACACTCAATCATCCAACAAGAACAAAGCACCAAGGCCGCAAAAATATTAAATTTCCCATTTCCAACACTTGTTAATCCACTTCAATAAATCCATCATTAATGGAAATCACTCATTTATCATCTTCCATGCCAAAACCCTGATTCCATAAAACAACCTCTTTATTGAAAACCATTTTCATAAACCATTTCCTTAACCCAAGCCAATAAAAAAACATTAAAATCTAAATTTTGAAATTTAACAACAAGAACATTCAACCTTAAGACCCCTTTTTCCCCAAAAATCCCCTATACATGACCAAAGGGATTTCTAACCAATTTCGCACATCAAAATCACAATTAATTTCATGCCAAACTAATTAATTGTAACCAAAACGACAAGTTCTTACCAAGTGGAGTCGAGAGAGAAGCCACCTACATTTAGGGTTCTGGCGAAATCTACCCCCAAACAACTGCACCCCAATCTGGGATAAAGCGTCATGAAAACCTACCTATATCTCCATCTCTATAATCCACATGCCTTAAAATCAACACCCAAGGAAACCCCAAAACTAGATATACATGAAACGGATGTAGATCTAGAAGACTAAGAGAGAGGGAAGGGAAGGCCTAGAGAAAACCAAAGAGAAACCTAGTGGAGAAACTTGTCAGAGAAGAACTGACATCAATCCAACAAGAAACCCCTTCTGTTTGCTTCCAAAACGAGCGGGAGAGCACCTTCAACCTTTGAGAACCCAAAACCCTGAGTGAGGCTCATATGGGAGAAAGAATGAGTGAACTGGGAAATACAGAGTGGCTTGGGATTTAGAAAACCAAACTTTATGTGGTTTCACGGTTAACTCACATGGTTTGGAAAACCGTGTGGAAACTATTCAGTTACCACTATCTCACCTAGGGACTTTGTAATGATTTCCCGCATAGTCTAACAAACTATGTGCTGCCCATGTGGAGCCCACTTTCAAGGGCACTCGGTTTCTTTGACAGGCAGCTAGGTCTGTTCGAACCATACACCAATTGTGCGCCCCTGCACAACCTCCACAACTTTAAAGGACTTTCCCAGAATTGTCCAAACATCAACCAACCACTTATAAAATCACAAACGAACCGAAACAGGGGTCACATACCTCAAACTGGGGGTACTTCAATAGAAAACTTGTAAATTTGTATTATCATCATTCATCCAATATTTTCTCCAATAACATCTATTTTCACACTTTCCTCTATAGTTTGACATATTTATGAATTTATTACATTTTTTTATTTTCTTATATCATCTAGTTAAGTGATCCATTTCTTCATCACATCCTAAATATGACCCTTCATCACATGGGAGTCTTCTTTAATCCTCTATTTCTTAATTAACTTAGAAGTATTTAAAGCTACTAAATTCATCTTTAGTTAATCCCCTTACTCTCTGTTTAATTTGAGTTCCTAATCATTCAAATTGTGATTTCATATTAGTACTTTAATAGGAAGCGTACATACATAACATTACACTTGAATTGACAATGAACGCCCTCTCCTTCTATCGTGTAATTATCTCAATAGGGGAATCCCTTTGTATCAGTTAGGAATTGGTTTCCCTAGTGAATGGATCTTGTTCAAAATCTCAATAAACCATAGATACATATTATAAATTTGTTCATCATGTTTCATATTAAATGTTTAATATTTAATAGCATATTTATTCAAATTAATTTTTTTGAAATTAGAAGAATATTCATGAGAAATGGATAATGTATCTTAAATTTCAAAAGCAGTAGTATAGGAATATATTCCCTTAAATTATTCATCTCCTAAATCACTATATAATTCATTCATATCTTCACAGTTATAGTTATAAGTTTATGTAGTAGTATCAATCCATTCAAAACTAAAAAATTTGGGTAATTCGTGTTTGTCTTTAATGGTAGTCTAAATATCAAAACCTATACTTTTAATATGGAACTTCATTTTAATCTTCCAATGAGAATAGTTTGCGCCATTAAAACTATGAGTCCTCTTTGTAGAAAATATCTCTTTTCTATTATTATTCATAAAGAATTAAATTGAGAAATAATAAAAATTTATTATATATAAAATACAATTAAATCACAAATGAAAAGTTATTGGAAAAAACCTTTAATATCAAATGTTGGTCGGATTGAGTAACACAAGAGGGGGTGAATTGTGTTCCCAATAAAAATTCTATTAAAATTTATAGAAAACTAAATATCACAAACTAATTAAAAAAAACCCAGTTAATAAAAATAGTTTAATTATATAATTTTTATCTTTCAAATGATTTCTCAAATAGGGATCAATGCTAAGTTAGAATAATCCTTAAAATCACATTAACTATGGAAATAAAATTAATTAACAGTTTATACAAACACAAATTAGGATTGTCAATAAAATTAATGTTTTTTTGCATTTTTTAAAAATATATATAGTTTTGAATTTGAAATAAAGAAAATAGAAATTATAAGACACACATTGAAATTTAAACAAGGGGTTTGGTCTCAAGATGAGACTTAATCCCCTCCACATGGAAATCACATAATGATAAATAGTTTATTAAATAATAAACTTGGTCTGAAACCTAGATTGGGTGTAACAATCAACATCACTGAAGGCTGTTGAGGCAAAAACCCTCTTTAAATGTTATATGTGTGATAGAAACAATAAATAGGTCACAAATGGCCTCTTCCATAGTTATTGTGGCTACACAAATAAATAAATTTGGAAGACTATATTAATAAAACTCTAGTTTTATAGTGGAGATAGTTTATATAGATAAACAAAGTAATACAACACACTTCTCAAAATAAAAAAAAAGTTAAAAATTTGTTGATATAATAAAATATTATGATGCTTAATTTGAATATATTATATATTAAAAGGTCCTGGAATTTTGATTTATGAGAAGATCGAACAGGTTCTTCAGAAAGTAAAAAAACCAAGCATCATATATTCTAAAAACATCCTTTTGTTTTTTATCTATAGATGTCTAGGGTCCTTCCACACAAATGTGTATTCATATTTTTAGTTGATTTAGAATATGAAGTTCTTTTTAAACTATATATTATACACACTAGTAGTCTCCCTAATGCATGAGACATTTCTATAGAATATATATCTCTATTGGTAAAATTATCCATTTTAGAATAATAATAAAAATATCATGGATCCTCATACTAATCACTAAATCAGGAATGTATGAATTTGTATTCAATGCATTTATGGAGTATCATAGTAATAATGGTACATAAATCCACCTAATTTTTTCAGCATCTAATTCCTTAAACTATCCATTGGTGTAATTAAAATTTAATAATAAAATATATATAAAAATAGTTGAATACTAGTGGTAGATCCTTTCTAATGGAAGATCACCCTAGTGGTGGCATATAATGGCGGTGAAACATCCAAAGAGTATTGTGGAATAGTGGTAAAAAAAACTTCAAAAAAAGGAGTTCTGATAGTACATTAGCTCAACTAGAATTAGATCTGATCATCATTAGATCTTTAAATTATAGATCATCTAAACTAGTGGTAGATATGATAATTGGTAGATCTGTCATTGGTAGATCCTCTGAACTAGTAGTATATCTAATTGGCGATAGATCTTCTGAACTAGTATTACAAGTACTCAATGGTATATTCTCTAGTGGTATATATATTACAATTGTAGATCTAACTGTACTAATAGTATATCTTCATAGCTAATAGAATATTGTTTTAACTAATAGTAAATCTTTATTTAGCCAAGTTTCTCTACAAAAATGATGCACTACTGTTAAACATTAATCATATTATAAATGAAACAAATCTGATTGGTGATCATTAAAATAAGGATTTTTCAATAATATTTATATAAAAATTATATATATATTCATTAAATCTATCCTTATGATCATTCATGTAAAGTGTAAATTAAAAAATAATTATATCTCTTTATATATGTGGTAGTTCACACGTACACATGAGTGATGTTGTGATTTTCTACAGAAATATAGGGAAAGATGTTATAAAATGTTTTATTTTAAAAGAATAATAAATATAACATAAACATAATATATATATATATTAAATCCATCAATATAAACATCCATGAGATACGGTGATGAAAGATAAAATATATCTCTTCAGGGAGAAGGTAGTTTGTGCATATACATGAGGTGTGTTTTTATTTTTCATTTTATTTAAAGGAGATAAAAAATGGTTATACCATTAATAAAAAAATATTGTAAATATACTGATTTAATCCTTTTAATATGAAAATATAATATTTATAAGAGGGTAAAAATATAAAAAACTCCAAAATATATCGGTTGAAAAAACTACATTTTTTGGGTATATTATTTTTTCTTACACCTTATGACATATAAAAATTGTCTTTTGGTGAGACCATGACCTCCAGGTCATGGGGAGAAATGTTGGTAGTGTATCAAGGTAACTTGGTCAATATTAAGTAATCGTATGGTGTGAATAATTCATAAAAAGAGGATTCATTTTATAAGGTTCGTCGGTGTAAAACTAGTAAATACTCAAAACATTATTATATAATATTTTTCTTATATAAGTATTGTGGATCAATATTTTTTGTTATGAAGATAATAGGGGTAAGGTCAGAATACAATAAACCAATGATTTTTAACCAATAATTTTCTAATCTTAAACATTATCTCTTATGTTAACCTCTCTTTTAAAAAATTTATCAATTACTGTGATAATAATATTTTTACCATGGTAAGATGATTTGTACCATGGTAAATAATCATTAAGGTAAAAAAATTAAGATAACCATATTACATAAAATTAACATTCTGATTTCTAATATGGAATCGATTTCATAGCATTTATTTTCTTGAAGTTCTAAAAATTAATTCTAACATCCATGCAATAAATGTGTTAAAACCATTTTTAGTGAAAATGTATTTTTAAGACTAAAAATGATTTTATTATCATTTTTTCATAGTATAATTCATTAGATAAATGTTAATAAGTTTTATTGAAATTATGATATACATTTTTTCTTAAAATCATTCATAAATTCTGATAAATTCAATTTATAATGATAATTTACATTATTTAAACTAAAAACATATTTTATAATAAAAATATCTCATTTTACCTTAATATGATTATATATTATTTTCTAAACAATTAATAATAAATTTATATATGATTATTCCATTAGTTATATAAATTTCAAATATATTTATTCATTTATTAGTAGTTATCATTTTATTTTATTTATTTAATAATGAATAATATGTCAAAAATATAATTCTTGAAAATATTAGGTCTTATATGATTTTTTTATTATTATTAAAATTTTATTAATTTTCTCTTAAGAATTTATAATTAAATTTATATTAAGGAAAACATTTCATATAAATATTTTTAATGTGATTACTCTTATTCATACCCTCAAATTTAATGAATGGGTTATAATAATCACTTTTAATAATGAAAAAAATTGGGGTTCATATAAGCTCATTGTTTCATATAAAGTATGAAATCAAACACTACAAATTTGTTAAATAGAAAATATATATATATATATATATATATTCTAAACTATTGGGGTTTTACCTGAAAATCCACCCATATAAGAGTATATTAATGTCACAATGATCGAAGCCACATACAAATTCTCACTATGTAATATAAACCCTTTTCTTGAAATCTTATCAAGAATGTTTCATACTTGTGTCAGCAATGTATATTCCTAATAAGACTTTCTTGGACTTCATGAAATGATTTTTTTCTCATCTATATGTCCATGGAATTTAATATGATAATTTAATTTTAATTAAAGGGTTAGGATATCAACTTCTATAAATATGGATGGGTAAAGTCCTTGTTCAACTTATCCATTAAAGACTTATCAATCGTGATGCACCCAATATACCCAACTTTACCATAAAAATATGCCAACATGGTTTATTGAAATACATCAAAGTACTTGACCATGATATGCATTAATAATAGTATTAAAATTTAAGGATCATTACCCACATTCATGAAGAGAAATATTTAATAATGCATGAAATATAGAATTCATACATACAAGCCTTTCCTAAAAACCCCTCTAATGGAATTTTCCTTGTGAAAATTTCATGATATAAAGTCACACACACTTATGAATAATCATACTTGATAGTAAAAAACTAGGTGTCTTGTTATAGAATATTATGTCAAACACAATGAAAATACTTAGTAATATCATCATAGAACATCAAGGTTCTCATCATATAGGGGAACTACTATTACCGTTTTTATGTGATGGATTCTCTTGGAAATTATCAAAAAAAAGTTATAAAGAATAAAAATAAATATTTGATTAGGTATTTATTTATAATAAATTATATGATTATATAGTAAATCTAGTGTACAAAGTAAATTGTCCAAAAACTCAAACTCTTATAGAATACTGTTGTACTAGAGCCTACTACTATTGATTGGCCAGTTTTCACAAGTTAGACATGCTTCAACTATGTATGGGTATAGCTATTGGTCCATCCACTTTTTCACATGGAATGGGTTGGTAAAAAAATATTCCTTTATTTCTTATCTTCTTACTTCAACCTCACTATCTTGAGAAAATCCCTCAAGAGGTAATATACCCAAGTACCACTTCTTGTTCCCTTGTCATAAATCTAATATCTTAGTTAAAACCATATTGAAATATTGTCATGATAAATGATAATATTATTACTATCTTTGTATAACATAATATTTAATAGGTGATTATGAAACAACATTATAAACTACATTAGAATACACAATATACATAGTAATTTTAGATATAAACATCACTAGATATATAAATTTTCCCCCATATAATAAATTATCCTTATTTAGATCTTAGATCAAAAAATTATACAAATTAAAATTAGTGGTATATCTAATTATACATTAATACTCCCATTTTTCCTTTTACCATGAACTCATCCAATTCTAATTTATCAAGTACTATAAGATAGTTTTAACTACAAATCATTTTCATTTTACTGGTTTTGTTTAATAATTACATTCCATGAAATATAAATAAGAATTATGAAACAACAATGTGTATCATAGTATGTAATGTAGATTACTAGAGCTTAATATTTTTAAATTTTATTCATAATCTTCTCATATTCCTATTGATATTTTCTTAGAGAGATTCATACAATGTGTCTTTGAAAAAAATTGTTTTGAATTGTTCCACTAAATATTTTAAATATATGGTCAACATGATTACAATGATGAGATTAATAAACCCCATTGATTCATGTTTTTCGATCATGTTCTGTATAAGTGGGTTGATACTTTACGTTATTTTGGGATATATTTCCTTATTTATCCTTATAGAATAATTTAGGATTTATATAAATTTTCATATGTTATTGACATATTTGTCTTAAAAGTAATAGCACTCCCACTAACCTCTTTTATACACATGGCATGACCTCATTCCCAAGGACTCCTTTATGATCAATATTCTTATTTCTATCCAAAAATGGATATGTGAAATTTTTAAATCATATTGGAGCTCATTGGTGTCACCAAGCCTTTTCTTATATCATATAGACATGTTCCGTATGCTATTCATTAAGAAAACTGGCTATTCCATCCAACCAAAAAATAAAATGATTATTGAATAAGTACTATGATAGGTATAATGCAAATAGATTTTCAAATTATGGATAGAGTAATGTTTTTTCATAGACTGTGTATTAAACATCATTTAAACCTTTTAATAAATAACCATGATTTAACTGTATCAAATTATTCCATCTATATGTAGTTTCTATTGAATACTCACAAAAATATCAATTCTTGAAACATCCTAAATACCGCACCCCTAAATTTTGGTATCTGCATTCCATTAATAAATTTATACATTATTTTCAATAATAGTATGTATCCATTAATTTAAAATTGGTAGGATTCATTACACTTATTAAATAATTTGACATTGGAATTGTTAACTATAAAACCACTTTTTTAACTATAGTGACTCAGATTCTATATGTATTATTTTTGGATATTGTAAGGATTATTTTCAAGACCCGGAGTGGAGATGGTATGTGACTCTGACGCCCAGTGTTCCTAGAATAAATGTTTAAAATATATTAAATATATTAAATAGCACATGTATCATATTCTCTTTAAAATGTGGAATAAATCATAAACATATGTCAAGATTGGAAATATGAGGGAACCTTTGAGTTCATAATGCAAGGATTACTCTAGGAATGCCTTAAACTTAGTCGGTGTAGGTCTTTTGTGAAAAGGTCCTCACTGGTGTAAAATGAATGAAAAAATTAAATATATTATTTTGTTTATTTCGTGACATAGATATATAATTACACTATTTAAATACATTATTATGTACAAAATTTAATGTTAGGAACATAACCATGAAAATCATTGGATAGCCACAGGAGAGCATGGAAGGAGATTTTGATTGCAGAAAATGGTCGAATCAAGAATCAATGATTGTAATAGGATGGAATTTAAGTATATAACCAATGAATACGAAACCCCATTTTTCATCATCGTCAATTGATCGAAATCTAGTTAGGATGCTTGTTTTGTTTGGATTATTTCAATGTTCATTATTTTTATGATGATCGGGAATCAATCAATAAACAGATTGCTTAGTGGTTCAGTTTCCTTGAAGGATGGGTTAGACTAATCAAGCTTTGGGATAATTAAATTATAATTGTTTATTTTTTAATTTTTATTCTCATGGAAATGAATTTAATTCTACATGAACATCGATAGAGGTTCATTCATATTATTTGTTTTCATGTTTTTCTCCCCCTGTTCTTCATTTAACGCAGGCATTCTGCGTTAGGCCTGGGGTTTGATATAACCCTATCAACCAAAAATTATGGACCTTTTTCATGGCGTAATGATCCAAAATCGTAGATCTAGGGTCAGAAAAATATAATGGTGGTACAAAAATGGAAGTGACAGTGAATCAGAGGGATTTTTATACATGATTTTACATTATTTGGTGTTCTTCTTCTTACAACGAAGAATGAAACGTAGATCCATTTAATAAATGGTCTCGATAGTGGAGTGAATTCTTTTGTGATTGAAATGACAAGACTAGTTCAGATCCTGATTTTTGTGATGAAATAGTCACCAGATCGGTGGCCATAGAAGCGACTAAAGGTTCATGTAGAAGATCTGAGTTTCTAAAAATTTCCATGCTACACGGAATGTAATACGGATCTACATATTGTGTTGGACCCTCTGTGTAGCAACTATGGATTTAAGGAACATATGTACAACACATCATTTGACCCCTATCACATAGTCTGTGGTACTTCCCCAGAAACTCAACCTATACCTCAAAGAGTACAAAGACACAGGTTGGAGTACATGGGTTGGAGCACGCTGTGTACTCCCCAACTCTAACATATCCAGGACCAAGTACTCAGGCTAAGTTTTGTACTCACACACAAGTACAAGAACTTAGGATAAATCTATATACTGGAACATGGTTAGACAAATATGTTCAGCCTAAAGTTTGTGTACTTCTATATGGACAAGGTCAAGAGACACAGTCTATTTACACGGGCAGGACCCAGGGTCAAGGGACATAGCGTATAACCCTTCTACATTTCATGTACGTTCTAATACATGTCTTGGATCCCATTTCCTCTACATATTTTACAATTTTCATTAGGGTTTCCCCTTATATGTTCCCTGATGGTTAGAATGGAATCATCTCCTACTCCTATGACTAAGATCCCTTTAGCGGGACTTCTTTGATATAGTCATTAGAATCCCTCTGAGATGCCCAATGTGAAATCCTATTTTCATTTTCTTGCCCGAGGTGCAGTTCATAGTATCACTGAGACCAACAATACGCATGGGTTGATCATTTAATTATAGGTTTAATCTAAATTTATTTGTTGGTATCACCCCCATCGACTAGGGATTTACCCTCAGTTATGTGTAATATATCTTCATACGATCATCATGCACTTTTAACGATGAGCTCGATGATCACTATCTCTCAGACAAATGTCATTAGGGATATCATACCATGGCTTTTTTTCTCCCAGATGACTGATTTTTGGAATCTTTGATCTGAAATCTGTGGATGGTATACTACGATTGTGACTTAACTTTTGATTGTGTTTTTTGTGGAGTATGTTTGTATATTATTGTTATATAATTTTTATACATATACCTTTGTAGATATGACTGTATTTTCTTTTTTGTTTGATTTTTGGTTTCAGAGTATCCTACTAAGTATTATTATAACACCCAAGATTTTTTTTTTCATAGATGTCATCTCTTGCGAATATGATTGAGCTTTTGACAGAGTCCAAGATAGACCAGGGCTAGACGATGCTTAGTGAGACCAGATAAATTGAGGTGTGTTCCTGTGGATTTTTAAATTTATACCCAATACTTACTTTCATATTGGACTTATGTTTCAGAATATTTTTGGGGGGGATTGTATACGGCTCTTTTTACGTTCCCTCACTTTATTACACACCCTGGTTATGAGATTTAGAAGAATTCATGCATAATTGTTTGTTTTTTTATATTTCAGTATTGTATAGTCTTGGAGATGTGCATGTCTGTGTATTGGTGTATAGGATAAGGCCATCCATTTAAATGATATACCTACTCGGTGATGGCCACTAACACCTAGTGTCACGACCCCCTTCCATCAAAGATGCCCCTCCTGAGCTGGAAATGGTGAAAGGGAGATAATGACCCCCGAGTCCCGCCTCCAGTAGGCCCCGGGGTGGCGACTAGCACCAAGGGTATGAGTTTATTTATTTTTCAATCATGGGAGGCATTACCCTTTTTATAGTTAGGATCGAAAATAGGACAAGTCAACCACCAAAAAGGAAAAATAACAAAGGTGCTGAAAAGAAACCCAAACCAGTCCCATATGCATGTATAAATAAACTGAAACAGGTACAAGTACAAATAAGCTTAAAGTACAAGTGAGTGCAGTACCAAAAGAAAAACAAGAAAACAGCAACTGCACAGCTCCCACTGCCTGACTAGTAGGGTCCCGCATAGCCCTGATAGTCCTCCTGAAAACCTGAAACAACGTAGGGTGAGCATACAAGTATACTCAATAGAGAACCTAAAGCTCTCGTGCACAAGTGGGGAGACAACCTAAGGTCCCGTGAGAAAACAGAAGAACCAGAAACTAACACGGAAAAACTATCCACCCAGCCTCACTGGTCACACTCACCAAGTAACACAAACAAGTTTAGTATATATATAGAACAAAAGTATTGGGTACCCCGCACCATTTCCCACTTAATTAGATGTTGCTCTTCCTAACGGCAAACTCCCTGATGCTACCACACTCTTACCGCCCGCACACACCTGGGCCAAACAACGCATCCCTCCCGCACATACCTGGGCCTCACAACCATGCATCTTGCCCGCACACACCTGGGCCACAACCACTAACCCGCCCGCAGACACCTGGGCCTCATCCCGAAGGTTCTTGGGAACTGTAAGCCTGCCCGAAGAGTCTTGGGCTAAAGGTCGCCTCAAGCCATCACAGCCTCCGAGACCTACCCGAAGAGTCTTGGGTGTAAGGTCACATCATGCCATCATAGCCTATGGAAGAAGGAGCATGAATGAGCTAGTAACTAAGGGGGTACACCCTCTCCCATAAAATGGGAGTGTTCGGCACTAGGTGCTTGACATGGGTGTAGTGCGACAAAACACAAAGATACAATTATATATATACATATACCAAACACACAGCCCAACCTATGGCTTCTTAAAAAGAGGAACTGAGCATGTGCCTCGGTACTGCTACCACGAAGCATGCATCAACAACCAAACAATCATCCCCCAACCCCATTTAGGTTTTCATGTTTCATGCAATGGTTTAAAAAATTATTACTACTGGGCAACTATCATCCAGACAAAACCTTTCACAAACATATCCCTTCCATCCACAACCAAGGTTAGGTAAAACGCAAGCAACCACATGCCATTTCATTTACAAAAGATTATCACAACCATACAACATTCCATCATTCATTTATTTCAAAGTTTCACACATAAAACCCTTTCCACACACAAAACATTTCTTCATTTGAAAATACCTTTTACTTCCAAAACACTTTTCATAATCAAAACACTTTTCATAAATAAATGCATTTTCCACAACCAACCACTTCCCATTTCAACCCCATCGTTTACAAAAACATTTCCCACAAAACAACCAAACCACCAACATGTTCATTATTCCAATTTTGTTCAACCGGAGTGATCACACAAGGTTTTCATTCTCAGTTAATCAGCCAGTCTTTACGTGCTTATCCATTTTCTATGTTTTAACAAAACCAACCACAAACAATTCAGATATCAATTGTGCACGCAAAGGCCACCAACGGCCTTGATTTTCAGTAGGCAAAGGCCTTTCAATCCAAAATCACAATCAGAAGATAAAGAAACTGGAAGGCAATAGAAACAGCACAAAACCCCAAACCCTTCTTTATCCGGTTATTATATTTATTTAAAGTTCAACTGCATCCCATGGAACAAAAGAAAAATATCCCACCCCGCATGTTGCACCAAATAGAGAGACGAAGGTAAACCCCTACCTCAAAAGGTCCCGATCACGTCGCTTCTGACGACGTCCTTCGGTGTCCTCCGCCTTCACCAAACCCGACAAACACCTCCTAGGATGGAAGTTGGAGATGGAATTCCGGAAGGAAATCTGACAAGTCCGGGCTTAGAAGCTTCGTCCCGTCACTACGATCCTGTGGCCGCTGACGGATCGTAATTCGGAGCTCGGACAAAGAAGTTAGAGGAGGAAGACTTCTTGATCATCCAAGAGTGTCGTCGTGCGAAGAAGTAGCGATTGGTCTGGAAATAATCCGCGACCCTTTATTATATAGGCAACGAATAGGTAAAACAGTATGCAGCGTGTATTGATGAATACACGGTGTGACCGTACACCCGTTACGCGTTTTGACTGGTCAACACACGACACGTCACGTGGTTTCCACGTGTTTTAATAATAACGTCAATTTTATTAATATGTCTGTTTCGTTGACCCGAGACATAACTCAGAAAAAGGTATCTATCACTGGTCTTAAAATGACCATCTTAATTACAGGATTACACTACCGCTGATGGTTCATCATTCCGACACCATATGAAGAAGTTATAGACTTTTTATGTTTTGATCACCCAAAATAATAATATTATTATTTTATTATTATTATAATAATTTAATATTTTGATCAAAAGGGCTCGTGGCATGAATCTCTCCCCTTACACCATGCGCACTCCCTTATTTTATTATATTATTACTATTTTAATATATTAAATCAACATTATATAAAATATATGATATATTAAAACAAATTATGTAATAAATAAAAAAAATATGATTTATACAAGGGAAAGGGGGCATTCACGCCTCCCCCCCCCATCTCATGCGCCTCCCCATAAATTTTTTATAATTTATCAAATAAAACCATTTTCCTTTTAATTTTTTTATTATATTTATTATACGATCAATGTTATTAATTTCATAATTCAATTTTGGGAGAACCTATGCACAACCATTCCATGCGACTCAAAACCATTTCATTTAATTGAATTAAATGACAAAACAAAATTAATATAACATACATATTCAACCCCATTTTAATACATTTAATTTTATTAACCTCTCACATATAGTTTTACGCCATCATTGTTATTTATTTTTATTATATTTATTTTTATTTCACACTGATTAAATTGAAACCACATTTATTAAATAAAAACCATTTAATTTCATAAACCCAATATAACGAACTCACCTTTAATTTTTTGAACGCACCACCGTGATTCCACTTGCATGTTCATTTAATTGTTTGCAATAAATACCATGACTCATTTCATCAATTTCTCATTATTATTAATATTCTGAATAATATTAATAACACAACAGCCATAATTATTATTCAAATTTAATTTCAACAATTACTCAATTAATAAAAAAAACTGCATGTTTCATTTATCAACGTCTAATGGATCACACACCTTCCCACTTCACATCATTAATAATAATAACACCAATTAAATAATTTTATCATGATTATTCTTTTTAGTTTAATTAATAACACATTTTATGTCATCATCATTATTATTAACATATTTTTACGTTATCATCAGTATTAAAAAAATCATTATAATGCGCGTCGTGTTGACCACATCGATTTCAACAAAGGAATGGACCGGAGGGGTCCGGTCCATTACATCAGATACCTCTTAAAACATTCTCGTCCTCGAGAATTAAAAACCAACCAAGAAAAAGAATGGATCCAAACAACCACTCTGCAAGATACCTCTTAGGGATCTTGTCATAACAAGAAACAACCGACAACCCTAAGTATGTGAGTTAAGAATTCCCTCTCCTATGTCGAGATATTATCCGCTTTAGGGGGCACTGACTCGCCTGCACGGGTTTAATTGCATCCGCATTAATGTGTCTCGATTAAGGACTGGGCCTTCCCACTTCCATATATTAGGTTTTTTTTTCCAACTTACACTGCACCCAACAACGTACAACCCACACACTGCCCGGACACATGGCTTGAGGAATTCCTTCTCCCATGTCGAGATATTATCCGATTTAGGTGGCACTGACTCGCCTGCACGGGTTAAATCGCATCCACATTAATGCGTCTCGATTAGGGATTAGGTCTTCCCCTTCCCACATGATAGGGCTCTTCACGTACATTTAAAGAAAAGCGGGAAACAACATAGCATTAAAAACTCACAAAAAACAAGGCCCAGGCCCAAAGAATGAGCAAAAGAGTTCCAACAATGGAGTGTAATGCTCCCAATAAAACATAAAGGAGATCATTCAAGAAAACCCAAACACATCTCTATCGATCTCTGGTCCTTCTAGAGATGCTGCCTCTGATGCATGCAACTATCCTCGCTGAGCTCCTCTGCCTCTCTGTTGACGTCCTCCTCCTCGACCATGTCCCGATTGGGATCCTTGAGGAACTCCTTGTGGCTGGCCACCACCTGCTCCATCTCCCCTCAAAGGGACTGGAGCCTGTTGCTGCTGGAAGGGTCTTGTCGGTGACTGGTGCTGCTGAGGAGGGCATTGAACCTGTCCATCTCCACCATATTGAGCATGGGTCGGGCACCGACTCTGAACGTGCCCGAAACCTCCACAAGAAAAACACTTTGGTCCTGGGCTCGTGAAAAAGGGACGAGGACCTGAAGATCTGAACTGGAACTGCTGGGGCCTGCTCCCTACTGGACTGAAACTGGAAGGCCCCATCGTAGGAGACCTGCTGCTGACTGCCTTCCCCTTCGACGAACTAGGCTGGATCCCCTCACGTGGTGCACCTCCCTACGAGTGCATCCTTTCTACAACTTCCACCTTCTTCTGTACGGCTAAGTATGTCGGAAGGGTGAAGGGGGTCACAGCATACTGGAGCGAAGGACGAAGCACCTCTTCCAAACGTATCGCCCGACACTCTTCATTCGGAAAGAGTTCTGGAGCAAAGCGTAGGAGATTCTTGAACTTAATCCCCAACTCTCGAACAGTCATACTCCCCTACTGAAGGGAGAGAAACTCCTGATGCTTTTCTGCCTTGATCAAAGAAGAAAGGAATTCCTCTCGGAACTCCTTTTCGAAGTCATCCCATGGAATCTCTGCCTCCTTCCTCTCCCTGAGGTAGAGCATCCACCATTGGCGCGCCGCGCCTCTCAGCTGACTGACCGCTAGGGGGACTCAGTACTCCTTCGGAGCACGGATCAAGGTAAAAGCGATCCCTAGCTCTTCAAGCCACCCCTCCGTCTCTAGGTCCGAAGTACTTCCCTCGTACTTCTTGAGAGTCTGACGATGGAAAGAACGGAGGGTCTTCTGCCACTGGCTGTCTTCCTCCTCTCGGTCGATCCTCAGTTGATCGATCACCTGAACCTGCTGGGCCTCAGCCACCTGAGCCACCTGGGAACGCCATCCTGGTGCCATAGCTGTACGGTAAACAAGGAAATCCTAAGCCCGAGTAGTAAGGAGATTTCTTAAGGGTTCATTTTATCATTTTACTTTATTCCCAGAACGCCCCAAATCAAGTAAAACAAAAACATGATGATGCATGTACCTTTCCTAGGGTCTCTACCCTGCAATCAATATAGTCTCACTTGGTCGTTCGGTAGGCTCATAGTCCTTGCATCGGATCACGGGGGGCCCTAAAATCTTGTGTCCTAGCCGGTCTTCCCTGGCCTATGTCACGCACCAAGATTAACGAACACTGTTGCCCTACCATCCCATGTATTCTCACTGTGCCTAACTCCAGACTCCATCCTATCTCTCAACCATCACCTTTGATACCATTCTGTCATGACCCCCTTCCATCAAAGATGCCTCTCCTGAGCTGGCAATGGTGATAGGGAGATAATGACCCCCGAGTCCCGCCTCCAGTAGGCCCCGGGGTGGCGACTAGCACCAAGGGTATGAGTTTATTTATTTTTTCAATCATGAGAGGCATTACCTTTTTTATAGTTAGGATCGGAAATAGGACAAGTCAACCACCAAAAAGGAAAAAGAACAAAGGTGCTGAAAAGAAACCCAAACCAGTCCCATATGCATGTATAAATAAACTGAAACAGGTACAAGTACAAATAAGCTTAAAGTACAAGTGAGTACAGTACCAAAAGAAAAACAAGAAAACAGCAACTGCACAGCTCCCACTGCCTGACAAGTAGGGTCCCGCACAGCCCTGGTAGTCATCCTGAAAACCTGAAACAACGTAGGGTGAGCATACAAGTATACTCAGTAGAGAACCTAAAGCTCTCGTGCACAAGTGGGGAGACACCCTAAGGTCCCGTGAGAAAACAGAAGAACCAGAAACTAACAAGGAAAAACTATCCACCCAGCCTCACTGGTCACACTCACCAAGTAACACAAAAATGTTTAGTATATATATAGAACAAAAGTATTGGGTACCCCGCACCATTTCCCACTTAATTAGATGCTTCTCTTCCTAACGGAAAACGTCCTGACGCTACCACACTCTTCCTGCCCGCACACACCTGTGCCAAACCACGCATCCTGCCCGCACACACCTGGGCCTCACAACCACGCATCTCGCCCGCACACACCTGGGCCACAACCACTAACCCGCCCGCAGACACCTGGGCCTCATCCCGAAGGTTCTTGGGAACGGTAAGCCTGCCCGAAGAGTCTTGGGCTAAAGGTCGCCTCAAGCCATCACAGCCTCCGAGACCTACCCGAAGAGTCTTGGGTGTAGGGTCACCTTAATCCATCATAGCCTATGGAAGAAGGAGTAGGAATGAGCTACTAACTAAGGGGGGACACCCTCTCCCATAAAATGGGAGTGTTCGGCACTAGGTGCTTGACATGGGTGTGGTGCGACAAAACACAAAGATACAATTATATATATACATATACCAAACACACAGCCCAACCTATGGCTTCTTAAAAAGAAGAACTGAGCATGTTCCTTGGCACTGCTACCACGAAGCATGCATCAACAACCAAACAATCATCCCCTAACCCCATTTAGGTTTTCATGTTTCATGCAATGGTTTAACAAATTATTACTACTGGGCAACTATCATCGAGACAAAACCTTTCACAAACATATCCCTGCCATCCACAACCAAGGTTAGGTAAAACGCAAGCAACCACATGCCATTTCATTTACAAAAGATTATCACAACCATACAACATTCCATCATTCATTTATTTCAAAGTTCCACACATAAAACCCTTTCCACACACAAAACATTTCCGCATTTGAAAACACCTTTTACTTCCAAAACACTTTTCATAATCAAAACACTTTTCATAAATAATGGAATTTTCCACAACCAACCACTTCCCATTTCAACCCCATCGTTTACAAAAACATTTCCCACAAAACAACCAAACCACTAACATGTTCATTATTCCAATTTTGTTCAATCGGGGTGATCACACAAGGTTTTCATTCTCATTTAATCAGCCAGTCTTTACGTGCTTATCCATTTTCCATGTTTTAACAAAACCAACCACAATCAATTCAGATATAAATTGCGCACGAAAAGGCCACCAACAGCCTTGATTTTCAGTAGGCAAAGGCCTTTCAATCCAAAATCACAATCAGAAGATAAAGAAACTGGAAGGGAATAGAAATAGCACAAAACCCCAAACCCTTCTTTATCCGGTTATTATCTTTATATAAAGTTCAACTGCATCCCATGGAACAAAAGAAAAATATCCCACCCCGCATGTTGCACCAAATAGAGAGACGAAGGTAAACCCCTACCTCAAAAGGTCCCGATCACGTCGCTTCCGACGACGTACTTCGGTGTCCTCCGCCTTCGCCAAACCCGACAAACGCCTCCTAGGATGGAAGCTGGAGAAGGAAGGCCAGAAGGAAAGGTGAAAAGTCCAGTCTTAGAAGCTTCGTCTCGTCGCTACGATCCTGTGGCCGCTGACGGATCGTAATTCGGAGCTCGGAAAAAGAAGTTAGAGGTGGAAGACTTCTTGATCATCCAAGAGTGTCGTCGTGCGAAGAAGAAGCGATTGGTCTGGAAATAATCCGCGACCCTTTCTTATATAGGCAAAGAATAGGTAAAACAGTATGCGGTGTGTATTGATGAATACACGGTGTGACCGTACACCCGTTACGCGTTTTGACTGGTCAACACACGACACGTCACGCGGTTTCCATGCGTTTTAATAATAACGTCAATTTTATTAATATGTGTGTTTCGTTGACCTGAGACATAACTCATAAAAAAGTATCTATCACTGGTCTTAAAATGACCGTCTTAATTACAGGATTACACTGCCGCTGACGGTTCGTCATTCTGACACCATATGAAGAAGTTATAGACTTTTTAAGTTTTGATCACCCAAAATAATAATAATATTATTTTATTAATATTATAATAATTTAATATTTTGATCAAAAGGGCTTGTGGCGTGAATCTCTCCCCTTACACCATGCGCACTCCCTTATTTTATTATTGCATTACTATTTTAATATATTAAATCAACATTATATAAAATATATGATATATTAAAACAAATTATATAATAAATAAAAAAATATGATTTATACAAGGGAAAGGGGGCATTCACGCCTCCCCCCCCCCATCTCATGCGCCTCCCCATAAATTTATTATAATTTATTAAATAAAACCATTTTCCTTTTAATTTTTTTATTATATTTATTATACGATCAATGTTATTAATTTCATAATTCAATTTTGGGAGAACCTATGCACAACCATTCCATGCGACTCAAAACCATTTCATTTAATTGAATTAAATGACAAAACAAAATTAATATAACATACATATTCAACACCATTTTAATACATTTAATTTTATTAACCTCTCACATATAGTTTTACGCCATCATTGTTATTTATTTTAATTCTATTTATTTTTATTTCACACTGATTAAATTGAAACCACATTTATTAAATAAAAACCATTTAATTTCATAAACCCAATATAACGAACTCACCTTTAAATTTTTGAACGCACCACCGTGCTTCCAATTGCATGTTCATTTAATTGTTTGTAATAAATACCATGACTCATTTCATCAATTTCTCATTATTATTAATATTATGAATAATATTAATAACACAACAGCCATAATTATTATTCAAATTTAATTTCAACAATTACTCAATTAATAAAAAAACTGCATGTTTCATTTATCAACGTCTAATGGATCACACACCTTCCCACTTCAAATCATTAATAATAATAACACCAATTAAATCATTTTATCATGATTATTCTTTTTAGTTTAATTAATCACACAATTTATGTCATCATCATTATTATTAACATATTTTTACATTATCATCAGTATTAAAAAAATCATTATAACGCGCGTCGTGTTGACCACATCGATTTCAAAAAAGGAATGGACCGGAGAGGTCCGGTCCATTACACCTAGCCTATTTTAGGTGGGTTTGGGGAGTCATGGCACGGTCCCCTCTAGGGCGGTTCACAACATTAACATTCCACAAAATATGAGTCTCTTGTAACAAATCAACCCACTAAGCTTAGTTTTGTTAGTGTTTCTATTCCAAATTGTCTGCTACTAGATCCTAGACGTTATTGAAGTCTAGTATACTCTCACTATCTCAAAATAAGAAGTTATTCCCTCTTATATAAATATAATTACTATTGAAAAATAAGAGATATTAGTATCTATATTGTTTATATGATAATTAAAACATATGTTCTTATGTTTTCCTTTAAAATTTGTTTGTATCTAAATCCATCTTTTAAAAATTGTCTATCATCAAAATCCAAGAAACGATACATTATAGATTCCAATTAATATGAAATCTATTTGTAAATATTGTCGGAAAGTTTATAGTTTTTTCTTCTATTTTTGAAATATATATTAGAATAAATTTTTGACAATTTTCAATACATATATGATATTTTAGTGATATCCTTTTACTACCATCATAAACCTAATGTATAAGGTAAGTTGATTTTTCTATTACCTTCACTCAACATATATAATATCAATGAATACGTGGTTATGGTACACTCGAACAATCCTTCATAGAGGTGTTTCCAACCATTATGAAGTGTATTCACTTCTTCACTACCATTCCTAAAATCTATTAAAGGGATATTATGAAATAAATTAACTTACCTCTTAGTTACACCTTTAAATAGTTCACATGGTTGTGTTGAAATAAATCTAGAAGCACTATAGTATTCAGTTTTTTCTGAAGTTTTCTGGTCTAAAACAAAATCCTAAATTAGTTAGTATACCTAGTTTCTTAACTCAAAATGAAACTAGAACACTCTTATAAATATATACATGTCAACTACTATCAATTTAATTTTTAAAAGAATTATATTTCTATAAAATGGTATTCTAATTTTATATATTTATATTCAATATTAATTTCCAATCTTATAGATCTATTATTCAATAATTTGTGATGTATTAATTGAATATGAAATACCCAACCAATATTTATTCCAAAAATGAATCAATGTCTGTTTAACAATAATTATACATTTAAATTAATAAATTTGATAATTATAAATACAAAACAATAATTTAGCATGACTTTATTATGAAATCATGATGTTTTCCTCTTCTTTATACTAATAGAGGAATCACTCTTCTTTATCCTTTTCATAATGCATTGAACTTTTAGTAATCTATCTAGACATGCTATATTCTTCTGTTCAAATACATATGTACAAAAATATTGTATTTTATTTACCAATAATTGAAATAAAAATATTTATTATAATGATTAATATACCAAAATAAAATTTCTATGATTATTTCTTCACAAACTCAACGCTATTTTTCTTCCACTTTCCATTATTACCACATGAGGATAAAATATCTTCATGTTCCTTTCCTTTCCCCTTAATGCTCCTACTATTTGTTAGGATGACTAAATAATACTAAGACCTCGAGTATTTTTTTGTTATTTTTTCTTCTCCATTCCTCTTGTTCATCATAAGAACATAAGGCTTTCTGTACTTTTTAGACTCATCTTATTATAAAATTATAGTAAGGAGATTTAGGAGAGGCTTCTCAATGTTTTCCATGTTAAATTCACAAAAACAAAATCTATTGAATCTCTGAGGGAGTGAGTAAAGAATGATATCATTGTAAAATTCCACAAGTAATTTAAAACCTATACTATATAAATGATCATTGTATCAAATTATCTCGGCTATGTTAGGTCCAATGAGTACTCTGTCTTCAAGAATTCATTTAAACAGTTCCTTGGTGATCTCAAATTATTCATTTCTATCACACTCGTTATAGAGATAACAGAGATTCGTGATAATTATATACACATCCATGATCTCATTATCTTTTATGTGTGGATTAGAAAATTATGAAATCATCATAGACTTGACATCTAGAACTTCATCCAAGTGTTTTTTCATAAAAAACAATAACTTATTCACTTTTCTCATTGGAATGAATATCATAAAAAATTGGATTGTAACATGTATATCCTTCATTCATGGTGTAATTAAATGTTCAAGTTCCTACACTATTTTTTTATATTACCTCCAATAATGATATTATATCTTTGTATTATTGATCTTAGGGATAATGTGGTCGATGACCATTATATTGGTAACAAGAATATAAAATAATATCTCAGTACATTATCTTTGTTATCAAAATATGAGACAATAAATAATTTAATTTTATTATTAGTCAACCACTATTTTATTATGTTCCAATATTCATCACTATTGGAATATAAATGTCCTGTCATATGTAAATTATAGTGTAAAGGATCTATATATCCTTTATAATAATCCATATTTTAGGCATGGAAGTCATAAAAACATTTTTAAGTAGGTTTTCTTTCCAACTTCAAGTTCTCATCCCTTTGACCTATTATCTAGACTCCGAAATAATAAAATATTTAATGGTTTTTCATTAACACTTACTTCCAAAAATTATTATATAGACTTTTTACATTATATTCAATACATATTTGGTTAATTAAACCCATTATGTGTGTTAATATTTCAAGATAATTGATAGTTCTCCAAAATTTTGTCTTACGAAGACTTTAAATATGGGAGAAACATGACAAAATTAATGGAACTATTATTGAGTAAATATTTACATAAGGGATATTTTTAATAATAAAGATTTATTATTACTGTTATGTGGATTTTATGTAAATAATTAACTATGTGTTTGGTTAAAATCAACATTCCCATAATCTAATTTATTTTAATTCCATCATACATGTTTTTTAATTTAGTAATATATGTGATCATGATAAATCATCCAGAAAATTAAAATTTCACTTAGAAAGAAATTAAATATTTATAATTACTTGATCATTATCTTTCTAACGGTTGATTTTTTTAATAGATAATAAATTTACCTATAACCTTAATGGAATAAACTCTTTGAGATAATCTTGGATCAAGTTGTATCATTACATCATTGATCATTTTATCTTCTTGGATGATTACACCTCAACATGGGTATTCAACTACCTCCCCTACTTAATGACCAATCTATTAAATATTTTATAATCAAACATTTCTGAGAGGAACCGTTGGAATAATCAAGGGTTATATAAAAATAATATTAAAACCCATGTTAAATTAAAATAAATTCAACACATAAATTGGTCAGTAAATCTCATGAACATCCACATACATACAATTAATATACATTTTAAACATTGAGATAACATTCATTTCTATTATTCTTTATTGAGATAAATTACATGAAAAAATTATTTATATAATTAATTAATTAATTATCTTATTCCATAAAAACATTCTTGTAATTTCTCATCCTCATCAATTTTCAATTACTTAATTAAATAAATTCAACACACAGTATGTACTTAGAGGTAACATGGTGTGAACCTATCTGAACTACCCGGCCTAGTCCTTGTCATTTATTGAAAACTCAAATAGCATGAATAAAAAAAACATGTCAGTTAATTACATGGTTTTTACTACCAATCAATGAAACACAAAAATTAGTTGAAATGTATGATTTATATGACTTTTAATGAACATTGACTATGCAATGTGTAAGGAACATACATAGTGGGTAGTTCTGATTTTTATGTAGAAGTTATTTTAGCATTTAATATTCTATAAAACCTATAAAACTATTTTCATATTAATTAATAACACAATAACATGGGTAAATTATGTTTTATGGTGTAATTAATTAATTTTTATTTCCATTGAAATATGTAAGGGATACATAGAAAGTACCAACAGGAAACCCATCATGTATTTCACTCATCATTTTTCTACGATGCGTGACTAGCAATTGGGGGTGTATATTTTCACAAACATATATATGGTGAAGAATATGTATAGAATCTACACATCATGTAACCTATGAGTAACATGAAGTCTATTCCCTATGAAAAATATAATAAATACCTGAATCATATTTTATTTCATGATTCCTTTTGATAAAATTCATGGACTGCACGACATGTTCACCAATTACACGTTGTTTAGTCAATAAAGTCATGTGTCAGTCTGTCCTAGTAAACCTATGGGGTATAATGATGAAACATGATTTTTTATTCATATGCTATATATTAATTAATTTGAGACTCTTCCTCATACATTAAACATAGATACACAACATGTACCTTCTATTTATATTCCATATAGATTCTTGTTTTCTGGATAGAATTATTGGCATGTATGGATGGGTTCTTCAGATTTTCTTCATTTTTTAAAACCAGTTCTTGGTCATATAATGATAAATTAAGAATAAATATTGGTGTCAAATACAATAATTAATAAAAAATGAAATACTAAAAAAAATTAATAGATCTTTAAATGATTGATAAGTAATTATAAATTTGAAAATGACCATTTTGATAACCATTAAAGATTCCATTTGTAGTACAAGCTTTCCAATCCAATGACTAAAAATGGATTTTAATTGAATGTAATGAATAAATCATATGAACATGATCTATTATGATGTATCTCATGAATATATTCAATGAACCATAATGATATAATCTTGGAAAACTAAAGAGGATTATTTCATGTTAAATTTATAATTAATTTAATAATAATGAATTACCTTGATCTTGAGTGATTTATTTGATATGGGTGTTGATCACTCAAGAAGTTTTTTTGGATTATACAATCATTTCTTTTAAAAAAATCCAAAATATAATCCCTATAAAATAAATCCAAACATGGTCATTTGATATCAAAGCATCACCAATGGTAATAATGGTATTGGGACAGTGGTACCAATCATCTTGAATCAAAACCTTTGATCGCAAGACAATACTTTTTGTTAAAGGATTCATTATTATTCTCTTATTCCTGAGAGGAGAATGAAGTTAGAATACATTCTATCAAGCATAATAGAAAACCCTGGATAATTTCTTCAAGGGGAGAATATTCTAGATAGGATAAAAATATTATGCTTTAAAAATGATTTGCATACATCTACAGAAATGGTATAATCTGGTTTACATAGAGATCAGGTTAGAGGATTGGTAATTCCACAATGATTGTTGTCCAATATCATAATTCTTAGTGAATTTCTCATATATTATTATTATTATTATTTATTTATTTTTTTCATTGATGTGAGCATGTCTTCTGAATAATATAAATATCAAGAAATTAATTAAAATTTATTTAAATGATATTTAGTATATCATTTCCATTAGTATTCTCCATAAAACATCTCATCCACCTTTCCCAATTTCTACCAAACCTCATATAGTAAATATTATTCATTTTATAAATAAATAAATATAATATTCATGATCTACTGAATTAATATTGATATTATGATTCAATTCACATAAAATAGTGATTGAATATAGGTGATCAATAAATCATAAATAGATATTTTTCCTAAATATATATAATAATATCTATTTCAATAATTATATTAAAATAGAATTTATTTCAGTTCATCAAAAACCCTATACAGTTGAGCCTCTTGGTATCTTCCTAGAGGGAATTAAGTGGTCTTACCTAACGTCTAATAATTTCTTGAACCACATAAAGGAATCAATAGAGAAATAAGAAAATGTCATAATTATGAAAACCAAATACAAATTCTAACTATGTAATATAATCCAATTGTATCAATATATCATCAAGAAGGTGTCATAATTGTATCATGAACTTGAATGTTTGATATGTATTTCCTTGATTACTAAAATGAAACCATCCATCACCAAAACCATGGTATTTAATATGACAGTTTCATTTCAATGAAAGGGATGAGATATCAAATTTTAAAAATGAGGAAGGGATAAATTCTCCCTGGAGTTAATCTTTAATAACATGTCATTACTGGTGAACCTAACACACCCAACAGCACTGTAAAAAATTTTCATCAGATTTTATAGTAATACATCTATGTACGTGACTAATGATATGCATTAATAATAATAATATAGTCTAAGGATCCATAAAAATGTTTATAGATAGGAATATCTAATGACACATGACATGTTCCAACCGAACTAAAGGTGTACCTTATTTAAAAATGGGGCATCCTATCATTCCTTTAATGTTATATCATTAACAAAATTCATTATAAGGAAAGGGATTTATTAGACTGTATAACTTGTCTCTCAACCTAAAATCATCATTTTTACAATAATATTATAATGTAATAGCTAAATATCACATTAATTTTTTATCTTTGGTCAGTGGAGCTAAATAAACATCAATGTCATTACTCGATTATTTTGGTCCTGATACAACAAAGAAACCATTATTTATTTGTGCCTCAATAATAACCACCCTATAATTTTATAATATAAACACATAACCATCCATGTACTATGAGTTCTACTTTGTGAACCAAAAGGATTGCTTCCATTTAAAGATAGTGTAAGATAGAGGTTTCTCAAATTGTTTCAAATTTCCGGATACTCATGATTAAATTTATTCCATTGAGAAGAGTTTGATGGATGATGATTTTTCTCATCTTGAATTGTTTTATCTACATTCCATGTTATACAATGACCATGAATTTTTTTCTTTTTTATTTATATATCAAAAGTTTGTCTTTTACTTATGTTTTAGATTTTTCTATTTAATTTATTAAAAAATTGTCATTTTATTACATGGTGCATGGATAGATCATAAATTTAGTACTAAACATTTGGAAATTATGTGGAATAAAAAAACTTTTATAAAATTCATTTCATGTGGTTGGAACATGCTTTAAAAATCTGTGAAACTAGCCTATGTGATGTTCACTATTACATCATGTTAGCCTTTTTAGGTATTCTTAAACCCTCATTTGTAATTTATCTTGTTTTGGGTGTCATTTGGGGTTCTATTGGGTTGAAACTTTTCAAAATCTAGAATTTCTAGGCTTGTTCATGGTTTGCACATGGGTGGGACATGGTTTTCCAAACTATGCGCCTTTCTATAGAAAAATGGGATATTTTGGATATAGATATCCACCCATCTTGCACATGTTTAGTCAATAAATTAATCCTTTTAGGAGATACCATGTGGCTCATTTATAATGGGTGCACGTCCTGACCACGGTTTAACCAAACCAAGCACCGACTCCCATGAATCTGTATGGATAGGGTGTTGTGAGATATGAAAATTTGCCAAAAATTCTAGAACCATTTTTAGGTCTTAAACTGACCTCCTTCAACCCAAACTCAGTTCTCCCTTACTTATATATCTCAATGATGACTCATGGACCCTAGGATCCCTCCCTAAATCAATCTAATTCTTGGAGAATGTCAGTCGATCTCCTTCTAGTTAGTTTTATCCTCTTATTCTTAATCTCCTGCAGTCTCTCTCTTTATTCTTAGGGTTTTTTAGATCTATATTGGTTTAGGAGGATCTAATACTCGCTATTATGGATCTAAACCATGGTTTGATTCTCGATTCTCCCATATCAGGTTGTTTTCATTCTTCATTGACGAATCTTGACTAGGATTTGGTGATCTGATATCCATTGATCCCAAGGGAGGTGGTTCCATTATGATGAAAATTTTTTATTAACCCTAATTCCTTTTTTGAATTAAAATTAATTTAATTAAATTATATATTTATATTTTGGATTAAAATGGATTTCAATCATTTTTTTCAAAATACCCAATTCTGTTGAATTGGGGTTTTTAATGAAAAATAGGGGTCTGGAATGAAATTAGAGAACCCATAATTCCACTTAATTAGGGTGATTTTATGGAATGATGGTAATTTCAATTTTTAGATTTAAATTTTGGTTTTGATTTAAATTAAATCAACTAAATTTTGGGATTTAATTGTAGAAAAAGTTTTGATGGATATATTTTTGTAAAACAAAAAATCTGGTGAATTGGGGGTTTGTGAGGAAATTGATGGAATTATTTGAAAATTTAAAATTTTGAATTTAATTTTGACATGGATTGTGAAATTTCAGGAGTTGGTATCAAATCCCTAGTTTATCTAAATCGATTAAAAAAATTATTGGAATCATAGGGCTAAATCTTGTTGAAAACGCCTGATTATAGTTAAAAAAATTGGTTTTTAAAGAGAAAAATGGTATATTTGAAATGGAAGATTGGATTTAATTGTATTTTAAGAATCCTTGAAATAAATTATGTGTTGTTGTTTTTACTTGATCACATACAATCCTTAGTTAGTTAGTGTGTTATTTTGGGTTGCACTTTATGACATACAACATTCCAAAACATCATATCAACACATCACATTCTTTAGGCGATGGTTATGATTCCCCTTCTCCTTAGTCCCAAAGGGGTGTATGTGCATACTTTCCACTTCACAGCATTGGATCCTTATCAACTGTAACTATCGTACCTATTTGAAACATGACCATGTAGTTCACTTATTGTATTTAAAATGTATATACCATTATTGTAAACTATTCTACATGACTTGATAGTTTATATAAACAGTTCTATATAAAATTATATATAAAATTCATTTTAGTAAAAGATCCATTTGTTTGAGGAATTATTTTATTTAAAGGTAAATTCCATCTTTTAAAAATAAATTCATCATATGAAATGTAAAGCATGATTTTCTAAAATTAATTTCATCTCTTAAAATGTAAATCAAAATGTGTTTAAATATGATTTTGTAAATGCCAAGCCAATTTGATTTTTCTAAAATTTAAAGAACACTATTAGTTAATTTCACATTTTCATATCATTAGGGAATCTTTTTTTAAATCTTAATGGGATTTTTCTCACACCCTACTTATTCCTTTAGGTGTTTGAATATTATCTCCTTCCAGGTTTGACAAAAGGGAAAGGATATCTTGGAGGTGGATCTAGATATTGAACCATAGACTTGGTGAGTTTCAGAAGATTTTGGGATTGGGTTGTCTTCCCAATTTTGGTACCTTGGTTTTAGTACTTTGGGATTTAATTTTCTTTTGGATTCAATTACATTACTCCCAATGCAGTTACTTTTCTTATGCATATTTTCTTGTTTCTTTTATTTCCATAATTTTTTTGGGGTAAAATAATTCCCACTTTCAATTAGTATGATTCTAGGTTCTAGTCACTGATCTCTGGGGATCAGGAATTCCTTTTGGTATATGTTAGGAATGGATCGGTTATCAGGTTACAAGGGTAGATGGTCCAGTTGTGACAAAGTGGTATCATGGCAAGTTTTCTTTTTTCCTTGTATTTAGTATGCATTTTGGAAATCCTGTCAAGACATAGGAGGTATTTTTTATTAAGTTCCTATCTACGTCTCACTATAATGAAAAATACGTCAATAGGGTTGGTTACGGAATGATTCCTTGATGGTTAGTTCTTCTCTTTTCCCTTGTTTTATCTAGATAAGTTGAAATCCAAATATGGTGATCCTTTCTGTTGGGATTTATTTTCCTATGTTGATCTTTTTTAGTGAATATCTCATATATTTCATGTTCTATGTTGATGATATGTATCATCATGCCTCCAAGAATATATAAAAATTGAATCGAGGATGAAGAATCTGTAGAACCTTAGTGAGAAAATCCCCTTGTTGATTCAAATCTAGTTGAGGTGATGGGGAACACTATCCAAGCTTTCCGATAGGAACCTTCTCCAGTTTTCAATTAGGATCTAGATATGGAACCTAAGAGGTATTTTCTCACATAAATTTCTCAACAGTTCCTTCACTAGAAACCAGCATAGTTTAAATGATCAAATTATCACCAAGAGGCTGAGGAGTTGTTGAAAAGTGTGGAGAATTTGTTTGGGTTCTTGGACACACCCAATGAAATCAATGTGAAGTGTGGAACCATCATGCTAGAAGGACTTAGTAGAAGATGGTGGGACAGTACAGTGATGGTGAGGAAGAATGAGGTCCTATAGTGGAATGACTTCAAGGTTATTTTCATTAAGCAGTTCTACCCAAATTTTATATTGTTGGCCAGGTTTGTAGAGTTTTCCAAATTCGAATAGGAAAATAGGACTATTAGAGAGTATGTAACCCATTTTTCTAATCTCATGAACTTTTCAACTTAGATATTATAAAATAATTGGATTAAGTCTCTAAGGTTCATGTTTGGACATCATCGGGATAATCATTCATGAGTTTTCTTACTGAAGTTTCCCTCTTATGATGATGTACTGGAAAGAGCACTTATGGTTGAAATGGACCTAGCTGGAAAGACAGGCTTATTGAGGGTTTCTTTTTCTCCCAGTGTAAGCATAATTTCTTTCAATGGAATGTGGAAATGTGATGATTTTCATAGAAGTTCTTGGTAGAATGTAAATCTAGACCTCATAGAGTTCCTAGAAGAGGACCCTTAGTTTGCTACCAAGGAGGAAAGGTAGGAAATTTGAATAATGTTTTCACTGAGGCACCCAATAGTTGTGGCTCCTGTAGACATTCAAGGCACTTGTAGTGATTCTTATGTATTTATTCCACTCCGCGTTGTGGAACAGTATCATCGACACCTCCTAAAAATATGGGGAAATCATATGTTTCATGGGAAAAAGGGTTCCATCCATAGGCATCCAAAATGAGGCTTCATCACATAAAGGAAGATTTACAGAGGAATTGGATACAGGTCTAGTGACTATGACTGGTATAATTACTATAGCTTCATCATTATTATATACTCTTTTTGATACTAGTGCATCGCATTCTTTCATTTGTACCGATTTTTTATTCATATTAATCTTTTTATAGAGAATTTATCTTGTGAAATGGATATTATTACACCCCTTTTTAAAAAGAGAGATAAGGGTCTTTGAAGTCCTCCTTGGGTTTTCTCTCTATCAAATGTTGAGTTAGCTTGGACTTTTCTGGTTCATAACATGAAACATGTCAACATAATTTTTAGAATAGATTAGATCATCGCCAATATAGCTCGGATTGATTGTTATCTATGACAGGTCTCCTTTACCACACCCAATGTGTGTATCATGTATTTCATAGAGAATGGTACCAAAGTTTGAGTAGGTTCAGACCTTCTTATCTGAATTTGGGGAATGTAATATCGGTGTTTTCCTTTGATCGAGTGTAACGACCCAAAAAATTAATTAATGAAAATTCCTCTTGGTCTATTTAAATGTATTTTGTGGTTATGTAAAATGTATGCACATTTCTGATTTTATATTTTGTATTTTTGAATACCGTTAATAATTTTTACCATTTCTAATAGAGTCATTGAAGAGTGATTACATGATTTGTAAAAATATAGGGCTTTAAAAAATCCAATTTACTCAGATAAAGGATGAAATGATCTCATCCAGTAGAATTTCCCCATTCGAATCCCATTTGTCGGAGCTTGGAAAGAAGGTGGCATCATTGGGTTTCACTCTTGACCAATCTCAAGCCGAGCTTGAATACCTTAAGCTTCAGCAGAACTGCTTACAGGAGAATTGTAAGTTTATAAAGATTATCACTCGAGCGATGTTATCCGAGCCACCCCAAGAGTATGTCACCGTCGTGCACCTTACCTGAATGTCTTATCTAGGTGTTTTAATGGGTTATGTAACAAGACCCTAGAATAATGATTATGTACATTAGTTTTGTATATAATAAATAGTATAATTTCATTTTATTATTGTTACTTTGTAAATAGTTTTTAAAGCACAAATAGTATTTTTTTAGTTAATGTTCAACTAAGGATTCTATTTCGATCGATTAATTTATTTATTAATTAAATAATATTTTAAAAAAAATATTATTATTAGTAAATTGATTTATATTATTTATAAATGATCATATAAGTTTTATGAATAAAATTGAAATTTTTATTTTGGTTTGAAATCTATTTTTGTCAAAACCCGTGAATTTTTCATAAATGTGGGTTTTTATTTTAAAAGTGAAATTCACAAATTTATAAAATTATTTGGATAAAATGAATATTATTTATGGAATCAGGATGTCTAAATTATCCAATGCTGAATTTTTTATAATTTAATGAGATAGTCAAATTTTTGGGTAAAAATTAAATATCGTCTATATATATAATGTGTTTAATGACATCATAATGACCCAATAGTGATGTAATAAAATAAAATAAATATTATGTTCGGACAACATATTTTTTACCATTAAAATAATGTTATTTTATGTTTGTTTGATTTATTTTTTAAAGCTTTAGTGGACCCTTCAAGAATTATAAAACATTTAATTTTTTTAAATTGATTTCACTGAGAGTGTGAATCACCTTCACATAAGCAACCCTATTATTTTATGATGTTCATCCATTAGCCTTATAAAATATTTTTTCCCACTCCCCTTTGGAAAAAACCATGGTTCGGTTTTTAGTTTTGATATGTTTAATGTCTGGTGTCCCAAATCTAAATAATAAATAATTCCCTCTCTTTTCCTATATAAACCCACCCATGCACCCACTTCCACTTCACTCAAAACCTTTGGAGTTCATCCAACCACTTCCCTCATCTCTCTATAATCCTCCCAAGGTTCCCCAATCTCCAAATAAGTCTCTATGAAGCCCATCCCAGGCCTTTGGGATCACACTACCATGTTGTGTATTCTCACTTTCCTTATTTATGTCCAAGTTTCCTTATATTGTTATTCCCATTTATTTTCAATTATAAATGTTAGTGTATGATTTTTAACCTCCCCCCATAATTCCCTATTTATGATTTAATGATGAGAGACCCCTTTTCTCTCTCATTAATGCCTCCCATGTACACCTGTTACCATGCTGAAATTCCGTAAGGAATTTCTCTCTTCTTAATTATATTCAAGAAATTATTTTGTATTATGTATCTAAATTCCATTAAATATGTTGGGACATGAATCTATATGAACCCATTACTATCCATTTAATGTACATATTATGAGATATATATTTCTCTCTCATCAAGAATTTTTATAAATTATTATGTCACATCATTATGCTGCTGAAATTGCACCGCGTTTTTCCAAGCCAAGATCATTGTGTATTGAATACCATACCCATGTCTCTGTCAAGGGTATTCAACTTTATTCACATAAACATGTTTATTGGTATTTTAAATTATTTATTCCACATTCCTTAATCATGGAATAACTTATTACGTTAATGAATCCATGTTGTATGATCTATGTGGCACCGTTTTGCAAGAATTGAAATGATTAAGAAGGGTGTTCCCTGATAAAGCTCCCATACATTGGGTATTGTATAGTATCGTGATACATCATGTTAAATGAGTGTTTACACATTATAATTCAAGTGCAATGATGTTCTACTCATGATTCATGTACAATGGGGGTTTACTCATGCTCCATGTGCAATGAGCCTTGGCTCATGATAATATCATGTTAAATGTTGTTGCCACATCTCCATGTTCTGTTTATCATGTTTTATCATGCCTTTATGTTTATGTTTCTCTTGCGCTCTATTTATATGCCTATTGACTAACATGTATTTTAATATTCATGTTATTTTTTTATTCCCTTAATAGGATTTATAGCTCACCCTTTTCTTATTCATGTTCTTAGGTTATCCCAAGCAATGCTAAGTACGACGGAATGTAGTGGTCATGTAAACGAATTTTTCAATAAGATATTGCATTTTATGTTTTAAGTTTTTATGTAATGTTCCTAATCCCCAAAGACACTAGACCTCTCGATCTTTTATGTTGTATATAGTGACGTTTTAATGTAATAAATTATGTTAAGTGTGTAATAAAAGGAGAGTTGTTGTATCTAGGGTAGGAATCAATGATTGGTGATCTCCCTCTAGTCGACGTTGTGATTTTATAAATGTTTCATTAGGATTTATCAAGTTTTCCATCAGTAAGGTAGGTTGTGTTTTCCATTGACATAATGCATGGTACCCAACCAATTTATATCTCCTCTTAACACATGGCACTATTGGAACTAAAATTATTGAAGATCCAGTGGGATTATCTTCATGAGAAAGGATTCATATGTCCAAGTGTATCTCCTTGGGAAGTGCTTGTTCTCTTTGCTAATAATGCTAATGGTCAGTTCATTTATGTGTTGATTATAGTACGTTCAATATAGTTACCAAAAATAAAAAGTATCCATTACCCAAGATTTATGATCTATTTAATCAGTTGAAAGTGGAAAATTAGTTCTTGAAGATGGGTCTTCTCTATGGTTACTATCAGTTGAGAATAAAGGAATCTGACATTTAGAAAACTGCCTTTTCCAAGAAGGTATGGTCATTATGAGTACCTTTTGATTCCCATTGGTCTAACTAATTATCTTAATGTTTTCGTGGAACTAATTAATCAGATTTTGTACAAGTATTTTGATAAATTCATGGAAGTCTTTGTCGGTGAAATACTTATATACTCTATGTCTGAGAAGGATCATGTGAATGATTTGAGAATAGTTCTGTGATTGCAGAGAAATCACTGACATTATGCCAGGTTCTTGAAATGAAATTTCAAGATTTTGAAAGTTAAATTCATGGGACACTTTGTGTTGGAACAAGGAATATCTTTTAATCCTAAGAAAGTGAAGGATATTATGACTTGGGAATAACCAAAAAATGTATATGAAATTCAGTGATTCCTGGGATTATTTGGATATTATTGCCGATTTGTGAAGGGAATATCAAAGATGTATTATCCAATGATGGAACTGACTTGGAAATGGTTAAATTTCACTTGGGATGAGAAATTTATGAGTTATTTTGTTGATCTAGAAAATATTTTGACTATTGCTCTGGTGTTGACTCTTCTAGATGTCAGGTAGGGCTCTATTGTCTTTTGTGATGCATCCTGTTTAGGCATGGTATTTGTTTTTATGCTAGGTGATCATGTAGTTGTTATGGATATTATTGCCTTTTTCCACACACAAAATATTTATTCAACTCATGACCATGAACATGGATCTATGTTGCACACTCTTAAGAGTTGGTGGAATTACCTTTATGGTGAAAGGATTACCATGTTATCAGACCACAAAATCTTAGGTTATATATTATCTCAAAATTATTTAAATCTATGTCAGAGGTTTGGGGTGGAATACCTGAAGTCTTTTGATTTCAATATTTCGAATACCCCATGGAAATGGAATTTCATTGCATATGTCTTGAGAAAGAAGCTACCAACCCAAGAAATAAAAGAATCCTTAGAAGAGTTGAATTTGATGGAACTCTTTTTAAAATTTCATATTGTAGTTTAGGAGAAAGCGGTTAAGGTTTATTTGGATTGTTTCTAGTAGACATATTCTCTTCTATAATTTATTCTAGCAATAGATTGATGATGAGTTCTGTAGACTTAGAGACTCTCTTTATGGTGGGGAGGTAGTTTCCAAGTGGTTGTTCTCTAAAACAAAATTTTATGATATAGAAATCATTTTACAGAATAATATTTGGTTAAGAAATCTATTATGGTGGAATTCCAAAGTTTTCAGTGGGTAGTGCACCCAGAAACCACAAAAATATTCAATGACATGTAGTGGTAATTTTTGTGACTAGGTATGAGATGTGGAATTGCTGAGTTTTTATCTCATTCTTATAAACGCTAAAAGGTTAAGGCCCAACATCAGAAACTTTTGGGATTGCATTAACTAGTTCCAGTCCTTACTTGGAAGTGGGATGATATCTCTATGGAATTTATTATTGGGTTTCAATGTTCCTAGAAGAAGAAGAATAATGTGATATGATTTTTGATCGATAGGCTGATGACCTCAGCTAAATTCTAACTCATTCCTAATACTGCCAAAGTTGGGGAGTCAAGAAATCTTTTTGTGAAAGAGATTATTTGTTACCATGGATTCCTATCTTTCATAGTCTCTAATAGAGATCCTCAGTTCACTTCTCAATTTTGGAAAGGATTTCAAGAGGCACTGGGATCTCATGTCTGTTTGAGTAAAGTATATCATCCACAGTCAGATGGCCAGATATAAAGAGATATATAGACTCTTGAGTACATGAATTTGTTGGGCGGAGAAGTGATGGCAAGAGGGGGGGTGAATTGCCTTTTAAAAAATAATTAACAATTTAAAAAAATTATCAAAGTGCAGCGGAAATAAAAGAGGCAAGACACAAAATTGATAATGGAGTTCGGCTTAAACCAAAGCCTACGTCTCTGCTCCCAACTCAACCGTTGAGAGATTTACTACCGCTTTCTTTTTAATGGTTTTAGCAAGAAACCCACTAGACTATAAGGTTAGTCTAGAACCTATTACAGCTTGATTTTAATGGTTATGCAAGAACCCACTTGCTTTCAATGGTTGAGCAAGAACCCACTAGCCTTCTTACAGGTGAAGGCTAGCTCACCTATTACTCAAGCCTTTTAAAGGGAAGGCTTGACTAACCTCTTCACACCTTGAAGGTGGTGTGAAAACCCAAAGAAGAGAGGATGAGAGAAATGAGGGGTTTGTAGACACAAACCCAAATTGAAGCTCAAAATAATAAAACAATAAAAAACCGTAATGGGGAGAAGCCTTGGGCGCCAAAGGATTGATGGAGTTGATGAAGAGTGCTCCCAAGCTTCTTTGGTGGTGCTCCTTGGATGTGGAAGTGAGTTGGAGCAATTGGGGGTTCCTTGGAGGAATGCGCCGGAGGTTCGCCAAATGATCAAAAATGTTCCCGTGGGCTTCCGTACGTTTCCGAGGCTTCCTAGTCCTTTATTTATAGAGGGGGAACCCTCAAATGGCCTTTGGGGGCCTTCGGAGCCGTTGGAGAGGCCTTCGGAGCCGTTGGGGGTCAAGTGGACAAGTCTGGTCAAAGCCCAACAGCTAGTTTGACTGGCTCCACCGGCTGACCGGTGCTTGGCCACCGGTTGGCCGGTTCTTTGAAAAAGGAGAGTCCTTCGGGCTCAGGCACCACCGGCTGGCCGGTGAGGAGGCCACCGGTTGGCCGGTGCTGAGGCAGTAGGTGACCCATTCTGTCTGGGTTCCACCGGCTGGCCGGTGGTGGGACACCGGTTGGCCGGTGGTCTGGACAGAGGGATGCCTTCTGTACAGGCCTCCATCGGCTGGCCGGTGGTCTTCCACCGGTTGGCCGGTGGACTGAAAATCAGTCCACTTTCAGTCCTTCTTGGCCCAATTCCTTGGAAACCTTTTTCCTATCAACAAAAACACTTTAAAACAAGATTAGATAAAAAAGAGAGTGATTGTGATCATGAAAATTAAACCACGAGGGGTACGAGAGGTACAACAATCTCCCCCTATTTTGATGATCACAATCACCAAAACAAGAAATGTAAAAGATTGAAATGAGAGGCATGCTTTAAAGAATAAATTTAAAAGTAAAGCAAAGAATGAGAAAAATATTTCTCCCCCAATCAACCAAGAATTTCTCCCCCTTTGTGATTATCAAAATAGCACGGGGCATAAAACTTGATTGAGGGAATGAGTTGAAAAACAAGATAGAGTTTTTAAATCAATTGAAATTTTTGAAATTTGAATTGAAAGTTTTGAATTGAAAGTTTTGAATTGAAAGTTTTGAATTGAAAAATGCAAAAAAAGCTTAAACAATCCTAACTCCCCCTAAATAAAAACAACAAATCACCGGGGAGAGGATTTTAAAAACCGAGACAAATTTTGGTCCGGTGAGACTCGCTAAAAGGGATTTTTCAATCCAAACTTGTCTTGTGGCGGGTCTTCTCCTATGAAATTCATCATTAAAGAAAATAGTTTTGGGCCTTCAATACCGGGCATTTTTTCAATTGCACTCATAAATTAAGTGCCTGGGTTTTTTGCAATAGTTACAAAATTTAAATTGGGAGCTCCCCCTTAAAAAAATAGTTGGAGCATGGGAAGAGGAAGCTTGCTTGGAATATCCAAGCCCTTGGGTGGTTCGAGATACACATTGGGAACCTAGAAATTTGGTCAAATTTTGTTCACCTTGGGTGAACTTGGCAAGAGATTACCTTAAATCTTTTATTGTTGATTCCATATAATCAACATCGGGAAGGTTTTGGACCTTGAGGGACAACTCCTCCTTCTCTTTGAGAAGTTGTTCCTTTTCGGAAGAAAGTTTTTTGAAATTATTTTTTAAAGCAACAAATTTGGAAGAAAGTTCATGAAAACCTTCCTCCAATTGATCTCTTGCATATTGGAGATCCTCATAAGATAAATGATTAAAAGAATTGGAAGAACAAGAGGAAGAGGAGTCGGAAGAGGATACCTCATGAAATGCCATTAGGCATTTTTTACCGTTGTCACTTGAGGAGGAGGAGGAGGAGGATGTGGAGCTATCACTCCATGTGGCCTTGAATGCCTTCTTATTTTCCTTTTGTTTGGCCTTTTTCTTGTGGAGTGGGCAATCGGGCATGTAATGGCCTTTCTTGCCACACCCGTAACAAGTTACCTCGGGCTCAGATTTTTCGTTGGATTGTGCCTTGCGGGATTTCTTCTTCTTGTGATTCTTCATGAATTTGTGCATTTTGCGGGCAAGGTTCTCCATTTCTGAATCGCCGCTTGAAGAGGAAGAAGATGAGGAGGAGGAGCTTTCTTCTTTTTGAACTTTGAAGGCGATGTTCTTTGGAACTTTGATTGGTTTGCCTTCCTTTTCAGCTTTCCTCCTCATGGTGATCTCGTAGGTCATGAGGGATCCGATGAGCTCTTCGACCGGCATGTTCTTGATGTCTTTTGCTTCTTGGATTGCTGTGACTTTCAGTGCCCAAGTGCTTGGTAAGATCCAATGGATCTTCTTGACGATCGTTTCTGCAGAAACATCATCACCAAGGGACTTTCTCCCATTGCAAATGTCAGTAAAGCGAGTAAACATTTCAGAAATTGATTCATGTGGGTGCATGGTAAAAGACTCAAAATCTTGACGGAACATATCCAATCGAGTATCCTTGACTTTGTTGGTCCCCTCATGGGTAACCTCCAAAAGTTTCCAAATTTCATGTGATGAGGTGCATGTGTAAACTCGATTGAATTCATTACGATCAAGGCCGCAATGAAGAGCGTTCATGGCTTTGCCATCAAGCTCGAAATTTTTAATATCGTCTTGAGTCCATTTGGATTCATCGGGAGAAGAAAGAGAATAACCATGCATGACAATTTTATAAATAGGATAACCTATGCTTCTAAGAAAAGTGGTCATGCGGGTTTTCCAATAGGTATAGTCGGTTCCATCAAAGAATGGAGCACGACCCAAAGAATAACCTTCGGGGGCGAAAGAAGTTGAATCCATCACAATGGATCTTGAATTTGAAACCGGTTAGGGTATTACTCAAATTTTTCCTCTGATACCAATTGTTGGGCGGAGAAGTGATGGCAAGAGGGGGGGTGAATTTCCTTTTAAAAAATAATTAACAATTTAAAACAATTATCAAAGTGCAGCGGAAATAAAAGAGGCAAGACACAAAATTGATAACGGAGTTCGGCTTAAACCAAAGCCTACGTCTCCGCTCCCAACTCAACCGTTGAGAGATTTACTACCGCTTTCGTTTTAATGGTTTTAGCAAGAAACCCACTAGACTTTAAGGTTAGTCTAGAACCTATTACAGCTTGCTTTTAATGGTTATGCAAGAACCCACTTCCTTTCAATGGTTGAGCAAGAACCCACTAGCCTTCTTACAGGTGAAGGCTAGCTCACCTATTACTCAAGCCTTTTAAAGGGAAGGCTTGACTAACCTCTTCACACCATGAAGGTGGTGTGAAAACCCAAAGAAGAGAGGATGAGAGAAATGAGGGTTTTGTAGGCACAAACCCAAATTGAAGCTCAAAATAATAAAACAATAAAAAACCGTAATGGGGAGAATCCTTGGGAGCCAAAGGATTGATGGAGTTGATGAAGAGTGCTCCCAAGCTTCTTTGGTGGTGCTCCTTGGATGTGGAAGTGAGTTGGAGCAATTGGGGGTTCCTTGGAGGAATGCGCCGGAGGTTCGCCAAATGATCAAAAATGTTCCCGTGGGCTTCCATACGTTTTCGGGGCTTCCTAGTCCTTTATTTATAGAGGGGGAACCCTCAAATGGCATTTGGGGGTCTTCGGAGCCATTGGAGAGGCCTTCAGAGCCGTTGGGGGTCAAATGGACAAGTCTAGTCAAAGCCCAACGGTTAGTTTGACTGGCTCCACCGGCTGACCGGTGCTTGGCCACCGGTTGGCCGGTGCTTTGAAAATGGAGAGGCCTTCGGGCTCAGGCACCACCGGCTGGCTGGTGAGGAGGCCACCGGTTGGCCGGTGCTGACGCAGTAGCTCCCCCATTCTATCTGGGTTCCACCGGCTGGCCGGTGGTGGGACACCGGTTGGCCGGTGGTCTGTACAGAGGGATGCCTTCTGTCCAGGCCTCCATCGGCTGGCCGGTGGTCTTCCACCAGTTGGCCGGTGGACTGAAAATCAGTCCACTTTCAGTCCTTATTGGCCCAATTCCTTAGAAACCTTTTGCCTATCAACAAAAACACTTTAAAACAAGATTAGATAAAAAAGAGAGTGATTGTGATCATGAAAATTAAACCACGAGGGGTACGAGAGGTACAACAGAATTGTGCTTGTTTTATTGACTCTGGTGAACCATGGGATGATTATTTTGGATTAGTTGAGTTCATCTATTACTATAGTTACCAGTATGTGATCAAGATGACTCCTTTCAATGCACTGTATGGCCATCCTTATAAATCTCAATTTTGTTGGTCGGATATTGCTAAGAGTTATTAGGTTGGGTTGAGCTTGGTCTAAGAGATGATATTTAAGATCATGTTGATTCATCAAAGAATGTTAAAATTACAAAGTAGATACTAGTATTATGCTGATCTTCACTATATACCCTTGGATTTATCAATTGGTGGCTAAGTATTCTCAAAGATTTCACCTCAATTGGGTCAAAAAAATCATGGAAAGAAAGGGAAGTTTGCTCCTTCTTTTTTTGGACCTTTTGAGGTTTTTATCAAGTTGGGAAAGTTTTTTATCATTTGGAACTATAACCACAAATGACATAGATACATAATTTGTTTAATGTATCCCATATTCAAAAGTTTTATATCTAACCCATATCACGTTCTGAGTTTGTGTGATCTTAAAGTGGAACATAATTTGTCTATCACTGAGCGGCCAGTCAGGATTGTGGATTCTACGAACACAGTACTTCATAGGAGGAAAATAAATTTGGTCAGTGAGCTATAGAATCATGGTTCTGAATCTCATGTGATGTGGGAGAGTGGACCCTGGTGAGAGAGTATTGTTCCCAACTTTTTGATTTGGAGTCTTATTTGTAGACATTATAGGGATAGAAAGTTCATATGGTGGGGAGGTTGTGACATCCCCTTATTATTTTCAAGTATTCCTAAACCATCATTATTAATTTAGATTTGGTTGGGCTTCATTTGGGGTTGTTTTGGGTTGAAAATTTTTTATATCTTGAATTTCTAGGATAGTGCATGGTTTTCACATAGTTGGCATATGGTTTTCCAAACCATGTGTTGTGCTATAGGAAAATGGATATTTTTGGATAGAGAGGTTCACATGGATTGCACATGGTTAGTCAAGCCATGCATCCTCTTAGGAGAAACTATGTGTTTCATTTATAATGGGTTCATGGAAAACCCATGCTTAATCCAAACCGTGTACTGATTCCCATGAAACCATACGTATGGAATCTTGTGAGATTCGAAAACTTGTTTAAAATTATTAAACACTATTTTTAGGTTTCAGATCACCTTCCTTCGACCCAAACTCGGTTACCCCTTCTCTATATCATTCAAGGAAGATTATTGGCCCATATGATCCCTCCTGGATGTAATCCAAATCTTGGAAAATGTCGATTTATCTCCTTAGGGGTAGTTTTCCCCTCCCATTCTCAATCTCCCGTAGTCTCTCTCTTTCTTCCAAATGTTTTAAAGATATCCATTATTGTTGTTGTATCTAATACATGATGTTATGGATCTAAACCAAGGCTTGAATCCCATTTCTCCTAGATCTAGTTTTTTTATTCTACATTGAAGAAACCTAACTAGGGATTGGTGATTCGAGATCTGTTGATTCTGAGGTAGGTGGTTCCATTACGATGCCCAGTTTTTATTAACCCTTATTGATTTATTTAATTTAAATTAATTGAATTAAATTCAATAGTTTTATTTTTGGATTAAAATGACATTCAATATTTTTTTAAAGACCCAATTCTGATGAATTGGGGTTTTTAATGAGAAACAGTGTTTTGGTATGAAATTGGAAAACTGCTAATTCCATTGAATTGGGGTGTGTTTATGGAATGGTGGTAATACAAATTATTAGATTTAAATTTTGGTTTTGATGGAAATTGAATCTATTAAATTGTGGAATTTAATTGAACTAAATGTTTTGATGGAATGATTTTTCAAAATCACAAATTCTAATGAGTTGAGGGTTTTTTATGAAATTGATGGAATTATTTGAAAATTTGAATTGTTGAATTTAATAGGGACATGGATTGCACAATTTCAGGAGTTTTCTTTAAATCCTTATTTATGATAAATGGATTTAGAAAAATGTTTTCATGGGATCCTTAGGGTATCATCTGGGAGAAAAGGCATGTTTTTTATTAAAATCCCATTGTGGTTTTTAAATAGAAAATTGGCATATTTGAAATGGGAGAGGGGATTTAAGTGTATTTTAAGCAGTCATGGAATAAATTTCTCGTCATTATTTTTACATGGGAACATGAAAGACTTAGTGAGTTAGTGTGTTATTTTGAGTCGCACATTGTGACATAAAATTTTCTAAAATATCATATCATTACATCACATTTCATAGAATATGTCGACGAGTTCCCTTTTCCTTGGTCCCAAAGGGGAATATGTACATACTTACAACTTCATTGTATTAGATCCCTATATCTTGTAACTATCGTACATATTTTTGACATGATGATGTTGCTCACATATTATATCTAAAATGTATATTCCATTGTTGTAAACTATTCTACATGCCCCACAAATTTATATAAACTATTTTATATAGAAGTGTTTATTTATTCCATTTTGTTAAAAGTTCCATTTTTGTAATTGATCCTTTTATTTAAAGGTAAATTCCATCTTTTGAAATTTTTTATATCATATGTAATAAAAAGAATGATTTTCTTAAGGTATTTCCATCTCTTAAATTGTAAATCTTGACTTGTTTAAATATGATTTTTTAAATTCCAAACCTGTTTCTTTTTTAAAATTGAATGAACATAGTTAGTTAATTTGATATTGGAATCCTGATATGGAATCTTTGGTGAAATACTAATGGGCTTTGGCTTAAACCCTACTTGTGTCTTCGGATGTTTGTAGATTATATTCTTCTAGGTTTGGTAAAAGGAAAATAATATATTGAAGGTGGATCTAGCTGTTAAACATTGTACATAGTGAGTTACGTAGGATTTGGGGCTCCAGTTTTTCTCCCTATTTTGGTACTTTGGTTGTTGTACTTTTGGATTTCTTTCCAATTTGACTTCTAGTACATTAATCCTAGTGGAGTTTACTTTATTATTCATATTAAATTTATTCTTTTATTTCTGCAATTTTTAGTTGAAAATCATTCTCACTTCTAGTTTCTATGATTCTGGGTGCTAGTCACCAACCTGTAGGGATCACGAATGTACTTCAGGTTATGATATGACCAACTTGGTTATCGGGCTACCAGGGTACCTGGGCTAGTTTATGACATGCTAGGTTTGCCCAGGAATCCATGAATGGTTGGTACATGGTTTGGAAAACAATGAATCATTCCTAAAAATTTAAAAATGTTAAATTTACAAAGACACCCTATCGTAATTTTACCATCAATCAAAACTCTCCCACACTTCCCTCTCCTAAAAATCATACACCATCAATGGGACCCCTCACATGTACCTCCCTTACTCTCCCATGGATTCTCATTCTTTTTCTTTATGGTTTTTATGTTGGTATTTTCATGTTAGGGTGCACTCCTCTCCTCTACTATTTTTCATCCTCCTTCTCACCATTCTATTTTCCCCTTACCGCATTGTTCCTTTGATGAACCCTAAATGGGGTTTTGAGTTCTATTTATTTTTAATCCTGACTCTTAGAGTATTTAATTCATCCCCAAGGTCTTACTTTTTCCCATATTTGATGCATTGGACCTTCTTCCTTCAATTCAAGTAAGGTTTCTACATGTATTAGGATTTAAATTTAATAATCTCAATTTCATGCTTGTTTAAGCTCGTGTATTGAATACAAATAATAATATTAGTTATATTTCATGATTATTTTATAGGAAAATAAAAATTTATTTAATTTTAATTTCATTATATATTATTTATATAATTGAAATAATGTAAAAAATTTACTTGCTAACTGTCGTGTAAAACAAGTGTTTGTAAAATTTTCCTATTTATTTTATATAAGTATTTTTTAAATATCTATGTGTTTTGGAATTTAAACTAATTTATTGAAGATTTTCATGGATCCTAAATGGTTTTTTAAATATTTATTAAATATTTTACTGCATTTTATAAATATTTTTAATTGGTTTTCAAACAAATTTTATAATTTATAATTTTAAAAGAATTATAAAAATGCTTGATCACCATTTTCAAAATAAGTGTTTAAAAATTTAATTGGAATTTGGTGGAAAATTCATTATTTCTCCATGGAAACACTTTTTATATAGAACATGGATTTGGGGTTTGATTTGTATTTTGTTTTCTTATTGTATTTTAAATTTTTATAGTTTTTGTAAAATTTCATAGTGATGTTCTATATAATCTTTTTATAGATGTTTCTACTATTAAAACATTATGTGAAGCATGGGTACTTTTTTGGGGAGTCCTAGATAGGATATCGTCCTTTCCATCAGTTAATATATCTCCCAGACTTGTGACATAGTGATGTGCGGATATCCCTAGACCTATGATGTAAAAATTCAATAAGACAGTGTAGTTGATAAAGTTTTGTTCCATTAATTGGGGTTCTCTATAATTAGTGATTTAAATGTTCAAGGTTCCCATTGCCCTAGTGGTATTAGAAAGGTCAAATTATTGATTTTATTTTTTACTCCCTTTTATATTTTACTTTATACATTCAATGTTTATATAGCTCCTTTTGATTTACGTTTTTAGTAGACACATGATATTACATATAAGTACATGAGATTTATTTTATTAGATGTGATTTAATTTATTTTTATCTTAGTGATATTTTATTTATTTTTGACTTATATGAGTATTTTGAGTTCTCAATAAAATATATTTTCAAGAATGAACCAAATAATTTTTTATACATAACTCGTTTTCAAAGAAGGTGCATGTTCGTGTTTTTGGGTTATGAAAAGTAGTTTTAAAATGAAATCCATGGACTAATTTTAAAAACTATATTAAAATAATATTTTTACTAATTTATTTCAATATATAATGAAACATATCCTAAATTTAGAGACTATTCATGGGGTGTGGTTTCCATATATCATACCTATTGGTGATTTTTATGCTCACACTAATATCATATTTTAGTTTTTATTTCCCAGTCATTTTTGAATTCTCTTTGACAATTTATTATTTTTGTATTGGATAGTGAAATGTGTTCATGCAAAGGTTAATTGTATCTATTTAAAATTATTTAGTTTCCTTATTTTATCATCTAAATAGCCCTTTACAATTTTCCTTTCATTTAGTCATTGGTGTTTATATATATATGGAGACTAGGTTAGGTCTTATGGGCTATTTATATAGATGGAGTTGAAAGTGAGATGAGGTGTTATTTTTATATCATATTGTTTATTTTAATTTTTTATTGGATTTCGAAAGAACATCCAACGAATGAACACGTGATGAAAAAAATTGTTGTTAGTTTAAATTATTTTTAAGTGTGATATAATTACAACTGAATTTATTTGTATTCCCATGCACTTATTTTCAACTCTGGGGGGTTGAGAAGACCTAGGCCTTTTCATAGGACAACTCAACTGTTTGATAAAAGTATGTCCTAGGCCAGTTCCTGAAAATGGTATCAAAGATGGTTTTTTGTTATTTGGATGTGTTTGATACATTGGAATTGGAATATTGGAACAAGATAGGTAAGGTAAGAGAATAGTTTTGTGATCCCATACTCATTCTAAACATCTAGTTTCAATGGGAAACCGGGTTTTGATTTAGTAATTGTGTTTTTTTTGAGTTCTGGTATGGTTAGATTTTTTTAAAGAAGTGTTTGTTTTATTGATAATTATTTGATTTTTTGACATTTTTTCATGATCTCAATACTTTATTTTTGTTTTCTTTGTTTATTTAATTGAATATGTTTTTTTTCATTGACATTTTATGGGATGTTTATAAAAAATTTAATATTTATGGGTCCAAATAGATTTCATCCTATGGAATATGGTGAGTGAATTGGCTCTATAAATCTACGTGGAACCCATGTACACTGTTATGAATTAATCTCAATGATAGTAATGTGATTGGAACATATCCCCCCAACCTTGCATCCAAGCCAATTATAGTCAGTAATTACTCATTGATATTTTTGCATGGTTTTATTTGTTTCCAAAAAAATTTTATTGTAGATTGTTCATCTCATTTAGGTGAAGTGTAATTTTTATATTTTGATAGATTTATTTAAAAATGGAAGGGTTTTGGTTTCAAAAATAGTGTATGAGTTATATAACTTAGTTTTAAAATGAATTTGGAGTAAAAAATTTCTAATGGTTTTTAATGGGTATATATTTTATTAAAATATCATTGTGAATAATGGGTAACTTGATTTTAGTGGTAAAATAAGCTTTAAAACTAATAAAATTAGTTTTAATGATTTTATTGGATGAATTTGTTTTATATTTTAAAATGTGAACATGATTTTAAGGGTTAATGATTAGTTTAAATTTTAATAAATAAGATTTATATTATTTTTTGAGATGAGGAAGATGTTATGGATTTCAATGAAAGTTTTACTAATGGATTGGCATGATCAAGCATTGACATTAAAATGGAATTTCTAAAATTAATAAATAAAATTTAATATAATGTTGTAAATAAGTAATTTTAATATATTTTAGGTAAATAAATTATATATTTATAAATTGTTCCATGAAAAAGTTAGATGTTTAGATTTAAATATAGAGTGTTTTATTTTTAAAATGATTCAGATATGGGATGGTGTTTGCGATTTATTATCTTTTGAAATTGAATTGAGTTGGGATTTACATGTGGTTGTATGTAACATTATATTTAGGTATTTTTATGGATATTTTGTGTCTATTATTTTACACATCCCTCCCATAATAGTCCTAAGGGACCATAAGGAGTCTACATCTTAGTGATTTATTTAGACATGTATCTCAAAAGGCTAAAGTGTGGCCCTCATAAATGTTGACTCTACATGTAATATGATTATTGTAGTAGATTAAACCCTCTTATTTGTAGGAACTTATTTGTATCCAATTTCCCTTCCTAATATTTGGCCTTATGTTTGGGTATGTTCTAGTATACATGCATATTTGGAGAAGAAAATCATAGCTTTTTGAGTTAATGGATTCATCATCCTTTGAAAAAAATGTGTTCTATAAACATGGTATCTTGGGTATGTATTAAAGAGTGAATCCTTTAGGATATCCTTATTTTTCAGATTATGGATTCATTTAAATTTTCTACCTTTTTATCGTTGAAAAGAAAAATCCCAGACATAATTTTGGTTTGATGCATCTCTTTTCAGTACTCCATTGATAGATCTTTGAGGAGTGGTGATTGTTTTAGCACTATTGGGGTTTGATGTGATCTTGGCCTTGTGATGAGGCATTGATTTAGAGGGTGTTTGAATTTGAATTCTTAGATGTGGTTTCCTCTGATTGGGATGAGTGTTATTCCATCAGCCTGGTCATATTTTATATGAGTCGGTCCTCCAAAAGTGAGGTCATAGGTTACCCATTCTTTCACCTTCAACCAATGGATAGATCCAGGTTGTATTATTGAACTGAGATTTTTTGGAATCAATTCTACATTATGTTTCTTATAAAAGGTTCATGTGACCATTATTTTTATTTTTTTCCTTATAGATTTTGATCCAATGCCTTGAATAGTTGTTATTTTTTTACATTTTTATGGAAACATGTTATAATTAGTGATCATTTATCATGGGATTGTCTACTATTTGGATCACCATATTCGTTGGATTCTAAAATGGTGTGGATACAATAATTATTTTATTTTGTTGTCAACTGTTCCTTGGGTTTTCATAAAATCGATTGATGCATAAAAATTATTGAAAATCATTGTTATAAATCACTCAACTAGTCCAATTAGGTCTTTTGGTGCAGAAAAAATTATGGTGGAGACAATTTTCAACCCCTAACCTTGAATTTCCTTCTTATTTTATTTATTTATTAAATTCTGGCCTTTTATCATATTTCAGGTCAATCCATTTCAAATTTTTAAAATTATTTGGTTATTATATGGTAAAAGGTTATCTCTAAATATCCAAAAACCTTATGGATGACTTATAGATTTTAGTAGATCCATTTCAAACATTTGGAATACAGTACCCCAAACCATTCAACTAAACTATGTTGGGTTTTAGGTGAGTCTATCAATCCCTTCATAATTAATTCATGGTTTGAAGAACTATACAATCTAGAAAATTAAAAATATTAAATTTTCCAAAACACCCACTCATATTTTTACTCTAAATCACACCTCATCCCCACATCCACCTACCACTCATCACACACTACCTAGGGTGGAATTAAAAGAACCCACCTTCTTCCTCTATGGAGTTCGGACCTTCTTCCTTATGATTTTTAAGGGTGGTATTCTCATGTTAGGGTTCTGCCCATATCCTCTCATTTTTCCCTCCCCTTCCTCACACTAATATTTTCCACTAGCCTTATTGTTCACCAAAAACCCCTAGAAGTGGTTTTAGATTATGAATATTTATAATATTGATTTCTATGGTTTTTGATTCATCTCTCAAGTCGAAATCATTCTGTACTCGATGCTTTAGATATTACGCCTTCTATTAGTGGTATTTCTCCCCATGTTTAATGATTAAAATGTATAAATGATCATTTATTTGTTGTTTAACCCCATGTTTTGAATATAAAATAAATTTATTAGTTATATTTAAGATTTATTTTAATGGAAAATCATATTTTACTTATTTTTTATATCAATGCATTAGATTTCAAAAATTTGAGGCCTGTTAAAAATATATTTTCACCAATCATGTAATCCAAGTGTCTGGATAATTACCCATTCATCATTTATTAACGTATTTTTGAAATATCTATGTATGTATCGACTTTTAAATAATTTTATGAAACTGTTATTTTCTTTTAAAATTAGTTTTGAATATATATTATATATTTTATGATATTTTAAAAATATTTCCAACTGGTTTTCAAACTAGTTATATAATGAATACTTTTGAAATAATGATCATAAATCCATATCGACACTTTACAAATAAATGTTCAATCCTTTTCTTATCATTTAGTGGAATATTCATGGGTTATACTGGGAAAATAATTTTTTGTATAACATAGATGCGTGGTTTCAAGTTTGTTGTTGTTGATTACTAAGTTTTATTTTCCTATGAAGTATATAAATTTTCTTAAGGATGTTGTATATTATTTTTATGGTTTCTTCTACTATTAAAACCTCATGGAAATCCCGGGTACATAGGTAGGGATTCTTGGATCAAGTGAGGTCTATTCAATTAACTACAGTGCCACCCTGATTAGTGATCTAGTGATGCATACAACTCCCTGGTCCTAATAGTTATAAATTACATAGCCCATTATAGTATATATATTTTCATTCCACTAATTTTGAGTCTCACTAATTAGTTATTCATAAGTTCTATGTGCCTATTTCATTAGAATTAATAGGTTTATCCTCCCATAATTTTTATTTTAAATTATAAATTATAATGTGTTACTCTTGATTCTATTTAAATTTATACTATCCATTTTTATATATCCTTTTTTCATTTCACTCTCTAGTACTTATATTATGTTACTAATAAAAAATTATTTTTTATTTTATATGATGTTATTTAATTCATCTACTACTTACTATGATTTGGGTGATTAGTGTATTATTTGGTTATGTTGAGTACCCTTTAAAATCTTTTTTTCATGAATGAACCAAATCATGATTTATAAATGACTTGTTTTAAAAGAAAGAGTGTGTTCAAATAGTTAAGTTACAAAAAATTATTAAAAAAATAATGCCATAGAAGTTTTTCAAAATTATGAGAAAACCCAATTTTTAATAGTATATTTTAAAATATAATGATACCAATCCTCTATTTAATGATTTTTCATGTGGTTTGGTTTCCATCTAGAATACCAACTAGGAAGTTTTATGCATAGATATATCATATTTAAATTTTAGGTTCTTACTCATTTATAACCACTCACACAGCATTTTTTTTGTATCTGATGTTGACATATGCTAATTTGGATGTTATTTGGGTTTATTTCCCTTTACATAGTTTTCTTATTATATCATCTTTATAATAATTTCCTATATTTCTTTCCCTTAATCATTAATGATAATATATATGTGGATTTTTTTTTTATATCAAGGGCTTTCTATATGGCAGGAGTTAGAGTCAATTTGAGGGATTTTTTATACCATGTCGTTTGCTTTATTTTACTTAACTTATTTAGAACTGGAATCCAACATATTAATACATCATGCATGAATGTTTTGTAAATTTATACTATTATTTTTATTTTTTTTATGTTTGAAATCAATCCCACTAAGATTCTATTAATTCCCTAAACACTTTTCATCAGCCTATAGGGATTGGGAATGACCTCCGAGCTTTGTCACGAGTCATCTCAAGTGTTTGATTGATGGATGACCAATCTTGGATCACCAAATCCCATTTTTATTACATTATCGTCTCCTCACCTTTATATTGGTATCAAAACCTTGTAATATAATAACATATCATACAACTTTAGAAGGATTTGATTAGTCTATCTTGTATTAGCCCAAATCATACATAAGGGATTTTTAAGTGATTCATGGTCCTTGAGAAAAAATATATAGTCATGTGGATTGGAATGTATTTTTTCAATGATCATAACCTCTGAATGTCTCATTTTTTAGCTTCATTTGTTTGACATGGAAATTAATTATATTTGGGAATCATATAATTCAACAGTTCAATTACTTATATAAATCTAATGTTCCTCCATCCATTTCCCTATTTCAAATTATATATCTTTAGTATGGTTGGTAATGTGGTATAATTAGTAAAAATGACATTAAATTATGTCATTTCATCCCTCTTAAACATATAAAATAGTTTTTAGCAATCATTAAGGAAACCTTTAACTTCTATTATTATTTCCTCAATATGATCCCTATTATCATTTACACTTGTAATCATATCATATTATTCATTTATCATAGTGTTATCCTTGTCACTGGAAATATTGAATCATTACCATTGTTTAATCCAATATTTATAACATTGATATATTCTATGATAGTTCAATTTTTCTTCCAAATCCTATAGACTAATTATTCTTGAAAAATAAAAACATAAATAAAGAAAGATTATCTGATAAGGGTCATATGAACACTCTATTACAAACATTTTGAATCCCATAACCCCATTTTTGTACTCTTTGTTCATGTGATTGGTATCCATCCATTTTATATTCATATCAATCCAATTTATCTTAACAATATTCATATTTTACAAATATATATATGTGTGTGTGTGTGTTATCAGACTAAAATAAAAATAAATTTTCATTTCTATATACACACATATATTGGACACATGAAATAAATTTATACCCAACTAAATTCCAAAATCCAATTATATAACAACATAGTATCAATCTAAAAGAGTAAAATCATCTTATAAAATACATTGTAATGACATTATCATGTTATTAAACTAATAATTTCCTATCTAATATCCTTTAATCACATTGATAAGTGAATATTATAGGTAAAAGTGTTTTCAATTATTTAATTAATTATATTTGTGAAGCCCCTAAAATTGAGTCATAATTCCCTTTTTCAAGTATCAACAGTGGCCATTAAAAACATGAATATTAAACATAAATGAGGAAAAATAAAAATTCATTGAATGTAATATATAGAGTTATTCATTAATTACCAAATTTAATGAGGAAAATAGATTATTAACAGTTAATGGATACATGTTTTCATGTTGGGTTCCCTATTGTAAAGACCCGTAAATTTCAAGGAAATTTTTTTTCTTAATTTTCTTTGGAATTTTACAAGAACGCAGTTTCTGACAGCGCCTGATTCCGAGGCCCGGTGTGCCCGGAATCATTTTCCGAAGTTTGGCTCGGGTACGTTTAGTGAACGGACGAACGAGTTTTTCTAACTTTTGAACCGGTGCCCGGAATCGAATTCTGAGGGCACCGATGAAATCACAGTACCGGTATTCGCTTAGAAATGCCTCTTCCGGAGTTGCATTTGCTCGGGTGTGGTTTTTAATTTTCGGGCTTAAAGTTAAGAAATAAAATAATTTTGCGACAACTTTATTTTATTTCACTTAAGCCGCTTGGAAGCCACTTGAAGCCACTTAAAGGCGTCTTGAACTGAGTTGAACTAGATAGGGTGCTATCCAGGAATATCCTAACCCCTTGGTAGGATATTTGTGAGGTGGGGCCCGCACGAGCCCCACCGTTTCTTTTCTTCTTAAGTAACGCACCCACACCTCCCCTATTAAAAGAAGTCAACCGTGCGTTTTTCTGGATAAGAAACGCCCCATTTAATTGGGCTGTTAATTTGTTACAATTAATTCTTTGAGATTAATTGATCGTTTCTTTTCTTTTGAAATTAAATTTCTTATCTTGTGTTAATAAAATAAGACTTGGGCTTATTTTATTTTTTTGAGTCTTGTCACGTTGGGAGGATTTGGGAGGCTTAAAGAACATCTTCTTCAACGACGAAGAACGTGAAGAACGAATCGGTCTCCGACGAAGAACGTTGTCACGTCCTTCTTCCGAAGAACGACGAAGCTCCATCCCTCGTTATTCTTTCCACATCAAAGGAAGGGAGACGCCGTTCCACCTCGGACAACCTCCGTCTTCGTCTACGAATCCTCTTCCGCGACGACGCGACGCCTTTCCGCGACGACGCGACGATCCCCCTCTTCCGCGACGATCCTTTCCGCGAAGAACGCCCGCGCGCGACGATCAACGAGGTAGGGATTTTATAATTTTGGAATACCCCTCTTTATATTCCCGTGAACGTTCTTTAAAAATTAAAAAACCGGAATCAAAGAAACAATTTTATTTTATTAAAATTGTTGGTTCATGTGTTGAACATTTTATTTTCTCCCGTTGTTTTTATCTAACGCGGAGGGTGCAGGTCAAACGAACACAGCCCGGCAACCCTCCGCCGTTCTTCATGTTTTGCGGATTTGGCGGGCGATGACGGAACGTGCCGCAACGGGTGTTTGATGATCCCGCAGTAAAGAACGGAACCCGGGAGGAACAACGGCGTAGACGGGAAGGAAAACGGGCCCCCGGAGCGACTCCGGCGGCCCGCGGAAGCCGGTGGTGGCGCGGTTCGCCGGCGCGGCGGCGCCGGAGGCCGGAGGCGGCGGCACCCCGCGGGTGTCCAGCGCGACACCCCGCTGGTGCCGCGGGGTTGTCACGCTGCACCCCGCGGGTGTCCAGCGCGACACCCCGCGGGTGTCCAGCGCGACACCCCGCAGGTGTCGCGGGGTTGTCCCGCGACACCCCGCGGGTGTCCTGCGCGACACCCCGCGGGTGTCCAGCGCGACACCCCACGGGTGTCCAGCGCGACACCCCGTGGGTGTCCAGCGGGACACCCCGCGGGTGCCGCGGGGTTGTCACGCGGCACCCCATGGGCGTCCAGGGTGACACCCTGCGGGTGCCGCGGGGTTGTCACACTGCACCCCGCGGGTGTCTGGCTGACACCCCGCGGGTGCCGCGGGGGTGTCACGCGGGACGGCGGCTTTCCCCCGCGTCGGCCGCTCGGCCGCTCGGCCGAGCCGAGCCGGACCAGCCCTGGCCGGGCCGGGCCGGGCCAACCGAGTCGGACCCGACCCGGTTCGGGCCAACCAGGGGGTCGGGCCGGGTCGGCCCAGGCCCGGACCCCCCCGTCTTCGGACGGACTTCGTTCAAATGGCCGTATCTTGAGCTACGGGCCTCCAAACGACTCGCCGTCAGCGGCAACACAATCCTTGGAGCGAGTCGGTCGTTTCGGTTTATCGCACTCAAAGTTTCGGAATACTTTGGGTTCGGCCGGGTTGGTTTGTACACGAAACCAACCGGGCCCTCGGAGCGGAAACGCTCATATCTTGAGCTACGGACGTCCGATTGACGTACCGTCAGCTTTGTTAGTTTCCTCTTAGTGAGACGGATCTTTTGGATCACTCCGCCTGAGGTTTGGACGCAAGTGGAGTACGTTCGGGTTGGTTTTTCCTTAAAAAACCAACCGGGCCCCTCGGACGAAAAGGCCAATAACTCTCAGACCGGGCGTCCGATTGACGCGCCGTCTGCTGCGTTGAGTTCCTGTTGACGATACGGAACTTTTGGCATCCTTCGCCCGAGTTTTGGATACAGTTGGTAGTGGTCGGGTTGGATCGCACCCGAAATCCAACCGGGCCCCTGGAACGGAAAACGATGATATCTTTCAGACAGGACATCCGTTGGACGAACCGTCAGCGGCATTGGTGATCACGTTGAAAAACGGTCCCTATGAGTATACCCTGTGAGTGTTCGGGGTATAATTGAGTTACGGCGGGATTGGTTCGCTCATGAAACCACCCTATGAGTATACCCTGTGAGTGTTCAGGGTATAGTTGAGTTACGGCCGGATTGGTTCGCTCACGAAACCAACCGGGCCCCTGGAATGAAAAGGCTAATAACTCACAGACCGGTCGTCCGATTGACGCGCCGTCTGTTGTGTTGAGACCCCAATGACGAGGTGGTCCTTCGAGATACTTCCTTGCGGGGCTTTGTGATACTTGGAGTATCGAACAGTAGCTCGTGGAGAGGACCCTCCCGGAGACGAGCGAGCGGAGCACGGAGACCGTGTAGCTGACTGAGACCCGACGACTGCTGGTCGAACGAATCGGTGTGTGACAGAGGTGCGCTTGGTTGTAGCGGCACATGGGAGCGCTTGGTTGTAGCGGAAGACCCACGACAGAGGTGGGCTTGGTTGTAGCGGCACATGTGAGCGCTTGGTTGTAGCGGCAGACCCACGACAGAGGTGCGCTTGGTTGTAGCGGCACATGGGAGCGCTTGGTTGTAGCGGCAGACCCACGACAGAGGTGCGCTTGGTTGTAGCGGCACATGGGAGCGCTTGGTTGTAGCGGCAGACCCACGAGAGAGGTGCGCTTGGTTGTAGCGGCACATGGGAGCGCTTGGTTGTAGCGGCAGACCCACGACAGAGGTGCGCTTGGTTGTAGCGGCACATGCGAGCGCTTGGTTGTAGCGGAAGACCCACGACAGTGGTGCGCTTGGTTGTAGAGGCACATGGGAGCGCTTGGTGGTAGCGGTTGGCCCGCATTACTCGATAGGTGGAGTACTACAGCAGTATTAAGTTAGTGGGAAGTACCTCGGAGTTGTGGCAGGACCACTGTACACTCCAGAGACGGAGCTCTTCAGCAGTTACGGTTTCGATGATGAAAATCCTGGTTTGAGATTAGACTTTTGACCTTGTGTTTTCCTCATGATTGAGATGGGTTACTTGATAACATAGGTATATCTATGGGCATATATCTAAGTAGAGGTTATCTGTTGAGATCTTCTTATGGTTATCCTTGTTGGTTTTAGTGAGACCTTGAGGGTCTCGGGATCCCTAATGAGTATCTTTATACTCACCCCTGCACGGGCTATGCCCGCACTACGTTGTGTTGGTTGCAGACGGCGGACAGCGCTGATCGTGGTGGAGGCGTGTAGAGCAGGATGGTACCTGGAGGTGGACCACTGGGCGGGACGTACTCGGGGTGGTCAGGTGGACCCGAGGTGCAGTGGAGGCTATCTGTACCCACCCTTCAGGTGGGACTTCCAGAGGACGGCTCGACGCTGTGGCTTTTCCTTTCAGTGGCTGTTTTATTTTTCCTTTCAGTTGTACTTTACAGTTGGGATTGTATTTCCGGCCCCTTTTACTTTCAGCACAGCTTGTACAGTTTTTACTTAGGGTTTACTTTTCCACTTGCTTACTCTGTGGTACTTGTTTACTTTTCAAAGGCAATGCCTTCCTTTTTTTTGTTGGGATTTACGCCTTGGTGCTAGTCGCCAGCCCCTGGCCTATGGAAGGCGGGCTTGGGGTAGTCACGACACGGGCCCCGATGGCGGGTCGTGACAAATTGGTATCAGAGGAGTTCAGTTCTACTGCGAACTCTGATCTTTTCTATGTGAAGCAATAGTGTTTAGCGTATTGGTTATGGTTATCAGTCCAGGGAGTCCAGTGTTGGTGCGACGGCCGACGTATCCGTACACCAGGACCCTGACTTCTGATTTCTGACTTAATTCAAGAAAACATTGATTTCATGTGTGTTTCAAGTTTTCCTTGTGATTACTTGTGTCAGCTCACCAGGTATACTATCCTGACCGTGGCGCACCTGTTTCTTTCAGGATGGCCCCACGATGACAGCCAGCTAGGATTCCGAGAGTGGAGCATGATGACAGCCCACCGAGCGTCGAGGACTCGGTACAGGGCCCTTTGACAGCTGAGGCACCGGCGGTACCTATACCCGCCGAGGCACCGATGCTACCAGCCCCAGCCGCTGACGATGCACGTCGCCTTAGTGCACTGCATGAGTTCCAGCACCAGCGACCGCCCAGGTTCCGCGGGGAGACGGACCCTCAGGCCGCCGAGGACTGGCTGGAGGCAGTTGTTCGGGTTTTCCGATTAGTGAGGACACCAGCATACCTCATGGTGATCCTCGCAGCGAGTCTCCTGCACGCGGCAGCAGACAGATGGTGGAGCTTGATGCTCCAGGTGCACGATGAGGCCTCCCTCATCTGGACGGACTTCGAGAGCCTCTTCCGCTCAGAGTTTTTCCCGGCCACCCTCCGTGCGGTGCGCATTCAGGAGCTTCTTCAGCTGCGGCAGGGCAGCTTGATGGTAGCCCAGTACACGGCGAGGTTCACCGACCTTTCTCGCTACTCGACAGACATGGTACGGGACCCCTTCTTCCGGGCCCAGACCTTCGAGCAGGGATTGAGACACGAGATCAGGGCATCGCTGATCTCCCTCTGCATCCCGACCCAGGCAGGAGTGCTAGAGCGAGCCCTTCTGATCGAGAGCTTTCTGGCTGAGTCTACAGCGAGGCCTACCGCAGGGCGGCAGGTGGCGGAGTCTTCGGCAGCAGGTAGCCGACAGATGACTCAGGGTTCCGGCAGACGACCTCGGGACACTGGCTCAGCAGTGCGGGGCACACAGCGCGAAGCCAGCCTTCCGAGAGGCAGGCAGTGCTACTCGTGCGGCGGGTAGGGCCACATGGCTCGTGACTGCCCGACCCGCCATACCGAGGAGCAGCAGATGGTGGAGGGGCCACCCAGGCAGAGGCAGAGGGTCGACCGTGGCGGTCCGCAGGGAGGAGGCGGACGAGGCAGAGGAGCTGGCCGAGTAGTAGGTGGTGGGCGACGCTTTGAGGCTCTGCCGCCACCACCACCAGGCGGTCCACCCCGACCGCAGGGGACAGGAGGACATGGGAGAGCTCATCTTCAGGCAGTTTAGGCCTACGATCATGGGGCTCCGGGAGCAGATGGACAGGAGCGGGACTAGCTCCAGACCTGGAGACTTTTGTTCATGTTGCTTCTAGTTTTGTTGATGTATGTTTGTAGATGCTTTGTGTCTTTGTACTTGAGCTGAAGTAATAAAAGAAACCTTTTCTTGTGGCATTTACTTCCCTGTCATCTCTTGTGTTGTTACTAAGAGGTTCCAGTTTTGACTGTTGACTTGACCCTCACTTGTGAGACATCTACTGGAGGAGACCCAGTTACCACACACTGATGCCGACAGTGTGACTCAACCCTTAGAGGCGAGAGTAATGGTTGGATCTCTTGGTAGTAGCATCGAGGCCTTACGACGTCATCCTTGGTATAGATTAGTATCATCCATGTCGGGATTGACCGTATTAGGCGATGAACGTGGTTCATCCAGGGGATGAGACCAGATTTCTCTTATCGGCAAGGAAGAAATCATAGCAGCTCTAGTGGGACCAGAGGTGGTCCGGGCCACGATAGAGAAGGTCCAGGTGAGCACATGGAGCGGAAGGCTCAGATGCGTGCTCAGTACCGCCTTTGTATCCCTAGTTTGTGTTGAAGCTTTATGGGGACGTAAAGACCTGTGGTGGGAGTAATGTAAAGACCCGTAAATCTCAAGGAAATTTTTTTTCTTAATTTTCTTTGGAATTTTACAAGAACGCAGTTTCTGACGGCGCCTGATTCCGAGGCCCGGTGTGCCCAGAATCATTTTCTGAAGTTTGGCTCGGGTACGTTCAGTGAACGGACGAGCGGGTTTTTCTAACTTTTGAACCGGTTCCCGGAATCGAATTCTGAGGGCACCGATGAAATCGCAGCGCCGGTATTCGCTTAGAAACGCCTCTTCCGGAGTTGCGTTTGCTCGGGTGTGGTTTTTAATTTTCGGGCTTAAAGTTAAGAAATAAAATAATTTTGCGACAACTTTATTTTATTTCACTTAAGCCGCTTGGAAGCCACTTGAAGCCACATAAAGGCGGCTTGAACTGAGTTGAACTAGATAGAGTGCTATCCAGGAATATCCTACCCACTTGGTAGGATATTTGTGAGGTGGGGCCCGCACGAGCCCCACCGTTTCTTTTCTTCTTAAGTAACGCACCCGCACCCCCCTATTAAAAGAAGTCAACCGTGCGTTTTTCTGGTTAAGAAACGCCCCATTTAATTGGGTTGTTAATTTGTTACAATTAATTCTTTGAGATTAATTGATCGTTTCTTTTCTTTTGAAATTCAATTTCTTATCTTGTGTTAATAAAATAAGACTTGGGCTTATTTTATTTTTTTTGAGTCTTTTCACGTTGGGAGGATTTGGGAGGCTTGAAGAACATCTTCTTCAACGACGAAGAACGTGAAGAACGAATCGGTCTCCGACGAAGAACGTCGTCACGTCCTTCTTCTGAAGAACGACGACGCGCCATCCCTCGTTCTTCTTTCCACATCAAAGGAAGGGAGACGCCGTTCCACCTCGGAAAACCTCCGTCTTCGTCTACGAATCCTCTTCCGCGACGACGCGACGCCTTTCCGCGACGACGCGACGATCCCCCTCTTTCGCGATGATCCTTTCCACGAAGAACGCCCGCGCGCGACGATCAATGAGGTAGGGATTTTATAATTTTGGAATACCCCTCTTTATATTCCCGTGAACGTTCTTTAAAAATTAAAGAACCGGAATCAAAGAAACAATTTTATTTTATTAAAATTGTTGGTTCATGAGTTGAACATTTTATTTTCTCCCGTTGTTTTTATCTAACGCGGAGGGTGTGGGTCAAACGAACACGGCCCGACAACCCTCCGACGTTCTTCGTGTTTTGCGGATTTGGCGGGCGACAACTGAACGTGCTGCAACGGGTGTTTGATGATCCCGCAGTAAAGAACGGAACCCAAGAGGAACAACGGCGCAGACGGGAAGGAAAACGGGCCACCGGAGCGACTCCGGCGGCCCGCGGAAGCCGGGGGTGGCGCGGGTCGCCGGCGGCGCCCGTGGCCGGAGGCGGCGGCACCCCGCGGGTGTCCAGCGCGACACCTCGCGGGTGCCGCGGGGTTGTCCCGCGGCACCCCGCGGGTCTCCAGCGCGACACCCCGCGGGTGCCCCGGGGTTGTCCCGCGGCACCCCGCGGGTGTCCAGCGCGACACCCCGCTGGTGCCGCGGGGTTGTCCCGCGGCACCCCACGGGTGTCCAGCGCGACACCCCGCGGGTGTCCAGCGCGACACCCCGCGGGTGGCGCGGGGTTGTCGCGCGGCACCCCGCGGGTGTCCAGCGCGACACCCCGCGGGTGGCGCGGGGTTGTCACGCGGCACCCCGCGGGTGTCCAGCGCGACACCCCGCGGGTGCCGCGGGGTTGTCACGCGGCACCCCGTGGGTGTCCAGGGCGACACCCCGCGGGTGCCGCGGGGTTGTCACGCGGCACCCCGCGGGTGTCTGGCCGACACCTCGCGGGTGCCGCGGGGGTGTCATGCGGGGCGGCGGCTTTCCCCCGCGTCGGCCGCTCGGCCGAGCCGAGCCGGACCGGCCCTGGCCGGGCCGGGCCGGGCCAACCGAGTCGGACCCGACCCAGTTCGGGCCAACCAGGGGGGGTCGGGCCGAGTCCGCCCGGGCCCGGACCCCCCCCCCCCCTTCTTCGGACGGACTTCGTTCAAATGGCCGTATCTTGAGCTACGGGCATCCAAACGACTAGCCGTCAGCGGCAACACAATCCTTGGAGCGAGTCGGTCGTTTCGGTTTATCTCACTCAAAGTTTCGGAATAATTTGGGTTCGGCCGGGTTGGTTCGTACACGAAACCAACCGGGCCCTCGGAGCGGAAACGCTCATATCTTGAGCTACGGACGTCCGATTGACGTACCGTCAGCTTTGTTAGTTTCCTCTTAGTGAGACAGATCTTTTTTCTCACTCCGCCCGAGGTTTGGACGCAAGTGGAGTATGGTCGGGTTGGTTTTGCCTTAAAAAACCAACCGGGCCCCTGGGACGAAAAAGCCAATAACTCTCAGACCGGGCGTCCGATTGACGTGTCGTCTGTTGCGTTGAGTTCCTGTTGACGATACGGAACTTTTGGCATCCTTCGCCCGAGTTTTGGATACAGTTGGTAGTGGCCGGGTTGGATCGCACCCGAAATCCAACCGGGCCCCAGGAACGGAAAACGATGATATCTTTCAGACAGGACATCCGTTGGACGAATCGTCAGCGGCATTGGTGATCACGTTGAAAAACGGTCCCTATGAGTATACCCTGTGAGTGTTCGGGGTATAGTTGAGTTACGGCCGGATTGGTTCGCTCACGAAACCAACCAGGCCCCTGGAACGAAAAGGCTAATAACTCACAGACCGGACGTCCGATTGACGCGCCGTCTGTTGTGTTGAGACCCCAATGACGAGGTGGTCCTTCGAGATACTTCCTTGCGGGACTTTGTGATAATTGGAGTATCGACCAGTAGCTCGTGGAGCGGACCCTCCCGGAGACGAGCGGGCGGAGCACGGAGACCGTGTAGCTGACTGAGACCCGACGACTGCTGATCGAACGACTCGGTGTGTGACAGAGGTGCGCTTGGTTGTAGGGGAACATGGGAGCGCTTGGTTGTAGCGGCAGACCCACGACAGAGGTGCGCTTGGTTGTAGCGGCACATGGGAGCGCTTGGTTGTAGCGGCAGACCCACGACAGAGGTGCGCTTGGTTGTAGCGGCACATGGGAGCGCTTGGTTGTAGCGGCAGACCCACGACAGAGGTGCGCTTGGTTGTAGCGGCACATGGGAGCGCTTTGTTGTAGCGACAGACCCACGACAGAGGTGCTCTTGGTTGTAGCGGCACATGGGAGCGCTTGGTTGTAGCCGCAGACCCACGACAGAGGTGCGCTTGGTTGTAGCGGCACATGAGAGCGCTTGGTTGTAGCAGAAGACCCATGACAGTGGTGCGCTTGGTTGTAGCGGCACATGAGAGCGCTTGGTGGTAGCGGCTGGCCCGCATTACTCAATAGGTGGAGTACTACAGCAGTATTAAGTTAGTGGGCAGTACCTCGGAGTTGTGACAGGACCACTGTACACTCTAGAGACGGAGCTCTTCAGCAGTTACGGTTTCGATGATGAAAATCCTGGTTTGAGCTGAGACTTTTAACCTTGTGTTTGCCTCATGATTGAGATGGGTTACTTGATAACTTAGGTATATCTATGGGCATATATCTAAGTAGAGGTTATCTATTGAGATCTTCTTGTGGTTATCCTTGTTGGTTTTAGTGAGACCTGGAGGGTCTCGGGGTCCCTACTGAGTATCGTTATACTCACCCCTGCATGGGCTATGCCCGCACTACGTTGTGTTGGTTGCAGACGGCGGACAGCGCTGATCGTGGTGGAGGCGTGTGGAGCAGGACGGTACCTGGAGGTGGACCACTGGGCGGGACGTACTCGGCGCGGTCAGGTGGACCCGAGGTGCAGTGGAGGCTATATGTACCCACCCTTCATGTGGGACTTCCAGAGGACGGCTCGACGCCGCGGCTTTTCCTTTCAGTGGCTATTTTTTTTCCTTTCAGTTGTACTATACAGTTGGGCTTGTATTTCCAGCCCCTTTTACTTTTAGCACAGCTTGTACAGTTTTTACTTAGTGTTTACTTTTCCACTTGCTTACTCTGTGGTGCTCGTTTACTTTTCAAAGGCAATGCCTTCCTTTTTTTGTTGGGATTTACGCCTTGGTGCTAGTCGCCAGCCCCTGGCCTATGGAAGGCGGGCTTGGGGTAGTCACGGCATGGGCCCCGAGGGCGGGTCGTGACACCTATCAAGATGGTTATAGAGAGTAAAGATCAACTCAAGTAATTATAGGGATATATGAATGTAATGTAACAAATACATCATTACCAAATAGTCACCCTTTATACTTCAACAAAAAATTATTCATAGAAAAAATTGCTCAATCATGACAATATATAGAAGCACCAAAATATAAATCAATATATGGGAGAATGAAATATTATCCTCTTCTATAATGTCTTTATATACCCAATGTAAAATCATAAATCTCAGAATAATGAGGTCTCATAAAAACCATCTTATTTAGAAATAATATCAAAAAATACAAAGGGTTTCCTGCACCATTTTGTTTTGGAATAATAAAAATCAAATAAAAATATTCCATGATAATTTAGAAATAGAAAATAATTATATTCAAATAAAATACCTTTATTTTGTGCATCTCAAATTTTTCAAAATCATCCATATGGTAATAGAAAACATCATCTTTCATGATATCTTGAGTGAAATGAGTGAAAGGAATGATCTGTTAAGATTATTTTAAAATAGGGAAAAGTGTATTACCATCGCTTACCAAAAATAAAAGATAAAAGGAACTTTTAGTAGTCCTAAATCAATAAGAACAGATAGATAATACTTTTATTAACAACAACATGAGAAAAAATAAAGACATAGATTTATGAGAGCTAAAAAATCACTGATAAAAGTGCCTTTATCAATAACTTCTGGAAAATTGGGCTATCCCCATGCATCAATAACCTTGTTTTAGAGAAATCGTGGGTATAAAATTCCTAGTAAAGGATATACCCATGGTATTAATAAATAATTAGCACAGTTTGAGCTATACAAATAGTTTTTCAAAAGTAGTGGGTGTTGTCTCTTAATATAAAAGGATCCCCCTACCCTTCTCATCAATGAACCCCAATCTCCCCTCCCTTCCTACATGCCTCAGCCTCCACCATCCCCTCCTTTACCAATGCTGCCCCCACCGACCATCTCTTCTCCCTTAGTTTTTGGCATTTTTTGAGATCATTGATAGGTAAAATTTCCTTACCTATTATTCCTTCTTCTCCCCTCACTTGAGTGATGGATGGTTGTATTCTCCAGTGTTATCCACTAATTCTAGGATACTTTGATTCTGATCTCCTTAAACATTATATTATTGAGTTCTTAATCCTTCTTCTCTTGTTATGGATATTACTTTCATTTTTATTTATGCATTTGATTCTACTAAATCATTTCGGTATCGCTTCTGTAATCATTTTTTTAAATTTATAGTATAATAGAGATATAATATAATCATTAAATTCTGATAATTAATGTTTTAATTACAATTTATTCATTCTGACAACTATCATATGAATTATTATGAATTTACCTTAAATATTAGATTCTTTTGGTGGAATATTTTTTGAATTTAGATATTTTTAGTGTTGGAATCATAATTAAGTTATCTATAGGGGCTAATTTTGGTTTTTATTTTCCTTGAGTTATGGGATTTAATTATTGAAATTTAATTTTTTGAATCATGAATCATGGTAAAACTATTTATTGGATTGTTTTAAACCACAAATAAATAATTGTATGATGATTTACATGATTTTACTATTATAAGTAAATATGAAATATTTATTTATCAATTATGTTTGGTTCTTCATGAATTCACTATTTTATTTTTAGTACTTTTCAATCATGTTTATTATAATTCATTATTATTATTTAGACATTAATTAATGATAAAATATTCTTTTAAATATATAAATATTTAAATTTCAAATGTTTAAGAATTTTAAAACCTTTATTATGTAAAACTATTTATAGAAGCCTTTGGTTAAGGATTTGAAATAATTATATAAGTTAGAAAGGAAATATTTTTAGATCATATAAATGTAATGAAACATGGTTTCCATTGATAACATTTCATATAAAAATTTATTTATTTAAGAAAATGTTAATGGAATAAACCTTAAATAACCTATTTTAATTAACTGTTGTGTTTAACATAGTTATTTTGTAAGAATGATTCCTTAGTTCATTTATTTTGTATTGAGTAGATAATCATTTATTTCCACTTTATATTAAATAAATTAAAACCCATCTAACAATACATTACCTTAATTAATAGGTTTTATTAGTGGTGAAGTTATTGATGAGTTTCATAATGTGGGATATAATATATTAATTATTTAGTCTTGATGGATCATACCAAAATTAAATACTTCTAAAATTGAAATAAAACATCATGTAAAATCTATTTTCCTTATGTTTGAATAATATATGTAATGTTAACCTTAAATAAAGTCCTTTAATGAATAAATTTTATCCTCAATTTTGTTTTAAAATGAGAAGACCTCTCTGGATAAGAAATATACATTTTTCAACTAGTATTATTTAGTTGTTATTTATTTTAATACATGAGCCTTGGTGGATTTACTTGATAATTCCAAGGCTTTTTCTTATGATATTCCTTGTTCTTTGTTTGGATGGATAGTAGTATTCTATAATGGTCACATTCATCATGAATAATATTAAATTCATTTTTTTATTTTCTTTATTTAATTTTATATATACTATACTATTAATATTTTCTTTTAATTTGGATATCATTCTTGATTTATAGTCAGTGTAGCAGATATTTTCATGTTTATAACCCTATTATTAAGCATATAATAAGCGATATATATTTGTTATTGATTACTTAATATTGTATTGTAACGAGTTATGGATATCTTTTGAACGAAAGGATAGGTATTTGGATATGATGACTCTATATGGGATAAGATCATAGTGCTCTAGCATTGTAAAACTTTCACTTTCCCCCAATGATGGGCCTACATGTGTCTTAAATCCATATACACATTCCCATTTCATATATCATACAAATTCAAGCTTCCATATCATTTATTAAATTTTTGAGGTATTCTTTTATATTATAAATTATATTTTCTAGGATATTATGATTGTATGGGTATTTATATTTATATTAATTATGGTATAATTTTAATGATATTATTTTACCATATTTTTTTAGTTTTTTTGTTGGGAGACACATTGTTTTTATTCTTATGTAATTGTTTTCTTTTATAAAGACAAGTGCAACTAATTGGATTAATTTCATATTGCAAACATGGAATTTAAAAAAAATAGTTTCATAAATACATGTGTATTTAATTAGATTTTGTAACCGTTGTTGATCATTCCATGCCTCATACTTTGTCTGGTCCATTATTTGTAGGTATCCCATATAGAATATATTGTTTCTCTTATTCATTGTTTTTCTATATACTAGCATTATTTGATGATTTACATATTATAAATAGTTTTAATGAATTTTTTAAATATTATTTTCAATTTTGATTTGCATATTACTTTTCTTTCCTTGTAATATAATGGATTAAATTTGGATGTATCATAATGATCATATTTCAATAGATTATCTAAGTAATTTGTATATTTTATTTAAATTTTTCATTTAGCAATTGATTCATATGGAGGTTGTATATAGTGTCTCTGTTATAATTTTGTTGTAAGACAATGGTTAAGATAGGAAGAAGTTATCTACAAAATAAAAAAATATGGATTTAAAAAAACTATTATTTTAGGTATCAAAATAGATAGATAAGAAAATATTCTACTATTCATGAATGGAAAGAAATAAGTGTAATAGATAAATTGATATTTAATCAACATAAATTTGTGAATCTTCATGAGATAGATACAATTACAGTGAATGAAGACAATTATATCAATACACATAAGGAAAATAATGAAGATGATGATGTTTAGAGAGTGAAAAAATTCATAGATGATGTAAGAACTACATTCTATGTGTATCAGTGAAAATGAATGGAATGTTCTTCATAATTATTACGGGATCAAACCTATAGAGGAAAATACATTTCTTGATGTATTAGAGAATATTAGTGTTACTAATGTCTATTCTAGTGACATATCATAATGGGTCAATATAAGGGATTTGAGACAAAAATACGTAAAAACTCCTAATTATCACATCCTTCTTCATGAATAGATTCCAATAGAAATTTGACAATTACTATCCCATAATTTAGTGGTGATGAAGATTAGATTGTTCTGTTTTTAAAGACCTTTTTTCAAAAAAGGATATCTAATCATTTCATGATAAAAATTCATGAAGTGGCGCCATTAATTTTTGAGAGTTGGCAAAAAATATTTCCTCTATTATTTTTCACATTAATGTTATACATAACAGTTCATAAACCAACTAATACACATCTTGTGGGACCCATTTCTCTTTAGTATATGTATCCTAATGAAATAAATATGTACAAAATTAAATCTTATATCTGAAACAAGAATCATCATAAAGGTTCTATTGTGAGAGGTTATCTGGATAAAGAATGTATGGATTTCTGTTCAATGTATTTATACGACATGAGAACAATAAATAACCAGAAAATGGAAAATAAAGATGAGTAGTATATGGAAAATGGGCCCTTATTTCCATATCTTACCAAAATAAGAGGAATTCACGGGTCATAAACATTGGCTACATTGTGCTTTGATTACCAGGATATGGAACATCGAATTTTATTTTTTAAATATAGTCTATTTGATGAATTTAAAAAGTAATAAGTTCTAATATTTATATGTTATCTCAAACTATTTCATTCAATATATACCTTAAATTGTTTTATCATTTTATGTTGTGAACATAAAAAAATTATAATTAGAGTTATTCTATCTTTTACCTTGATAATGAGTGGGGATTTTCATAGAAAATAGTTTCCTATTTGGTTGAAATAAAAGTTATGACCAAGACATTAATTTAAATAAAATATAGATTTTAATTTAATTGTATTATAAATATATATATATTAGGTATTCAGTTTACATGTTTATCCCATCTCTTAAGAATTAAGCGCATTGGATTTTGGTCCAAATTATTTGGTTTGTGAATGCATTTATTTAATAATCAATGGTTATAAATTTATTACAACTGATTGAGTGATGAAAATTAAAACACAACATAATGTTCTATTTTAACTAAAACAACAGACTTTTATGCTAGTGCATCAGCTAGTATGCCTCATTATGAAAATTTGGTTATTATGGACTTGTTGAGAAAATATTGCTATTAGATTACTACTCTCTTGGTTAAGTCACTGTGATGAAATTTAAATGGATTCATACAATGATGTGACATGGTACTTTTTAAATGATTATGGTTTCAGAGTTATTGACATGACTTGATTACTAGCTACCAATGAACCATATATTTTGGCATCAATGGATAAATAATTATTTTTTGTGAAACATCATTTAAGACCTGATTATGATATTATTAATGAAGTAATCCTAGGATATACTTTCCATGATGGTGGAGATGTAATTGACACCATTGATTCCCCCATTCCTGATGACTAGAATATTTCATTTGATGAATTAAATTTTCCAATTATGATAATTGAGGTTGAACCCAAAGAAGTGGTGGGTAATATATTGAAGCAACCATATATGTTCATAGTTCATTGATTTTACCTTAATATGGGTTTCTTATATTGGTAATATTATAATAAATTTAATTCAGTTTTAGTTTGGAATAATTTTTTTGTTTTAGTATTTGTGGTTTTTGTTGCATTTAACTAGATTTCTTTTAATTTAAACAATGGTGTTTGAAAATGGTTTTTAAAAAATGTATAACTTGGGTTTAAATTAAAGTTTCTTAAACATGTTTTTTACATTTTCTATAACTACATTGACTTATAAGTTGTATAAATATTTAAAAAAACTATTTATAAATAATTTACAATTAATTCTTATGATGATTCTGAAATATATTGAAGAAGTTTGAAGGAATAAATTGTTTAATAATGATTAATGGATGAGAAATCAAGGGTCTCCTACTCTGGTTCCCTTAGTGGGTATAATAATCAGAATATTTTTGTTCTACACTACATTTAATTTCATGTTATTATTCTTTCATGAATATTTTAGGGACACTCATCTCAACCAGAATCAACTTTTCCTCGGTATACTAGTATGGGACTGAGCAAGGGTGCTCCTATAGCTAGATAGATCGCCTATAATAAATGTTCAATCCCTCACCTGCCAGCAGACACACCATCTACCATACCCTTTCATCCTACACTTGAGCCTTTGAGGATTCTCCCACTCATGCCTCCATCATAATACCATTTAGCCACTTACCCCTTACAATGTCTACACCACCTCCAAGTATTTTCCCACCTATACCATATTCATATCATATGATGTATCCCCAACCCTTATATCCTTATCCTTATATGTCTATGCCACCCCCATTTCCCACTATCTATATAGGATATGATGATTCTATTCCTTCATCTTATACTATAGTGCATGCGGATCACCATATACATCCATTCGAACATGAACATCCTTTTGATGCAACTGATTCTAGACAGACCATAGATGCATCAGATCCTAATGAGAAGCTTGTATTAGGTTTTTTTATAGGTGTGTTCAATTATATCACATAATTTTTTATTTTGTAATATAATTTAATTCATATTGTGTCCCTTTTATTTTATTAAATTGGGTCTTTTAATTAGGGATGTGGGCCCACCCATATGTGTCATGCCAGAAATTTCCATACACAAATAATGGTGGATTACAATGAAGACTGTCAAATGATTAGAAAATTCCATTAAATGTATAAGTTTTATGGAAACTTTATCAAAGTAAAATTATATCATTATGATGCAACCAATATCATAGAGGCATATAGGTAATAAAATAAGGGAGAAAACATTTGTGGAAATATGGGTAAGAAAATTTAATAAATTTATATTTATTTTATTAGTGTATTTATATGAATTAACATCTTAATTACAGCACCAGTTTAACTTTCCTTTAGGGGAATCTACTAAGGTTTCACAGTTCATGGATCTTGGGGAGTTTTGGTGATCATATAAGAATTATTTATATATTGGTTGATGTACTAGAGTTTTTTCTGATTTAGATGGTGTACTGGTATTCCCTAATTTTTCAACAATAGAATATCAAGAAATGGTCACATGTTGGAAGAGTAATGAATTTAAGGTATTCTTAATCTATAATTTTTTCCATTTAAAATTTAATTCTTATTAATTGTATAGAATTTTTTTTAGGATGCGCCAGAAAAAAATATGTTATGGCGTACTTACACACTTTAGGGTATACTAAAATGTCTGAGAATAAGAGGTACTGGGTAATTTAATATTAATAAAAATAATATCTATATTTTTATTGTTACTTAACCTATAAGTGATTTATTTTAAGTTTAATTTTTTGATAAAAAATGACCAAATTTCCATGTGACCAAATTAAAAAATGAAATAATGCATAAATAACCAAATGGTCAAATGTCCAAATAACCATACGTAAAAATGAAAAAATGACCAAATGACTAAATTGTAAAATTTCTGAATGGACAAATAGTCCAACTATCTAATTAGCCAAATTCTCAAATACCCAAATTCCCACCTGCAAATTTCCCAGTTTCCCAATTACTTAATACCCCAATTTCAGAATTCTAAAAATTCCAAAACTTCCAAAACTCCAAAGTTCCCAATGGACAAAATACTGAATGATCAAATGATAAAATGTCCTAATGCAAAAATGTAAAAATGACCAAATGGAAACATGGATAATTTTCCTAATTTCATAATTAATAAATCAATAAATTGAAATTGAAAGAATTCACACTTTCCCAATTTCCCAATTACTAAATTGCCTAAATTCCCAAATGGAAAAATGAAAAAATGTCCAAATAAAATAATGAAAAATAACCAAATTGCCTGATGGAAAAAAATTAAAATTTCCAAGTGGCCAAATGTCCTAATGGAAAAATGACCAAACAATAAAATGAGAAAATGATAAATTTTCTAAACGTAAAAATTGTTAATTTAAAGTGTCCAAATGGACAATTTCCCAATTGCCCAATTTCCCATAGAAAATGGCCAAATCCAGAAATTGAAAAATAGGAAAATGGATAAATGGGAAAAGGAAAAATTGGAAAAATAGTCAATTGGAAAAATTAGAAAAAGGGAAAATAAGGAAATGGTAGAAAAGAAAAATTGACAATTAGACATATTCCTAAATTCCCAAATTACTAAATGCCTAAATTCTCAAATGACCAAAGGGCCAAATGCTTAAAGGGACAGATGCCAAAATGGAAAATTGGACAATTTACCAATTGGATAAATTAAAAAAATACCCAAATACCCAAATTCTTAAATTCTCAAATGGGCAAATGGCGAAATGACCAAATTTCCAAACAATATAACCAAAAATGAACCTAATGAAATAAATGATCAAAATTACCAAGTGATTGAATAACCAAATAATATAACACAAATATAATAATACAAAAAGGAAAAATGTAATTGGCCAAAATCCCAAATTTCCAAATAGAAAAATGGATAAATGGATAAATGACCAAATGACCAAATGACCAAATTACAAAACAACCTAACAAAAAAATGAACATAATGACCAAATGATAAAAATTACTAAGTGAAAAAATAACCAAATAACGTAACACAAATATAATTGGAGTGAAATTAACATATAATAGGAATCTATATCACACCCATGATTAGAATGCTAATTATTATATATTGATTGTTTTATTCCATTTGTATTAAATTTATAATTAAATTTATATTTAGATACTTCTTCATTTTAGGGATTTATTCAATGGCTAACATTTTAAATCAATTATGGTTTATGAATTTTATATTTTTCAATAAGGTATTATTATAGTAATCAATTTCAATTTCCTTAAAAATAATTTGGCATCAAAAGTCATGTTACTTGCCAAAATTGATTTTGCTCGAGTTGGAAAAAATGATGAAAGTGTAGTAAATTCACAGACATAAGAAAAACTGTAAGTTTTTTTATTGATATTTCAAAATTTGACACATAATTTATATTTAAATATATTTTTTATATTTTAAGTAGTGTTCCATGGAGTTCCATGATGCGAAAGAAGATGAAAACATCAATCCAAATTATCATTTGTGACATGTATTAGGGGATGATCCCCATTGGAGAGTAGGATATCAACTCGATAAAAACATTGTTCCCACTAGGAATTGGACCTCATTGGGTGCATCTCAAATATACCTCACCATCGAGCCAAAAAATTCCCATCAGAAGCATCTGAGGACAAAAATATTTTTTCATGAGGATGAAAACGGTAAACTGGTTATCGAACACTTCTTGAAAGCTATGTTAGTTATATCCCCATAACATCCATAAGATTTTGATACTATTTTTTATTAAAGTATTGAATCAATGCACTCATTATATGATGCATTTAGTGATGTAAATGAGGTTCTTAGTGGTGGTTGAGCTGATGGTACTAGTGGTGGTGGTGGGGGTGGGGGTGGTGATGATGATGATGTTGATTATGATGATGGTTCTCTATGCGCCGATGATATTGATGATTATGATGGAATTGGTGGGGATGAGGGAGATATTAATCCCCTCCATTTTTGAGTTTAAGTAAAGAGACAAGTGTGGATAAAAACCTGATTGATGGTGTGGATTTGTATATATATTTTATAGTATATTAAATGGTTTGAAAATTATTTATAACCACATGGTTGAAGGATAAATATATAATATGTGTATCGTACTAAATTTGTACAATGGTATATAATTTATTTTCATGTTTTGTGAGACCTGTTGGATGGTGATACTATTCTCCAATGGTGGTAGGCCTTTATACCCATAGTTCATAAAATTTTGGGTATACATGAAATCTAGAAACCCATCTATACCAACAGTTTTTAAAACCCTAGGTATAGACATATACCCACGGTTTCAACTGACTCATGGGTATTAAGAAATCCTTGGAAGCTAGGACCCACATTTTCTATATAAACCATGGGTATAGCCTATACCCATTTTTTTAGGCTATACCCACAGTTTAGAACTATGGGTATAGGGTAAGATACCAATAGTGAGTGCTAAAACCATAAGAATTCATAATCATACCGGTTATCAATGCTAATTCTATTGCATATAAAAGAAAACATTATAAAAGATAAATTTAGCTTTGATAAGTACTACAAAAATTGAAATTGAAAAAAAATGGGTTAATAAAAATATTAAAAATTAATTTGAATACTATTAAATGAAAAAATATTAAAAAAATTATATACATTAAATAAATTATAAAAATATAAAAAAGAAAAATTATAAAAATTATAAAAATTATAAAAATCTTAAAAATGATGGAATGATATAAATTATATATATTAAAAAAATATTATAAATTAAAAAATAATATTAAATAGATATATATATTTATATATATATATATATATTACAAATGAATAGATAACATTAATTATATATATTACAATAATATTAAAAATGCCTAAATTTTAAAACTAAAAAAAAAATAAATACCAAGAATTATATTTAAATAAAAATAATTTATAAAAAATTAGTAATTAAAAATGAATACTAATTATTTTTAGAAATTTTTTTACAAATAAAATATTAAACTAAATGGAAAAATAATAATTATATAAACGAAAAATATATTAAAAATATTAAATATTTATTAATAAAAATTAATAATTAAATAATTAAATAATTAAAATGAAAAAAATTCTAAATATTAAATAAATAGGTATTAAAATTACAAAAGTAGATAATATATTAAATATAAATTAGTTTTAAAAATGAATAAATATTATTAAATGAATAAATATTTAAAATGGGCATACATTAGTAATTAAAAATGAGTAAATAAAAAAAATATTAAAAATGATTAACTTTTATTAGTTATATAAATTTAAAAAATATTTACAGTCAACAAATATTAAAACAAAAATGAATAAAATTAAAAAAAATTACATTTAAATATAAATAATTTTTACATAAATTAATCATTAAAAATTAATAAAATAGTAATTTTATAAATATTTAAAAACAAAAATTTTAAAATAAAAATGAATATATGTTAATTATATTAATTAAAATCATAATAAAATTTTCAAATATTAATAAATAAGTAGGTATAAATAAATTTGGGAAATGAATAAATTAGAAAAATAGTAAATTTATAAATGTTTAAAAATAAAATACAAAAAAAATAAAATGAATATTCTATAAATATTTTAAAAATAAATAGATATTAAAAATTAATAAATATTAGAAACTAATAAGTAATATTAAATAAAAAAAATTAATAATAAATAATATTTAATAATTAAAAAATAAAAAATTGAAAAAATTCTAAAAAATGAATAAATAATATCAATTATACAAATTTAAAAAATATTAAAAATAAATTTAATTCATAATAAAAAGAATAAAAATTAAAAATTACATTTAAATACAAAATAATTAAAATAAATTAATAATTAAAAATAAATAAATAATAATTGTACAAAATTTTAAATAAAATACTAAAACATAAATGAATGAATAATTATTATATAAATTAAAGAAAATTAATATTAACAAGTAAATATGTATAAATAAATATTCAAAAATAATTAAACTATAAACATATTAAATGAATATATATATATATATATATTGTACTTTCCAAGGTTGGATTCCCACTAAGATTAGTGAATCAGTGGTCTCCTTTTATAAATTCTTCTATTTGAACTCATCCTCTTTGGCTATTTAAGGTCTTGATCCAAACAATATATTCTCCAAACCTCACATCATATTCAATATTAATAAGAGAGATCTTGACATGCTAGATTGACAAGGTTCAACCAGAAAGACCTACTCATTATCATTTTCTATAAGCCTCCTTAATCCTAGATTCTCTATTGTATTCACAAGTTGTTACACTATGGACCATCACAGTCCAATCAACACAAAGTAACAATTTCATCCAAATCTAGAGTCACATAAGAGAGTTTTATAGCTTCACACTACCCCTCCATAAATTTATAATTCAAAATAAGGATGATCTTCATCAACTCCTCATTGCTTCAACACCACTTTTAAGTTGATCTTACTCTAGAAATAAATTTTATCAACTTATTCACTTGTATGTAGCTTAACGTTTGTATGTCCATGACTTATTCAGAAATGTTTTTGAAATATTTCTCAACTTTTATTCATTTTTACATAAATCTTCTCCCTATAACATCAAATACGTATACATAACAATTATCCTAGTAAATGGCCCCCACCCTCAAAATCCTCCTCTCACTTCTCCTCTTCTCAATCCTTTTCTTTTTTTGAAAGACCGTAAAATAATAAGGCATAGAATTATTGTTATACATGATACTAAATGTAGTACATGGCACTCAGAGTCATACATGATCCCAATAAATTCCAACGTGGCTCCATGAATTTTCCATATTTCACTATCACTTGACAAACTCATTTTTTATTCCTTACAAAGTAACACAACACTATCAAAGTTGTATGTCGATCAAATTATGACACTAGGAAAACAGATAAGGTTCCAAAAATATGTATGATCACTTAAATGTCATATGTGGTTGTATTAAAGAAATAAAAATGATTTAAGTACTTATGATTCTCTAGAATTTTCCATTTTTATACTCAATCCACTAAAGTTATATTATTCTTATAAAAAGTCTAACAATCTATTCAGACTTCCCAGAAACATACCCAGAAACTATTCAAATCAAGGGGGTGGTTTCTTAATCAAATCTAATTTAATAAAACCTCACCTAAAGTATCATCACCCAGTGTATTAATACTCTCACTTTTCTAAATGACTATTTTATCAAGAATGACATCTGATTTATATTTCCTCACTCTCCAACACAAGTTGGAATCATACAAACGCCTTCACCACTATTATATAAAATACGTTCTTTATCAGTACATGTATTCATTTTTCATGAATATTAGCACATCAATCATCACTTGTTACATACTAATTTTTCTCAAATAAAATATAATTTTTCCATGTTTGTTCATCAAGTTTCAACCTCAAAAACCCTTTTCCATGTGCTATGGAAGCACCTTAAGAATTTATCCATAGATCATTCAACACATATTATCATGTTTTCAAACACCAAACATCCTTATTAAAAAAAAATAAAATCTTAACCCATGGGAATCAGAATAACCCCTTTGGATTTATTCTCAATATCATCACACCTATTTTAATATCAATATATATGCTTGTGTGTGTCTTTATCCCCATTACTGATTATAATTACAATGAAAATTATGTGGATTTTCATCTCTCTTGGATTCATTGAACCCATTTTCTTCACCATTTTCAGATCTAAAAAATAGCTTGCCTCGCATGAGAGAAGTACAACAAGTATTTCTTAATAAAATTCCTTTTGTCATGAAACTCTATGTATACTTTCATTGACCCTTTTCGAAAAATATTGCATAACCAAGGTTTTCAATGTTATCTATAAACAACCACACATGGCATAAAATTCTCAAAAACTCATCTTTGGTATGTTAAGAAAATAAATTTATGAATAAAATTTTATATCTTGAACACATGTCAACAACCAAACCAAAAAGTCCAAGTGAAAATATTATAACTCCCCTTTTTCTCAATAGTATCATCAACTAACACTCCTACATTGTAATATTTTTATAACAACTAAAAATAAGGTTGTAAGTTTGATTTAGTAACCTCAATTTTCAGTTTAGTAGAGTTATCCAAAATTTTCATATTGACTATAATATTATTAAATGATAGCTCCATTTACATTTTTTCTCACCCTCAATATATGAATCCACTATTTTATCATGTAAGTGACAATACTCTTGGAAGAGTAACTTCATTTTGTTATCCTATAGTTATATCCTCAACATTATGTTTCAATAATTTGAATCATAGTGAAAAAAATATAATAAGGGATTAAATAGGGACCACTTTTATACTTATATAATAACTACATGGATAATAGATTCTTTTCAACCCATAGGTATATTTCTTATTAAACTCAACATGGGATGTATTTTCCATGTATCCTATACTATTATAAATCCCAAAAAGTTTCATCCACACCATCTTCGCATGATCTTTCCCCATGAGTAAGGCTGCCATCTATACCTCAATGATCAAAGAAACATTATTTCCTTGTTTTCGAATCATGTTTCTCATAAAATCATCATGGGATGGTATAATTATCATGTAGTTTCTCATTCCATGCCTAACCTTCCCACATATCTCTCACAAATTATCTATGGTTTTCAATATAGCACTTATAAATTGATTTTTATGTGCCTAAATTTTCTCCAACGAGCAGACTTCCATTCCTTTGGAAATAAATATAATTTTTACCTCCTTTATTTTCTTATCCAAAGACTATTAATATGTATAAACTCTCAAAAACCATTTCATGACTTGCTCAAACTGTTTAAATTATTCATTGGTTTTCTAGTATGTTTATCTTCTTTTCTTACCTTATTAGGTTCCATCCCATTCACACCATATGGAGGTTTTCTAAGAAATAATACAATTTACTCCACATATTTTTGACCAAATACATTACATCTTACAAACAAATTATCTAACATCACAAATCAGTTTCGGGTGGAAATACTGCCAGCTTTCTAGGGAAAATTAATTTTCTAATAAAATTTGATCTTATCGACTTGGTATAACTCCCACTTAGAACATGAACATTCTATGGTAATGAAAAATTATACTATAAAGCAAAGGCTTTGTGTCTGTACCTTCCAAAGCCCCAATAGAAACAACTAATCTTGGATCTTTCATATTCATAAAAAATATATCTAGATTTTTCTGTTTTTGCATTACTAAAACGTATATATTCTTTTTCCAAGGAGGAAATTTCCTTATTCAGAAATTTATACCTTCCGTTGATATGGAAGAATTCCTCTTATTTTTCTTTTTGGTCCACATATGTCTAGGTTTATTTTTAATACCTTCACTGTCAATAGGGACTCTCTTTGGAATGGGTGTAAAATTCACATTTATTGAATTTCTTACCTCTATGTTGAATGATAAAAGATAACCCAGTATCATATTCCTCTAGTAGTAGAATATACTCCAATTTAAATAAGGGGAAAATGTCTATTAATATAATTTTAATTCCATATAATAAATAAATTCATTGATCTTCATAAGTAACCTGGATTCACGGTGATACCTCTTGTAATTCCCTATACCATATTCTCCATAGAGAGGGGTTTAATGAGTGTTCTTTTTTATAAATTCTTCTTTTTGAATTAAACCTGTAGGTATTGTTAAGGTTTTGGTCCACTAAATATATTCTAAAAATCTAATAACATGTGCAATAATGATAGGATTGATCATAACACCTAGGATTTACATGTATTATAAAAAAAATACCTAATTATTATCTTGATTGGTTAGTCACCACAACAACACATTCCACACTATATGAATATGTGGTTACATCAGGGATCATAATTTCCCAATAAACAAAGATTCACAATATCCTTCAGCTTCTAAGTTGTACAAGAGTGTTTTTCATATTCACACTACCGACCACTAATTTATGATCCAAAATAAGAAATAAAATTTTTAACACATCATTGCTTCTACACCACTTTGAAAATGATCTTCATCCATAAATAAACTACTTCTACTAGACTACTCATTTATAGCTTTAAGTCTCTATGTCCTTATCTTATTCAAACATGGGAATACATTGTGTTCAACTTCAAATTCTTAGAATAAATTGGTTCACCTTATCACATTGAATAAATGGGTATAGAAAGTCTCATGTTTCATGAATTGATCCCATCTTTTATGTCCTTTTTCTATATGATACAGTGAAGTATCGGACTCTAATAATTCTCTCTCACGGTGTTTTCAAGTTCTATTCCTAACTATATTCTAATTTTCTAGTCATATATACTCACAATATAATATCATTGTCATTTTTTTCAAAATGGAATTTTGGAAACATCTTTATCATTATAAGTGTTAATGATATTATATGTTAAATTATATAATGGATTCATGATTTATATTTCATTAAAACTCATTTAAATTCTTATTCATGCATTAATTTTGAATCTATAAAAACATAGTTGTTCCTTATTCTTATTTTACCATTAAATATTGTACATTAATTAGCTTTGAAATATTCATCATTGTGTGTGTGAACTCATTTGATGTGGTGTAGAACTTAAATCTGATGGTGTTATACATATATGGACCAACTTCTCATTCAACTAGTTCTTCATTGATCATGGATTTAATATATATCCACTTTGATTGATCATGATGTTTGAATCCTTGAAGATCATTTCAATAGTATCATCAAATTTATTCTTCTTCAATTCATAATTCAAATTTATGAAATTCTCTATTTTCTCATTTTGTATGAATTTATAATTTTTATAAAGTGTCAAATACATATGGCATAGAAAATTTATATACTCTCTCAAATTCATATAGGCTCAACGTAAATCTCATTCCTATTCCATTTTTTGAAATCATAAAAGTTATATGGTGTAAAAATAAAGCCATATGAAATACTCAACGTCATATCTGACCCACAAAGTCATATGCTAGCCTGAGGATGTCATAATTGGATCCAATACTTAGACATGTTTCTCTATTATTAGACAAATCCATATGATATTCTTCACAAAATCATAAGAATCCATCAATTTCATACATTTATCAAAATCGTATGATGCCCCAAAGTCATTCTCTTGCATCAATGTCATACACTACTGTCCCAATGTCATTAAAATGACAACGAGTTACTATCATCTAGTCCTTATCATTATTTTACTCATATCACAAATTTCATAATACCCTTACCCACAAAGTGTTATGATCTAATAAGATATACTAGCATCTTATGCAGAACATATTTAAATAAAAATATGCCTTTCTTAATCATCACAAAAAAACGGGAACCCCATAGAACAGATCACCCTTCAATGGATGGATATTTTCACTTTCTCAAACAATTGGTTTATCAAGAACAACATCCAATGTTAGCATTCTCACTCTCCAACAAAATTTTGTAGCTCAAAAATTAATTCACCACTATTTTTGATCTTATATTCAGTATCAATGCATGTATTTTTTTCTACGAATATTAACACCTCAACAATTTCTAGTTACATTATCCTTTATCTTGAATCATTCTTGAATTTTTCCAAGTGGTATATTTAAATTACAGCCTCAAAACCCCTTTGCTATAAACAATGATAGCACCTCCATAAATCTTCTAAAGGTAATCCAACACATATTGACATTTTTTCCACCACCAATATTTCTTGTTAATGAAAAATAAAATCCAATAAAATATGAAAATAATATATATGTATATTCATTAATTACATATGAAAACCCAATTGACTTTTCATATGAGTTTTTGTACATATATGTATATATAAATATATAAATATATAAAAGAATGAGATATTTGATATTTAGAACCCAAATGAATTTTCCCATTATGCAATGAAATATTCATATGCATACGCATTCATTCCCCTAAAATTCATACACATACACAAACATATATAGACAAACACATACAATAATACACATACATTAATACACTTACGCATACACATACAAAAATATACAAACACATAAATAAAAATACCTATATATACAAATTCATTCTCATGCACACACATACACATAAAAAAACATAACATACAAATGAATACAAACACAAGAATACAATTTTAAATCACAACCTTATTATTCATTATTATATTATTTCCCTATTAATATTTAAACTCTTCCTTGATATTTGGACCATTTTTTCTTATATTTTTTGAAATCTTGGAAATTCAAAATTGGGAGAACGATTGGTTCTAACCATGAGGATAAACTTACAAATTCATGAATTCTTTAGTATAGTAGATTTTCATAGTTAGTGTAACACCCCAAAAATTCATTATACGTTATCTCTTCAAAGTAATTCAATAACTTGCGCTACACGCAACACTAAGTCCGAGCACACCACGACTTACCAAAATAGCCATTCTAAAATGCTGTTATGAATAGCATTAACGGAATTTTGAATTTTATATACTCCATATAATTTTAGAATCCATATTATGTGTTTCTTAGTCATAATACAAGAACAAATTCATTTTTTTAGATAAAAGTAGTATTTTTAAAAAAGGCAATTTTCCACCTTTTAATAAAGAACGTTTTTTAAAATCAATATTTGAAAAATTTATATATTTCATTTAATAAATTTAAATTATTATTTAGAATTGGGACATAAAAAATTTATTATGGGTAAATTTTTTGTAATATTATGAAAACTTTCAATTTTGGATGAATAGTGAAAAATACTAAATTATAATTGAAAACAACTTTTTAAATTAAAATAATTTATAGTGTCACATTATAAATTTGAGTGGTTTTAAAGTATCATTAGATTATATTTTTATAATTTAATATAATTTAGTTCATTGGATGTAATTTCACATTTAAACTGGACATAAACATTTGTCTATCTTTTGATAGTAATTAGTTCTTAAAAACACGCTTTTCGTTTTGAAAATGGGAATTAATTTAAAATTAATTTCTTCAAATTATTTGTTTTGAATTTATAAAAATGGATTCCATATTTGGAATTAGGAGTTACAAATTGTTTAAATAGGTAACATTTATTTTTAGACATTATGAATATTTACTTCAGTAAATATTTTATTTATCCTAGTTGAAGGGTAAATCTGGTAAATAAGGGTAAACAAATATTATTATAAAAATATTAAATTACCATAACATGTATCATATTCCTATTCTTTGATACATTTCTGACCATAAGAATCCTTGGGTCGATTTTGGGACCCCCTACAGCCACATGAGAGTGAAAATGACACTTTATATTAATTAATTCAAAGTAAAGACAAAAATGACATAAACATATATATTTTAGTAAAACATTTTTATATGGGGTTATATAATTGATATATTTGACTATAAATATTCATTCTAAATAAAAATAATAATTCCTACATTTTTATATTTTATTTATAATTTTTAGAAATAAAATAAATATATTTATTTATGACATAATAATGATTTAGTATTTTCCTTATTAATAAAAGAATCAAATAAATGATATTGTAAATATTAAAATAAATAAAATTTTAATGTTTTAATTCAATCCATGAATTTTCTAGGGGAATATGAAATGTTATTATTTATTTAATGTATTTTTTTCGAAGTAATAATGTTTTTTTGACTTTCACAAAAAACCAAATACCAAATAGTGTCAAAATTGACATAAATGAGTATTTAAACAAATACTATATTATTAATTGATATAATATACCTAAAAATATATTGTTCGGCCAAAGAAATTATATAATAATAGATATGTCATTAATTAACCACTTGGTATTATCTTGGCATTTTATAGAATGTTTATTAACCATTTATTATAGTAATACAAGAGGACTTTGTAAAAGTTAAACTTTTTAACTTAGAGATAAATCTAAAAGATAGGGTTAATATGGTCACATAAACTTATCTAAAACCTATTGTTTGAGAGTATTTCGACCCATCCCCACCTTTTCCTAGAAAAAAAATCTTTTGGAGCCATTATAAACAGAAAATGATTTTATTATAAAATAATATTTTAATCTTTTCATAAGGTACCCCTCACCTGTCTTATAAAAGGGAACCTCCCCTTCTCTTAATTCTACACCTCCAATGCCATTTGGCTCGGCCAAACCCTACACAAATATACACCCAATTTTCCTCCATTCATCCTAGAGGCCTCTCTTTTGTCATAAATCCTACCTAAGGAGCCATTTTGATCAAATCAAAAGGAAACCCCGAAGAAGAGGTAAATATTTCATCACATTATTCATGTCCTTTTCTTCTTCCACTTCTTCTTCCTTTGTTGTTTCCATTCTAAAATAATAAGTCAAATATCTTCTATATACTATAATGTTATTATAAAAATGGTACAACCATATTCATTATTTTATCCATCATGTGAATGACAAAGTCACCATACGTGTGTACGTACGGCTTACCGTCTCCACTACGTGGTGTAGTTTGTTATTCAAACGCTTCATTATTTGGATGGGTATAATAATGAGAATAACTAATGAAAATAATAAATATAACATGGTAATTATTCTGTATATATGATATACCATCCAATTACATACAATTTCACCATCAATATAATGATATTGTCTCTCATGCGTACGTACAGATTACCGTTTCCACGAACGCGGTAAGATTCATTCCCCTTCGTAATCATTCAATAATAATTGTCATTTAATAATCAAAAATAATGTTTATGAAAAAAATATCATCTTTTATATGAATTAAATACATCCTATCCATAAAAAACATGGCTTACGTAACCAATCATATAAAGGAAAATGAATCAATTAACACCTGAAATGATGATACTGCTGAAATATTTTTAACAATGAAATATTATAGGATCATATATGATATAATATTTATGTATATAGTTCTTGTATAACTTAATAAAAATTATTTGACTATTATACAGGAGTTTATCGTACCCTCGACCAAGGAAAAGTACAAGGTAAGGGTTAATTTAAAAATCTCTTTATTATCCGAGGTTGTTTTTACATTAGTATCTATTGGGACCCCTTTATCATCCACGTCCATGTTTCTTAAAAATATATTTCAAAACATTTTAACTATTTACAAGACTATGGGTTAAAGTCATTTATACCCTTTTTTACTTTTTATAAAATGTTTTGAAAGCAATATTTCTGTCGTTTTTCAAACAAGGTACTTTATGACCATTTTTACATAATTAAGGTAAGAATGTCTTTTTTTAACTTATACGGTGGGTGCGGCTATTTTCCGCCGTTATAAGATCATCGAAGCTTTTCATACTAGCTTATAAGAATATTTTCAAAATAAATGTTTTCTTTTATAATTATATGAATTATAAATGATTTAAAAATTGAAAGAGATATTTCTCTAAAAAAATATTTTATTTCTTCTATGTTAACATCCTTTGATGGATTTTAAGCTTGTTTGAAGTTGATTTATTATGATACAAATCTAACATATTGTATTGAAGGTTTTGTGATATGATTGACTATTGATGTGTTATTTTTAAACCATTCATGGTTTATGGATAAATTAGTGACATTTCGTTTGGTAGTTTTAATACAAATGTTTATGTTATGTTTAAACCATTTCATATGAGGAATGCATTGGACTTAGTAGGTGATTTGTAGATCCCTCTATAGCTCTTCGATGCATCGATAGGTCTCATGATACAAACTTGTATCTCAGAATAAGGGCTTGACAATATATTATTTGTAGTCTTGGCACAAGGCCTTGACTATATGGTTATTAAGTCTAACATTATGCATTCCATCATTATGAAAGTGGATATTGATATTACATGTGATTATTAGACTAGTAGAATATCCATAGAAATAAGTAAATGGAATTATTTGATTTATATTGGAAATATTATGCAGAATTTTATGTTTAAAAGGATTATGTATGATTATTATTCATTGCCTTAAATGTTTATGATTATTTATGAAAGATTCTGCGATATTATTATCCCTACTGATCATCTGAGCTCACCCCATTCTAATGTTTTATTTTTTCCTGGATGCGAAGAAGTATATTATTATTGACATATAGGGATAGTCTAAGGGATATGAATGTAGTCAATAGAGACAATGTTGCTGTTGTTTTTCATTTTATAATTTATTTTAAAACTTATGAATGTATCTATTACTTCTAAGGCTACTAAATTGATTGGTCTTTAGTGATTTGATCCTTTGTGATCAAGCCAATGTTATGTAATAATGCACCGACTCTGGGTAACTAGAGTCGGGGTGTTACAGTTGGTATCATATAAATTTTAGTACAAACCTTGGAAAATGTATTTAGATAAACTGTAATTAGAGAATATTACCCTAAGATTGACTTTGAGGATTATTATAGAAGAACTTCCTACAATTTTGGTAATGTAGATATTTTGTTTATTTTCCAATAAATACATCCCTGTCTGGATACGAGTAGGTAGAGGCAGCTCTGGAATAGATGTAACTGGGAGTAAAAACTCTAACACGGAGTTTCGGACTTAACTCGGGGTATCCTAGTACATGAAAAAGGGCCTTGTTGTACTATTGGTTACGACACTCCCGGGGGATATGCCTAGAAAAATTCAAATTTTCTTTACAAACTATTACGAATGATTTACGAGTATATACCTCCTCAATGAAAAAACATTTTTATGATTATGGATTATATCCATAAACATCTCAATTTATGTTAGGTATTTTACAAGTTTGTAATTATGCATTGCGATTCATAAACTAACCTAGTGAATGCCATTGTTTAGAAATGGTGCCTTGTAGAAGAAATGAAAATTCCAGCAATACGAATGATCTAAAGAATAAGAAGGACCCTATCTTTCATGGTATTAAGCCAACATTTAAAAGGGAAATTGTGTCCCATTTATTATCATTATGTAAAGAAATAATGTCATGTGTTAATAAGATAATTAAATAATTATCTGAGTCATATGTCTTTGAAGGGAAGCAAGAGAAGAAAAGGATGGAAGAGAGAAAGATAGATAAAGGGAAGAGGGGAAACAGGGATTTTCTCTTATGTGATAACTACAGAAAGAATCACCTTGGTAAATTCGTGAAGGGAATGGGATTTTTTTATAAGTGTGGAGAAAACGGAAACCAATTATGTGATTTCAAGGGTAAGAAAAAGGTTTCAGATGTACAATTCTTCATCTGCAAGGAGTGGGGACACTACGTGAATCAATGTTCCAATCATCAGAGTATAACATAAATGATGTTATTGGATAATAATAAAGTTATGATATTACCCTAGATGAAGAGTAATGTCTAGTGTTCTTATGTTGATATTAAAGAATTATTTCATTTGATTTTGGTATCAATGATGTACTGGTTATAATAATTATGGAGTGTACAAGGATTGTACTATAGTACTGTTTCATTAATGATTTTAGAATATGTGGTACCAAGAAAAGTGACTCAATATAACATTAAACTTTTTCTAAAATACCTAGTTGAATGATATATAAACTTTAATATGGTCCTGATACTGTAGTATTTATTTTGGAATAATAGATGATTGATTTGGATAAATTATATTGCATATTATTGAATACCTTGGAAATAATTAATGGTTTTTGCCATCATTATTGGTTATTACAAAATTTATAGATTAAAGGAGTATATCCAGTATTCTATGATTTACAGAAGGAATAAGAAACTACATACCTATTCAAATATGGTTTTCTGGAAATTCATTTTATTACCACATTTAAAGAGAATACATGATGAAGGTATTCACATTTATATTATGTGACCATCCTTATAAATTTTGGATTGTGAGTTCGGATAGAAGTATTGTAGATAAGTTTAAAGGTTGGAATAGATTAAGTTTGAAATTGGATAATATTATTAAGGTTAAAGCATTTCTTAAGATTATTTTTTTATTGTCATAAAAAGGACAACCCGAAGGTTGGGAGACAACCCATCGGATCTGGCAAGGTAGCGAGACTTGAACCCGCAATCGAAGGGTTGTAAGGGTACATCACCTACCACTGACCTACAAGATGTCCTAGTTTGTATAATGTAGCTTTTTTAAATAGTATGGAAAATTAATTATAAATTCATTATTTTTGGAACCCTATAGGATTAGGATAAATATAATATTGTTTTAATTATATTATTTCTTTGGAGTGAAAGATGAGTTTGTGGTAGGAATTAGTAGAAGGATGAAACTCTACTTATCAGGTTTATTTTTTCACCTCTTCTTCTATGAATAAATTAATTCTTAAACTTTAGGGAAGGGATCCTTAAATGAAAATTGTGTTATCCTAAAACCTTATGTTTTGTTGAACCGGTGATATTTTAAATTATCATAGATTGATGGCTTTGAGGCCCCCAATTTTACACTTTTTTTTGATTGATAACCTCAATCACTCCCTATAAATATTTACATTTTTCTTCCAATTATGTGTCTCTAATTTCCACAAATTTTCTTCTAATCATGATCATAATTTGGTGGTGACTTTTTCATTTCTCTTTCCCTCTTATTAAGATTAAATTTCATTCACCCAATTTCTGATGTGGGTTTTCTACAAAGGTATTTTTTTATTTTTATCCTTTTATTTTCAAATAAAAATTTAATATTTAGAGGATAAAATTTATTGAAGGAGGGGACAATATAACACTCCAATATTTCATATTGTGTTATCCTTTCAATGTAATTCAATAAATTGAGCTACAGGCAACACCGAGTTTGAGCGCACCACAACTAACCAAACTAGCCATTCAAAAAAGCAGTGATTAATAGTATTAACTGAGTATTGAATTTTATATACTTAATATAATTTTATAATCCCTATTATGTGTTTCTTAGACATAAAATAAGAACAAATTCATTTTTTAGACAAAAGAAGTATTTTTCAAAAAAATAAATTTTACAGCCTTTTAATGGAGAACTTTTTTTAAAATCAATATTTGACCCTTTTATATATTCAATTTAATGAAATTAAATTATTATTTAGAAGTGGGACATAAAAATTTAGTGTGGATAAATTTTTGGTACTCTTCTGAAAACTTTCGAATTTTGATGAGTAGTGAAAATACTAAATATTAAATGAAAACAACTTTTAAAATTGAAATAATTTATAGTGTTAAATTATACATCTGAGTTGTTTTAAATTATCATTAGATTATATTTTTATCATTTAATATAATATGGGTCATTGGATTTAATTTCACATTTAAAATGGACATAAACAAGTGTCAATTTATTGATAGTTATTATTTCTTAAAAACATGCTTTTTGTTTTGACAACAGGAATTAATTTTAAATTAATTTATGCCACTTCTATGATTTGAATTTGAAAAAATGGATTACATATTTGGAATCAGGAGGTCAAATTTTTTTAAATATGTAACTTTTATTTTTATACATTATGAACATTTACTTCAGTAAATATTTTATTTACCTTGGTTAAACGATAAATCTGGTAAATAAGGGTAAACAAGTATTATTCAAAAAATATTAAATTACCCTAAAATGAGTCATATTTCTATTGGTTGATACCTTCCCAACCATGGGAATCCTTTGGTCGATTTTGGGACCCATGGATCAACTTGGGAGTGATAAAGACACTTTATATTAATTAACTTAAAGTAAAGACAAAAATGATATAAACATATATCTTTTGGTAAAACATTTTTATATAGTGTTATATAATTGATATATTAAACGATAAATATTAATTTGAAATTGAAAAATATTTCCTACATGATGATATTTTATTTATAATTTTTAGAAATAAAATAAATATATTTATTTATGAAAGAATAAGGATGCAGTATTTTCCTTATTAATAAAAGAGACAAATAAATGATATTGTAAATATTAAAATAAATATAATCTGAAAGTTTTGATGCCATACAAGAATTTTATAGGTGAATATTACATTCTTGTATTGATTTAATGTATTTTTTTCGAAGTAATAATTTTTTTTAGACTTCCCAAAAAACGAAATACCAAATACTGTCAAAATTGACATAAATGTGTTTTTAAAAAAAATACTATATTATTAATTGATATAATATTACAAAAAATATAAGGTTCTTCCAAAATACTTATATGATAATATATATTTCATTAATAAACCACTTGGGGTTCTCGTTTCATTTTATTGTATGTTTATTAACCATTTATTATAGTAATATAAGAGGACATTGTAAAAGTTATACTTTTTAACTTAGAGATAAATCTAAAAGATAGGGTTAATATTGTAACCTAAACAAGTCTAAAACCTATTTATTGAGAGTCTTTCAACCCATACCCACCTTATCCTAGAAATAAGCCCTTTTAGAGCCATTAGAAACCGAAAATTATTTTATTATAAAATAATATTTCAATCTTTTCTAAGGTGCCCCTCACCTCTCTTATAAAAGGAAACATACCATTTTCTTAATTTCAAACCTCAAAAGAAATTTGGATCAGAAAACCCCTACAAAATTATCCTCCCAACCTTACTACCTTAATCTTAGAGGTCTTCATATGGTCAGAAAGCGATCCTAAGGAGCCCTTTTTATCTAATCAAAAGTAAAACCCCGAAAAAGAGGTAAATATTTCTTAACCTATTTCAAGTTCTTTTCTTCTTCCACTTCCTCTTTCTTTGTTGTTTCCATTATAAAATAATAAATCCATTATCTTTTATATACTTTGATGTTATAATAAAAATGGAACAAACATATTCATCATTCTATCCATCATCTGAATGAGAAAGTCACCATATGTGCGTACGTACTGCTTACCGTCTCCACATCCTGGTGTAGTTTGTTATTCAAACACTTCATTATTTGTATGGGTGTAATAATTAGTATAACTAATTTAAATAATAAATATAACAAGTTAATTATCCTTTATATATGATATAATATCCAATTACATACGATTTTTCCATCAATATAATGTTATTGTCTCTCGTGCGTACGTACGGATTACCGTCTCCACGAACACAAGGCGATTCATTCCCCATCGTAATCATTCAAGAATAATTTTCATTTTATGATTAAAAATAATTTTTATGAACATAATATAATTATTTATATTAATCAAATAAATCCTATCCAAAATGATCATGGTTTATGTAACCAAGCATATAAAGGAAAACAAATCAGTTAACACATGAAATGATGATACTACTAAAATATTATTAACAAAGAAATATTAGAGGATCATATATGATATCATATTTATCTATATAGTTATTTTATAATTTAATAACAATTATTTAACTATTATACAAGATGTTAACCTACCCTCTACCAAGGAAAAGTATAAGTTAAGGTTTAATTTCACACTCTCTTTGTTTTCCGATGTTGTTTTTACATGATTATCTATTATGACCTCTTTATCATCCACATCTGTGTTTCTTAAAAATGTATTTAAAACATTTTAACAATTTACTAGACTATGGTTTAAATTAATTTATACCATTTTTTGACTTTTTATAAAATGGTTTGAAAGGAATCTTTCTGACGTTTTCCAAACAAGGTACTTTATGACCTTTTTGACATAATTAAGGTAAGAATGTATTTTTTTAACTTATACAGAGGGTGCGGCTATTTTCAATCATTATAACATCATCGAAGCTTCCCATACAAGCTTATAAGAACATTTTAAAAATAAATGTTTTCTTTTATAATTATTTGAATTTTAAATTATTTCAAAATAGAAAGATATATTTCTCTAAAAAAGATTTGATTTCATCTATGTCAACATCCTTTGATGCATTTTAAGCTTGTTTGAAGTTTATTTATTATTATACAAATATTCCATATTTTATTGAAGGTTTTTTGATATGTTTGACTATGTATGTGTTATTTTTACACCATTCATTGTTTATGGATAAATTATTGACATTTTTTATGCTAGTTTTAATACTAATGTTTATGTTATGTTTAAACCATTTCATGTGAGCAATGAATTGGACTTATTAACTTCGGGTGGAGCCCACTATATCTCCTAGATGCATCAGTAGGTATCATGTGAAAAACTAGGGTCTTGGCATAAGGCCTTGTTAAAATATTATTTGTAGTCTTGGCATAATGACTTGACTATGGGGTTATGAAGTCTGGAATTATGCATTTCATATTTATGAAAGTGGCTATTGATATTGCATGTGATTATTAGACTAGTAAAATATCCATGTGAATAAGTAAATGGAATTATTTGATTTATATTGGCCTTATTATGCATAATTTTATGTTTAAAAGGATTGTGTTTTTGTGGTATACATTGCCTTAAATGTTTATGCTTATTTATGAATGTTCCCTCTATATTGTTATCCTTACTGAGCATTTGAGCTCACCCCTTTCTTATGTTTTACTTTTTCTAGGATGTTAGGAAGTATAATAGGAATAACCTGTAGGAATAGCCTAATGGATATGAATTTATTCAGTGGAGAAAATTTTGTTGTTTTTTTTATTTTATAATGTAATGTAAAACTTACGAATGTATCTAGTACTTCTGAGTCTACTAAACTGATCAGTCTTTCCGGATTTAATCACTTGTGATCATACCAATGTTATATAATAATGCACTGACTCTGGGTAACTATGGTTGGGTCATTACAGTTTGAACATTGTTTTTATTATTATGAGGATAAACTATGATGGTTCTCATGTGTGTCCATTATAGGATTAATGGTTTAGTAAACCATGAAACCTTCCCAGGTCATTATAATTTTTGAAATTACCAATATTTACTCATTAAATTTAGATCATATTTTTCATATTATTTTTCCATTTGACATTCATTAAACCTACATCAGTCTCCCTCATTTATCATTTCTTCTTTTTAAATTTTATTACATTTCATCATGTATTATGGATAATATCTTAAGGTAATACCATACAGACCCACCCCCACCATATTTTTCTTTTTCTACCTCATTTTCTTTATAACCTTGTAATATTCATCAAGATCTTATGTAAACCTTGTTTTTTTAAATTGGTGTTTCTAGATTTTCAGTTTCAAATTGGTTCTTCAGAAGTTGTTTTTTTTCAATGATTGGATTTACACCTCAGATAGAGTAGGAAATTAGTCTGAGTATATTTTTCCCCCTAAATGATCATTAATGCAAGAACTATTTATTGATTTCTATTATAAATTCCTGTTATAGATATTTAATTATAGTATTAAATATGATTATAAATTCTCTTAGTGAAAAAATACGTTTTCTCTTATTTTTTGTTGAGCACAATGGGTTTCCCCTATTTAAACATACGGTTTAAATATTTTTTACTGAGTTATACACATCAAATGCATGAAAAAATTCCTAAATCACCCATATAAATTAATTTTGAAATTTAAAGTAGTATTTTGGTCTTCAAATTAGTTATTAAATGTTTTCTATAATTTTAATGGGTGAGAAAATATTTTTAAAAACGGTGTTCTAAATTATAAAAAAATTATATATTCTTTAAGTTTATATAAATTGTTTTTCAATTTGGTTATATAACTTTTATGTTTTAAAAGGATGATAATTAGGCTAGATTGGAACTTTTAAAGGAGGTTTAATTGGGGAAAACATTCCATTAAAACATGCCACTTACCTAGTTTTTTTAAAATAGATGAAACAGTCCTCTTATATGACATCCTTATTTTTAATTTTTTTATTGTATGTAAGGATGTATTCTATGAAGGGTGCTCAGGGGTAGGACTTACTTATAATTCATGATTTTCTTATTTTGATATGTATTTATTTTCATATTATTATTTTTCAATACTTATTGGTTCACGACCATTTTTATATATTATGGGAAACTATGGGTGTCTAAGTGAATATCTGAGAACACATGCTAAACATGTTTAGGATTATGCTCTTTCTATTAGACCTTAGTAGTTATTTTTCCTTATTTTGGACTTTTCCCATTGGTTAGACTGGGAATAGTAAGACTGGGTGTTTGGGTGGCTGGATTTTTTGAGGAGAATTAATTTGGGTGGATGTTTTTTAAGTTAATTCTAGATTTTTCATGAATCTCCTAGCTTCCCTTAATCATTGGTTTTCAAATTGTGATAAAATATCTATCTTATGTTTCCTTTAAACTATTACTATTCTTATATATGAGTGTGTATACTATTATTTTATATATCTTACATTATTTCTTTCAAATTAATCCATGAGGTCATATTTTATTAAAATAAATGATTTTTTAAAATATTTATCCTTATTACATTATCCTCCCTCTAATCGTTTTTTCTAATGGAAAATTATTTATGAACTATTCCCTTTAATAAACATTCATCTTATTCCCCTTCTCTAATGTTTTAAAGGAAACATTTATTTAAAACAAGGGAAATCATGTTATAGTTATAGATAAAAGTGAAAAAATACATTGTAATTATATATCAAATGGGAATGATATATATCTATAGATATATATGGTGCATAGGGTGTGGGGTTTTACATACTTACTGGGCACTTGTTCTCGTGCCTACAATCTATATTAGGTATGGGTATATTTCTAGTTACTTATGGAGCTTCTGTGGTTTTAGGATTTGAGGGTAATCTATGGAGTCACCTAGATATCTAGTTAGGTTTTTGGTTTTATTTTTTTATTTTGTGGTTGAATAGGAAGAGATAACCATAATTACAAAAGATCATATATTCATATTTATATGTATTTTTTGGAATAGGTATTTATTTTCAATTTATATATCCAATTTCTTTGTTTTTATTACATTTTTATGTTTATTTGAATGGGAATATAATGTATTGACTTCCTATGTTGAACATTTTAGTGTAAGTTTTTTTTTATTTAATATTATTGGGTAAAAAATTTCTCATAGATTATATTTTGATTCCCTTGTTTCTTGTTGAAAACCCCTGTGGATCAGTAACTCTCTTCAATCCTTTCCAAGAGTTGTTTTGGGTTCTTGGATCAGGGGTGGCCCAGAACAGTTTTTGAAAAAATTGTATCATAGAATCGTATGTTAGTTGGGATTCTTGTATATTAGATTTATAACTATTTAAAGGTGATAGGTATGTGAAATAAGAGCCGTTATATCCCTTAGTTGTAAATATTCTTTTATTTTCAATGGGATGTTGGGTTATAACTCTTGAATTTTTATTTTGAAATCAATTAATGTTATTTAAGAATGTATTGATTTTTTATTTGAAATTTAATGCTTTTAAATGTTTTTTGGGTGAAAATGAAGGAAGAACAAAAGGTGTATATTTAGCCCATAAGGTATATAAAACTATGTGAAGCCCAAGGAAACTAATATATTACCTTCCAGTAAAAGCATCATGGTTGGAACTTGTTCTTCAAAACATTGTGGCCAAACCATCTATAACAACTAGCCCCTATAAATTTTTTGGATTAATATTGATGATAAATTTCATTATGTTTTATGTATATATTATTTTGGATGATTTAGAAGGAATTTTTATGAATAATTGATGTTATTTATCTTTATTTTGGTATTATTATTTAAATGAAACATGATTCTAAAAAATTTAAGGGTAAAATTATCAAAATTTTATAACCATTTTTATAAAAGGTGCTCCTATATAAAAGGATATTTGGTTTTAAATGGTAATAAATAGTTCCAAAACTAATAAAGATAATTTTTATGATGATTAAATTCATCATGGTTTAAGTTGTGACCATTTTGACATGCAATCGTATTTTTGATATCAAATGATCAGTTTTGAAACTTATAAAGAGGAATTCAACAATAATTTTAAATTAAGGTTATTTTTTAAACTCTCCAAATGTACATTAATTGTGTATTTTTTTTTAATGGACTTTGGATAATAAGGTATGTTTTTAAATTGGTAAAGGGACCTTGTTATAAGGAAATTAAAATGTATTTTATGTTTTTGGAAACATGAAAGTATTATTTATAAAGAACTTGTCGTATTTTAAAATGATTATCAAAACGAAACATAATATCTAAATATAATTTGTATGGTTTCATAATGGTTTGAAAATTATATTTGATCTTTTTATGAATTTTGAATTATTATTTTTTGTGGGATTTGGTTTGAGTTAGGATTATATATAACTGATTCTGATTCAAATTTTCTATATTTTGGTGGGGGTCATGTTTTTTCCTTTGTTATTTTAAGTATTCCTCCAATAATAATCCTAATGTTTCATATAGGTTCATTATCTTTGAGTTATATTCATACTCATATCTTTTAGTACTTGAGTGTAAAATTTATAATTATTTAACCTACCCATACTCTAAGTGGAGCGGTAGATTAAATCCCATCCTAGATTATTTCATCTTTATTAAGATAGAATTTTCCTTTCTATTGGGGTGAAACTTATATCTACATTGGAGGATCCTAATTAATATCATTTTAAAGTTGGGTAAAATTTATATTAGTGGATAACTAGGTTATTTGGGGTTGTTTTAGTAACTTTAGGCCTACTAACATGGTTTTGGGTTATATCCAAAATAATAATGGTTGGGATTCCATATCATGTTATATCCTTATTTCTTCTATACTATATTAGTATGATTCCTCATGTTTTGTTATATTCTTTAATTTTTTCTTATTTAGAGAATAAAATTTAAATTTTGATGACATAAATTATATTCCATCGAATATAAATTCTATTAGATGATTTTTCATTTCTAATTTTGGTTAGGATTTGTATTGGTTCTTTATTAATGATCATGTTCTTTTAGTCCATTGTATTAACATTAGCCTTATATATTGGAGATGTCGACTAACTATATCATTCTCATTTACACACTTGTTTGATTTTATATTCTCCTGATCTAATGTTTTTTTGATTTATCAAAGATTATATCTTTTGATCTTATTACTCCATGAATTTTAAACACATATTTGTATCTGTTAACCATAATTTGAAAGGGACTTCTAAATCATTTCATAATAGTAGCTTTCTTGTAGGAATTATAATCCAATTTTGATGACCTTTGGGGTTTTATTATCATGTGGATGGTCTCTAACATCATAAAATGTGATGACTGAGTTGTGATTTTCAAATTCAATTCCATTTTTTCTTGTTGATACATTCATTCTTTAGGGGAATTTTACAAGTGAGTGCTCATTCATGGAGTGTTTTTGTTTTTGAGTAATTAAAATATTCTTGGGAGACCACCATATTTAGACATTCCTTATTGGAAATTCCTTATTTCATTGTGAATTTTAGGGTACAATTTCCCCTGCCCAACCATTCCCTATGATGGGGTTCATGTTTGTGGACACTTATTCTTCTTGTAAACTATTTTTGGGTCACTCTTTGTATTCCCTTAGGTGATGATGTTGGAAAATTAAATCAAGCTCAAAGTTGGTAATGATAGGGAAATTCTTGATATGTAGTTTTAATTTTTGAGTCACCTTGGAAGAGAAGTTGATTTGAAAATTTGTATCATGATTTTTGGTGTCATAAATTTTGTTTTAGTGGGTGTCTTAGGTTTACATGGTTATCTTTAAAATAGATTTATCCCTAAAACGATTGAACTTCATTCATTCCATGATCAACCTCTCTAGATAGTAATTTCTAGGGTAAGAAACTTATATGGTGGGGAGAATTTTTTGACCCCAAACCTTGATATTTCTTAGGATTTTATTTATTTCTTAATACATAACCTCATACTTGCGTTTTGAGTCCTTTTTCAATAAATTCTTTTTAAACATTTGCATGTTTGGAAGAGGGAGCATGGTTTAAAATAGATAGTACCAACCATATTTCTACCAATGTAAAGGCATTTAGTTTTTTGTAGAGGTGACTTTCATAGTTGGTACATGTTCATTCTAACAATGTGGATTCCCAGGTTTGTCTCGTAGAAGATACACGATTAACACACGGTTTTCTAAACCATGTGTCCAAATTTTGTAAGATTCCATGGTTATTAAAACTTATGTAATTATCCATATTCCCTAGATTAATTTTACCCCTATTTTCCCTATTACTTCCCTATATAACCCTCACAACCCTAGAAACTATCCCCCTCGTATATTCTCTATTATTTATGGATTTTATATGATTTCATAAATTTTTAAGGCTGATCTCTTAAGTTAATTCCACCGAGACCTCTTTATTTATTACTCTTATTCTTATTTCATGGTATAATTTCCTTAGAAAGGTCATGCTAACCTAGGGAGGTCCATGATCTGATTTTGATTTGGGGGTTTCTTGATTTTAGTGTTTCGATTGGTTTTTCAGAAATTTTTATTACTTCCTTGGAGTGGATTGAGACCTTACTTAATGGAGTCAATGATTCATGGTAGATTTACCCCATGAACTGATTTATCATCCCAGAACCATTAGTATATTACTATTATAAATTCATTTTCTAGGTATATAATGATTAAATTAAATGTGGTTATGGATTATATGAGGTAAAAACATGGTTTTCATTTAACAACCCGCCACCCTATACCACTGACCAATTCCAAAACAGGTTATCACCAATATACCTCATGTGAAACTCCTTAAACACCAGAGGCTACTAACTGGTAATGGTAGTCTATGGGGGAACTCTAGGGATGTTGTACCACCTATATCAGAGTTATAACTCATGTATGGAATAAATAAACATCATACACATTAGATTATGAAGAGATAATAAATAAATTTTACTTGAAAAAAATTATAACGTGTCTTTTTGAATACAAACATATTCCCACTATACATATCACCTATAATGAATAGAGTTAAACAAATAGGATACAATGAGGCTTTTATACTACTCTAATTCATACATATTTCCAGACTCTTGATATCATTTTTGTAATATTTATCAACTATAAAAATTATAAACTCGAATATCATGTGGACATAAACCAACAACAATTGAGGGCTAATTGGTTAGTGAAGTACAGTGGCTGCCAAAGAAGGGTCTGAGTAAAACATAGTAGACTACCACCGATGGAATCCAAAAATATAACCAGTCTAGAAATAAATTTTACATAGATTTTATTGATCTAGAGGTTAAAAATACAATGATTTAAAATATGTATAACCTAAATCATAAATAAACACTAAACCCGGAGGCTAAGTTCACCCTCGGAATCAATCATGCCTGCTTCATCCAGTATTGGGGTGTATATGGTCACATTGTGAAAACAATGAAAAACATTTCCTTATTAAGGGAAATATACCCATACATTGTCTAAACAAGTTCACCAATGGGTAGTGTTCCAATCTTCGAGGCCCCATCATCCCTGTGGGGGATACATTCACCCCAGGTTTAACCATCACATGAATCCCCTAGGGGGATGTGTTCACAAAAGGTTTAACCATAATTCCCTGCATCCACCTTGGGTTCATTTTCACCATTTCATTAAACATCATAATAATCCACTTAGGTGTCTTGTTCAAAAACATTTTTACCATCAAAACCATGAATCCACCTTGGGGCCATGTTCCCCCCTTGTTTAACCATCAATCTAACGATCCTCCTTGGAGGAGTGTTTCCCCAGAGTTTAACCATCAAGAAATTATCCATATACAATAAAAAATATGTTGAAAATATCTTCACTACCATGGAACCAAAATAAACACATATGAAATTATGAATTAGTTACCATTTCTATACCGAGCCATTCCATTTTTTATTAATAAAAACCATATCAAAAATCTAGGATGATTAAAAATTTAATATTCTATTACAAATTACCATTCAAATATCATTTTGAAATACCCAATTTTTATAAATTCCCAGCACACACCATCACTACCATTTAACATTTCACTTTCTAATCCAAACCAATTTTCCATTTTAAGATAACATTTCATGGGGAATTTCAAAATAACATTTTTTCAAAAAATTCCCATTTCTATTCCCACATATTCATTTAATGAAACCAAAATATTTTACCATCAATGTCCCCATTTCCCATGTTTAAATTTCATAATACCAATTTCAAGGAAAACATCTTTATCTAGATAAATTGTAAGGTAAACTTACTACCAAGGTGTTCCATAGGGAACCGCCTTATAATAAGTCTTAAGGCATGTCTAAGGGGATCTTAATTAAGTAAATTTTTTTTCTAAGCCATTTAACCTAAAATATTAAAATTTGTAGTTAGACCAACATGACCACACAACTATGAAATTTAAAATCTCCAGTAATATGGGTCAAGTATTAGGACCACCTACCTCAATTGGAGCTTCTTAATTTTTACCGCCAAGGGTCAGATACTCTTCCAAGGGTCACCGAGTCTTCTTCAAATATAATCTAGACTAGATCATTGTTATATCTTCTTTTCGAAGACATAATCCATAAATAATTATTTATAACCAACTATAATTAATTATTTAATCTAAAACAAAGTTTTATTATCCCCAATTAACATTTTAATAACCCAAATATCATAGGTTCTTTAACCAATGAGCTTTAGGGTGACCTTGGAAAACTCCCAAACCTATTTCAGTCCATGTTCACAACCAATAATTCTAAATAAATTGGAATTTTATTTGGAATTTTTGGGTAAAACCGAAAAAAATCCATAATAGTGACACACCTTGCTAAATCGCCAAGAAACGAGGTGTATATGGAATCACATGGTTCCCTCATCCTAAGATATTTGAAAACCCCTTCAAAATTGGGATATTATATCATGATCTCGTGTAATCACGATTTAAAACCTAGTAGAAAAGTGTAATATTAAATAATAGTGAGGATAGGATAAACAAAAGATGATATATGGTGATATGTACCTTGAAATGGTGTATAAAGACACTAAAAACACCTCCATAGTGAGTCTTAAAGATGGGTAACAGGGGGAAAACAAGCCTTTCTAAATAATGTAAAAATGAGGAGATGGGTTTCCCCATATAAAAACCTAATGGGAAAAATAATCATTTTTACCATTTAATTACCCCACCAGCTAGCAGGTACTAGGCCACCAGATAGATAATTAGCCCAAGTAGTGATGCTATAATCTATCCTAACCACTGAATAACTAGTGTCCCAGTATCATCAAGATAGTGGGGGTATTAAAGGATCAAAATGATCCTTTTAACCTTATTACATTTATGGGGGATCCCCCTCTCCTCCTTGTATTTCTATCACACAACAGGGGTATTCATCACCCTTTATTCCCCACATTAAGCATCACTAAGGATGTGTTTTGGTTTCTTTAGAAGATGATTAAAGGTTTTTCACATACTCCTCTATCGTTTTTTGATCATCTCCTACCTCTATTCTAATTTCCCACCTTTATAGATAGGTTTTTATTAGTGATTCCACCAGATCATGGTAGAATCACCTTTTTCTCTAAGGGATTTGATACATCCTGGAATGATGGTTTCTTGAGATTCCATCAACACCCAGTTCCTTAGCGTTTTATGAGGTATTTCCCTATTATAGTTTTTTGTTTGGTTTATTTTCAAAATTTAAATTAAATTTCCAATTAATTTGGAATATTTTGTTGGGTATTTTTTATTACATAGGTTCGGGAGTGTAACTGAGTTACCTAGAACCCCATTCCTCAATGAACTAGTGACTTTTGGATTCCTGATGAGTTGTTAAATTGTTATGATAATTTTTTTTAGATTAAATAAATGATTATATTTAGTTTTAATTAACTTTTTAAGTTGTTTTTATTGAAGAAAATCCTAGGGTCATGAGCTAGGATTGAGTGGAAATAGGATAGACTTGGTAGTCCTTGGTAATGTCACTATCCCTTGGAAATAAAAATAGAAAAAACTCTAATTTCAATAGGTTTCTCTAAAATTTAACCATAGTCATTGATATTCTCAAGTTCATAGTTTTATGTTCATTTTGATATTATAGGGAATCAACCTATTCTAAATTACTTTTTACATCATTTCCTTAATTAAGAACACCTTAGACATGCCTTAAGCCTTATGTGATGGTGGTTCCTCATGGAATGTATTTTTAGTAATTTGATCTCATAATCCAGATAGTTAAATGATGTCTTCATTGATTTTTTTTTTGATAAATTGAAACATACAAAATGACAACTTGGATGGTAAATTTTTTTGGTTTCATTGTTTAATGTCCCAAATCCAGTTTACTCTTGAGAAACTAAACATCATTGGCCACACAGCCTCAAGTTCTCCTCCCCATACGCTATAGGATACTGACTAACAACAAGGGCCTTAGGTATGTCTCTAGGGATACTATTCCATGTGTTCAAAGTGTATTTCATTAATATTATAAATGAATAAATAATTTAAGTGGAAAATAATTTAACGAATTAAAAGTAGAAGAGATAAATATTCAAATAATATAAACAATCATTAAAATAATAATAAACACAGTACACAAAATGATATTTGTGTCATGATTCTCTATTAAGTTAATGGGAATACATAGAAGTATATATAAATTAAATACGTATATCTCAAAATAAAAAAAAAAGACTAAAAATATCTCCAATAGCTTCATGAGCCTAAGCTTTGTCCAATATTCTGAGCTCCCATGTTATAAATCAATCATGAATCCATGATCGGGCATTTACCCTTGTCCCTACTTTCATAAATGAAGTCTCTCTAGGTACCAATTAGTGGGCCAAATAGGGTGTGAGATATACTTAGTAGTTCACCACCATTAGTGTCTATAAAAAGTACAGTCAGTGTATATAGATGTATTCATGTGTAGGTATAAGAGTATGTTATGAAATAAAGTAAATGAAATAATAAACATGTCATGATTAAAATCCTCATGGGATGCTCGGCTGACCAAACATACTTTTTCCTAGTCCAGATATGTCTAAATAGGTGACCTATAAATTGTTATGGTTTAAATAACAAAACAAAGGTATCGATGTAGAAGCCATAGAAAATTGATACCCAATGTATAAGAAAGTTTTCTAAAGAACTATAATATAATTATGGGATCAAAGGTGACACCAAGTAATTCTTTACCTTAAAAGTTCAATCCATATCATAAAAATAAACCATTCATCAAATCTATATGGTCCAATATGTAATCCAAGATCACACACAAGTAATTCCACCAGAAAAGTGACTAACTGAGTCTATGGATGATGTCTACCATAAATCTTGGGCTATGCCTATAACTACATAATAATTTTATACATTAATATTTCATCTTTTTAGATGAATATTCAATATATTTCAAAGGTACTCACCCAATTACCAAAATAGTTTATTTTATTTAGAAAAAACACAAAAATATTATTTCGTGAAAGATTGTCAATATCCTCCATAAAGATCTTATTCTTTTCTACTCTTCAAAAAGATATCCTACTTAGAACCTTTCATCATATCCTAGTGAAATTAAACATAAGAAAGGGTTATCATATATTCTCATTAAGGGTAAACAAGGGAGATATGTAAGCATAACATGAACATAAGGGTATGAGAACATGATATCAACTTATTAAAACCATACCTTGTATATCATAGGTTATAAACATGATCCATGGAATACATATTTTCATTTTATAAGACATTAATAATAATGGAATAAAATAACATAAGACTTGAGATCATAACATTGGAATAATACATGTATTTTTTTAATAGAAATAATCATTCAATATATTATTCCATGTATACCCACTAATAATTTCATAACATGTTAGTCTTGGGTTAACTATCCATATACCTACTTTGGTATTAAAATAACCTCCCATGTAACCTATTTTGGGCTTGGGATAACATCATGTGTACCCTCTTTCAATATTTGCATAAAATATAATGTACCCTTTGATCTCATATAACATTAATCATTACCTAATGTATAAGAGGTATATATTGGTCCCACCCATCACATGATGAAAATCATACATACGTGTTCCAAAATATTATAAAAAAATCATCATATCATAACCCATGAAAATAAATGGGTTTCATAGTCCTTTCCTCATTTTAGTATATCATTCCCAATGTAAATTTAATTGGGTTTCATATGAATTATTTCATGGTATAACATATGGAAGTGAAGTAGGTTTCATAAAAAATCTATCATGGTATAACCCTTGGAAGGGAAAGGTGCTTCATAAACAAATTGTCGTCGAAGATGTAAAATATTTAGAGAAAGAATAATAATGGTTTACTTGGATCATATCACCTTTAAATAAAATGTAACATCAAAGGATGTAATATTATATAAAAATAATTTTGAAAGATCACATAGAATATTTCTTCATGAAAATAACTTATCGACTTTGAAAAAAAACTTTTTAAACAATAAAAAATATTCAAAGTAGTTTTATATGAAAATTAGAGTTAAATATAATTAAAATAAATTATTGAGTAAAATATCCATTACACTTGAAACACACTTTTTATAATATTATTGAAATGATTTTTAGAACACATGCTTTTAGACAAAAAAGGTGGTTTCAACAAAAGAGTGTAATAAAGCAGATATTTTTAAAAAAATATATATTTGAACGCGTGAGTTCCAAAAGAGAAGAAAAATAAGGGAAAATTTATTTTTATGATATAACCATAGGAGAAAAAAATATAAGTTTCTTGAGATATTTATCATAATATTTTATCATTGGACGCATAATCATAAAAAAGTTTGATAAACTAATAAATTATAATATAAAATCACTACCACTTTTGTAACATTGAATTGTAATCCCTTTGATTGAAATATCCTGAAATTAATATGTAAATAAACATAATTTTTATTATAAGAATCATAATATACATTAATGGTTATTATATACAATACATAAAATAAATAGGTGGTGAATATGTCATGTGTCTCACAAAAGTAAAAAGTGAGATGGAAATCCCTTATCACTTTAGTAATATTTTTAATCATAACCCCCAGTGAAATTTTACATAAAATTAAACATTAAATATCATGAAAAAAATTATATAAAATATATAATTGTAAAAGGGTTACTATATGTACTACCCAAAAAAATGAGTAGTGAATTTTTGTATGTCTCCTAGAAATAAAATAGTGACCAGAAATCCGTTAACTTAAGTCTCAAATTCCTTTGTACACATTAAAACCTACTATATAATAAATATAAATTTCCTATAAGTATATTGTATAACTATAATTATATATTTCATACCATATATGATTCACATATTCCTTTTTATTACCCATTTATTAACAATTATAAGTTAATGTCATGTTTCGAGCAATAAATTCTTTGTCATTCATGTATGTTTGGATTTGGTATTTCCAATTCTATATGTTTGATTTTGATTCCATAATATCTATAATTATAAAAACTATTTAAATATAATATATATTCCTTATATATGTGTTTTTAGTGATCCATAAAATTTAGAGATTGAAAATGAAATACAACATTCATGGTGAAAGTAGGTCGTACGTACGCATAAACGATATTTCCAATTTCATAGTGGATAAAAAGAAAGAAAAGTAAATTAAATATTACCATTCCAGGATATTTTTTATGAAATATATATCACATATTTTTATTAAATTCATCCTTATTACATTACATTTAAAAGCATGAATGAATCTCATCGCCTTGTGAAGTGGCAGTCTACCGTATAAACAAACAAAGTTATCTGTAACACCCGAGACTTTTATGTTATATAAATCATCAAAGGAATCTTTTTCTACACAACACTTTCTTGGCTTTCTTTACACGCAATCGCGACCTTCCTCGATAGCTTGCGTCGTACGCAATACCGAGTTTCACTAAACAACAATATGCTATTAAAACTAGCCGTTATGAATAGTAATAACCACTTTTTGAAATTTTATAAATTTTATTTTTCAAAATGGACTTCATTTTTGGACTCAGAATATCAAAATTAGCCTAGGGTGAAATTTTGGTATTTTTCTGAAAACTTTCAATTTTTGATGAATAGTGAAACCACTAAGTGGTAGGTTAAAAACTGAATTTTGCATAAAACTTAATTTTACCGCTTCTGTGAATGGAATTTCAAAAATCCGAGAGACACGGTTAATATCAAGGACTAAAATGTGGTTCAATGAGATGAAAATAATTTTTTGGTGAATAGTAACTTTTTACTTTTTTTACCGCGGTTAATAGTAAATAGGGTAACTAAGGGTAAATATGATATTAATATTACCCTAACACATGTCCTAATTCTATTGGACAAGTGTAATTCGACCAAAAACAAACTTAGGAATAAAATATGACCATTTAGGCCCACTTGGATTAGATTAGGACATTTATTATTAATTTATTTAAAGAAGGGTTAAAAGAGTTAAAATCAAAGTATATTTACTAAAACATTTTTAATATGGGGTTATACATAAGATAAATTCGATTGTAAATATTCATTAGAAAGCTAAAAATATTTCCTACATGATGGTATTTTATTTGTAATTTTTAGACATCAAATAATTTAATTTATTTATGACACAAAGATGATGCAGTAATTATCTTGTTAACGAAATATTGACATAATTGATGTTATAAACACCAAAATAAATGTAATTTGAGACTTTTTATGAATTACACTAATTTTCTAGGTTACTATGATATATTAATGTTGATTTAATCAACTTGGTTCGAACATTTAATTCTGTTATGACTTTCCCAAAAATCATATATCAAATAGTGTCAAAATTGACACAAAATAGTTTTTAAATCAAATATTATATTATTAATTGTTATTGTATTCCTAAAAATCTAAGGTTCGGCCAAATGATTTAGATAAGGATATATATATTAATAATAAACAATTTTGGGTTCGTTTGGCATGTTATTGTAAGTGTATTAACCATATAGTGAAAGAAAACAAAAAGACATGATAAAAGTTAAATTATTTAACTTAGAGTTAAATCTAAATGATAAGGTTAAAATAATATCCTAAACTTGTCTAAATTATATTGGTTGATAGGATTTCGACCCC